>OZ012679.1:1321250-2642500 GCA_963942445.1 Argyra leucocephala
GTATATAGTTTATTTTTTTCGCTGAATATTATGTATGTAGAGGGAAGAAAATTTTTCATTAAAAGACCTAGTATGTAATATTCTACTATATTATAGTATCTGACTAATTCTAAATTACTATACTACTATACTATATAGCTAACATCATGTGAAGGAAGGAAAAACTACATCAAATAAAAAAATAAAATTCAAAGAAATAAAAATCGAAATTATATGCTGTGGCGCAGTTAAACCTATTAATGAACTAATTTTCTATATAAAGGAGAATAAAGATTATAATATTATTATATTGGAAGTAAGAAAGAGAAAGAAAATGTGTAAAATTCATTAAAAAATTAAAATTATAAATATTATCTTGGTTTTTTGTTTTTATGTTTTTATTAATTTTATATAAATATAATAATTAAAAGAGTAGTAATTAATAGAATATAGGAATATGGTCGAAATATTATAAGCTAATTTTTAATTAAATATGTAGTTTGTTACGTACTGTATACACTGATGCAATTAGATAGTGGGATTAAATTTTCAAAATCAATTCTTGAAATACATTCATTATAGATATTTTATCCATACTAAATTTAAAAGCCATTCATTTTCGTTATGTTTAGAAATTCAATTTAATAAGTTATCATGTTTATATATAAGCAAACATTTAATTAAGTATTGATATGTGTATCAGTAACTACTACAACTATTTTTATGATTTTCTTCATTTTGAGAGCATGCTATCATCATTCATATACTTAAAAAAGCTGTGCTGCAGTTTGTTAAATCATTAAGCTCATGATGTAAATTATTATTCTAGTCTTCTAACTGTGTTACTTTTACCAACCATCATATAAATTGATTAATTCTATAGCTTTCTTCTAATTCGTGCAATAGCATTATTCTGTACTAATGCTGCTATTTCTACATGTTGTTTAATATGATGTTTATTTATTTTGAAATTTAAGTACTAATAATCACTCTGTATTTGTAAATAAATAAATTATTCTTCTTATTCTGTCTTATGTCAATCAAGGGGTACGTACATAAAGTATACTGCTGAAAAATATATATACATACATAATAAAGAAATATATAAATGACGTATATAAAGACAGGATCCATTTCACATCGTTCAAATTATAGTTTTCTCTGATCTTACGAATTTGATCATAGATCAGAATCAATACAATCAATTGTATATAATAATTGTATTGATAATAATTATTTGTCAAATATTTTTTTTCTGTTATGTTAATTTCAATTCACTTACTAGCAAACTTATCTACATACCTATATGTTAAAAGGTGAAAAGTTAGGTGGAGTAAAATTACATTAATTAAAAACATTTCAATATTTTTTAATATCACCATCTTTTAAACTTGTGTAATCATAATGAGAGATTATGACATATGTATTTTTGTATATAAATATGTATAAAAATCAAATGAATTAATTATTAACAAATTATCCTGAAGTGATAATCTCACCTTGTCATAATATTCATCAGATGGCTGGCTACACTACTATAATAGTCATTTTGTTTTTATATTCCTTTATTTTTATCTTTCAATATTGTTGCATACGCACACATGTATAGGTATATCACACCTATATGTCGTTTTTACAAATTTATTTTTATCAATTTGATTATTTTGTTATTGTTTTGTTGTATAATAGAATTGTAATAAGATTTTACACCTATTATAGTTCTTTATATTGTATCTGAGTATATTGAGTCATAGTTATTAAGTATATGTATATTATGTAGGTTAAAAATAATAATAAATTATCAAAGATGTACTAACTAATATCCTATATATTTGTGAGTAAGTATATTATATTGACAAAATTACTAAACAACATCAAGAATCTATGGTATAATGTTTAATCTACAAAATGTCTATTCGACTAAGCTTTTGGTATAAAAAATAATATATTGTATGTAACTTACAAATACATTGTAATCGATAAAAACCCTACAATTTCACAGAAATAACAAATTTTTATAATTTTTATAATTTTAATAAATTATTATAACAAAATCCCAGAATAATAAAGCAAAATTTTAAAACATATATATATAACCGTTAGATACTATTACAAACAGAAAAAATACAACAATTCTGTAATATAACTTATATCAGATAAAATATTTAATTGCCCAAAAATTCTTCTGAAGCCATTACTATTGAACTGTACTTAATAAAATAATTTTCAATAACTATACATAAATTGTATTTCAAATGTTACTGAACTTTTATTTACCAACACATATTTAATGAAAAACAAAAAAAAAACAACAAACTTCTTAATGCATCTTAACAATTAAATAAATATTATATGTAATTTTTATAAACATTTTTTTTTTTTTTTTTATTTTAAATTAAAAAAAAACAACTTTCATTTCAATTAAAAATTTTAAAATTAAAAATGATGAACCGTATAAAAATACAATATCTGATTTTTCTTTCTCTCTCTATCTTTCGCTCGCATTCTCTTTATCTATATCTTTTACTGTATCTCATTCTCTTTTAATTATTAAAAATTCACAGAGTATCTATCTATCTATTTATCTAATATCAATAATTGAGAAACTTATATTCAAATGTTATTTTATTAATTTATTTAGCAACATGTAGCTAGCTAGGTGATTCAAATTGAAACATGTTTCTAATTCACATACCATAAGTTTTTTAATAGTTTGAATACTTTATTTAAAAAAAAAAAATTGTACCTAGTTTTGTAATTTTTATTTAATTTTTATTTTTATTTTTTTTTTCTAAGAAAATTAATTACAATAATAAATTATTACAATTTATATTCAAATGAACATTTAATTTTGATATTATATTTAATATATAATACTACTTAAATAATTAAACATAATATACATAATATGAATATGTGAATTTATTTATATAAACATAAAAAAAGTGATTTAGAAAATTATTTGTATAAGTTTGTACGAAAACAAAATATATAAAAATATGTATGGGTTCCACTTAAGGTGTAAATATTATTTTTAAACGAATTGACTTAATTAACTTAATTATTGTCAATTTCACTAATATTTTGTAATATTTGATTGCAAATATCGATATTTCGGAAGCAACATACTTCCTTCATCAATGATTGTGACTAACTTACTATATAAAAAAAATCCGAGTAATAAATTTAAAAAAAAAAATAAACTGACTTTGTTTTCATCCTAAGAACAGACAGGCATTAACAGGTATAAAAGAAATTGGACTTATAATTAAATATTAAAAAATGGTTATATAGCAATTGCGCAATACATATTACATTGAATATTTTAACCCCTATTGGGGTATGCAACAGAAACACTAATCTTTCATCATAATATCTACGACAAAATACCTTGTTTAAACTATTTAGAAGATCGAACTCAATTTACAGAATGTGATGGAATTAAAATTGAAGTAGAAAAGAACAACTTTGGAGTAATCCAGGAAGGTCACTGGGTCCGATGCTATTTTCAATGTACATAAGTAGCTTATTCAAAATTTATTTAAATGGTACTCCTTACATGTATGCAGATGACTTGGTAATACTATATATGCACAAACTTCAATAATTCAACAAGATATGGAACTGATAAATAACTTGATGAATCGATACAGATTAAGTGTAATTACAAGTAAAACTAAATTACTACAATATTCAAAAGAAAACCAGCAGATTATCTTGATATTAAATACAACAACTGTCAACTTTAAGTGGTTAAGCAATATAAATACTTAGGAGTATTACTTAGGAGAGATGGAAATCTGAGATGGCAAAGTAAAATATTAGCACAAAACAAAGTAGCAGGTATTTTCAAATTGACAGGGAAAGAAGTGGCAAATAAAGTGAAAAAACCAATATACTCTTATGAGTTTAAAAAATTATAAATAAATAAATAAAATAATAAAAAAAACTATTATCATGGTGTCAGTACCATTTTAGACTGCCCAAGTGCGCACGTTAGCTCAAGAGCAGTCTCTATTTCTCTTTTGATAAATTTCTACTACAACTGAAAAAACAATTTATAATTTATATATGACATGATAGTGGGCGATGGGAGTATTCTTGAGGTTATCCTCTACGGTAAAATAACGGGTTCTATATTTCTCTTTCGATGATTTTATCCAAATTCGAGAACAAAATGAATAATATAGTGAAATATATATGTATAAGTAGATATATCTTCATTTCTATACATCCTGCCACCAATATTGTAAAAGGAATTTTATTAAGCACTGTACTATGGTACTATAATATAATGTACAATCATATAATATGCAAGTATGTAAAAACAATATTATGTTTATGTTAAAATAAAAAAAAAAATAGAAAGTAAATTACGATAAATTTAGGTGAGTTTTTTTTTCCTAAAGATGTGAAAATAATTGAATTTTTCTTCAGATTTTTTGTATATTTATTGAAATTCCATGTAAAATTTATTTAAAATTTAATTAATTTTTTTTTCATTATTTTATTATTTTGTTTATTATTTTTTTGTTTATCAGGTAAGTTATTTTATATGGCGGATTATTTAATTTTGGGGTTGCTTTTAATTTTTCTTGTTTTTCTATTTTTTTTTTCTATTTTAGTTTTTCATATTTATGATATAAATAGCCTGATAGTGGTTGTACAATTGATTTTATTATTTATTATTATTATTATTTTATTTGATATCATATGACTGATAATAATATAGTAAATAAATATATTAACAACATTATTAATGTTATAGGTATAAAATGTATGTCTACAAATTGAATAATCACAAAAAAAAAAAAAAAAACAACAACAACAATTAAAAAAATAACAAAATTGAAAATATCATATCAAAAAAGAAATTATTTTATTATTTATTTTAAATTGAAATATACAGCAACAACAACAACAACAAAAATAACAATTAACCTATTGTTACGTGTGTATATTTAAAATACAATAATAATAATCATTGTTATAATAACAATAAAAATAATTTTTAGGGTTTATTGTAAATTAAAATTCCGCATTAAAAACATATGTAGTATTCAATATAGTAATTTTAATAAAATATGTAATAGGGGAGCCCCTTTTTTTATTTTCACTTTATACATTGAAAGTTTAACTGTTGCAATGGATTCGAATAATAATGTTGTTAACTAAGAAATTTTAAAAACTGCAGAAACGTGTAAAAGAACACCTACAACGAATATATGAAAATACTCCAGTCAAGAAAATTTAGGAAGCTACACACAAACGTTTTGTATTGAAATTAAATTTCATTAATTATAGCTATAAAAAGTGTAATAGTTATATTGAATTATTATTAAACTTTTTTATTTGCCACAAATTTCAACGAACTTCCAAAATAGAAACAATGTTCAGCGCGGTGCTCATGCTCAACAGTCTACAACAACATAGTTTTTATATTATATTATTTTGTTCTAATTGTTTTGACTTTAACAATATGTACACATGTATAAATAAATAGAGCCATTAGAAACACTTTTATTTTATTTATAAGATTTGCATTTTACAACAACAAGAAACGAAATTTTTATTTTACATTTTTACTGTATTTTTTGTATGTACGGTTAAGAAAATTTAGCTAAAAAAATTAATAATAATTGGATGTTTTGGGGTAATACGATATCAACATTTTTTTGGCTTGTATAATAATATATATATGAATATATATAAATATAAGATGTTTTTATCTAATCAGTTTTTTTTTAATAAATATTTAAATCAATTGATATAAGTACGTATAGATAATATTGTATAATATAAGTATTTATATTTAAATTGATTTTAATAAAAAAATAAATAACTTTCTCAGTCAGTATTGGTTGAAAAAATAGGTAAGAAGAAATTGAAATCGGATTGAGAAAAAAACTGCCAAAAATCGATTTGATTTTATGTGAGCTGAAAATTAATTGACTATGACTGAAAATTAATAAATGTAATAGATATTATGTATAGATACCCTCTATATATTTACAAATAAAATGTTTTGTACCATATTTGATCGTTTTCTTTAGCTTTTATATATTCCCAAAGAAAGTAGCAAAATACAAAACAAATATAATATATCTTCTACTATAATATAGAATTTGGTATTGGTATAGAAGTGATTATTTCAGGAGATTTTTAAAAAACAAATGGCCCTAAATGTTATTGTTGCAAATTAAATAATCCGATAATATTGTATTAGATTGCCAATCAAAAAATATAAAATAAAACTGTTAATATTTTGATACCACAATCTAAGTGACCTCTATTAATAACTGTGGTTTATTTAATAAAAAACCTAAATTTTAGCTCGACTTCAGCACATTCGAAAAAAACGCAAAGTTAACCATATAACCACTATATTTTGCTCTATAACAGACAATTAAATTGGTTCTTAATAGACTTAATGATTTTTTAGTATTCCTGAACAACCCTTTGAATCGATATGATTTCATTTTCTCAAAGTTACATCTGTCATTGTATAATCAGATACTTAAAGTGGAAGAAATATTGTACATACTGTTTCTAGTTTAGTACATCTTATTTATGGAACCATTTACTGAAACAATTTAACCAATTATTTCAAAGTCTATCATCAAATTTTCAATCTACTCATGTTTTTCAATTTAAATTTAAGGCCTTTATCAATAAATTATTATATTATTATTCTCTTTTTTATTTTTTATTTTTTTAATTTTATTAAATTAAATCAACTTAAAGAAATATTGATAAAAAAAAATATTCGTTGTTGTTAATAAATTTCGTTTTTTATTTTAATAAATACATATGTGCATATTATATATTTATAATAATATAAATATGTATATATGTTTATTTTAGTACATATATATATATTTATAATTATTACTTATATGGACTTATCCATAATCCATTTGAATAAAAATAAACATTTAATTGAATAGAAAATTACATACTTGAATTAAAAAACAAAAACAAAAACAATTATAAAGGCATATCTACTTGTAAGAAAAAAGTAAAATATAAAATATAGTATATTATAATTTTTTTTTTATAAAGTTTTAAAAATAATTAACACGCAATAACTATGAAAATTTATTTACAAAATAATAAAAATAAATTTTAATAAAATAAAATACAATACAAAAATGAGAAAAACAAAAATAAATAAATAAATAATAATAATTTAAACGTTAATTGGATGACAACGAGGTAGCAACATTGGTAGAAAAATGAAGAAACTTGCAAAATTGATTATAAGAAAAAAAATACAAAAAAGCAAATGAAAGAACATTAACCAAATCTATATCTCAATATAATATGTGCTGCTGTATATAATATTATGTAGTTAGTATGATACATATAAGAATTAAATATGTAATTACATCTTCCAAAACTATTCTGTCGCCACGTCTTCTACAATTTAAATTCCAGTAGATTATTGCAATTTCATTACAGCTCATTTTATTTAATATTTTTTTCATTAAATCCATTTCAATAAAGTTATAGAATTGAAAACTGAATGTGGTGAAAATAACTGGCGTCATCAAAGAACTTTTAATTTTTTTTTTTTAAATTATCATTATTAATAATAATTAATAAATGTCTTAAATATTATAAAAATTATAACTACTAGTATCAGTATGTGTAATTCCAAAATATATGTATAGGTATAAGTATAGATATTTAATTTAAAAAATGAATTAATAATATTTATTAATATTGAAAGTACATAAATATTGTTTTCTCTTTTCTACTTTATTCTTTTATCAAAAAATAAATAAATAAATAAACAAATATTAAATTAAAATCATAAGTACCTAATAAGTAGTTTAATTTATTCGAATTTTATACATATATTTAATATATATATATATATATATATATATATATATATATATACATATATATATACATATATATAAGTGGATCTTAACAAAGTTAATTATAAATTAAAAAAGAAAAAATAACAATAATTTATAATAACAAACAAAAAAAAAACAAACAAAATATTTTAATTATAAGAAATTTAATGAATGTTTAAAAGTATAAATTGGGATTATAAGTAAAGAATTGAGCTGTCAGCAAATTGAAAAATTGTTGAAGAAATAAAATCCTGGCCACAGCTGATGTAGAAATTTGAATAAAAGAAAAATTTGTTTAATTTGCAGATACACAGTTTAAAAATCGACTAGTGTTAGCCCGTTCATCGAAATTCGAAAAAGTTTGATAAAAAATCGTACTCAGTATTTCATTATGAATCGTTTTCCATCATTTCAATTCAATCCCTTTTTGATACTATATCATTTTTATTTATTGATTTATCTTAGACAAAAACCACAGACATACGTAATATTTATCTAAAAACAAAAATTAAATTTTAATTTAACGATGGGTGAGTTGCCCCCTAAAAATTTGATAAATTAAAATTTTTGTATGCTTATGTCATATGTCATATACATGGAGTGAAATTCTACATTAAAACTCTTAATTGAAAATTACAAATTTTTGAAAAAATATTTAGTTTCGCTATGTCTCCTTTTAAATATTTATAATTTAAAAGAATAATAATGAAAATTGGTTGTGAACAAGGTTCAGATCAGATATTTGTACCGTAGTTTTTTTTCAACTTAAAGATTAAATATTTCAAAGATTAAATCATTCTCATTACACCCGTCTCTTGAAAACTTCTAAGTTGTGTATTTGTGAAAACACATAAAAAGGTGGAACACCCTCATAGTTTAGAGGTTCGGTTGATGATAAAATTTTTTTATTTTAAAGTTCGATTTGAAGAGGCTCTACTACCACGAAGAGGGCTACTCTGCAAAGTATTACGCTGAAGTATGTTGGGCATAATTGTTTTTATATTGTTAGATTAATTACCAAACAGATAAATTAGTTAGGCTAATACGAGGTTTTTGTAAAAAAATTTAAATTTTTACTTGCCTATATAGCAAATATAAGTCATAAAACCCACATTAATTAAAAGCATTAAGAGTTCTGAATTTTAATTTTGGATTATTCTTAAACTTCTAATGTCAATGCAATCGTTAGGTTTATTTATTTAAAACTTAATTTTTGTATTGTAAACTGTTTGTGCTATAAGTAGTATAAATAAATACATAAAAAAATATGATTAATAAAAAAGACAGAATTTGAATAAATTTTACATAAATAACATACATATATAAAAAAAAATGTATATTTTAACTAAATTTACTTATATAACCAAATAATTAATATAATTTAATAAAAAAGGTCCACATTTCGAAAGGGAAAAGGATCTATAAAGTTGGCCTGCAAATTTATCTGTAACAATAAATAAATAAATTTACGAACAACGAAATTAATTATATTAAATACATAATAATTATTATCCGTACCTACCTTCCCCTCTTAATTGCCGGGTTTGTTGTGATAGAATTTTCAAATTTAAACGAAATTTAACAAAAAATTAATATTTTAATAAATTTTAATTTTAGAATCGAAAAATAAAAACAAATATTTTCTATTTATTGTTTTTGTCAGATCCATATAATATTGTGGTTGTGTGATTTAAAAGACCTTACAAAATATTAATCTTCGGCTTTCTTACCTAAACTCTTTGATACGACGAAGTAAGTGAATTTGGTGAACATAATAATAATATACTAAAGACAATTTATTAATTAAATTATATATAGTATACATATAAGAATATGCATAGATAGGCCCATAAAGTTAAGAATAAAAATATTATCATATTTCTTTGATATACAAGGGTATAATAATAGAAATTATTGTGATGAAAATCAAGAATAATCAAATTTGACTTTAAAATTTTCATCATGTGAAAATTATTGTAATTTTTATTAAAAGTTTGAAAACTTCGCTGTCACGTGAATATTTATATAATGAAATCCACATATACATATGTAGGTATATCTATAAATTATGTATAGTATTATTATTTATAAATTTTCTTTATTAAAAATATTTTCGATATGATAATAATAATAATATAATAATAATAATAATAATAATATAATATTAATAATAAATATATACATATTATATTATTATCCATATAGTTTTAATATATTAAATGTTGTATGCCTGCCTGTGTTATTATTATTTATTATTTTCCAATTCTTCATCATATCTGGATGTCAAAGTTGATATTTTTTTACTTTTTTCTAGTTGATATTTATTTTTTGTATTGTATTATTATTATTATTGTTTTTCTGTTTTCTTTAGAATATTTTAGTCTATGAAATTGTGAAATTATAATCATCATAAATAATAATAAATAATTTTTCAACGTATATGCATGATGATGATGATGATGTACTAATGGTTTGTATATAAATTTATATATGAGCCTAGAATAATATTTTTAACCTATATAATTATATAAATTTTGATGTCAGATCTGTTTTTTTTTTTAATATTATTATATTCATTTGAATTGTTGTTGTTTTTGTTGTTGTAATATATAATTTTGATATAGAAATCCTAATTACTATTATTATATGTGGCACTCGTACAATAATTCATTTTTTTATATTTTTTTTTTTTCTTTTTTTGACTTTCTTGACGGTTACATTTTAAGAATTTCCTTCATTTAATAAAAAAAAAAAAAAAATAATAATAATAATAATATATAATATATATATACGTTTATTTTTTTGTTTTTATTATTTATTATTATCTTTTTTTATTGCATTTATTTTATTTATAATACCAATGTGAAAAAGGAACGTATAAATTATTAATAAAAAAAAACTGAAATGAAGAAGAACAAAAAAAAAAAAAAAGAAAAAAAATTAAGAATGAATTGTAGATGAAGAAACAATAAATATAAATAAATTGTAACAACGTTGTATGAATGCATCAACGCAATTACACTGAGAAAATTTGAAATATATAAACTATAAAATTTTATTTATATTTACTTATATACAAAAAGAAAAAATTCTATTAGAGACTTCTTCTTATTGTCTGTTCTTTGCTAGTACAAATCAAAAGCATCGAATCTCGGAAAGGCCATGTCTGTTAAATTGTATTTTTTTTCATTATTCATAAGACAATGAAATTTTATATGTAAATAGTATAATTTGGTATTAACTTAACTAAAATGGAATTACGGTTTTTAAGAAGGCTTAATTTCTCACTATAGCAGTAGTTTTACCACATTTAATTATTTGATGATATTTACCACAAAACTAAAATACTCGAAAACTAATTACATACTTTATGTATAGTAAAAATTGCAGTACCGTAATACTGCATGAAAAGATAATTTTATCTAAGTTACTGACATCAAGAACATAAAAAAAAATTGATAAGTCCAACGCTAATAAATGCAAATTCTGCTTAAGGGAAAAGAGATCCTCCTCTCTTACTATCTAGTTGAATAGCTTGCAAAAGATATAAGTAAGTATGTATTTCCACAATAGTGTTGGCCAGGGATTTGAACCTGTAATCTTAAACGACCATGCGGAAGTACAATAGATCAGAAAAGATCGCGTCTACATAGAACACCCACCGGGTAAAAACAAACGAAAATATAGAAAGATTTAAAAAAATATCTAGGCAGCAGTGATACATAGGGCTTTTAATATATGATGGTTGGTTGATAAATGAGTGGGGTAAGCCTTCGCGCTTAGGTCTTACGACTCGTTGTATCTATATATATGATACTTTAATTTTTAATGTTAAGCCGATAGCCCAAGTAGCTAGAGCTTATAAATAAATTTGTTATAATTTTAATTGTAATAAATGTAAATATAAATAAATAAATAAAATTATTAATGTATATTACATCAGGTGTGTATCTGTACGATGATATTATTTTTTCGCAGATGTGTTTGAAGTTGTAATGAACAATATATTATACATCTTCAAACAGTAGATGGTGGGTGAGATGATATGAAAAATATTTTTTTAAATTTATTATTGATCATTTTTATTACAATTACAATTATTAAACCATTTTTACTAACAATTTTTTTTGCGTATATTATTTTTTAAATTCATATCTTATTTATTAAGCATAAAATGTATATATATATATATACTTATGTATATGGATATGTAATATTTTTATTTTATTTTATTTATTATTTTATTTTATTATTATTATTATTATTCGACATCTCATAATAAAATTTAATAATATGTTGTTGTTTGACGATGAATAAAATGCTATATAAAAAACAAAAACAAAATATATAAATTTTCTCAAAATGACAAATGGAAGTTTTCTTTCATAAATTTTATACCTTTAAAGTTTTTTTTTTTTAATTTATTTTTTTTTTTTTATTATTATTAATTCAGTTACACAAACTTATTTATTCATACGAATATAAGATTATAATGATATGAACATGGAGGTGAGTATGTATGTATGTATACATGTAGATATTGTTTGATATAATTTTTAAATTTTTCTACAAACTTTTTAAATACGTTGAAATTCTTTTTTATATTATGAACAAAAAACGAAAAAAAAAATATACTAAAAAATTTAACCCGAATCAACCCGAATATACATACTACACCTTTGAATCATAAAATGTTTGAATCATCAAGAAAAAGGAACTTTCAGATAAAAAAAAAATACATTTTTGTAAATAATATGTATCGATGTGTGTATATAATATAATCTTCTGCAGTTCCTATTTTATTGAGGTAAGCGGATTAATACTGAATGGTTTTGATTTTGTTCTTTTTTTTCATTCGGTTTTTTTCCATAGTTTAAGGATTCATAATTTTTTTGAAAGTGATAAAAGAAAAAGAAAAATAAAGAAATTCAGTTGTGAACTTGTAGTGATTTAAATTATTTTAAATTTAACAAAAAAAAATTTAAATATTAATATAAAGGTAATAAATACCAATTTTAATATAATTATTAATTATTTTTTGAATATTATAAAATAATATTAATAAATTATTAATAAATTATTAGGGATTATTTAGTTGAATTTTGACGAATATCCTTTTATTAAAAATAGTATTTTTTTTCTAGCGGAATATAAAAAACGTAATAATTAATTAAGTTATGTACAAATATAGTAAATGAAAGTGAGTAGAACCAATCAGTTCGAAGACAATCGCAAAATTTTACACACAAGGATAAAATAATTGTTTGGAGGATGTTGCACTGATATGATGCGGTGGATACAATAATTGAATATAAATCACTATATAGCTTTAACAAACTCTTCTTAGTTATTAAAGAAGTAAAAGGTAAAGAAAGTAGCTAGAGTTTACAAAAAAAACTATTGTAATTATAATTGTAATAAATGAAAATATAAATAAAAAAAAATAAATAAAAAAAGGTAAAGGAACAAGGTAAAAAAGGTGTTCTGGTCACCCTATTATGAAATTCATATTAAAAGAATAGAAGCTATTCAAAAGAATATCATTAAAATATGCACTTTGCCATCTTCCTTGGTCTAATTCATTTTTTCTGCCTCCATATGAATACAGATTAAACTTCATTAATTAGTTGCATTAAAAATAAGGCGTGTGGTTGCTGATGTTCTTTTCATCATCCAAGTAGTGAAGGAGAATATTACATTCCCATTTATATTTAATTCTGTCCGAATTTCCAATTATATAACAATATATGCATAACAATTTTTTAAACATAAAAAATAAATTCGTTTGAAAAAAATTAAAACAAAGAACAAAAATAATTTTTTTAATAGAATCGAGATGCCAAAAATCCCAACGAAAGGTGGAATAAACAAAAACAAAATTTATTTAACCAAAAAGTTTTATTTTAGACGAAATTAGGAAAACTACAGGTACGTAAAAAATGTATGTGAAAATTAAATTAAAATTAAAAATTTTATATATTAAATAACATTTATTAGCTGATGTAAAGAATTCTTCGATCTTTACAATAAATTTTTAATTTTCCAAAAACTATCTAAGATCGTTAAATTCAATTTTTATAAAATTAAATTTATAAATGAATGAAATTCATATAATTCATATTATAGGTGTGTGTTCATTTAACAGAAACCGATAAATTGTACAGAAAATTTAAAACGAAATTTCCCAATGTTGTAATTATACAATACTCGGAGGGGCTTACAATACTCAGGTTTTTTCTTTATATATATATAAAAGAAGATTTAATTTTTTTCTCTTATAAATATATTTTTAATAAAATTATAAATAATTTCTTTCCTTTTTTAACAAACACATGTTGTACGTAATGAACAATTCAAATTTATTATTAAAAAATAAAATATAAAAAAAAAATATAATAATAATAACAAAAAACAAAAGTAAAAAAAAGCAAATTTTCAAAACTTTTACAATAATTTATTAAAATTTATTTTTAAAAATAATTACACAGACCAAAAAATATTCAACATTAATTTATTTTAATCAAAATGAAAAAAAAAAATAAAACAAAAAACAACAAAAATTGAGAAAGAAAAGTTCCTTGAACAATAAAAAAAGGAAAAAAAAGAACAGTAAAAAAAAAACAATTCTTTGTCTTCGTAAATCATTAAGAGTTTCGTTCTCTGTTATATAAATTTTCCATTTCCCCACCAATTCCTGTCACAATTTTTATTTTATTTTATTAAATTTTTTTTCATTTTTTTTTTTGTTTTTGTTTTTTTGGATAAATAAATTTAATGTACATACATATATACAATATATATATATATATATATATAGATTCGTATATTTATATTTTTAAGTTAATTAAAAAAAAAAAAAAACCAAAAAAAAAATTAATAATAAATTCAACAGTAAAGAAAAAATATATAATAATAATAATAATAATGAACAAAAACAAAAAAAAAAAAATATCTGACCCCCACACTTTTCTCTGCACCACATTTCTTATTTAGGGATTCTACTATACGAAAACTTGGAAAAGTCATTTGGAACTAAAAATTGATTATAAAAACAAAATAAATCAATAATTCATTTAAGAAAACAAATGAAAAAAAAAAAATAAAAATAAAAAAAAAATTTATTTTCTTTTTGTTTTTGTATTTTAATATGTACTTAATATGTATATTGTATGTTTGTATGTAGATTGAGTTTCCACCCGCAGACTGTTTCTCTTTGGCAACCGCCTTAATATTTGAACTGTATATTTTATCTTAAAATGGATAAAAAAAAAAAAAAAAAAAAATATTCGAATTCGTATAGAAGTTGAAAGAAAAAATTATTTTGTTTGCCTAGCGAAAAAAAAAATACATATGTACATACTCGTATATATACACAATGTATATATGAAAAACAATGAAAACAGATTACAGGACCAAAAATTTCTATAAATGCATATAAAAATATGTACATTATAATATTATGGAGAAGAAAAAATTATAAAAATAACAACTGGAGGGCAGTAGCAGCAGCAGCAGCAGCATTGGTACCAATTTACAGAACCGAATCGAAAACAATAATTCTGAAAATGTTTTTATATTTTTTATTTTTTTTTTTTTTCATATTTATTTTGATTTATTTAATAAAATATATTATATTAATATATGTATGTATGTTATGTGTATATATTATAAGAAAATTCCAAAATAAAATATAATTTATAATATATTTAATAAAATATATTATTATACTTACAAAACATACATAATATGTATGATGTACATATATAAACATATATATTATATACTTTTATACAATATGAGTATTATTAGGAAAATTTTTCTTGCTGCTGCTGCTGCTGTTGAAATGTTTTAAAAAAAAATTTTGAAAAAAGAAATCTGTTTGTTTTGATATTTCTGTTTTTTTTTTTCTTAAAGAAAAATGCCTACTCTGAGATGTAAAAGTTTATTAAAGGAAGTAATTTGGTATTTTAGTCTAAGAGTGTAGTGCAATGTGAAATGGTATTTTATAGTAAGTGTACATTTTTTTTTTAAATTTAATTATTTTAACACACAGACCGAATGCGAGCAAAACAGACAAAAATGTGATATCTTTATGAGAAATCGAAGGAAAATAACTATAATTATAGCTACCATTTTACAGAGTTATTCATATTTCAGTGCTTCATTCAAAGTACATTTAAAAAATATAATTTTGAATGATATGTAGGTATACCTATCCTATATGTATTAAATTTCATAAATATTCATATTAAAAAAAAAATAAACTACTTAGACTTAAAATAAAAATATTTTCGTACTCATAAAGGCTGAGCTAACGTATCAGAAATTACTATACACACTCTCGGTATTTTTTTTGTTGTGACAGTGAAAACGAAAGAAAAACAATACATCAAAATTAACTATGATTAAAGTATAATGCTAACATTTTTTTTAACAATAGTTAAGAAACGTAGATAATTTAAACACAGTACGATACGATGCTATTAAGTAGGATACTGTAGTTTTTAATTACGAAATTACGATGTTATGGTTTAGAATACACTTATGCTCAGTCACAAAATCATAATTTTGCAGGGCAGTAATTTGAAAGTTTGATAGCTTGCCAAAAGTGTACTATTTAAGTCAGAACAACTTTTTTTTGTACTCTGCTCTTTTCTCAAATAATAACTATAAAAATAGTTTTTACGATTAAATGATTTTTTGTTTTTGTATTTTCTGTAACAGGTTCTGCACTTAGCATATTGTTGACTTGAAAATTTGGCATCATTATTCATTAGCTCTCATATTCTACCTAATCAATTGGCATATTTCTGTTAGACTAATATGTAATTTTTTTATATGGTTAATATTAATAGCATATTTGTGTTGGATTAGTAAACATCTTTTTTTTTAGGTCTAATATTCAGAGTAAGTACTTATACTAAAATGAACACTAACATTTCCACTTAACTTTTTTTAACTAGGTTATTATTATCTAGGAACTACGTATTGAATGGCTTAGATACTTACACGATGGAAAACCGGCGCTTTTAAAATATGTGCATATGTAGCGTAATCAGAATTTTGAAAAAATTGAACTTTGCATAAGTGTGCATTGCCATCGATTTATTTGTTAATTTTTCTAAATGTGGTTATTGTCAGAAATTAAGCCTTTTTAATTATAGAATAGTTTCATTTTATTTAAGTTTATACCAAATATAAAATTATACCTGTATTATACTGTCGATTATTTTTTAGACAAAAGGTACTGGATTAAACATATGAAATCTATGAAGCATTTTGCTTTCATAGTAAATCAATTCTGAGACCTTTCGGTTTAAAGTCAGTCGTTGTACCTACTGTGCAGTTCAGCGTTGTGATGATACTAATAATTATTAGTCTACTAAAACTTGACTAGATCGTTTTATTTAACTTTGTTTAAATGTATAACACCTATAGCCTAGGATCTACATTCGACAAAATATAGTTTTTTTTATATTGTTACCATAATCGTAAATAATACTTCTTTATTATATCTTAAAAAAATATTTAAATCTATGCTAAATATCAAAAGTTGTTGTTAGGTGAGATTAGAATATATTTTATCGAATATGCTGCAGCCTCTTGGTGAAATATTTTTCTTTAAGTGAAACTTAGTCTTAATATTATAACTTACACGTTTTGAATTTTCTTCTAATCTCCTCAGACAATATTATACTCAAGAAAGGATTTGGCCTTAATGTTTGGCCTATAAAATAAATATTTACCGCGGATCACTTTTTTTTTTTTTATGATCTTGACAGTAACTTAGGTAGAATCACCGTTTCGTGCTTAATTAAGTACGGTACTGCAATTTTACACTACAATAGACACTTTCATCAAAATAAAGAAAATTAAAAAAGTATATACTAAAAATTAGCATGTGCTCCAAAACTACAATAGCCAAAAAAAAAAAAAAAAACAATAAAAAACGAGAAAAAAAATGTATTTTGGTGAAAACGAAATAAGAAAATTGTTACACTAAGTACAAATTATTTGTAGTATTTTTATATTTTATATATATATATATATAACAATATATTTTTTTGTGTTTTTGTATATTAAATATATTTTATTTATTTATTTATTTCTATAAATATATATATTTATAAATAAGTAAAAAAAAAAAAGTAAAATAAAAAAATCCTAAATTGTTATAAGAAACCATCTGCTGCACACATGCTACTCTGATGATGATTCCTGCCTTCTTTGTTTTTATTATTTTATTTTATTTTATTATTTTAATTTTTTTTTTTCATTTTTTTCATCTCCCTATTTAAGTGTTGTTCCTCTTTTCATCGCTACGATATATATTTTTTTATTTTCTTTTTTTTTTTTGTTTTACTATATTTATTTATATTTTCCTCCCTCTCAACAGCTTGTTTGGTGATGGTGTTGGTAATGGTTTGTTGGATAATATAAGAAGCAACAGAGTAAGTGGTAAGGAGAGCAGGGTACAGTATAACAACAGAATCCCGAAAAAATAAAATATCAGGAATAGAATAGAACAGAAATGAAAATTAAATTTATCGTACGTTACGTACATACATAGGAGTTGTGTGTTTTTTTGTAAGAATTGCTATCAATGTTGTATATTATTATATGCTAGTTTTCTTTTAGCTTACTGTAACTTCGTGATATTATTTGATGGTAGTAAATTGTAGTAGAGTATAGCAGGTACTATATAGAGAGTATATTGGCAGGATATTTTTGTTAATTTCAGTAGGTACTATTCTACTGCTACTTGAAACAGAATTTAACTAAAGTTTAATATTGTATACAGTAACAAACCAAAAAATAAAAAAAAGACAGTCTTGAGAAAATGTAAGGATAAGTTTTGTATGTGTTGTTCGGTTCTCATTCTTGGCGTTATTTTTATTCTATATAAATATTCGGTATTCCCTTTTTTTGTTTTCTAAAATTCGTATCCAAACTCGCCGTTTTTTGTTTAATGTTTTTTTTTTTCGTTTTGTTTAAGTTATATCGTACGTACGGATATTATTTCATTCATTTCGCATTAATAATAAAATTCTTATTTATTTTGATTAAAAAAAAATAAAAATAAAAACAACAAAAAGAACAAAAAAAAATAATAAATAAATAAAAAAAGGAACCGAATTATTTTTCTCTTTCTTTAATTTATTTATTCATTTAATTTTTATGATTTCTTCTTTTATATTTTATAATATTTTTTATTTTATTTTATTTTTATTATTTGTTTTTTTTTTATTTCTTTTTTTATTTAAAAAAAAAAAAAAAATTGGAGAAAACGTTTACCCATAAAGTATAAATGGTGTTATACACATAGGTTAATATCAGTATGTGTATATATGTGTACGTGTATATTAAAGGCAACGAAATCATTCAAATAAAATAAAACAAGAGAAATTACAGTTGTTCTAGACAACTAACTCTAATATAACATTATAAAAAAAAAACAAAATTGTATTGGGATTCAATTAGAATTAGATGCTAATTTTTTTTTTGTAATTTTTTTATATAATTTTTATTACACAACTTAATTTCAAGTACTTTTACTTTTGTTAGACGTATTTCGATTATCTGGCTTAAGTGGGAAGTTCTAAGGAGAAGAAAATAAAGCGGGTACAAATTTAGCTCAAACAAGTATTCAAAGTATTCAAAAACAATTTATAAGATAACTAAAAGGTTGTTGAAAGAACAAAAGAAAAACTGTTAATTTTACAAAAAACTAGAGTATTGACTTCTTTTAATAATAAGATAAGAGAAAAGGAAGAATTTGAGAAAAAATTTAAAGTAAAGTAAAGTAAAGTAAAGTAAAGTAAAGTAAAGTAAAGTAAAGTAAAGTAAAGTAAAGTAAAGTAAAGTAAAGTAAAGTAAAGTAAAGTAAAGTAAAGTAAAGTAAAGTAAAGTAAAGTAAAGTAAAGTAAAGTAAAGTAAAGTAAAGTAAAGTAAAGTAAAGTAAAGTAAAGTAAAGTAAAGTAAAGTAAAGTAAAGTAAAGTAAAGTAAAGTAAAGTAAAGTAAAGTAAAGTAAAGTAAAGTAAAGTAAAGTAAAGTAAAGTAAAGTAAAGTAAAGTAAAATAAAG
This sequence comes from Argyra leucocephala, assembly GCA_963942445.1. Classification (NCBI taxonomy): domain Eukaryota; kingdom Metazoa; phylum Arthropoda; class Insecta; order Diptera; family Dolichopodidae; genus Argyra; species Argyra leucocephala. The sequence goes on from OZ012679.1 coordinate 1,341,182, forward strand.
TCAAGTGAGATTGAATAGATAATAAAAATTAACTTCTTTAAAAAAACAAAATAGTTTAAAGTATATATGTAATTTAAATAGTGAAGATCTAAAGTTAATTTTAGTACTTTAATATTTATTTATAATATGTTGTAGATCATTAACTCAAAAGTCTTATAAATATTCGAACATAAATAACGGCATGCTCCCTTTAATATATTCTATTTTAGCTCTGCTGCTATGAATATATCCATTTAAATATTTATTTTTTTTTTTAAATATTCAATATTATTGGTTTCAATTTTAATTGATTATTATTCTCTTGAATTTAAAGAACAATTTTTTTTCACATTTGACTAAGATTATTGACGTGGATCAATTTGCAAACAAAAAAAAATGTTAATCGACTTAAAAATGAAGCTGAACGTGCAAAATTCAAATATTAAACAATAGAATGAATGAAATGTTCATATTTGCTTTTCATCATAAAAGATATGAGAGAGGAAAAAATGAATAAAATTTATAATATCAGAGTCCGAAAATAACCAAATTAGATTTTAAGTAGGAATAGATCTGAATTTGATCCTTCATAATTTTTTTTATTTTTATAATAGGCCAAAATAATGGGGATAAATACCCTAACTGCCTTCACAAAATTTTAGCCATATAAAGATGAAGTAAAAAAAAAGAAAGTAACGAATAATAAACAAAATTAGAAAAGAATTTGAATAGAAGAGTTAGTATGTAGATAAATTTATAGACAGGTTAAAAGATATTTAAATAAACCTAAATAACAAATTACTGTTACAAGCAGGAATTGATTTATATATATATATATATATATATCTTTTTGTCAACACAAGTGTTACACATCATCTATCTTATATCTCTCAACTTTGTCATTATTATTTTTCTTACTTCGATGAATTTCACACTTAAATCATAAACGAAAAATTAATTTAATAAGTTAATATATTTTATTGGATATTTGTCATAAAAACGCTAATTTAAGACCGAAATAATAAAAAATACAAGGAAAATAAATAAATAAATAATAAACAAAATTTAAAAAAAAAAAAACAAAAAAAAACTAAAGGAATTGAAATAATAAAAAATGATTTTATGTAAATAATTGAATGATTTGTAAGTTATTTTGTTGCTAACCATTCAGATATTCAACACATATGGTCTAAATATTCAACCATACATGCAATCATTAAAAAATTAAAAATAAAAAACGAAACAAAACAGAAAATTGTTTATTTAGTTATAAAAGTAAAAATATATATATATTTTTTTTTATTTAATTATTTTAATTTCATAAATAAAAACTAAAAAAAAAAAAAAACAAAACAAAAAAAAGTAAATACAAATTCTCACTTTAAAAAATTAAAAATGAAATTAATTTTTTTTTTTTTAAATTTGTTTAGAATAAAAAAAAACAGTCATCATTATTTTTTGTATAGATTTTAAATTATATATTTAATAGTTTACTATAAAAAGTCGATTGCACTGCAGATGCGTTCATTTAAAAGAATTTCCATACCAATAAATTGTATTTGTGTTTATTTATGTTGTTTTAAAATTAAGAAAACGAAAACTTAAAAATTTCTATTTTTCTTAAATTTATGGTATGGTAATGGTGGTAGTATTATTGGAGTTTGTATATAGTAATGCAGTTTAAATTAAGATATGCAAAAACAACAGAATTTTAATTTTCTTCGGCTTACTTTAAATTTATAATTTTAGAATTATTTAATTATGTTCCTAAGAGTTACTTTGAGATAACAAAAATTGAATTGAGAATTAAAAATTTAAATAACCAAAAAATTTTCTGAATTTTAAGTGTTTTTTTGTTTATATATATTCTTAATTATTATATATATAACAAAAATGTATAGGTATCTAAATGGATTATTTTTAAATATTTTTATCACTGGTAAAACAGTTTTTCATTTTTAAACCAAAATACCCCGTGGTGCTGTATGTACGTATATGCATCAGGAATATTCGCAGAAACTAGAATATCAACTTTTTCATCATTGAAAAAAGGATATAAGACATAAAGTCAATTTCCTTGAACATATCAACACTGAGTCAACTAAATTGGTTATTAATCAATAAAAGATTGGGTATTAAAAGATTGAAAATAATGAAACATTTCCAAATAGGATTTTTGCAGGTCATCACGGGCTTCACCACATTCTTTTAAAAAAACATTTGTATTGTCTTTAAGGCTATACTTTTGATTGTGCTTAAATTAGATATAAATTAAAATAAAAAAAACATAACCGAATATAAAGTCAGATATGACTACGTAGTATTTCATAGATTTGGCGAGTTTTTATTTTTTAAATATAAATTAAAAAAGTTCTTAACAGGTATGGGAAATTGGGATTTGTAAAATATTTCCGTCGGTTCAACAACAAAAATCAGGATCAAAATTGATAAGTAAAATTTTTAATAATATATCAACTTTGCTAACAGATGAAATCTTTGAAATGGAATATGGTTTAGCATTCACAAAAATTGAATTATTTAGAAATATTAATTAAATATAATCAGATACCAAATCTAATATTAAAAATTTTAATTTTGTTAAGTTAATAAATACAGTTAGACGAATGTTATTAGAAATAAAGAAAAAAGAGAATATGTTTATAAAATATTTAAATAGCCCTGGTATAGATCGTCATTATTACAAATCACTGAATTGATTATTATTTTGAGTCACTGAAAAGAAATTATTTTTATATTGTAAGAACATATATACTTTTTTTAATCAAATTGAACATTTCTTCTAACAAATTGTTTGAAAAAATGTTGAATTTGAATGGAAAAAAGTATAGATACATTTTTGAAGATTTATTAAATTTAAATTAAAATTTTCAAAATTATGAATTTAACTTACCAACTTTATTTTTATTTTTAATATACCTATATCTTAAAAAATTAAAATAAGTTTAATTAAATTAAACCGTTAACACTGATACAATATTAGAAAGATTGAAAGTTACTGATTATTGAAAAATGGTAGACAGACATTCATAGATTTTATATAGATATTAAATTAAATTCAGAGAAATATTTTCTCTTTCTAATATATTTTGCTTCGTTTTTAGCTTGATTTATTTCATTTCAATGGCCCTAATTAGACAGTGTTGCGTATGCATGTTTTTTGAGTATATTTATTTATTATCTATAAATTATGAGTATCTATTTATTATAACAATGGGATCTGCAGATAAATTCGCATTCCAACTACAAGTCCTTTTCTCTTTCAGAATGTGGATCTTATAAATTGAGTATTTGATATATTTTATCCATATAAAATACACATAATATTTTAATCTCAATTAACCGATACCAATTTTGTAACAATAAAATAAGCCGATAGTACAACTAGTTAGAACAAATAAATTTATTGAAATTTTAATTGTAATAAATGTAAATATAAATAAATAAATAAATAATGTTAATTAAACCAAAAAAATATATTAAATACCTTAGTAAATTAGTATATCTCTTAGTAAGTTTGATAATAAAGTTTTGCGGCATTTTATGAGTACCACTTATATTAAATCATTTATATTAAACTCTTGTAACTCTTAAATTCTTTTCTATTCTAATCTATTTATTCTACTCTATTCTATTCTCTTATAATTTTGTTTATTTCTTTATTATCCTTCTTTTTAATCTTTGAATGCGGTTTAAGTTCTTAGCGAAGTCAGTTAGGGTGCTTATCCCATAGTTTTGGCTCAATTTTCATACTCTGTATATTAGAACTGCAAAATACAACATTTTATAGTCATTATGGTATTTCAGAACTAATTTTTGGACTTGTGATCACATCGAAAGAAAATATAATGATAGGTTATAGAAGAAAAAATATGTTTAAAAATAATTTGTTTTGTTATTCATCGTACACTTTAGACAAAAATTGTTTTTATACCCTATTCACTATACCCAGATCATATTATATTGATCTTTCACTCTCCAAAGAATTAATCATAAAGTTTTTGTTTCACCCTTACTTCCACTATTTGTATATATTACCACTAACAGACTTTTTTAACACTATTTTTTTTTACATGTATTAATAATAATTTGTTTTATATGAATAAATAATAATTTTAAAACCTAAATAATAATAGTTAAAATTTAACTTAAAATTTAGTATAAATTATAAAATAAAATAAAAATGAATCTTTGTACAAAATATAAAAATTTGATTTAGAATAAAAATATATATTGTAACTGTTTGAATTAAACATGAAATAAATAAATAAATACCCAATATCTATCCCAAAGTTGGTTAAAGATCCCTTATGGTTCATTTTGTAAGTTTAGCAAGTGAATAAAAATTAGAATGTTAAGTTTAAATATAACTTTTTGTGCTCTCTAGTATCCGGTTACATCAAAATATCAAATTATTGTTTTTTTTGTATTTTGATATAACATTTAATATACATGGACTATAAATACGTATACCTAATCGTAATTCATATATACATATATAATCATTAGTCTCTATATAGAACGTCTTCAATGGGGTATGCCGAACGTAAATATACTCCTCCTATTGTTTTCTATGATCGTGAATCATATTATTTTTACTCTACGTATAGTATATTAATTTATAAAATTAAATTTTTTTTTTTTTTTATACATATATAAAACGTTTTTAATTTTCTATTTATTTATACATATATAAGTATACATTTTATATTTTCTAGTATATAAATAATGTAAATATAAATATAAAAAAATTAATCAATTAAATTACAATGAATAAAAATGTATAGCAGAGAAGTAGAAAAAAAAAATAAATAAATAAATTGTAAATATAAATTTTTTATTTATTTTTAAGTTATAAAAATTAATTTGTTCATGCGCTCAATTGAATTTCTCTAAAATAAAAGTAAAACAAAAAATATAGAAAAATCCACCATTTCTTCAAGAAAATTATAATTCAATAGAATTTGAATTTTTTTTTCTTTCAAATATTCATCATAGGTGCATAATCATCATCGCATTCGAAGTTGATTTATAATAACTTTTTTTTTGCTAAATACGCCAACATTCTGAAAGGGAAGAGGATCTAGAGTTGGGTTGCAGATTTTGATCAGATCTGCAGACCCACTAAATAAATAAATAATTGAACCTTCCGAAAGGAAAAATAACCTAAAGTTGGGTTGCAGATTTTGGTCAGATCTGCAAACCCACTGACTGAATAAATAAATTTATTTAATACTAATAGAAAGATGTATAAAAGAAGAATAGAAAAATTATAACTAAATTTTCAAAATAGACTAATCTGCCACACTTATAGACAAATATCAATCAATATATATAATCAATATATATATATATATATATATCAATATATCAATCATATATCAATATCAATAAATATTTTAATATCAAAACTAACTATATTTTATTTCAATCTTATCATTATAGTTTCCATTGACTGTTTCAATTTAATTGTCCTCCTTTTGTTAACACTCTCTATAAACTTTATTTTGGCATGATGACCCCTCTTAAATTAAAATTTTTTATTCTTCAACTTTAATTTTTTTTTTTTTATTCGAAACACTATTTTAATATCGATGATAAAATAATTTCGATGCTCACATAATTTTCATTCTTTAATTTTATCTTTTCGCCTCCCTGTGACATTCAGTTTCCATAGTCACTACACTATATATATATATTCGCAAATTTTCAGTCTCCTTGACGTTATCACACTCGTTGAGACTTAGTCACCCTGAATTCAATCGCTATTCAATTTAGTCTATTTTAAAGTGTCCTTAAAAAAGCGGTCAATTGAGGTCCAAAAAGCAACAAAAAAAAAACAAAAAAAAAAACAATTTCAATTCCTGAGAAAAAATTAATTGTTCTAAAAAAAAGGAAAATAATGGGACATATTAAATTCGATGATGACGATACGGAGAGAAAATAGCGCAACAAAAAGTGATGGTTATGATAATGATGAAAGGAAAATTAAAAAAAATAGCACCACAAGCAATAAAACAAATTGTACAATACTACTACTACTATACTACTACTAATGCTACTAAACGAAAGAAATATGACAACTTAAGTAACACAAAATACACAAGTGAGTGAATAAGAGTGTCCTTAATCTAATTTAAAAGAAGAAATTTAAGAAAAAAAAATTTAAAAAAAGAGAGCAGACATGAAGAATGGAAGTTAAGCCTTCTTATTATATTCTTTTAATTGTTGTTTTTGTTCTAATTTTTCTTCTTCTTCTTAGAAACGAAATTCGAAACACTTTTCTTCTCATCCGAATTTCTTTTCTATAACCAACAAAAATCAGTTTTTATTTTCTGTATCCTTCAAAGGATTTCTTTTTTCTTAACATTCGCTTTTTTTTCTTTTCTTATTCTGTCTATTTTTATACGGTTATTTACCCAAGATTCGGATAAAGTTTGTTTTTTTTTTTGTCTTTTTTGGTTGAGAAAATTTTTCTTTATTTTAGATAGGTATGTGATTTCGACCTTCATATTTGGAATTTTTTTGTTTTGCTTTTTTCCGATGAACGCCATTTTTTTTTTTTGGAAAAGTTTGCAGCAAACAACAAACACGTAAAAATAAAAAATCACAAATCAGAGAGAAAATGAGAGAAAGAGTTTAATGCAGACGATACCAATAATAATAATAATAATAATAAGAACAAGAAACAAGGACGATAAAAAACCAAAAAAAAAAGAACAAAAATCTTCTAAGTATTTTGAGAAAATTTCTATGAAAAGTCTTTATATCTTCACTGTTCAAAATAAGTGTATTTTCTTTTTTTTTTTGTTCTTTTTTTTCTTGTTCTTAGACACCGAATGCTTGTAACAGCTGGTTTTGCAAGAAAATTCGTACGAAAACAGAATAAGAAATTGAAAAATTTATGAAATCAAGTAAACTTACACAACAACAACAACACATTGTTACACACAAAAGGATAAGAAAATGGAAAATGTGACGAATGAAAATGTTTATTTTCAAGGAATTCTATGAAATCCTTGAAAAGATATAAATATATTTATTATTTATATGTATAGATATGTAGTAGACATTCCAGAGTTAAATTAAAGTAAGGGGGGTATTTTTTTTTTGTTTTTTTTTTTTTTGGTAGACATGTTCTTGTCGTATATACCACATTATTTTATCAATGGGGGTTTCCTAGTAAAAGAAAATAACTGATTTTATTTTCTCTCTTAAAGGATATATGTACAACAAAGGTGGCATTTTGTTACTTTACTATTTATGTCTTGATATTATATTTGATTGTTTTTTTTTGTTTTTTGTTTTTGTTTTGTTGTTTGGTGTATCCTTTTGTTTTGAATTCCTTTTGTTTTTTGGTGGTTTCTTTTTATTTTCAATGGAAAACAAAACAAAAAAATTTTTTTTGCTTTTATTTTTGTCTTTTATTTTTTATTGTTGAATTTGCAAGGTTGTTGAACGCACAATTAAATGTAAACAAGGATATACAATAAAAAACATTACATAGACTATAGGTATATATGTATATATATATATAATAATATTTACGAGTATAACAATTGTTGGAATAGTTTTCTTTCACTTGATATGTAATTTCTAACAGGTGACACATAGAAAATTTGTTTAAAAATGTAATACAAAAAAAAAAAAAAAACGAAATTCAGTTGACCTTTTTTTCTTTTGAAAAATTGTAAGGCTTAGTATATAAAATTATTATTAAACAGTACTTATATATATATATATATATATACGACTTACCCTTTCTTCTTCTCGTATCATTTCAGCTATTCCTGGTTTAATTTCTAAATCATCAACATGACTACCTAAACCACCAATAGATGCTAAACTAACTGGATCAAGACCAGCAGCACCTAATGGAAATGGTGGTATAGATGGTTGTGGTGTAACGGGCGGATGAGGCATTTGCTGTTGTTGCTGTTGTTGAGCAGCAGCTACAGCTGCTTGTTGTTGTAATGCAGCAGCAACTGCACTTGCAACAGGTGATGACATATCATGACTATTATCTGGTGTACATGTACCACTACTACCATGTAAATCATTAATACTACGATTACCAATGGTGCCACTACCAGTACCACTACCATTATTACCACCACCACTGCCACCACCACTACCAACACCAATACTGCTGCCACCTCCACGACTAATAACATCACGTTCATCTCTATTACAATTACGTTCAATTAAATTATCATTGCTACCACTTAAAGATAATGATCGATTATTAATACGTTCACGTTCACGTTCTCTTTCACTACTTAATCGATCTGATAAACTTACACCACCAACACTTGCTCTTTCTAGCATACCTAAAGGACTTTCTAAATTTCGAGAATTATCCATTGAAGGCCATCTTGGTCTTTTGCGGGCTGTATTTAAACGACTTTCAATCATTAGTTCATGTGCAACACCTGAATGCTGTTGTCGATGTTGTTGCTGTTGTTGTTGTTGCTGCTGTTGCTGTTGTTGTTGCTGTTGATGTTGTTGTTGTTGTTGCTGCTGTTGTTGTTGTTGTTGATGTTGTTGTTGTTGTTGTTGTTGATGTCTTTGTTGTTGTTGTTGTAAACTAATTTCTAAACTGGCCAAATCCCAATCACGTGACATTCGTGCTTTCTTTAATGCAAGTTCCGAATTAAAATCAATTTTGGGACCATTATTTGGAATAAATTTTTCAAAATCAGTTTTCGTTAAAAATTGATTCTCTCTAATTCTATCCCTATCTCTATCACGATCTCTATCTCTATCCCTTTCACGTGACAAATCTCTTTCTCTCATTTCACGTTCACGTTCTCGTTCTCGTTCTCGTTCTCTTTCACGTTCTCTATCTAATGATGGTGTTCCGATACGTTCTTTGGTTGCAGTTTCTTTACTACAATTTGTATCGCCACGTGTATATTCTTTTGTAATCTGAGCTGTTGTATTATTTTTTAATTTATTACGATTTAATGTTAAATCATTTAATTTGTTATTTGTTCTATTAAAACAATTACTACTACTACCACTTTCAAGTAATGGTGATGATGATGGTGTATCGGTTGTTGGACCATCATTATTAACATCAGCTAAACCACGAATTTTTAACATTTCAGCAACTCTTAATAATGGTCCAATTTGATCTTGACTAACATTTATTTCACCTTTATACATAAAATCAACAATCGCTTTTAATTCTTCATATTTAACATCACGCATTATTATAATTGGATGTTGACATGGATTGTCAAAAAATAATGCTTGAAAATATGGACTACATGCTGATAAAATCATTTTATGAGCTTTTATTGATTGACCATCACATGCTAATGTAACATCAACAAATGATTCATTTTGTAATAATTCATCAAAAACACTTGTCAAATTACTTTGATAATTATTCCAACGTAAACAAAATTGTTGTTGGGATGTTGTTGTAGATGTTGTTGATGTTGTATTTGATTGTTGTAATTGATTTAATGTTGAATTAGTTGTTGTTGTTGTATTTATTGGGCCAGTTAATGTTGATCCATTATTATTTGATATTGTATTACATTTTGTTGTAACTGATGTTTGTATTGTTGTTGTTGTTGTTGGTATTGTTGGTGTTATTGATCTTTTATTGATTTCAATTAAATTCTCAGCAATTGAATCAATATTTTTATCATTATTATTTGTTTTTATGTATGGTGTTCGTCTAACTGTTTCATCTGGTGACATATTATCATCTGAGTGTGTTGATGATCCTGACGATGATGATGATGATGAAGATGATCCTGTTGATGCTATTGAATCTCTTAAATTACTTAAATTATCTGGTGGGGTATTTGCTTTTAAAAATGGTGATGCTGGTGATAATATTGATTGTGATGACGATGGTGATGGTAATTTAAATTGTTGTCCTGATTGTGTTGTTAATGGTGGTGTATAACTACGACCACCACTACCACTACCATTGCCACCAATTGATTGTGATTTATCAATTAAAGATTCTGTTGATTTTGTAGACATTATGTCTGGTGACATACTTTTACATTTTATTATCGGTGTTGATGGTGATGATGTTGATGCTGGTGGTGGGGATTTTTCAGATGACATTCTTATATTAATATATATTTTATTTTTTTTATATAATAAATTAATTATATTTAATTGAATTTTTTTTTTTTTTTTTCAAAATATTATATTTGTATGCATTTATTGAATTTTTTTATTTATTTTATTTATTTTCTATATAGAAGAACATTATTATACTTTTAAATTGATTATTAACGTACATTACATACAAATATATCTATTATGTAGGTATTATGTAAAGTTAAATATGTTTTGAAGAAAAGAAAGAATAATATAAATTAAAGATTTTCTTTTAGTTAAATGGACTTTTTATATTTTTAGATGTAATCGAATTTTGTATAATTAATGTATTTTATTAATTATATTTAAATTATTTTTGTGTTTGATTAATTAATAAAATTTTCATTAAGTTTGACGTCACTTGTATTTTTTTTTAAATATTTATTTATTAATTAATTTCTAATGAATTGAATTAACACTTTTTTTGTATAATAATTTTCTTTTTAATTTTTTTTTTTTGAATTATTATTTCAAAATTGTAATAATAACAATTCATTACTAAGTATTAAATATTTTTATATAATCATTAATTGTTTAATTTTAAAAATTAATATATTATTTTTATTTGCAATTTTAATTAAAAATTTCTTTCTTAAATAATATATTTTATTATAAATTATTGATAAATTATTGAAATTTTTTTTTATTCTTGATCTTATTATAAAATAACTGTGCTTTATTTGATTTTATTTTGAAAATATTAAATAATTTCAATTTATTTTTTGTTGGACATTTTTAATAATAACTTTTTTTATTAATTTAATATTCAATTTTATTTTGTTTAATATTATTATTTATCATTAAATAAATTAATTTTAATTGCACTTTCAGTTTTAATCAAATGCACGCCATACTTTTCATTTATAAAATTTTTTTATATAGTTGTTGTTTTGGTATATTTCCCTTTTTCTTTTCTATTTAATTCAAATAATTTTATGTAATTATCTTAATTCATCAGCAGCATTAATTAAATATACACTAAGTAAATAATAATAATAATAATAATAATAATAATATAATAATAATAAAATAATAATGAAATATATATATGTAAATATATATAAGAAATTTATGCTACTTTTCTGTTATTATAATTATGTATTATGTATATATATATTCAGTTATTTTGTTTTATACGAAATCCTTATATATATATATACATATATAAATTAATAATTATAGTTATTATTTATTTTGTAATTATATATATATAGATATATATATATATACATACATATATTAATTTCAAATACCGACCGATTAAATAATCCTTGAAAACAAAAATTTATTTGTTAATAATTTTTAAGTATTAATTTAAATAATTATTAATTAAATTTATTTAGATAATATTATTTTATATTCACATTTTTCTTGATATTGTTGTTGTATTACTTTTCGCAGTATACAATTAAATTAAATTTATTATTTTCTTTAATTAATTAATTATATTTATAAAATTTATACATTAAATTTTATTCTTCAAATAAAAGCAAAACAAAAATAAAAATTAATTATAAATAACTTAAAATTCATTGTTTTGAAAATTTTTATTGAATTTATTTTATTTTTTTTGTTTGTTTTTAATTAGTATAAATTAAAACAAATTTTTATGTTAATTATTTTTAAAAACTTTTCTTTTTATATATTTTTATTAATTATTAATTGTTTAATAAATTAATAACGATTTATTGTGATTTGAAAAATAAAAAAAATCGCGTCGTCGTCTGATGGGATTTAAGAACAAATTTAATAAAAAAAATCGCACTGTTCACAACGAGACCATCTAAAACTGACTGACTAGTGACTTGACTGGTATTTCAAATTGAATTTTTATAAAATTGGGATTTTCAAAATCCCCCAATATAAATATGTTATATTTTCTTTTCTTTATTTTATTTTATATTATTTTATTTTTTTTTTTTTGTTATTATTTTTTTATTATTGTTTATTATTATTTTTATTATAATAAATTTATATATCTAAAGATATTTTTTTTTTATGTATTGTATTTATTTTATACTATGTATATATATGTATTAGTAAAGTTTTATTAACAAATACTTTGTAATATATTTTATGTTTTCATTACTGAACAGAGATGAGATATAACAAGAACAAAAATAACAATAAAAAAATATAACAAAAAAAAATTAAATAATTTTATTTCATATTTTCAGTGTATAAAAAGAACGACGACGGCGAACTTTAATTTCTGTTGAGAATACACTATTGCACTGTTAACAACGAACGGTATACACAACGAAGAAAAATGAAAAGAAAAGAAAAAAAAAGGAAAACAAGTTATGAATATACCTCTAAGATACAATTGCGCGCACATGTCATGTTTATGTGTTTGATTGGAGATACAAAAATAAAAATAGAAAATTTTCGGAAGAAAAACGTATTAAAAAAACAGCATGTTTTTTCCTTTATTTCTTGTTTTTTTTTTTCGCTCAATCTCTCTCTTTAATTTTGTTTTGACTGAACATTCACTTCACACACACTGCAAAACTAAACTAATAGAAAACTTTGTGAGAAATTTTCCTTTTTTTCAATTTGTATTGTAATTAAGTACACGTTCGGTTTTTTAATACTAAAACAAGGGAAATTTATGAAAAGTTGTTTGTTTTTTATTTAATGCTGAGAGAATTCGGTAATTTGGCATAAGTTTAGTCAGTCTCTTGCTCTTCTTGTTTCTTTTACAAATTTTATTTTACTCTATATTGAGTTTTTAGTATCTGAGAAAATATCATACTGAGTCAAGCAAGTGTTGTTGTTGTCTTCTTGTCATTTCATATTTCATTTATAAAAAATACAATACTCTCTCGCTCTCTGTATATTTCTCTTTTATTTTTGTTTTGTTTTGATTCTGAGTTTATAAAAGGTGATTGTTTTGTTGCATAGAAGATCCCAATCCAATTATAAATTAGCATCGTGTATGTTTGTTTGTATGTGCAAAGGTAAATGTATTCGTTGATGCGCGCAACACCGCAGGGGGTTAAACAATATTTTCTTGCTTTTTACTCATTGTAAAAGAATTCATCTTAAAAGAATTTTTTATTTATAGTATTTTTTTTTTTATATAGTGGATCTATTAATACTATGATGGTATCTCTATAGTGATAGTGATTATGTTTATGTTTTTTAGTTGATGAAAGCAGCATGGTTTTTGTATTCATTTTTGTTGTTGTTAAAATATTGTATGAGAAATACAAATAAAATTGAGAGTACATTTTTTTTATTTTTTTTAACAAATTTGAGTAATGAGAAAGAGAAAATTAGGAAGAAAAATAACATTTCATTGAGTAGAAAAAGGGGAATTACTTTTATAAAAAAAACAAAATTAAATAATATTTTTATAGAAGATAGGGTGTATTCATAGTATAGTATAGTACCTGTACAGCCTGTACTGTGTAGTATAGTTGATATTATGAATTATTTTTATTTAACAGTAGATTAGTGTAGTATTAGTAAAGTAAATTGTCATTATGAGTGTGTAGTGTGTGTAGGCATGGGTTAAAAATATTACTTTTTTTTGCCTTTTTTTTAAAATCCAACTGTGTTTTCTAATTAAGAAATAATTTTTTTTATTTTTATTCGATATTATTAAGGTTAAGATTTTTTCTTTTGTTTCGTAGTCTTTTTGTTTTATTTATTTATTTTTCTTTTTTGATTAATAAAACTTCAATTAGTTTCAAATAGTAATTTTATTAAAAATTCGTAATATTTTTAAATTAGGTATCTATGTTCCTATGTAGCTATATGTACGGTTTTGAAATAAGGTCTTATTAGATCTTATTATTATATCAAAAAACAATCTGTTGAAACATGATTAATTCCGATTACCAGCATGTCAAATTTAACATCATTTGGCATGCTTGATGTAATCGAACTTAATCATGTTTCAATAGTTTGCATCACGACCTGAAACGACAGAAATAAAATTGGTGCTCTAACTCATTGTTTTTGTAAAAATTAAATATGTATGAAGGTACCTATAACTTAATTTATTTTTTAATTTTTTTAAGCAACTAGAAAAGACTTAAGGCAAAATCTTATTCGATCTTTTAATGCATTAGGTGGACTTATTTAGCAATAATAGATAGGTACAGTTTGAAACTTTTATTTTGAATTTCGAAAATCGCTTACAACGTTACAACAGAAGATAATTTCCTCCTCGGAATGATAACTTAAAAAATTAATTATAATAACTACCTAACTCTATGCGATATCGGACAATTGAAATAATTTTTGAAAATAAATAATAGGAAACATTTCAGTTTAATTTAATTTAACTAAATTTATTTTAATTTTGAAAATAAATAAAAAAAATTAATGTAAATGGAATATTAGGAATATCTTAGACTTAGTTGTTATATAGTAAAATTCGATTTTCACTAACGAATTATTGTAAATTAAAGTATTAGGTACATTTTATTATGTTAATTTGTTACTTTATTATTAAGTTTTGTTAAATAATTTTTTTTTTGGTTTAACACTGATGAGTAAATAATATTTGTTAATTATAAAACACTTTGTACCTACGAGCTGTAAAATAAAAAAAATTAATAAATAAAATATACGAGCTAAACATTTTGAGCGAAGTAATCATAATTTAAACCTAACATGTAGGTACTTAATACTAATAACACCTATTTATAAAATAAAATTTCCCACTTATCTAAAGTCGATCAATATAGTAAGTACTACATTATATATACATATAATACCATATATAAATTAAATAAAGGTTTATTATAAAATAAAATGAAAATTATAACATAGAAATTTTAACATTTCTAAAAATTATTCTAAAATATAAAAAAATATAACAACATTTTTTAATATTTTAAAGACCCTTAAAACATATTTTGATTTGAAGGAAAATCTATATAAAAACGAAAATATTTCTTAATATAAATTTAGTCACACTGTTAGTGAAAGATTAATATCAATCAAAAATACATTGTGTACTTAAACAATGACCCATGCATCACGGAATATTTTTCTAAACGTATAAATATTTTCTTCGTTCTTTCGTTTTTCTTCATCATCTCTTTGTGTCTATAGTCTAATCAGTAGGATGGCAGAAAAATTCAAACTAACAACATAACAAGGATGGGACTCAAATTTTGTATACGTTTTAAAATTCGTTTTTTCTACTAAAATAACAGAATGAGACATAGGTATTAAGTAGAATTACAGCATTGGACTAATCAATTTAAATCTTTTTAAAATATTATCCTTCAAATAAAGAAATAATAATTGTGGAGTTAAAGATGCCTTTCTATTCTTGTCATTTGACTTAAATCATATATCTTTGTATCCATTTTTACAATTTAAACAATTTTATATTTTTATTAGTGATTGCGTTGTTTGTTCTATATCCTACCTACCTATTTAATTTCCGAATTGATTAAGCTTAACTTTTGGGTAAAAAAACTAGCCATACCTACAAGTATTTGTCTTCTTGTTTTATGAAAAATTATAGTATTAAAACTGTACCCAAATTTTTCACTTGTTAATTATAGGTACCTAATTTTATTAAATTTTTAGAATAAATAAAACGGAAATGGAATTCAGACATTTTTTCCCATTTTAAGGGAAGTACCTATTTAGAATTTTGTTTATTTTTTATACCTATAACTCACATATAAATTTATTTCAAGCCTATATATATATAAATGAGTTATCAAGCTAATGAAAATCAAATTAGGAGTTGTGTATAGGTATTTTGAACACTATACAATGTCTATACTGATGACGAGGTCGGTATATAGTGTTAAAAGAACAAGCACTTTCTTAATTAAGATCTTTATTTTATGTTGGGGACTCATATTTACTATTTTCTCTATTTTACAGATTAATTTAAATTTATTTTTTCAAATTGATGAATTTTGTTTGGTTTAATACAATTTTAGGTAATCAATTTTTGCTTTATCATTTTTTATAAAAGATCGGTTCAATGTAATTTCTATAATTTTATTTATTAGAGTGTAATTATAAAATTTTCTAACATAATTCAAAGTAGGTTTAAATTTCTAACAAAATTTAATTTTCTAATTAAATTGTTTCACCGGAGTGAAATTTTTTTCAGTAAGTAGGTGTAGGTATTGGAGTATTAAAATTATCAAATTATCTACAATTTTTACCAATAAATTCGGTTTTTTTATAAATATATTTTATTAATTATTTTGTTATTTAATTGTATATACCTATATATAATAACTATAAAAGTAATTATAATTAATGATTGCTTTGTCAGCTGTACCATACATGAACATTCTCATATATTCTTACCAACTATGATGTTGACATAGCTCAGATTTGTAATCTGTTATAGTTCCGAGGGTATAGTACCTACCTATCTTACTCTTTTGTGATCAGAATAGGTAGGTAATGTAATCAGCTACTATTTGAGCAATGTAGGTATACTACGTATGTGTACTAAAATCAAAAAATGTGACAATATAAAAAAATAAAAAAATTAAAGATAAAAAAATATGCATAATAGTTGTGTGTGTTGATGTTGAAACAAATTAATCTCTTTCTAGTTTTGAAGCAGATTTTTTAATAAAATTTAATAAAATTGATTGATAAGCAGGTGCAAGTGCAATGAAGGAATCTGTTCTAATTTTGATTAAAAAATTATTAACAAACCTTGATTAAAATATTTTTTAATTTACAAATTTCATTTCACTATATTTTATGGAGTATTTGACTATGGTTATAGAAAAATGTCGATGTTGAATTAGTTGTCATATTTTATTTATTAAAACTAATAACTTGATTAAACACGGTATTCTACAATATATTGGAATATGCTAAGATCTGAAATTTATTGTCATATTCATTCATTTAGAATTTGAAATACTTCACTATACTTCGCTGTATAAACTTTATCAGCAATATAATAGTTGAGAGTTAGGTACAGCTTAATTATATAAAATCAATTACCCACGTTATGAATTTTCTAACTTTTTAACTATATATTATATATATTATATAGATACGTAGGTATATATTAACTTATTAGCTACATATTTATCATTTCAACTGAAATTGTCACGTGTTTAAGAAATGTGAAATAAACAAGGAAAAAATAAAAAAAAAAATTAGATTAAAATATATACGTATAGCTCTTAATTTTTTGATAAGTAATGTTTATAGGTATATATTACGGGTACCTACTAATGTAATCAAATTTTTCATTTAATATTAATATTTTCATTGTAATGAAATCATTTTTTTTTTAACAAAAAATATAATTTTTCTTCTGATGTAATAGAGAGGTAGGTCTAGGTACCTACCTACCTACAATATTTTTTATATATTATTTTCCTATCATAACAGTATTTTGTTTAATTTTCATATAAATACAAAATATATAATAAAACGGTATATAGGTACCTACCTATATTTAATAAAACTTTATAATAATCATGTATAACATATCAATCCAAAACTTAAAATATAAATTCCCTCCCCTTATTTAATAATAACTATATATATGTACCTATATATATTTTTTATTTATTTATTTTTTTATATTTATATTCAATCCATTTAAATTTATGCTACACATTTGTATACATATATCTTAAATATATATATATATATATATATATATATACAAATATATACTTTATAAATTTTATATATATTTATTTCAACTTCCAATCATGTCATTGCTTTTAATACATAATATACTATAAAAACATATATAGAAAAACAAAAAAAAAAAACAAAATTGCCATAACTTTAAAAAAATAAATACATTTATCTATATATTTTTTTAGTTGTTTTTTAATTTACATATTTAGTTTTATGTAATATGTATTATTATATAGTACATATATTATTATACCTAAAAATAATGTATATAATAGGTATATATATTTTTTTTTTGGATATATGAATAATTTACATATAGCTACATCAGATATTCAAATATGAGATCCATTTCAGTATTCTATTTTATTTTTTTTTTACATAATGTTTTATATCAATAAATTTATATTAATATAGGTAGGTATATACGTAATACGTATTCATAGGTACATATATATATTTATTATTTATTTTATTTTTTATAGAAATTTTTATAAAAAAAGTATAGGATTATATATATATGTAGTTGAATATGTATTTTGAAAAACTCATGTAGGCACAACACAATTAAAAATATTTTTATAAAATTTAAAACAAAAACAACAAGTAAATAAATTAAATAAAAAAAAAATAACTAAATAATAATTGCGTAGGCTCCCTCCTTATAGTTGGCGCTCCTCTTTTATTTTTTTAACTATACTTTATTACAATGCAACTAACAAAATAATTTATAACTTTAGAAAAATAAAATAAAAAAACGAAAAAAAAAATATCCCTAAAACTAACAAAAAGGGAAAAAGAAAAGAAAATCCTCCAATTAATTACAATTTCTCTCATAAAATAAAATGCAACTAAACAATTCAAAATAATTCGTTCCCCACCCGGTTTTATATAAATAAATAATATAAATATCACAAATATCCACATATTCATCCCTCATCAAACACCTGTCTACATCTATATATAAATATATATATATATATATATATATATATATAATTTACAAACATTCATGCCATATGTAGTTCAATTTTCATATTTCCATTTTCCAGCCAAAAGAAACAAAATACTATAAAAATATAGTTATATCCATATTTGTTATATAGGTATAGTAATACATCAAATTTCTCTCAAATATTCTCCCCAATTTTATGAGTGTTAGTGCGAAATTTTTTTTTTTATAATAACTAACACATTCGTATGCAATGTGCAAAAACTATCTTTTAATCATGCCCCTCCAATGTTTATTTTTGCAAAAACAAAAACGAAATTTTTATATAAAAATTAAATCGCCAACATTATTGTGATAACTACACCAACACAAATAAAAATAAACTACTAAGAAAAAGGAGTGTAAAATATTTAAAAATGCAAAAAACAATATAACGAAATATAAAAACAAATTCAATAGCATATTAGAAAATAGAAAAAGATAGCAATACGAAATGAATTTATTTTGCTAATGCTTACTCTTTCACTTCTTTAAAATTTTTATAATAATATGTTAACGCCCATTTTTATCTATGAATTTATTTTGAAATCGCGCAGCTCGGTAATTCTATAAGTATATATCTATATATATATACATATATATATATATATATACATATATATGTAATATATACGGTATATATATCATTAAATTTAGTATACAATAAAAATTTTTTGAGCAATATAAATAGAGGTTGACCATAATATAAGTGGGAGGATCTTAAATTTATTATGAAAAAATAAATAAATTTAATTCACGTGTTTTTTTTTGTATAAATTTTAATAACGGTTTATTATTAATTTTTAATATTTTAAAATGATTTTTTTTTTTCATTTTATTTATAATTGAGTTTTTATTATTATATATTTTTGTGTTTATGTTTGCATGCATGTAGGTATATTAAATGGTGGAATTTTTGTAATAGATTAAAAATTTCATTTTTAAAATTTAAGTTAATTTCTTATTGGAAAGTGGTTTGAATTAATTGTTGGAATGAAAAAAGTGATATGATAATAAGCATTGAATATACTCATTTACACATCACACACCTTGGAAGTGGTTGATTTGGATCAGTTGAATTAAACTTAAATTATAATTTTCCAATTGGAGTGATCTCTTTGAAGGTATATTTTTGATGTAAAGTAAATATTTTTTTTTTTAATTTAAAGCTATCTATATGTATAGGTATACTAACAGTAAAAATTTATTTTATAGTACGTTCTCAAGCCCTTGATTTTAGAAAATCAAGTGGATTTTTAAAATCAATTGGATTTTCATCTTGATTTTCCATACCAACGTTTTCAAAAAAAAAATTCTGTCAAACAAAATCCAGAATGGTACTGGATTTTCTGAAAATCATATAAAAATCGTGTACCTACCCAGGTTCATGAAATTTCGATTGTTTTATCGATTTTCGAACTTTGTTCGCATAACCTTTGATTTGGTTGTCATAATAGGTAGGTAGGTACTTGTCAATATAAATGTCAATTTGAACTTTTAATTTTAAATATGAATTGTTGTTTAGTTTTGAATTTGTGTTAAATTTGACAGCAACACAAACAATGGCTGAAAAGCGTAAATATAAGAAAAAATTCAACCAGGATAATAAAAAAGTACCTACTTGATTTTAAAAACTGATTGTGAACTTGATTTTGTACCTACATGCTAATTAACTTGAATTTTGAGCTTGAGAATGTAGGTACCTATGCTATTAAAGATTAAAAATAAAAAAAATAATTCTAGAACAAAATATATTATTTCAGCTCACCAGAAACAAATATAATATAAATTGATTGTTTCTTATTAAATTAACAATAATAAAAAAAAAAAAGATATATATTAATGTTAAATTAAAGAATTAGAAAAGATAAGAAAATATGAAGCAATAATCAAACATATTTGATAACAATAGTGGAGCTGCATTCAACTTAACGACATCGAAATTAAACAAATATAATATCAACACTATTCATCACAAATATAAACCACTCAACATTTATGGTCTCAAAAGTAAGTAGGACCTACCTGTAATAATTACCTTTTTCTGATTTTTTCTTATATGGAGTCGCGTTATAGCTCGAATTTA
The DNA here is from genome assembly GCA_963942445.1 of Argyra leucocephala. NCBI lineage: Eukaryota > Metazoa > Arthropoda > Insecta > Diptera > Dolichopodidae > Argyra > Argyra leucocephala. The sequence continues at coordinate 1,361,998 of OZ012679.1, forward strand.
CAGTAGCTTTGAAAAGTTGTCAGTTTTTTGAAGTTATTAAGAAGTATATGTTGATTAGCCTTAAATCGTTACTATTCATAATGTCGTTTAGTGAAAAATATGAATTTTATTTCTGGTATCTATACCTATAGTGTATAAAAAGATATAGATAGATATTGTGGATTCGTTGAATCACGTTTGGGTTACCAATTGTGGATTCGTTTATTACACAAAACTATTGTTTTTTAATAATTTATAAAAACAAAATATTTTTCATTTATATTTTTTTTATTGGTTTTAAATCTATACTAAATTTATTTATAATAAAACTTACGGATGCTAACGTCTTCGTTAACATCTACTCTAATAATGAACATTAAACTTTTATTATAATCATGTACCTACCTAGGTAGGTAGTATATTTTTTTAATATTAATTTTTGTGTGACATGAGGTGTTTACCGGTACATTGCTACTATACTTTATCGGCAAGTATGAATTGCCAACAAAAACAAACTAATATATAAACGTACCGGGTGTGTCACTGCAATATATTATAATCTTTTTATTTCATTAAGGACATAGCATAGACCTGTAATTCCTTAATAATAAACAGGGCAGTTGATTAGAATTAGTTAACAACATTTTTGATTCAATTTTTAGACGACCTTTTATGATAGGTACCTACCAAAATCCATTTTAATTTTGTTTTAATTTTTTAAGGTAATTTTAACTACCATTTTAATTTGGTTATAATTTTTTAAGGTATAGTTTTAACTACCATTTTAATTTTGTAATTAGTTTTTTAAGGTAATTTTAACTGATCAATATCTAAGTTTAATTTAATTAAATCAAGTTTTAAAACCCTAGGTACTTACTGTAAATAATTTTCCAGAAAACTCAAGGTTCATTTGAAAAAATTCAAAAACAAAACCTGTATACGGTTTTATTTGAGAAAAAAATATTACAGTTTAGAAAGTTATTTTTTTAGAAAAAAAAAACGAATCCTGAAAAGTCGTTATATTTTTTTTTTCTATTACATTGTTTCTCGATTTTATTTTTTTTATTATTTAGATAACAACAAAAAATAATTTTAAATATATGTATGTACATATAGGGAAAATTAGAATAGCCATAGGCTGAATATTAGAATAAAAAAAAAATGAACTAAAAAATAGAAATTTAAATTTCTTTTGATTTAGTTATAGATTTAGAATTGTCATAGATTTTTAACCGTGTATAGCTAACCCATACTACCATCAAATACATTCAGTATATCCGTATTATAAAGATATGTAATATATAGATTTATATTCCATTAATTATGTATATATGTAGGAAGTGCTTTTTTTGCAGCATTCTATTTGTAAACTTTACATAAAAAATTAAAAAAAGATATAAATAATAAAAAAATAAATAAAAAGTTAAAATGTTTTATATGTAGTGTAGTTGATGTATATATGATAATGTGAATGTATAAGTAAAATAAAAATAATAATAATAATAATAATATAATAATAATAAAATAATTCTAATTGGAAATAAAATTTCTAATTGTGTATATGCGATGGGGATGAACAATATAGAAAAACTCTAAAACTTATGTAAAAATGTTGCCTATATTTTTTTTTTAATTTTATTTTATTTTTATTTATGGTTTTTCATTTTTATTCTATATGGTTTTAGAACATTAATAATTAAAAATGACAAGTTTTAAATTAACAAATTAAGAATTTTAATTTAATTAAAAACACATTTTTTTTTTTTGAATATTTATTATTCAATAATAATGTAGGTATATATAGGTATACCTATTCGGTATTAAATTAAAAATTACATTTAAAATTTTAAAATTTACATATATATTTTCACGATATACCTACCTAGGTACATAAATATTTAAAAACATGTAGGTAAATAGGTATATTAAAGTTGATAACAAAATATAAGTTGTTAATAATGACAATGCAGAAGAATCTGAAGTACGTCTTACAAATGAGAAAAACGTATCAGACACCAAAATAATTGTATATCAATTTAAGTTCCGGGCTAATTAATTGTAATCTAGATGTAGTTTTTAATTTTTGATTCATGATTAATCTAATTAAATGTTTAATTTCTCTCAAACTTCTAATTTCATGCTAGCATGTTTTGTAATTTTTTAGTAATTTTCTGTTTTTCTGTTAAATTTTTTGTTTCATTATTTTTTAGTTTTTGGCAAATTTATGATACTTTAAATTTAATTTTGTTTTCTATAAACAGCATTATGAAATTGTATATCAGGTCATTCAACTCTTGCTTCTTTGTAGCAACCGAATGATCTTAACTTATTTTTTTTCTCTTTGCATACTTTGATGCCTTTATTTAATGAATTTAAACAATTTATCAATTTTATTTATGAATATTTTGAATAGGTAGTCATTTTAGTAATTAAATTTTATCTTGTTTTTTAGTAATTTCTTAAAATCACTAGTTAATTTGTTTTTGTTTATTAATTATAAGTATTACATTATGTAAATTATATTTGAAAAAATAAATGAAATAATAATAATAAAATTATAATAGTTTGTTATGTTTACATTAATATAAAAAAAAATAATTCAATGTCAGCTTGATTTTGTTTTTATACTAATAAAAAATAAGGAAATAAAAGAAAATCTTACTTCTATATATACTTAACTCAATACAAAACTTGTAAACTTTATCATTGATTGAAAAAATGGTTTAATTGAGCCAATTCGAGAAACAAAACCAGACAATTTGCGAAAAAACAAGCCAAAATATTTCAATGGTAGTTATGAAAGAAAAATGTTAGTTATAAAAAATAAGCTGATTTGAAAGAAATTCATTTATTATACTTTATATTAACTTACCGTATCTATTTATTTTATTTAGTTAAACAAAGCAATTTAGCATACAAAATTAAAACGAAAATAATAACATTTCATATAACAAAAACATAACAAAATATAAAACAAAATTTGAAATATTAATTCATCATTTTTGTCAAGATTAACATAATATTATTTAAGATCTATAATATCCATATCGGATTCAAATCTAGATTTTCATAAACAACGAATTAGGTAAACCGAATTTTAAACTTTAGTTTCTTCAAACAGTTAACTTAACAGCAATAAACAATTGATATTTGGAGAGTATGACATGACATTAATAAATTATGACATTTCAATTATATGACTATAGGTTGTCTCACATTTTAATACATATTAAAGCAAAAAATTTATTTTTGATTTTATTAAGAGATTTCATATTGATATAAAAAAAAATCAAGCAAATTTAAATAGAAAATGCCAAACAGCCAAGCTTAATTTTAGAAGAAAAATGAGTCACGTTTGGCTGTTTTCAACCTGATACCTTTTGATATAAATGATTTTCAACCATCATCATGACACTATTTATAATTTGGAATTATTCATGATTGTATTTAAAATACCATGAACCGGATAAGTTATTGTGGACTACATAATATTCATATTTCACTACACATGTCGAATTTTAATATATATGTATATATGAACATTTTTAAAATGTTAATTAATGTGCAAGTTCGCAATTAAGATAAATAATTTTATTGTATGTTTTTATTTTTAAAATATGTTATTGTATTAATTTTATATATGTTATATTATTTTTGAAACTATTTATTCCAGAAATTAATTAATGCTATTTAGAACAAGCATTTCGATCCCGTTTACAACTTTTGTTGTACTTTTAATAATATAATATTATCTTTAATTATATTTTCTAAATTTTAATGTTAAATATTATTTATATACTTTTTAATTATATCTATATACAACATTAATTCAAATACAAAATTATGTTATTATATTAATTATATTATATACCTACCTATATATAAAAAAAGTTTTTATTAATTATTTTCTATTTCAATTTCTATTTTTTAGTTCGCTTTTTTATCTAGTGCCTATTCAAATTTTGAAATCGAGCAATTATTATTAAAAAACATATTAAACAAACTTTTACATTGAAATAAATAATAGAACTGTTTTAGTAAAATATATTTTTAATTATATAGATATTATTTGAAATTATTTTATTTTAATTAAATCAAACAATTTAATTGAAATAAAATAATAATAAATAATTGACAAAAATTGACCGGATACAAGTTATTATTATTAAATTTCCATATTCTATATATAATTTTATTGTGGCCCAAAGATATTATACCGCTTTGGCATAATACCTCACCCATATATATATTTACTATGAATTTATTAATTTTAATATACAGTAACCATATAATAATTATAAAATATTAATTTTTTTTATTATTATTTTATTAAATTACATTTATTTTAACATTATATTAAAATATTTAATTAAAATACAGAAAACAAAGGACCCAACCAATATTGTATCTGATTGTATATTAATTGGTATGCAAAATATCATTGTAATGTAATGTAGGTATATACATATTTCTATTGGTTTAATAATAAGAATAAGATATAAATTACAAATAATTTCAATTTCATGATTTCAATTGCCACACCATGTAATATAGGCAAACATATACATTTACAAGTTTAATGATTAGATTCCATTCATTAAAATATGATTTTATAGCTGTTATTTCGCAAATAAAAATATTATATTTAGTAGTAATAAAAAAAATTGAAAGAAAAAATAAAAATAATTTTAACTAATTTTTTAAGAAAAACAAAAACATAAATAAATTTCCTGATAATAAAAACAAGATTTGACGCGCCCCGCTCTCTCGGAAAATTTATTATATATTTATTCACGTTATATAAATAAATTGATATGTACAGTGAACATTAAAACTAAATGATTAGATTGTGTATTGTGTATTTCTAAGTATAGTTTGAGATCTATAGTGGTGAAATATCCAGAAAAACATTTAATATATATATATGTATAAAGCAAAAAAGAAAATTATCACAAATCACATTTTCAATTGGTTTGACAACAATATTATATTTCTGAAAAACTCACTTCAACATATTTTGTGCAATCATCACATTTTGTATATAGGTACCTACCATTTATTAAATTATAAATAATCTTGTGTTCAAAACTATGGAGTTCTATACATTCTGATTCTCAGAGATTTAAAATAGTTTGAAAACAATTGGGCACGTTTTTTTTAGAATCCGGAGTTCGATACTATAATATCTACTCATATAATAGGAAAGTGATCGACAGATCGTATATCATTTTTATTATTGCAAAATTTATTCGATCGTGTATACTTATTTTTGACACTTACTGTTACTTTGACATTATACATATAGTAAAAAAAAATACATGACAAAAAGAACAATTCAAGGTTGCATATGCAAATCGAAAATTATTTTAATAATATACAAAAAACAAAAAAACAAAAAAAAATATGAAAAAATCGTGAAAACCCATTCAAAAATATTATTTCTTCTAAATCGATTTAAATATTTTCTTAAAATATAATTTTAGGTTAATATTTTCGTATTTTATAATATTTCTTTTTATGTATAAGTATGTTGTATATATAGATGAATATTTTAAGTAGTTACAGAAAATAATTTAATTTTTAAAATTTTTGTAAAGTCCAAAGAACAGTTTTTGTAAAAATAAATTAATAACTTTTTTAACTTTATTTTTCTTTACTTAGCAATTTCTGTTCATCGTCTTACCGACTTACCGTCTTCATCATTGGATTACCGTTATATATTTAAAAATAATTATGATAATTTTAAGTTAGAGGTAAAATTAAGTGTACATATATACTATCACAATAGACCAAGTACGTCGGCGTACTATCGGCAGCCACTACTACCTAATGTGTACATATACAAGCATTAATATATTTATTATTAACGTTATACCAGAAGTATCGTAATCGTATGTATTCTAAGTGTGAAAATATTAGACCAGCGTAAATATAAAATATTCTTTAATCCGTATTATATATATATATATATAGTTTTCAGCAATACGATACTGGAGAGTGACTATTGTTCTGATTTAAAATCATATGAACTAAAATTGGATATTGAACTTAGTTCGACACTAATTTTAATTTAACTATATATACCTACTTCATTACATATTAACTTAAGTGGCCAACAGATAATGTATGCCTTAAATGCTACTCATCAACGTCTTCTATATATGTTTGTCGGCCACGAGTGACATATAGTTGTCGGAATGTCTGTCATTTCTCCAATGAAGTCTACCCAATTTCAAAATAACCATCAGTTAACTCTTGATAAAAAAATTTTTGTATGGCTGTTTTGTTTAATTTTATTTAACAAAAACAAAAAAAAAATATCTTTTCAATTTTCAAATAAATTTTTTATCTTTTTACCCAAAACCAAAAGAACTTTAGACCAAGAAAATAACCAGATTAAAATTGATATTATGAAACTGTAAATGTCCAAAGTTTGGCTAATACCAATTATTTTATTCAAAATTTATTAATTAATGCCAATAATTTATTTACTATATATTTCATTGTACTTAATTAAATTCATTTTGCATAATTTAATAAAATTAATTCAATTTTACAAAATTAGATAAAAATATTGTTTAATAAATATTTTTAGCTTTGTATTTGTAGATCATAACTTCAACTTAGTTCTTCTTTACATTTTTTCTAATAAGAAAAAAATTTAATTTCTTCGGTTAAAATTTGATTTACTATACTACCATAATTGAAAAGGTAATTCAATGCATTCATCTACACTTAAGTGTAATATTAATTCAATTTAAGTTGTCTAATTAATATTATATAAAAATTATAGTAAAAAAACATTATATAAAAAATATAAAAATTAAAATAAATAATTAAAAAATATATAGATGGGAAACATACAAATTCGAAAAATGCCAACCAATTTTATTGTCTCAGAAGTATTTTAATCTTCAGATTTTTTTTTGTCTATTATCAACAGTCATTAAATTCTATAAAATTAGTTTTTTTCTTTTTGTTTTATTATTCAATTAGTTACGATCTTAAAACTAATCTATCTAATGACGTTCAAATTTCTTCGTATAATTTTAATTTCCAAAAATTAATATCAATTTAATATTGGTAGGTGTAAAATAGGTAATAATTTAAAAATTGATACTCCCTACTTTTAAAGAATTCATTCATCGTTTTTTTTTTTTTAATTTTATTGAATTTATCTCGCCTTTAGCTTTTAATTTAAAAGTTCATATCATAAAAAAATAGATAATCTTTTACTTTCAGACTTTTGATAAAAATGTTTTAATTTTATTTTTTCCATATAAAACAGTGGCTTCCAATCTTACCTCTTTAAAACTCTAATAATAACTTAATAAATATACTAATTTAATTATTCATTATAATAAATTATCATATATATATATATATACTACTGTATATGTATATATATATATATATACTACTGTATATACACATATAATAAATAAATTAGAAAGTACAGCCACCGTTGAATGATGTCGAGGACAAAATTAAAAAGTAGTAGATAAAACTTATAACTATTATTATACTTATTCCCCATCATTAGTAATGAAATAAAAGCTGCAAATGCGAGCCAATTTTTACACGAACTAATTTAGACCACTGAATGTTGTAATTAGTTTTTGTTACAAAATAATTAATATTAAACAGAACAACGTACTATAAAAATTACCACTACCAGTTCCATAAAAATGTCATATTTTGAAATAAATTTTTAATACTGAAACTGTCACAGTAAATGGCAGCACTGCTATGAAAGACAACCTGTTGGCAACTGCTTAAAGTTGCTATTCATAATACGAAAATTTGGTTGTGTACTCAATTCAAATAAAAGGTGTTGTGAATCATAGTAGCCTAAATAAATTTTGCATTTAATTTAATTCGTTTTTATTCACTGCCATTAAATTCATTTTTGGCTTTTAATTCGTTTTAACTATTTCTATTGTAGTCCTACTGAATGAATTCCTGAATTATGAGACTTAACTTTATACTAATTTTTAGAGAGTTAATTAAACTTTAATTTGTAATTCATTATTTTTCAGAGAAATATTTTTAGGCCTCATATAATTTACTTTATTTTAACTTCTGTAATTTCATTATTATTTTTATTAATGTCAGTTAAAAATAATAAATTTATACACTTGTTATTATTGACTGATGGTATCTCAAATTTAGTATTTTAATGTACAACACATACACACACACGCAAAATAACAAATTTGAATTATAAATTAAAACTGACGATGTAAAGTTTTTCCAAATGGGAACATATTGAGAAACTCTGTTCTAAATAGATGTAATAAGCTATAATTTTAATTATTTTACTATATACTTAAATTTATATTCTTTTCGTGTGATCAACATTAACTTCTATTAGAATACTTTTTTTTTATTTTGATGTTTTAATTGAAAATTTCAATTAAAATCCAAAAAACATACTTTTTAAAATTCAAGTGAGAATTAAAGTTTTTTAATTATAATTTTGATTCATTATTTAGTTCTAAAATTTGTTCTAAAAGTAAATTTTTGTAATATTTATTATTGTAAACACTGTAATACTAATAGTACTAGTATATTGTAATATTATTCCATTCAAATAAATAATTATATATTTTATATATATATATATAATATATATATTATAAGACAATGATGTTAGTATAATTTCCAATTTTAATTTGAAGATCAATAGCCTTAGATATTTTCAAAATTTTTTATAAATTTTATTTTTATAAAATGTACTAAAATAAGCCTTTATAATATTTATATTTTTTTTTTAAATGAAATTAATTATTTTTGGTTGATTTTATTTCTGTTTTTATTTTATTTAACAAAAAATAAACGAAATTAAACCAAAAACAAAAAAATTTTGGATTTTGTAATTGAAAATCAAAGGATCAGGCAATTAATTTGCAACAAAAAAAAATAAAATAAACAAAATCAAAAAAAAAATTGCAGACTTACAAAAAAAACTAAATTTCTATTGAAAAGAAACTAAAAAACATAATTCAGTAATATTTTTTTAAAATAAGCACCACCGGTAGCTAAAATTCAATAAAATAAGAGTATATAAAAAAATTATTGTATATATATATACTGTAAATATATTTGATCTGGTCAATTCTAAGAATCTTCACACAAAACTTAAAAATAGTATAAACTTAAAAATATGGAGTTCATTTTTATGTATACTTATATACAGAAACTGCTAAAAAGTAAATGAGATGATCTGATGGCAATCGTTCCGTTTAAATAGGTCCTCCGCTTTTATTCATAACTCATATTTAGAGCTTATATTTAGATCAATATATAAAACTAATCAAATTCAAACTATATTAGGAGTTGTCTAGGTAGTCCAACAATACAATACCTAATATCCCACGTAACATTTTATTGTTATAAAAACAAAATTAGTGCTACAAGACTTCTATATGATTCCCGATAAACACTAAAGGTGATATAATGATGTTTTTATGGGAATAATGTGATTAATATTGCTATAAGAATGTTCGTATAGCAATTGCGGGAGTTGTTATAATGGGATTTTCCGCAAGTGATACAGCAATGTTTTTATAAATCTAAAAGTGCGTAATCCTATATTAAGAGTTAAAGTGTTGTTATAAGAATAGAATTGCTGGAATAGCAGTAGTGGTGTTATTATTTTACTGTATTCCTATAATGTTACTAATAAACTTACTGTAGGTTTTAGATAAATATTTTGCGACGGTCATTATTTTCTACAAACGAGGTAAATTTTTTTTAAATCAACAAAAACTGAAAAGTTTTATTTTGCATTCTTTTCGCAAAAATATCATTTTTACTTAAAAGAATAATTATTTAAATATCAAATTTGATGTTATGAATTAATTAACATACATTATTAAATATTTTAAAGATGCAATTTAAAAATACAATTTCTTTTATTTATTTAAAAATTGGTTATTTTTGGAGGGCAATGTATTTTTCGAAGTATTTTTATAATAAATGTCAATGAAATTTCATTCCCAGCCAAATTTTGCATTTTGGTCACAATAATTATAAATATTAATACAATTATTTTTGACCGAAAAATATTATTTATTAGTAAGACATTTTTTATATTATTAACTAATATCTATCTCCCTTTCTCAGGAAATAAATATAAACTCCGTAATATTATTATTTGAAAATAAAAAAATAATAGCTTTCTCACTCTCGTATAATATAAATTATTTCAAATGAATATCATTTCAAAATAAAAACATATACACTAATACATGTATACTAATCCTATAACAATAATACAGCACTTGCTCCGGTGCCTTATAGGATTCTCCATTTTAGTGCTATAACGTATTTATAGCCTTTGGCAGCAATTGCGGAGCACTCAAATTAACACTAATACTGCTATAAGAGTGTTTATAATAGTGTTATAAGAGTGCGCAAGAGTCTTATAGCAATAAAATTGTTACGTCGGATGCTGATTTTTTGTTTTAACCCCTTTCTTGGCAAGAAAATATAATCGGCAAGCGACTTTGTAGTAGAAATATAACAAAAAAAATGTTTTTGTTTGTGAACCTTGAATTAGAGTGGGTTTTAACAGGTAAACATTTTAAGTGTGATAATAATTTGTTGGTCTGTTGGTTGGAGGTAGCTTATTGAATTTTTACATCAAGAAAAAAAATGGATCGCTGCATAGAAGAATTTTCTAAATTGTTAAACCCTCAAAATCATTTGTTGAAAAAAATTACTTTATTTTTATTTAAATTTACTGAAATTTTAAGCTGCCATTCAAATTCACATACATTCAATCCTTTGGCGAGAGATCTACAAAACATTCAGGTTAAAAAAAAATCGTTAGCAGTCATGTAAGGCAGAAAATTAGAATGAACGAGCAAATATCAAATCAATGGACTAAAACCTTCCAACTTCTTAGATTGTAAGATTTGAATAAAATAAACCATAAAGGTAACTATTGTAATAAATTGTTGTAATTTTCGTTTAGAAAGATTCAATAAATTCAGTTAAGAGGGGAAAAAAATATTTAAATTTACTCAAAAATTTGTCAAAAACGTGTTGCCGCTTTAAGAAAAACTATTCGTGATATTTTAAAAATATACTTCATCAAAGTTAAATACCCCAAACTAGTGTGAAAAATATCCGAATGTTAGGGATAAATATCCGTATACACTTTATGTTCTCATATAAAATAAAGTATAGTTGCAGGTTATTTCCCTCTTATAGAGTTAACAAAATATTTTCACACTTAAGTGTTTTACCCCGTGGGGTTTACCTTTATGATAATTTTCAAATGAATATATCTATACAACCGAATTCTAGAGTAAATATGTAAATATTGGGAGCAATTGGAAGCAAAATTGGAAGCAAAAGTAATTTGGGAGCCAAATTGGGAGTAAATTTTATATCTTAAAATTTTGCTTTTTTAAAATATCGTTTTAATTTCAGAATATTAACATTAATTATTTTCATGCGTAGTCGCTGTTGGAAACAACAAGAAGGATGCTTTTTCCAGAATTTGTATATGTTTCAGAATGATGTTTTAAAAAACGATATTTTGATCACACGACATTTTGAAAAGCTAGCTTTCGAACCTGAACCGTAAATATTATAATTCTTTCTACTTATGTGTTTGATAAACACTACAAAATTTTAACTTCCAGGATAGATTTAATTCTATATCTGATGGAATAATTAATATTATTCTATATATGTATACAGATCAAAACGAATTGCTAACTTTATAATATAGTTTTTAATAATAAAAAATATTAAAATTTTTATTTCTTCAAATATAATAATACCCTTTGAAATTATTTTTCATACGGGTATATACATATATATATAAAAACGAAAACTCCAACAGCAGCAGTAATTTCGTAATATATGCTTTTATACCATAATTTTTATTAAATTAATAATATAATTATATATAAATATGTATATAAATATTTTATATATAAAACTACTGCTCAACCATATATATAGAATATATATATAATATATAAAGCAAAACTAAAAAAAAAACTTCATTAAAAACAAAAATGATCTTTTGACCAATAAAATTTCTTGTATATTTTTCTTTTTATGATTTTCTTATAATGCATACTTTTTTATCCTTTTTTTATCCAATTTTTGATATTTCGTTTCCAATACCAAAATGTATATAATCAATTAATAAATGTTTCATTGGATATGTGTTGACTTTAATAATAAATATAAATAAATATTAAAATTTTATTCGGCATATTTTTGTATTTCCCTATACTCTTCTTGTGATAATTTCAAAATAGCATCAACGTGCTCCGCGACTATAATTTAATTTGATTTATTTGAGATTTTATGATTATATATTGTGAATATCATATCCTATGGGATTGTACATATCGTTAGATTTTCCTTATTTGGATTCGTATCGAATATACTTAACAGTGACCAAAATGTGTAAATTATTTTCGAACTCCGGATAGTCGATGGTTTTTTCAATTTAAGTAGGTACTATTTAACAATACAACTATAGATTGAGACTTAATTTCGCTTAATTGTTATAAATAATAATTATGTTTTTTTTTTATTCCTCTTGAACTATTCTTCGTGCTTGATTGATTAGCTTATGTTAAGTTTTTGTTTTATCGTCCTTCACCAGGTTTTTTTTTTAGATGACCGGGTCTTTTTGTACCTTGTGGGTTCCATTCTAGGCTTATTCACACGATGTTATTTAACGGTTTTCTAAATACATGGTCCATTCATCTTCATTTCCTTCTTCTGATTTGTTTCGTATGGGTTCTTCGCCGGTTAGTATCCAGTGGCTCTTTTTGCTTATTGTGTTTGGCCAGAATATTCAGCATTTATTAGTGAAAACTTGTAGCTTTTGGTTGAAGATGTTTAGCCAAGCTTAACTGCCGTATATCAGTTTTGATTTTACACAAGACTGGAATATTCTAAGTTTAGTTGCTTTGGATATTTAGCTGTACCTCCACATCGGTTACAATCTTCCAAATGCTGCTCTATAGCTTTTTTTAGTCTATTTTTTACGTTTTTTTGAGCCCCACCACTATATTTGCTATGATATTTCCTAAAAAGCAGAAGTTAACCACAAATTTTATTTATTAAATGTTTAGATAGTTTAGATTTTGTGTGCTGGTATTATTTATTCTTATAGCTTTGGTTTTTTCCAGATTGATTTCTAGTCCGACATGTTTAGCAGGTTATTCCAGGTTTTCTAATCTGCACGTGGGTGAATTTGTGCAAGAGAAGACTTATATTATCTGCATAGTCGAGGCCTTCAAGTTGTTGTGGATAGTTTGGTTTAAAATAATTTTTCCATTTTTAAAAATTTCAAACTTGCAGTTTTTTAAGCAACGTTTGTTGGTAAATCTTTCATTTCAAAATTTTGAGTCTTATATTGAAGAATAAATTATTTCTAGTTAGGTATATGAACTCATATCAAAGCAGAAAAGGTTGGGATAGGTCCAGTTGTTTTCAAATATGATTATTTCTCTTTCAACGAATGATTTTCATTTAATTTAATAATATTCAATTCAGTATATTTGCAGTGTATTTGTTTTATTTATACTATAGTTCAAAACCAACCGACATCTGATGCGCTTGCTTTAAATTAAACGATTTCTATAATTCAAATTCGCATAAAGTTCTTCCAGTTGTTAAAAACAACTTAATTCTAAAAATTTAATAAAAAAAAAAAAAAAAAAAAATAAAAAAAAAAAAATGACTAAAACAAAACATTAAAAAATATGAGAAAACAAAAAACAATATTATTATAAACCCAATAAATTTGCATGTAAAAATCAAACCTGAACCACGAAAACACAACAAAAAAAATTACAAAACTATTGATCAGTCATCAGTGGTTATTAAAGATTTTTATATTATATATTGTAGCCCCATGGGAGCAAATTTTAATGATTTTAATATTGAATTGTACAGCAGTGCTACTGTCTTGCTTCACACAACAATATTTTCTTTTCTTAAGTTGCATGATAACCGATGAAATAAAAAAGTAAAAACTATCAACAACAACAACAACAATTTATTGAAGTTATCCCATTAAATTATTGCGTACAACAGAAGCAACAAAATAACACACGATTATCGATTATAAATTATAATAAACATTTAATAAGAAAAGATAGGATAGAGAAAAAATAACAAAAATAAAAATGACTTATGATGATGATGATAACGCAAATGATGATGGTGATGAACTGGTGAAATGAAAGACATAATAAAAAAACTTTGATGATCCGATATGATGATCAATTTTTGGTGTATTTTTAATTTTTTTTTTTTTTTTAAATATAGTAATACTACAATTTTTAAAAAGAAACAATTTAAAAATAAAGTAAAAAAAAATTGTAATTCAAAGTTCTAAAAATTTTTGGGTTAGGAACTGGTGTGATGAGATTTTCTATACTGGGAGTTCATTTTTTTATTTTTATATAAAATTTACGTTTTTGCTTATATGTTCATATATACCAACTAAATAATACGCATTTGTTTTAGTCTATACCAACTAAATAAATGCAACAAAAATAACAAAAACAAAAATACACTTTCATTAAATTACAGTTTTGAAAAATTTAAAGAAAATAATTTGAAGAAGGAATATTTATTATCTTCCTGTCAAAAAAATGAATTAATACGAGGATCGGCTGATTGAATGGTGATTTTGTTAAACAAATCTAATCTTTAAAAACAATTTCATTTCGCAAACTTTTTAATATTAAAAAAAATGGGATTTAGGAAAATTGAGGAAAGTCAGAGAACACGAAAGAGAATATTGTGTTGGAAATGAGTGGTGGAAATTCATTTGATTTAACTTGCAGCCGATAAAATTAAAATATCGATCAGCTAATGTTTCCAACAGATAATGCACGTCATACTTAATAAACGTTCTAACCATTAACAGGTTAAGTTTAAGTAACGATAATTTTAATTTTATTTTTAAAAAAAACAGCAGACTTTAAAAATTCTAAATTATATTAACTTTAATAAAAAAACTTAATAATAAATAAAAAAGTGCTGACTTTTCTTTTTTACCAAAGTTTTACAAATATATTGAATTACGTTATTTTAAGGATTGACTCAAATTTTATTTTGTTTTAAACTTAAATAACTAAATTTTTTAATTGTGTATCAATATAAATGCGTGCCGCACTCTGTATAGTATTACAGACTTTAAAACAGAAGTGATTACCTGTATTTGTAAAAGAAAATTTCATTGGGTTTGTTTTAGTGCTTCCCCAGAGCTTTGAAGATATACAACACTTTCATTTCGCATCATTTTGTTTACGACAGTTGCTTGGATATGAAACAGACGATTCAAAAATGCAATGTCAAAAACGAATATAAGGATTTCACTGCCAAAGCCGAAGATGCTTTAAAAAGTAATTCGTTGTGCTTTAATGATATATGGCCAAAAAATATGATAGGCTTAATCCAGTTTTCTTTGTGGTCGAGATAAGCATATAAAAGACAATTTCGCTGAACTTTTCTTTTCAATAATTTAAAAAATGAAGGTTTCTCAACGACATTAAAGGAACTAATTAGCATTCATTATGATATTATTAATATCAAGGACGATTTAACTCATCTATGTAATAATATAAATAACATACTGTTGTGACATAAAGTGTGGTGAAAAAACAGTTCATAAGCTGCGAAGCACTGATCACCGTATAGCCTTTCGAGGATTTTTTTGAAGGAAATTAAATTTTCTTTATTTATGTTAAAAAAAATTGTTTTAGGACTTATTTCGCTATTTTGCTAATTATAAATTAAAATATAAAATAAAAAATAGTAACATTATTTTTTTCAATTTTGTGAATTAGTTTGCTTGTTTTATGCTGCTCTCCTGTTAGCTTGGTTTCATGAACCAACGACACAATATTAAACTATCTATATGCATTAAGATATGATGATTATTATTATTATGATTTTTTTGTATTGAATATAATTTAACACAACAGTGACTTATAAGCACTAGCTGCCAGGGCTATCGGTTTGTGTTGGTAATTTATTTAAAACTGATCAGAAAACTGTAAAATTAAAATCTTGTCTACCTCTGTTGAAATTGAAATTAGGTGCTTTACAATCTCATCTTTTTCTGTAGTCTTCTTTTCACTCCGGATACTCGAACTTCAAAATAAAACTGGTATAAAAAATGTTGAATAAGACATCCAATCATTATCAATGTATTTAATATTATAATTTTAGAGATCAAAATCTCAAATCTAAAAATACTATGACCATTATTTGAGAATTTAAAATTTAACGAAATAATCCTCGTACTTAAAAAAGGAAGTTTATTAAAATGGGTTTTGTTGTTGTTTTTTTTTTTTTGATAAATTTCAAATGCAAATTATATTGAAAAAACAAAAATTACAAAAATTAGAATTTAAATATTTTTTTTTGTAATGCGTGCATATAAATTTAAAGTTAATGTTTAATAAAAATTTATGATTTCATTTTCTTGGGAATCGCCAATTAAATAAAAAAAAAAAAAAAACCAAGCAGATTACAAGGTGCATTAAAATAATAAATATTAAATAGAAAAAAAAAATTACAAATCATCCCTTCGCATTCATTGGATTTATTTATCAAGCAGTGATGAGATTTACATTGACTTTTGAAACAGCAAATCAGACTATACATTTTTTTTTTGTTTTTGCTTAATGCAGTTGTATTACTTTAGAATATTCTAATATATATATATATATATATAATAATGCCCTTTGGGAGTTTTCAGAGAGATATTTTCTATTTCTTTCTTTCATTTTTTCCTTTCTATTTCAATAGAAAACTCTGTTAAAATTTCATATCTATTTATAAAAAAAAAAAACAACAACAACAATCGTGAATTAAATCTGATGATGATGTTGGGTTAAATTCAATTCATTGACCATTTCATTATATTGAAAATAGATTTGATTTAGAATACTGAGACTTAACTAACTTCTGATCAAATAAAATATATATGTATATATATGTATATATTTTTTATTTTCTAAAATCCGTTTATTAGATTGATTTAACATAATTGCATTCTCGATGAGTTTCATGAATACTAAATATTCTAGATTATTACAAAATCATATTATATTTTATATATAGGTAGGTAGGTGTTTTTTGTATTATATTTTTTGTTATTGTAATTTATTTTTGATTTGCCCTTTTTTTTTTTTGTTAGATTATTTTTGCATTACATTTAAACATTTTTGTATAATTTCTATAACTGAAGTTTGTTATTAATGATGCTGATGATGATGATGATGATTGTGATATTGATATTAATTATGATACAATTGCATAAATATTTTTTTTCTATAACAACAAACATATGATAAATAGTAGGCTAGTGTTTTGCATAAATTTCATTGTTTCAAAATAAAGACAAAAAAAAAATAAAATAAATAAAAACAAAGAACTAAAAGAAGTAAGGTTCTAATAATTATGATTCACATATATTAGGGTTGCCAACAAGTTGATATTTATAGAGTTATTTGAATTTATTATAAAAATGATGGCTGTCCTTTGATATGTAATAAATACTTTGGTAGACATTGTTGTTCAGTATTGCAGCCATATGTACATATATGTATATATCATTGTTTTTAATTATTTGTCTATTTAATTTTAAGTTTTTATTTTCGATGTTATGAATTTTGTACAGCATATTTACAATGCATTTCATCCGTAGCTGTTCTCATGGGTAATCCAAATAGATTTTTTTAAAATTATTTTGCATTTTCTGTAGTGCATCAATATAAAAACTATTCACCCATATTTCAATACCATATGTGATTGAATTATATGGAACAGGCTATAGTACCTATATTAATAACTAATTTTTTCACGTACTTTTTTTGCAATTTTTTCCAAAATCTCAGCTATTCTTCTAGTATTCGTAATTAGATTATATTAACATGCTTATTCCAAAGTTCTACCCATCTATAATCACCAAAGATATTTGTATTTGTTGACCAACTTCAATTTATTACCATATCATAATAAACAGTCAAATTAATGTTTTTAGATTTAGTAATATCAATTCCTATATTTAAGCTTGAAATTTACATATACATAAATGGTAAAAATAATACATTCAGTAATGTAAACTTTAAATATTATAACAATTTGTAAATAGTTAGTTTTAAGAGCGTGACCAACAACAGTTTTAAGAATACCAAACTTACATTGTCGTTTTTGAACAATTCATTTGCAAATAACTATAATAGCCGACTATTCAAACTATACATATATTTGTTTAATATATAATATATACATTTAATATGTAATATATAATTTTGAAATGACTATGTCAGCAAACCTATATTATTCAGTCTAATTCTAATTCTTAATTCGAGTCTAAGCATATCATATTTCAAACACTATATATTCAAATTGATTATAAGAGCTTACGATATAGTTACCTCCTGGTAACTCTTAATTACATAGTGTGGGTAATAATATTTATTTATGTTGTTACTGGTAGTGTACTACTACTGATGATCTGATTTTGATTTTAATTTCATTTCAATTTTTTTTCTTCTTTTTAAATATTAATAGAAAACTTATGATGAAGTTTATGAAATAAAATGATTTGATTTTGAATTGCATTTTAAATTATATTTCAAAAATTAATGTATATAGTTATATATATGTATGTAATGTATATGAACGTGCATTGGAATTGGTGTATGAATAAAAGAAAAAATTAAAATTTTATATCGATAGCTTATATATGTATGTACATTGTATATATATATATATATATTATAATATGTGAAAGTGTAACTAACTAATAAAGAAAATATAAATTATAACAGTAGCAAAAATATAATAAATGATAACTAGTTAATAAGTAACAGAATGCATGTTAATGTATATCTCAGAAATTTTATTGAATTTTCTAGCTACTGAAAATATATCCGAAGATAACTTTTGACCTGTTTTTGTTCTTTATTTTTCTTTGTTTATTTTTTTTTATATTATATAGATTAAATTCAATATATATATGAGACTCCTGACTGCTATTAGACTAGACTTATAATGAATGATCATCAGATGTTTTAAAAAAAGAAAATACCTAAAGGTATTATTATTGTTATTACATCATCTACAGAGATACTTAGATAGAATTTTCTTTAAAGAATAATATAACAATAAAAATTTGTTTATAGTTGAAAAATGAAAAGAATTAAATACAGTAATATCACGATATTCTAAATTCCAAATGTGTGGCATTATGAAAAAAAAAAAAATTTAATTGACATTAATTTACAAAAGTTTGTAATTTTAGAATTGTGGATTACAAAATTCAACAAATTCAAAATTTTGGATTATAAATTTTAATAAATCAGAATTTTATAATTCAGATTTCATTTTAAAAACAGACTGTAATAAACATAAAGTTTTTTAAAATATTTATACGTTTTTAATAGAACATAAGTACTACTACTTACTTTTCCATAATTAATCTATTAGAATAAAGGTACATCACATCGTACATATTATATATGATATCGATTATACTAACTATATAATTTCAACCGAAAGTTCAAATTTAACTTCTGACATGTATTTTTTTTTAACTATTTCAAGCATTAGAAGTTGTTAACTCTATAAAAAATTTGGGTGTCATTTTTGATGATAAACTCACATTTAAAAATAATATCATCAATAAAGCTAATTCTATTTTTATAAAACGTTGGTCTAGTGAATTTAAAGATCCATATATCCTAAGATCCTTTTTCTAGTCAGATATCCCAGTCAGATATGGTCTCTATATTATCAAATTCATCAATATAGGATGGAGGCAATCCAAAAAAATTCGGACTACGTCACATTCCGTGGTCTGACCCGTTAATTTTGCCACCATAATATGAACATAGATTGAATTTAATTCATCTTGCTACTCTTAAGAAAAGATGCGAGATTGTCGATGTTATATTCATCACTGAAATACTTAAAGGAAATATTAACTTCCAATTAGATGTCAAACTTAGCCCATATTAAAACTACTAATCACTTCCGCTCTTCTAACCCATTTATCCTTACATTTCATCGAACCAACTATGGATGAACGAACATATTCATAGACTTTGTAACATAATAACTTTGATCCATAACTTTACTCATTTTTAAATACTAAGAGTATTTTATTCATTTACGGCAACTTTTTAGACCAACATATAAAGCCTCTAAGTATATTTCTATCAGTATACAGTTTCATATAAGACTGAATGATAGGATTATATTATGAACTAAAACAAAAAACATTAACATAAAAAGTACATAAAACACACAAAATATTGCCGCTGCGGCTCTATATACGAAAAATGCGCACAAATATATAAAATGTTTACTGGGGCAATCAATAGAAATACAATATTCTTACTAGAACATTATAATACTTACTAGAACATAATATTTACTTCAAGTAAATAGAGTTCCCTTGGTACAAGAAATTATTCTATTTACAATAATGCTGTTAAAGAATACAACAAGATTAGAGTTTTAAAAACATGAACAACATTCAATTTAAAACGGAATCAAACAAATATTTTATTGAATTAATATAAAAAAAAACTATATTATTTTCTATTTCTTCTATATAACTTTTTTCTGTAAATTTATTTAATATTTTTTTCTTTTAAGTTCACTTATTAATTTTAAAACACTGAATTGAAAATTACAATTATGTACTAACAATAATATATCTACTCTTATGAGTAAATTATCTACTCTTTTTGAGATAAAAAATAATGAAATAAATAAATAAAAATAAGATATAAAAGATATATAAGAGATAAAAATAAGATTATGTATACCTACTGAAAAAATATTAAATGATTGTATTGTAAAATAACACTATACATAAAATGATGAAAATCCAGAAGGTTGATGTAGCCATCATAATCTCATAAATTAAATTAAATTAAAAGGGTGAAATAGGATACAGATATTATTCTTTATTAGCGTAATGTTAATTGACAAAAAATGAACAAAAACATTTTACAATATTATACACAATTCTTGCTTTTTTATCTTATATTCATATATATACTTCCTAAAACTATTTTTGTTGATTTATATTGTAACCGTACTGTTTCGGAAATACAATTTAAAACCTATATTCAAATACAAAATAGGTACCTATATGTGAATGTAAAATGCATTATTGAAATGCAATGCAAGGAAATTGAAATTGTATCAAAAAGAAAAATACAAACAAAAAAAAAAACAAATTATAAAATACGAATTAAGAAATAATTATTAATAAAAAATGCAAAATGTGAAATATATACTATATATATATAATAGTAGAATGCACAACAAAGTACTAAATACAAAAATAAAAAAAAAAAAAACAAAATAAAAACAAATTTACAAATCTCCATTGAAGAAAAAATTATTATAATTAGAATTTTCTAGATTTTATTAAAAAATAATTTTATAATAAGAGTATATAACTAACTGGTATAAAATAATAAAAATAATAATATAGCAATAGTAGTAATATAGTAATAGCAGAGCAATACCACCATTCACTAAACCATATAGCTCGTAATAATAATAAAAATAAGAAAAATAAAACCACACGGGTACAACGGAAATTGAATATTTCTTTTTGTTTTTTACATTTTTTTTTTTCAATTAATAATTTACATTATTATTGGAATATATGAATATAAAATTAATATAAATAAACGTTATTTTCTTTTGTATATTTGTTTTTTGTTTTTTTTTTTCAATTGATAACTTTTCAATTTAAATTTTTTACTGAATATTTTTTATTTTTCTTTTATTTTTTTTTTTTTTAAAGAAAGGGAAACAGAAAATTAATAATTTAGCTATAGTGGCGCCATCTATATATAATATATAGTTTTATTGATTTTTCAATATAGTTCAACCAACTTTACATACCAATTTACTTATTAGTTATTGATAGAGACCTTAAATCTATATAGTTTTAAAATTAATCTAATTTTAAATTTAGCTGTGCAGTTGAAAGGATGCAAGTGACAAGGATAGTTCGGAAATAAATAAATACATATATTAAAATGGCATTTTGAATAATGTAAAAAATTATTAGTTTACTTGAAAATAAATTTTTTCCTACTATATTAGAAATGTTGGTATATTCCATTTTTAAAAAAATATTCTCTTCTTGTCTAAATCATTCTTGAATATAAAAATTAAGATATAGAAAAAACCTAGCCTAACAAATAAAAAACGTATAATTATTAAATTTTTTATTAAAATTAATTTTCCTAAATAATAGGGAACTAGCTATTGACAGCGTAACATTCGCCGGTCAAGCATATCAGAAAAATATTTACTTCCCCTTCATATAAATATATGTAACTCCAAACAAAGGTTATATTTCCGCAAAACCATTAATTTTTTCCGCAATACCGCAACACCTATTCCGTTATACCTATTTATAAAATTTATTTAATTTGAAAATGTAAAAATAAAATAATTTATATATTATATTATCTTACAGCAGCAATACACAGAATTTTAGTGGGTAAATAACATTCAAACTATAACTGTTATCAGCCGGGATAGCACCGAAGAAAATTAAAACCTCAAATTTATTGTTTAAATTTAACGGCTTAGTTACCTGGTAATGATTTTGTGTTTTGCAACAGGTTAACAAAGTGAAAATCGCTACCTGATGATAGACCGTTAGTTTATACTTTGTAGCTATTGTAGTAATAGTATACGATGATTCTCTCAGTGATTATATGAAGTATCTGTACTTCGTATCTATGTGTTACTGGTCCGAAAACGTTTGGCATACAGTTTGGTTTTGGTACTTTTCAATAATTTTATTTATTGTAAATCAAAAAATCGTCCAGGAAAATGAATTCTTGTATAGCAAGGTGTTCAGTTAGTAATAAAAAATATAATTTATATTGAATAGAATGAAATAACTTGAAATGAAATATTAATATTGGTATATGGCTTTGTAAATGGTAAGTATCCAATTATTTTGTACAATTACTTATACCATTAATGTCAAATTATTTATACCAAATTATAAAAAATCAAATTTATTTATTTAATATAATATGTGGTTGGTTACAATTGAACAGATAATAAAATATTACAAAAATAATATGTGTATATTAAAATAGTATATAATATAATATAATAATAAGTATATGTATCCGAATTAATGGACGGAAAAATCGAAGCATCACAGCTTTCACATCTTAATCAAATTTAAATATGCTAATCTGTGCAATAAACTTTAATAAGATTTATTTTTATTTTGATTTAAAATCGTTTTCAAATTTGGGGTTTTTTCATTTTAGAGCAGGTCATTTATTTATTTATATAATGTATATTGAAGTTTTCCTGGTTATTCAAATCACAATCTGTACACTATTTAAAATTCCCCAGGAATGAAAACTATAGTTTATTTTTGAACTTCTTATTATTATATTCGAAATAAAGTAAAAATTTTATAAAAAAAAAAAACAAAAACACAAAAAAAAAGCATATTCCCAGGTAATGTAGGTATGTATAATCATCATTAGTTGTTGTTGTAAATTTATTCATATACAAAATTTTCCAAAAATGTGTATTTATATTAACTGTAAATAAAATTTGATTCCATCAACTATCCAAAATATTTAGGTATACTGGTAAAAAAAAACGGTTATTTTTTTTTGTTTTTTAGATTTTTCCATCCATCTCAAAACCTAAAAATATCATCATTTTTTTTTAACTTATGCATTTTCTTACCTCTCCTTTTGCTATTGATTTTATTTACTTTTTATTATTTTTTTTTTTTTTTACATTACCTACTATAATATTTTCACGTACCAAAATAGCCAGTTACCATCAATACTAACATTGCAAGGCTTGATTCATTCATTCCAAAATGTCCGTTCTTCTGTTTAAAATTTTACCGTCCAAATTTATGCTTGTACTATACTAAGCTCATTGCAAGTAAAGGAAAAACCAAAATTGAAGAATGAGTTGGGGTGACGAGGAGTATAAAAAAAAAATGATTTTCAACAAGAGAAAATTTTCTAATAAAATTTTCTCTCTAAAAATAAAAAAAATAAAAATAAAACATAAAATAAAGAAAGAAATATCTATAATAGGAAATGTTCGGTTTTGGTTCAAATATCATCATCATATAATCATCATCATCATCATCATCGTTTTCTATCAGTATCATTTATATTCAAAGATTTTACTTTAGGTTAGGTTCTCCAGTTTTTTTTTTGTTGTTGTTTTTTATTTTGATTTTTAATTTTCTTTTTAGAATACTGGACGAAACAAATATTAGATTTAACAGAGAATAGACCTATTTACATCAATTCATATTTTGGGTATATATCAAGAAAAGAAACATTACAGATTTTAACATTTTTCTGGATATAAACCACGACAACCATTACCACCACCATCAACATCAATACAATCACCACCACCACTACTATCTATCATTAACCATCATCTTCATTATTATATCCAAAACGTATATGAATGCACCCATTGAAAATGAACACCATATCGCATCATCATCATCATCATCATTATCATTATCAGTAGTATAGTACCATTCGTATCCTTAGTATGAAACAAAAAAAAAATAATAACAACAGCAAACAATAACAATAACAACAACAACAACAACAATAGAATCAACATCAACATTTTACCATCATCTTTAATAATCATCATTGCTAGTAATATCGTGGTGGATGGTCGTCGTCTAAAACGAATAACAAAATTATAAGAAGAGGATGAGATCTTATGGTATATTTTGTTGTTGTTGTTGTTTTCTCTTTTTAAATTGAATGAAATTCTGAATGTCTCACTATTTTTATAGAAAAATCAACTCATTTAACAAATAAATATGCATACATACATACATACATACTTAAGTTTTTCATGGATAGAAAAATTGCATAATAATGATTTAATCAACATCACAATCATAATCATCATCATTATATTTGATTTTGGATCCAAAGTTTTTTGTTACTCCTTGCATATGCATACGTACATACATATACACATGCAAATACGTATAAATTTTTGGAACTTTACTTTTATATAATTTGAATCTTGTGAACTTAGAAAGCAGCCTAGAAAACTTTCGAAATAGAAAAAATAAAAAATAAAAATAAGTAAAAAAATGTAAATTTATTACCAAAGGATGTTGTGATGTACGTTCAACACTCCATAAGAAATATATATATATATATATCATATAAAGTATGTGCGCATACAAATATTTATTGAAAATTTTGTGACCGTGCATGAGTGGGTGTGTGTATATGCGTGTATATTTTAAGCCAATATATATAGTATATAAGATAATAAAAGGAAATAAAATAAGAAATAAAAAAATTTGAATCTATTGGATTGAAAATAAAATTTATTAAAATAAAATTGAACACCTTAGATCAGATTTTATATTTTTGAACATACAAATAAAAAATAATTAAAAAATGAAAAAAAGTGAAAGAAATTCAAAAACTTAATTGACATGCCAGGTATTATGTATGGAAACTAAAAATTGTATAAAAGATATTGTTTTCACATTTTTATAGTGTTTCTAAAATAGAAAAGAAAAGGTGAAGACAGAAAGAAGAAAAAAATCGAATCGAAAATGAATGTAAAAAAAAATAAGCCAAAAATTGTTGAATAATTTTCAATGTAAATATTATGAATATAGTCTGCTACTATACAACTTTAGCACGAACTAAAATGTACTAAATATAAGCGATAGAAAACAACAACAACAACGACAACAACAAAATATACCATAAGATCTCATCCTTTTCTTATAATTTTGTTATTCGTTTTTGACGACGACCATTCACCACCTTATTACTAACAATGATGATTATTAAAGATGATAGTAAAATGTTGATGTTGATTCTATTATTGTTGTTGTTATTGTTTGCTGTTGCCATTATTTTTTCTGTTCAGACTATGCTAAAGTCATTGTGCTATATTCCATGAAGAGTGCTAACGCCATGATTAAAATACGTTTCATACCTCTTTGTCTACTAAAAATCCCCTCTACAAAATTAGTTTGTTGACAAAGGGGTATAAAACGTATGTTAATCATGGCGTTGGCATACTTTTTGTGAAAAATAGCACATTTAAAGGAAAATAAATTTTCAATAAATAAAAACGCTTATAGCCGAACTTTTTACAATTTCAATTAATCTATAATAATAATAGACAAGCATTTAAGGACCTGCGGAATAGATACCTTTTCATTTTATTTCGCTTCTCCTTATTAAACTCTTACGATATATAAATAAGTTGTGTATATATATGTACAACAATAATGGGTACACAGTTGGAAAAATTTCTAATCATATGGTTTTACTAGTTTTATAACCCGCCATAAATGACGGAAGCAAAATAAATTCTAGCATTTCTTCCTTCATTAGAGTTTTCATTTCAAGCTTAAGAATAATATGTATTTGCTCACTAATTTATCAATATCATACCTTTATTAGAATTATTAGAATGCTTTTAATTACCATATAAACAGAATATTTGTAGTAAGGTGCAAAATTTTCAATTCCCTAAGGGTTATTTACTCGATCATTTTAACAACATCATATTTGCTATCATTGGAAATTTAAACATATATTATCCTAAGACCTCAATAATTGTAAATAACCAATATTCTTAGACATTCTATTTTATTCAATTAATTATAATATAAGTTAGTTAAAAAGATAATTTCAATTTAAATTAATATAGAAATACTAAATTCAAATAATATTTTTAATGAAAACAAAATCTAACTAAATAATATAAACTTACAATAATTTTATATTTTTACAATCATAGCAGCGTTCTACTGTAAAATTCAAATTGTAAAATGAAATTAATTAAGACATAATAAATATAAAAATTAGAATGAATCAATGTACATAACTGACAGATGACAGATGACAGATTACAGATGACAGATGACAGATGACAGATTACAGATGACAGATGACAGATGACAGATGACAGATGACAGATGACAGATGACAGATGACAGATGACAGATGACAGATGACAGATGACAGATGACAGATGACAGATGACAGATGACAGATGACAGATGACAGATGACAGATGACAGATGACAGATGACAGGTGACAGATGGCTTATATAAGCAATAAAAAACAGATACTATGTTTATGACAATTACACGATGTTACAATTTGTATATATATTTCAATTTCTATATGTGTTGGACTATTCCGTCGAACTTACAAACATCCAGATAAATGCAGAAAATTATATGATTTTATTATTCCTCAAATACATTTTGCCTTATGTCCGTTCTTATTAAAATAAAAAACAAAAACAAACAAATCAGTTATTATTACTATTATTAATTACTTAGAATGAATCAATGTACATATGTCAAATAAAAACATAAAAACAAATTCATTTAAACATATTATGTTACGCTTAAAATAATAAAAATTGGTTATTATTAATAATAACTGGACAAAATACGAGGATATTATTAATATCTACGGACTATTATTAATAATATTCGGATTTATTTCTATATTCGGACCTCTTTAATTGCAAAAATATTTTATTTTTAGTAATTTTATCCATTAAATGCCACTTACTATATAGGGAATATGTCGATACATAAACAGAGTAGCCTTTCAATGAGTTTCTTTAAATTATCTTTATTTTAAATTTGGTATTCAGGAAACTAAAATGAAAACCTAAAAAATACAAAAATTAAACTTTAGATATTTTTATTTCTTTGTAAAATATTTTCTTTTTTTTATTATTTCTATTTCACTGCAAAAATTTGAACGAAAAATATTCCAACCAAGAAATGAAAATGTTTTTGTTTTTTTTTTTGTTATTCTTATATATATTCTATTTCTACAAATGCATATCCTTAAAAGAATTGTTTTTTTTTTTTTTTATCAAACACAAAAATTTTATAGCTAGTAGAACTAGCCTAGCAATACAAACAGCTAAACCAGCAAACACCATCAGTATAGAATTTCTAACTACTTATATATCTGGGGGGGTGTTATAGCATATATGTATATTAAAAAGGAATGCGTATGCAATATCGCACATGTACTCTATATGTATAGTTAGTACGTAACATATCGTAATGAATGCAAATAAGTTTCAAATTTTTTTTTGTTTTTGTTTTTGAGGTTTCTCTGACCAATTTCCAATTTTAGTACCAACTATCGTATTTTCTATCTCAAAAAATAAATAAAAAACAATTTTATTTTTTATTTTTTAATTTTTTATTATTATTATTACTATTTTCTACCTCTAATAATAATTTTCTATTTTATTTTGTTTAAATCACCCACGCGTTTTTTTGATTAGAAATTTTTTGGTTCTTATAGCAAATTTTAATTTATACACAAACTATATATTTTCTAAAAATATAAGAATATATTAATATATAAGTATAAAGTATAGTGTGCGTGTGTGTATATATATATTAATATTGCGTGTAGGTGCGTTCAGATGATAGTACCCTATAACTACATACTATATATAGGTATAAAAAATTGTATATTTAAAATTATATTCTTTGAATATATCTAAGCTGATTTCAAAATTGTAGTCATACATTCATATATATATATATATATATATAGATATTATTGTACATTTAATATAAAAGTAGAAATTTTTGTTAAAATGTTTTGATAAAATATTGCATTTCTACCAGAAACCGATGATAAAAACAACACCAATAACAAAAATGAAAGAAAATGAATTTTGAAAAAGGATTTTCTGTATATCCTGATATAACCGTAAAAGAAGAAAATCTACCCAAAAAAACTTTCATTATAATTTTATTTTATAAGAGAGAGAGAAGAAAATTTATAAGAGAATAGAATTAGATGTTGTTTTTCACTTATTTCTAGAGTACTCGTATTGTGTTGTGTCCAACCGAGGAGGCGATTTACTTTTTGTTTTATTTTTTTTTTTTTAATTTGTTATTTTCATTGAAAATTTTATACGGGGCCTAGTTTTTTAATATATGCATATATTCTACTATAATTTTATATATGTTTAATGGGCATATATATATATATATATATATGGTATATAGATGGATATATAAAGAAATAATGATCAGCCAGTAGCTTCATCAGCAAGAAAAATCAACGGACCGAACCATACACAAGTGAAAGACCATACTGAATTGCTGTTAGCAGCAACCAAGCATTTTTATTTAAAATTTTTTATTTTTTTTTTATTTTTGTTAGAACATAGTGAATACACATATATTAGAAATTATTTCTAGGCCTATAAGGAAAGAATACAAACTTTAACTTAAAACTATATTTTTTAAAGGTAAATAAAATGTAGAATACCAGTATATGTATATATATATATAATTATATATATATAATGTACTTATATATCTACTATTAAAAATATCTTTTATTTTTTTTGTTTTTATTTTTTTTGGTATTTTTTGGTTTATAGGTAAAGTATAAGTATACGACAATGAAAAATTTTACCACCATTGGATGATTTGAAGCAAAACAGGACCTACGCTATAATGCACTTCATAGTGGTGGTCTTTGGTTGCTTGTACAAAAATAACAACGATTTGTATGAACATATCTTCTTGTAATATTTCTATATACATATATATATTTATATATATATATATATATATATATATATATAATAAAGGATAATAAGAATGTGTGAAGATAATTTAGAACGGTCAGTTTTTCTCTAATATATTCAGATACAAATTTATATCATAATATATATTTATATATATAATATATAGATATGTCATGTATATTATATGAGATCGGTTCTGATAGGATTCAGAATATTTATACTCATGTCGTTTAAGTTATTTGTAGTTTTTTGCTTTAATGTTTTCTTTAGAAAAAATATATTTTACTTTTTTGTTTTATTCCTTTGTTTAAATGTACCGAACTACCATTATATTATAGATGTATAAATACACTTATATGTGTTATAAAACATTTATATAAATATTTATATTATTATATAATAATTTGTATATAATATACAATGATAGGTGATGTTTTGTTATTTTGTTTTTTTCATTTTTAGATAGGTTTGATTCATCTGGGGGCCTAAAAATTTTTGCAACCATCATTAGAAAATTTCGCAGAAAATATTTCATAGAAAAAAAAGCACAGTTATACGATGTTTAGAAATAGAAAGAGAAAGAAAATAACAAGAAAAAGATTTTTGTTTTTTTATTTGTTTTTTTTTTTTTTTTTTTTTTTTTTGAAAAAGATGTTCTGCTCATAATGTGCATATACATATATATTTATAGTATGAATTGAATAGCCTCTATAAAAGGATATTCGAGATGAAAAACTTTGAATTTTTTTTTTTGTTTTTATTATTATTTTTGCTATTTAATTTTTTCTATTTTTTGGTTTTTATTTTATGTTTGCGAAATATTGAAGGAGAGGCTTGCTTACCATTAGAACTATAAAAACAAAGATATAAAAAAATTATGTTTTTTTTTTCTTTTAACTCTTTACATCATAAGTTATAACATTTTCAATACATACATGAATACATACATACATGTAGGCAAAATAATTGAACAAATGTTTTGATACACATGAATAGGCACCATCAAAAATCATAAGGCAATAGAAAAAATAGTAATAACAAAAAATATATATATATATATATATATACGTAGTAGAGTTAAAGCAGCAGCAGCAGCAGTAACCAACAACTATGACAACAACATTTAACCATATATATGAATAAGATATGAATTTATATATTGATATGTACTGTAAACCATTAAAAATATAAATATATGAATGTATGTTATGGCAACATTTATTTTTTTGTATTTTTTTTTACAAGCAGGCAACATCAGAATGTAATTAAAAGTTATATAGGAAATGTAAAACAACTTTAAACTATTAGCAAATTTTCTCAATGAATTCATTAAAAGGAATTGAATGCATTTTGCACATTCATATATGAAAATAAAAAATATAAAAAATGAAATGAAAATTATTTATACATATTTTATATATAGGAACATGTATCTAAAGCTTTTGGCTAAAAAAAAATTATTTTTTATGTTTAGTTTTATTTTTTTGTTTATTTTTTGTTACAAAAAAAATATATATTTTTTTTTTTTTCAAATTTCTGTATTAATTAAAAACAAGGAAACTAAAAAACAGGATATTTTTTTTTATATTGAAAATTTGTCGAAGGTGTATATAGGTTTTTGTAATTATACAAAAAACCTTGTAATATATATATTTTTGAATTCATATATTGGCTTTTAATTAAAATAAAAAATAAAACTAAAATATGAGCCAATTTTTGTTTTTTATAAAATATTAAAAAAAAAAAAAAACTTCAGAGATCATTTATCTCTCAGTAATATAATTTAAATATTTTTGTTTGTTATCCTTTTATTTATTGTATTTGATTATCTTTATTTAGTAGGACTCATTTAGTATTTCAATTAATATAATTTTAAAATAATCAATTCTTTTTTTAATTAAGTTAAAGAAGTTAAAAAAAATAGCTAAGTTGTTGTCTTAACTTTGTTAGTTTGAATGTGTTGGGAAGATTTTAATGAAAAAAATATTTTTCTAAGGATAAGTCTATGTATTTGAATCGTATAATAGCATTAGCTAGAACCTTATAGCTTTAGAATGTATCATTTGGTATTTACGTACCGCTTGACTGGAATAGGACAGCATAGGTAGAAAGAAAAAATTAATTGAAAGAATTAGCAAGAATTTGCAGAATAAGAATATTTATATTTTCTTTATAGATAGCTGAAAATCGTCGAAAGAAACTTCTGGGAGTGGGACATAAACAATGAAAGACTGGGAGAGACTGTAGCTTACTTTAAAATCTTTTTCTTCGTAACATTAAAATGAAAATAATAGTCTTAGAAAATAATTAAATTTTTGCTACAAAAATCTGGAAAACCATTGATCTACCAAAATCTCATAATGTTTTGTTCTAATATCAAATGTTTCAAACAAAAGATTTTGTTCGTGTTACGATGTAATGAGAAACTTCAAGACCCAAGATCAACCCACCACAGAAAACCCACCGAGGTTAAATAAAAGACCTAATAAAAATATAATCTTTATTTAATCTAATCAAATGCAAGCTGCAAAAACTAAACAAGATAAGATTGTCATCCAAATACCGTATCAAACAACTTGTTGGTCTTAAATGGCGATAGTCGATTTAAACGTGACAACATTCCGCAACTACCCAACATCAGGTACTAGGTTGATTGATATAACTAGATTGCGATGGATAATTTACCATTGTTTTTTTCATTCGCAAGTCATAATATGTTGCTTACATATACACATATCATTTAATTAAACTACTGAATGTCTTCAATAGAGATTGTACAGCCTACAATGAAAATAAAAAAATAAAATAAAATAAATAAATAAAAAATCTAATCAAAGACAAAGAGAAATTTGATTGTCTTCTCTAGAAAGTTTATTTTCAAAATATTGAATTGGAAAAAAAGAAGTAAAATAGGAATAGTTGGTAGCCATTACATTATATTAGATCATGTAATTTCGGGAGGGAGTCTCTCCCCTATATCACTATATGCCGAAAATCGGTTTATTGTGATAATCCGTGATTGTTAGTTAGTCTCTGAGTCCTTATAGATATCTGATTTTGTTACCAAATTCAGAATATTTTATTCGGATATGATGATATTCAGGATAATATGTTGCCAAGTAGCGAAGTCTACTACGAGAAGTCATAGATAACTTGAATTCTTAGTTCAATAAAATTAGAAAATTTCTGATTTTGTACTCAGAAGAAATAATATAAAGTAGTAGATTTTGAACATTTTTTTCTTTTCATTGATCGGATTCAGTTATTTACACCCTATAATGCTCACAGGAGAGGTTAGAGGACAATGATGATGAATATATTAACACCATTGAAAAAGGTAATTTTGCATAAACTGTTATTTTATTCGATATATAAGTAGTAGTGGCTGCGGACAATACCCCCGACGCACTTAGCCAGTAAAGTTCATTGTGATAGATTCAGAACTGTGATATTCGAGTTAATATGAATTTAAGAATATTGTAGAATTTCAATGTACATACATACATATATAATTTCAAAACTATTTTCGAATAATTTAAATAAATTAAAGAAAAAAAAAAGTAAAACCAATATGCATTAAATCATCATCATATATTTCAGGCATCAAAATTAATTAAAAATAAATGGAAACTATCAAAGCAAGCAGTTCAAAATTTGACAATTTAAACCAAATTTATTCAAGCATACATCTTTATTTTGTACATTTCTTTTAATGAAATCTTTATTTTCAGTTTTTGTTTTTTAATTTGAAAATTTTTGTTTTAAATTATTTTTTTTGTCTTTTTCCTGTTTTAGTTCAAGCATTGAAATCCATTAAAAACTTGCAGGCGTTTTAGATTTTCTTGGTGTTTTTTTTGAAGATTTTTTGTATTTTAACCTGAACGCATTTTAATTGTACACGAATAGATACGTACATATGTATGTATATGTATGTACATATGTATGTATGTAGATACACTTTAAATGATATATGGTGCTAGCCTATGTAAGAAATTGATTTGATCTTATATCACCATTGATTTCACCACCATCAGTTTTAGTTACGGCCCAAAAAATAGAAGAAAAAAAAATGATTAAACAACAAAAAGAATAATAATAAAAATATTATTTTGCGCAGTTTGCTACAAAAAAAAAAAAAAATAAATAATACAATCAAAATACAAAAACTAACTATTAACAAAAAAAAAAAAATAAATAAATTGACACACATACACATCGAAATATTAGAAAAGAAAATTTAAAAAAAAAAATCTAATAAGTTATCGTCTAGGCCTATTCCTTGATCCAATTCAAAAAAAAAAAAAAAAAAAACAAAATTTTACACACGCATTTTATGTAGATATACACATATACATAAAAATTAGTCTATAAGACACATATTATTTTTTAAATGTAGGTGTATGTTGGAACGTAAAAAAATCCACCCTTTTGTCATGGGAATTTTCGTGTATTTTGTTTTTGTTTGATGAATTGTTTATTTGTTTTTATTTTTCATTTCTTCTAAAAGATATAGTCCTATATATATGTATATACTTGTGTATGTGTATGTACACAAATGTGATGTATAAATAAATTCCTTTTTCATTAATTGGTTTTAGATCTTCGAAATAAAGTTGTACAAAAACAAAAAGAAAAACGATAACGATAAAAATTAGAAAACAAAAGATGATGTTTTCAATATTTTTCTAGGATCTAGGATCAGATCGATGTTGTATTGTGTATACGTTATACGTACATAATACATATTATAAATATATAAGGTGGAATAACAGTTCAGAAGCTTCATATACAAATATATATTAATAAAATATATATATATATATATACATTGAGTTTTCATACATAATACATATATATTATTTAGTATGTATAAAATTGCTCTAATGGCCTTTATGTGGTACAAAGTTAATTAAACTAGATTCATCCATCTATCCAACCAAACTATTCCCATCATCCATTTTCATTCATTCATATTCGTATACTTCAAATTTTTGTTTTGTTGTTGTTCTTATTATTCCTATTAACATTATTTTTTTATTCTCTTTTTTTTTTGAAGAATTCTAAAGTATTATTAAAAGGTGCACATCTGCACTATAGATACAACTATATAGAATAATATGTAGATTCTATTCTAGAGTCTTTTTTTTTTATTTTGTTAATATTCTTATATATTGATTAGTATTGAAAGGCTTCGGTAAACAAAAACAAAAGATATTGCAAAAAAAATATATTCAAAAAAAAAAAAGAATAAAATTTTAAATCACCCTATAAGTAAATGTTGAATTTTTTTTTTTTTTTTTATTATTTATGTTTTACGAAACAAAAAAATAAAATAAAAATGGTCCAATATATGATGCAACATATAAAGTTCAATAATAAGAATATTAACAACAGCAACAAAAAACAAAAAACAAAATAAAAACACACATGAAGGAAAATTCATTTAAGTTTTTTTTTTGTTTTTGTACAACCTAGACACATCCCATTATTCTTAGAGAAAAGTGCAAAAAAAAAGCAAATTAAAATTATTCAAAAAATAAAATGAAAATAAATATAAAAAATACAACAAGAACGTTATATTAGAATAAGAACAACAACAACAACAACTATATAATACGTTCCCAGGAAAATATGAAAAAAAAACAATAAAATAAAAAGAGGTTGCAAAACTAAAGAAATAAAAATAAAAACACGACAAGAGAATCATTCGCCTTTCATAAAACATACACATTATTTACTAATATGTGACCAGATACATATATATATACATGTATGTACATTTATAAGAGGCATAAAGATGGAACATGTCCTACACTATAAAGATACCCATCATCATCGTCATCGTTCATCGTCATCATCAATAAAACAAAATAACAAGAACAAAAACAAAAACAAAAAAGTATAGTTACACCTCCCAAGCATCTATAAAAATGGCACCTATCTTTTTAGAATAGAAATATTGAAGAATACAACACGGTAAAACAAAAATCAGAAAAAAATTTAGAAGAAAAATTACTAGAAAAAAAAAATAAAATAAGAAACAAGAGGAAGTTGTAGCAATAACAGCAATAAAAGCAACAGCAGTAGCAGCATTATTCAAAAAGAAATTAAAAAAATGTAAAAAAAAGAAAAACACAAAAAAAAAATATAGAAAACCCTACAATATTTAAAAAAACAAAACAAGAAAATAAATTCATATATCTGAAAGAAAAAAAACAGTATAAAAACAACAAAAATAACGTCCGAGACTCTATTAAATCATTGAGAAGAAGAAGCAAAAAAAAAAAAAATGAATATTTCCTAGTACAAGCAGCAGCATTGAAGGATTTCAAGGAAAAAGGGAAATAATTTTGTTTGGTTTTTTTTTGGTAATTTTTTGTTTCGATTTTTTTTTGTTTAATTTTTCTAATTTTTCCTCTTCTAAAGTTTAGTTTTTTCGATTTGATTGTTTTTCTTTTTTTCTATTTTATTCTTATAATTTTCTGGTGCCTTGTGTTTTTGTTTTTTTTTTTTGTTTTTTTCGTTTACTTTGGTTTTTTGTTTTTTTTTTTTTGTTTAATATGTTGACGGAAAGTAAAGTGATAGAAGAAGAAGAAGAGTAAAAAATTTGATGCACCTTTAATCAATTGGATGTATATGTGTGTGTATGTATATTATATATATATATATATATAATGTATTATATAAATATCGTGTATAATATTATATTGTGAAAAAAAAAACTTTATAGATTTTTATTTGAAGTGTAGTATAGATATAATACACTATTACATAATATTATATACCTACATGTAAATACAAGGTGTTTTTCATTTTGTAAAGTAGCATGCAGACTATCATTTCATTTATCATTTCAGTTCTTCCATAATTTTTTACAAAACTGTCAGTCCAAATCAAAAATTTTTTGATTTTTCATCATTTAAACTGTAATTTTTCATCATTTAACACTATTACACCATCATTTTAAATGACAGTCGCGGACTGAAATGATAAATGAAATGATAGTCTGGATGCTACTACTAATAGTTATTATTATTATTGTTGGTTAAAACAAAATTAGGTCTGTATGTTTACTTTCATTTGCAATAAAATTTGTTAGTGGGGGGAAATATCACGTGGTTATTAAATATTGCGAGAACAGTGAAAATAATTTCATTTGAAAAAAAGTAAACATACACAAAATTGCACAAATTTGTACAACATTTTTATAAGTAAAAAATTAATTGATTTTTAGGTTGAGATTTTTTTAAAATTAGAATTGATTAGTAATTTTTTGAATTGACAAAATGAAAAATTAAAATTTTCATGTTTTTGCTGTTAAAAATTAAATTAAATAAAATTTATAAAAACTATAAAAATAAATTTTAAGGAAAAAATATTGGCTTGACATTCAAACAGGCAACAAAAATTTGACAGATTGTCAAATTTTTACAAATAGAATTTTAATTAATTAAAAAAAAGCAAAAAATTATTTAATTAAGAGTTCTCATGCCACCTTTTAAACTCTCTAAATTCTCTATAAATTTCCAAAAAAATTTGGATAAATTGGATAAATTTGGAAAATTATTTGGATAAATTTGCTCAAATTTATATAAATTTACGAGTTAACCTACAAACCTTATAATGACTCAAATAATGAGTTATTGGAGAAATTAATTAAAATAAACAAACATTTTGCTTAACATATGCAGCGTGGACAGGCGTGAAGCACTTAGTCACAAATACGAGATAATATAGAAAGTATTTGGTTTTGTTCCATTTTGCATCACCACTGAATTATTTACACAGGAGAATTATGATAATGAAATATTTTTATCTGCAGGATAATAATTATTTTTACTTATATCTACTTACTAGGGGCCCCTGTTGAGTAATTATATTTCAAGTTGAAGTCAAATTTAAACTTTTTAAAAAAACAGTAATTTACGTACTGACATAGACTTCGCACGATATAGCAGAAGCCACTCGTGTTTAATAAAAAGTTTTCTGGTTATTAAGTTTTATTTAGGACACATAAATACACGTCCCTCATATACTGCTTCGTTTCCAATATAGTCCCTATAGTAAGTGGCATTTAGTGATAAAATTACTAAAAATAAAAAGTTTTGTTATTAAAGAGGTACGTATATATATACCTACGTAATACATAATTTTAATAAAAACTATACTATTACTACAAATAACCAAAATTTAGAAACAGTTACTTAAAAAGATAAAAATGAATAATTCAAGTGATTTATTTTTTTGTTGTTTTTATATTTTTTATTTTAGATGAATTTGTTTTTTTGTTATATTTTTTTGGCATATGTACATAGATTCATTTGCAAGTCCATATGTAAATTTTAATAACTGATTTGTTTGCTTTTGTTTATTATTTTCATAAGATCTCACTTACGCATAATGTATTTGCTGAATAATAAAATCATATGAGTACAAAATTTTCAACTGTGTGCGCATTTTTGTTTTATATACAATCTTATATATTATATATATTAGAAGTTCATTAAGGAGTAGGAGAATCAAAATAAAATAAAAAGGGGTCTACTGCGCAGGACCTTAAATGTTTGTCAATTATAATTATAGATTGGGTGTTACTAATTTTGAGCCTATACCAATAAAGGATATAATAATTTGTATAAACCAATTTGACTGAATGCGATTGCTATCTCTATCTATAGAAAGTAGTATTTTTCACTCTATTGTAACAAATATTATAAGGTAGCATCAACCTAATGATAACAGTTGTTATTGTTCTCATTATGTGTTGGTAATAAAGTAAAGAATACTAATCATTTTGTTAAGTTTCAGATTATATATTATTAAAACTTTGACTGTTGAAGATAGAAGTTGTTTTACTTATTTATTTTATTTTATGTTCATAATATTGAACGTGCTCAAATTATTAATAAATTAATTTAATTATTTATACCAGAATGAATTCTATATTTATTTTTTGACGATGGAGATTCCTATGTCGAAGCGGTTTTGTCAGATCTGATATACTATTACGGTAATTGTTTAAAATGATAGATCTATGTTCTTGGTGAACGTTATTATGACTATAACGTCAATTTGTGAATCAGGAGATGTATTTAACTGCAAATCAATCCTGTATTAATAATTGGTGAACGCTATTATGCCCATAATGTCAATTTCTTAATCAGGAAATGTATTTAACTAGAAATTAATTCTATATTAATCATTGACGAATGCTATTATGGCCGTAATATCAATATTTGAATCAGGAAATGTATTTAACTGCAAATTAATCCTATATTAATATATTAATTCTTTAAAATTCATTTCCGTTGAAATAAAGACGAATTTTATTAATTTTTTTCAATTGAATAAGTTTTCTCCTTCATTTTAAAAAACTGTACGTTTTTTTAAGCTTTTATTGTTTTTTAAATTTACTAGAAAAAAGAAAAAAAAAATTATTTAATCTTAATTGCGAACACCACACCCTATATCATAGAATATATATTTGTGAATTAAGATAGTAATGGAAAATGATGGTTACACCAGCCACCCATCAATTTTACATAAAACAAATAGAAAAGAACAAAACTAAATATTATATGAGTGCTAAAACTCAAAACCACCAAAATCTCGAAATAACATTTTCTTTGCTAAAAAATCACAAAAAAAAAAAAAAAAATTAAAATGAAAAATTTTAAAAAAGAAAATTTACCATTGCCAATATATTTTATACATATGAATAACATATAGAAAAGAAAATTGAATGTAAATGAATTTAGCTTAGAAGGATATTAACAACCATATCATATATACTATCTCTATACATTTCTATGTGCATAATATGAATGTATATAGTAGAAGAAAATTATTTTTAAAAAGCTGGAATGAATGAATTAGACGACGATGTACAGCCACATAAAAATAAAAGAAAAACGCGAAATTAAAACAATAACAATTTTCATAATGCA
Organism: Argyra leucocephala; assembly: GCA_963942445.1. NCBI lineage: Eukaryota > Metazoa > Arthropoda > Insecta > Diptera > Dolichopodidae > Argyra > Argyra leucocephala. The sequence goes on from OZ012679.1 coordinate 1,401,583, forward strand.
TATGTGTATGTGTATATGGAACATACAGTGATGGGGAAACTAAGAATTGTTTTTACCAAAATTTTAAAAATAGATAAGTCAATTATATTATTCAAAATTATAATAAGTCAAATTCTAGAACATTCTATATAATTCTGAATAGTTTATTTGATTATGTTGTAAATATTCGGCATTACTATGCTATAAATAAAAAAAAAGTTAAGTGTTTGTAATTTTTTTTAATCCAATCAATCAAGTGTGTTTTCAATAAAAATAAATAATTCACCTGAAATCAAAAAATTAGCTGACAACAGAGTTAGATTTGGAGGATTTATATAATTATTTCAGATTTCCTAATTTATATAAGGGAATATAATGTTAGAAAAAAAGACTTAAATTTAAAGTTAAGTTTTTATTTAAAAATTTATTATGAATATTTATAATCTGTAATAAGATATAACCGCTTAAGTACACATAGAACAATAGATGGTATGAATATAGTCTCATTTTTTCGCTTACGTCGACTTAAGCGGTTGTATATTATTGTAATAGATATTATGTTCAATAAAATTATTTTTTGTATTAAACTTAGAAAGCTAAGCATTTTTGCATAAAAAATTTGTTAGATTTTAATTGTTTCTATTCCAGGATTGTATCTACTGTATATCAAGTCATTAATTTTGTAATACATATACATATACCATATATATATATATATATATATGCAATTATATACAACATAGATTAATATTTTGATGAATCCAATAAATTTTTACCTAATACAAAATATGCAAAATGCTATATATGAAAAAAAAAAAAATATAAAGTAAAAAAAAAAAACAAAAAAGGAAACTTAAAAAAGAATTATTGGACATTGGTTTTGCTTGACTTGTCAAAGTAAATATCTCCAACACTTTTATATAAGAATTTCTAACTCATACAGTATGTATGCTTATAAAATAATATAAAAATTATAGTTTTTATCCGTTCAAAAAAAAAAAAAAAAACAAAACTTAATTAATGAATTTTTTTTTTGTTTTTATTATTATTTTTTTTTTTTGTGATATAAAGAAAAATACTATTAGTAACGAAAATTTCAAACAAAATATAGATAAACACTATTTATCTTTCTCTAATGCTTGTCAATCTAAATTTACTTTTAAAACATTGTCTCTTATTTTGATTCATTTATTAGACTTACCTATGAGTTAGACTTTTATTTTGTTTTTGTAATTTTTTCTTTTCAATGTTATTGTATCTATAATTAGTGGAAGCTAATAGAAATGGTATTTTTTTTTTTGGAAAATAATGAAGAAAATAACAATAAGACAACACGACATAAAATTCATGCATTTTTTTTGTTCAATATTATATAGTTTTCAAAGAAAAATGATAGGTAGGATTAGGAGTGACTGTGGACATTCACCGACACATTTAGATCATTATTAGAAATACATTTTGGTACTGTATGAAAAATTTTCTCTGCATAAAAGCCAATATGAATCTTTTAAAAAGCGGTGAAAGCCTTCGACTTTCGATACCTGAAATGTTATCCACTAAGTTTAGAAATAAAGTCCCTAGATTAATTTTTGGTTGATAAAGATTAAATTTAAATCAGGGGTGCTGTTGCGGCAATTTAATAAATGAAAATTTTCGTATGTAAAAATGATTTAATGTGGGGTGAAATTTTAAATTGAAATTTCTAATTCAAAATTAACAAAATTTGAAAAAATATTTGATTTCGCCACGTTTACATTTTAAATATTTATCATTTATAAGAATAATAATGAAAATCGGCTGCAGATGCAGATAAGATGTTGTATAATTTGATACTGTCTTCCTCACCTCTAATTATTATACACAGCTTTAAATATAACTAAATATTATTGAATTTTGCAATTGAGACTTGAATTTCCACTAACTTAATTAAAAACGGAGGTCGCCCTAATATGTCGGAGCCGGCATATAGGCTTTTACCCCTTTATGTCCACTTAATTACAAATCAATATATTTATTTAGAAAACTAAAAAAATAGTACGGTACAAATTTTCACAACCGATTTTCATTACTATTCTTTTAAATGATAGAAATTTAAAAGGAGACGTGGCGAATTCAAATATTTTTTTTTTTTTTTAATTGTCAATTAGAAGTTTTAATTTTAAATTTCAGCACAATATGTTTAACTCATTTTAACATACAAAAATTTTAATTTATCAAATTGAACCACCAATTTAAATATACTTTTTTTTTAAGTAGATTTTATGTAAGTGGTTTTTGTCTAAGATAAATCCATAATAAAATTGTATCATAGAAAATATCATGAGTAAGTATAAATATTTAGGAGTGACAGTTGATGAAAATTTTAACTGGAATCTGCATACCTTGGAAATTAAGTAAAAAATCAGCAAAAAAGCAGGAATATTTTATAAAATAGGGAAACATATAGTCAAAGAGAAAAAAATTTCAATATTTTATAGGTTTTTCCATAGGGGAAAAGGCTACACGGGTAACACTTTTGAAAAAATTTTGGTTACTTACAAAATAATACAAAACAAAGCCATTAAAAATCTCTTCGGGCTTAAAAAAATATCGGCAACAAATGAAATGCACAAGAACCTGCAAATATTAAAACTAAATGACTCCATAACATTGGTGCAAATGACCCAAACACACACAACATATAAAATAATAATATTAAAACAAATACTAAAATAACAATCAGAACTCAAATACACGAATATGTAACAAGAAAACTTGAATATGTAATAAGAACCTTATCTACGTTATTCTGCTACTACAAATCAATTTGAATTAGAGACAGTAATAATCCCATTGAATGCTAAATTGTCAAAAAAGAATTTGCTTAAATCTGAAAATATAAATGTAAATGTACAAATGTAAAGTAAATGTACAAAGCAAATGTAAAAAAAAGCCAATTTCACAATATTGAACTATTACTTAGTGATTAATTTGTTTTTCATTTAATCATATTTTTACTAACTCACATTAAATTAATCATATATTAATCACTTCTTTTCCATTACATGTAATTTTGTTTTTTTATATTTATGATATGTTGTACATTATAATATTTATCTTATTTGAATTTGTACTACACTTTAAAATGAATTGTAAACACTATGTACGATCTTCGTAGCTCTTTTTGAGAAATTGAATTAATAAATAAAAAAAGTAAATAAAATAACAAAAAATTATATAGTGCAAAAAATAAATTGAAATGATGGAAAACAAATTAATAATGAAATAAGAATTTTTTGTCAAGCTTCCTCGAATATCGAGAAGCGGACGAATACTATAATTAATTTTTATTTTGCAAATATAAATGAATTTGCTGATTACTGATTAGCTTCCTTAATATACTGATTAACGAAGTAAGTTGCTTCCAAATGTAAAATAAAAATTAATTTATTTGAGAAAATAATTCCAAATTTGAAAGCAAAGTTTAATAAATATTACTAACAACAAATTCGATTATCTTTGAACTAAATATTAGTTGACCAAATATATTATTACCATGCCAAACATTTAAGAAATTTTTTAAATCAATTGAATAAAGCAGTGATGTAATTAAATATGTGTCAGTCATAATAATTATGTAACAAATTTATTTCAGTTTCTGTTCATAAGACATTTTTTTATACATACAAGTAACAAAATCTATTATAGGTCACGATAGAAAATCATTTGTGTCTGAAAACTAAATGCGCTCTACCTTAAATCAAAAATTTGGAAAATTTGCTATTAATTTTTAATTCTATAATATTCTAATTCTTTAAAATAAAATATATAATTTTTTGTATATTCATTTAGTAATTAACATAATTTGTAATAATATTTAAGAATATCTTTACAATAACTAAAAACAATACCAAAAGAACAAAAAATAAATAACGTGATGACATGCCACGCCATGCCATTTATTGGATAAAATCATCATCATGATGACTTTCTTATTAATATCATTGTTGACTTTTTAAAAATTAATATTTTCACCTGGTCATACCTAATTATTTTTTTTTAACATAATTCTAAATTGTATTAAATCTATAATATAGATATGTAATAATGTAATATACATTTTAATATATATCTATCTATCTATCTATATACATAATCATATTAAAGTAAAGGAGACCAAACCCAAATGATTACCAAAAAGAAATTTTTTTATGACAATGTAATATTTTTTTTTTTTTGTTATTTTATTTGATTTTTTAGAATATAATTAAATAATAGAAATTAATTAAATTAAATTGAATGATAGAAAGAGATGGATGATAAAGAAAGAGAACATTTTTTAACATAATTTTAGAACATGTGATTTTTAATTCAAAAATAAATAACGTTTAAATGAACGTAGTAAAAAAAATATAAAGAAGAAGTCGAAGAATATTAATTTGCGTGCCTTAAATTTATTTCTTGGAAGGTGGAAATACTTACATATACATATATATTTAATAATAATAATTTTTTTAAATGAAAAATCATTTTATAACAACTTAAAAAAAATCAAATTAAAGAAGTAAACATGATTTTTGAATATTTTTAAATTTTTGGGTTTTCATAATAGAATGAAGAATAGAAGAATGGCCACTAAATTGTAGTTTCAAGAATTTGCGTTTAGTATGACAGCGGTTCTAGATCTGCCATCTTTACGATATATATCTGGTGTTCATAGATTGAATGGTTTATCACTGTAGTATTGTTATATTATGTCATGTCTATTTCCTCTCACAATCTTAATATTACCAACAAACAAATCGTAGAACAAAAAAATAAATTATATTACAGTTGTGTAGATTAATTTAGTCATTAATTAGTAAGATCTGATCTATGTAAAATTAAATGTCGCTGTGTATAAATGTGAGTATTTGAGTAAATAAATGAATTGAATTGAATTGACTTATGGCATTGTATTTCCAATTTTTTTTTTGTTGATTTGACCAAACATTAAAACACATTTCAGTTTTTTGTATATGTAAAGCTAAAAATTATATTGTATTAATTACATAACTTTAATAAAATAAGTTTTTTGGGTTAGAGGCTGGTTCAACTATATGTTTTTAAATACTTACTATTAAAATATTATTTTAAAACAAATTCTAATTAACTTCATATGTATATACATACATTATGATACTACATATACCCTTATATATATATTTTATTTTACATTATATATTTTTCATTTCATTTTTAAAATAAATGCCTTGGAAACCATTAATAAAAAAATATACATTACTTTACGAAATAATTAATGAGAAATACAAAAAAAAAAAAAATAATATAAAATCAACATAAGAAAAAAAATTCTTCTCCTTATTATATTATAACACATTACGCAAAAATAATAAAAATAAAAAAAACGAAAAAAACTGTGGAAAATTAGAAGACAAGGAGACCTTTTTTCTTCATTTTTGTTTTTGTTCATTTTAAATTTAACATAAAATTAAAAATAAAGAGAGCTCAAGTATTGCGCGTCACTTATGTAAATTTTTTTCTTATTCTTTGCTTACATTTATATATATAGATATTTTATATATTATACAATATTATAATATTTTATATAATATTGCTATATATCTATATATATATATACATATATAATTTCAACGTTCATAAATTTTTTTTTTGTATAAAAATTAAAAAATAAAATGAAAACTGTTTTAATTTTTTTTTCCTTTATTTATTTATGCATATCTTATGAGCCCACCACTACCATCATCATAAAAAAAAAATAAAAAAAAATCAACCAAAAAAAATACAAAATACCCCCTCAATTTCTTTTCTTTTTCTTTAGCTTTTTTTCATTATTTTTTAAATAAATGTACAATTTTTTTTAACATTAATTTTTGTTCTTTATTATTTCTGGCTTTTTTTTTTTTAATGAAATAAAATATAATTAAATATATATTTAAAAAAAAAAAAAAATAATAACAATAATAAATAAGAAAAAGACAAAATAAAATTTGTTATAGTTGTAATGAAAAGTGACCTATCATTTGTAATATGGTGATTACACAAGCCAATTTATAAAGTACTTCATTACATCTTTGAATAATTCGTTTATTTGATAAAAAGAGTACCGTTAATTAGAATTCAATGCGAAAATATTAATACGAGAGGTCCTTTAATAGAATATAATGTGAATATAAGCTACTGGGGGTGTATTCATAAATATCTGGACGGCTACACATCAATTTTATTTTAATAGATAATTTTTTTTTTTGTTTATGTTCATGTCAGTAAATCATACAGGGTTACATATTAAATACGGTTCTGCAATATAACTACATAAAGTGAAACGTGTAAAGTTTTATGAGTATTTAATTAGTTTTTAGAAAACGTTAGAATAAAATTTGTATAATTTATTGTATTTTTATACAGATACTGCGTATTTCATTTACTACTATAACACAATTCTGCAGTAGTGTTTTGTAATCGGTTTTTCATATACTGAACGGTTATTTATTTATATTGTCTAATTATTTATTTTTTATTATTTTTTTTTGTTATCCAATTAGTTATTAGTAACAGTTAATACTATTCTACTACATTTTTTTTCTCATTTTTCCATAAAATCTCTGTAGACGTGATATAAAATAAAATCTTTTATAGGTAATAACTACCTAAACAACATTTTTTATTGTCATGATAAGTTTAACGGTGGGCCGCCGGCCAATTTTTCTACAATATAGTATAGAATTTATAATAAAACGAGTATGATAAGAATTGATAATTTCATTAACCAGAAAATATTTTTTCAGAGAACAAAATGTGATAGAAAATAGCTGTATTTATTATGCAAGCTATCCAGAAGAAACATATTCATAATGTAAAAACTTAATTCAGCTTACATTCCTTGTAAAACTTTTCCATATTTATATAAATACAAAAATACAAACAAAATGTGGCCGTTTTTTACGATTACAATAAATTAGACACAAACAAAAAAAATTTTCAAGACCTTAGCCTAATTAATAATATTGACTTAATAATTAGTATACAGACATATCAGATAAAAGCTCCAAAAAAATTACTGGTGGTTAAAATCATTTTGAAAAATTAATGTTTTGTACACTAGACGTACACTAGAGGTTAGTTTTTCCTACATCCTGTAAAATTATTTTTTTGTGGGTTAAGGCTTTTATAATACCGCTATCGAAATCAAAAAATTTACTTGTAATACAAATTAGTGTAAACATCAAGTAATATAAAATCATAAACTAAGCAGTGACTAGCAAAAACAAAAAAAAAAAAAAACAAAATTTACGAATTTTCATTTCTTTGAATTTTTTTTAATTATAAAGAATATAAATTGTATTTTTTTTCGTAACTAAAAAATAACAAAACAAAACAATAAAAAAAATATTTTTTTTTTTACATTTTCTTTTACAAATAATAATTTTTATACTGACGCCATCTGTTTTATGTCGCATAATATAAAAAAAAAAAAAATACAACAACAACAAAAATAAAAATGTTGAATGCTACTAGCAGCGAATTTTCTTTTCGCGTTTTAGTTTTCTTTTTTTGTTGTTTTATTCTTTTGGTCATTGACAGTTGAAAGCTAAAAATTAATGGTGAAAATTATTATTAAATTTCAGATAAGCAAATAAATTACAAATTATTATTATTATTTTTTTTTTTATTTATAAAATAAATAAGATTTGAAATTTTCCATTTGTCAAAAAAGGTAATCCTATATAATTCTGTATTCTGTGCCTTGTTTTTGTTCTTTTACATAAAAATTAAATTTTTACGATTGTTTTAGTTTAATGTCGTTTATTAGCTACTACAAACATACATTTTAATGTCCTAGATATTATTGAATTTTTATATATTTAATTTTATTAATTTAAATCCCGGTTGGAGATTGGAGTTTATTGAAATTGTGAAATTTTTTTCTTGATTTTGTAAATAGTTAAAAAATAGTTTGGAAAATAATTCAAAAAGTTTTGTAATCTTCATACAAAAATCATATTTCGACTATGAAAGTACAGGGTAAAGAAGCAGTCTTAGCTATTACTGTCAGATTTAATACCATCACATATGCCTTATTTTCATAAATGCAAACCTGCACATTCTGAATTTATGAAAACACGTGTCAGATTTTCTAAACGCTGTTCATAAATGCAAAATCAAAGTTTACTGGACGTCTTTATAACTTGACAGTATAAATTTTTAGTATGGATAAATGTAGAATATCGGTAATTAATGTAGATATAGGTAAAATATAGGTATAAAGTTTGTTTTCAATATTGTAAATAACGCCAATTGCTAGAAAACTTGTTGTCAGTTTACAGCATTAATGAAAACACCCAAAATGTTTATTAGAAACAAAAGCTTGTTTGATATTTTTGTGCAATATTTAATTATCATTCAGTGTGGTTAGTAGAATCAACGTTAGATAAAAAAACAAATAAAAAACATGCTGTTTAATAGAGTAGGTATATCTTATAGTAGATTACAAAAACTTAAACTATATTTAAATGTTAAGTTAATATTATATGTAATAATTCGACTCATAAAATATGTTCAAAATAAAAATTACTTGAACAAAAAAAATATGGCAATAAATAACAATAATTATCTTCAGAATATTTTTTTACTGTTTCAACCCAATAGAACAACAAAAAATAATAACTAATTTTTTTTTTTTGTTTTTTTAAATAAGAAGGGAAATCTGAAAATAAAATAACCACACAAAATTTTCTCTATTCCCATGAAATTCAATGTAAATTAGTTTTAAGAAAATGAAAAATTTTTAACTACAACGTCGAAGATAAAATTTTCTTGTATCTTAGGAAAAAGTTTTATTTGGAGAGCTGTTTTTTTTTCGTTTTAATTAAATGTAAATAAAATATTTATTGTTATGTATTATTATTATCTTGGAAAAGAAAAATAATTAAAAAATATTTTTAATAATATTCTTACCTTAAAGCGGACAACTACAAAAAAATAATAATAAACGAAATTTAAATGAAAAAATAATTTGTACAAAAATAGATGAAAAAATTGTAAATAACTGAGTTAAATATTCCTTAATGGAAAAAAAAACTTCAAAATGGAGTTTTATACTCTTTTTATAATATCATCGTCTATATACTAAATGTATAATTCATCTTACAACGTTATGGTTTTTAAATTATTTGCTTAATATTCTATTAAGAATTTTATATGAGTTTGGGATTAGCGGAAAAGAGTTTATTTGGTTTAAATCTTACTCGTCAATTCGAACTCAATTTGCAGAATTTGAAGGAAGGTTAAGGGTAACATTGAAAATATTGACTTTGGAGTAATCCAGGGCAGTTATCTTGGGCTCACTATGTTCACCTGTTACATAAATGGACTACTAAATATTAATTTACGTGAATTTCTATTTATGTATGTATAATGATGATTTGGCAATTGTTTGAATGCATGTAAGAAACTGGAAAGCGCAAAAAATCCAGATAATCTAATAAAAAAGGAGTGAATGGATAAACACCAGGTTATTATTAATTCCTATAAAACCAATAATATGCTGCTTCATTCTAAAATAACAGATGAACTGGATATACATTTTTGTTACTGCAACATTCAATTTATAGATTAATACAAATATCTAGGTATAAATGAGCTGGAATACACAAATTAGCGATGAGTATAGATGAGCTGGAATACACAAATTAGCGAACAATGTAAAAAAGCACGTAGCCGGACTCTTCATACTACTAAGCTATCGAATCCCATCACTAAGCCTGAAAAGATCTAAATTGGCTATACATACCTATCTGATTATTACAAAAAATATCAATACGAATACATAAGCAACTTACAACCATGAATATCATGAATATGGAACTAGAAATTCAGAAAATATCAGAATAATGTCTTCAAAAAAAGATTCAATGGACTTGATGCAATTTATAATTTAGGTTTTAAATATCATAATGCATTGCCCAATGAATTAAAAGTTAATGTCAACCTAAATAAATTTAAAATAAAAATTAATGGATTTTATCAAAGTCTAATATAAGTGATTCTAATATGTCTACGGATAATAACTGAAAAAAAAAAAATTTAAATACTGATTGTTTTTATTATATTTTGTCTAATTCTAAATACTATATTGTTTCATTGTTTTCATTTGGTTTTTAAGTGTACAGAATTATAATTTTTAAAACAAATTCTCTGTATAGTAAATAAATAAAATACATTAAAAATAATTAATAGCTTATTGTAATTTATCATCAATCGTCCGCAACAGTGGGGCATAAGTCGGACATGGTACATCTAATAACTATAGCATTTACAAATAATTTTTTTTTTGTTTTTATCTCAGGTTTATATCAAATTTGCAACAAACAACTTTAAGCCCTGTAGTTTGGTATTGAATGTATGGAATACTATATATATATGTGTCTGAAAAATTTAAAGACGAATGAAAGTGAGACGAATTGTTTTTGTTTACTAGATTTTTAATTTTTGATTTTTAATTTGTAATATTGCATTTGTAATTTCTATTTACTTTTTTTGTGCTGCACTTATTAATTTTACTTATTTGTTATTTTTTCTATATTTTATAAACTTTATATTAATGTTAATATAGCCTTATCTTGAGACTTGTCTCTTTAGGTATTTTAAGTTGAATTAAATAAATAAATAAATAAATAAATAAATAAAAGTGTTATTATTTATATATAAAATAAAGTAAAATATGTTGGTTAATCATTTGTAAAACAAATAAATTTATACAAAAGTACATTCTATAGTAAATAAATAGAATCAAGAAATTGAATTAATTAATTAAAGAGCTAATTTATATATTTTTACATATATAAGAATTTATTTTATTTTTATTTATATTTTATTTTATTTCGTACATATACATGAGACAGAGTAAGTCGCTATATATAAAAGTACCTATATAAAGTATAATATGTAGCAAATTCATTGTTCTTAAATCAAACCTTAACATAAAAAAAGAAATTTATAAAGCGAAAGAAAGAAAAAAAATAATAATAATAAAAATTCAAAATGAAAGTAATATAATAAATATAAATTAGCAAAAGTCCAAAAAGTCTCTTTTCCAAACAAACAAAACTATCTTTCAAATGTCACACTTAAAAAACATTATTCCACAAAATTTTTATTCTTCTTAATTAATGACTACACATTTTCGTTAAAATATACCTCAAGGCCAAGAAATTTAGAAATAAAGAACTCACATCTGATTACATACGGCAAAGAATTTCATAATACGATTGTCCTTGAAAACGGATAGTTGTCTTAATCTACCAGAGTATCTTGGTGATTTCTTAATGATCGCCCATGGGTTATTTTCTTCGGAAAATATACCAGTGTATTTTAACATAGGATTCATAGATAGAGAAACATCTCTAATACTATCAAATCTACGACGGTTAGTTACAAATCGAGTGCAAGCATTGACAACAACCTTGAACCTGGAAAATTCTTCTACACTCATCACAGCATAAATTACTTCACAATAAGTGAAATGTGGAAAGATTAAAGACATAACAAGATACTTTTTTATCCACTCGTTAATATTGTAACAGAATTTCCAGAGTTTTACTAACTTACAACAAAACATTTCTATTAGAAATAAAATTAATGTGATTCCAGGTTAGAGTTTTTAGCTTTATCTATAAATTTTACCACAGGATATTTATAGTGGAAAATAATTTCTACACCGAAATAAAAATGAACAAAAAAATATCATTATGACATTTGTACAATCTATTTTTTAAATTTGAATTAAGTTCAAAAACTTTTGAAATAATTTCAAAATTTTGATTTTAACTTCTTTAAAAAAAAAAAATTTAAATTTGAAACCTATATTAACAGTCCAATTTAAATTTTTTTTTTCGTTTTATTCCATTTTTTTATTTTATTTTTTTTATTTTTTGCATTGTCTACAATATTTTTTATTTTACTCATACAAAAAAAAAAAAATTTATATATTTTTCACCATAATACCACCCTTTGAACTCCTCAAATCATACAAACTACTCATTCTTATCGATGACTACTTTACTATAGACAGTCAAAAAAATAAAAATAAAAAATAAATAAAAACATACAACCACCCTTTAGTTAATTTAAGTTTCGTGTAACAAAATCACTCACTCTCTTTCTATACAATATTAAAATTTAAAATTTGCCCTACCTGTTTGAATTGTATGATTGTCTTCCATCATCTCATCTCATCTCCCAGCAAAACCATCACATTACATTTTAGTATTACTCATTTTCACTGTACATACTTGTTTTGTTGTTGTTGTTTCTTTTGTATTTTTTATTTTTTAATTTTTAATTTTTTTATCTTCAATTTTTTATTTTTTAATCGCGATTTTTCAACAACCTGATAAAAGCTGATGCGCGCACAATACAACACATACAAAAAATAAAAATATAAAAAAAAACTGGATTTAATAAAAAAAACAAAAAACAGGACTAAGTAAATTTTTTAATATGAGGAAAATTATATTCGTGATATGTTCAAAATTAAAGAAAAAAAAACACAAATTATCTATTTTAGAAAAGTATTGTAAAGGATATTTATATAAGCGACATACTAATATTGGAACAGGGTGTTTTTTTTAATTTTAATAGAAATAAAATATAGAGAAAGTTAAGTTTAATTAATCTACAGGGGAGGGTAGAACTAAACATTTTCAATATTTTCAGAGCCTAAATGGTAGGTTTGGTACTATAAAACAAAACGTTGAGTGAAATCTAAGAACATGTGAACTGTAGAGTGAGATTTGAAGCCTACCGTAGACGGTTAACACTTTTATTTGAATAAAAAAACAGATTTGATCTATACGATACGGTTAATAAATGTCACGTCAAAGAAATAGTTTTTTTTTATATTGAAATAACCTTACTTAGAACCTGATGGCTTCAATATATCCGAAAGAAGTCTGGGGCAGATTTCAGACTGATATCTCCTAAGTGTATAGTTCAAGTCTATATAATTCAAGAAGATGTAACTATCAATGTTTAAGGATTGGTTAAAATGAATAACAAAAAAATTTTGGTCACATTTTTATTTATGCTGAGCAAACTTTGAACAATTACAGAAGTAGCATGAGCATAATGAGCCGTGACAATATTTATCGTGGCAAATAAGTGTTTTTTATGATATCGAAATTTTTATTTTTAAAATTAAAAATTGTAGTAAGTAAATACTAAATAGTAAATGTTTTTTTTTCGGTTTCGACTAATTTTGTTTCTTGAGTACTGCATTGCTCATAATAAGCATATTTCCAATGAAAAGTACTCTACAACTCTCTAGAATTTAAAAATTGATTGTGAACGAAATTTTTAAAAAATATGGGGTTTTATAGGTGTTTCTTCACTACGTTATTATTTTACGTAGGTTGATATGTAAAATTCTACTGAGCAAAGTTTGTTTTTGTGTTTTCGGTATTGCTACAAATAGTGTTACTAATATTTTATTGTTTGAGTGGTGGGGTTAGCCTTTCGTTACCATCAGGGTTATCCCATTAGAATATTGTTTTTCCTCTATGACTTCATTGTTAACTGTTCTGATGGGAGCATTATTTCTTGCGTCAATTCTTAAGCATTTTGTCTTTATGGGTATTTATTTTGAGACTGTCTTCTAATGAATATTTTCTTCTAGGGCAATGATTAAAATAATTAAAATGCTAATAACATATATATATATATATAAATATACAAGTCAATATGATTGGCGGTATTTTTAGAGAAATCATTTTGATTACCTAATATTTTAAGAAGGGCAATGTCAAACGCGTATTCAAAGTGTTCTAGTCTTCTTGTGAGAGCCCATTTTATTCCCCTTGTCATTAGAACGTAATGCAGCCAAATCAACTGTTCCTTCAAAATTATGTATTTGCTATACATGTAAAAATATGCAGTAGACTAAACATTCAAAGCCTATATTTTTCTGCTTTTTTGCTAGTTAATAAAATCAGGATATCCAAAACTGAAGACACCAATTTTTTATTTGGAATTGATCGGACCTAAATCCATCAAGTAAGGTTTTAATTGTACGATTCGAAAAAAAACTTTCAATCCATTTGGCAGAAGAGTAATAAAAGTGGGATTGCTACGGAATTAAATTTTCGCAAGATAGTGAATTTGAAAACAAATTTTTCTGGTAATCTGGCAACACCATTTTCTTTTACATATATAATCTCTGCTAACAAAAGAAAAAACAAAAAAATGCACTAATATTATAAAATTTTATATCCAATTTTTAAAAATAGATTCTTTTATTTTTTATTTCTTTTTCTCTATTCTGACTAAGTTATAATAAAAAAAACAAAAAAAAAAAAAAAATCACCAATGTAACAAAAACAAAAAAATTATAGAAAACCAAATGAATTAAAATGATATGGTGTATATATAGTAAAGTACTGTACTGCACTACTGAAGTATACATTGTAGTCGTATATTAGAAATAGAGATTTTTCTCTTCGATTTTAAGGACAAGCTGTAATTTCTCGTACATATTTCGTGTATCTATGAAAATCCAATGCAGCATCATGGTTCAAAAAGAAAAAGAAAATAATAAAAATAAAAACAATAATTAGAAAAAATTCGAAAAAAATAAAAAAAAAATAAATAAAAAATAAAAAAAAATTACGAATCCTTGGAACAAAAAATTAAAAAAAAGAAAAAAACCAACGACACAACAATAAACAAAATAAAAAATTAAAATCGCGAAAAAATATTTTATATTTTTGTTGTTACTGTTGTGTATAATTCAACAGAGATCCTTTTGCATATCCTTATTTCTTTTTTTTATCATTTTAATTTTTGTTTTAAATTTCCTACATAGCATCTACACTTATACACTCGAATATGTGCTCATATGTATGAATCTAACATTCTTTTGAGTAGAAATTGAGTCGCTTTTTTCTATTTTTTTTTTATTTTAGTTATATTTTTCCATCAGTATCATCAGCACGTGACACATGCAAATTGGGTACAACAACTAAACACATCCAATCTTATATACGTTCATATATATATATATATATATTGGATGTAATAAAATTGTATTTTCGCGAGCCTTTTCCTTTTTAAAACAAAAAAAAAATTACTGGACTGACTCTCTTATAATATGTTAGCTTATGAAAAAAAAAAAAACAAAATAAAAAATAAAGTACTACAGAAGTAAAATACAAAAACAAAAATACACTTACAACAGGCTATCATGTGGTGATTCCAGGACCCTTTAAGGTTAACTCTAATTTTATCTTTTTATTTTTGTTTTTATTTAAAAAAAAAATTGTTTTTTATTTTATTTACATTTTTATACTTTTTAAAATAGAACAAGGAAATTTTCCAGGACCAAAATAAAGGCATTGTAAATACAAAAAAAAAAAAAAAAAACAAAACAACACAAAGAAAAATAAAAACCAAAAAAAAAATAAATAAAATCTCATTCTTTAGTGCTGAAACTTTTGAGGGCAGAATAAAACAAAAATATACTACATGACAAGTTGAATATACAGTAATATTAATAGATAAGGCGGGGTGAATGAAGGACAGAGAAATACTTCAAAATGGGTATGAAAAGAGTGTTCATGTACAAGGATATAAATATTGCGCGTATTTTGTGCGGACTTTTTAAAAAATAAAAAAATATTAACAAAATAAAAAACCAGTATAATATAAAAAATAAAGTAAAGAATTAAAGTAAAAAAAAAATCGTATTAGAGTTGTCCTAGCCAATTTTAAGGCTTATCGCACGAAATTAGATATTTATATATTGCGTTGTTTCTTATCTTTTGATGTAGAATCCAAATTTGCATAAAAAAATACTTCTTCCTATTTAAAAGTCTCGATTTCGGCGAATTTTGGGAAATTTCGGGCTTAAAAAACCCTTTTTCAATCCTTCCCGGAAGTTGATAATTAATCACCAATCGATAGAGCACCTCCGAATTAGATAATAAATTTTTTTTAAATTTTAAAATAACGGTTCCTTTCCCTCTTAAAAAAACTGATATGCATGCTCTGGAACACCCGGTGGTGAAAAATAAACTCTATCAAGTTTTTAACAATCAATCTATATTAGAAATTAGAAATAAACATGAATTTGAAGATGATACAGTCAACTATTTGAATCCAGAGTTCAATAACGAAACGATTTTTTGGCTTTTCTTCTGAATTGTTATTCTAATATTTATTTACCTAGTATAGAAGAATAATATCGGTAGTATAAACAAATGAGAGAAACATAGGCTACGTATTTTACAGAGATCTAATTGTGAAAATCAAAAACCTAAACCTTATCCGAAACCAAATGCGCATCGTTAGTATGAGTAATAACATAGGGACTATCTAAAGTGAAGAAACATCTACATAGAATCGGATTGATCGAAAACAATCAATTGTGTAAAATGTCAGAGGTAGAGGCAGAATCTATTGAAAATTTGTTCTGTTAATACGAGGACCTCTGTCCTAGTACTCACTTCGTAATCTATGAACATCGTTCGAACAATGGAAGTTGTCGAACATATAATTGAAAAATATTCTGAATGTAGTAATTTATTATTATAATCACTGTATTTATATGGGCAATCATAATAAGCGTGTTTCCAATTTATTTATTATTATAACAGTGAAAATAGTCGAATATTTTAATTTTAATTTTACTGATATGCTTATCATACAGATACGCGTATTTCGTCTACTACTTGCAGACTTCTTCAGTGTTTTGTACTCGACTGGAGAAATCTAAAATTATCTTATTTATTTTATTCGTACAGGTAACAATTTGATGTTTCTCGCAGCTGCATGGTTGTTTATTTTCCAATGAATTAGCACAGGTAGGGGGTTGAATAAAAATATTTTTATTTATTTTATTATTGGTATTTGAAATAATTTTTCCGACGTTAGAGTGACAGGTAGGGGTGGTGTTATTCGTTAATAAAGTCTTTATTTAGGAGTGAGTCATTTTTAGTTTTGTGAATTTCGATACTTTCAGCTGAATCTAGTTTCCTAGAATCTCTAATGTAATTTACCATTACAATGTCTTCTTTCGAAATGCTATGATTCTCCTGGATGATATGTTCTGCTACTTTGGATCGGAACTCTGTTGAGTTCTTCTTTTTAGCCAGTTCTGCTTCTTTCAGGTGTTCATTGAGTCGTGTTTGCATGTTTCTCCTAGTTTGGCCAATATAAACTTTGTTGCAATGACTGCTTATTATACTATTTATTATTAATTTATTAATATTGTTTGCATACAACAGCGTTGATAGCGTTTTTACAGAGTTTATACCAAGTTAAGTCTTTTCAACTGAAATTAGAAGTTTTTTTGCAAACCTAATCTAATCCAATTTAAAGTAAGAAACTACCCCTTTCAAGAAATTATCAAATTTACCAGTTTTTATATTACAAACGAAAATACAAAGTTATAATTCCATACAACAATATTTTTTTTACAATGGGTACACTATAAAGAAGTTAAAGATTTGCAACAAAAAAAAAATAAAAAATAAAACAAAATAATGGAGGAAATAAAATACTCATACAAAATAAACGAAATCATTCGCGAATTGCTAATAAAACAAAAACGAAAAAAAAAAAAAAATAGAACAGAAAAGAAAATTAAAATGCAAAAAAGAAAAGAAAAAAATGAAAGCTTATAAAAATAGGACTTGGACTTGGAAATATTCATTGCAAAAGGATTCAGAAATATCTATGTTTTTTTTCATCATTTTATTTTTCTGAATTTTGTGTGTTTGTTAAATATAAATGTTAGAAAAAAAAAATGCGGACAAGTAATCATAGATCTGTTTTACAGTGTAGGCGATGCGATGCGACTTCCACAAGCGAAATGATTATTGTATTTAATATGTTAATTGTACAGATAGAGTTTAAACAACAAATATCTGAACCATTTCAAAACCGATTTTCATCATTATTCTTTCAAGTGATAGAAATTTAAATAGAGACGTGGCGAATTAAAATATTTTTTTTAATATTTTTAATTTTCAATTAGAAATTTCAATTTCAAATTTCACGCCATTATAAGTAATTTTAGTATACAAAATTTTTAATTTATCAAATTGCCGCAACTCACCCATTGTCAGATTTTAATTTAATTTTTTTTTTTTAATATATTTATTAATTTATTTTGTTATATATTTAAATGTCAAATGAGCTTAAAAGAGTTCGTATAGAATTCATTTAAATTTGTATTTTTATTATTATTGTAAAAAAAAAAGTAGGAAATGTTTCATCATTAATATTTAATTATTACGTATTCGGTTGTTGTCTAAGATAAATCAATAAATTGTCTATATATATTAATATAATTATTCGTATGCTGTTGTTGTCTAAGATAAATCAATAAAATCGTCTATATTAATATAATTATTCGTATTAATATAATATAATTATTACGTTTGCGGTTGTTGTCTAAGATAAATCAATAAAAAATTAAATATAGCACCAAGTATGAATTGAAATGATGGCAAACATAAATGCATAATGAAATATTGACTGAGTACAATTTTTTATCAAACTTCCTCGTATTTCAAGGAGCGAACGATGACTGGTTTGTGTTTACTTTACAAAATTAATATAAATGTTAATGTTTTTCATTGTTTGCGTTGTAAAATGAACGTATTTGAACTAAGTGATCCAGTTTTTGGTCAAAAATTGTATGATAGGAACAGGTTTATTTTATTTGTTTGAACAATGAGAAATTATAATTTCAAATTAATAATTTTTTTTTTTGATTTGTTGCATTAAAAGAGCTAAGAACTTCCTGTTATGATTAGCATTATCCCACAATATATGACTTGAAAATATGAAAAGATTTAAGCACGCTATTGTCACCATTTTAATAATATTGTCGTTACGCTTATATTGTGTTTAGTTCTGATATGAATTGCAGGCAAGTTGGAAAATAAAATATCAGAGACATGCAAAAAAGAAAAAAAAACTTAACAAAAAACGAAAAAAGACAATTTTTTATTTTTACGAAATATTAAACCATTTTGAAATGAATGGAATGGATAGCTTACCATTTCTATATTTCTATATAGACTTCGTTTTTTTTTTGTTTTTTCTCTTTATAAAATTTCTAAAAAGAAACGCAAAATAATAAAAAAAAATATTAGAAAAACGCATAGCAAAGGGGTCAGTATTAATTTGTTGAAAGAGTTACGTTTAATTTTAAAAGGATATCACTATATAGATATATATGTGGGTTATATATATATATATATGAGAAAGATGTGTACTTTAGAAATTTTAGAAACTAACAAAATAATTTTTTTCTATCTATCTGCTCTATTTGTTATCAGATACGAACAAAATTTTGTTATGAAAACTAAAGATCGAAAAAAATTTTTTGTTACGACACAAAACAATCTTCCGAATTGAAATTCAATTTAAAACAAAAATTTCTTTCTTTTGATGTCGCAACGAGATGGATGAGTTTCTGGTAGACTAAAGAAGTATTTTTCTCATATATGTGGTATTGTTTTTCATATTCGTGGTATTCCAAAGTATTATAACTACTTTCGACTTCTGCTTTTTAATCTTAGCTTGGGTTTATTGGCTATTGATTGTAAGACTTTCATTTAAAAAATTTAACAAGATTTGAAAATCGATATTATTGAAGAAAGATATTTATAACCATTATTAGTAAAATTCTAACTTAAGTTCATAAGTAGAAGCGAGCATTCCAGTTGCTTCTGGAAAAGCAGTTAGCACTTAATTGTGATTTTTTGATAAAATGTTAAAGTTATAAATACATATTGGCTTGGCGATATTATGGTACAGTGATTATGTCATGTGATTATACTAATCAGAGGAGCGGGTTCGAATTCCACTTACCATCCATTCATTCGCGTTCATTACATTACTAAATATCTGACACAAATAAACCGGAATTATCGACATCATGATGTAGACTTTTATTTTGTCAAAATATGACTTTTCGTTCTCTATTTTGTTTGAACTTATAAACGAAACCATTTTGATTCTGTATTTAGCTTAAAAATATATTTTTTTTTTGGAAATTAAATTTATATCTTTTTTTAAAATCTCAATTTTTTTTTTTCTGTATTTTGGTTTTGCGTTGGTGGCTAAAATGGCGGATGATATTTCAAAATGAAAGAAGATATGGCATTTTAAGGACTATATACTTTGAAATGAAATGTCTTTATTTCAATTTGAAATGATGCAAAAAAAAAGTAAATTTTTTTTTATTTCAATTTAAAAATTGTTTTTCAAAAATATTTTATTGTTTTAATTTTAGTTATTTTCGTTTTTTATAAAGATTTTATAGTATTTTCATTTAAAAATCCAATTTTAAGTCTAATAATATTTAAAAAAACAAAAATGATTAGATTAATTAGATTTTTCAAATATATATGTATGTACATATAGACATGTGTTTTAGTTAAAAATGTGTGGCAATTTATATAACTGTTTATAATCAGGAAATTTCACATTTTAATTTTTAATGATAATTTTTTTTAAATATTTGATTGAAAATATCGATATTTCAGAGCAACATAATTCCTTCATTAGTCAAAAGCAAAGAAAGTTAGTCAGGAAGTTAGTCGAAAGCACTGTGACAAATACACAACAAATTAAGAGGTTATGTTTTCGCTTCTGTTATTTTTTTTTATGACATTTTGTCAGCCAAAAATTGACTGTCCATTTATTCTTATAGACAATATAATATTCCTGCATAAACTCGTGACTTCAGAAACAGAAGATTCTTAAATATTAGTGAGCACATATGACAAATTGTATGCTATCTTTGAGTCATTAGTAAATTGT
Organism: Argyra leucocephala; assembly: GCA_963942445.1. Taxonomy (NCBI): domain Eukaryota; kingdom Metazoa; phylum Arthropoda; class Insecta; order Diptera; family Dolichopodidae; genus Argyra; species Argyra leucocephala. The sequence continues at coordinate 1,422,394 of OZ012679.1, forward strand.
CAACGCTTGTTTAATCATTGTTATTGATCGCTGATTGATTTCAATTTTAGTAGAATTGTTTTTAAGAGAAAAATCACTGATTTTTTTTTTAAATTTTTAATAAATAATAATCCTTTTTAAGTTATTTTGTTATTATATTTTTCTTTTAGTTTTATTTAGTGTAAAATAAAATTCTGTAACGACTTAGCCGAGTTGATTGATGAATTAAATAAATAAATAAGCCCCAATTGGAAATGTAACCATTTATTGATATTAGATTTTGATTGTGTTTCATACTCGAAGAGGGGAGTAAATTTTGTAAACCTGTATATAATGTCCTGTATATAATAACCTATATTTAATTCCAGAATACGTTTTTTTTATAGCAAAAAAAGTTACAAGATAGATATTTCTTTTTATAAAATACTTATATCTTTTAAAATGTACGATATTATAGGCATAAAATGTGTTTGATATGTAAAATTGAAGAGACCTTTCCAAAAATCTATAAATATTAGTGTAAAATATTGATATGTAATGTTTTTAAAGAAAAATACGAATGATTGTTTTATTTTCGCAAAATTTTCAACTTTGAACTACAGTATCTCCATAACGGCAACACCTATCATTATCAAATAAATGTTATAATATTTTTCAAACCGTTATCTTACTAGATCTAATTGATTCACATATATAACAGCTAGATTAATAGATATTAAGATATAGACAACAATAATAATACTTTCGAATGTCCTTTACGTCCTTAAAGGGTAACATGCGCCATTAAGAGTATTCATTTTTGGAAAGCTAAAAACATCAGGTATCCTTGAGACATAGTAATTTGGTCATGGTAGTTAAAATACAATATTTATTTACAATAAAATTTTAATTGTACTTTGCAGGTACAATATTTACTTTAGAAGAGTCTATATGTTATATTAAGTTTGATTACTTTTATTTCCTATTAAAATTCTCATATTTTCTTAGATATAATTTAATTATTCACATTTAATAAACTGTGTTCATTCTTTTTTTTTCAATTACAATTCTTGTTACGGTACATTGCCCTGTTTGTTTAGTTGAAGAAATTGTAATAGTTTTTAGTTCTAATATAATTTTTCTTTCAGTGCACATAAACCAAGTATATAACTAGTTAACTTATATGGAAGCCCACAGAATAGTTATGTCCAAACAGTTTTCCTTTATATTTTCAGTCTTATCTTCTAAAGTTTTTCCTCATTATCATCATTATCATTATTATCAACATAGTCATATAGTCATTATTATCATCAACATCATCATTATCATTATATAGGAAAATAAGAATACGGTCAAATCAAAACTATTAATTATATCGTTTTCTGATTAAACTTCGAAAGACAAAACAAATAATAGAATTATTCATAGAATTATATAAAATTATTTTAATTAATTTATTACAACTAAAATTATATCATAACCCTTAAAAAAAAAAAAACAATTTTTCCTCTGTTGCTTTACCTCCAACCACTACGGCATGGGTTAATCCAAACAATTAATTGAAACAAATTTGTTTAACCATCTAAAATATATTTTCCCACAGTAAATTACAATCAAACCTAAACAATTAAATATATATATATATTATATATATATTCATATATATATGTACAAATATATGTTTATATATATATGTACAATATTTCACTTCATAATATTAAATAAAATAATAAAAAACAAAATCACAATCCTTGTCTTTTTTATTTTAAACTGATTTTTATTTTTATTTATTTTTTTTTATTATTAAAATTAACTTCCTTATTATCCTTTTTACTTATATTGCTTCTTTTGTCCTTTGTATTCTTTGTCTTTTACAAAAAAAAAAAAAAAAAAAAATCAAGAAATACAAAAAAGCAAAAAAAAAACATTTTCCGAACAAGTATTATTCGGATCAATGCCCAAGAAATTTTAAACATTTTGTTTAACACCATCATCTCCAAATATACTTATGGGTTTTACATACACATTATATATATGTATGTTTGAATGTATATGAATTTGTTTCTAAGAACAGTTTGAAATGAGAAGTGAAAAATGTAGATGATTTCAACCAAATGCCTTTACATTATCCTTTTTTATCATATTATCATTATTATCATCAACATCATCATTATCATTATCATACCCAATTTTCATATATTTTCTAATATATATATATATTATATATGTATATGTAATCACCCTTAAATATCCTCAAATTGTGCAAAAATGAGTTCTTATTGTTTTGGGTACAAAAAGGATTCTTCAAATCTTTATTTTTTTTTTTTATTATTGTGTTTTGTTGTTGTTTTTTTTACATTCACCCTTATATTATATAGAGATAATCTTGTAGTAGAAGTTAAACGAATACGCTGAATATTATTATGTTGGAGCTTGTAAATTGCTTTTCATTCATTGTTGTGTAATATTAGATTCCAATATAATATCATAGCTATGTGTTCCACATAGATCTATTTTTTTTTTTCAGCTCATTCTATTTGTAACTTTAACATACCAAATACCAAACACACAAAAACAAAAAAACAAAAGGCAGAATCCTTGATTATAACTATATCCTTTTGCATTAATGGTAATTTTTGTTTTATTTGTTAGACCTTATGTCGTCCTTGGTCGACTTTTATTCTTCTTTATATTATTTTCTTTGTTTTTTGTTTTTATTTTTTTATTTTTGTTATTTTTCTTCTTCCTTTTATTTTTTTAGTTGTTTTTGGTTTTGTTTTATAATATTTGTTGCTTTCGTAAGTTCGTAAGGACTTTTCTTCATAAGAATATGTAGAGAGCAAAAAAAAAAAACCATAAATAAAAAAAAAAACTAAGAAAACAAGAAAAATGCAAAAATAAAAAAAAAACTTGTATATTTAAAAATTTTATAGCCAGAACGAACATCCTGAAAGAAAACCCATAAAAAGGTGATAAAATGAAAAAAAAAAATAATAATATCAACACTAGCTGCAAAAAGTTTGGATACACGTTCATTAAAACTATAGGGGTGTGGTGAAATAAAAAAAAAATGTATAACCACTTTGGCTACCGTAATACTTACAAAAATTTTCCTTCTTCCATTCCAAATGGTGACAAAGAACACCCTTGTCGTATTCCGGATTTCATGGTGAACTGTCACTTATTTGTCGGCAATGGAGAACCGCTGATTCTGCATCTTCATACAAAGCTCTTTCAATTCTCTTTCTCTTTAATGCATTCCATATCGCAATGCGTTGAACCGTGTCGAATGCCTTCTTCAAATCGCTGAACATCAAGAGATATAGTGAAGAACGCCATTCCACAGATTGCTCTATAATCAGCCGGAGTGTGTTGGTGTGATCTGTACAACTCCTTTCTGGGCGAAATCCTGCCCGTTTGTCCCTTCTAGTTTGTTCTATTTTAGGCTGTATTTTCCGATTCGGTAAGGTTGCGAAAACTTTGTATTTAATGTTCAGCAGTGTTATACCTCTCCAGTTAGTGCATTTTTTTAGGTCTTCTTTTTTGAAAAGTTTTACAATCAAACTATTTTTCAAGGATTTTGGTAGTCTTTCTTCCTCCCAAGCTTTTGTGAGATTTTAATAATTCAGCGGCTAATTCCGGATCTGCCTGTAGCAATTCTGGTGGAAGTTCATCTCTACTAGCAGCCCTATTCCGTTTTAACGTTATTATCACTTCTTTAATAACTTGTAAGCTTGGTGGTTCAGTATGCATGTTCAGTTCTAGACTATTCGGAATACTTCGGAATATTTTCGATTGTGATGTTATTGATGTTGCTTGTTTCCTGAAGGTATCCTTTCCATCTCTGGCATTGGGCATCCGTATTAGAGAGTGGGATATAAATATTATATAAGTCCATTAAAAAAAGAGCAATCAATTGTAGCTGATAAAATATCATATGAAACAGGCTGGAATATTATAGGTATTAAAGTGGTATAGAAATCAAGCTATTTATTAAATTGTGAAATTATCATTTTGTGACGCTGTAGTTTAAAAAACATAAATGACATCAACATCAAAATTAATTTGTATACCTGCACATTTTGTGTATACCAATAATAAAAAAAACCCCTATAATCAATTTTGTATATAGTTAAGAAAATATTTATTAACGTTATTGATTTGAATTCGTTTTTAAATGTCACAGATTATTTTTATAAGAAAACTATATGAATATTATAATTTTTTTTTCATAGATATACAGTTTCATACGCCTTATTAATATTTGGTGGCAAAACTATTTCAGAGATTTCTAATAGATAAGTTAGAATTAAAACTAATAAATATTTCTTAATTATTGCTTATCTACACGTACACTACACTTAAAGAAGATCAGTAATATAAAAAAAATAAGGACTAAAATAGTTGGTTGATACTAGTAAAACATTAGCAGGCATGTTAAAGTTATATATACTAAAAAATTTTATTATGTGTACACACATTTTTTTTAGGTATAGTGTATATATAATAAATACATATATAGTTATTGCAATAGGATTTTAGTACAATCGATCTAAGCTGAGTTCTTGTTGAATTATCGAAGAGGTAAATAAAATAGACAATTTTATAAAATAGAGTGAAGACAAATTGTGTAAGAAATTTTTTGTAATTTCAGAAGCTGTAATGTCTCATGATATAAAAGAGTAAGTAATAAAAGATCTAGATTTAGTATATATGAATTTAGAATGTACACTTGTATACAAAATATGCTGATTACCTCATCTTTTTGAAATGAAATTTTTGTATTTACAAAATAACAAATTCATTATGTTTTTTCGGCTACTTAACAAAAAATAGACAGACTAAAACAAAAAAAAAAAAAAAAACAAAATAATCACAAAGATTTTAAATTCAACAAATATATCCTATATACATATACACAGTTTCAGAAAGGAATGAGAGAAAATAAAATGAAAAATAAATAATTTTTTTTTTTTTACTTTGTTTTATTTATTTTTATTTTATTTTTTCTGAAAGAAAATGAATACGATGTGAAAAGTGGTGAAAAGCGATTCATTAACTTGACCAGAAAATTTGTGTTGAATGCGGTGAGAAAATCTCGAGAATGTTATAGTTAATCTGGTGTGCGGCCACTTGTAAATCATCTGAGAGAGCAAAAAAAAAAAGTTCCCAAAAAAAAAAAAAAATTAAGGGTACGAAAAAAGGATTCATGTTTTTTATTTTCTTTAATTTTTTTTTTTTTTTTTAGTAGTTAATTTTGTTTGAGGTTTGACTTATATATATACATATTATAGATATAATATATATATATATGTATATTTAAATATATATATATATGTATATATATATATATAAAAGCAAATAGAGAAGCTATAAGGGTATCATGTTAATACAACCGTGTAGCAATAGAAAAACATTTTTTGGGTTTTAATTTTTGGCATTTGATTTTGTGGTCAGTAAACAACACAATAATAATGTTGTTTTAGTTGTTGATGTAAATGATAATGATAATAGTGTTAATGATATTGATGATGATGAGGTGATAGCTAAAGAATGTTTCCTTTTTTTTTTATTTTGGTATTCATTTTAATTCAATTAAGCAATGATTACATTATAAATAATTTGAGAAATCCCTTATATTTTTATTGTTTTTTTTTTTTTTTTTTTTTTGTTTTTCACTTTGTGTGAGAAAAAAATTATTCACTTAGTGTAAACACTTAATGGAACTGATGATGGTTAAGTAAATGAAAGTAAATGAAAATAGTGAGAAAATTTAATTTTTTTTTGTTTTGTTTTTTTGTTTTTTTTTTATGGTTATAAAATAGTTTATTTACATTTCTAATTTGTAATGATATTTTCTGGATGTTGGATACTAATATTTTTGATTTGTTTTAAATTCATTTTTATAGTATTGAAATCAGTATAAAGAAAAATGAAAATCCAAGTGTTCAAGGTGCCCAATTTTATATTTAATTGACACTGGTAAAAATTTATTGGTTCAATTCCAATTAAAATGTAATTGATTTTATCTGGTACACATTATGGGCGATCATTTTGTGTGTTTTTTTTCTGTAATAGATTCTAATTGATATTTGAGTTTTAAATATTAATTAAGTGTACATAGTCATAGGTGTAAATACAACAGTACAAACTCTAAAAAATTTTAAATTGTTAAAAAATTGTGATTGCGAATAAACACTATACTTTATTTAATTTTTATATATGAAATCTTATAACTGAAATCATCATTGAATTCATATCTTTAGAGTGTAATCAACAGTGGTTCTTAAGTTTTTAATGATCTATTTCAGTTATTATACTACTGACAGACATTTATATCGATATTGCTACATGACACATACATTTAAAGCCAATTTGATAGCTAAGGCTAAATCTAACATTTAGTTGATCACCCATACCGTTACTTGGGTAATACTACTTAAAGAAATTTTAAATACAGTTGTATAGACTTTACATTGTTCCAACGATGAACAAAATAATATAGAATATAATTAATGATTGATATACATATATAAACGGTTAACGTTCACTTTTTTCAACCATATTCCACATCCACTTTTATTACTGTTCTGCTTATTATCCCGATAAATGTTGTTTTATTATGGGGATAAGAAGCAGAACAGTAATATAAGTGGGCAGATATATTATATAAGCATAATATATTATATTACAAACTATTCAATTCTTGATAATATAGTGTATATATTTAAGTATAGATTAAAACTTAAGATCCTACATTATATAGTATCAAATCCGAATAAATTGATCTTGTTTTCTTCCTGCTGGCTTACTCAAATATACTATTTCAATGTATACCACATACCACTCAACATGAACGTAAATTCATGCATATTTATTATTTTTTTTTATTAAAAATTTAATTATTAACAAAAAAATTTGTATTTTATTTCAATATCTCATTAATATTTTGTTAAACTAACCAGATTAAAAATTTAAATCACAACAATGTATTTCTAATGCAGTTCATCCACTTTAAATCTGTATTCAAGATTTTCTTGATTTTAAATATTTTTACTTTTCTATTTTATAATAATAAAATAAATAAATTTAAATTAACATTGAGTATTAATAAATTTGTTATGTTATAGGTAAATTGCGAAAAAAGCGAAAGAAAAAACAAAAAATTTAAAAAAAAAATAAAAAATTATTTAATACTATGATTATAGTAATAACTTAAGAACATTACATATCTACATATTATACTTGTACCGAACTCCATTAGTCTGTTTTAAACTTTAAATTTTATTTCAATAATTTCTAAAAAAAAAAAAAAAAAAAAAACTATATAAAAATTAACAAAAAAAAAAAAAAAAATAGTAACCAAACAACAAATATACAACATTAAAATTATTTTAGTAATACTTTACTTATATTTTATATTATAGAGAATATCAATTCCTATCAACATTACACTGAAAACAATTTTATATTGACTGCAACATTGTTGCATTTACAAATAAAAATAATAAAATTAACAAAACAAAAAATACCTTATATTTAAGCATATCGAAAAATGATTAATAAAAATGATAAAAAAAAAAGTAAAAATAAAAATAATAAAACAAAACAAACTGGAATAGAACTCTTCATCTTCATATTATATATTCTAATAATATCACGCGAATGTTTCAAATCCCAGGTTCAATATTGAGTGTACCTACTTAGTTATGTTTTTTTATTTTTATTACTTGAATGTAATATAAATGATATTTTATTGTTAATAATTATCTCTATAATAGTTATTTACTTACTATGTATATATTTTTTTATAAATTTTTTTTTTATTTTTATTTTGCGAAACCTTTTCTTATTTAATTGAAAAAAAAACAGTGTGTGGAACTTATTATGATAAGAATTTAGGGCTATTTCCATCTTAAAAATTCGCCAACAAAAACTATTTTTTATATTTTTGTTTATTGTTTAACCATTCTTTTCGACGTTTTCTCAGATAGGAGCTTCGACTTATTTCGGTTTTTTTTTTATTTCTGTTTTGACGACATTTGTCGGCTTTTGTCGGCTTTTTTATTTTTTTGTTTCCATTTCAAATTCTATTTAAAATCTTTTTATATGTTACTTATTCAAATATTTTTCTTCTAATCTGTATTTTGATTACCTTCTATTTTGATTTGAGTCATAGTTCTTAGGTTGTAACTCTTCTATATGATAACAATTAATAAAAAATTTAGAATTGATTAAATTTCGTTTAGTAAAAATGTTTTTTATTTATATTTACTTATTGGACAATGGATGATACAAACATTGATGATCCCGAACCTGTGCGCAATATTTCCACAACAAGCATTTCCAAGAAGGGGTAGTTTTTATTTGTTTAAGTTACAAAAATTCAAAGTAATAATCAATAACATAGTTTGCAACTCCATGCCGAACCTTTCTCTTACTTGTTATAAAGAATTTCTTGAACTAAGTGTTTTCCTAATAATATAAAAAAAAGTACTAAATTCAATCTTGAGTAGATTTTCTGCACAGTCTTAAGTTATTCCATATTCGCGAATATTTCACATTTTCAATAAAAAAATCCTAAATTAGAAACAGTCAAAAGTTCAATTGGAAGATTATTTTTCATGAATTATGAAGAACTTATTTTGAATTGAATTAAAAAAAAAAATAGATTAAGATATCTTTTTTAATTCTTTGAATTTCATTTTATAATTTAGAAGAGAATGAGAAGAAAAAATCCATATTTGGTAAGAATAGCTTTAGGAATATTGATGGTTATAATCGAATTGATCTGGATGGAATGATCATATATTCGATGAATTCGTAAAACACGAATGGCAGCATGTGTTCATCCCTACATCGTAGCACAAGACAAGTTGTGAAAATTCGTTTATAACTTCCACAGCCCGAATGTGACCGAATATGAATATTTATGACCGACATAAATTCAAAATGAACATTAACACTTTTGTTCGTAATTGTCCTCATCCTCATTTATCCTCCTCCTTTTTTTCCGTTCCTAATAAACAAACGTACCAATCAATATAAAAGGTCCCTTAGAACCCCACCTAGTTTTTTGCCTATGTATAAAAAATATTTTCAAAACTAATTTAATCATCATCATTGTCCTGTAACCCCATCCGTGGGGCATAGGCCGAAAACTAATCTAAGGCAAAATCAATTCATTAAAAATCACAAAACACTGAAAATCAAAATTCCATTTTTGAACTAAATTCCGAATATAAATTAAATATATTTATTTTTTTTTTAATTTAGTTAAAAGTCGAGTATAGTAAAAGTTTTTCTTACACAGTTTAAATTTTTATATACATATTTACATATAGGCTATGTAAGTTTAATTTTTATAGAATATTTCTTTTATAGAAGATAGATATTTTTATAGAAAAGTCCTAATATTTTATTTCATTGATCAACCGCTTGAAAAAATTACATATATATATACATATATATTATATATATACCATATTATATAATATAATTTAATTTAAAAAAAAAAAACCTTTCAATTGAAAACCTGTTTTTCATAAATTGAATTAGGATTGAAAAATTGAAAAATTTATTTGAAATTGATTCATTCAAAATACGCATACTCACACCCAGTATTGAAATTGCGTTACCATTCCCGATTATATATATATATATTAAAAATAAGTTTATGATCGTTTTCTTCAATTCAATTCTGATACATCCATATATACACACAATTAAATTATAACGAATTTAATATTATAATATGATGTATAAAAATTAAATTCGAAGCAAAAAAAAAAAAAAACAACAACCAAAACAAAATAAATAATAAAATTATTAAAATAATAAAAAAATAAAATTATCAATTTACAATTCGTATATTTTAATTTATTTAATAACATTTACTATTTTCTAACCTATTCATTGGCTACATTGTTGCAAAGCCATATAATAAAATTATTTTGTGAATAGGCGAAAGAAAGAAAACAAAAAAAAAAAATAGTGAACAGCCTGCGCCTAAATTAAAATTCATACTTAATTCTACCGGTGTTCTGCATCAAAAAAAAAAAAACAAACAAAATATAAGTAGTCATCACTTAAGACAAGTTGCTTATAAAGAGTAAAGTATAGTAAGTTAGTTAGTTAAATAGTTCCGCATAATTTTACACCAGTATTATAGAAAATAACCGAACCGGTACACATTACATGTATACATATATACACAAACATCAGTTTTAGCAACATAATAACAATGTGGTGAGAATGAATGCATATATCGGTACATAATTATAATCAAAATCATGATAAGAATGTTTGAGCAATAAAGACAGGTTTATATACATTAAATATTATATGTATTATATTAGTTTTGTATTACATACTTAAGTAGTATTTTTTGTTTTTTTTTTTTTTTTTTTTTATTTAATACTAAATTATAATATTTGATTAGGTTCATTTATATTTAAAAATGAATGCTCAATAATAATAATATTATATATTATTTAAAATAATGAATATTTATGTTGTTGAATTTGAAATTTTTGCTGGCTGTTGATTTTTTATATTTATATATAAAAAATTATAATATATTATTATGTATTAAGTTAAGATTCAGATTTTTTGATTAAAATTTTTATATTTTCTTTATTGTTTTTTTGTTTTTTTTTTATATGAAGTTAATTAAAGATATGTGTAGGTTGAGTATTTTTATATAAAAATAAAATAAAATAAAATTTATTAAAGAAGACGAAGACTTCTGTAAATATGTAAGTATATATTTAATTAATTTAATTTTTTTAATTATGCATTTATTTACTTTGTAAGTTCTTATTGTTGTTGTTGGTTTTGTTTGAAGTTGTGAGAAAGTGAGAGTTACAAGTAAAAGGATTTAATATTAAATAAAGATGTTTGATATCTGAATTTAAGATAAAAAAAAATTGTTTTTTTTTTTTTTTTTGTGGAAGGTGGTTAAGATGAATAGGTAGGTTATTGATTATGACATATTCTTATTGTAATATACACAATAGTTAAAAAACAGTATTTATTGGATTTTTATTGGCAATAATGTCCAACAGCATTTTAAAATAATTTTAGTAATCAAAACAAAAGCGAGAGAGGACTATGGACTGTCTGGTTTTTTGGATGTACTCTGGTATTCAAATGTAAAATGAAGGAACTAGGTGTTTGGAAGACGTTCGGCAGACATTTTAACACAATACAAACTATTACCGAAGCTTTAGTTATTTTTTATCTTTAGGTATTATTAGTAAATAACCGTGTTACTGTGGGTTTTATTCCGGTAGTATTGTTCATATAAAGGACAATGTTTTGGACAGTTTGAAGTCAGTTCAGGTGAAACAATAAAAGTCCATAATAATTTTGGTGTTATACTGGGTAAAATTATCTATAAAAGAATGATATTTTTGTCAGTTTGCCGAGTCGAGTTATGAAATTACATCCTACAGACCGATTAGCCTACTATCATAGCCTACTATCTAGACCTATTTTTGGAAAAACTAAAGCCGATTTTGGAAAAAAGCAACATAGTTTCAGAGAATAAATTCGGCTTGAGAAATTAACATGAAACTATTGAGCTAATACACAGGGTAGCTAGATAATATAATCAGGTTAATAAATATTGTTCATCAATTTTTTGGATATTAGTCAAGCAGTTGATAAGGTATGAAGGACTGATGTACAAACTCAAACAATTTCTACTGCAGTTAAGACTCATACTGCATTTCTACCTCATTCAAAGGCACTTTTTAATGAAGCATCAAGGTGTCTATACTATACACAAACGAATGAAATTATGTCAGACATACCACATGGCTATCATCTATACTGCGGACTTATCTACAACAAATGAGGCAACCAACCTAACTTTCGCTGATGATACGAATATTGGCATCGCATAATAACCCAGTACATGCTACAAAAATTCTGCAACCCAGCATAAATAAAATTCAGCAATGGCTAAAGAACTAGAGAATCAGAGTGAAGGGAGGAAATTTAACACATATCACATTTAATCCGAAGAAAAAAATTTTGTCCGATGATGGTGGTGGTGCTAAATAAGGAAGTGGTTCCTCAAAAAGAAAAAGTAAAGTACCTAGCCATGCATTTGGATAGAAGACTTATATAGAAAATTCATATGTAAGGCAAAAGAAAACAACACGGGTTGAAATTAAATAAAATGTATTGGATGATTAGTGGCAACTCACCAACTGAATAGCTTTTTTGACCATGAACTTTTGACCTTTTTCCGATTGATTAGTTATACTTTTTTTATTTTTTTCATTAAAAACAAACCGTCTGTTTACGATTCTATTTTGCTGTTATGGACTTGTGATCATTTAAATACATCATCTTACAAATAATAAAGTTGGACGGCTTAATCCATTGCATTGACAAATAATATTTTACATTACTGCCAGCAAATTTTTTTTTAACCTGCTGGCTATGAATATTTTTTGTAATATTCTAATAAAATAGCTGGGCGGTTGAATAATAAGTTTTCTAAGTCTGCATAATAAGTTTTCCGTAAAGTTGGCTTGTTCTATTGCAATGCTCTGATATGCTTAGGTTTGTTAAAACAATGATTTTTATGAATTTCAATGTTTTTGATTATGTTTATTGTTGTTTAATGATAATAGTGCAGTAGTGTTGCTTAAATGTCCTTATTGTGTTTAGGTAGGTGTAGGTAGAAGTGACTATATATTTCAGTTGATTCTGGGAAACCAATTAACATTTAATTGTGCCTTTTTGATATCACGACTCTAGTGCTTGTTTCAAGAGATCATTTTCCCATTATCACTCTCTCAAGGACCTCACTACTAGAGCCGTCCTCCCTGTGCAATTGAGAATGTTGATCAGTATTGTTTTTCACCATCATTAATAAATTTTCATACTTCTTAAATTTTTGTTGTAATATTTATTTAAATTAGTATATTTAATAAAATTTTCATACCCATAATTGATAGTGACAGTAAAGTAGGTTAAGTGGCAATTTTTTAACACACTATGAAAAAATAGAAGTTGTTTATAGTTTTTTGCATTAAGTTTCATTGATATAAAAAATTTTAAATCCTATAATTTATTTGTTATTTTATTTGTTTTTGTTTTAAATTCAAAAATAGTTCGAAAGTGTTAATGCACATTTAAATATTTATTATATTGATTATAAAATTATTAATTAATTAAATATATTAAAATCAAACATTTTTACTGAACTATTTTATAATCTTAATTATTACATTCTGATATTTTTTTCTGTTTTAATTACTAAGTTGAGGTATTTAAATTTAGCAAAAAAAAAATTAAAATTAAATACTTTTGTATACCTTAATATATTTTTCAACTGAAAATAGGTAACATTTTTCAATGTCCTGGAAACTCTTGTCCTGGAAAAAAATATGAAACATAATAAAAACATTCTATAACCATGTTTCATTATGGTATGTACTCACATAGAATTTTTTTTTTAATATATTACAAATATAATATACATAGCTATATAAGATTGTTCCTTTGAAGTAAATAAAAAAAGTAAATATAAAAGAAAACAATACAAATATTATATAAAAATATAGTTAGTAAATAAAAATAATTTTTTATATTTTCATACTTTTTATTTTAACTTTAAAAAATAAAAATAATAACAATAATAATTTTCTTACATTTCTCATTGTAATAATATTAATGTCGCGGCACTCTTATAAATATAAATATAATAAGTATATATATATATATATATATATATAGTATATATTACATTTAAAATGAAAATGTTTGAATTTTTTTTTTTGTCAGAGTTTAGAAACACAAAAAAATGTAACTTTTAGTAAGCATTTTTGAAACCTTAAAAGGCATTATAACTATACTAGGGTTACTTGCGGGGAACTATAAATGGGTAAATATATATATTAGCAATGATTAAATGAAATCATCAGTAAATTACAAAACATGGTTTTTAACATCATTTTTATTGTAAGATTCCGAATGTCTACAATCGAAATAGCGTGACATGCAAATTAAAACCAAAGAAGTTAAACGTGAGTATTAATATTACGTGTGAATACAAAGTATAGATTCGGTATTTATACTTTGCATATACTCATATCGTATCGTAAGTAAATATAAATGTTAACCTTTTGAACCATAAGCTCTTACATTCTGATCATTATATTTATACCAGCTATTTAAACCTTTTTGTATGTTAATTTAAAAAAAAAAATAGAAGAATGCATACAAAAAATTAATATACCTATTTTGCCATTTCTATTTAAATAATTGTTCTTTAAATATCAAATGTTCGTTGATTTTTAATTTTCCAGTACAAACGGAAGTATTCAAAAGCATACGGAAAATTTTATATGCACTGATTAAAAATTGCATTTAGTTTTGCAATATTTTGTTTGCATTTACGATCATGATACATTGAATTTACTGTGTAGTAATACGCATATTTGACAATTTAGATATACTACAGGAATAATAACAGATATTATTAACATTATTTGATATTTTAATAATATAGATAACAGTTTATATTGTCAAAATGGAATGATATTTTTCAATAAACCAAGAGCTCACAGATGGCACCCCAAATGAGGGGAAACATATAAGAACGAAAAAAAAAATAATTTTGTTAACACAAGAAAAAGAAAAATAAATAACACAGCTTATAAAAGTAACAATAACAATAGATCAATTGCAATATTAAACAGTTTGCTCTTGCAAAAATAGTGTCGTCGTAAGAGTAATGAGAGTATGTGCAAAATAGCTATACAAATTTGTGACCTAGAAGTAATGGTTGATAATTTTGTATAATTTAGGTAGTTTTAATTCTTTTTAGAGATTTTTTGCCGTTTTTTTAGCTGCCTATATGTATTTATATACTGATACTATACAGAAATTAAAACTACACGATTGTATACTAAAAGTAAGATCTCTTATTAATAAGTAAGAATTAAAAAAAAATCTGGTGGTATATCTCCCACGTTGTTCTTCAAATTTGTCTCTTTTAATAGAGGATAATTATTGTCGCGAACGACGCCACATACAATAGTAACAATGGGCTATTCTCATCTATTGTCTGAAAACTTCCATATTGAAGAATATTTATATGAAGCCATCTAGAGGAATATATGAAATAGAAACATCAAAATAATTTTAATTTTCTGATAGTTCACTCTTTAGTACGATTTCCTGCTTTTATTGAACTCTTTTTTTTTTTAAATAGTGATTTTATTATAAAATAACGGTATCAATATATATTATATTAAAATAATGTTATATTTTTATTTCTTTCGTTACGTTACAATAACGTTTTACAATACTGGATTTGTATAGCAACATAGTTGCAAAACAAGTTGTAAACTTTTAAATAAATTTTCAATAAAAATAAAAAATTGAAAGGAAAAATTATTCTTATATATATATATATATATATATAAGCCATTAAGACGAGCATAAATAATTTTTATTGCTTTGTTATTTTTCACATTATGAGTTTTAATATTTTTTTAGTTTTTTTTTTTTTTTTTTAATTTTATTTTTATTTTTTTACTCCCGATTTCTTAAACATAAACATACATACAAAATATATAGTAATTTACTTTTAATATATAGATATATATATATATATATATATATATATATTATATATTAAATATAGTTATAAATTATTCGTTATTCGTTAAAGAAAATTTTCTTATATTAAGTACGTTAGTAAAAGAAAAATATTTTAATACATATGTATACATATATAATATATATATGGATAATGTATATATATATATTTTTTTTCTTTTCTAAAAGAAACTGAATTTATTATGCCATAATTTTTATTATTTTTGAAGTATAAAAAAAAATTATATTTTTGTGTTTTTAAAACAGGAACTGTTTTCAAAAAACAAAAAAACTTATTATTTCATACTTCATATAAAATGTCATTATTTCAACTATAATAATTTTAAAAATTATACAATTTTCTCAAGTGTTTTTATTTTAATTTTTTTTTTCTTACTTTTCTTCAACAAAAAATTAAACTACAAATTAAAACTTTATTATTACATATAATTATTTGTAATATGGTGAGTTCTAATATACCGGTATCACAAATTATTTATATTGTTAGAGGACAGTACATTTTCACTGTTCCTTATTTATAGAGTTTGTTTTTAACAATTTCTAATATATAGTCGTATTGCAAGATAAAAGTCGTCAGGTCGAAGAGAAAGGATTATTGAAGTGGTTAATTTATAAAAAAAAAATTAATAATAGTTATTTAGTTTAATCTAAATGTTAACTTCTTTTTTGAATTATTTTGTAACGATAGAAGTTCGTCATAGTTCGAATCCATTATGATGCCAAAGCTGCACTACAATTTCTTGATATTATTTAGTTTAACAAAAAATAGTCATGTTGTTTCCGATTATGTTATCACAGTGTTGCGCTGGACAGCACTACGTTAAATATGCCGTTCGGTGATATACCGATCGAAAGTTTGATGTTCGGCTTACTACAACTGATATTGTAGGAGTATTCAATGTGATTTAAACGTCATTACCTCTTTTGGAACTACCATTTGTTGTTCCTACGTGGGATGAGTGTTACAGGACAATGAAGATGATGACAATGAATTCCTAAAAAGACATATATAATAATTGATAACTGTGAGTTACAAAATATGGAATTAAATTACCATAGATGATATACAACAAATATCATCAAATTGTGATTTTAGATTATTCTCTAGTATAATGCTACACCTTAATGAGCACTCGAAACGTGGTAAATTGGTATTGTGATAAACGTGCGACAAACTTAAAGTGAAATTATCAAACATAATTTCCGGAATTTAACGTGAATATATTTTTGTTACTGTTCAAAACGTACTAAAATATATATATAATACCTAACCTTATTTAAAGTATTAACCTTATTTAAAGTAATTTCTTAATTTCATTAGGAATTTTGTGTAAACTAATTGTATAATTTTTACAATCTCTATTTTAAATTACTAATTGTATTCGTTTTATATTTCATTATTTTAAAATGGTTTTATTGCAAATTTTAATATTGTAATTTGTAAACACTTGAACTAAGTAAGAATAAATAAATAAATAAATTATACCTAACCTATACCTAAAAATAATATAATAAAAATACATATATATATATATATAAATATGTATATATAATAACTAAAAATATATATAATACCTATTTATAACTGTGAGTTATAAAATATGAATTAAAATTAAATTTTTTGTATTGTTGAATCGTGAAGATTAGTTCGCGTTTAAAAAATTTAGAACAATAAAATGCAAATAAAATATATATACATATATTTTTTTATGTTCTTGTTCATTTGAGTTAAAAAATGTAATTCGTATATAATTTTATCCATGTTGAACCTAGTACATATATGTCTCTAGTATATCCAGCCTTGATGACAATACTTGTGAGAAGATCGGTTGAACTATATTATTACATGATTATCAGTTGCCACAGATTGCTTGAATAAAAAATTTCAAACAAGCAGCAATTTTAGCTTTAGGTGTTAAAGATGATGATTTAGGCTGATTTAGGTTTGTTTTAATACATATTTAAACACAGATTTATTCAGACGAAATTTTGTCGTAAAACTAAAAGTGATGCGCGCGTATGCATGTAGGTATATAAAAATATTTAAAATGTTCCAAATTTTGTCCTTAAATTTTGCCTAACAAATCTTCTACTATTAATTTACTTATCTTCAACTCATCAAAGATACCGCGCTACACTAACCATTTTTAATATCTTTTTAACAAAAATTAAAAAAAATTTAAACAGCTTTAAATTGCTTTGAAATAATACAAACTTTGATTTTCACAAAACATATGGTCAAAATAAATGTATTTGACATTTTTTATTATTGTTATTCAGTGTTTCGAAAATATAATATTTACGCGTTTAGTACAATACCAATTCGAAGAGAGTTAATACAAAGATTGACTCGGCGCGTTCGCTGTACGTTTACCAACATAAGGCACATTATCTATTTTTAGTAATTTGAATTCATATAATATATATTTTTAGTTATTATATATTTTTATATGTATATATTTATGTATTATATTATTTTTAGGTATAGATTAGGTATTATATATGTATATATATATATTTTTAGTTATTATTTTATAACTCATAAACTGTAAGTTTCTATAATTATTAAAATCAAAATTATAATGTATCAAATAAATCAATGAAATAAAAATTAAATAAATGTTGTTAATTGATTTAAAAATAGCTATGCACATTTTTGTTGTTATACATTTTTTCTTTAATTTGTATACAATATGATTTGCCCAAAGTTTTTGCATTATAAGTTTAATTTTAAGTTTTAAAATTCTTTATTCTCATATTTACAATCAACATTTTTTTTAAAATAGTACAAAAATATAGAGCAGTTTTTATATAAATTGAACATAATGATAACCAGACACATTAAATTTTGTTGGAAAAACATTACATATTTGGTATATCAACTAATTTATGTAAGTATATGTAGAAAACAACGTGTCTTACCAATAATAACTTCAGCTTGATAATAACCTAATTCAAATTCAATTTAGAGATAACCAAGTTTTAATCTTACCTAATTGGACAGAACAATGAAAAACAAATTTCTTTAACATCCATGGCCCATGTTGGTTGGAATTCAAATTCTGTATTTTATAATTAGTACTGACATAAAAAACTATGCACCGTATCGGTTCACTAAATAAAATATAAAATATTAAAAAGTATAAATTTGTAATTTTAAATGTAGATATATTATTTTTTTATTTTATTTTTATTTTTTGTTTATTTTTTTTTTAATAAATTTTTCAATTTAATAAATTTTTTTTTCCTTATTTCTTTTGTTTCAATTAAAAATCTATTAAAAATTTAATTAACGTGTTTTGTATTTTTATTGTTTTTCTAACTAAAATCTTACCTCAAAATAAAGAAATATAGGCATATTAAAAAAAAAAAAAATGTATCCCGCAAAAAGAAAACAATCCTTTAGAATTAAATAAAAAGAAAAGAAAAAAAATAGAACGCCCTCTTTTTTTTTATTATTATTATTATTTCATTTCTGTATTATATAAAAAATATTTTTTTGCGATCGCATATATCACAAGAGCACCAGCACAATATGCAATATATTAGGTAGGTAATCTTAAATACACCTACCTAAATCTATATATCAAATCTAATATAGATTATATAGATATTAGATGTATTAAAATATATATATATGAAAGAGAAAGAAATATTACAAGCGTCAATTTTCTTAAAAAAAAAAAACAAAAAAAAAAACAAAAAAAAGTAATATGTATTTTTCCAATAATTAAAAATAGTGCAAAAGAAAATTGCTGTTTGCTAGTTTTTCTTTTTTAACATTTATTCAAATATCTTCAAATAAATGAATGAAAGGATGGGTTTATATGAAAAGCAACAGCAATAGCAGCAGTAGCAGCAGTAGCGCAAAAAAAAAAAACAACAACACAAACTCTCAAAAACTAATTGCGAAATGAAAAACAATTTTTCTTTCATTTTTGTTTTTTTTTGTTGTTTTTTTTATTTCTGTTTTGTAAAAAATTTCCTTCTTATTCTACTATCCAATATTAAATATGCCACATATACATACATATATGGTCTCATATAATATAGGCAACATACTAAAATAAATTTATATATATATATATATATGTACACATAGGGAAAAGAGATAGATCAATCAAGAGCCTTAATAAAAATCTTTGGTTGGTAGTCAATCCTTATAGAAAGAAAGAAATAACCAAAATGGAGAACAAAAAAATGATGAAAAAAAAATTCCTTATATTTTATAGTTGTTTTTATTAATATATATACATTTTTTTTTAACTTACTTATATGTACGTATGTACTTTCCTAACTGAAAGATGTAGGTAAATTTATAACAAAACTACAAAAAAAAAAAAAATTTTATTTTTTTTTAATTTCATAGAAATTTTTCTACACACATCTAAAAATTATTGGTAGATTTTTTTTTTTTGTATTTTTTTTCCTTCTAGAAATCTCAAATCTTTGGAAAAATCTCTATAAAGCATAATATAATATAAAATGAAAATATTTCAATTCTCAATATTCATGTATATCCAAAACAACAACAACAACAACAACTAGAGAAAATTTTTCAAAAAGATAACATAAAATATGCATGTATATATACAAAACGTAACAAATAAGGCCTCCTAAAATGAAAGAAAAGAATGTACACACATCATGTATAAAATGAAAAGAGGCTTTCGTAAAGGATATGCCCCACAGAATATCAGGATATATGTATATTTGTATGAAATAAGAAACAACAACAACAACATCAACAACAATAACAACAAATAACACTAAAGCAATATAGAATAGAGTTTAATAAAAATTAAAATTAGAATAGAAAAATAAAATGCTGTTACGTAGGCGAAATTTTCTTCTAGAGAATCCAAATGTTTTATAGAGAAAATTTTCTCATATATATGCTTTCATACATAATTTCTACTTACATGTGTTTATAAATGTATGAACATATATATATATATATATATATATATGTATTATAATGTGTTAAAGTACATATATGAAAATGATAGATGCATTTTAAACAAAACTAAATATAAAGAAACAAAAAAAAAATTGTATAATAAAAAGAAAAAAATTGTAGAAAAATCTATCAAAAAATTTCCTTCTAATTTTTGTTTTTTTTTTTTTTTTGTTGTATTTCATTTTTCTTTTAATTTTCTATTTTAAAACTCCGCCTACCTTATACAACACACTGACCACTGTACTTAGAGATTTTTCAGTGTTTTTCATTTCAGTAAAATAAATTTTCTTCTTTTAATTTTTTCTTTTCTTTTTTTTATATAAATATATATAACATGTTATATATATATTATGTTTAATATTATATAAATATGTATATATTCACTTGACTCTTAATATTTCTATTGCTAATATTGTTGCTGTTATTATTATTATTTTTTTTTTATTATTATTGCATGAAACATCTATTCTATAAAAAATAAAAAAAAATCTAGAGAAAAAGATGACTGCTGTACGACGACGACGTCAACAATATTTAAATATACAAATATATATGTATATATTATCAAGTATATAAAATACGACCAAACACGTATTCGAGAGACCAGACCGAGATCAACTTTAAATGAAATGAAGAGGCCTCTAACTTAACATCAAATTTATTTCATATTCATATTTATATTCATATATATATATATATATATATACATCTGCATTATACTTGAGTTAGGTGGGTGTGTGAATATGTAAATGAAATTTATGTATATATATATATATGGTTAGAAATTTTCTACCATCATTGAAATGTGTATAAATATGTATAAATCAATCATTGAGAATATTTTCTCCTATATGGTTGCTCATCAGTTTTAAAATTTTGCATATAAATTTACACTATACATCTTCTTTTATATTACCCATGAAATTTCTAAAAAAAAAAAAAAAAAAAAAAAAACAAAATAACCACCACCTTCTAATGATCCTTCGTGTACAAAACAAAAATATAACAAAAAATCAAATCAAACTAAAAAAAAAACGAATAGAACAGAGAAAAAAGCTGAAAAATCTAGAGAAAAGGAATTAAAATGAGAAGAAGAAAAACTTAATAAAAGTAACAGATAAAAAAAAAAAAAACGAAAAAAAGAAAAAAAATAAAATAACAAAACTACAAATCGTATATTCTCCTACATATAATCATCAATCTATATCCATTCAATTTGAACCCCATTTCTCTGTTACCATCAAATTCTAGAATATATCCTTATAGTAATTTAGTTCTAAACATTTTTTTCTTTCTCTTTCATTTCGTGTTTTTTTTTTTTTTTTTATATTCTACTAATTTGCTTTAGAGGATACACCTTCATCGTTTCTAAATTCATAAACATTTAACTTCATACTATCTAACATATAAATATATACATTCATACATTAATATGTAAAATATAAAATTATATACAAAAATGAATATATATATATATATATGTATTTGCTATAATATGGTATAGTAGAATTTTATCCTAGAGTGATCAATAAATACAACATATTCGAAAATGCACCCAATAATCAATCCTTTCTCTTTCGTATTTTTAATACCCGTATATTCTAATAATATAAAAGTACCAACAATCATAATATATTATAGTATGTATCTATGTATAACAGAATGTATTAGAATTTTACTAAAGATTTTCTCTTGAATTTTCTATTTTCCTTTATTTATTATTTTTGGTATTTGTTTTTTTTTTTTTTTTTTTTACTTTAAATATTAGGAAAAGAAAATATTCTACATGCATAATTTAAGTACTGAGAAAAAAAAATATTTATTTTGGAAGTTTATTTAAATCTAATTGTTAAGAAATTGATGGTCTAATAAATAGGCTGAAATGTGTAATTAAAATAATTATTTTAAAATTAAATGTCCACAAATGGTAGTTCACATATAAGTTCTAAGATCAAAAAAGTTCAATCTAGCTTTAATTGTTTTTTTCAGAATGGAACTGTTATTTCCAGCTACTTCATTTCTCTAATATATTTGTATAGAAGATTTGAAAGGGCTTAATTTGATTTGTAGCGTAATCGGAAGAAGAAAAATATATTGTGATAAAATTTTAAATTGAAATAAAACACATATAAATGAAGGTATTTAAAAATGTCCACCACGACTTGATTTATAATAAATAGCATCATCTTACTAAAACCAAAAATCTTTTATAGGTATAGCTTTCAAGTAAATTTAGAAATTAATCACCATTGATAGTAACATCCGATTCGATCTTATTCTAAGAAAGTAAGGATCATTGATGCTTCCATAGCATGTAAACGATATCAAATAGATAATTTTTTAGAATATAATAGAACAGTATAAGCTTATCGAGACTAACCAGATCATCGACGGGTATTATTTATGGCGGGACATGCTGGAAGACAGAGTAGGTAGGTTGCCTGTCTTTCCTAGTTTTGATTCCAGACGAAGGCAAAAAATGCTTTCTGGATTTTTCGACCTAGTCCAGTACCCTTTATCATTGGGATAAAATAAATGATAAATAGTTGAGAGTTTTGGTTATCACTAAAAATAAAATGGAATTATGCTATTACAAAGGTAAAGTACTCTACAGTAGACATAGTTTTCTACATTTAAATTAGTAGATAAACAATAAAAATTCTACAGAAAAGCTATTGTATGTGATTATGTATTCCAAATCTCTTATGTATTCAAAACGCCCTAAAGATGGAAACTAACATTCTATCGAAGCGTATTGAAGGCCACAGTGTCTCCAAAATATATACACCAAGAATAAAAGCCAAAAAGCATAAGCACCTCCGTACGAGAAAAAAATAGCTTTTCGAGGATAATTCTCACTCCATATGCGACAATTTTGCACAGATTTCCGTTATAAAGCAATTTTACCACAGCTTTATAACAGAACAAATTTGTTTAAAAAAAATGGATCAGTTTGCATTTGATCTTTATACTTATTTATGTCACAAATTATATGAACAATGGTCTTGAACAAGTTGAAAGATTTGTGTACATAGTTTTCCATGTAATGCATAAAAAGCGATCCCTCAAACAATAAACCTACCTATAGAAATCACGTTGATCCTCTTCCAAATAATGGAAATTATTGTCAGCAAAGGTATCATTAATGACAAGCCATAGGGTTTTAAATCACAACCCTGCACTGGCAATTTAATGCGAATCTAATGATCAGATTAGCGTGAAGCTAACAAAATGAAAATTTCATCTCGAATCGTTCGAATTCATGTCTAAATTGACGCATTCATGGGATTCGAAAATATCATGTATAAAAATTAATAAACATATTTCTAATTCAAGATCTAAAATTTTAGCTTTTGTTTTTCTGAGTGTATTCTAAACTATAATTATCCTATTTTTACTTATATTTATTATGTAATATAAGTATGTGTGTTTATTGGAATTGAATAAATATTGGTAAAAATACGAAGTCCTTACAAATTACATATGTTTGCAACTAACAAAACTATATTGAAGTAGTTCATATCAAAAAATATTTTTAAAATACACTATTTTGGCGTTATTTTAAATATATATATAAATGTAACACACATACATCTACAACAGTAACCACGTCATCTTTTTTTTCTTCTTTCATTCTTTCTATACGGTCCTATATTATTAGACTTTAGATATATGCCTCTAGATAAACTTAATAAACCTGTACTAGTCAATTACAAAATAATTAGACAATTTTGCTAATATTTTTATGCTAATTTAATGTTTTGACTTTTAAAGCGGAAATATTTATTTATTTCTTTCATAAATACAATTTTAAATTGAAGCTTAATTCATATAGTTTGTATTAAAAAAAAATATATACACAATTTAAATAATACGGGATAAAATTAAAGATCTTCGTAAACAGCGAATAGCCCTTTACAAATAAATAACAATGCCTCTATACTTTCTAGCCGATACACACAAAGATTTTTCCGGAATTTACCGAATTACCATTTCGTTTTAAATCGTTTGTTTATGCTTTGTGTATAAATTTTTATTTGAAAAAAATAAAATTTGAGAAAAACCCAACTAACACAAACAAGAACATTCAGTAAAATTTAATACCGAAAATTGAATACAGATAAAAAGCTGATATTTTGTTCGGATAAAAAGCTTAGACTTCTTCCCTTTTAGGTATTAGTACTGTAAAGTTCCTGCGGCAATCAATTGCTTTCGTTCCTAGTGCAATTTTCTGCAGAATCATACTGTGTTCTGGTCTTTTATATTCTTTGTTAGATGCAGCCTTGTTGCTGTCATTCCTGCCGTCTTCATCAGATATAGATGAATCGGTGGGACCAGAATTTTTCTAGCAATAGAGTAGGGTACATTTTGAGTGCTCCAGTAGTCTCAAGGCATGTTATTCTTTATATTTTAATAAGCTTGACACATGCTATTAAAAGAGATATATACTTTTTTATAATACCTTTCAATATTTATCTATTCTACTTCTTGTAAAATTTTCTACTGGTCATAATTCGAAACTAAATTTTTAATTAATTTGGCAAAATCTTTGTTAACATTGACACATTTTTATTTATATTTAATCAGAATAAAATAATTTGATAACAGGGTAGTATCGATTTACAAATATGGACATACATTTACATTAAAATACATATTATATATATATATATATATATATATATATATATATTTGTAGAGAACTATTAAAACAAGAGTATAAGAATAAGAGCTAGAATAACTTATATGCAAATTAAAACAACAACAAAGCAACATTAGAAGAACATAATACAAAAAGAGTATCCCAACAACAGCAAAATTAAAAATGAAAAACTAAAAAATGTTTTATTTTTTTTATTTTTTTACCACTAGCGAAGGAAAACGGTGGCAGAATTTAATGTGAAAAAGAAAACAAAAACATAAACAAAATCTAATATCGAAAACCAGTTTTATATAGTATGTATATTTACTAATATAATATAATATTGTGTATAATATGTGATTTTATCACAGGACATTAGGACATGACATCACAGGATAATTTTTTTTTTATACCTATATACATAATGTATGTTTTGTTGTGTAATTTTACTTTTATCCATCATCTAATTTAGTTTTCTTCATATATCGTCTACTAGTATATCAAAGGTACACATATTCACCTATTCTATATTTTTTTTTATTATTGTTTTTGTTTTTTTGAAATATTCAAGAGAATATTTATTTTCTAAGGTTTATGTTCTTCAGTTAACGGTATAAATAATCAAAAAAAAAAAAAAAATAATAATAAAACAAAAATAATAACAAAATAAATATATTTGTAATTTTAGATTCTAGATCCTAGGGTAAAATTTAAACCCTTTATTTTAGACACTATGAAAAATTCTTCAATTTTCCTATATAGAGATTATAGGTATACACTATACATATATAATTCTAAATATATATTATTCTTAATATTTTCATTTTATTTGTCATTTCTATGATATATATATATATATTTAGATATATGTATATATGAAAACATTTTCAAAATGCATCAAAATGCCATCAAAAGATGACATCAAAAATGTGTAAAACATGGAAAAAGAATGAAAGAAAGGAAAGAAAGAATTTTCATTTGAAGTTCAGTATACTTACACAGGAAAACAAGAACAAAAAATGTGTTTTCTTTTTTACAGTTTATTTTCAAAATTATGCAATCAAAATTGTGATTATGTACATGTATGTATATATAATATGTATACTTGTAAATAAAAACATATCTAAAGATATGAATTAACCTGTATTATAACGGTTGTTGCATGGAATTTATTGCAATATACAAAAACTAGTCACTAACCTTACCTTAACTCTAAAATTCTACATTTATAAAAAAAATTGATGGAACTTATTTAGACGTACTACACACCTATATATATATACATATATAGTACATATATATTTTAAGATTTATAACTATAAAATTAAATTATGTATTTTCTTATTTGAATCAACAAAATACATGATGATGGTGTTTATATTATTATGCTGTTATTTAGGTATTTGATAATATATCAAGTATAAAAATACCGTTTTATTTCACTAACTAAAGTATTATGCAATTGCATTGTAAAACATAAAATGACATGAAGTTGATTTTTTGTTTTATTTATTTATTTTTTTTTTTTGTTTAAATGATTGCATTTATTTGATAAGAAATTTTGTCGAATTTATTTCCTTTTCAGGCTGATATTTTCTTTGATGCATATATTCTTGTATACGTATATTATACATATATAATAACTAAATAACTTTTAAAATATTCTTATAGTTACTTTGATTTTGAAAAAACAAAAAATATTATAGAAATAAATTCCAGAAGGATATATATTCAACTTAAAAATATTTACTTCCGACTTATATAAATTTTTATTGTCTAAAATTTAATAATTTTATTTTGAACACTTTTAACATACAAGTTTGACTGCATATTTTTAGTTATACAATTTCTGTACATGCTGCTATTATATTAAAAATGAATCGTTTATTAATGCAATTTTCTATTTTTCTAAAATATCAAACGTTTAGATTGACAATGTATGCATGTAAAATAATTTAGAACTATTCACTTTTTGAAATTTAAATAATGAATACCGGGTATATAGAATTTCCTGGAATTTTCCTCTAATCGTTGTAGAACTTGTATTTTTGTACTTTTATAATTTCTATCAATATATTAAATAAAAATTTCACCAGATGATTTAAATATGTTTCTTAGAACTACGTTCAATACGATTCTAAAAATGATATTAAATTCCCTCAAAGCATAATACAGTATTTTCAAGTGTGTCTTACAATGGTTTGGCTTTTAGATAGAAATTTGAAGTTATTACAAATAATTTTATTATTTTAATAAATATTTAAAATACATATTTGAAAAAAAAAATATTTAATTACGTCGTAAAACAAATTTAGAAAGTTCAATTTTTCTAATAATGAAAACCTAGTAAAAGTCCAAAGAAATTTTAAAAATTTGTTCATTAACAGTGACAACTGCAATAAAATATTAAATAAATTGGACATGAAGTGTGTTATGACATATTATCAAAATTTTCTAACAAAATTTTCAAATAATTACTAAAATTTAATTTTTTGGTTTGTTTTTTTCATAGTTTTTCCATTCAAAAACAGTTTTCCTAAACATACGCCTAAAATTTCTGCAATTGCATGCACCCTTGTGATGATCATTACATTCTTCCATTTGAAACATTACTAGTTCAATAACAAAATTTATAAAATCGGGCCGTTATCAAATTAATCATCAACAATATTGTGAATATACACCAGCTACATGTGGAGGGTTCTTAAAATATGGAAAATAATGTTCTATTGAATCAGTTAATATATTGTAGAGCATTGACATCACATTCATAAGCCCGTCTAACAAATCATGAACATTTTGTAAACGTTCAATATTGATTTTATTTGGGCAATTATTTATCCATTATTTTTAGGATATTCATTTGGCAACCATAAATTTACTAATTTTGTGCTAATTACATTGACGTATTTGTTATGTGCTATCAAAATATCAACCACGAATTCTTTAAAATATTTTTGAACTTTTTGATGACCATTAGTCCAATCAATAGACATTATTGTTTCTATAAAATGAGGAGAGTTTTCTTATATTCAATACTATATCTTTGTTGAACATAGAATATCACTAAATATTATTGTATCAACTAATTATAATTGTAAGTTACACAATGGTATTTTCTTTTCAATGATCTTTAGGTTAGAAATATATATATATATATATATATATATATATACATAAATAATATTATAATAAATAAAAAAAATATACAAGAAATAATATGATTTTAAAATTTATTTATTGATAGAAAAAATAAGTTAAATTTTCGATAAAACCCTTTTATACTAGAGTACTTTTTTCATGATCAAAAGTAAAAAAATAATAATATTATGTTATATTAAAGTAGATAAATTTTGATTTAATACTTTAAATATTAAAATTTTAATTTAAAAAAAAAACAAATACTTTCTTTAATTTAAATTCTGAAATGTTACATTATATACTTTAAAAACAGATGACATTTATTTGCATATGACTACATGAATATTTTTTCTCAAAACTAAAAATTTACCACAAAAGCTAGAGCTAAGTATTTGCTATCAAATAAAAAATAAATAAGATAATAAAAGAAAAAAAATAATTTTAGATTTTAATATAAATCTCTTAAAATGTATTCGTATTTACGCAAATATTAGAATAAATAAATAAAATACTTAAAATTAAACAAAAGCCAATATCCTTATTTCATAAAAAAAAAAAAAACTTAAATAGAAAGTTTTTTCTATTCATGATATTTGCAATTCAATATACTACAATAATATACAATAACATTATATAAACGCAATGCTTTTTCAAACAAAAAAAAATATGTATATTTTCCTGTAAATATCTACAGATACATATAGTTTAAAAAAAAAATATTAATCGCAATTCTTGCACCAATTTCTCTAGGATTTCAAATAGATATCTTTTATGCTCTTTAGTTTTTGATACATTATGTTCTATTAACATACAGTATGTTCCAAAAATTATTATACACAAATTCAGTTTTATATGGACATCATTGTATTATATGACATACAGCTTCTTCTTAGCTACTTGCGCATAATTTTAATATGAATTACTATAGTAGCAAAAAACGTTTTGAAATAAGATAAAATAAAATCATCTAAGAATATCAAAATAAAGTGTTATTAATTATATTTATTATTTTTTTATTGTGGATACGGATATTACGTCGATTGTGAAGCAAATGTTGTACCAGTGTAGGACCAAGTTACTATATCTGATCGATATCTGATATTCCCAGTTTTCCAAAAATATATATCCGACGTATATTATCCTTTAAGATTGAAAAGGACATTTGAAAGCATCCTTGTTGTAATTAGGAATACTTTTGCATATAAACCATTGCATCTGTTGATCTATTAAATGTAATATATATATAACTTAGTAAGATAACGGTCGAAAAAATATTTAAACGTTTTTTTGATAACAACAGGGGCTGTCGTTATGAAGATATTGTTGTTCAAAAGTAAGGACTTTTGGATAAAAAAACATAACCTACATAAATATCCAACAGATCAATATAGATATAACTGTTTATATTCAAAAATCAACCGGGAAGTTTTTTGTCCAAATGCATCATTATGGATATATCATTAAGATGAAAACCAGTTCTCATTTATATACAGAGATTATTTCAAACGGTGGCCTAATATTAACTTCCGAAGACTGTTATTTCGTAAAAGGTACATTTCTAGTTTTATATAGAAACGTCTTTGTTTTTTACATAAATGCCTATATTCTCTAAACTCTACAATATAGACATAAAATATGTAGATAAGGGTTATATCTAAAAAAAAATATGCCTTTCGAAAAATGTATAAATATTAGGGTAGTTTTTTGCTAAAATATTGATATATATAAAGTTTTCAAAGATAGATACGAAAGATTATTATTTTTTCCCAAAAAGTTCAATTTTGAACTACAATATCTCTACAACGGGAGCACCTATCATTATCAAGTACACGTGAATATATATATATATATATATATATATATATATATATATATATATATATATATTTAATAGATCAATAGATATAACGATTTAAATACAAAAACATTAAAACAACAAGGATGGTTTCAAATGTCCTTTTCGTCCTTAAACGATGCAATGCGACATTAGTCAAAAGCCCATAGATTCGAATTCAGATCAGGATTTGAATTGTTCATTGCATTTTTGTTTTTATGATTCATATAATATAAAATTTCTCAAAAGCATAATTTGGTAATCACTTTAATAAAACGGGAGTATATAAATTTTTGCAAAAATAACCGAAATCTTAGACAAAATATCCCATCATAAATATGAAATCCCTCTTTGGCAAATAAACTTAGACAAATTGTTTCTTCATAAATATGACGTTACATTTTGTCGAATAAACTGAGGTAAAAATTTGACCTACATTTTACCGTTAAGTTTAAAAGAAAAACTTCTTATTATAAATAAGAATCATAGATATGCCAATTAATTTGGAATTTGTTATTAAAATTTATATTGAGAAAATAATTTTGATATCGACTGTATGCGAAAAGGAATATTGAATAAAGAAAAACAAAAACAAAAATTTTTATTTTTAAATTCGATATAAATATTATTATTTTCTTTTTGATATACATACATATATACATTGTATTAATAGATATATAATAATGTATATAGAACAGATAGACTTGTACAAAGAGTATAGTGTAGGCTTTTCTCTTTTTTAGTAAGACCCATCATTATTTAAAAAAAAAAAAAAAAAATGAACAAAAACAAAAACACAAAAGAAATAAAAATAAGTAAAAGAAAAAAAAAATTTTTTGAATAAATGTAGAAATTAAAAAGGAGTGTGCTGTTGACGTGCAAACATTTATACAACATCCATATCCTAATCCATGCAAAAACATATATATTTAAAATATTGTATACAATACAAATAATGTGTTTGTACTATATAGTCGAATATGTAGAAAATAATACCAAGTGATCTAGCTAACAAACTGGAAAATAATTCTATTTCTAAATATGAAGGTTTTTTTTTTCTCTAAAATCTAAAGTTTATATTTTTGTTTTTGTTTTTTTTTGTTTTTTTGTATGTTCCAAGTACATCTAAAGTAGTTGTATCTCAGTTTTGTTCTCATCATAATGATTATAATCATTATCATCATCACCATCAGCATCATCATGATTATTATCATCACTATATTGCATTGGTTTGAATCCGTTGTTGGTCACTGCTAAGTAAAGTATAGGGTTTTTTTTTTTATTGTTGTTATTTTTAAAAATTTTAGAAAGCCTTATTTTGATTCATAAAAAATATACACACCTACACAATTCATATATTAGTTTATATTATTATATGTATAAAAATGTAGATGAATATATGTAATATATATGGAAAATAATATCTAGAAATACACACGAATATATCTATATAAATATATATTTTAATCTTAACCGCAGTCCGCAAAGCTAATTAAATTTTGAATTTTCTCTGATGAATTCAATAAAACGACTGTTGGCTATTCTAGAACTCAAGTGCATAACATATTTTTATATACATATACATTTATGGAAGAATATTATTGTATTCGCATTTTGCAGTTGATGTGTATGTGATGCATATATATGCATATATTTATTCACATCATTTTTATGTGTATATATATGTATGTTATTAAACATATATAATATTAAATTGTTCTAAGTTTTGAAAAATATTTACGTCCAGAGAAGCGTTATGCATCGTATAATAGTTCAATTTTGTTTAATGCACATATATATATATATATATTAAATTTATATATATGTAGCTATATAATTAAAATTATAACTGAAGGCTATCAAAAGGTATCAAACCTAGTATGAAATATAAATGTTTTTACGTTGTTATGTTTTTGATTATTTTTTTGTGTTTTTACTCCGAAAATGTGAAGAAATTTTCCAGTTTTGGAAAATTTTATTTTTCTAATATCCTTTTTTGTATACCAAAAAATTTTTCTTTTTAAAAAATATATTTTTCTTTTTAAAAATATATCGCTATATAATATATATATATATACTTTGTTATTAATTTATATTTATAAAATTTTTTGTTTTAATAATATTTGATTTGATGAAAAGAAAAAATGTATTAATAATGTATCAAATTTGAATTCATATGGCGAGCGGGCCAATTCTATAGTTATATTTATTTATTAAGTTCCTCTATATTTTCTGAAACTTGTAAAACTTGTTGCTTAGTTTAAATTAAAAAACAAATCTGTTTATTTTTGGCTGATCTGTATATTATATCTAATTTGTTTAGCGGTGATGTTATTCCGGTACATTTTCATAATATAACTGTTCTTCTTGTTTATATTTTTTTGATAACTTTAAGAACTAACTATAAATAGTTTTAAATAAAATATTTTATTTCAAGTTTGAAATCCCAAACTATTTTATGAAGTAAAATATAAGTTTTTGATCCAATCCCAACAGATCATCAGTTCCAATTTTCCTTGCCCCTAAATTAGAGATTCGTTATCAATTAATTTTCAATGTTGGTGTTTCAACTGACATATTTAACTCTTGTGGAAACTAATGAAGAAAAACTATTATAATCATATGAGTATAATCGTATGCCGCCTACAATTATTTATGAACAATAGCTGAATAACATTACTTGTTAACAATTTTTCTTTTCATAGATTTAAAATAATGTAAAGTGAGTCATAAGTTATTTTACCTTATCCTTGAACTTAGTTCAATTTTTTTCTATTCTGCATTTTTCTAGAATCGATTTTATTTTCCCATATTTTTCTAATAAAATTGAATATTTTTTGTCATCATCATCTTATAATACTAGCTATACAACATCCACTAAATATACATAGTTGTAAGGTTTTCCACAAGTCATAACCTCAAACTATCAACAACAGTATGAAAAAAAGTAAAAAATAAAAAAAAAAACAACAAAAAAAAAAACTTGAATAGGAAAATTCTATCTTGTCACCGGATATAATTTTCAATCAGTCTTTGACGGACATTTAGTTTATAAAAAATTAAAAACAAAAAAAAAAATAAAAAAATTAAAAACAAAGAAGAAAATTATGTAAAAATCTGTAAACACATACGTATATGCATATTTATATAAGATCACTAATACATAGAAACGACTTGGACATTAACGAAGAAAAATACAATTTTTGATTTTTTTCTATATTATTTTCTTTTTTTTTCAATACTTTGAATAGAAAATATATATATGAAAATTACTTTACAATTTTCCCTTAAAAATTCAAATGGAAAGTTAGAAAAATTTTTTGAAATAAGAAAAAAATGAAATAAAAAAAAAAATTAAAAAAATAATAACTGATTCTCTTCGGGAATAAAAAGAAAGAAAAGAAAAATAAATTCTATATCTCTAACTTTAACTAAAATAATAGCGATAATAAATATGAAATATGAGAGCTATACATTAATACATAGTTCAATTATACTATATTGTAGGATACACAAATTCAATTAAATTAACTTAACATTATGGGATAACGGTACTGAATTAAGAGAGATGTGGCTTAGGGTTTCAGAATGTTCGAACTTAATTTAAAAAAAAAAAAAAATTATATACACTTACGTATCTTGATGGAACTGACGTTTAAATTTACTTTCGTTATAAATTGGTATTGAATTGAAAAACAAAATGATTCTAGGCCACTGAATCTTATTTTGGGTTTTCAGGCTATTTTTAAAATATATATATATATTGATTATTAAAACTATTTGGTATGTGAATTTCTATAATAACGTTTACTTCTGCTGTCATCTTTAATCAATAAGGCAGTAATTGAACGACAAAATATAAATTTATAACTACCAACCTTAACATTAATTATTTGTATTTAACTCTCGTCTCTAACAATCTTTCTAAATTTAAACTTCAGAAGCTTACTTCTTTCGACATAAAATAATTACTGAAATATACTTATCGTAAGCGTATAGTATGTGTTCCGCCGAAACATAATCATAATTCTATAAGTATCAATAGATCAATAGAGCTATTTTTATTTAAGATTAACAGATTAAAAAATAATAAAAAAGGGATAGTAGAAAAATAAATAAAATTGTAAAAGAATAGAATAGAATAGAATATAATAGAAGAGAATAAAATAGAATAAAAAAAGATTAAAAAAGACAAAAGAAGGATAGTAAAGAAATAAATAAAATTATAAAAGAATAGAGTAGATTGGAATAGAATAGAATAGAATAGAATATAATGTAATGAAATAGAATAAAAAAAGATTAAAAAAAACTAAAGAAGGATAGTAAATAAATAAATAAAATTATAAAAGAATAGAATAGATTATAATAGAATACAAAAATCTGATATACATAAAATTTACCGACAGCTTAAAACATATTTGCTTACCCGTTTCTGGAAAACTTCTAAGTTATATGTTTGTGTCATATGTTAATATGTTTTCTCATAGTTTATAGAAGTTCGTTTATAGTAATTAATTCTTCAATTTATACAATATTTTTCTATTTCATCATCCCTGTACATATGTAAAAAAATGTTCTATTCTAGTGTGCGGCTTTTCATAAAAAAAAATAATAGACTTGAAAATTTATAGCTTAATTCAGCATACTTATTTTAACTCTGTTATCGACAAAGCGGTAAATAAGAGTGTAGAATCCAAATAGAAATATTTAATTCCTAGAGAGGAATATTATTATTCATGAAGACCAAAAGTATATTAATTTTCTCACTATTTATGAAGTTTTAACTCATCACTTTTAAATTTTCTCTTCTATTTCTATTCTGCTCAATATGAAATTTTGATTTGAGATTTTGGTAACAATTTTTTTTAATATAATTTTTCATAACAATTTTTGTATTCATTGTCTGTTTAGCTTTGTTGAAACCATTTAATTCTCTCATTCTTAAACCTATAGTTGGAATTGGAATCTAACGAAGTTTCATTACTTAAAACTAGCTTGTAATAATACTTTAATAATATCTTGTATACTAATTTAGGTTTTCTAAATAAAATCATTTTTATTCCGTTATTTCAAATACTACTGCCGCACTACGCATTATTTTAAGCTCAAATATTGTATCTTGTGATACAACCAAATCAGTAACATAACACCTTAAATTTATTTTTTAACCGGAGTACAAAAATGAAATGTATTTTTTCATTGAATTTAAACCACACCTTCATCACTCACCCGAATGCCTATTATGTCCATTTCGTACTCTTATTGTGTGTATTTTTTTAGTTGCTAATATTGTTGTTATTATAGTTGTATTTTTTCTAAACTTCAGTGCATATTTAACATGCACAGATATATGTATATATGGATGGATGTATATTTTTATAAAAATTCATTTTTTCTCGATATACAAATTCGTTTTAAAAATCTTTTTTTTTTTTTTAATATAAAAAATCAAAAAAAAAAAAAAAATAATCCGAGAAAAATTGAAAAAAAAAAATATTAGAATAGAAAAAAAATCCTTTATTATATCCGGGTGAAATTTTGATTTACTTTTAATATAATTTTGTTATTTAGGTATAACGTTTCGAACATATTTTATGGATTGCATCCATCAAAATGGAAGAATATTTTTATTTTAGAAATTTTAAAAAATGTCAACTTGATAAAACCGTTTATTTTGTAAAACCTTATTGGGTTGTGGTAGATCAAATGTATCTTAATTTTTAGATTGAGAGTTAATTTATTTAGTTGGTTTGTTGCATTTTTAATGTTGCAACAATGATAAGAGTTTTTAGTGGTTCAAATTTCTATAGTCTTTCAAATGGCCCTCCTCGATTCGATGACTTACTGCTATTTGAAAAAAAAACACTCTATGATAACGCAATAAAATGTTAAACTAGAAATAGTCGTAAATTTCTTAGCAGTCATCAATTATGTAAGTGTTTTAACTCTTAAACATAATATATTGAATAATAATGTACGTATAGCTGAGACTAACTGTGTTTTTATGTTTTTAAAATTATTAAATATTAAATTATAAAACAATAATGTTTTTTAATTAAAAACAAAACAAAAAATAATTTTATTTAATAAAAATATTTAGGATTTGTCTGTAACACCATACTTGACAGGCATATTCAAAAGTAGGTCTCACATATATAACATAAATTTGTTTTATGAGGTAAAGGTTTGACAGTTCTTAGGACCAACGTTTGATCAAACCTAAAGAAGAATTAGTTTTACTCACTACCTTATTATTGTTTAAGTTGAAATTAAGTTTTGGGTTAAGTGGGAACCTCAGATCTGTAATGAAGTTAACACTCGTAAGTGTAGACCTATTTAATAAATAGTTGAAACAAAGTGATCGAGCTGGACTTCTCCTAAAAAAAGAATTGCATTTGGAAGTGTTTGGTCCCAAGTGCATTATAAGAACACCAAAAGCCAAAATGTTTTAAATCATACTGTGAATTCAGGCAATCTGATAAGCAGAATATAAGATTATAAAGTTTAGATTTGTCTTCTAAACTGAAAAATTTATAAAAAGATATTACATTGGGACTGAGTACAAATTGTGGAACCTATGAAGCAAAGTAGACCTGAGTACATAAGTGATGATGGTGCTGTTGAAACATATTGAAACTACCATCAGTATTCGGCAAAGTGGAACTAAGTAGCTAAATGGTGATGATGACTAAACATATTAAATACCATCAGTATTCGATAGGATTGAAATTAAATATTTTTAATTGAATAAAATCGAATTGGCCAGAACTAAAAGTAATATTAGGTCTATTAAAATAAAAGTCTTTTAGTTTTCTTTTCAAACTTCAACCCAATCTTATTCAACTTGATTTTTATTTTGTCAAAAAAAAAAGGCAACAGAAAAAATAAACGGAAAATTGGAAAAACTGAAATTTGTTACTCTCTTGTGATGCAATTTCATTATTTATTTTATATTTTTGTTTATTTTTTTAATAATACATACATCCTAATATTATATATATATGTATATATATATATATTATATATATTGTTTTATAACTGCCAGAAAAGGGAAAATCTTTTAGAAAATATAAAAATTTTGAATTTTCTGTCATTTTTTACTTGTTTTTTTTTATTATTTTATATTTTGTTTTTTAGAATTTTTATTTAATTTTTTTTTTGTTATTTTTTTTGTTTTTTTCGGAAAGATACATAAATCATATAAGGGATATTTTTAGTGAAATGTTTGCTATTTCTATTTTGTATTCCA
This sequence comes from Argyra leucocephala, assembly GCA_963942445.1. Classification (NCBI taxonomy): domain Eukaryota; kingdom Metazoa; phylum Arthropoda; class Insecta; order Diptera; family Dolichopodidae; genus Argyra; species Argyra leucocephala. The sequence goes on from OZ012679.1 coordinate 1,459,823, forward strand.
TTAATTTTTTATGTTCTTATAAAAAAATGTAAAGATATTCTACATTTTATACTTCATTTGTAATATTTTGTATATTGATGTCAATTAGGTGGATATTGGATTGACCCAAACTAAAATTATTAGTCATTTTTATTATTACTGTCATGTCCGACATAACAACACATAGGAAATAAAAAAACTGACAATTTTTTTCTAATATTTACGTTGAGGATAATTATTATACCGAAATGCATTGTTCTCAACAGTTGAGTATAGGTGTGTTAAATACAATATTATGATATACATTTGTGATTGCTTCTAAATATGAACTGTAAACCGATTTTATAAATTACTAAAATAATGTAGAGTAAAAACTAAAACAACCAATCAGATTATTCTACCATCATCACAAGACGAATGACCATCTAAGACAACCATTATTTGATTTCAAAATTTTACCACAATAATAATGTAGGTATGAAATATAGTTAAGATGGGACTTAAATCGTAGAATTACATATACATGAATTTAAATTTTTAAATAAGAAAGTAAAAAAATTGATGTTGAGTACATCGAACACAGTGTTGGTAAATCAAATACAAACAGATACAAATTATGCTTAGAAGAAGATGAGTAGTCCATAGTTAGCAAAAGATACATCGCATATAGTTCTGCAATTGACATCAAAGCAATAATAGCGTTCATCAAGGACTAGCACATAAACATGTAATTCAGTGAGTACAGTAGATCTGAAGAGGTCGCGTCTACATGGAGCTCCCCATAATAAAACAAAAAATTATAAATATCATTTCAATTTGAATGTTACCCATAGTTGAATAAAAATTTAACTTATTTATTTTATATTTTTTTTTTTCCATTTTGTTATTGTAAAATTTTTATATATTTCTTTGGTAGGTTTGAAATTCTAAATAAAAACTAAAGCAATAATTTTAATTTTTATTCGATTTTGTTGTTTTTTGTTGTTCTTATGACCATTTTGAAGCTTTGTTCTAAAAATATGAAATCATGAACGAAAAAAAAAAAACATTTAAAATGATGGAATTCACATTTGAATGATTTATTTAATTTTTTAAGGATTTATTTTGCTTCATCTTCTTTTAATTGCAAATTTTATTTTAGAACTTTGAAACTCTGCCATGCCATGTGTCATGATTCTTTTTTTCAACTCTTTTTATTATATAGTATTATTATGTTAAATTTTAATTAAATTTTATTTAAAAACAAAAAAATTATAAACAAAATGTAATCAATAATACCATCTCATAAACGAATTTATTAAAATACGATATTATCGAAGAAGTTGTGAAATACACGAAAAAGCTTTAGAGATGATGGAATTGGAATGGCAGAAGATCGGTTGGCTAATGTAGGAAAAAATATAAAAATCAGTATCAAACATGTACCAGGAAGAGCTCCAAAAAGATGGTATGAATGCTGGACGTCGTTATCACAACATTGATTTTGATTAAATATTTTTTAATATAGAATGATAAGTATATTATCATTAAATTTAAATATACATATGTAAATGACTAAGCTTATAAGTTTACAATAGACCTAAAAATAAATAAATAAAATGTTTAAATATACATTGTTTTTAGACTAATTTAATTATTTCTATATCAATATAAAACTTAATTACGTCATTATCCTATATCCAAGGATAATAGAAAATAGAAAAAGTGTTAAAAATTAAAAGTGAAAAAAAAGTAATTTAATTTATCTTGCATATATTTTATTTTATTTTTTATTGAGAATTATTATACTTATAGAATAAATGGTAATTATACTTATGTATGTATAACATAATATCAAGGACATAAAAAAATATAAAATTCATTTAGATTAGGTACCCACATTTTTGATGATGATTTCTCTATATTAAATATTCTAACATCAAAAAATTCTAAACTATAAAATATTTCATTTTAAAAACAATACATATATGTATATACATATACATTTAAACAGAAGTCCGAATATATATTGTCTAATATAATATTATGATGAAAATGCGTTTATATTCAACTACAATATAGAATAATTTTTAATTTGTACATATCGTCAACTAAATTCAGCAGTGCTTTATATACCATTTTTTAAATAAGATTTTTGCCTTAGTACTTTTTTTGGTAATTGTAATTTTTTTTTCAATATAAATTAAAATTCTCAAATAAGTTTTTAAAATTTGTGTTTCTCTACAATAACGTATCTATCTTTTTTCTTTTATATTAAGTTCGTACCCACCAATACTCACTAGATCTTTATTTTAGTGCGTAGAGATATGTTGTAATATTTTTAAGAGCATCCCGAAAATACGGGCTTGACTGATATTGGATATTGTGATATGCAAGTTGTGCGCAGCTATATTGATTTTTAGACTCGTACTTTTTCGTATGTCATGCAGGTTTTTGTGTATACCATTTACCGACCTCCAATCATATGTGACAGTAAACACATATCGTCGGTGTAATCTAAGTGAATGTTCGAAAGGATGCCTCTGGATACCGTTGCTTTCATTTACACCCACAGTGGTAATCATTATGTCATCCATTACTATTACCAAAAGCAATATGGATGATAAAATACATACTCAAAGTAAGATAGGACACTCCCTGACACACCTCGAAACAATTTTTCATCTGTTTTCAATATAAAATACAACATCTAGCAACTTTTTGTAGGATACTTTAATAATATAGCTATAATTTTTTTTACTCATATGTACATAAAAAACAATAAGAGTTAATATTGAGTTAATGACGCTTTTTATTTACAAAAAAAACCCCACTTGCAAAAAAAATTAAAACACGTTTACCCATATGTTCGTCCTTTTCAAGCTTTCACTATATTAATTTTTAACAGTACTTATCTCAAAACATAATAAATGGCATATAGAACAAATTATAATATAAATTAAAAATATTTAAAATAAGTAGCATATTCATCACATAAAATTATTGTATTAATTTAAATTTGCTATATACATATACATATGTATATGATATGTACATATAAGAGTAAATTATATAATATATAAATTGATGCATTTTCTTTTATATTTTTGATTTAAATTTACTATTACTATTCTAAATCTAATTTCTATTTAATTATATACTCCTATTAAAATATATATAGATTAGATATACATATATATATTTATATATGTATATTGTTATAAAGATGATTTAGAATTGTAATTTTTAAATTTAAAAAATTCATAGAAATGAAAATCCTTATAACAAAAATTTGACAAAAAAAAAATCATTTCGAGACAAAATATAGTAAATATATACCTATATGTATATATAATTGTTTGAGAGTATAATTACTTCTCCTTTTTAGCAGAGGATAATACCAAAATAAAATAAAAAATACAAAAATAAGCAAAAAAAAAAAAAAAAATTAAATAAAATAAATTCTAAGTTAAAGGTTCATCATTTTGTAGAACATTCTCTAAAACAAAAGGTGCTTTTCAACCTTTTTATATATTATGTGTCAGATTTGAAATTGTTTTCTAGAATATTTTATTTAATCTCTCGTATTTGTTATAAGTCAGTTTAATTTTACAAAAAACTAAAGCAATAAACTAAACCCTAAAATGAGTTGGTTAGGTACATGTAAAATCCAACTCAATGGAGTAGAGGTCCGCTTTTCTTTTCATTCAAAAATAATCTATAGAACATAAAAACTAAGTTGGGAAATAAACTAATTTATATTTATATATACCACATAACTGCGCTACCTTACATAGCCGGATATGGCTTAATGGTAATTATTACCAGCTAGAAATCATAATACACCAGCAAGACCATATTATAGAATTAATACGCAGTTATAGTTGAATCTATAATCAATTAATAAAAATAAATCCCGATCAAGCAGCAAACTACGATAGTATTTCAACTAGAATGCTGCAAGAGCTCCCAGGTATAGGTATATTAAGCATATAACATAAATCTTCAATGCTATGTATCTTCAAAATAAGTTATTTTACATCATTGTGGAGGTGTAGAATAGCTGACCTTAAAGATGAAAATTCTGTTCGGCAGTATTTTTCGATACCAGCCAGGCATTTGACAAAGTTTGGCACGATATGGATTAATCCATAAAATACAACAAAAGATACCAGTCTAATTTCATCTACTATTAATAATTTCATATTATAGAATTTCAATTTAAAAACTTTATCTACATCTGGAATTATGATTTCGAAACATGTGTATTTCATTCAACCTTATTCGTTTTTCCACACTCATATAGTATAGCCACTTTTGCCAACTTGTTAAACTATAATTTTCGGCACTGTTAATTAGAAATGTCGATTCCTGTAGTAACTTTTTTACATACATATATATAAACTTTATACAGTACCTCAAACAATCAGTTGTGAACCACTTACTTACCCTAAAACTAAAAAAAGGGGTACGTTACGATATTCATTTTAAAATATTTTGTTGCACTATTTATTTTACATATGTATATGTAATGCATATATTTTAAGTGCGAGCATAGATTTAAAAGTGCCCATTATATAAAACAAAAGTCATTTGTATACGTATTATATAATATTTGTAAATAATATATATATATATATAAATTTTGTTGTTGTTGTTGAGGGAACGAAGATATTCAGGATATCCTGGATCCTTTTTGGGTTATTTTTTTTTATTTATTTATACTTTTATTCTTATATTAGTTTCAATTCATTTATAGCTGCCTTTATTTTTAATTATATTATTCACATTTATATGGATATATATATCAATGAATATATATATATATATATATTATTGCCACAAATGTATGCAATTCTAATTTTCATTATTTTCTATATATAATATGAAATGTGATAAAAATTGCGTAAGCATCGCTTCAATTACCAAATGTAACAAAAACCAAATCGAAACGTATATGAAATGTCATGAAAATGGAATGCAATACATCTTCTCTTCATCTTTTTAGTATCATTTTAGGTCCTTTTCAAAACACAAAAAAAAAAAAAATTATTTTGAAAATTTGTATGTTTTTTGTATTAAATAGGTTTTTCTTTATTTTATTTCGCAACTCACTTATTCAAGAATAAATTTTCCAATTTTATGTAACATAAAATTATATATACATACATTATAATGTATAGGTGTATTTATACATATTTTAGGGATAATCAAGGAATTTAATTCTTTAATAGAATTTCTAATAAATATTTAAATGATTTTTTGGAAGGACTTTTTGTGGTTGTTCTCATTTTATTTTCAACATACATACTGTGTAATATGTATGAACATATTATTAATTTTCAAAAATATTAAAATAAATTTAAAAGCAAATTTCAATCATTTTTAAAAAAAATGAAATGATGTTTTAATGATAATGTTAAAGGATTGACGAAAAAATATTTCGAATTTTATATTATTTGTGCTGGCGCTTAAATCCTCTTTGATGTATTTGGTAAAAATTATGTCTTTCTTACAACATTTAATTTATTAATTTATTAAATATATATTAAGTAGCGAATTTTATTTATATAAAAAATTATTGAACATTGTAAGTGTATTTAAATATTAAATTAACATTAGTTTTAATTAATTTTAAATATTTTATTTTTACGTTGAATTCTACAACGAAGAATTCTATTAATAAAGGGTATTTAAATTCAGAGTCAACCATAAGCAAAGGCGATAAATCATTTATACTTATTTATTTATTTGTGCTATAACATTTAGTCAAAAATATCAATATACTAATATTTAATTTTTTTTTCATTTTGGCATTAATACGAGCAGATCTATTGAATACATTGAGAATTTTCAAAGAGCAGTGCATTTTAAGGATATTTTTATATATCCCAAACCTTAATTTATACTATAATTTAAACAGGTTTAGGCGTATTGAGATGTAGTTAATTCAGTCTGTGCTAATATGAAGTTAATCTTGATTTAAGCTTTACAAAACTATGTTGAAAGGGTAATAGAAAATTAGTACAATGGCCATAAATAGAATCAAATACAATCAGTTGGAAAAGTTTGGGAATAGATGATAATTTAGCAATTGGTCGATACTTGGCTACATTATTAATTAGGTTTTTTTTGTGAACAAAATTTTTTTAGTTATCAGTCGAAATTCCAAGCCCTACAACTCTTATGATTATTATTGTCAACATTAAAATCACAATTACATTATATAAATAAAATACACAAATATCTCATATATATATTGTCCATATACATACTTATTATGCAATTTTATTATATTAAAAAACCAACCAGGCACAGTTTTCCTTACCAAAAAAAAAAAAAAATTATATTCTTACAATCACATTACAACTTTTTGTTCTTGTTGTTGTTACCATCATTTACGAATGCCATATAAATTGCGTTTGTATAAAGCGAACAAAATTTATATATAAAAATCTCATTTAGATGACCAGAGAAACAACCAACAAAAGAAGTTAAAAATTTTAAAACTTTTTATTTCCAAAAAAAAAAAACAAAAACATATTTACTAACTTTTATACATTCTCATACAAATATATAATATAATATTTTTGTACGTTGTATAATAAAATACCAGAGATCTATTCCTAGAAAAAGGATAATGCAATTGAAATAAATAAATGTTATTTTTTTTTTTTTACTGTATATACAAGGTGTTTTGAAGCCCCCTGTACTAAATTGAACTAATGTAATCAAAAACTTAAATAATATATTTGTAAAATCAGTTCTGTACTGAATCAATGATTTTTCCAACTAAGTTTTAATCTTATTCTTACTTACAGTATTATACAATTAAAATTCTGTTAAAATTCTGTTATAACAGTTAGTTCTGAAATCTTACTAGTCTTTCTAGAGTTTTTTTTGTTTTTATTTGTAAGAAGATTTTCTCTGCCAATTTACAGTAAGTCAAAAATATTAGATATCACCAATTGAAACTGAAATGCTGTTCTAAAGTCATTATTTATATTTTCCTGATTTGTACTTTTTAATTATTTTCCGCCCAAAATCTGTCAGATAGGACTGGTGATTTTTTCTGAAGAGTCTGCATATCATATTTCTGTTTATCGTTTAATATTGAAATGTTCGTACGATGTTGAATCCACAAAACTCTCATTATTTTCCTATGTAATTTCTGTCTATTTGCCTATCGAAGCGTTCTATCTTTCTGCAATTTGCATGTTTTTTTGTCCACGCTTCTGCAGCATATAGGTGGTTATTGAGAATATAAAAGCATTCACTAGGCTTACTTTATGTATTTCTGTTAATGCATCTTTTCATATGTTGTTAGCAGCTTGGCCGCTTGCAATTATGTCAATCTTCAATTAGTTTCATCGATGCAGCTTCCCTGGGTCGATATCCTTGATTTGAGGTAATTATAGGTTTTGAGTTGATAATAGTAGAATTCAGAAATATTTTTTTAAATTTGTATTTGAACTTACCTTATTTATTTTTAGGCGTAACCGTTGTTGGATACTATAATTTTTATGCGTAGACTTTGTAGGCTTAAAAAGTGGGTATCTCCTTTTTCTAGAAAGGCGTAGCCGCAAAATTTCGTTTCATTCGGACGCTTCCCTTTTCCAAAGTTTATCCCAAAACTGAAAAAAAACTAATTTTTCGTAATATTGGGAACAAGCCTAAAAATATTTCTTACACACCTTGTAGCAATTCTCGAATACAATATTATGCTACTATACGTACCCATAACCCATCGTCGTAATAAGTAATGTACAAAGAATGGAAACAATAGAGAAAAAAAAAATGAATTCATATCTCCCTAAAATTCTGTTGCATTCCAGTATCTCCAATATAAATTCAATTTGATTCTTTTCATCATTTCTAATGATTGAATGTAAAGTTGAATAAAATTATTTGAAAAAAAGGAAAATACGAGTATACCATAATAGCCACGCATCAGAAAAAAAATTAAAACAAATTTTTTTTATTTTTTTTTTTTATAAATAAATAAAATGAAACAAATCTTATGTACATACACACATGTATTATAATATAAATCTAAATATAAAAATTTACAAATACATTTAAATTTTTGAAAATAAATCATGGCCATCATCATTCAGCTAAAAAACAAAACTAAAACATAATAATAACAAAGAAAAGGATAATTTCCTATATGGTTTCTAAGCCGTTTCTATTTTTCGAATTAATTTTTGTTATTCTATTTTATTGTTTTTATTGTGTTTTTTTTTTTTTTATTTATTTATTTAGTTATTATTATTATTGTTTTTAGAAATTTATATATTAAGATATACAAAAATTAATTCAATTATTTTTATGCAGATAAATATATGTACATATAAATATACAGTTCAAATAACAGTGAAGGATAAACACTAAGGATATTTTTGCTTTATATTATAAATCCTTAAATATTATAAATCTACAAATCGAAAAGACTATAAAAATGAATCTAACAGCAAATATAAAACAAAGATAAATTTATTTAACTTTACAATTTTCTAATAAATATATTATGTATATATTTAAAATATATCTATGTGTTTATATACAATATTATAATATATATAAATATATACATGGAAAGTATCATAAAAAAATGCATTTCTATGTCACCATTCAGGATAATATGTGGTAACAACGAGAGAATTGTTCAATTTTTATACAATATTATACAATATTATAATATATATAAATATATACATGGAAAGTATCATAAAAAAATGCATTTCTATGTCACCATTCAGGATAATATGTGGTAACAACGAGAGAATTGTTCAATTTTTTTCTCAACAATAGTTGAGGTAGCGTAGATTAAATAAATTATTTTTTCTATGCATGAAATTATATAAATCATACCCATCCCCCACCTAAAAAAAATAGTACTGAAGTATAATATGTGAATTTGAAATAAATTTTATTTAATAAAAGGCTGCTTTGACTTCAAAGTTAAATGTCTATCAATGTCTATAGCGCCCTATATAAGGTAGTAGTGATAAATTTGATATAACCAAATTTAATGTTAGCGCTTAATTTCGATCGATTTTTTGCTATTCTAATTATTAAACATGGTGATGAATTCAGTTGCGCTATTGTTCATCATGATTATATATAATGTGTATAATAGCAAGTTCGAAAAATATTGTATTGTAGAAATTACAACACCTTTAGTATAGAAAACAAGTTTATATATAACAAATAATTATTATTTGTTTGTTGCAGAATTGCAAACTATAGAATATATTGTAGTTTTATATGCATTTTAGTTGATCTTTTTTAATCCAAAGTCCATCTCAAAAATCTTAAAAGCTGATTTTCCTAATAGTTAACTATAGTTTAATATGTAGTAATAGCTACAGTTATGTATTATAGCACGTAGTGATCTTCTAAAAATACAACTGAATATATTCCAAGATTAAACCTTTTCTATAACACAATGCAACAATATAACAATATATATCAGTATAATTTATTTTTAACGGAGCATCCTATACACAACAAAAATTTAAAATAGAAAAAAAAAATAAAAATTTACGCAATTTGAAAATATCCTTGCCTATATAAAAATGTAATGAATAACAGACAATAGGAGAGATTGAATTTGTTTTATAATATTTTTCTTCTTTTATTATAAATATTATACAATTGCATTTTTGAGAAATCATCATCATCATCATTTTAAAATTTTATCATTCTTATCATTATTATTATCCTTATAACCATTATCATTTGTAATTATCAATATATTTTGTAAATCCTTTGATATGATAAAAGATTGAGAATACTGAACAATATATGTTACAAATAAATGAATTTATATGTGCACTGTGCATAGATATTATATATTTACTTATAAGAATGAGAAACCTTGGATTTTCCATCCATCACATTTTTTTTCTTTTGTAAAAACAAAAAAATAAAACAAAAGCATTATATTTGAAAAATAGAAAAACATAGATAGTGCATTTTCTTTCCTTGTAGATATTTTGATTCCAGAAAATGTTCATAACCATCTATCATAGGAGAATCAGAACTTTTTGCGTATCAAGATGTGAACCGTTATTTTATCTTTTTGCTTTTTTTTTTGTTTTATCTTATTGTTTTTTTTTTTCTAGTTTTTCTTATATAGTAAAATCAAAGCAGTTTAATTTAACACTCCTACTTATTTTTATATGTATATAATATGTAAATATATTTGAAAATTATTGGAAAATTTTCTCTATATAGTTAGATTTTATTAATTTTTATTATTATTTTTTATTTCATTACTACGACAACACGATTGTGTTTATACCAAATCAATGATGGACTGGATTGTGTTAAACTAAAAAAATATATAATATGTTTCAAATTTCAATTAATTTTTTATATATTCATATTCACATATCCACATGAATGTTACGTGTTGTATAATATAATAAAAATAAAAAATAGCTTTGAAAATATATTTCTTTTAGTTGATGAATTACAGTTTCATCATTAGAAAAAAGGATAATATAGAATAAAAATTACAATAGTTCTCATAAACAGTTATAATATATCATTATAACTATTTCGAATTATATTTATTATTGTAAACAATAAAATAGATTTTAACGGTATTGTTATTTCTTATATTTAAAGCTTTGTATGTATATATTATATGTGTATACTCGTATAGTGGAAAAAAATAAAAATTCATTTGAGAAGCCACTTCCTTCTCTACATTGCAGTTTAGATATTTGCAAATTAAGTGATTTCTTGGATTTTCTTCAACATGGCTACCACATTGGCAAATTGCTCAGGTCATCGTAAATTTTCTACTATATACACTAGCAAATTGCTGCTCTACGATACCTAGCTGTGTGAACCATTGAATAGAATTGGCATATATAAAAATATCATAATGTGAATAAATTAGAAGCTTATATATGCAACATAAAGCCAGTGAAAAAATAAATAGTGTGCACAAAGCATTGATATTCAAAAAGGAGTTCGACAAGGCTGTGTTCGCTCCCCTTTACTGTTAACATCTATGCTAAAGCCTGTTTTCAAGAAGCAATGAATGACTTAGATGTTGGTATAAAATTCAATGTAACATAATATATATAAATAATATAAGATATGCAAATGATACAGTCCTTATAACAGACTACCTAAGGGATTTACAACATATAGTCGATAAAGTCAACCATCATAGCGAATTATTCAACTTAAAAATAAATATCTCAAAAACTAAATTAATGATCGTAAGTAGAAAAAGAACACCTTACACTGCAGCAACAAATAAAATAAATAACTGTTCATTTGAAACAGTCGCCACTTACAAATATCTCGGATGTTGGTTATTCGAAGATTGGAGCTGCGAAAAGGAAATTAGATACCGAAACGAAACAACAAGAAATGAATTTTTTAAGCACAACTGTCGTGAAATAAACTAAGGTGTTCGCTTATGATATAGTGTAGAAACATGGACCTTAAAAGTAAGACAACTAAACAAACTTAAAGCCTTCGAAATGTGGATCTACAGAAAAATGCTAAAAATATCGTGGACAAATCACATTACAAACGAAGAAATTCTACGAAAGAAAACTACTTCTAAGGCTTAAGAACACAAAACCTTCTACTTTGGGAATATTATGCGTGGAAATAAATATGAGCTACTTCAGTTAATGGTTCAAGGAAAAATTGAACGAAAAAAGAGATATAGGAAGAAAACAATTAAAATTAAAAATTGGACTGACATCAGAAACATTGGGGATTTGATCATTTCAGCAACGGATCGAAACATCTATCAGAACGTCGTTGATAATATCATATGACCGCTGACATCCAATTATGGATAGGCACTATAAAAGAAGAATGAGAACCACTTCTCAAATTTCTTTCTACTTTAGTCCCATTTTTGATATTTCTAAGTCAGGGCAGTTTTTTTCTACCGTTAATTCACTTTTATTTTTTTTTTAAATAAATAACAAGTTATGTTAAGCTATGTTATTCCTACTTCTGCTCCTATAACTTTAATAAATCCATTATAATCCAAATAACGTAAATAATTTATTTTTTTAAACATTGAATCCAATTAGAGTCTTTTAAAATTCATATTTTTTGATTACTTACTTATATTTTGTCCTGAATTAACCTTTTCAAATTAAAATTTACTTTTTTTTTTTTAGAATTAATTCAAAACAATTTAATGACACCAAATTTTTGAAAACAAAAAGCAAAAAAAAAAAAAAAAACTGAAAAGAAAATGGATTTGAACTTTTTTCCAGTATCAATTAAAATAATTTTTTTACTCCTCATTTCTCTTTCCATTCATTTTTTTGTATTTTCTTCTCATTTTTTTCTAACGATTGAAATACACCTGTCGGAGAAATAGAGACAAAAGTATAAAAAAAACAAAAATTAACAAAAAAAAAAATTAAAATAAAAAATGGAGGAAAAAATGTCGTTCAATTTACAATTTATTTAAAAATTTATTTTTTGACATGACATGTGCATATTAAAATAGGAGAAAATAGAAAATAACAGCACAACATAAAAATGTCAAATTACTTTTCTCTTTCTGAATTTTTTTTTTTTTTTTTTTTTTTAATTCTGTCAGATCTTTAGTTTGAAATTTATTTATTTATTGTTTTTTTTTTTTTGTCATATATGTACTTATTTCATTTTTTTACTATTAAATGTGGTCCTTTTATCGGAAAATCAGATTTTATGATTTTAAAATTGAATTCTTTATAATAATATTTTTTTTTTATTATTGAATTTTTATGTAGAAGACTGTGGACATCTACGAATTGTTTTTGGTATGCATATTATGTATGTGAAATAATATTCATTTTAAATTATGAATACAATGCTGACAATTTAAATGGTTCACATATAATAATTTCTGTTATAAATTTTTGTTCAATTTGGATGATAAAATTTATAGTATAATTAAGAATCGAGGTAATCGTTTTAAGATTACATAGCTACATAGGTTCATCGTCAAAGTTTGAAAAAAAACAATCGAGACATCTTATTAACATGAATTTTTTTTTATTATTTTATTATATTATATGAAAAAAAAAAATTAAAATTAAAAAATTATAATAAAATGGCCCTCATTTCAAAAGGGAAAATGACCTATAAGTTGGCCTGCAGATTTATCTGTAGAATCCACTGTTAAAAATAAAATAAATAAATAAATAAAAAAAATTAGTGCAAATAAAAAGGAAGTGTATTTAGAAAACTGTTCATAACTTTTAAAGCATTGATCGCCGTATAGTCTTTTGATTTTTTTTGAAGGAAATTAAATTTTGTTTGACTATGTAAAAACAAAAAATTATTTTAGGAATTTTGTTATTGAATTATAAATTTAAAAAAAAATAAAAAAATAATAGTACACAATTTAATTTAATTTCTTAAAAAATGTATTGGTATTTGGTTGTTATTTATAGTTTATTTGTAAATCAGTAGAACTAAAATCTAAATAATACCATAATACATACTACATAGACACAAACGATCATAAATTTAAAATTTATAAAAATGTACATTAAAAAAATTATGTAAATAAATAAAAAAATTAAAATTTTAACTGTTCAACGCATCATACATCTGGCTCTAGTATATACGGTTGCAAAAAAGAAAAACGTAAGAAAAAATGAAAAAATTATACATGATCATAAAAAAATATGAAACCGGATACCAAAATATATTTTTTTTATGTTCTTAGCCACAATCGTCTGAAGTAGTTAATTTCATTTCATGGCGGTGGTGATTTTTGGGTCCACAATATTTTATTTGCTCTTCTTTGTTTACTTTTAATTATCTTTAATATTTAAATGCGCTTCACTCTCGGTACCGAAATAAATTTATTTTACAAATTGACAGACATAAGTAGGAAAATATATACATATATAATTATTGCACATAAAACAGAAAATGCACATAAAACAATTTTGGAATATTTGTTTGAAATAATAAATTATCGTTTCATCTATGATTTTCAATTGTCACCACTGTATAATGTACAACACCTTCTCTAAGAGAGTTTTGAAATTCAAGTAAAAGCAATAATTTCCTTCTAAAATTGTAGAAAATTTTTTTTTTTTAAAAACTAATGAATGATTTTCCTCTTTTACATACATATTATATACATCACATATATGTACATATAATATGTTGTTGAAATTCAACCAACAATCTAGATTCTAGTGAACAAACTACCAATGGCCAGGTATGAGAAATTAAGAATAAAAAGATTTTTTTTTATTTTAAACAAAATGGAGGACAACATGATTTTTATTTAGTTTTTTTCTTTTTTTTTTTTTTTTTTTGGAATCTCTAACATACAATGGAAATAATTTCAAGGATATGAATAAAGATGAATATGATAAAATATGTTTAAAATCGGATATAGTTATGTATGTGAATGTGAATGTTTATTAATAAAATATGAATAATTTTTATTTTAAATGGTCAAAGACTATATACAGTCAACTTTTGAGTTATTGGAGATTTTAAAATGATTTAAAAAATTATTTTACTATTTTTTATTCGTTTTTATTTTTATTTTTTTTTGGTTTTTTAAGCAATTTTCAGTACGTGCTTTATTTAAATATCTGTAGGTAGAAAAAAAGGGTAATAAAATTCAAAAGATTTTCATATTATAATTGACGATTAAAATAGTGCTAGTGAATATTTGCATATATGTATTTTAAAAAAGAAACTTCAAATAAATGATAATCATTGGTATTTCCATATATAAAGAAATGTATTTTATTTTAAGAATGTGATGAAAAGTCGTTTATCAATATTTTTGTTAATGTAATTAATAAAATATAAGAATTAGAAATTTTAAAACGAAATGTAATTAGATACTTTCTAAAAAATAAACAAAAACGTTTTTTACCGTTTTGAAGAATTCGGACTGTTTCAGGTAGATGCCATTAGCAATATTTTTAAAATTAAAAGTGTTACAAATCTCGAAATTCAAAAATAAGCAAATACTTATTTTATCGTTTTTTAAAATCGTTTGCTTTCTTTTAATTTCATCGTTTTCTACTGGTTTGGATTGGGTAGTTGCCATATAACTCCCAGCGTCGATTAGGAATTCAAATTCAAAGTAATAAATTTATTTTTAATCAATTTACTAAATCGAAAAAAGACTGATCTACTCTATAAGTACTCATAACAAGAAACGAAAACAAATAAAAAATTTAGAATCAATCTTAACAATCGTATTCATTTCAATCTTAATCTTTTTGTTACTCCATATATTTTTTGAGTGAATGAATTACAAATATAGTATTCTTGTTATAAATATGTGTCTACTTTACTTACAATTTTTTAATGATCAAAACATTATGCCTAATTTTATAATTTTTATTATTAAAATACTAAAAAAAAAATCAAATTATTAAAATAAAAAAAATGAACTCAAAAGAATAAAAAATGTATATATATATATATATATGTAATGTAAATAAAACTAACTAAAATTATTCCAAATATGTTTTTTGTTTTTTTTTTATATTTTAAAAAATCAAAAAAAAAAAAACTAATCCAAAATTATAATATTTTCATAATTTCATTATAATTGAATTCCAATATAATCTGAATGGCGCCTAAATTTCATTCAATAAAATTTAAATTTAAATAAAGAATCTTTAGTATATTATGTAAAAAAAAAAATGGAAAAACAAAAGCATAACAAAATATTGAATTAACAATGAAAAACACAAAAAAAAAAAAACAAAAAAGTAAAATTAAATATAATTTTGCTACTTAAAAAACTGTTGAACCATTTTTTTATGCTAAATTTTACAATTAACAATTTTTGTTTTCTTTTTTGTATTTCTGTCAAATTAGCATACAGACAGGGACCAAAAAAAAAAAAAAATTAAAAATAAAATAATAGAGTAAAAAGTTTTCTAAACAGTAGCAATTTTGTATATATGTAATAGAAAGTTAACTTTAACATTGATTATAAGAAAATATTATTCGGTTTTCCTTTTTAATTTTTTTTTTTTTTCATTTTATTGTTCAGTAATGAATTCAGATCAAGTCAGAGGAGAAATTGGACTATTACAGGTACTGGTACAACTACTATTTTGCCTTAATACACCCGAGCAAATTAGTTAATATATAGATTGTGAATTAAATTTATTTTTGAGTCAATTTATCAGCTTTGATTCAAGTCAGACCCGTTTTTTATTGTGATTATATTGATATGTAAATATATTTTGTTACTGAAGATGATTTTGATAAAAATTATTAACATCTTTTTAGCAATCAATCAAACAAAATTATAACCAACTTGGAAATGGTTTAATGTAATTCTTTTTCATAAAAGGAGTATGACGTGACAATTGCATTATATATGGCTGACTTATGATGACATCATAGGCGTCAATAATGTCCTATGAAACTAAATATTGATTGTACATATTACCTAATATATTAATAAGCTCACAATCAGTTCAGTTCACAAATAGGATGTCAGTAATATGATAATAATATGATTTAGTTCACAAATAGGATGTCAAAGCTACGTCAGCCAAAATGTTATACGGGTACTTTACCAAATGATACTTTACCGTCTCTTATGTCTCTTATTATTGGCAAAAATAACGACAGGTTATCATTCAAAAGACAAAAAAATTCAATCATAAATCAATACATTGTAAGTATACCTACACTTGGATTCGTATGAAATTTTAAGTAGAAATAAATTTTCAAAATTAAAATAAATCAATGATCTTTTGGAAGCAGCGTTCATACCTGTTTATAAAACTCAAGCCGTGAGCACAGCTCAACCGAAAGACAAGCTAACATGTATCACCAGAGAAGCAGAAAAGTGGGATTTCTTATAAGATTTTTTCATAGAGTGTCGTTAACACTTAAGGGGGAGTATTGTAGCAGACCTATCGAATTTACTGGCCAACGCAATTTCTAGTAATAATAAATTTTTCTTTTAAAGCCGAAGTTTATAGTTCTTTTGAACCTTCAAAATTTTGTAAATTTATTTGAATTTTGTGTGTATAGTTTTAAAAATTAAAAATCCGGGCAAAAAGCTTAAGTTAAAATAGCTGACGTTAAATAAATCTTATCATGATTCTGAATCTTACCATGAATCAAAAATATTTCAACTTCATCCCTGTCAATTTACGATTTCGGTGTATTTTCAAAGTCTCTCAAGAAATATTAAAAGATACTCTCTAAATATAGTATTTTTTTTTGTTTTTTTTTTAAACTCACCGATTGAACATATTTATTACTTTAATTCAATAAAAAACAATAAAACAAAAAAAAACGTTATAAGCAAATACATAACGAAACATAACAAAATTATGCATAATAATTTTTCTTACAACAATTTCGAATCTTTAAGTAAGTAAAGTATCTTATGTATTTTATGCATACATTATTATATTATTATTCGACTTCTGTATATGATTTAATAAAAAAAAAAAAAAAACAGATTTGCCTACTAAAAATGAAGGTAGGTTATTGAAAATTACGTACATTACTAATCGTTATACATATATATATATATATAATATTATATATATAGTATATAATAATATTAACAATAAAAGTTTTTTAAAAGCACGAAATTCGTGCTCATCGTGTGGGATCCCCTTTTTCTATACATCTATATAACATAATCATATAAATTGTATGTATAATATGAGGGCTATTAGAATATTTGGATTATGGTCTGTGTTTTTGTTTTTCTTCATAAAACCCAAAACAAAAACAAAAACCAAAATTATTAAACATGCTACTGCAAAAAATCATAATGTTCCGTATATTTGTTTTCCTTTATCTATCTCTTTTTATTTTTAAATTTTGATCACTCTTTCTAACACATTTTATTTATATCTTTATTTTAGTTTTTCAATAAATATTTAGGTTGCTGTCTTTGGTTCAATTTTAAGATGTAATTTTTACTATACATATTCTTTTTTGTTTTGTTTTTGTTTGTTAATTTTGGTTTCATATTGTCTCATCATTGTTTAACTTAAACATAATTTCATCATAATGTCTCAAGCTCAAGGCATATGTAATGTTTTTTTTATATATTTTTTTTATTATCTTTAATTTTAAATATTTGCCTATGATTTTCATATATGTTTTTCCATTAAATAAACTAAAGGATTTTCATTAGAGGTTCATATATGTAAAATATCGAAAATTAATAAAAATTTGGTGCACCCAGATTGCTTCTTTCCAGATGGATTTCTAAGATAGTACACTCTCTAGTAAGTTGATCTGCATTGCAATTACCTGAACTCTCACTCTGACCTGGCATCCATGTTGAACTGATCCGCTAGTTGATCTAGAGAATTGCAACAGGCCAACATGGTTCTTGAATTGATGGTCCTAGATTCTAGTTGCTTTAATTGCAGCCTGACATTGTCTGTGAGTATACAGATAATACTATACGCTTATACTGTAGGTGAAACATGTTTATTCTATAATAAATATTTTTTATCAACCCCAGGAAATGTCTTAAGATTACGAAACCACTCAATATAACAGAATAAATAATTTCATATGCCATTGGGGTAAAATAAATGATAAGAAGTAAAAAATTAAATTAAAATATTATGAATACTAGTTTAATCTACAATAATAGATATAGTTTCAACATTTAAGTAAGTAGATATATCCTTAAAACCCTAAATATTGTAGGCAATTGTGTGTTCCAATCTGTGTCTAAAAGCAGTTAGGTATTTAGTAAAAAAAAATATTGCATACTCCGCTTCCACTAATAAATACAAATAACAAAATTAATTAATTAAATCAATAAAAGAAGAACAAATGTCATATGTTGCGTTTGGCTTAAGATCTTATCAGATGTTTCTCAGACCATTGAGAAAGTTAATCAATCTAAAAAAGAGAGCAGAGTATTAACTTTTGTCCTTATATTAATACATTTTTATATGAATAGCCACATACTTTAGTATATTTGTACTACTTACGCTAACGTTGGGAGACGAATAGTTAAAGGAACGGGGCCTTACCATTGAATAATATTGCTAATGTTTTTTAGACATACCAATGGTTGGAATGTATATCAACTAAACCATAGCTTTCTTCTATTTCAATCTATAGAGTATAAAACTAATAAAAAAAAATTATTTATTTACAAGCTCTTTATTAAGTCTTCGTTCTTTAAGGTTTATTAAATAATTATGCTTAGTTTATTAATATTTTTTTAATACATAATTTTGTCTTAAATTTAGATTTTCGTTTTAACTTCAATTTTTTTTTTCAATTTCAAATTAAAATTTCCTGTTTATATATTAAAACCTGTTTATATTATACATTTCTTTTAATTTTTTCTTATTTAATATTTGGTTCGTTTTCCCAACTTGCGTTATATATATCCCATAAAGTTCGATCACATATCTTTTTATAATTGCTGTAGTTTCGGCTTTGTTGTTTGGAAAATGGTTCTAAAAGAGATTCCTTTTAAAAAATTTCATTTTGACTTCACATATTTTTTTAAATATTGTTAATAAATATAAAAAATAAAATATAGTATATTATATATAATAAATATAGTTAATAAAAATAGAAATTGAAAGAAAACTCAATTTTCTACTTTCGATATTTTATCTTTTGATTTAATATCATTTTTATACTTTTAAAAATTTTTGTTTTTCTTTTTTATAACTACCTACATTACATCTTCTCAATAAAGTTATTTAAATTTAAATTTTTATCCAAAAATGGTGATAACATAAAATACACAAAAATATAAAACGCATAGATACGACTTTAAGTTATTATTTTGTATGTGAGTTTAACTCTTTTTTTTATATTTTACTTTTTTAAATCACAAAGCGGTGGTCATTACATCACCATAACTTTCAGCTATATAAAAAAAAAAAATCAAAATTGATAATAAAAAAATAACTTTTAAATCTAATCTTTAACTCTTAAATTTATAGACTATATTGAAATTTTCCCAAAGGCAGTTGTTTTTTCTTTTTTATTGTTTTTTTTTGCTTGATTTTTATTTGTAAAAATTTGCATAAATGATTCCTTATTCTTTTTAAACTTTCTATATATTTCTTTCTCTATCTTTTTTGAAAATTTATCATGTATGTCCAAGTAAACATAAATATGGATATTAGTAGCATGTAGAAACATGTAAATATACTATATATATATATATATAGTATAAATAAGTATATGTACTCTATTCATGAATAACACGAGAACTAAAATAATTTAATTTATTCATTTTGATGTAAATTTGAACAAGAGTTGTATAATTAATACCGATTATTAAATTGACTGCAATGTAAATTTTATATTAAATTTTATAATTATTAATTTAATTATTATTCATTAATTTTTTTATCCTTTTTCTTTTTTAATGTATGTGGGTAAAAAAAATATATTTCTTATACATATTTCTTAAAAAATTTGAAAATGTATTAACATTCATTATTGACACGTCATATCTGAAAATGGATAAATGTTTTTCGGAACTAATAGATTAATTTGAAAAGTCGTAGTTCCTAAATAAATAAATAAATAAATTATTTTTAATGTTTGAAATTTTGAATAAAATAATTTTAATTGAAATGATCTGTACACATATTTTTATATACTTATGTAGATTTGATTTGAAAAAAATTAATTGTACAGATGGAAGGAAGGAGCAAAGGAACAAAAATTATATAATTTTAAGTAATTTGATTCAAGTTAACTCTATCCAATCTAATGTAATATTAAACTTGATCAAATAAACTTATTAAATTTAAATTATTGGTTACGATTACGATTCATTCTATTTCAACCTCTTCCTATTGTCAGTAATATCGGACATTAAAATATATTTCTTTGGGTTAATTTTTTATTATTATTTTTTTTTTTAATTTTCCTAATATTAGTTTTGTATTTTCAACCATTTTATACCATTTATAATGCATTTCTGATACTATTAAATATACTTTTCATGTGACATCACAACTTGAAAAAAAACTTGTACTACTCCGAAAAATAAATTTTTGTTTAGACAGTTCTGAAACTGTGGGTAAATTTCATATATATATTAACACTTCTATTCTATTTCTATTCTTCTGTTATATTCTATTCTATTCTATTATATTCTATTCTATTCTATTCTTCTATATCTTATATATACTAATTTTGTTTTTGTCTGAAGCCTTTTATAACAACAATAATAATAACGAAAAAACAGTTAATTATGAATAAAAGAAGGAGAATTGAGAAAATAAATAAAATATTTTTTAATGTATTATGGAAGTAGGTACAGGTAGAAGTGAAATGTAGTGAGAAAATAATATGAATGCATTATCATGAAAGATGATACATATTTACTTTACATTGTTGTTGGTGTTTTGAGTGGTAATGTGCATACTTTTTTAAACTGCACACAAACTTTACTAGATTAGCAATGGCAGTATACTAGTTTTTTCTAATTTTGATTATTATTTTTTACTAACCCTCTATTTTCTTCCTTTAATGTCAGAAATGGCTTAAATTCTTCGAAAGCAGTTAGGGTACTTATCCAATTATTTTGGCCTCAAATAAAAAAACAATGTAGGTAAATTTTTTTTTTTGAATGAAAAGATAATTTCCAGAATCTTGAGTACTTAAAAAAACTGGTCCTATGTTTTTTATTGTTTTCAAAACTAGATTAAGGAGTGTAAGATGATATTGATAGTGAATGTGAGAAAAAGCAAAACCGATCAGAAGGGTTGTTGAAAATTTTCGGTGATTATTTTTTTGTCACTATCACCTTACAAAATGCCATTCCAGTATTTTCAAATAATTGATTTCAATAATTCAGAACTAATTGTTTTTGAATGAATTTCTTAATAAAATTTTAAATTAGCTTTTAAAAGTTTTGTTGTGTAATTTATCAGTCAAAACTACTCTTATATTTCCTTATAGGGTTATACAAGTTATAAATCATACTTAGGTCCTAATTATATCTTTTAAATTGGATTTTATTAAATACATAAATTTATTAAATGTATTTTACTAAAAAAAAAAACAAATCAAATAACACTGCTTTCTAACTGTGGTTCTTATATATCCTTGTCTAAAATTACAACAATTGATTTAATTGGCTAGAAATTGTTTGAATCGTTCGTTAGTGGTTCGTGTATTTTTTTTCCGTTTTGTTGTGTTGTTTATTCGATTCAATATTTCTGAAAATCTGTTCGGTTTCCTTTTTTATCAAAGATTCATTGATCAGGATTCAATAAATAAATAAAAAATCGTAATAAAACGAACAAAAAAAAAAAATAAAGCAAAACAAAAACAAAATAATAATTACAATAAAATTAATAAATTATTATGAAAATATAAATAAATGTTGAATCATATCTATATATTTATATAATATATAATTGGGTATATATATATAAGTATGAATATTGACTATATAATGCATTGATTGTACAGTGAATGTTGAAAGGATTCGGACATAGTAAGATTTTTAATTTTAAAAAATATTTTATTAATATTTATTATTTTTAAATTTTGATTGCTTATTTTAATAAAGTCTAAAATTACAAAATTTCAATCTCTATACTAATCTATCTAATATACAATATAATATATTAATACGCTACCAATGTCTGTAAAATTTTCCACCTCGGTGAATTAAAGCAAAAAGCAGTGACAGAACCCAAAAATTTAAATGAGAAGCTTTTCAAAATATTACCGCAAAAAATTACCGATTAAAAAAATAAAAATTTAAAAACTCTCTTTTAAATAAATAATTTATAGAAAATCATTTATCCAAGTTCTAAACCTATATAACTATATATGTATTTAATACAACAACCAAATAAGATTAATCTGAATAATAGCAAGACATCATAAAATCAATAAAATATGGATATAACTCCCCAATAAGAAATGAAATAATAATTTCCAATAAATCGACCCACAACATAAATATAATTAACATTAATAAAAAAACAAGTATTTCTTAACAGATGTCTAACAAAAGATATATCAAATTTTCTAGCCAAGATCTAAACCATCAAACAAACTTCAAATTTAAAAAAAATTAGAGTAACAGAACCTATAAAAGCTGTCATAAGAAACAGAGGAAAGTTTATAAACACAACTGCAACAACAAACTAAACATAATCATTCTCCAAGCGTATTGGCCCAAGCGATATGAATAAATACCCAAGATTAATATAGGTAATAATTAATTCTTATCATATCCAAATATTCAATTCCACCATTGTATAAATTTACGTAAATATTTTGTATTAACATGTAAAGGAAAATAAGGATCAATTCGAATGGAAAAGGTCAATTGGTTTTTAATTTTGCATTTAATATGTACAATATATAATATATATATATTATATATATATATAATAAAAAACCAAAGTGACGCCACATCGATAATTGTTTTAAAACATTTTTTTTTTTTCGTATTATTTATTTATTTATTTTATTATTTATTTGTTTATATATATATATATATTTGGATACATATAGTTTTTAATAATTTTATTATTTATTTTTGTAATTAAAAAATAATGACAAGTGTTAATCTATGAGACTCATTACGATTTATTTTAATTGAATGTCATTAATTAATTATACTGAAGAAGAAGTATTAATGAACAAAATATAAAATAATTATTTTATTAATTCTGATATTCAGTATTTTTAAAAATTATATTTACATAATATAATATACAAATACACATAATAATATAAAAGTAAAATGTGAGGGTAGATATAAGAGAAAAACTGAAATAAAGTTATTAAATTTATTTTATATATGATAGTGTGTATGCATGTATATATAGTAGTAGTAGAAATAAAATTCATTCATTTAAAATTAAGATGATTTCCTGTGATGATAAATTAATATAAAAAAAAAAAATTTGTTTTTATAATATTAATATTTAAATTAAATTAAATTTTGGTTTGTCAAAGGATTGATAAATTTTGTTGAACCAATAAATTTTTTGATTTTTTAATTTTTATACCCAAAGTTTAAGTTTAATTTAAGTTTAATTTAAGTAGAATTAAAAATATTTTAGAAGTCTGTTGATCATATTTTCATTCTATTAGATTACATTATTGCAATAGATTGACTACAAAGGGTAAATACCACATAGAAATATACCACATATTGACTTTCTTGTTCGATAGAATTATGATACAAGTTTTATATATACGGCTGCTACCTTTGACAATTTAACTGTCTATTGACGGTTGCAGTAGATTAATATTATTTGTTTTTAATAAGTGTCGTTTTGACAGTAATGAAAAAATCAAATTATTAAAGTATTAAATTATATATAATATATTTATTTATAAATTATTATAATATATTAAATTATAAATAAAACAAAAAAATTTAGTTTTTATAAAAACTTGTTTTCCAGCGTTAGAGTAAAATTTTGGTATAACAGTGAAAATATTCGAATATTTTAAGTAGTAGACGTATCTGTATGATAAGCATATCAGTAAAATTAAAAGGAAAATATAAAAAAAATTAATTTGTATATAAATTTTGTTTATTTAACTTATCGATTTGAAGTTGGTTTTTAGACTGACTTTCTTTTTTCTTAATATACTTTATTAATTTTAATGTACATATTTCGAAATAAGAATAGTATAGAATTACAAATTATAAATTATTCAGCTTAAGTTCATTAGCAATTGTTCTGCTAACTATACAAAAATAGTAGTTAGTACATTTTTGCATAACAAGCATGTTTTTTATTTAATTTTTTAAAGTCTGTTAGGTTTCATATTTCGGTATTTCATATTATATTAGTTGGTATGTATTTGAAATACAATATTTTTGTTTTATTATATCAATGTTAATTTCAGGAGGAAACTGTATTGCCAGCGCAGTTATATTGACGGGGATGTTGGATAACAAAAATTGTACGATCATTCACTTCCTAAGTATAACAAACTAAAGAAAGTAAAGTATGGTACTTGTTATTTTTTCTTAAAAATATGATTAGAAAATTAAAAACAATGAATGAAATCTTAAATAAACATTTTAATTAATGAAATTATTGGAGAGAGTAGGAGTATACATTATTATATTGGAATATTTGAATTGTTTGAAAAATTTTATTGGAATATTTGCATTATTTCGCATTTGTTTGGTTCTGCTTCTTATTTTAGAGGCTTTATTATTATAATTAAAAACTATATTTATATAATATAAAAAGTACAAAAAATATATTAATTATGCAATCAATACATATAACAACTAACACAGTACATAGACTAGACTAAGTAGCTTTAACAATTTGTAACAGTAAAACAAGTAATGCATTAACAATTAACAGTATAGATTTGTACATAATTGTATTCAACATCTGATAAAAGGTTAATAAAATATCCAATTGAAAATTCTGCTTGAATTTAGTTTGTTAAGAACAAATAATAGTTACCCTTTCACAGCACACTGTGAACACAATTTGAAAACCACACTTTTGCGCCGTATTTATAATTTTGTGTGAGTATGGATAATATATTTCGTCACCTTGATTTTAGAAAACAAAGTAAATGATAGTAAAAATATATTTTTTTCGAAGATGACAAGCTGTGCCTATAAATAGGTTATGAACTAATGAATTTCTTTTAATTTATAATATGTTCGAAATTCGAATAATATTTTTATATCATTGAAAACTAAAAATACAATCCGGATTTCAAATACTCTAATAATAATTAAAATTGATAGTAATTTTATAATAATAATTTTAATTAATTTTTGATGATAGCAAGAATTCAAAGATAAATTTTTTTCATACAATCTTTTATACTACATAAAAAAAAATTTCTTAAAACTGAGATGATAAATAAAATCTGAAACAAAATTTTTTTTTTAAATCGAAATTTTTTTCAAACAATGCTTTAATAAAATTTTAGCAATAGAGGAAAATTCGGTTACAAAACAATTATAGTAATTTTTTTTTTTCTTTTTTGAAACAAAAAAAAATGTTTTTAGTTTTATCATATTAACAGAAAGGTCCTTGCTTGCTATTAATACGGTTAAAAACTATACTATTTCTACTTTGATTTTTCTACAATTTTTTCCTCACTTTTTTATACATACCTACCATTTTTTAGAATCTTCACTTAATTTATTTCAATCAAATCCATTTCTGATGCCCTTTCGAATTTTCAATGTTTTTTATCTCACTCTACGTTTTTTTTTTATACTGGTTGTTTTCTTTTTTTTTTGTTTTGCTTTTATTTTCTATGTTTTTTTTTTTGTTTTTTTTTATATTCTACACGTCATTTTCCTAAAAAAAAAAATTATAGGTAGTAGGTAGGTAGATTTCAAATAACTTCCAATAGTAGCTTGAAAACTAAATATCTATACCATAATATTAGAAAACAAGATACAACTGAATTCTGACAAAATTAAAAAGAGTTCCTCAAACGAAAATGAAATACAAAACAATTACAACAGCAATAACAAAAATAACTTGGGATCTATTGTGTGTGTAGAATCATCAAAACAACAGAAAAAAAAACAAAAAAAAAAAACGGTTGCAAAATAGTTGTTTTTCCTATTTTATTTCTATTTTTCAGGATAACCATAAAAGTGAATAAAAAAAAAAACACTTTTTTTATGTATCATTTCGCGACGATATTTTCTATGGTTTATATTTTATGCTGTAGTTCACGAAAACCAACAACAATAACAAAAGAACATAAAACCAAGTAGAAATTCAGTTGAAAATAATAATTAGGAGAGAAGTTGCACTGTAAACGGAATTGTAATTTGTGAATGATTTATGATTAATATATATATATATAATTATATATATGATAGAGATTTTCATAAATTTTTTGACAGAGTTATTAAAATTTGAAGTTTCCACTATATGCTATATAATTTAGCAGTTTTCCTGCTAAGTTAAAAATGTTTATGAACAAACTTTCTTTGCAACATTTTGTTTATTGAGCAAAATAATTGTCAATATTGGCAATATTGTGCCAATATTGTGCCTGTTTATGAAAACCACTAATATATTATATTTTTAATTGTCTTTTTTCAATGCCTGTTGGAGTACAGGGTTTTGGCATAGCTCAAATCAACAGTGATTTTGAAGCGAAAATTTCCAAAATAATTTATTTTTGAAATTGAAAAATATCTATTATTAAAAAATATTTTTACCACACTAAATATTGTATAACTAATGCACCTGTTTAAATTATTTTTGAATAGGTAAACCAAATATTCTTCTCATCATCATTGTTTTGCAATCCCATCAGTTTGGCATTCTCATTATATTCTCTGAATCTAAATTCAACTCACAATAATTTATAAAATTCAGTATTGAAGCTATTGAATAATAAAAAAAAATAGCATACATTTAGGCCCACATTTATTATTTGCATAATAAACTTTGTAGTTTTTGTTTAATTTGTAAAACTCACAGATGAAATGTGAAGTAATCGATGAGTATTAAAAAAACAATAGAATAAATCAATCTGATATAACTAAAATAAGATCTACTACAAAACCGCGTATTGCTACTTTCGCAAAATTATTTTGCATTTTATTATTTCGTACTCTGTTTTCTGTACTGTAGTCTGTATTGCGAAATTAGCATCGATGAAATGTGAAAATAATTTAAAAACTATATACTAACGCATTTTTTGTACTACTTAACGTATTGCAGTTTGTGCTGCGTAGTCACTATTTGCATATGAAATTCGTACACTATGCGCATTTGAATTTTTTACGCGGTTATGTACTAAGAAATTACGAATGTGAAAACAAGGCACAAGAAAGTATACGGCAACAAAGCCCTTCTACAGTGGTATAGTCTAATTTAAGTTAGTAAGTTAATTTATGATTGTGGCTAACAACAGTTTTATAATTTTTTGGAATGATTATAACTCTATAGAAGATTATTTCAATACAGTAATTTTTCTAGTTTATTTAACAAATATTTCAAATCGAAAAACTATCTTTTTAAATCAATTCTATTGATAAATAACCATTTTTAAGAATATGACAGTTAGATGAAAATTATTAAATAAATATCTAAATTATTATAGTTTAGTACTGATTTCCTTCATATCAAAGAACCAAATTCTCTAATTGTATTTCAAACAGATTTTCTTTTCTTTTTTTATTTTTCACAATATATTTTCTTTCCTTTTCAACATAACAGCAATAGAAACAGCGTAGAGTGTAACAGCATAGAATTTTAGTATCTATGGATATTTACTTTTGAGTTTGGTTACTGCATGCGTTGTTTCAAAAATAAAATAAAAAAACAATAATAATAATAAAATAATCATAAAAGTAAGAAAAAATAAAATTTGAAAGTTTCGTTGTTTTTTTATTACATTAGTCTAACACTTATACACATACATATTATAGTATGTATTAAAGCAACATTATATTATGTAGATACCCATATAAATTAAAAGCTTTACGTACTGCATGTTCAAAGATCACATTTACAGTGCGAGTAAATTTCAAAAAAAAAAATAAAATAAAATACAAAAAACAAAAAAAAATATATTTTTATTTTTTTTTTTCAAAATTTTTAAATTTTTTTTTTTTGTTTTTTTGAAATGGAGTTTATACAAATACACAAAAAGTAATTCTGTTAAAAAAAAAACGTACCTATTCTTATAGAAAAACAAAAAAAAATATTAAAAGCCTAAGGGGAGCACAAATTTTTCTAATATTTTGCCTGTTTTATCGACAATGAGATAAAATAGAATTCTTATGTGGTGTTTGTGGGTGGTGGTGATTAAATTTGTTTGAATAATGGTGGTAGTCGTTAGAAAGAAATAAATATAAAAATTTCATTAAATTAAACTTGTATTAAGCAGATATATTTTGATATATTATATAAATGTATATATGTATCCAAACAAATACATATATACATTTATAAAACGAAAGAAACAAAATATCACTGACTGACAGTGCAGTTTTTTTGTAGATCGGAAATGTCAAAAAGAGTTTTAAATTTTGATAGTTGAATTTTTTTGTTGTTGTTAATTCTAATTCCAAATTTTGTTAAATATAGTTTCATTAAGATATTTAAATATTAATTGAAATATTATTGTAGAATATATTCTATAGTTTGGTAGAAAATCAATACCTTATCGGCAAGTTTTAAGAATCAAACAAATAATTTTTTATACAAACTTAATGAATTTTTAGACTAAGGTCGGTAATTAACTATAGCTATCTTTTTTGAACATTTTCTGCAGTTTCACAAAAAAAATTAAAGAGTTGCTAAAAGCATGTTTTTTTTTTAATTTTTGTCCCCCTGCATCAGTGTTTGGGATTAATTGCTTTCATTAATTGATTTTAATTATTATTCTTTTAAATGATAGATATTTTATTAACGAGACGTAGCGAAACTAAACATTTCAATTTAAAATTTTACCTGATGTATACAGTTTCAGCAAATAAATAATAGGGGATTAGGAATATCTTATAGTTATGGAAACCCCAAAACTAAAATCATTGGTGAAAATTTGCATACGCTTCTGTGATTTTAATTAGAGCGCAAAGGGATACAAAATGTATAATAATGGAATCACAATTTTGTTGCTATAGTATACTAACTGACCTAATTGGTTTGAATTTAAGTTTGAAATACAAGAATTGGCAACTTTTTGGCAATCAAATAATTCTAACTGAATCTATATAAGATTGTTTTGACAAGCTAATACTTGCTACCTATGGGTTTTTTTTATAAATAATTTTTTATTTGTTTTCATTTCATTTCTGAGAAAATACTTTTTCCATGTCGATTGCAATTACTTATCCAAATTTAAAAAAAAAAAAAAAAAAAAAAGTAAATAAAAATTAAAATGTACACATACACATATTATATTCATATAAGCAATTTCTAATATTAACAATAGAAAATTTCGTTGTTTTTTTTTTTGTTTTATTGGTACCCAACACCATACTCTAAATCTCAATCACATCAAATATTTGTATGTATATATAATGTATATGTAAACATTAATGCAACTTATTCTTTAAATTTTCTAGTTCTACTAGCCTACCCAAAGGTTAGTTTTATAATTTTTTATTATTTTTTTTCTATCACAATATTAAGAGGAAAATATCTACTTTGATCCTTTTTAACAGAATAAATGTGTTTTATTTGAATGTATGTTTGTATATGTGAAAATAGGCACAGAAATATAAAAGATTCATATCGTGTATTATAATATCGTCATCGTCGCCGTAGTGCGGTATATTGAACATTTAAGAATATATATATACTAAATATAGTACGTATATCGTTTGTAGAAGAATAATCATCAACATCATCTATAATATCAATATCAATATCATTATCATTAGCAGCAGCATCATCATTAGAATTGTTTCGTTTTCATATCAAAATGTATGTATACATATATACCAGAGAGAAGAGCTCTTTTAGGTTTCAAAAGAAGAGGATACGCAGTAAATATTACGATGTATGAAATTGTTCGAAAAGAAATTGGCAATTTTTTTTTTATTTTTCTTTTTTGTATTTATTTGTAGTTTTTTTTTTCATTTATTTTTGGCATCCTGCGGACAGCATTTATTTTTTCTTTACTTATTTTCGCAAGTTTTATTTTTTTTATTCTTGTAGTTGTTGTTATTATTGTTTTTGTTTTGTTTTAAAGGTTTCTTGTTCGTTCTATTGCACTGAAATGCTTCTATAAATCCTGTTTAGATAAGTTATTCTCTATATCTCTTTCTATTTATTCTATATCTCTTTCTATCTTTCTACTTATTCTCTTTTATATAATTTTCCGAATATAATGCACATATTTTCATATATATATATATATATATAGATACTGTCATTTAGGTATGTTACACAAAATTTATACATGTAGGTACTTACTTTTTAATATGGAATAGAAATAATACCAGCAAACCTATCACAGGATATTCGAAATAAGGATTTGACTGTTGTTCCTGAATGTTTAGTTTTTTTTTTATTTCGTTTTGATTTTATTATTTTTTTTTTTTTTGTTTTTCTGTATTTCAAGAGAAATAATCACAAAAGTTGGCCATATGCAAAATCGCAAAAAAACAAAAAAAAAATGTTTTTTCTTCCAACATAAAAAACCAATACGAATGGAAAATCAGAAAAATAACATACGATGCAAAGAAAATCACAAGCAAATATCAAAAAAAAAAAAGGAAGAAAAAAAAACAAAAATAACAAAAAAAATTATATTTCAGAGTTGGATAGTTTTGTACAGAAAAAAAAACAAAATTTTATTTGCATGTGTAACTGTTAAATTGTATATTTTATGTAGATATATGTATATAAGTGTTGTGCGTTCAGAAAGAATGTTGTGTGTTGTATGCCTAAAAAACCTAGTTTTGTTACATTTTGTTTTTTATATAGAGAAATTTATAGAGATGCTTAAAAAATAAAAAATAAAATAGTCCTTAGATAATAAAATAGAAATGTGTACATGCAAATGTAGTATGTATATAAATGTAAGTAATACTAGCGTATATACGTTTTGCAAAAAGGACTTAGAATTGGTCATCATAAGAGTCCTGGATAAAAAACAAAATTTATAACAAAAAAAATATAATATTCAAATATCACTGCAAGGAACGCATTAAAGAATTTACACACATGTAGCTAGTGCTAGAGAAATATATATATAAATATTTTATACGTGTATATCTAGATAAAATATTTTATAGTGATGTACAAAAAACCAAACGAATAAAAAACTAACAAAAAAATAATAGATTTTTTTTAAAAGATATATATATACATAAAAAGGATGTGTAGGACAAAACGAAAAAAAAACAAAAAAAAATATTTAGAAATATTGCGAAAAATTTTCTAGAATTTTTTCTAAAATATTTTTTTTTTTTTTTTTAATTCTTAATATATATATATATATTTTGTACCTACATAGTATATTTTATATTTTTGAACATTTCAAATGCATATGTGAATACACATACGCATACACTTATACATTATATGCATATTTATTATGTGCAAAGAATATATACGACGTATTATCTGCGTTTTTGATGCGGGCAATAGGCAATTTCTTGTTATTTCTTGATTTTTTTATTTTTTATTCTGTATTTTTGACTTTTTTATTCTATTTTTGTTTATTTTTTTGTTTTGTATTTTTGTTTTTTTGTAGGAAAAAGATTGCGACTCTAGGATAGTTAAAGCATTTTTCGTAATTAAATTTTAATAGTTGAATTTTAGCAAATAAAATACTTTCAGGAACATAAAAAATAGATTTCTCTATTTTTAATCCATTTTCATTTTTTTTTTGTTTTTATTTTTTTTTTTCTATAGTTTTAATTTTATTTTTTGGTTTTAATATAACAAAAAAAAAAAATAAAAATCAAAAATTTTCTTTGTATTTGATTTTAGTTTTCGTTGTTCACAGAAAAAAAAAAATACTTCCTAATTTCGTTCTTTTTTTTTGGAGTATTTATTTTTATTTTAGAATTGTAAATTAAGAATTCATTTATATGGAAAAATTTATTAGATATACGTTTGAGAATATTTAGTTTTGTTTTTTTTTTTTTCATTTTTCTTTTCATTTTTCCAAAACGACTAGTTATATATATATATATCTAAAAGTTAGCCTATTTTTTTATTGTTGATTTGTAAATTAGAAATTTTCAGAATTTTTTAGGCAATTAAATGCAGCAAAGAATAAGGAAATAACGTAATTATTAAAAAAAAATTTCATTAAAAAAAAAATTGGGC
Source organism: Argyra leucocephala (assembly GCA_963942445.1). NCBI lineage: Eukaryota > Metazoa > Arthropoda > Insecta > Diptera > Dolichopodidae > Argyra > Argyra leucocephala. Next base: position 1,492,534 of record OZ012679.1, read on the forward strand.
TTAAATTCTTAGGAGTTAATTTTTTTCAAATTTCAATTGTAATTAAAGAATTAATTTTTTGTGTATTAACATTCATTAGTTTGTGTCGAATTTGTTATCAAATGTTAAAGTCATCAAAATAATTGAAATTACCCAAAAAATAAAGTACCAATTTAAATTTTTTTAATTTCCCTGGTTTGTGTCTTCGAATAAGCCAACTCGAAATGTTTCTAATTGATCAATATAGGCGTATTTTCAAGTTCAAATGATTGTTTGTTTTGCAAAGCCCTTCATCTCTTCATGATGGTGTCTCCGTTGTATGAAAAAGACAATTTTAAACCAGAATGGACAGTTATACATCGATTAAAATGTTTGTATGCTAAAATTATACATGTAATAAATTTTAATACGAAATTTTTAATTAAAAAAAAATAATAAAATCAAAACGAAATAAAAAAAAATTTAATTAAAAGTATTTGATTTCGCCACGTCTCATTTTAAATATCTCTCATCATCAATAATAATGAAAATCGGTTCGGGGAAATAGCGCTTACATTTGTACCATACTTTTGTTATTATTTGTACCCGTCTGTACGTTACTTACAGATTAAATATAATGATCTAGTTTCAAAAAAATAATTGAAATAAAAGTTTGAATCTAAGACAATAAAGCTTACTCCTTAGTATTTTTATAGCACTAAATGACTACTAAACTAATCTATGAAAATTTCGAGAATTACCGTTATTATGATTTCAGTGGCAGTTTAAACGACGGAAACTGTTTACAAAATAACTACTCTTATAAAAAATTACATGTATTTTCGCATACCAAAATATTAAGAAAGTAACACAGCATTATAAAATAGTAGTTCAAATGTTAACGATAATCAAATCATATTATCAGCTAGATTCAAGAAAATATAAAATAGATAATAATAATTCAATAATTAAAATATTTATACTGTGGTAGTAAATTTGAACTCATAACCATATTATCGTTGGCTGCACCACGTATATAGTGTGTAATGTAGGTGGTCGATGAGTCGGTTAATTAACATATTTTCAACATTTAATATAATTTAGATTATTGCTAAGTACTCTCTTATAAATCTTTTAAATTATTTTTCATTATCATCTTAAATTTCAGTACGTCAATATTTCAGTATTAAATTTGAAATTTTGCCGTCAGATCTCTATTATCGATTCAAATTCATACGTGGACTCAAATTCGTTAAATGAGTTAAGAGTATAGAACATGAAATAATATTGACCATTACCTCTTTACCTCAAATCTCAGTCTTCAGTGTCTGTATAATATACCACGTTTTGTTCTAGTTTTTTTTTTTTTGGAAAAAATTCGTATTTTTTTTTTTATTTTTATTCCTATTATTTTTTTTTTTTGCTATTTCGTACACATTCAAATGTACAGTCAATACAAAGTTATTAGTACTTTTGTTATAATTTATAGACCTGGAACGTTTTTTTTTATTAAATAAAAAATAAAAAAAGTAGAAAAAGAATATGATATGAAGTACAAGGAAATGAGATTTCATATATTAAAATTATTTCGCCATTTAAAGTGCTTTTTGTTTTTCTATTTTTTATTTTCTTGATTATTTTTAGAAACTCTCAAAGTAAATACTCGTATTACAATAAAACTAAATTGAATTTACTGATTTAAAAAATTCCGGTTGCATTGATTTTGTACTTCTTTATTTTTTGTTTTTTTTTTTGTGCAAAAAAGAGATTGGAAAAAATGTATGAATTCAAGATGGGAAAGGAAAGGTGTATAATATACTACTGAATTGAATTTATTATTGTATACACATACAGTAAATGAAAAAAAATATATAACATTTAAATAACTTTAAAAAAATTTAATAATATTTTATATAACATTATTAATATTAAATAAACACCGCAAACAATGAATGAAGTAGAACAATTTAAGTAGACAAGGCAGCATAAAATAAAACAAATTCTATTTTTTACAAAAATGACTGTAAGTATGTTGCAGTATGAATAACTCAATGCTTATCAAATCTCAAATTTTAGCTAGTTAGACTATAAAGTGTGAATAACTGAATTATTAAAATATATTTCGGGCTTACGTATTTAACCCTTTGAGATCGAAGAAAAACATTTATTTGTTTTACACCACTATTTAACTGGTATATTTTATATATATATATATATATATATATATATATATATATAAATATATATTTTTTTACACAACTATTCGGCATAGCTATTATGACATGATGATGATTTTCTAATATAAATTATAATTATTACACAGTATAGAAGCACATCACCATTTCTTAAAGGGAAAAGTAGCATGTTCATAATTTTACTTCAATATTTAATAACGAAAATGTGCAGTTTAGAGATAGCACCAATTGAAAATAAGATTTAAAAAAAACCATCTTGAACGGTATAACCACGTTTGATTAAATTAATAATTTATATTAAATGTTGAAAATATGTTAATTAACCGACTCACCGACTACAGACTACACTACACTACACACTATATACATGGTGCAGCCAGCGATAATATTCAAATTTATTCATATTATAATGAAGTACAATACAGAAAACATATATTTAGTAAACAAATAAATAATAAAAAAAATATATACAAGATCAACAACAACAACAAAAAATACAATACAGCTTTTAAATTATAAAATACTATTGAGTACATAAATAATAAAGTAAAAAATTAACATTATAACTTTAAATTTAAAAAAAAAGTTTAAACAAATCTGCATCAGAAATCTACTTTCATGTTTATATGTAAAAAATAAACTGGCAAATTTCTCCCATTCTTGCTGTCAGATTATTGAAATATCAGAATGGCCGAAAAATGAAATTATTGACAAAGAAATAAATAAATAATTTTTTATTATTACTCTAATGTCATTCCAACAATAACATTTGTATATGTAACTTATTTTTTTTTTATTTTATTAATATTCGATCTGAAAACTACATTGTCAACAACAACTTCCTTGCACCTTCTGTATAAAAAGTAATAAAACAATTTTGACACTGACATATATTTCCAGAAAAAAAAAATCGAAACGTTAAAAATCAGCTTAAATTTAGGTAGATTTCCTTACCCTTACCAACAAATATTGGTAGATTTCTACCACTTTCCGGCCCTATGAACAGGCATAATAAACGTAATTTAAAGATGCTTTGATCTTGGGTTGGCGAACATTTTGTATCACCTTCAATGAATGTTACCATTTTTTTTTTGACTGGATAGCTAAATGTAAGAAAATATTTGAAGATCAACTAGAGGAAAACTAAAATTCAAAATATTTACAATATTTTTTCCGCTGCAAATACAGCCTCTGTATTATTGATAGTTTGCATATATATTTACAAACAATTCAATTTGGAAACAAATTGAATGGAAAAAAATTTATTAAATTCAATATCGTCCAAATTTATAAGCTCTTTGCAATCTAATTATAAAACAAAAAGTAAAATAAAAAATTCAAAGTTTAAAAATTGTAAGGCTACTTCAAACTTCTAAAAAAAATTTATTTAATTTAAAATACATACGCAATATTTAAATATGAAAATTTTTTAATTAATTATTTTGAGGACTAATTATTCATTTCTGCATAAAAAAAAACAAAATAAATAAATAAATAAAATAAAAATATGCATAATATTTACAGACCTTCTTTTAATCTTCTTCATTTATTTATTTTTTTTTATTTTTAAATTAAAATGAAAAAAAAAATGAATTAAAATTGAAATTAAAATTATGTCTGCTCTTTGAAAAGGACTTTAAAAATATGAAATTTTGTAAAATGGAAAAAAAATACAAATGGGCATTCTTTCTAATATTTAATAAAAAAAAAAAAAAAATTAAAAAAACCAGGCGTTGCTAAAATAATAAAATAATATGTACAAGAGAATAGCTCCCCATAACCTGTACCAAAAAAAAAAAAAAAACAAATTCATTAATATCTCAGTTTGTACAAAAAAAAAAATGAAATAAAAATAAACAAAGTTAAATGTAATTTATACTTTTGTTCATTTTTAATTTTATTTTCATTTTCTTTAATAATTTTTTTATTTTCGTTTTCATGATTTTTTTTTTTTTTATTTTTTATTTAAATTTTGATTCTTTTTTGTTAATTTTATTTTTAATTCATGAAATTTTTTTTTTTTTTTTATTTTTCACATTATTTAAGTTCTCATACTTACGAGAAATATTTCTTCCTTTATTTATTTTTTTTTGTTTTTTTTGTTGTGATTTTTTGTTTTTGAATACATATTTAATTTCTCCTGGCGGCATCTATAAAACAACAATAAAGCACAACAAAACAAAAAATAAAAATATAAATACACAAAATAACGCTAAAATGATAGTCATAGTCAGAGAGTTAGAGGAACAAACAGGAACAGCATCAGTAGTCCATCCATGATGATTATTTTTTAACATCATGTTCACCATGTGTACTTTAGAAAAATTGATGATTTCTGCATATAGAATTTAGAGCTTTAAAACGAAAAAAAAAACTTGGACAGAAGAAAATAAAAAACAACCGAATTTTTATTTATTGGGAAATTCAATGGACTCACTTTTTCTGATTTTTCTCTTCGTATATTCTCATATTACTACTACCTTACCTAGTCTAGTGCACGTACTTGTTATTTTTTTTTTTTTTTTTTTTTTTTTAAGAATAAGCCTAAGGAATGAGGGAAATTTGAAAAAAAAAAAAAAACAAGTGAAAGAACATAAAATAAAGCAAAGTAAACTAGATCTATGACGATGACAACATCAACGGGTGAAGATAAAAGGGAAAGTTCTTATTTTGTTTTTCAGAATGATGATGGGTACCATAGAATTATTATTATTTTTTCTATTATTAATAAATTTTTATTTTTTTAATTTTCACCGTGAATATTTCGAGGCCTGATGATAACATAAAAAACGAAATAAGTTATTCACATATGAATAGTTGTAATACATATATAAATACATACTGAGAATATGTATGTAATATCGTATCGTAAGGATATTTTATTTCAATCGCGTATTTCTTATGACATAATATGCAGTACACAAAATGTGTATATTTAGAACAATGAAAGCAAGCCAGTACATAACAAAAAAAAACTGAAATAACTGTTTAAGAAATATGTGACATCGACATGTTTAAACTTAAAATTGATTTAATAAAATTACAGAAATTCATATTTCCAAATCAATAATTATATTCGTATACAGGTGATTAAAACAATAATTAACTTCATTGTATTATTTATTTTAATTAATTTTTAAAAATCTTATAAATTTTGACGATTCTGTACTTAATATAATATTTTTTTACATTTCAATCGAATCATTCTTATATTTAATTTATTATGATTTAAATTAAAATAGCTGAGAAGAAAGCATATAAGTAAACAGTAAGTCTAATCTAATATAATAATACCCTAATAATGTCTGTACAACTTTCCACCTCGGTGAATTAAAACAAAAAGCAGTGACACTAACCCAAAAATTTAAATGGGAATAATTTCAACTAATAATTACCGTTTACGAAATAATAAAAAATTAAAAAGTACTAATTTATATGCCTATCTTTCCAATAATTTATTTATAAAAAAGTATATCCAAGTTCTAAACCCATATAAGAAAATTATAATATAATCAATACAAGAAGCAGATAACCAAAAAATCCACAACATCAATAATATATGAAGATTTTTTAAATTAGCTACAAGTAAAGTCGTCAAAACAATTAAAATTTGAACGTTAAGATTTTGATCGATTTTTATAACTTACAGATTTATTAATATTATCTATAAATAAGTTGTAAAATCAACCAAAACAAAATCATGAGTTGTATAGGTAGTCTAACACCGCCAAATACCTACTGATGAGTTCAAGTGGTGTTGTGATGAACGAAAAAACACCTAAAACTTATTGTAATTAAAATTACCCAACAATAATAAAGTACTTATTGAAAATTTGTAAATTTCCCTGGTTTGTGTCTTTGAATTAGTCGAAATCGAAATATTTCTAATTGACCAATGTAGAATATTTAATTTGTAAAGAAAAATATTCCTATTGTTGCAATGGTGTTAAATCTGGCTTTGCCACCCTTAGAAGATCACTAGATTTGCTAAATATCTTTCTTGTAAGAAACACATCAAAAGCAAGATATCATAGAGAACATATCAACGGTAATATTGACTATTTTTTCAATTGGTGCTCAAATTACAAAACTATCATATTCTTCGTCTTCACATGGTGTCTCAAAAGAAAATTTTAAACCTGAATGGATAGTTTTGTTTGACATTGATGACTTCACATAGCTAACAAAAATGTTATGTTTTGCAGAAATTGAGAACTTTGTTAAATATTTAAATAAAGAGAAAAGTAATATTTGTTTTAATCCTGAACCGGAAAATTTTACGATGGGAATAGTTAGTATTAAGTATATTTTCTTAATAGATTAGAAACAACAAGATTCAGGTCATTGAGAGAATTATATGTTTGATAGCCTAGAATATATTTCTATATTAGATTCCAATAGATATCATTATATATCTATAGATTTATTACATAATCGGGTTAGTCCTGTTTGTGTTGCAAAACATAATTTTATGAGTTATCAAAGATTTTTATTTTGTTCGTGTTCTATTCTGAAACCAAAATCCAATAAAAATGAAATTGTACATAATATATAGTCCTAAGATAATTTTTTGTTTTTAATGTCTTTATAATGATCCAAAATGTAATAAATTATCCTAGATGCGACAATCATTTCTTGTATAATTATCTAAATTAGTCTAAATATTTCATCTAAGTGCAAAGGAAATTCAAATCTTCAATTACATTAGAAGATAATAAAAGCTAGATCATAAAATCTTATTGGTAAAAATATAAATACCAAAACCGAGTTCATGAGTGACCAATTTGACTGCAGCATATTTTTTTAAATAAGCAGAACTAGAATAATAGTAATGATGAGTCAGGCCCAGGACCTACATGGTTTGCTGGCTACCTAAGAAAGTAAGTAAGTGATTGATAATAAATGAATATTTTGAATAAATCTATTAATATTTATATGCAAATCAAAAATATAAAAAAACTTCTAGTAACTGTTGTTTGACAATCCGCTCCAGCAGACTTAGGTAATAGTGGTGAGATTGTGAAAAAATTTATTTACATTTTCTTAATAAAAAAAAAACCATAAATATAATCATAAAATTTCAAATTTAAAACAATTTTATTAAGAAACCTTCATATACGAGTATATCTATTACACACCCTATCTATACAAACATTTATCTTTAATTGTAAATATGTAAATTCAATAAATTCTTTTAAATTGTAATAAAAGAATCAATTATTATCTCTTAATTTTATTGTCATAACAAAATCATTTAATTTAAACTTGAAATTCCGATTATCCTTTTTTTCTATGTTTATCCCATGCATACATGTATGTACTATATTATTTTTATTTATTTAAAGATTTATTTATATATCTCTAGGAAATGTATCTAAATGTATACAGGAATAATAATATTTTAACATAATTTCTTTAAAGTAAAGTGCAATTATCACATCATAAATAAAAAACCCAAAGAAAAAAAAAACATATTTTGATAATATCCTGGTACACGTAAACAGATCCTTAAATAGAAGTTAACAAATTAAATGAATTGAATATATAAGCAGTACCATCATCAACAATCGACCTTTAACCCATCCCCAATCATCTTCATTTAATCTTAGGCATTATTTATTTACTTTTTGATTATTATTGTTTGTTTTTTTTTTTTTTTTTTTGTTTTTCTTTTTTAAGTAATTTTCAAGTTTACATTTCCTGTCAACACTTTCACTTCTTCACAATTCAAATATCTATATATATATATATATATACAAACACATGTGTAGATACATATTAATATCAATATTAATAAGCCATAGAAAAGAATGATAATAATAAAATAATAATAAGTAGAAGAAAAAGAAATATGTATACAATTCAAACCAGAAATACAAATATCTTAAATTGCTCTTATATGATTCATTCCTGTACTGGTATATGATATTTTCTATTTTTTGTGTACCTAAAACCAAAAAGATTATGTAGATAGGTTTATTTAAAACACTTAAATAGTAAACTCCTTATCCTTGTTGTATTTTTTATTTTTTTTACTTTTTTTTTTTTTATTATTGTCATTGGTATATCTTTATCTATATGAATATATATATTCAACAATAATGTTATTATATCTATATATGTTTTAAATATAATGGGAAAATCCTTAAAGATATCATCTTTACATCTTACGAACAAACAGAATAACTCCTCATTTTTATTCAAGTACCATTTTATTCTTTAACTTGATACCAAGTTGGGTTATTTCAATTCTTTTTCCAATGAACTATACAATTATATTTAACAATATATATATATATATATAGATATATAATATAATTATATACAATATATATTTACATATAAATGTATATCAACAAAAATCCTTATCGTCTAGTCTGGTTTCAAAAGATACTTGTATAAAGATATATATATATATATATACAATAAATAAAAGAAAAATGAAAATTTTCCTTCTTTAAAATTATTCAAAATGAATTAGTTAGAGTGAGATAGAAATATCAAAACATAGAGAAGAAAACTTTCACTTTCAACAAAATGAAAGTTAATTTGTGTTGTGATGTTGTGATGATGATGTTATTTTCTCATCCTCGAAATTCTTATTCAAAGATATTCTAACCAACAAAAATAAAACATAACAACAACAATAATAAGAAAATAAAAAACACATAATTCCAGGAAGTCTGAATTGGTTTTTGGAATTCTTTCACAAAATATAGAAGACGATTTATTTATACATAATACCTATTTATATAATGTATTATATATACAAAATGTATAGGTACATATATAAGCAAAAGGAGCAACAATTTACCTTAACTCAATTTCTTACTTTTAAATATATAGAGAAAATATTGGAAAAGAAATTAAAGGAATTTTTTATTAAACATCTCCAATTCAGTTGTTGTCTTTATATTCCTTAGAGTTATATATTTTTTGTTAGAACAAAAATAAAATATTTTTCTTTACAATCCCATCAATTTTCTCTACATAATATTCTGATGAGATTCAATCTTCTTTTTTAGAAGAAGATGAAGATAATTTTCTATTGTTTACAGTTTCTATGGTATAAATAATACCAATTGAATGTGGGTACCTCAACTAACAGAATAACTTATGTTGTTAATGTAGGTCCGGGATTTGTTGTTTTTCTATTTTTATTTTGTGTTTTATTTGTTTTGTCTTTAAAGGGAATATTGTTGAAATATTTTCTTTTTATTATTATTGTTTATTTTTGTAATAAATGTAAAGTGTTAAGTATTTTTGGTTTTAATATTCCTATTCCTAGCTATATCAAATTTTTCTAGAAGTCATAAATAACTTTTTTGGAATATATACATATATGTATATATATAGATGACTTATGTGGAACAAAAATAAATATATTCATCTTATCCTGTTTGTGTATATGTACAAATAATATGTACATAATATAATAATACAAGTGTTTATCTATACTACTATAAGGATTCTTTAAGTTTAACCACATTCTGAGAATTATTTTATAGAACAGTAACAACAACAACAACAACAACAACAACAACAACATCAATAAGAATAGTGTTGCTCTGTTCAGTTTGTTATTTAGTGATTTCTAAGTAAAACATTTTTAACATAAAAAAGAAAAAAAAAATAAACAAAAAAAAATTAAAAAAAGGATTTTCTCTTACTCATCTTAGAGTTTGAGTTTGAGAAAAATACAAGGATGAACAAAGAAAAAAACAGAAAATCAAAACAGAGAACCCCAGAATAAAATGAAAGAGAAATAAATATTTAGCTACATATATATGTATGGATATTAGTAAATATATACCCTCTTATAAATAGATGAAAATGCCATGTGGTTTTCTAGAAAATTTTGTTTTATGTTTTTCTTTTATAGTTAGGGATGTCAGAAATTGAAAAAAGCAACAATTGGTTTTCTTTTAATAAAGTACGAGATTTTAAATAAAGTACCTAATTTTTAGTCCTTTAATTCATTTGTTTTGTTTTTTCAATTTTTCTTGATTTTATGATTTTAAAGCAATAGACAATAATATTTACTCAAAGTATATATATTATCTTATGATATATTTAGTTTTATATATTATATAACATTTGAGTATATATATATATAATTTTGTTTTTGGTAAATAACTTAAATCTTCTAAATTTATAAAGATAAATTCTCAAGGACAAAACGATTTTATAAATAAACATTCTATGTAAATAACTTATATTTTAATTTTAATTTAGGAAATATAAATTTACTATAAGTGTAGAAATTTATTAAAAAGTAACTTATTCTACTTTAACAAAGAGAAAGAAAAATTTAAAAATAAAAACAAAACAAAAAACTGAAAATAATATACTTGGAAAAGAGAATGTCATTAAAAATATCAAATTTACATATGTAAAAACAAATATATGGTCAAAGCCGTCGGTAAAAATTTTAAAATGTCTTGTTGATTTTGCGTTTTTATAAACTTAATGTTCAAAAAGGGGGAGAGAGTTAATATTATTTAATATATTAAAAGTTAGTATTAATCATCTTCAATAAAACCAACAAGTATTAATTATCCACTAGCTATTCACGGTGTTATATTCATCGGACTAGCGTCGTAGGATATTTCAGTTTTCTATTTTGAGATGATAGTAATGCCAAAGAGAGACTACGAAAATTAATGATTATTAAAAACTTTACCGATGTGCAAAATCTTACATTATTTGGTTCGTGTTATTGATAGTTGATTTTATTCATCAAGTGGGAAGTTTGACAGACATTATTAGCATAATACATTAGATTATTGACACTAGTTACACAATCAGATCTTTCATCATACTAAATTCATCAGCTAAATACATCTACCATACTTTTGGTATAACTAAATACATTTACCATACTTACTATACATAATTTTAAGCTTCTAATACTATAATAAACTTCCATGTAATCAAAAAATTATCAAACTAACTAAAAAATATAACAAAATTACTTAATTTTAAATTGAAAAAAATAAAACAAATTTTGTTTGAGTATAATTTAAAGTATAGGTATAATTTATTTACTTTATTTATAATTTAAATTTACAAAATTTTATAATTTATTATTTTACAATTTTATTATTAATTTGTTTTATTCCTAATGTTATAACTATAGATGTCAATCATGCCGATCGTTGGGTATTTGATTGGATGAAAGTGGATCGGTTCGATAGCTTTTTTATGCATACGATTCAGTTCATTTAAAATAAGTAGAGGAGCCGTGTCCCAGATAGGGTTTAAATAGGTGATATATTATCTTTATGTATAACAAATCATTCCTTAACGTAAACGAATTCATTATTGTTTGTATTATCAATTTTACTTATCTAATTTTGTTGATTTCAATTACCTTTCATCTTTCTTTTTTAACTTTATTTTAATTTGTAATGTATTTTATACCGAATTATTTACTAATACTACTTGTTATTACGATATTTGAATATAAATATTATTTTTTAATATAATTTTGAATAAATCTTCCTGCATGTATCTGCCAATTCGACGGAACGCTTCAATAGATATACAAATTGCAATACATACACAAATTGCGTTAATCTGTTTTTTTCAACATAAAATAAATATATTTCGCTAACCAAAGCGCATTAAATTTGAAACATAATTAATTAAAAGTGAACAAAAAAGAGCAAATTAAATACTGTAGAGCCAGAAAGAACCAACATCATTAAATTTGAATTGAAAACAGTAATGAAGCAAAGAAAAAGTTAGAATTTATTTTGTTTCCATAATTTATGGTAGGTTACAAAGCTAGTATTATTATCTGGTTAATTTTAATCTATCTCTTGTGGATTTTATAAAACTCGCAGAAACGAATATTTCCAAACACAACATTTCATATGATTGAAATATCGCCCAAAAAATATCTCAACTGGGAATTTTGTTTTTGGAGAAATCTCCAAAATCTTCAAAATGGAAATCTTGTTTTTGGAGATTTTACCCTGGTCATTTCGAATGGGGATTTCGTACCCAACTCATATTTTAATTAATTAACTATAGTTCATGATCACTTGATGTAAACTAACTAAATTCAATTTTCAATAAAATATTTTTGAATTTATAACTTCAGTTCAAAATTCAATAATTTCCTTTTAACATTTAATTGTTATGTATATATATAAATTTATAGGTAATATATGTATATACAGATAAAATAAAATTTAAATATTACATTATAATGTACCCGATTGTTATATATGCATCATAATTGGTAGGTTTATATACCTTATTTTAATCAATGTTATTTTTTTTTTTCAAATTGAATTATTTATTCTATTTGTGGTGCATACAAAAAAGTATACCAAAAAGATGGAAAAATTACAAAATTTTCATTAGAAAATGTATTTTTTTTGTTTTTGTTTTTGGTTCCTTGTTATAGATCTCATTGTGTATAGGTATATATACTAATTTACCAAGGTATGCAATTTAATTATAATAAATACATCATATATAATATTTTCATATATTGTATATAGGTATATATATATATATAATAATATATTGGTACAAGGGTATGTAAATATATGGATGCTTATTTGGATGAATATAAATTTCAGTAGCTTGTAATTTATCCATTTTATTTACTAGCAATCAATATTTATGTATATACGAATATACATATACTGTATAATATATCAAGTTTCTATAGTATACTTTTGAACAAATTTATTTTCATTCTTGTTTATGGTGATGTCCACATCAGTAATAAGTAATAACACATATATATTTATATATATTATGTATATATATATATATATATATAATTTAAATAGCCATATAATCGCCATCATCATAAATTCAATCAATCATGTTTACACCTCACGAACTTGTCCTTTTTAACATTTAATGCACTTTTATTACTTTACACCTGGTGAGATGTTGTTATTCCAATGTAACTAATTTTTTTGTGTTTTTATTTTCTTCTTATATTATTGTTTAAATTTTTTTATTATTTTTTCTTGTTTGTTTTTTCATTTTGTTTTGTTTTTTTTTTTGTTTTTTTTTTTTATTATTATTAAATATTGCATTCGCATCTTCATCAACATCATTTTATATTATGAAATATTTTGAATTGCATCTGAACATTATTTACATCAATTTTATAGGCATATCCTTATAAAATGTGTTCTACTATACTATGTATATGCATTATGTTTACATAATATGTGTATATATTGAAAAAGATTTTTGATAGCGAAAAAGTGGGTAAGATAGAGGTTGTATAAAATTTTGAACTCATGCTAAATAGAGCAAAATTTTTTTTTTGTTGAAAATTTTATATAATCCACTTCACTCTTATACACAAAAATTATTATTTTCTAATTTATATATGTGTACATACTTTCTCTTCGTATGGTTGTTTGTATATAAAACTTGGTACACATATATTGAAATTAGAAGTGTGTTGAAAATTCATTTATTGAAAACTTTAGATAATAAATTTAATTTTTTTTTATTTTTTGTTTTATTGCGTCCACAACATGTAATCATCAGCATCAGGAAAAAAAGGTCAGATAGTCATCATCAGATATATGTACTTAAAAGGTGCAACTTGTTTTGTGTGTGTAAGTGATGGATAAATGCAATAAACATATTCAATACAATGTACAATGTGACTTTATTCGGAAAATTACAATGTTTTCTAAATCAAAAAGTAAAATATATCCTCATCTGATAATAGGAAGTTTGATTTCAACACCTACAGTTGAATATTATAAATATGATATTTTAACTCTGGTCTAAATTTACAAATATTTCTCTTTTGTGTCTATAATCCTAAAATGGGTTATTTTTTTTTGTTTTGGGAGCATATGGTAACCTAATCTTTTGTGTGATATAAAATTACTAAAACATATTTACCGCATTACCATAATATGAACAATTAATAAAATACATTAAGAAGTTCAATAATTATGAATTTTGAATTCGCCGATCATCATAATTATGTCATGTGAGAACTACCTCGAAGATTTGAATATCGGTCTGGGCATGGTTTTTTCCCATTATTTCTAGTTAGAGATATTAATTAAATAAATTGAATAAATATTATTAAAATTTGTTGGGAATATAATTCTGCCATCACTAAAACAAAATGGAACTATTCTATTATGAAGATGTAGCTCACCATCACATAAAAGTTAGTAAATATGTATATACCAACAATTCGAATTAAAATTTATGGTGTGAATTTTAGTATGCCAAAATTTTGCGCAAAGAAGTTAGGATATACATTGTAAAAAAAAATAAAAATATATATATATATATATAATAAATTACCAGTGTTATATTTTTATATGCAAAGAAGTGGTTTCTGCTTAATTAAATGATCGCTTGTAGAATTAAAATATCAAATAAAAACCATATAAAGTATAGCATAGTCCCACAACTTCCCACGAAAAGTAATAATAAAAAAAAATACATTTTTATTCTTTTATAATCTGTTGACATTAAACATCAACACATGATAATCTGTATATAAAAAAAATTTAAAACTCATGCTCCTAAATTTAATACTCATTTTAATAAAAATTTAGTCATAGTGTAGTTAAAAAGGACGGTAAATTTTACTATACATATCAATAAACAAAAAACAACCAATTCGGATCACAAGTTAATTTTTCATTCAGCCTATTATTTAAAGTAGTGTATTAAAACAGTGAAAAAAGAAAAAAAAAAAGTTAAAAAATATAATAAAAAAGGACGAATTGAGTTCTCCCATATTACACTCAGAGTGTATTTTATTGTGTGTTGTGAAGTAAATTTTTGAAATGCGAAATGCATTTTCATGTTTATACGTGAAAATATTTTATGAAATTTTTCAATGCATTTTTCTGTACATATCTATGCATACTTACTACACCTCTATTTTTTTTTTTTTGTTTTTTCGTTGTGTAAGACTACCAATTTTATATTCAAATTTTGTTTGTTTAGTTTTTTTTTATTTTTATTTTTTTCTTTTATTTTTACTTTTTTGTTTTTTAATATTTTTTTAGTGTAAATCCTCTACAGGTGTTTTACCACCTTTATATATATATATATTTTTTTTTTGTTTTTTCGTTAAACCGCATTCAAATCCTTCAATTTGTTGTACAATTCCAAAAAACACAAAAAAAAAAACAAAAACGAAAATTCAACAGATTTTTTTTTGTTTTTATATTTTATTTCCCTTATTTTCCTGTCATATATTTTTATGCACTTGCTGTGTGTGCACTCTCTCATCAGTTATATTTTGTATATTTTACTCTGTCTGTATATATACCTTATGTAAATGAAAGGATCTGTCCCTTCACAACAGTAACGGGATATTGATGTTGATGATGATAACTACTGTAGTAAAATTGCATTTTAAAAACAAAAAAAAAAATATTGTTTAAAAATTGTTAGCAGTGGTGCATAAAAATGGTCAATGCGCTGCTGTATTCTATATAAACTGGAACTCCCACTCCATTCTAAAATATCCTTCACAATAATATTATTGCATATTAATAAAATCATACCGCAAGAAAAATGTATGTACTAAAAAATAAAACATCATAAGGAAAATGAAAAAAAATATTTAGTAGAGAATAAACACTGGCTCATATCCACCTTGTCATGTTGAACTTTTCTTTTCTGAATTGCATTTCAGCACATAAAATGCAAAACTAATATATATATATAGAACCAGTTGCATATTAAAAATAAGCAAACTGCAGTGTAAAAAAAAAAAAATTTAATTTGACTTTTTTTTGTTTACACCAAAACAAATGCAAATTAAAAAAAAAATCATAAAAAATTAAAGCCTTAGGGTTGTATATAGTAGGAAGGGATGAAAAAGATGAATTGAATAACGCCGAAAATGAATGAAACGCATCCATTTAATATCGCTCGAATACCTCACAGAAATTACAAAAAGGTTATTCAGAAAAGTGTTGAGAAAGGAACAAAAAAAAAATAATAAACTTACTCCCAACCACTTCAATGAACATAATTCAAGGATGTGTTTACACACATAAGTATACATGTATATGTACGTATATATAAAATACACTATTTTATTGCAATTCATTTCATATATTATGTGATATTTAACAAATTGCATTTTTAAATTTGATGGAAGCATCAGGTAAATTCCTACACCTTATAAATATCCTTCACACTTTATATATGTATATACATATATCTAAAATTTTACTGTTGCTATTGCAACAACAGAATTCACTCTATTCAAGAAACAAAAAAAAAAAAAACACTTAAAATCTGTTTTTCGTTTTTATTTTCTATTTTTCTTATTTTTGTTTCAGTTGTTATTATGTGGTATAAAACAAATTTATCCAAATGTTTAACATCAAGTGTATGATGTCATTATCGTTGGGGTACATCATCATTAATATCACCGACCTTTATCGCTATCAATACCATCATCATCATCATCATCATCATCATCATCATTACCATCAATAATAACATTATTATCAAAAGCAAGTGAAACATCAGAATCAATATTGTATACATCCTATATTTTGATCAAATTTTTCGATGATTCCTTTACAAACAAATAAACATGACTATGATAACAATAACAATAACAACAAAAACAGCAGCAACAGCAGCAGCATCAAACAATAACAACAACAATTTATTTTTATCCAAAAAAAAAAAAAAATATAAAAGAACCGGTTAATAAAACGGTTTCAATAACTGGGCTGTATAAAATTTTGTTAGCTAGCTGATTGTTAACATCTAACAAGTCATATAGACCATCTCCAAAAAAAAAACAAAAAAAATCAACAACAAAAATAGTCGATTATGTTGATGGTGATGCAGTTTATATATATGTCTATCCCACTATAATGCATATTTTGTTTGAAATAAAAAATGCATTTTTGTGATGGTAATCATCATATGACCTACACAACAAGGACATCCAAAATCACCATCCGCCAATTTTTTTTTTTTGTTTTTGTGTTTTCAATTTTTTTTTTTTTTTTTTTTGTGTAAATAGTGGAAATGATGATGATAGGTTTATTCTGTTTTATTGTTTTTTTGATTCATTTTATTTTTTTATTTTTTTTAAATATGAGTATTGGTTGCATCGAACTTTAATCTGTGTGTAAGAATTACCAAACAAAAATTAAAAAAAAAAAAAATCTACTGATTTGATTGTACTGCAATGTTTTGATTTCACGGTTGTTGTTTTGTTTTGCTTCGTTTTTTTTTTTTTTGTGGTATTTTTCTTGTTTTTATTAAAGTGATTGCAAAGTGCATAATAAACACATATTTAACAAATCATTTTGACCGTGAACCACGTGCAATTTATAGTATTAACTGGATCATCACACTCTATATACATGTACGATATAACTTGATATTATATAAATGAATGAGTAAATATATGTATAAAACAGCGTGTATTGAGAATTTTCTGAATGAAATCCTAAAAAAAAAAAAATTTTTTTATGCATTTAAAAACAAAATAGGGTAAAATAGAAAATGGTAAGAAAGAAAACATAAAAAAAAAATTCAGGAAAAAACTACCAACAATTATTGGTAAATTGTTAAAAACAAAATCATAAATTGATGAATTTTTTTTTAAAGTTATTTTTTTTTTTGTTATTCTTGTTTTTCTGGATCCATTAATTGCATAAATTAAATGCACACCTCTTTACATGAATTTTAATGCAGTTATTAAATTGTATAGTTAAGCTTTTTTGTTTTTTTGTTTATTTTTTTTTTTTTTTTAATATTGTTAATTTGAGAAACAACTCAGATTCAATTGATCATGAATCACTAATCAATTCTGGGAATTATGATTTACATATAGCCAAAGTTAAGTTTAAATTTTTATTTAGTTTTTGAGGTATTTATTGCTGGTTTATATGTTGATTTGATTTGTATAAGGATATTTTAATATAAAAGTATAAAATTTGGTTAATTGAGGTTCAAAACGAAGTTTTTATAAATTTTTTAAACAAAAACCATAAGAGCTCATAATATTTTTGATTTAAGATATTATTGTTAGTAAATAATATATATATATATATACATATTACTAATATTGGAATAAGTTTGATGAATATACCATGTCAGTTTTGTTTAACCGATGTACACAGTATGATGATTGATGACTCTATCAAGATTTATAATGTGTTTTAAATTTATAATATTAGCCTGGCTATGAACAGAATCCAAATATATAGTTATATTATTTATTAAAATTAATTAATTTAATTTAATTTCACAAATATTTTATTCTTTAATTTATTATAAATGTTTTATTTATTTTATTTTACATATAAATTATTTTTATATATTTATTATTATTTTTATTAAATCTTAAAACTATTTTAATATTTTATTCTATTAGTCTATTCCATTAGATGGTCCATGGGAAAGTGAGTTTGAATATAATAAAATGCACAACAACCGTGCTGTGAAACACAAAAACAAATATCAATATAAAAATTAAATTAGGTGATTATGGAGATAATATTAAAAAACTAGAATTAAACAAATTTCTTGTTTTGGTAATTTTAAAACTCTTGAATTTAACAGTAATGAAATTCAATTGTAAATTATTTAAATAAACTTTCTGAAAATTGTTTATAAATTTTTACTTTTATGAAATATAAGTTTTGAATTATCGTTTGATATGTGTAATCAATAAGAATGAATTGATAATCAATTATTTTGTATATGCCAAAGGCACCCGAATATTTTTGTATTTTAAGATTAATACTGTTTTTTTCATATCTTTCATAAAGCACAATTTTACTTCCAAAGTATTTCTGAATTTATGCACCAGCTTTTTGTTTTTTTAATTTTTGTACCTCTAATATATTAATACACTTATTATGTCTGTAAAACTTTCCATCTCGGTGAATTAAAGCAAAAAGCAGGGAAAGTAACTCAAAAATTTATATGTGAAGCGTTTTTAAAATATTTCAAACAAAAATTACCGATTAATTACCGATTACTAAATTTTATGTCCGTCTTTCAAATAAATCATTTATAGAAAAATATATCCAACTTCTAAACCGATATAGACAAATTGTATATTTAATACAAGAACCAAATAAGATCATATTCATATGCAAAACATCATAAAATCAATAAAATATGAATCTTTTTCAAATTAGAAGTATTTTTTAAAGTCATCAATTAAAATTACCCAAAAAATAAAGTACCTATTAACATTTTTTTTTTAAATTTCTCTGGTTTGTGTCTTTGAATTACCCACCTCGAAATGTTTCTAATTGACTAATGCGGGTATATCTTCAAGATCAAATGAATGTTTTTTTGTAAAGGAAAATATGGATAAACAGAAAGAAAATATTATTGCCATGGTAGTAAATCTAGTATCAAAATCCTGTTTATAGGAAAAACCGCCGAAGCAAAATATTATAGATAACATATCAACAATTAAAAAAATTTGCAAAAAAATATTTAATTTCGCCACGTCTCTTTTTAGATATCTGTCAATTAAAAGAATAATAATGAAAATCGGTTGTTAAATGGTTCAGGCATTTGTACCGTACTTTTTTGTAATTCACATATTTAATATAATAATACTGATATAAATTTAGTTTGATATAAATTATATCTTAATTTTCAGGTGCCAGAAACATTTATGATTTATGTATATGTATATAGTATACTTGCTTTATGATTTTAATTTTGATTAAATTTCTACAAAATAACCTCTAAATTAATATAAGTCGATATTTTGGAATGCATAAAAATTAAATTAAATTATATTAATTAAGTGAACCTGTCTTTTGCAAATTTTTTCATTTTTATCTGGCAAATAAAATATGTCGATAAATTCATTGTCTAAAATTAATAACATTCGCATATTTTCTTTTAAGTTTTAAATTAAGTTAAGTTACTTCTCAAATGAATAAATTTTCAAAATTCATATAAAATTGAAAGAGAGATTTTATATAAGATTAGAAAATTTTAGTAAATCAAAATAAATTTGAAAAATCACATTCTAAAATTATATTACGTATATTTCAATTCGACATGCTTACCAAAAAATATAAAACGATTGATTTAAATTTCAGATTTACAACATCAATGATGAAAATATCATGAAAGTACTTTATTACATTATTCAATCCCCAAAAATTAAATTCATCAAAATATTCGTTTTTTTTTATCATCTCTCAAAATTAATCTTCTCAATTTCATACAATTTCAAATTTATAATAATTTACTACAATTTGTTTAATAATTTTTCACACGCGCACCCCATCATCCCATTGAACAAAATTTTTTTATTTTTATCAATGAAAATTCTTTTCAAATTCAAATTCATAAATGCATCTGGTTTATATATTTAATAACAAAAACCAATAATAATTTTACTATGTATATACAAATACATATAATATGATATATATATAGTATTATCCTTATTGAAAATAACATGAAAATTATATGGAAAATGCATTCGCGGTGCATCATTACCAACCAACCAACCAACCACCATCATCACCAAACCGTCATGAACTAAACAAAAGCAAAAAAAAAAAAAAAAAAATGTGTGGGAAAACTTATGATATACAATCCGATGATGATGAACTTAAACTAACTTTGTGTCATTATCAATTTTCAAAAAAAAAAAAAAAAAAAAAAAACAATGTAAAAAACTCAAATTGAAAAGGACCTAAAGGGTTTGTTCCGAAAAACAAAACATAATCAGAATAATAATAAAAACTCATTTAAAAAAGTGCAACAAATGTAACAAAATGCAACGGAAACCCCCCACATACCAAATGCAATATTTTTTTGACTTTTATAGCCTGCTGAAATGGCATGGCTATTATGTTGATGATATTGATAGTATATATATATTTACATATATATTGTTTTTCATAGTTATGATGATGATGATGTTGATGATGATTAACATATATATGGTACATATTATACATAATAATGTGGAATTGTATAAATACCTTTATATGATAGCCTCAAATTTGTGGTCACCACATTTTTGAGGATAATGAAATTGTACCACAAATTTTGAAAACCAAGTGGTTGTGTTTATTTCTTTTTTTCTGGTTTTTTATTTTTCTTTTTGTTATTTTTTTTTTATATATTTTTTATTTTTTTTTTATATTTTGGAATTCAATTTTTGAATATTCGTGATGATATAACCCGCTGATGTCAGGATTTGTTGGTAATATCAGAATTTTTTTTTTATTAATATTATTTTTATTTTTTTTTATTTTTATGCGATTTGTGTCAAATATAAACAATAATAGACACCATTCATATCATCAAACCAAAGTGTTTTGTTGTTGTTATTGCTTTGGTGAGATTTTTATTTACGTGTGCAACAAACAGAAAAATGCATTTAATTGCAATAAAACTAGATTAATAAAAATAAAAAATAAAATTAAAAATAGGATCAAATTATTCCAGGAATTTGATATTACAAAAAAAGAGAAACAACAACAATAAAAATAAAAAAAAAAAAAAACAACTAAATGAGTGAAATAGAGTAAGGTTTTAGTTGAAGGGAATTAACATTAGTATATAAAAATATTCTCATCATCAGCTAATATACTACATAAGCATTTTGTCATTGTTTTTTTTTACTTTTTGCCTGTAGGAGGGTCATTTTTATTCAAAACATCCCCAATACATACTCTACTCTTGATTTGTGAAATATTTGAATTGAATAAATAGGTCATCATAGATTTTTGACAGGATTTTATCATATATAATAGAAATTATAGCAATTTTTGTATTTAGCGAATAGAAAGTGAAAGGTAATTGTTATTTTTATTCTAATTGTTTTTTTCTAATTATTGCAATTGAAATTGCCCAAAATTTGTAAATTGCAATATTTTCACATATGTATATTTGAATGCAGAAAATAAATATGTATTGAAGAATTTGTAGGAAAAAAATATTTAATATTTTGAAGGACGATTATAGATACACTTAAATATTTTTTTTATTTAATAATAATAATTATGGATTGGAAATAAATTAATAAAAATTAAATAGATGAAATTTCTGGATATTTTGAATAATTTAAAAAAATAAATTATAAATATTTGAGAATTTGTAGAATAGTTTCTGGCATATTGCAAAATATAATATGCAGCTTCACCGTACATTAATACAGCAAAACTATAATTTAGAAAATATGCGTATGCGTAATGCGTAATGCGTATATGACAGAACTAATGACAGAATAGAACTGTTACTAATAAACAAAAAATGAATGTTAATTTTATTTGTGTTGATGGCTAAAAAATTAGCAAACTAGAATTAAAGGTAATATATTCAGAGTAAAAATATATGAAAAAAATATGTTATATAATATATTATATTATATATTATATTAAGGATTAGTATATTTATATATTATTATAACATCTATAATTACATAATGTAAAATTTAATGTTCAATACGGAAGAATTGAAAGAACATGCAAAATTAGATTCGAAAGCAAATTGTTATCGACAACCAGAATGACTTGTGAAAAAATAGATGCAATGCTAAAATAGAGAATCATGGACGGGATTCACCACCATTGCCCTTTGAATAGACAATAAAAACAACATAATTCAGTCATATAGCAAGAAGAAGAAATAACAGAGAAATTTATTGTATATGTCATTATTAATAACATACTTGATCCCGGCGTAACATTCACCGATCAAGCATTAAAAAAATATTTATTTTCACTTCATTGAAATATTTTACTCAAAGCTAAATTTTTTATTTCAGCAAAACAAATAATTATACTTAGCATATTGTTCAATTTAAGCATAACATTTTTGTTAGATAGATTTTGTTTTCTTTTTCTAATCTGCTTGTTGTTGACTCCGTAGAGTCTGAGTCACTGTCAATTTTGGTTTAAAATTTTTTCTTGCATGCACCAGAGACGGCGGTGTGGAAATGACGAAAATGGTAGTTTTGTAATTTCGGCACCAATTGCAGAATGCAGTCAATATCACCCTTTATATGCGTTCTCTATAATATTTTGCATATGGTGTTTTTCCTATAATAAGAATTCTAGTGAAATTTTACATGTGGCAAGCAAGATTTACAACTATGGCAACAATAGGGAATATCTTCTTTCTGCTTGCCAATATTTTGCTTTACTAAACATTTATTTTTTTTGTTGATGGGTGGAGTACGGCATAAAGGGCTAAAAAGCTTACATGCCGGCTCTGACATATTAGGGCCACCTCCGTAGAGAAAATACAAAAAAAAAACATTTATTTGAACTTGAATATGTTCCTGCATTGGTAACTTAAAAACATTTGAAGGTGCCTATATCAAAGACACAAACCTGGGAAATTTTTAATTATTTTAATACGTACCTTATTTTTCGGGTAATTTCAATTCTTTTGATAACTTGTAAAAAATCCTTCTAATTTGAAAAAAAAAACTTCATATTTTATTGATTTCATGATGTTATACTATTATTCAGATGATTTTATTTGGTTTTTGTATTAAATATATGATTTGCCTATATGGGCTTAGAACTTGGATATGGTTTTCTATAATGATATGTTATTAAATGATTTATTTGAATGATAATACAAAATACTCAGGCACAAAAATTAGTACTTTTACTTTTATTTATTTTTTAAAGCCTAAAAAGTGATGTTACCTCCCATTTCAACTGCATAAAAAGATAAGAAAAAATTCAGCGAATGTCCAAGTATTATTTAACTTAAAGGAATTTTGACAGTTTGATTATAAGCAGATGATATAATATATAATCTTACTTTATCACCCTTATCTTTATAATCTTACAGAAATATATTTAAAAACAAATTTCATATATCAAAATTTCTTCAACACTGTCATTCTTCAACACAATTCAGTAATTTGACAGTTTACCTTATAGCATTATTTTTTAGGTGAGTATAAACTATGCATTAATCGGTAATTTTTTGCGGTAATATTTTGAAAAAGTTTCATATTTAAATTTTTGGGCTCCTTTAACCGAGATGGAAATTTTTTTATCGCAGTATTGCAACATTGCATCTAGTCTCCATAATGCATTTTCGTTTTTCCATTTTTCTCTTTCCAAAATTCATTCATTCATTCAGTAATATTTTTCCTTTATTTACTTTTTATATAAAATCGTTTGTTTTGGTCAGTTTAGTTTTAACTTCGTCACTTTTAAAATAATATATGCTCTCATCTTATTTTCTATAAATTATTTTATATTCCAGCCGTATTAGAAAGATGTTGGAACAAAAAATATAACTTTTTTCTGTTTGAAAACTTCTTAAATACACCATATAGGACCAACATTAATGGAATGTGTTATGTCTGATATGTCTCTTTCTTTAAACATAGAATAACATAAATTAAGCCATGTACTTATAAAATAGCTACATGTCCTGAAGAAAATAAAAAATATTCATTGAATTTCATAATTTCCTTGACATCCTTCCGATTAATTGTTTATATTAAAAATAAAAAACAACTTTCAATAATTTGCTGATCTTGATACATATTATTATTATTATTTATACATAGTTAAACAGAAATACATACATATTTAAATGTAAACAAATTTATAGAGTCAAAAAAAAAAAAAAAAATTCTAAAGACCAGAATGAAATTAATTTAGTAGAAGGGTATTTATTATATTGTATATACATATATGTACACACATAGTATCCTTTTATTACAATTCAATTTACCGGGCTCTTAATGATTATTAACCCCTTGAAGTGTTCATTTGATTCTAATTATTTTTTTTTTTTGTAACAGATGTGTATTGTATAATGATGCTAATATATACATACATATGTACATATATAAATATTTTTTTTTTTTATTATTAATTTATGTTAAATTTTTATACATTAAATTTATTTTAATAACTTATAATTTAAAAAAAAAAAAGCTAAATAAATATCTTAGAATGCACACTATATTATGTTTCTATTAGATATATTAAAAATTAATTAACTTAATTAAAAAGACAAGGAAAAAAACTGAATACACCGATATTTTTTAAATCGAATGGTATGTAAGAGTTCTTTAAGTGATTTAATAATATATACGGAATAAATCGTCGATTTTTTTATATTATTAAATTAATTTTATAGTATATTTTGTAAATTTTTACAAACGGGATTAATTTATTGCACTTTGCGTTTGTGAAAATGCCTTTGTTTTACTTTTTTGGCCATTATTTTCTATAAGTCAGATAAGATATAAGTAACTGAAAATTTATTAAAGCTAATTAAAGCTCTCTTGTTATGACTCTAAGCTCATATATACCATCCTTAAGAATAATATAATTGATATTTGGGAAGGCCTACACGATACTCATATTTTCCAGATCAAAACCCAAAAAGCAGTGACATCCAAATATTTAAATTTGAAGCTTTTACAAAATATTACCGCAAAAAATTGCCGATAAAGAAATAAAAAAAATTAATATGTACTAAATTTTTGGTCGTTCAGCCAAATAATAATTTCAAATGAATCATTTAGAGAAAAACATAATTATCCAAGTTCTGAGCCCATATAGGAAAACTATATATTTAATACAAGAACCAAATACATGATTTAAATAATAGCAAAACATCATAATATCAATAAAACATGAAGCCTTTTCAAATTAAAAGTATTTTTTAAAGTCCTCAAATCAATTAAAACTACCCCAAAAGATAAGGTACCTTTTAGAATTTTTTAAAATTTGATTGGTTTGTGTCTTTAATTAAGCCATTTCGAAATGTTTCTAATTGACCAATGCAGACACATTTTCAAGTTCAAATAAACATTTATTTTGTAAAAGAAAATATTGATAAGCAGAAAAAAAATATTCCTATTGTTGCCATGGTGGGTTCATCTTGTTTTGCCACCTTTTAAAGTTCTCTAGATTTGTTAAAAATCTTTCTTATAAGAAAAATACCAGAAGCTAGATATTTTAGAGAACATATTTAGGGCAATAATGATTATTTCTTCAATTGGTGCTGAAATTACAAAATATCCATCTTCGTCATTTCCAAATGTGGTTTTTGTGGTATGCTAAAGAAAATTTTAAATCAGAATGGACAGTTGTCGCTACGAAGGTAGATTACAGAGAGAAAAAAATACTCTGTTACAAAAATGTTATGCTTGAATTGGACCACATCCTAAGAAAAAATAATTGTTTTGTGGAAATAGAAAACTTTATATGATTTTAAAAATATTTTAAATGAAGAGGAAATAAATATTTTTTTAATGTTTGACCGGTGAATGTTACGCTGGGAATAGATAGTATGTTTTAAAATCAGTTCAAAATCAGTCGAATCATCAAATCGAATAGACAATGTCGTATAACTTTATATCAAGTCAGATTTGCTGGTGCGGCTGAATTAACGTTACACAACAAACTTCATTTCATAATGATATACTCGTATTATGTTTAAAAGAAAAAAAAAAAATAATTACTTTTCAAAACCTTTAAGGATATTAATGTATAAATTTTAAAATCAAATTGAATAAAGTTATTTCATATTTATTTATTACAAATGTATGCGTAATTTTAATATAAAACGCGACGCGTACACTACTCGTATATTAAATTTCAAATCAATTGGTTTTTTATTCGGTTATTTTTTTTTTTTTCTTGAAAATGTTTTAAATATGATTTATATGACAAGAAGGGTTGACTTTAATATATAAAAAATAATAATAATATTTGAAATCAAAAAAGGGTTTGATTGTAATGGTTGCCTCATGGGGTTTGTAAAAACTTTATTTGATTCTATATCACCCTTATCTTTATTATCTTACAGAAATCTATTTAAAAACAAATTTCATATATCATAATTTTTTTTTTTTTTAATTTTTTAGAAAAAGATGAATGCAATTTAATGTCCTTAACAACAAACATCAAGTATTATCAAAATTATAAAAAAAAAGCAAAAAAAAAAATAGAAAACTGTTTAGAACAACATGCCGTTGAGAGTCCTTCAAGGTAACAAAAAAAAATTTATATATATATATATATATATTTTTTCTACTTATTTTGTTTTTTCACTCTTTTATTAGAAATTGTATAAAAATAAAAATATTTTCACAAGTTTGAAATTGAATTTCGAACAATGTAATAAATGCAATAATTCGTTTACGATATACGAAGTATCGTGAATATGATGTGATTGGCTAAGTATACCACTAACAAAACTTCACTCTCCGATCATAATTATTTAAATTGAGGACGTAGATTAATTTTGAAATGTAATTCAATTTCTATAATTTTTGTCTATTTTAAGCTTATGCCTGATACGACTAGTGGTTAGTGTAGTAAGTGGATATATTTGAAATTTTCTTCCACACCGTCTTTGCACTTCCACACTAGGTTTTCATAGCTATGGTAAACACTTTAAAAAAAATTTACCTATTTCAAAGTTTAGTCTAATATCAGTCATATTATTTTACATGGGTTGGATAGTATAAGAAATCTTTCCGAATAGGAAATACCATTTCTGGATAGGAAAAAAAATAAATTAGAAAGAATGAATATTAAACTGTGAATATATTTTTGAGGACAGTCGTATAATATGACGTATATATAGTCTAGAAAAAATGTTGTTTATTAAGGCAATTATTTCTACGGTGTATTTAAGAAATGCTCGTAAATTCAAACCAAATTTTTTTATATTTTTGACAGTAATTTAGGTACATGAAGTACGATACTGCAATTTTTAATTACATGTTGAAACTAAAATATTATTTAAATCGATAAGTTCGGAAAACATTGTGTAGTATAGACTTGCAACACCGTACTTAATTAAGAAAATGTGATTCTATCTAAGTTACTGTCAAGTTCCTAATATATCAAGTACCCAATATATATCAATATCAATTTCCCAGTATATACGAACTACTATTTTTGTCAGAAACTAAAACTTCTTAAGTAGCCTAGTTGTTAATACTCTCAATTATTTTTTGTTATAATTATTTTATCCCAATGACAAATTGTACAGAACTAGGTTTAAAAAATCTATAAAGCATTTTGTTTTCATCGGGAACTGAACCTAATTGATCTTTCGGTTGAAAGATGGTCACGCAGTGTGTAGAAAAGCATTCATATGTATAATCTATATATGTATAATTCTGAATGTACATATGTAAATTGTAGTGAAAGAAAATAAAAGGAAAATTTTTCTAAAACAAAATTGTTGTATAGAGCTTTTCTATTGAAATTTGTATTAATTATACTTATGGGTTAGAATTCAGACTTCACTTTTTTACAGAATTTAGTGCTCTTAATTCAGTATATATTTTTTTACATTAAACTTACCTATATTATATATGTATATATATGTAAACTTAGGTACACTTATATTTGTTGGCTTATTGCAGATTGACATGCTTGGTACTACTATTGTAATACCTGTCATTACCTTGCTATTTTTTAAAAATCTGGAAAATTTCAATTCTACGCAATCCTCTACGGTTCAGTAATCCTGATCATATCAAAGCTTATGTCTGGTCTCGATGACATATTTGTCATAATATATGTCTTAGCTTATATATATATATAATGTCTAGTCCAGATTCCATTTTTTATGTGAAACAGAAATGTTAAGACATTTTGTTGACATTTTAAGTGACGGTTTAAGAATACATACATATTTGTGTAGCTTTTGCAAATTTTTGCTGAGTAACGCTTATTGTAAAATATATAAGAGTAATAAAGTAGTGTGTTAAAATGATTTGTTTTCTTAAATTGTTAGTCTTAACTGTATAATTAAATTTTTGCTAAGAAATATATTGTAAAAAAAAGACATAATAATTGAATTATTAAATATTTATAAGCAATATGAATACCTTTGAAACTATAATAGTTGTCATTACAAACGAATAGATTATATAAAATGTTTATTTCTTTTCCACTACACATTTTCTGTTCAAATGAAATGTTTTGACATAATTTTTGTAGCAAAAAAAAATTTCTGACATTTTTTGACATTTGCAAAGATTCTTAATGTCTGACTAAAGGGCTTAAGTCAGTTAAATGAAATGTACCGTTACGTGTAAATTGTATATTGCACACTCATAATGGGAATATCAGAGAGTTTCGTCAAGTATTCGTTAACTTAAGTTGGCTTAATAAAGTGGGATTTTATTCGTATTTAATTTAGAAGCTATTATTACTTATTAAAAATTTGTGATATAGTTTTAAAAAAATAATCTAATTATTTAATTATTTACATTATTGGGTCTAGACGGAGACATAAGGTCCTACTAGCCGTACTTAAGTTAATTTAATTGCTTTTGTTAAACTTAACGCTATAATTAACCTAGCCAACTTAAGTTACGCCTGCTAAAACTTCATTTGATTTGACACTTTGAAAGATGAAAAATCATTTTGAATTTTATTTATATTGATTTTTATCCACAAATCGAATGTCATTTCATTCAAACGTCATTTTACTTCAGTAACCTATACGAACTAAATCGTACGAGCTTAATTTGAACGAAAAGTGAATTTTTTAACGAAAGTGAAACTTAAGTTAATTTAAGTAAGGGTAGTTCATTATATACAAACCCATTAGAGCGTACAAGAGAGTTTGACATTTACTTAAGTACGGCTAAGTAGTAGCCCTTATGTCTTATCTTTAAAATAGAAATCAAATGAAAATTAATCACTAATTTTTTAAAAACATAATTACACTGATTACGAAATCATTCTTAATCCTATTTTCTTTAGTTTTATTGCAATATATGTAGTTAAATTTGATTCGACAAACTAATCCTTCCAATCTCTTATAACCGTTTTTTCTTATTTTAATACAAAGGCTCTTCTTTAATACAAGGAACATTTTTTTCTATAGATTTTATTTCAAATCCTTTAACAGGACATTTTTACTTCTATTTTTAACTATATTTTAATCCTTGTCGATTTCTCTTTTAGTTGTTTGGTGTATAAAGCAAAAAACAAAAAAAAAAAAAGTAACTCAATGATATTTTGATGGGTGTAAATATTTAAAATACTTGTAAAGTTGAAATTCCGAAAAAACCGCGTAATGTTATCAAAAAAACAAAAAATATATATATATATATATATATATATATATTTAAATTATTGTATTTATAAATAACATACATGTATATTGTATATAATATTTTCTACATGATTAAACTAAATCAATTTATAGTGTAACACACACACACTTTTTTCGATTTTCTAATGTTATGAAATTTATATTAAAATTTTGTGGTTATCCATGAAGAGGGCTCTAAAAAATCCTCTTCAAATAATAAAATAATATAAAATTTATATAAATGTAGGTATGTATAAATCTATAAAATTGAATGTTAATTTTTTAGAGTTTGATTTTATAAATAATAATTTATTAATGTTGGGTGTTGTTGTTTTATATTTCAGTTAAATTTTGACTTTTTTTTGTTATTGTTGTTTTGTTTTTTTTTTTAAATAATTTTTCATTTAAATATGCTAGTGGGCATTAATTTAGTGTGTGGTGATGGATTACACATTCATGTATCACTAATATATACATGTATATATATACAGCCCGTGACAAAATTATAACTTTTAGGATGAGGCTTATAGTAAGTAATCTGTGAAAGTGAAAATTGATCAAACAATACCATAACAAGAATAAATTCTGTTATAATTTGAGTTCAAAATCAAGAAAATATGTTAGATATATATGTGATGAAAGTCAAATCAATATAACACGATGAGGTAGGTAGGTAGAAGTGACGATATATTGTTAGGAAAAGCCTCATCTAAATTTCGGAGTTTGATTCTAGCTACTGTTGGACAACTGCAAAGGAAATGTTCAAGAGTTTCTGTCTGATAACATTTTATAATATTCTGCCTGGCACAATGAAGGGCTTGATTTTAGATATATTATTCAATTATAAATTTATAAATTATGTGTAGGTGTTGGGCCTAATTAATACTTGACATTCAGGATAAATATAACACTAGAAAAAACTTGAAATATATAGATTCTGTATATCGGGCACAAAAATATAGCTTAAACAATTACTTCTTAATTGTTCTGTCTTTTTCTAAATTTTCTAAATTTTGGATGGATATCGCTGGGTGATCTTTTAGTAACCAAAATTTAGTACCTTTATCATTTTTTTTAAAAGCTGGAATAGTTTAAAAAGCAGAATCCGCGTGAAGAAATTCTGAGATTGATTCTATGGTGCCATAATAATGAATCTATTTGGTCTAAGTGTGCCGGGGTGTTGTATCAGGATGTCAATACCGAATCTATTCAACTGATCTTAACAGTATTAAAACGTATTTGGTTACAAAATTGGAAATCAATGAATTTTTAGATGATAGTTTCTGTAAGTGAAAGTATAGCTGTCTGATAAGCTCTGAAGCTATAAATAAGGAAAATAGGCTTAGAACCTAATATATATAGATTTAATTTAATGAATTTATTATGACACTGATTTTAATTTTTATTTCGAAATGTTTTTAAAGTATTTTAATAGTATATAAGGCCTTTCGACATAATTTTGTTTTAACCTTATCAATTCTGACGAAAACATATAATGTAGTACAATTATTATTTGTTACTGTTTTGAACCTCGTTGGTGATGATTTCAATCTTTGCATGTAACTGCTTAACCGGTTGATAAATCCATTTTCTCTGTCAGGATTAACACGTGGATCAATGAACATTTCACCCGGAAATCTAAGCGTTTGACCGTTTAACATTCCTGCGGATGAACAATTTAAATACTCCTTGGTGATAGTTCTCATGCCTAATGTGTCTAATAATATTAATGAAAATTCTTCGCTCCAATGTTTACTGTTGCATTTGATGTAAATACACGTTTTCAACTGTTGGTGAAATCTCTCTACCATCTCGTTTGCCGTAGGCAGTTGTTTGTATCCAATATTGATATAAATCTATAATAGGGATGGCACCCTATCGACATGTTTAATTTAATAAACTTAATGTGACGCTGAATATTTAATAAATTTTATTTTAAATTGTTATGTATTTTTAGCTATATTTCCATCAAACTGATGCAATACAAGCTGGTTTAATATATTCATGTGTGAGTTCACATATGAGTTTTAAATGCCAACAGAACCAAATAAATTGAGTATTACAATTATTTAAACTCTTTTACAGCCATTTTTTAATTAAACATTTTCAATTAAACCTTCAAATCAAATGGAAATCTTCCCCAAGAATTTACAATTTATTAAAACAATTTATCGTATTTATAAAATCTATATTAAGCAAATAATTTCAACACGGTCTGTATATTTCAAAAATTTATATTTAACTCATAAAAATTCTATAGTGGTTCATTTAATTCAAGCATTAGAATTTAAAATAATCGTATTTATAAAATAATAATTATTTTATTTCTGTGTTTTTATTTTTGTGTTTTTATTTTAGAATATATTTTAATAAAATATTATTTTGTTATACTTCCGCTGACCTACCTTACCAATTAATCTATTATTAAAATATAATAAATTTGAATTTTTAGTTGTTATTTTATTTTATAAAGGATCTTTTAATTTTACTTCATATATGTTGTCTTACAGTTAGATTGTGATGGATGTTACGTCCGTCAATTAAAATCTCCTTCGTTTTTGCCTAGCGAAAACGTAGTAATTAGAAATTATAGTATTGATGGAAATACAGTTATTGCTTTTTATGTATATGTATACATATTGTCATTATTGTCCTGTAACCTCATCCGTGGGGCATAAAGGCATTAGGCGAAATTTTTTTCGAATGAAATGAAATGAAATCGATGACCCAAACGTAACTTCGTCATAAACTTCTCTTAGACATCGTCGTATAGTAGGAGCGTTTTTTCTGTTTTATAGATACTTCGTAGGTGTGGACACATGCTCATTTAAAATCAAAGAACTACTACCTCACACACAGTTCCAATATCAAACAGTACGTGAGTACTAAAGGTTTCATCCTAACGCTTGGCTATTTAAAAAAAAAAAAATCTTCAAAATCTCTTACAGGATCCTCATTATTTTCTTATTATTTGTGGCCATTCATGATTCTTCTAAGCACAACTTCTTGTTTTGTTTATCTAAACCTAATTAAAAAAAAACTGTATTTTCATCCTTTAATAAAAAATGATTAACAAGTGAGGTCAATAAAAGAGAAAATAAGTAGCTAGTTTCAATTAAAAGGTGTTGGGCCGATTTGAAAACCAACTAAATCTATACTTGTGGGAAAATTGCTTAAATAACATAGGATATTAAGATAATAGAATAGCAGTCAAACACTTAACAGCGGATCTGTCCTCAAGACTTATCATTCAGTACTTTCAAATAGAATGTAAATCCTAGGAGTATATTTGTGTAAATCTAACTATTTAAAGCTCTATGCAATGTTTTTTTTACCCTAATCTATTACAAAAAAGTTGTCTCACCTTTAAACTTATCATCACAATAAAAAATTTTGTGTAGGCAATTAATTATCTGATTAACTATTAATACTTCGATTTTATGAGAAAAATGAGAAACTTAAACGAATGTAATACCAGTAATACACAAAACAAGATATGGGCCAATTTTTTTGCAATAGAGTAGTACCAATAATCAAAAGAAAGTATATACATTCATACCACTTTAATAATTTACTAAATATCTATTGATAGTATTTTGTTAAATTTAGAATTAATAAATTCTCATTCTACAAATTTCTATTCAAATTCAAATTTCAACTGAAAATATTTTTAAATAAAGAAAAAACAAAAACCATTTTAATTTTATTTTATAATTTTACCAAAGACATAAACCAAATAAAAAAACAACGAAAATTATTATTCAGTATTTCTCACATGACAGATTTAAATATTTTCAATGTTTATTAGAATAAGAATAAATAAATCGCGCCATCTTCAATTTCGTGTAGTAATTACTCAATGTTAAAATAGAAAATTGTTTCAAGCACAGATCAAAACCAATCAAATTATAAAATTGAGTTGAAATTAAATTTTATGTTAATTACTATTACCAGCTATTACTGACATCTATTTGTCATATAAAAACTAAAATAAAGGCAATTAAATAAATTAAATATTTTTCATCCATAAGGATATGAAAATAATTTTATAATTTTTATATATTTATTTATTTATTTATTTGGGTGGTTCGTTCACACAGTAATGCTATACCAGAGATAAACATTTATGTATTTGTATTGCTATAGCGTGCTCAATGATTTTATTTACTGAATATGGAATTGTAGGCTCTTTTTGTAAATTTTGCTTTCTCGGTTGATTCACCGTTGTTATACATAAATGAAAAAGCTTTCAAAAGGACTTTGGGTAGGTAGGTAGGTATACCTTAACCAAAAGTGAATTAGGAAAGGTAAGTAGAAAATTCTTTCGAAAATATTTTTTATGTAAATTATGTACATATACATACAAAAAAATCAGCTGTCTAAAGATTAAAAACAATTTTATGTGTAGGTCATAAAAGTACAAAAAATATTTTAGGGCTTTTTTTCATAATATTGTCTATTTAATTTTTTTTTTCTTTATAGTTTAGTTTCAGAAAAACAATTTTTTTGTTTTGGGGAACTAAGTATATGATATCCAATCAACAATCCGATAGCCCTGGCGGTAAATTATATTCAGTAACAAATAATCATAATAATGGTAATAATAGTAAATAATAATAATAATAACAATAATAATATACATATATATAATATACAAAGGCATTTAATTTGATGTAATATAAAAATTTGGAAAAACTAAGAAAATTTAAATTGAAATAAAAACACTCTCAAATAATCCAACATACTCTCAAATTGAAATTCATATATGGCACCCCACCAATGGGACATAGAATGGAACATATTAAATTTTTATCACCAATTCGTGGTCGGGCTCTAATAAAAACGATATATGGATTAGGATTAAATGTGGATTATATTTTTTAATAAGTATTGTAGTTCTAAAAATCAAAATCTTACATTAAGTATGGTAGTTATTTAAATTTTTACTAGTAATAAAGTAAAACGTGTAATGATTTTATAGTATTTATTTATTAGTTAATTTTCGGGTATTTCAACTAATTAAATGTGGAAAACTACTGCTACTGTCATTCCCTTCGTGGCCTAATCGATTAATGGAGCACAGAAATATGTTTCAATCACAGCTATAATGAAATATAATGTCCGGTATGAATAATATAATAACATTATATTTGATCAGTAAAGAGGTGAATATATTCGTCTCAATATAAAAAAAAATTTATGTACCTATATAATATAAGTCGAATTCTGTACACTGTAACTTTTCTAATTAGAATTTAAATATTAAATCTTTGTGATAAGAAAACGAATGAAAAGCTTTTAAAATTTTATTAAAAAACAAAAACCCGCTTAGCTTTTACTCCTTCTACAATATTTATATTCGGTATCTGTTGTCAAAATTAAGGTATATATATATATATATATATATATATACTCATAATATTAATATACATAAAAAAAATAAGATTCATTATAAGAATATATTTTATATATATATATGGAGAGAAAATTCATATGAAAGGAAACGTCCTTGACCGAGACAAAAATTTTGAAAAATTTATTTTTTGTTTTATGTATACAAAACAAGGATCCATCTACACATTGTGCACTTCATATACGTAAGTATTTATTCTTGTGATACAATCGTGTATATCTTATATACACATTTTTTATATATATACTTATCTATAGATTGCAGATTTGTATATGCCATAACTTAAGCTAATTGTAAAAAAAAAAATTAATGGTTATTTTATGATTGTATTTGTGAGAATAAAGATTACCAAATGCATTGATATAAAAAAGAAAACTTCTCTAAAATTCTATGTGTATTTAAATGAAAAGAAATAAATTGAATAGATTATCCTTTTTTGTTTATATTATTTTTCAAAATATTTACATTTCATTATATTTCATTATATTATAGAAATGTAATTTTATAGTTTTTGAAAGTTTTTTGTTTTGAATAAGAAGTTAAAAAAAAAATTAATAATATTTGATTTTAGGGCTAAATAACGACCAATTGAAGAAGCCTGTCATATAGTCATTTTGAATTGAAGGGTATAAAATAGTATTTAAAAACTCATTTTATTTTTGCTGCATCTTTTAGTTGGATTTTATGTGCAATTTAATGTGCATAAAACTGAGCCAAATCAATTCATGGATTTTGTTTAACGTGTAAACGCTAAATGGATT
Source organism: Argyra leucocephala (assembly GCA_963942445.1). NCBI lineage: Eukaryota > Metazoa > Arthropoda > Insecta > Diptera > Dolichopodidae > Argyra > Argyra leucocephala. Next base: position 1,528,920 of record OZ012679.1, read on the forward strand.
TCATCGTGAATTTAATTGTCAATTCGTCGCTCCGCAATTATACTGTCGTACATCACAAAATCGAAAAAATGAGCTGAAAATGTCATCTTTATTAATTGTTGATACTCTATCGATCTGTGTATTCGGCGTTATAGTATGTAACATAGATGCAGAGATATAACATTGCTACTTTGACGAAAACGACACCGAGATTTATGTTTTTATTCTTATTTTGACTTAAATGCCAAATTTCTGGATATACGACAAAACGCGGTGTAAATTAAGGTTTTCGGATTTGTGTAATTATTTTGACTTAAGTTGGCAAACAACAAATTGTTACTTGGTAAATGTATTTGGAAAAATATAATTTCTTTTAGTATTGTTCAAGTGGTTGTCAGTAGAATGGTTGTATTTTTTATTCAATCAAGAATTAGTATGTAATACTTTATGACTGACTTATAAGTCACTATCTCGTACTTTTAAAATAAAAGTTTTGGTAATAAATATTACAATATTTTTGAAAATTAGATTTAAGTAAACATTAAGATTAATTTTTTAATTTTTGACTATTAAAGCTTTGTTTTTAAGTGAGATTTATCTCTTTTTTTCGTTTGAGTAGATTTGGACTAGAAAACCAAATATCATAAAAGCTCATGCAAAGAACAAACTTTCCCCAATACAATAATTAGTAGGTCCACTATACAGAACTATATAGAACTATCATTTTAATTTAATATTTTTATAATTTGATATAATTATTTTTATTGATTTTAGGTTATAAATTAAAATTAAATATATATTTCCTCATTAATAATTTGTTAATAATAATTAACAAACTCTTAGCTCAAGCACACAAACCATCAGGAAGTGTAAGAATAACTGAAACATAAAATGAAAATGTAAAATAACAAATAATAAATATTTCAGTTGTGTAGATGTAAAAACTTCTGAACTCTGTGTAAATGTAATAAAGCTATTATAAACAAAAAAAAAAATATAAAAAAAAAAATAATCTATTCAATTTATTTCTTTTCATTTAAATACACATAGAATATTAGAGAATTTTTCTTTTCTATATCAATGCATTTGGTAATCTTTATTCTCACAAATACAATCATAAAATAACGATTAATGGTTAAACTAAAACTATCAAATAGTCATATTGAATTGAAGGGAATAAAATAGTATTTAAAAACTCATTTTATTTTGATGTCTTTTTTGGACTTATAACTCACTATCTCGTACTTTTAAAATAACACGACGAATTGACTTGGATTAAATCTACGTGTAAATACTGTCTAAAGAGTAAAATGAAATGAAAAATGAATCCTTTTAACCTCATAATCATTATTAAATTTATATTTTCTTATAATGTAAAACTAAATTTGACAGCCAAAAGCCATTCAAAACTATTACTTTGAATTATGTATCTTGAAAAATATAGCAAAAAATACGTAAACAAATTTTCTACATGAATTCGAAATATCATTATTTCTTACTAAATAAAACCAAAATACAATACAAAATATAAATACTATTGGTAACCCATTAATTCATTACCACATACACATAATTTTCGGTGCACATTTTATTGTTTTTTTTTTTTTTTTTTTTTTAAAGTATAATAATATATATGTCTTTTTTATGTACATATGTACTTCCTAGTTTTTGACGTTAAACTTGACATATACTTTATATTGATAGAGTTCAATATAAGTGTATATGCAGCAAAAAATAAAAATACACAAAAAACACAGGATCCTACAAGTTATTCTTATTCACTTGATACTGGCTGGCTGCTGTTTTTTTCTCCTGTTTATATACACATTCATATAAATATACATAAATGTTATTTATATGAAAAGTTTAAAAATATGTGTATATAGAGAAATACAAAAAAAAAAAAACCCCAGATGAAATAATAAAAGATAGGTAGGTGCTGTTTGAATTTCAGTTTTCAATTTTATTATACAGCACGCAAGAGTGTACGATAGATTAAAAAAGGATATTCTGTTCTATTTCGGATGAAATATAAAAAAATATAATACAAAAGAATTTGATCATTTTTTTGTTTTATCAAATTTGAAATTTTCAATTTAATATTTATCAAATCAAAAAAAAAAAAGTAATTATAATTACTTTTTAATTTATATTTAATAATATTTCATATTTTAGTTTTCTATGAAAAGAAAAAGAAAGAAAAAATAATTATTTTATTTAATTTTATTATTTTCTATAATGTAAAATTCATGTAACAATGTAGAAGAAAGTTGAGTTTTACCAAAAGTGAATATCCTTAAAAAGGATTACATAACAAGAATTAATTGATATAGATCAATATAAATTTTTAATAAAGTTATTAATTGTATTTTGCATACAAAAAAAAAAAAAAAAATACACTTGAAAAATAAAATTCAAAATACCGTTAGAAAAAATAAATAATATAATTTTAAAAGATTTGTGAATGAGCGCAAATAAGTTGTAAAAAATCATTTTAAAATATATTTAAAAAAATTTTTTTTAAAAATTTCATTAATTAATAACATCATAGAATATCCTTTATTTTAATGTACAAATACAAAAAATAAAAAAAAAAAAATCAAATATATATTATAAAATAAAATTTACAAAAAAAATAAAAGAAAAAAAGGAACAAAGAAAAGCAAAGTGCTGTGCTAAAACAATTATGTGATAAATAAAATAGTAACTGATAGTTATTTAAATCAAATATATCAATATAAAAAGTAATTAATTATAAGATTTTATTATGTATATGTATTAAAAAACAAATTTATATAGAATGGCGCTAAGAAATCAAAAAATTTAACATATAATTTTGTTAATTATATCAAAATAGAGTTTTGTTATTTTGTTTTTTTTTTTTTTTTGTATTTCTATATATTTTTAAATGCAATATTTTGAACTACAATATCAATATTGTTTAAAGTATTTTCAAATCATATTTTTGAAAATTGTGAACTAATTTATCGTGGAATTTTTAATTCAAGTAAAGGACAATATGTATAAACATGTAAGTATATAAATAAATAACAATTTTTCATTAACTAATATACAATATTACATAAACCAAGTCAGTTAAAAATATCCTTATTAATAAAAAAAATGTTATATACAATATTATTAAAATATCTATCATATGTATACAACCTCAAAAACAAATAAATATTGATATCCTTTTTATCCTTATTGGTATATCTATACTTTTTTTTTATTTGTTTTAATTTTAATGATAATTTTGATTTTTTATTGTTTTGTTATTTCATATCAACTGAATTGTTTTTCCTACCGTAAATAATTGCTTTTTATATATGTATATAAATATATTTTATAATGATAATATCCTATAATTTAGCCCATTAAAATGCATATGAATGTTATAATGTAACTAATATACATACATCATACATATATATATATATATATATATATAGGCGTTTATATACAAAATGAACATAATAATATTCTTGTCCATATTTTTCTATAATGAAATGAAAAAGGGAAAAAAAGCTTTTCGATTGAAATTGATAACACAAAAACTACAACTGAAAAACAGAAGAAGAAGAAGAATACACAAAATAAAATAAAAATATGTAAAATAAAAACAAATTCGTGCCAATTGGCCTGGGAAATTGAATTGATGTAAATTAAAGTGTGAGATTTAATGGGGTCTTTATCTTATTTTTATTTTAATATTATCTTTTGTTTTGTACCTTTTATGTATTAATTTTTGCATATGTATATATACAAATATACATATTTTTTTGCCATATGAATCTAATTTATAGATACTTATATTTTCTTTCTTGTTCTTTTATCCACATTATTGTTTAATTGTTTTTTTAATTCTTATTTCCTACTTTTATAATATGTTTAAAATTGTAAAAACTATTATTTACAAAACACATTGAATAGGTTTTTCTTATATGGATTTAAATCATAAATTATTTTTGAGTGCATCATATTGTAACAACTTCTATTAATTTTTCGAATACAAATTAATTAAATAATAAAAAGAATAATAAAAGTTGTTTACAGGTAGTAGATAGTTGAAAATGATCATTCCAAATACTTTTACAAAGCTAATTAGCACTTAGTTAGAATTGATTTTTATGCCACTAATTGAGTGAACTATTTGTTGTTGTTGGTACTTTTAAACGATCACAAGTCCAAAAACTACTCTGTGCGATTTAAATCACCAACTCCTGCAATAATTTATATATTGTTTGGGAAGACCTCACCTGAAGTCTGAAACCTGGCTCTAGTTAACACTGAGTAGAGACATGCTTTTCTAGAAATTACACAGATAGTTTACCTATGACATGTTTTATCTGCTCGGGCCAAATAATACAAATAAATGCATTCCTTGGAGTCTCCCATTGTGAAAATAGTTAATCCAATGAAATATTTTAAATATTATTAAAAAAAATCATCGGCGTAAAGTGAATATTCTGTTTACAATCACTTAATACGCCAACAACACATAGATGGCAATAAAATTAGTTTTCATGACTAACTAAACTATCCATTCTTGTTTTCAATTCCTAAAACTAACCGTGAAAGATCTAAGTAAAGAGTACACATTTAAATGGGGACATATTCACAAGCGTTAGATACAGTTTTTCGATTGATCGCAAATAATATGTTACTCCAAATAATTAAACGTAGAAAGACAAGCTATTTTTGGCTTATATAATTGGAAATTGCTCCAGAAGAATAAGCAATGGGAGAAACAAAGACAAATGAAGTACCAGTAGAAAAAAAAGTCATAGCTCAAAAATATCAAAATAGTTTAAAAACAATTCAATATATTAGAAAACAATACTGAGGATAGTTTGAAAACAATACAAAAAATGAAAGACAATAGAAATTTACCAGTATAGTCAATAAAATACGAGGACTTGTTGAAGAAATTACAAAATAATTGCCTATCCTCCAGAAGTGAAATCAGTAGTATAAAAATCAATAATTTTAAAACAAAGTTAAAATAATTTAAATAAAACAAGTTAAAGGATATTAAAATTTGAATAGAAGAATATTTTGTTCAACTTAATCTTGCAATCCTTTCGAATTATATATTAGTCAAAGCACCCTTATGTTAAAAAAAAAATCTATATAACTATATTTATTTACATTATTATAAAAATGATCACGTAAAAGGCGATTTTTCTTTTACATTGATTTCGATTTCTCAAACCACTTGACTTAATTAAAAAACAAATATTTTAAATTAATGAAAACTCATATTTTATAACTTCTATTCAAAAATTATCAAAAAATATATTTATTCCAATAATTTTTTATATCAAAATTTACTTTGAATTATGAATTTTGTTAATATATTTTTTTAAATATATTTTTAAATCTATTGTTTTTCAACTTTAAGAAAATTAAGTATATTTATTATAAGAGTATAAAATTTATCTTTATATAGATTGAAAGAAAGAATAAATTTTAATATTTAAGCTTTGAACTTTAGAAACAAAATTCTTTCCATTTTTAAAAGAACAATAAAAGAGGAAAATTAAAAAACAAATCCTTGAAACTTTATTTAATTTTAATTTTATATTTTTTCATTTTTTTTTATTTTTGTTTTCAAATTATAAATCAAATTTAAGAGAATTCATCTAATATACCAAATCCATAGACTTAATATTTTTTTATTCATATATATTGTGATAATATTATATATACCTATATTAGAGTGTCCTTTATTTTGATTCTGTTTTTTTCTTGTTTTTGGAAATTATAAATTTTTATGTCCTTTAATTTTAGTTATTACTTAAGTATATTATAAGCTAGTCATTTCTTTCAACTTTGTTTTTAGCTCATCTGCAACGATGTAGATAGTACACAAGCTCTTGAACACTCTTCCTTTGCAGTTTCCTAGCTTTGTAAGAGCCAGGGAATATATGTTGGGGAGTAAAATCAGAAATCTGATTGGCATTTTTAATTTGTACTAAACTCTTAGCTTGATTATAGTGTCATGAACGCCAAGTTGGCCACTGTAACCGTAGTTTTAAAAGTGCGCAAATATTTGTAGAAATAAAAAAATATATTTAAATATATTTTGAGAATCAAATGGATTAACCAATACTACTTTTAAAAATAGTTAACTAAAATTTTTAAACTAAATTATTTAATGATACTTTTACAACCCATTTCGGCTTAAAATTTTTGCAAAATATATTTTAAACAATTAATAATACTATTCATTTCACCACATATTAAACAATTTATTTACAACTACAATTTGAAAGTATATATATGTATATATACATAAACCTTATGCAAATAACTTATACAATGTAATATTATAATCTAATAATCTAATGTTAAAAGTGTACCCTTTTCAAAACTTCATACGATGCGACACCTTAAATAATTTTGTTTTTTTTATCCAATTTTTATTTTTTAAAAGAAAATTATTTTAACTGTCGTATATTTTGAGAAGGATATCCTTACAACACTAACTTACTTAAATAACTTTTACTGACAAAAATTTCTTCTGGTCACCTATGTGGTGTCGTCCTACTACAAAATTATTACCTTTTAAATGAAATTTTATGTTAACTTACAACTTTGAATACTTTTAGTCTTGTTGGAGTATAGGACAGATATTAGGGATTTTCATAAACACATACTGTAAAAACAAAATACTGCGGAAATATTTCGTTTTTGACAGGGTTATTAAAATTTGAATTTTCCAAATTTGCACTTTTGTGTCACAACGCAACTGATTGTTATATGTATTGTAGTGTTAGGCTAACTTCGATTTTTATTTCTGATTCAATCTATAACAACTAATATATACCAAGATGCTGTAAGCAATATCTGTGAGTTATAAAAATTAATCATTAACTTTAAATCTCTATTATACATCTATGTTGAAGATAGTTGTATTTTCATTAATTTTCTATCAATGTTCTCATCAATGTTTTAGTGTCGAAATCATCTGAGTTAAAAAATTATTTTTTATTGCGAATGTTCAGATAATGTTCTAATGTTAATTTATGATATAATTCTAAAAATAATAATTTTTATATTAATTTTAATAATTAAGTATAGTAGTTATTGTAATAAAACAATTATTGATATATTATTAAAATATTGACAAAAATAATTTGTTGTTTTTTATACACAACAATCAAATTTACTTTAACAATTCAATTTGAATTGAAGTCAAAAACATTCGTCCAGAAATTTTCAATATTCATAATATATGTTTAGAAATTATCAATATATTAAGAACACTTCCACAATATGTCATTGCAAAATGTCAAAAAATGTATACAAAAATTGATGAGTTCAACATGATGTATAATATCTCATCAATTTGAATTGTCAATATATGAATAATTAAATTGATGAGAACATTGATGTGTAATAGGCATTTGAAACTAATTTTAACTAAACAACATAAAGATATTTTCTCTTTTTTCCTATTTTATCTTCTTTCCTTGTTTAATTATGTTTAACTAAATTTAATTATTTCTATTGTATATATTGATATTTAATAGCTATAAGTTTGTATTTTATTTTATAATTTTTAAATTTTTTGCGTTACATTTTTCTTTTTTTTTATTACTTTAATACTGAATTTTTTATTTTTATTTTTGTATTCCTGTAACTGTATTACTTTTAGCTCTGAATTATCAACTTAATATTGTTTAATTATATAATTTAATTATTTCTACTCTTGTTATTTCATTCATCACATATTCTCAGGAATATCAGAATGATCTTACATTTATCTAATTTTACCATTATTGTTTTGGAAATTTTTTAATTTAATTTATGATAATGTACTAAGGTATGTAATATGTAAAATGGTATAATAAATAAATGAATTTTAAAAACTAAAAAAAAAAATTTAAAATGTCTTCTGTTTTTATTAATTTGTAAAAATAAATAGACTTAATTCAGAAATTTAAATGTGTAGTTTTCAATAAATAAATCGAGTTAGTAAAGGACTCCTTTTTATTTATTCAAATGAGTAAAATAATCAGGAGATATTTAAAATTTGTTTATTTTAATTAGATATATTTATACGTTCACAAATTCTATAATTAAACTTAGTACAAACCCAATTACTTGTGGAATATAAGGTATTTTAATAGGGCTAATATTTATTCTTCTCCGGGGACTAACAAATATATGTATGTATATAAATTAATAAATAAATAAAAAAATAAATTACTACTTTGTTTTTTGTCTTTATTTATACTTATTTGTAAATTGCAAATTAAACTTTAATTTGACGATCACGTATAGGCCCAAGAGTGAACATATTATATTATCAAAGATTCGGCACTAATATTGGAATAATTAAAATATCATTAAAAATTTAACATAAAATTTCCTTTCAGCGAAATTATAAACACCCTAATATGTGTTTCGACATCAAAAATAACACACATACTTTACTTCATATATATTTAAATATATTTCATACATCACAAAATATATATACCTACTCAAATTATTAAATTCCCAGCTTATTATTAAATTTTCTATTAATTCATTTGCAAAAAAAAAAAAATATATTTTTATGATATGTCTATGTTATACATAATATGTACAATAAAAATAATCAATAATAATATGCATGTACATTTTAACTTATCTCAAGGATCCTTTTAATTCAAAAATATTTAAAAAAAATCAAGAATTTTTAAAATTTGAATTCAAAAGACGAAGAAAAAAAATAACAAAGCTATATATTCAATTATTATAACATGATGATGTTATGCGTAGATTCTAGATTGCATAAAAAACATGCCATACATAGTCAGTTAAAAAATAAAAAAAATACTTCCAATATATAATATCGTTCTTTAATCTTTATTCTATTAAGCCTTGAACCCCTTAAATACATACATTAAAATGTATTAATAATATAATATATAATTGATAAAATAAATAATTTTATTTATATAAATATTTACAAAATAAGAGAAATATAAATAAAAAATAAATCAAAATTCGGGAAATGAAAAGAGAAAAAATAAACAAAAATTTCTGAAAGTATAGAAAATTATTCAAATAATATAACAAAAATTTAAATAATAATATATAGCTACATGTATAGTTGTATACATTTAAAAGTTTGTATTTGAAAATTATTTTAACATTAAATTCAAATTAAATAAAACTGAATTAATAACATTGAATATTAATTAAAAAAAAAGTCTATAACTTATAATAATATATTTTTTTCTAATTATTAATTATTAAAATTCAATCACTGAATATATATATAATATAATTATTAATTTATTAATTTAATTTAGATTGATGAAAATTATATACATTATGATGTATATACTATTAAATTTGAATATTATTGTTCTTATATTGAATATACATATATACATGTTTTTCAAATATAGAATACATATACCAATAAAGTTTGTGCAAAGAAAGTTATTATTTTAGAGCAAAAAATAATAAAAACAAAATTATATTTTAATTCCTCAAAATAAAAAGTTTATTTTGTATAGACAAAAATTTGTATACGGAAAGTATATTTTGCCATTTTTGGTTATCTAGTGACTATGAATTTTATTATTTTAAAGGAGTATGAGTATATTCGTTTTAAAATAAATAAAATAAATAAAATGAAAAATGAAAACAAAAAACTTATTTAATTATTGTACAATTATTTAACTTTAAGTTAAATTTATTATGACTATACATTTCAACAACAATTATTAATTTTCATTATTATGAACTTGAAAACTATTCTTCTAAACTGTAATATTGTTTAACTTTGTTTAACTATAATTAATTAGAATTTAATAATATATGAAAATATTATTTAAATATTAAAAATCAATTTAATCAAATTAATTGGTAATTATATGTAATTCCTACACCTATTAAAAAATTGAATAAATTGATGTCGTTTTTAGGTACCATTAAAATATAGAATTAAAAAATGTCATTGTCCTTTGCCATTTCATATTAACTAAAAAGAAATAATATACAATTTTACACTTTTCATATAATTATATTTATTCATCAACAAAATCGTATTTTATAATGTTTTATTTAAAAATAATTTGGTTAAGTTTGATGAGTTGAAGTAGTGTTAGATGAAACACACAAAACACTTCGTCAACAGTCATAAGTACCATTTTACTTTTATTTCCAATTCACTCTGTCAGATTGACATTATTTCTACTTACTTAATAATATTTGAGTAGTATTTTATTTAAATTATCACTTTCTTTGACCATCATGCTACTCTTCTTTAAGTATTTCTCTTCCTATCGATACTATTGTATATCGATATAATATATAAAATACTAGTGGACCCCTGTGAAATTGTACTGTTATTTTGTTTAAATATTTTGTTAACAACATCTTTATTGATTCATATATGATTTAATATTAATCTTTGACTCGCCCAAGACATTCAATTTATCATTAAATTTTCTATATTAATTTCATTCAAATTTCTATATTTTATACATTTATATTGCCATCTCATTTGCTAATAAGCTATCAACAATTTAATAGAAATCCAAATTTTTCAAATATCAAAAATATTTTGTTATTGAATTTATTTATTCCTGACATATTTAAAAGTAATGTTGTGGTGAATTACGAAAACAAAAACAATCAAATTATTATATTACACTTCCAAATATTAATTACAGTTGCTTATAGTGTTTAAAAATACTTTTTTTATTTCCAAAATTTTTAATTTAAATATAAATAGAGTAGGTGTATAACTTTTTTCTGTACTAAACTTTTAAAGAAATTTTCAAAATTTTATTTTATTAATTTTAATTTAATCTGATCTATTTTATTCTATTAGAATGAAAAAGAACCATAATGACATGTAACAACAAGTAATTTTTCTGCTTATGCGACAATATTTTACTGAGCTTACTCATATTTTACTGACAATATTTTAATACAAAGTAGCATACATTTCTATTATATTTCTAATTTTTATAAGCCCAAATACCTGTTAAATCAGCCCGATGATATTGTCAACAACAATTGTGATCATGAGTCAATATCTCAAGCTTTTATGAGGTTTTGTAGACATTTAAAATCATGTGGAATTTGTATTGAAACATTTACGAAATGTCAAGGGTATATGTCAAAAAAGTATTCAACAACGCATGGGTATTCACCATCGTTTTGTATATTTTTTATTTTTGGTTTAAAAACTTGCTAAATTTTTAATATATTTTATGGTTTGTGCCGAACAAATTTTTCGATATTTAATTATTTTTTTAATTTTAATCAATTTTTTCTAAAACCCTAATCTTTTTTTTTGTTTGCTTTTTTCTGGTTTAAATTATTTTTATGAAAAAAATAATTGAATGAAATTCTGGAAAATTATTTAAGAAAATTTTATAGATAGAATTGATTATAATTTTCATTAAATTAAATTTAAAATTAAATTTATTTTCTTTTAATAAAAATTACCTATACTTATTCACTGTTTGTTTCTATTCAATTTAATTTTACAAAATTTAAATGAAATACTTACAAGGATATTATACATCATTTACCTAAATCCATCAATCTGTACTTAATTTTATGAAAATTTCAGTATTTTCATTTGAATATACCTGTATATAAGTAGGTAATTATAATATGAAAAAAATGTATTAAATACTATCAACAACAAAATATATACGAATAGATTTTTCTTTAAATCTTTTGAATCGTCTTTATATTTAAAGTCTTAAAGTCTTCTATCTATATAATATCAAGTTATATGTATAGCCCGTATTCTATTTAAATTTAATAATGAAATATTTTAAGGTATTAAATAAATGGTATATGTCAAATACGATATACCTACAACTACAACAATATACTTTTATATTACTACTCTATTGCAAAAGAATTGGCATATATCTCGTTTACATTTTAAATCCATTTCAACACTGGTATAATGATTTCTCATTTATTTGGTTTTTTCTCATTATACCCATGAGCCTTGTTAGATGAGAGATAAAATCAGAGTTTTTTTTTTATTTATAATAATTGGTTATAAAACGTTTTTTATTGTGTTAAAGCTGCTCCAATATTTTTACAATCGAGCTAGTATATATCCGCAAGTTTCTTTTAAAGGTTCAGTAAAATTTAAATAATATCGTAAAATTATGTTAAATGGGTTTCAGGCGATTTCATTTGATTATAATAAAATTTTAAATAAATATATATACCAAAGGAGGATATCCTTCCCAAACATAAAGTAACAATATTCACACATCTACAATCAAAATACAATTATGAATATATTTTTTTATAAAACTAATTTATTAATTTTATTTTTAAGATTCAGTTTACTTATAGCATCCTTTAAGAAATTTAAAAATATTGTTTATTTCCAAATCATATACAAAGTATTTAACAAAATAAAAAATCAGAAAAATTATTTTTTCAACTTTCATTGAATTATAAAAGAACCTAAAGGTATATAAGGATTTATACTTTAACTACCTTCAAAAAAATTTTCCTAATTATCTCAAAGTTGAATACACAAAAAAATATTTTTTTTGAATTATTTGAAAACAACAAACTTGAACATCTGTCGCTTTTATCCTTTATAGTTATTTAAAGAGAAAATGAAAACATTTGTGTAATTGGTAATGGTTCCCAAATTTTTATTTTTTTTTTTTAATTATATTTTAATGATAACTTTAAATCTAAATTTAGAAAATGTTTTCTATATAGCTATTGTTTATTAACTCAAAATTAATTAGTTCTTATAAGGGTTTATTATTTAAAATTTGTTAATCCTAAAATGAAAATTACAAATTTTTTTAATTAGTCATATACAGAGCACTGAAGACCAATGGTCAGTAAAATAAAGATAATTATTGGAGGAGGAAAAAAAAAATTAGAAAAAAAAACCCATCAAATTTCCAATTTTAATCTTTTTTAATTCTTCTTTCCTTTTTTTCCTAATTCAAATATATAAAAAAAAAAAAATAAAAAATCACCCACTATAATTTTTTGTACTAAAACCTATAAAGCTATACAACACTAAAGGTTAATTTTCTACTATACTATATAGTTATCATCATTCATCAGCGGTGTTGTGGAGCCGGTACTGGTTCAAAACACCGGTAAACATTTAGTGCAAGTTTTTTGCACCGTTACGATATTTCTCAAATGTCTTCCTTAAGCTATCTTTATCTTCTCATTCATGTGTGCTTTGTCCATTGCGGACATTAGTAGTTACCATGATCGTAATTTTTAATTTATCAGCTGCAGTTCAAGCTTTGCCAAATCGTAATACAAAAAATGTTTTATGCAAATAAAATAATTATTGCAGTAATTCAAAATATTTAATAAAAATCCTGAGTAAAAATTCAGCAGTTCAATAAGTTCACAATTGTGGAAAAATATTTCATCAAAAAATAATTCAAACATTATTGCAATTAACAGTTATGAATAAACAGCTATTTACATCCGAATCTTTACAAATTTTTAATAAACCTAAGTCAAAATGGCTTGAATATTTTCAATGTTATCCTACGTTAATATCACATTCGCATGTGAAAGAGGTAAGACAATTATCCATCCAAAGTGTCATCAATTATTTTTATACGTCAAATAAATAGGTTCAACGATCAAATAAATAGGTTTGTTCAGTAAACTGTTCTAGAACGATCTAGAAAAAAACAAATTAAAAAGACTTTTTTGTGTTCAGTCCAAAAGTGTTCTGATCCGTATTTAGTAGATTGTCCACAACAGTTCTAAATTGATTTTTTAATTCTAAATTTAAAATTTTTGCACAATCTTTTTTTTTAAATTTTGACAGTTAAACAAAAAAAATTAACAGTAAATAAAAAATTAGAACAATAAAGTTCAAAAAAGATCAAACAAAGTGTTTAGTAAATTTTTTTGTTCTAAGTAACTTGTTCTAAAGTTTTTGACATTTAATTGTCATTTTCCAAAGCAGTTCTGGTCGACTCAGTTCTAAATCTACTAGAATAAACTTAATATTTATGGATCACTAACTGATCTATTACAGATTTATCAATGAAGACCGAATTCGGATTACAACTGAAACAAAAGAGGAGGCCTCGCTAATATTGCAATATTTATAATTTTTATTACACTACTTATGTTTTGTTTTATTTGACTTTTTTTGTGTTGATTATGTTTTTACAAAATTGAAAAATGGCATTTTTAATTAATAATGTTAGTAAGGATATTTTATTTTACTTTTTTTTAAACCAAAATTTCCAATAAAAATATTTTCAGTACCAACAAAAACATATTTGGATATAATTTTTTCAAATAAGTAAAAAAATAAATTTGATGTTATGATTATGAATAAAAAAATTAAACTAATTTTTTCTTTTTAAATATTTTATTTAATCTAGGTAATATTTTGATAACCAAAAAAAAGAAAGATATATTATTAATTTCTAAGTATCTAAAATAATATTTTTAATATCATATAATTTAATAATTAAGTAATTTATTAATTATTTAATATAAATTAGTCAATCAAAAATGAAACAAAATCACTCAATATAATATTTTAGTTAATATTGAGATTTCTATTATATATTTTATGTACATGTAGTATGCATATAAATATTATTATTTATTAATAATAAATTCATAATTTAAGGTTGGATATAATAATGATATAATACATAATAATAATAATAAAGATTATTATCCTTTTTACAGGACATTAAAAGTATTATAGTAATAACAAAAATTAATATAAACAAACATACAAAATGGAAATAAATATTTCATATATTTTAACTATGGGATATAGGTATACATACGACAAAAGTAAGACAAAATTACATATGGACAAAATTACATAGAGACAAAATTACATATGGGCAAAATTACATAGAGACAAAATTTCATGTGTTCAAAATTACATATGGACAAAATTACATATGGATAAAATTAAATAAACCAAAATAACATAAGACAAAATTACATAAAGGCAAAATTTTATAAGCGAAAATTACATATTTAAATTTTTATAAAATATTTAAAATTATTTGGTTTTGCAATGAAGGTAAAAAATTATAATATACAAAAATAAGAAATTCAAAATTATTCATCATCATAATTTTTTATATAGTAAAATACAACTTAGTCTGTTACGTCTTAGTCAACAAAGTTTGACCAGTTTGACTTTCATCACTATACCTAACCGACTTACATAGTGTGGTGATTATGTCATTTTACTAATAATTAAAATATTTTAGGTTCAAATCTTGCTCAGGTCATTACTTTTTAATTGAATTTATTTTTCAATATTCATGAAATAAAATTTAAAAATCTCGAAATTGCACATTCCCGGTAATACCGGAAAACCCCCAGAAACTAAAAATCCCGGAAAATAAAGATTTTCATTTTCGGGATTTTGAATTTCATACTACAGACCGCCTTCCAAAGAAACACTAATAAAAAATATTACCCATCCCAATTTATTTAATAAATTGCATTACAGTGCTTAATGTACGAAAAAGTATATTCTACCTTACAATAAGATAACTGGGGGTAGATTTTAACTTGGAGAACAAATCATTTCATATTGTAATTTTCCTAACCTTTTAAAGGCAGCACCATTTACTTCAAGAAATTTATTTGCATGAAATAGTCAACTATCTCTACATTTCAGCTCTCTACTCCCCAGCTAATATTTATCTGTTAATATTTGTCAATTTTAAAAAATTATTAGGAGGAACTACTCGTAGGTCCATAGATTTGGTTTCATGAATAATTAATCTTTTTAATTTATGCCTCAATCTTATTTTTTCATTATTGAGTTTTGGAATTATATACGAAAAATTAATTTTCCAACATATTTTTAATTTTTTTATTTTTTTGTAAAATAATTTAATTTTTAAGATTATGTTATGTACACAAAAAGGATATAAAGGATATTTCTGTATAATTTTAATAACAAGTTAAGAATAATTATTTTAAATAATATGTCACATAACTTGAATACAAATCAAATAAAAAGTATTCACAAAGAAAATTCATTTATATTCATACACATATTCTGTTAAAGATCCATCCGAAAGCAAAAAAAAAGAAAAAAAAAAACAATAAAAAAATAAAAAAACAAATTTAAAATAAATTTACAATCCGTAAAAATCAAATTTAAAGTTCCAAGGTTCTTCTATATAATCTTATATTGTGTTATAATTCATTGTTTTTTTTTTTATTTTATTTTCACTTAATACAAGATTTTCATTGTTGATCCTTTTTTTTTTAAAAAAAAGGTAAAATTTAATAAAAAAAAAAGATATTTTTGTTTTGCTCCAAAGTTTTTTAAAAATTCTTATATTTAAAAAGTTGTTGGGAAAACACTTTGATCATTTAATTTTTTTTTGTAGACTTATTATTTACTAATCATTTGAAATATATCAAAATAAAATTAATAAATTTATAAATACGAAAAGGTTAAGTACTTTATTATAATATATTAGGACCTTAATATACAGAAAAAAAAAACAACAAAATTAACAACACTATGCATTTAAAAGAAAACTTTTTTAAGATCATTTTCCTAAATTTCAAATTCTTAATTTTTATTTATTTTTTATAAATTTCGAGAATTTATTCAATTTTAAAAATCACAATTTCCTTTTCAATTATTGTCTTTTTTTTGTATTTTTTTTATTGAATTTTTTTATAAAAATAAGACTGTCAAAATATATACATATACATATATGTATGTAATACGTTTACTAAATTTAAAAATAATTTACAATTTCAATTCACTTATCCTTTCTTTTCCTTTTCTTCCTTTTGCTTTTGTGTTAGGCTTGAGTCTTTATTTTCTGTAAACAATAACTAAAAATATACTTGTACGTACCCTTTAAGTGTAAATAATAAATCAAGTATGTATATGAAATGATTTCTTATTTATTGTATAGTATTTGTTATTCCAGGACTGTAAATAATTTTATATATTGTACATTTTTATCCTTATATATATATATGTAAATATATATAGAATTTATTTTTATCATAAAAATTATTATTTTTATTGTTGTTTTATTATTACTGTCAGATCCTAAAAAATTCTAACAATTGAATTGATTAAGGATCTGAATTTCATGTAAAAATTAATAAGTTTCTATGTAAATAATATATGCATATATATATGTAAAAAATAACTGATCTAATTTTTTTTTCATCACTTGATTAAATCTTCTTAAATTAACTGCAAAGCATGATAAGATTATTAGATTTAAATTGAAAATGAGCTTACTATGTACATACATTTTCATTTTGTCTAATATAAAAAATTAAACAATATTATTTTAGAACTTAACCTTAATTCAACCTCTGATATATTTTGTGTAGGTATTAAGCTATATTGAAAATCATATTCTTTTCATATTACATAAGTATATTAAAATAGGTCTTTTGTCAAAATCAAATAATGTAAGACTAGTTCGAACTCATTTAATTCAATTTATGATTTGTAATTGTGGAAGCTTATTAAATATGTGTACTTATTTACTATAACTTTCTGTGTGCTGCAAACCTTAAAATCTCGGGACTTGACATAATATTGTTCTACACTTAGTACGTCTACGAGTAGATTCTCTCCAGTTTAAAAAATGACATATTTTAATATCCGGCGATGCTTCATATCTCCAACAAATGAATTTGTGGTCTATTTCGATGACGTGTTGCCCTGTGCTTAGATTCGAAGAGTTTTTTTAGCTTAAATATTTTCTTCCATCCGCTCTGTATTATCTAGTCAGAGATGGTTTCTTAGTTAATAAATATAATAGTGTCTCTTATATTATATTTACGAGTTATATTTGGTAAAAGAAATTTTAAATACTTAAGACACTTTTAGCGATAAATAAAATAAGTATGTATAAATATTATTTTTCTTTTCTTTATTATGTGTTTATAATTGCAAATTTAATAATCTTTAAACTTAGACTTTTTGGTGTTAATTTTTTCTTCTTAGTCACTGCATTGTAGTTCTAAGATCTATTTCGAATGTGTAAAAATGTTCTTTTTCAATTTGACCGCCCCTGTAAATATGCAATTTAAATATGAAGAAAAAATGTTAAAGAAAATGTTCAAGAAAAAAATTTTTAAATTTTTCCAAATTAATAATTTTATAAAAAAATATATATTTGATCATCCCAAGGGAACTGTAAAAGTTTAAGGGTAAATGGTAAAATAATGAAATATATTTTATATGAAATATTCAACGTAAATTGTTGAAATTTGAAATTGAATTTTTGAGTTTTTTATAATATTTTAAAAATTTTGTGTATATTGCTGCAATATTGCGTAAAATGAGTTCTAAAAATCTCTATAACTCCAACTTAATCTACGATATCGAATCTACGATGGTAGTATTGAATGTACAAAGAACAAATTAGAACAAATTTAGAAAAAATTAGAATAAGTACATAAGAATAAATTAGAAATGAAGTATTTTAAAACAATTTAGGATCTACAGATTAGGATCTATAATTAGGGAAAAAAATCATCCCAAGTTGAAATCAATAAAATGTGCTGTTAATGTAGTAGAATAATTTACTTAATTTTAAGCACTGTGTAAAAATAAAGAAAAATTGAAACTTTGTTTTTAAACGTAAATTTAATATTATGACATTGTTTAAAGTGAATTATTATATTAAAGTATATAATTAATTAAAACATATCACCCAGTAGACTTGTGAAAATCTTCAATTATGACATCATTATTTATTATGCTATAATAAGTATATTTAATATCTTATTATGATAAATTGAACATAATCAGTATTTTAAATTTATTAATATATTCTCTTCTAAAAAAAATATGTTATAAATAGAACAGTTCAGGTTAGTTTAAGTAAATTATAAGTCACAGGTGTAAATACATTAGAGTATAAGATCTTCATTATTGAAATTAGAAATAAGAATAATTTTATAGTGAAATTAAGGCATCATAAATAAATAATATTAATAATTATAATAAATTTAACCAGCCAGTGCAAATAACTTAATTATACTATATTTACATTATTACATTATCACTTTAATTGTGTACGGTGTGGTGTACTGGGTGTTTCTTATAACATTTTATTTGTTATTTTGTTTGTTGGAAAAATATAGAGATTTTTCTTCTAATCTCTGAACAAAATTGCATTTGACAGGTTTATACTGGAAACAATATTTAATATATCATATTATTTTATATTACATTATACCAATTTGTTTAGACTTTTCTCTTTTTAGATTAATAACATTTATATAGATCAAGAATCAAGATATAATATTATTCTCTAACAAAATAATTGAATCAACAATTATTTTCAATTTAAACTTTCAATATGTAGGTATACTTGAAAAGAAAACAATTTTAATTTCTCATGAGACAAATTGTTCCTGTTGTAAATATTACAACTATTGACAGATTTACTTTTATTTAATTTAATTTTACTCATTGACATAATTACAATGGAAGTTCTAGGTAAAAATCTTGAGAAGCAAAAATAAATATATATAGATTGATATAATATAATACATAAATAAAATAATGTGAAAATGATGTAAACACTTGCCTTCTATATATATAACTAATTTATTTATATGTATTTACTTTTCACTTATTATTAAATAATGAAAAATAAAACAAAAAAAAAAAAAACACAACGAACACAAAAAAAACTTAACCTTCGGGAAATCATTTTCAGTAATTTTGCTATACATTAAATTATAACAAAAGAAAAATAAATGTTTTTATTTTTTGTATTTATTTTATTTTCACAGATTTTTCTAATGGATATTTTTATAATATAATTTTTCTATACACAGATTTATAAATAACTTTTAATAACATTATCATCTAATATAATGACTAAAGTAATAATTAGCCTAAAATTAAATAAAATTATTATAATGTAGAATAAATGGAAGTAAAACAAAATCCATACAAGACCAAATCCTCTACATTCCTGTGGAGAAGAAAGTTTTTTAAATTTTCTTTTTTTGTTTTTTAAATCTTGCCATGTTTTTTTTTTTGTATATGTTGTTAACAGTAATTTATGTAAAATTATCTTTTCGTACTTAATTAACCAAGTACTGTAAATTTTTCTATATATTTTAACTACAATGTTTTTCGAGTATTATCAAATTACTGTCTTATCAACTACTCATTAAATATGGAAAACTACTACTATTTCCAGGAACTAAGGGGTAAATCATGAAAGTCTACTTTGAGAAATATAAAAAAAAGTAAATTTTCGTTATTATGAAAGCCTACTCTGTCGACATAAGTCAATATTTTAGAATTTTAAAGTTCTTTTGCACTTTCTTCACTTAGTACACTTTCAACATTAAGCAATAAATATATGGAAAGTAATAAAAGAAAATAAATAAATGTGAAAAAATTAATCTTTTTGAAAAAATTTTAAAAACATAAATTAAAAAATGTTTATTTATTGTTAAAAAATAATAAAAACATCTTTTCAGTACCGAATTTCGTCATTTAAAATAAAACTTCAGACAAACCTCATTATTAAAAAATTTAAAACACGGTTTGTAAAAAATTTGTTTGTTAATTTTCATTATTTAAAAACGGAAGTGTATTATTTAAAAATGTACATACAAATATGCCAATGAGCTGAAAACACATTATTGATTATTCATATGTTTTTGATACTCAGCGTGCATTTACACCGGTGACTTATAATTAACTTAAAAAATAAAATATTAAATTTATATAAAGCCTTAGAATAAGAGAAATCTCTTTAGGAATGGTTGAAAATAAATAATTAAATATTTTCTTGCAGTCAAGAAAAGTAGGATTTCAATGGCTATGGCAACCAATGGCCATAGTTTATGTTTTTATTATCATCATTTATAATTTATAATTCTATACTATTCTTATTTCGAAATATGTATACATTAAAATTAATAAAGTATATATAGTACTAAGAGATTTTATGATTTTAAAAAATTTAGAAAAAATAAAGTTTGTCTAAACACCAGCTTCAAATCGAAAATTTATGTATAATACAAATTAAATATAAATCTAAAATACTGTCAATAGACATTATACTGTCAAAACGACAGTTATTAAAAAAAAATATTAATATACTGCAACCGTCAATAGATATAGAATTATAGCGGTAGATATAAAACTCACACCTCCTTAATTTGTCTGAATTTTTGGATCAGATTTTCTTGCATCTGAAATGGTTTGCTTTCTAAATTTATCTGTTTTGAATTCAGTTTTTCTGGATTTTGTTGGTACAAAATAGAAACGTTTGGATTTTGTTCAATCTACAGCGTATCCTGCCTAGATTTAGTCTGCCTAGATTATGTCTTTCTGTATTTTGTCATTTTGAATTTCGTCTGCCTGTATTTTTCTATTTAGTTTATGTGATTAGTCCTTACACACACATACATAGTATTATCAATTGTTACTTGAATTATTAATATTGTCGATGATATGGTTTTATATACATATACAAGTAAAAATGCTTGAACCTATCAATTCCAGGTAATTCATATTGAACTTAACATATATAAGTACTTTAAAAAAAAAATAGAATAGTGTTATAGAATAGTCATATATAATATATATGTTTTTATATTCATAATCAATCTTCCAATTAACTTGTACATGGTCAATAAAAATCTCTTAAAATTAAATAACAACTATATTATACATACTTACTGCGTAACAAATTTTTGTTACGGCAAATTAATTCTTTGTTTATGGAAATTATAATAATTTTTATAATAGTATCTAGTACTTTTTTATATTTAATTGTAGTTGAAATATCAGAAAATTAATAAATAAGTAAATGCTCGTAACACTATACTTGTTCCATTTTAAGTAATATCGTACTTGTACTTAACTTACAAAAAAGTATTTTACGTATTATGTCTGTCACACAATAAGATAATAAAATGGAGCTGATGATAAGTACGAAAAATTTTCATTTGTAGGAAATCTAATAGTGTATTATTTTTAGTATTAATCAAACAATGTTTTGTGATTTTCACGAGAGAGAATTAGATTACAATGAGCTGAAGATGCATAATCAAAAAACATTAAACTTAGTTTCATAAAGATAATTATAGAACAATATTATACGATTCATAAGACAGATAAATTCATTTTTGAATATAGAAATTTATTTGAGGGTTTTTGTTTTGATCAAAACTCAACTTTTATTTAGTTTTATTTACGCAAAAAATGTTAATGAAAAAATCTAGAAAAAGGTTTTGTTTATAATTAATATTAATTAAAATGATTATATCGAAATCAAGAATAAATAATGGATTTGATAATCCAAATTAAAATTCATGGTACATCCCGGATATAACTGAAAAAACAGAATGACAATATTTGAAATTCATGAATGATCTAATAGATATAATAGATAAATAGGACGTAAGAAATTTAGGAATAGTAAAAAATTAACAAATTTATGCATAATAAAACTGAAGATAATAAAAATCATAAGACTAACAAAATTTTAAAAATACTAAATGTCAAGTCATTGTATTATTGTTATTTATTAATTTAGCATATACTATTATTATACACATGTAAAAAAGACCCATGATTTGACATTGAATAAAAAAAAAAAAAAACAAATAAGTGTGAATGTTTATCTATATAAATATATAAAAAATTAAGTAGGAAAATAAATAAAATAAACTAACTACACTAACTACATACAATAAATATTATGAAAGTCAGGAAATTCTAATACTATAGATGTGTATATGAAATTAATAAGAGACAAGGATCATTAATCTTAAATACTTCACAGATGGAATATCCTTTTAAAAAAATTTTTTTTTTGTTCGAACATTTTTTTTTTGTGTCCTTTTTTGTTGTTTTTCTTTTATATTTCCAAAAAAAAATTCTTCCTATTTTGTTATAGTTTACTTGAAATTGGTTCTTTTTATTTTCTCTCTGAACTAAAATTTTGTACAATGATTATTAAAGGGACATTGTAATATTTCCATTTTGTGCATAAGTACATAAATGTCAAATTATATCCCTAATATTATTTATTTGTAAATCATAATGTATTATTGTATGGATATTTTTAAAGCATATTATATTTAGTTCATCAGTTTTTGGAACTATTCGACTAATACATAGTTAATTGCAGCTCACATTTCTTATATTCCATTACCAGTAACAGCTTTTCTTTTTCTATATCTCATTTTTCTTTTGCAATGCGTCCGAGGCGTCCGAGGTTGCCCAAAAATAAAAAATTTCACTCGTTGTAGTTCCCAGCCGTTGGTTTTTAATTTTACTTAAAATCTATTTTAATTAGTCTTTCTTACAGCTTTTAATTTTATTTTTGAATCTAACTGAAAGTTAACTGGAAATTTTTGATGTGTTTCTCATTAAGGACATAAATAGCAAGTCCATTTTCATATTTTTCAAGTACTATTTAAATTAATTTTGATTTGATTTAAAAAGTTAACATTTTGAAAATTACCCTAACCAAAATGTTTTTATTTTATTTTTGGAAATTTTTTATACATTTAATCTTTTATTATCTTTCCTTTTTCCAATTAATCTTTCCAAAAATTCAAGATAAATTTTTTTTCCTATTTTAAAAATAGTTACACAAGCATTTATGTAAGCTTAATATCCTGGAATATTATAATTATTATAAAAAAAAATATTTTTCATCGCCTAATCTGATGAAGGTCAATTCTATGTTTGTATAAACACATTAAGCCATATACAAACACATAAAATTATGTGTTAATGTAAATATTTTGCGGTATATAAAAAATTAGATACCGGGAATAATTTTTTTTTTACCAACATTTTACTGTGTATCGACCTACTAACAACTTAAAATTAACCTTTTATTTTTATACTCAAGTGTGTATCCTAAAGAACAAAACCTAAATACCAGTATTTGAGGTAAAATAAAAATAAAAATAATAACAAAATATTGTGTAATAATCTGTATCATAGATTTATAGAAAAAAAAAAACATTTTTAGTTCAAAAATTTATTCAAGGACACCGTCATCGTCGATTAATTCAAGGATTTTTGTTTTTTTTTTCAATAAAATTTTTTCATAGTATATATGTATGTATATAGAAACACATTTTTGAAATTGGAATTCTTATTCAAGAAAATTATAATAATGTAAAGGTTATGAAAACTAAAATAGTTATATTAGTAATTGAGAGGGGAACCAGAAGAATAGTAGATATGTAATATGTAGAGTAATGTTATGAAAGAAACATATGATCATAATGATATTATGAGGTAATCTTTTTTTTTATAATGTAACCGAATGCTCTTGAAATTTTCCGGTTACATATAATGTATATTTATTAAAATGTACATTTTATTAAATCTGATATTAAAGGATAATTGAATTATTTATTTTTATAATTTAATTTTGTAAATATTATAATATTACTTAAATATTGAATTAGGTTCTTTTCAAAAACGTGTATGTAGAGTGGGTTTCTATTTATCGTTGTACACACAATTAAATACAAAAAAAAAAATGTTCACAATATTTTTGAATTTTTACATATTGTGTTTCTTGCTATAAACTGTGAAGATTTTCAAATAAAAGAAATCGTGTTATCACAGTAAATAATCACGAGGATGGACACAATATAATAGTACATACATATATTATGTATATGATACACTGACAATAAAAAAAAAAATTCAATTTTCTGACGCATTCGAATAGAAAAGGTTTATCAAATATATGAAAAATTTGTAAACACGACATTCCCTACAAAAAAAAATTTAAACAATTTTATTGAAAGTATATATTTGGATATTATTCATATGATTATTCTGTTTTTATATAATATACTTGTACCTACACAAAAAAAAAAATTATTCTTATATATAAGAAAAAAAAAATTTAATTTCAGGTTAAATTGAAAACAGCCCCCAGAAACATACATAAATGTATATTACAAAATTTTCTTAATTAAATTTCATATTCTAACAAGATATTCAATGTTAAAATTTATCCCTTTAATTTAAGGCTGAAAAAAAATCGATATGAGATTTGTATGTAATATAATAATATAAAAAAATTTTTTAATTAAATTGAAAGAACTGAGAAAAGTAAAACAAATTCTTTAAATATTAATTCAAACACATTTTATATTCTATAACGAAATTCAATTATTATTACATTTTTTTTTTAATTAAATAAATATCCATTTATTAAATTAAAAATATGAATTTTTATATCTATACATATTTATAGCATTAAGTATTGTAATTTCTATGTTAACTGAATTTTATATACTGACAAATATATAGGTTTGCCGCCTTATAAGATTTATTTATTTTAATTGGATTTACTACATTATGTACACAAAATATTTCTTTAATAATTTTACAAGGGCTTATTTCATATCGTCAAGTTATTAAAGTACTTAAATCGATATGAAAAAGTATAACTTAAATTTTATTGATTATTTAAAAATGTAATGAAATATACATTATTTGTATATGTTCCGGTTGAATAACACTCCAATTCTTGTAGCTTAATTAATTCTTTATTTATCATCATACTACAAGAATAATTGATCTTCGCTTATTAACTGACTCTATTCAATACTATTTTATATTAAAGTCTTAACATGCTATTTGTATACAAAATTATTATTCTAGAAAAATCTATAAAATGAATGAAAATGTTCGTATAGTTTATATAGTTCATAAAATGTAACACTACATTTAACAGAACTATATAATCTATAACTTTTGTAAAGCAACATTATTGTAAAATTATTTATTACAATCATTTAAAACCTCTGGACACGATAATCAGAGAAATAAAATGAAATAAACGTCAGTTTACTAAAACCTTTACTTATAACGTCAAACAAAATGTTACAGAAATATTATAAAATCGAAAAGTGTTTCTATTTTTTGAATTATTTCTATGAAATTTATTCAATAAACGTCAAACTTGTCTAAAATAACTAAAATGACATAGAAATATGTTCGTATTAACGCAAAACATATTTCTATGTCATAACAAGTTTGCCGTTTATTTCATTTAATTTCTATCGTATTTCTATGATCGTTAAAAACACTTTTTGTATATCTTAGAGATGCTAATAATGTTATTAACCACCTACAATTATAATATCGTTTCTAATCCTGATATTAAACATGATGTTGTATGGAAGTAATAATGGTATGACCAAAATAATTTGTGATTCTATAATCGTATCTATTTTAAAGCTTATTAAAAGTCATTACTGAGACTTTAATTTAATAATATTGAATATTGAATTTTGTAGAAAAAAAAAAACTTATTTTGAAAATAAATTGTAATATACCAGTTATTATTACTGAATCAATAATATTATATAATATTCCAATTTCTAAGGGTCCTTTACAATAATTCAAAATAATTTTTTATATAAAATATTCTATAAATTCAATCATATTGTGTAGGTCTCTAATATTTTATCGTAAAATAATAATTTTCGTTCTTAAAAAAAAATTTTTTTTTTATTATTACAGTTTTTTTTTTTTAATTAATATTAAAAATAAAATTATTATATCATACCTATAAAACATATAAATTATTTTTGAAATTCTATATTTAGTTTCAAAATTAATAAAATTCTAAAAATTCTTCTCTTATTTTTTTTTTGAAAATTAATATTACAGTGTTATGATAATAATTCAAATTGAAATTTATTCATTTCTATTCAAATAATTATATAACAATATAATTTGAAACCATTGAGAATTAAATAAAGGATATTTATATTTTGCAATCAAAATCATTGGAAATATCTATTCATATTATCTGAATGAGTGAATACCCAGGGGCCTAGATCATATTGTTTAATTTTTTTTTTTTCTAATTCCAAGACTATGGGATAAATACCCTAACTGATTTTATGCAGAAATGATGGTATACACAATCACATATACATATATACAATAGTTAGTTTTTTATTTTAATTTATAATATATATTTAAAATAAATAAAATATAAATAATATAAAATAAATGTTTACTGATTTAAATATGGAACAATAATTAGAGAATAACTTCACATTTTATTTGTAATAACATATTATAATCCCATTTTATTTTAAATAATAATCAAATTGAGCGAATTGCAGGTCTGTGTAATGTATTAAATTGACACATTATGGTATATATTGTTACGTCCATCCAACAATCTCCTTCAGTTATCATACCTATGCAACCACTCCCTCAAGTTAGTTCTGATGATTGCCCTCTTCCATTTCAATAATTATTTTGCTGATCAAACTTTTTTTTATTATAAATTCAAGTATCATATTTCGAACGAATGCGAATGCATGAAAACTGTTTCGAAATATAATGAATTGTGTATGTGGATTGAAAGGTCAATAAATTTAAATTAAATTTAGTTGAGTAAGAAAACTGTTTTGGCAACTGTCATGTGTACTTTTACATCCTTACCTTAGGTATTTTTACATAGAAATAAATAAATTTCATATCCACAATTTTATTTTTAGTGTATTTAATTATCAAACCATAGTTTTCAACCATTTTTACGAAATAATCAAATCTAGAACTTAACATCTATTATTGGAGCACGATCGCTACAAACCGTTTCTATTTACATAAATTATATTAGTCAATACCAAAAATTAAATATATAAAAAATTTCAAGGCCAAAGGGCCCTAATTAATATATATGTATAAATTATAATTAATAAACAAATGAATATTCGCAAATATTTTGTTTCATTTCCTCCTTCACCTATAACAAATATTGTATTTACCTAATTATAAAAAGAGATTGTTCTTACTATACCTAAGTTACAGGCAATATTAAATATATATATATATATATATATATATATATATATATATTTTATTAAATAATTTATTTGGTAATTTTTCAATAGTCCTGACTAACGATAATTGAACCATGAATAAATTAATTATATTATTTTTCATTCACCATTCACAATAAAGTCCACAGAAAATAAAAATTATCTAAAATTTGTTTACTATTTAGAATTGTGTCAGAAACCTTTTAAAAATAACCTAACAAATTAGAATACAATTCGTTGAAAAAACCAAAATAAAAAACTTTTTTATTATAATTAATTAAAATATAAAAAAAAAAATAAAATCTGTTTTTGTTAAACAATTTCTGACTTTAATATAAATCCTCTTAAGGGTTTTACATAAAGAAAATTTTAACTTTAGAAATAAATAAGAAAAAAAAAAAAATCTAAAATAATATAAAAAGTTTTTAATTTTATTCAATGTTCAAAATTAAATTAGAAATCATTTATCTTACTAAACAGTAAAAAATTTTTTAGAAATATTTTTGTAATTTTCATAACAAAGATGACATTTCTGAAGGAGAGTAAAATAAGTAAAAAAAGAATGTGTTTTTTTTTTTTTGTATTTTGTTTAATGACAGATTCTTGGGAATTTTATATGAATTTTATTAAAAAAAAAATAAGTTATTTTTTTTGCCTTATATCCCTATATCCCTAACCCAAGAAAAATAAATACAAACCAAAGAGAGGTGGACGAAAAATAAATACATAACATACGAATTAAATATTAAATAAAATAACATGCAAGTGTCAGTGTTTTTTCACCATAAATTGTAACACTGTTGTCAGCGTATTTTTTATTTACATTATTTATTTTCTGTTTTTTTTTTTTGCAGTCAAAAGTCCTCTTATTTTATTTATATGTATGTGGTATATGTATATAAAAAAATATAATGTAAAACATTCGATTGATGACCCACACAATATCGCTCATTTTAATATTGTTATTGATTTTGTGTGGTCTACCAATTTTTACAATTTGGGATTTCTAAGGTTTGAGAACCATTTTTAATGTTGTGGTTGTCTGCCCATATATGCTTCTTGATCTTCCTCTACCACGATTAATTTAGACTATCGATGTATTCGACTATCTACACTTTAAACATTTAAAATAAAATTAAAAAATTTTCATGACAATTATTGTTACTCAGAAGAGGTATGTAAGGCTTGTAACTTCTCAAAAATTGTAATCTCCGATGTTTATATTGTAAGTATTTTTTTATTTGTTCATTTCTTGAAATCTTGAAATATGAATCTTAAAACTAAGAGAACTCAACAAACACGAACCCTTCGAAATGTGGATCTACCAAAAAATGTCAAAAATATCGTGGACAAACGAAAAAGATATACATATGACCGCTGACATCCAAGTATGATGAAGAAAGATGATGAAAGAAGACGAAAAATGATACAACAATTCACATGTGCTATATTCTTTTTTGAGTATTATTTTTAACTAAAACTAAATTATCAAGCGACATGTCGACCTCAAGACTCAATTTGAAACATTTTTTTATTTATTTACTTTCAATTGAACTAATTTTATCCATCTGACTAATACTAATTTTGTTATACAATTAAGCTGTACATTTGAAATAAGTTACCAACTCCTGCACTATAAATGTACATATATTTTGTGTTATAGTTTTATATACATATATATGCATAATTAATATCTATGAAACTAAGAGGTAGTTGTCATAAATATTTTTTAATGTTATTTACAACACAATCTATCCGAACTTATTATGATCAATAAGTTTGAATAGATACTATAGAAAACAAAAAGAAAAAAACCACATATAGAAATAAGAAGGACGAAAAGTACTTATCTTTAATAATATTATATAAATGTCATTTTAACATTTATTTTTTTGTTTTCTTCTTCCTCTTTCAGATAAAAATCCTTAATTGTCATTACTATCTTGTTTTGGTTTTTTTTTTATGATGTCTAACAATAATATAATATGATATATAGAATATTTCAAATTTTTTCATTGAACTTTTTATTTGATATATGTATATATATTTTTTGCTATTACACTCATACATAAATAAATAAATAAATGGTGTAGTTATTATCAAAAGTAAATGAACAATAAAAAATTGTATCAAAAATATAAAATAATTTGCTATTAGCTACTTACCATCTAGTAATATGGAAAAAGTATCTTCAATAAAGCAATTCAAAACAATAAAAATTACTTACTTTTTTAAGTGGTCATGACACCATGTAGGTTCTGGGCCGTTAGATTCACCAACGTGCTTTATTTTGATACCAGTTTTTATATCTGCCGATATTTCACCTCTCCAACTAAGATTTGGAGTCTGCCCGCCGTTTTGTACTTTCAGTTCTGGATTTGAAGATTCTCTTGACTGGAGCATTTTCATCCATCCGCTCTATGTTGCCAAGCCATTGTAGACTTTTAACGATTTAATAAATATACTCTTAAAATTATGTTAAAAAATTAATAATGAGTAACAGCTCAATTCATATGAAACAAATATTTAATTTAAGGTACATCAAGTTTGTTCAGTTAATTCAGAACAAAATTGGACAGAACAGTTTTTGACAATGACAGTTAACTTTAGTACCACTTAGAACAAACACTTTAGTACCACTTAGAACAGACAAATCTACTGAACACTGTTTTTACTCTTTTTTTTTAACTTTTTTGTTCTAATTTTGGTCACACTCTCAAATGTCATTATTTAAAGAAAAACCAACAACAAAAAAAAGTTTTCCAAAATTGTTGTGCTCAAAAACATTCAGAAAAAAGATCAATTTAGAACTGTTTTCCACAATCTAATAAACACCGATTATAACACTTTTGGACAAAAAACTTCAATTAACGGAAACTACTGACCACACAAATCTATTATATGTATACACCCTAATTATTAAGAGTTCAGAAAAAAAAATCAATACAACGATGGGGCAAGTTACGAACTCGATTCCTTTGAGAAATAAAATTCATTTCATATACTACAGTTAGACGATAAGGTATCACAATCGACACTATGTAAAATAGCAGTAGTAAAAACACTTACTTTGGGCAAAATTATGAATTACAAAAAACAGAAGCATGTGACTGGGTTGCAATGAGAGATTCTGAATTCTTATAGTTCCAACTTTAATTTTTAATGTCAAGATGACTTTTCATTGGTCCATTTTAGAGGATGTCACGTGATATTTTTTTTTCTTGGTCTCATTATTTGTGATGGGGATATTTGTGTTGACACCTAGAGAGAATTTGCATACAAAAAATTATGTGCACGCAAACAAAATAAATGGACAAGAGCAATAAAAATTTTGGTAGACTTCAAAAATTTTTTTTGTGATATTTTAATTAAAATTGAAATAAGAAATATTTACTAAAACATAGATAAGTGTTGATTGTGGACATCCAACGATGTAATAGCAAACTGATGTAGTATTGACCAGTGTTGACAATGACTGCTGACATCGTTCTAATAGGATGTTTTCAGTGACTGCAAACTACAATTGTTTATCAAACTAATCTTTTATTGTATATAATTTTGTAGTACATTGTACATTCTATCTATAGTTAAAGAAAAGAATATATATTTTTAACATTATACACATTTTCATTCTGATTGTATATAAA
The DNA here is from genome assembly GCA_963942445.1 of Argyra leucocephala. Lineage (NCBI taxonomy): Eukaryota > Metazoa > Arthropoda > Insecta > Diptera > Dolichopodidae > Argyra > Argyra leucocephala. The sequence continues at coordinate 1,560,395 of OZ012679.1, forward strand.
TAAATACAATACACTCTTTTAAAAAATGTACTTAACTTAGTATATTATGGTATCGATCATTCAAAATACAAATCAATATAAACTTCAGCAGAGTGATAAAGTTGAAAGTTAATATTTTTTTTTATTTGATTTTCATTTGAAAATAGAAGTTTTTACTTAGAGTGTAGATTATTTTATCATTGGTGTAGGTATAGTAATAAGAGTAGGTGTAAAATAAATTTATATACTGTAAGAAAATGTAATTGAATCACGAAATAAATAGACTATATAAAGTAATTTTTTTTTATTAAAGTTTAAGATTAAATTTTTGCACCTTAGAAATTAATATATATGTATGTACATAATGTATAAACATTTTTAATAGTACCTACATCAGAGATTTCTATAGAATAAATTTATACTTGTTATTTATTTTAGTTGATTTTTTCTTTTTTTAATTACATATAAGATTCTAAAAGTTGGAATTACTGGAATTTTATAAACTTCACAGAGTAGATATTGTATTTTACAAAATAAAAAACTTTTTAAAAATAATTGCGGCTATTAAATTAACTATGGTTTTAATGTGAATTTAAGGACATATTAAATTAAAAGTTTTTTTTTATTATTCATTTGATTCATTCCAAAACACCTAAATATTAGGAAACAGTACTTTGCTAAAACTTGGACAATTAGAGAAAATTTTATTTTCTCAAATTTACAAAAACCAATCTATAGTAAACTAATAATAGAAAAAATTATTTCAGTTGAATCTTTAATTTTTAAATATATAGTTTTGGAAATGCATATCTCAGGTCTCTAATTGTAATTTATTATGTATATAGTGTTATAAGAGATCCATCCTATCTATATATATATTTGATAATAAGTGTATTCACAATTAAGTGTCTAGAAGTGTAGTATGTGTAGATTTACAATGATTTATACAACGATTTCGTGAACTCACCCTTGTACTTTAGATGTTGTACTCGTTGTAGAATTGTAACAGTCGTTTATATGAATTTAATTTATAATTATGAGAATCAGTTAGAAATAACTTTTACATTCATAAAATAATTCAATTAACATTTTGTTTCAATTTAAATTCATTCTCAACCATTTTCCAAATATATGTATTGACTTTACAAATGTCAAACTTAAAAAGTGCAATTGCAACTAAAGTATAATATTAAATAAATAATAAAACTCTCGATCGATTTCGGTTATTACACCATCATCCTAAAATATTTAGACTATTCGTGTTTTGTAAAGTAACACCTTGGGAGGAGAGATTAGGTTGAAGTCCTGGAAGTTTGCGTGAAATAAGATAGTTTTAAGTTTTAGACGAGTTAAACTCAACTCTGTTTTTTTTTACCCCAGTCAGCAATTTTAGTCAGATCGTGGGTAATCATTTTTACCATTATTTGATTTCTATTGCCAATTTCGGTAGTTGTAGCTACAACTTAGATTTAATTGGCTTTTCTTTGATTACTATAATAACTATTTTCCTCTTCCTTTCTGAACCATTTTGATATAAATCAAAAAACAAAAAACAGTAACATTTTATTCATTCCATCACCCTGTATATTATAGAAATATAAAAGTAAATTAAAGGTAGGATAGAAGGTGAACAGAACGAAAAACAGAATATCAGTAAAATTTTTTTATTAAAAAAGTAGGTAATAATATATATATACACCCAAAGAAATGTATAATAAAATATAGTACATCGAATTCTCAGAGAATAACAATAAAAAAGTAATACAAAAGTGAAATTAAATTAATTAATTAGACACTTGAAAAATTCAACAATGAAATAACATGTAATTTTCAATTTAAAAATTGAAAGAAAATTTGTTTGAAATTTACTTTTACTTATCTTTTTGATTATTGTGTTGATCAAAAAGAAATTGTACAATTGATCTATACACAATTTACGTTTTTTGTATATACATATATATATATATATATATATATATAAATAAACAAAAATAAAAAATTAAAATTTAATTTGAAAAATGTTATCGCAAAGGAAATAATATAAATTGATTTCACAAATGACAAAAAGAAAAACAGGAAAATCATTTTGGAAAAACCTCAGATGATATTAAATTTATACGATTGTTAAGACTTTTCCTTAGAACTCTAATTTAAAATGTGAATATATAATAAAAATTTAATTTTAGGTTATCATAATTCATTAAATTGAATTTTCCGGTTATTAAAATTATACATATAATATATATATAGCTAAATTACATATAGATATATATATATATCATATTATATATATATAAATATATGATTATATGTATAAATAAATGATGAAAAATCAATATCGTAAAAATATAAGAAAAACTGGCGGTGTATAGACTTCAATCGAATCAAAATTCAGTATCAAAATATATTAGATTATTTTAATATGTTTTGTCTTACTTGTTATTGTACCAGTAGATTCACTGTATTACTAGAAATATTTTAATACCAATAAAGCCGTACTAAAATATTTACTAGAACATTTTTTTAACGAAATCAGATTGGTTTATTTTATTGGTACTGGAGTACATATAAATACAAATTACTAGAATATTAGATACTTTTGTTTGGAATAAATTTAATTCATAATTTTTTAATTTAGTTATTTTTTTTAGTCTTAAATTATTTATATGCTAGGTAAAAGTGTCTCTTCGATTAAACACCACAATATCAATGTATAAACAATAATGAACAAATTATATTCTAACATTTATCTATGTAATGATAATTATATTGACAATATATTACTTTTTGTTTTTTAATTTAAACATAATAATTTATATTTAAATTAAGTTATAAACATTACATTTTATAGTTTATACAACAAAAGCAAGTGTTTAAATTTAAACAACAACAACAAAAATACATAAAAATAATTTTACAAAATTTCGCTTTAAAAATGTGTGTGTATATTTTTACTTTCATTGTTTCAATATAAACTGGACCAAAATAATTTTATAATAATTTTCATAATAATAAAATCCTTATATTTTACATTTAAAACATTTTTTTTTTATTGTTTTTCGTTTTTGTAATATTATTTAAGTAATTATTATTTATTAAAAAAAACAAAAAAAAAAACAACAACCCTCCTACCACAATGTATTATAATATTAGATCTTGTGAAAGAAAACAATACAAAATGTAACAATATATATATACAAATAAAACTAAAAGAACATAAAATAAAAAATAAACAAAAAAATATTATAATTTTTGCACATGCTTTCACATATTAAAATAATATTTGCATATTTGGTTACCGTTGGTATTGTTTTAATGAATATCCTGTGAAGAAAAAAAAAAAAAAACAAAACGAAATATTGTTTTCATTTTTTAATTTTGTTTTTGTATTTAAGCACCAGGTATTAAATATATATATAATATTATATTTATATCTTTATCACTGCCACGTGCATTACATTTTTAAATACATATACAAATGCAAATTTCATAAGGATAATTTTGAAAAAAAAAGTTTAAAGTTCAGTATTCACTTTGTATAAGGATATTAAATATACATATAAACATAAAGTAAAATAAGTGAATGCGAATTTTGTTACTTTATTTTTTATAAACTATAAGTACATAATATAATGTGAATATAAGAATATAAAATAAGTACAAATAATAATTCTATTACAATAGTTTAACATACACATAATACTATAATGTCTTATGTAATTTAATATTACAAACGAAAAAATATATAATAGGAAATTTAATAGAATTTTTTTTAGAAAATTGAAACAAGATACGCGATGTATATCTAGCGATGTATATATTGGTATATCTTAAAATCAAATATTAAAATCAGTACAAATAACATTTAAAAATATCTTCAGGAAAAAATAACAAATTTGATCTCACAAATTTTCTCTTTTCAATCTGAATTTCAATTATTTATTAATATTTTTCTATATTTAATTTTATAGTGATTCAGATTTTACACCTTTATTAATTAAACTATGTATATGTACCCAACTGAAGTATCATTTATTTATTTCTTAATTCTAAAAAAAAATTATATTTAAATTATATAATAAAATATAGAAAAATAAGAAAAAGCTCTCAAATAACCTAATCTTAGAAAGGTAGAAATGGTTTATTCTATACAGGGACTCTTATACAGGGTATTAACTATTACCATTACATTTTAGAACAGATGGGTGAATGTTGTGAAAACTGAATTTAATTCCGAATTATATCGACGAAAATTTAACAATTGAGTAAATTAATGTACACTCAAATGAAAGGTCAATGTAACTGAAGTGATTAACTTAAATGAAAAGTGTGTTTCGTTCACCAACTAACTGGACTACCTAGTTTAATATTCTGATTGGTGTCACAACTCATACATATATAAATTCAAAATAAATTCATATGTAAGCTATAAAAACTAAACAAAATTTTCACTTGGTAACTAAACTGCAGACTAACTAAACTGAAATACAACTTCAACTTCAAAAAACGATTGAAGTACATGCTATATGTAAAAAATAAATAATAAAAATATAATTATAATAATGGTTGATAATATATATATATTTCATCCATTATTTAATGGATTTAAATCCCATCCCTAAACAGGTTTCCACATTTGTCCATATTTTAAATTATTATTCAATTAACCACAATTTGTTAACACCTTTATCTATCTTGATTAAGTGTACTATTTCTTCAACCACAATTACCTAATTTAAACCGAAGCTCATCGTAAAATTTGTTTTTACATAGGAAAATTAAAATATGCATACTGATAAATTCAAAAAAATTAACCAAGTATGTAATAAATAGCAAAATGACCAAAAAATGATGAATTAATTTATTATAACCCTTAAAATTGGATACAATTAACAAAAAAAAAAAAAACGATTTAAGAAAAACGAAAAATAGAAACACATAAATGGAAAAAAATTAATAATAATAACAACAAACATAATTGTAAATATTTTTCTACTCATAGCATAGTGTAGGTATTGCAAATATTTTGGTCAAGAATTCTTTTGTCTCCTTCTTTTATTCTCGTTGGTAAAAAGGACAATGAGTAAATATTTTTGTTAAATTTTTTTTATATTTAACCACAATTTATTTATTTTATATATATATATATATTTTGGTCCTGTTTATATTTTAGTTCTTTTATCTAAATTATTTATTTTATAATTTTTTCTTTTATTATTATTATTCTTTTTTTTTTTCAAAAGTTTAACAAAAAAAAAAATATTTTTAGGACAAAATAAACCAGGAAAAAAGTAAAAAACAAAAAAAATTTAGCAAAAATTTATTTTTAAATTAGAAAATAGAAGAAAAAAAAAATGGAAATTTTTCGAAAGGATATTCATCAATGTTGAATAATTCGCGATGTACACATTTCTACTGTGTTCTTACTTAGGATTAAACACACAGTTAAACAAAATTTAATAAGCGATTGTAAAAGTAATGATCAAGATTTTAAATAAAACTAAGAAAAAGTAATTTTCTTAAAGAAAATATATATGTACGAATATATATTTAGATTTTGGGTGATAATTCAAAATTTTATCCTTGAAAATATTTTTAGATCCTTACAAGCAACATAACATGCAAACTCACTAAAAAATGTTGAATATTTGAAATTTTACTTGAAAAAGATTTTCTACACATCATTAAAAAGTAATAAATTTAGTAAAATGAATAAATTTTATTTTTAATAAAGGATGTCTTCCATAAACATTTTTATATATAATATTAAAATTACTATATACAAATATATTATATAGTATTGCATTTTTCTATTAAATCGGAATCCTTTTTAATTTTTTTGTTTTATTTTTTCTAATTTTTTATTCTAATCACTGATGAGATAACCTCCAGTGTCACAACATATTAATTTACAGTTACAAGTTTTTCATTTTACCTGAAGCGCTAAAATTTCTTCTTATTATCCTTGTTATATTTGTATGAATGATATTAAAATGAAAAACATGTTATTTAAAAACGAAAAAAAAATAAAATATCATTGTTTTTGAAGGACATTATTTACATTAACATATTTATTAGAAAATATTTTTAATTTTGGTTAATTGTCATTAAATTTTTTTTTTTGTTTCAAATTCAAAAACAACATATATAAAATGTATATAGTATATATATTCTAAATTCAATTGCTTCTAATGTTTTTTCAATACAATGTATTTAAACTGAGTACAAAGAATTTTGTTCAATAATGAAACAAGACTTATTTTTGGGTTCTCATTATATTTAATCTGTAAATTTCAAATTACAAATATATGTGAATAATTTCACAACCGGTTTTTAAATATTTTTTCAAATTTTTTTAATTTTCAATAAAAAGAAATAAATAAAAAAAAATATTTTAAATTTTTCAAAATTATTTAGCAGCATTTCGTTTTTTTTTTTTCTTTACTCTTACAAATATTTAGTTAACAACCTTTTAATAAACTTTATTTTGAAGTGTATACCACATTTTTACCCTGAAAAAATATAATTTTCTTCAAAATATTCAAAACCTAAATTAATTACATATATATATATATATATACATTTATATATCTACATATCTAAAATATTATATTTTTTATTTATTTTATATATAGGAAGACAACGATAATGACAAGGATAAAGAAAGTGTAGAAACTAAATTAATAACACCAGATGACGACAACGGTATTGTAATGAAATCTAAAAATGATAATGGCGGCGGTGTTCGAATTGCCAAAAAGGTAACAACAACAAATAACAGCAATAATAATGATGATGATGATGAAGATGATAGTGATGATGATGATGATGATGATGATGATGATGATGATGATGATGATTTAGAAGATGAAGCAAGTTATGATGATATTGATATTGATATTGATAGTAAATCACAAAAGAGTTATGATGAAGCAACAACATTATGTGTTGATGAAAATCATCCAGATAATGACAATAATGATGCTGTACGTATATATATATATATATATATATATATATATATTTATTGTATATTGTAAATGGTGTATTTATTTATATAGATATGTATATTTATAATTTTGTATGTATCTTATATTTTTAAAATTTTTCATTTTAAAACAATAATATTAGAGCACATTATTATATTATATACTATATTATAAGCAATTAAGGTCACATAAATCAAATACAAAAATATCCTTTAAACTAAAACAAAACAAAAAAAAATTAAAAACTAAATTAAATTTAATTATTTATTTAAATTAAAATGTTAATTTTACTTTATTTTATTTAAGTATACGTATCTCAATATAATATTTTATTTATTTTATTTTAAATACATATACTTGAAACAATAACAGAATACAAATTTAGAACGCACCAGTCATAATTCAGCATCACGTGAAGAACTGGAATATGGTGATTATTTTGAGGATCGAAAACATAATAAAAGGTAAATTTAATATATATTTTATAATTTAAAAACAAACACCCGAGATAGATGGAATTAGTTCTGATTATTTTAAATTTTGTAAGATAGATAAATATGTACGAACACGTCTATTTTTGACATATTAAACAATATTCAAAATACATTAGGGAATAATGGCAGTGATATGTTTTGATCTTACAAAAGTATTCTATATAGTAGATAGGAAAATTCTCCTACGCAAATTATATGAATATGAAAAGTTGTTGAACAACAGGGGTTTAGCAACTATCTAACTTTCTTTCACTACCTGCTTACCAGTAGCGGTTTTTTCGGCAAACAATCAGGTATCTTTAAAGGAGATTTCGAGTATATCTATTTGGGAATCTAACCCAATAATATAACTTCTCTTGTTACGTTTTCACAAAAGAAGACGATTATCAAGTAGTTTAATTGATTTAAAAATTTTCCAGTGAATAAAACCTGTTTGTTTTTAATGATTTTACATGGCACTGTAAAAGTTATTTCAATTTTAAATCCTACTTTTAATATTGATGTACTTTTTCACACAATGGTTGCACTAAACAATTACAGTGTCATTATTTATATATTCACATTTAATTTATCATATATCTTCGGCAGATTTTTCTGCAATCTTGTGAGAGCAAAATCAGTACCCCCGAATTGAAAACATTGCTTTTAGTAAGTAAAAATTAAATTTACAATTTTTCGTAATAAATCAGGGTTGATTATATTGAATATTTATTTAAAAATAGGATGTATTTAGATACGTTTCCGAACAACAACAAAAACTAGAGTACCTTTCTTTCTGCATACAATATGTGTACATCTCTATTTAAAAAATAACTTTTTTTTCTTATATTTTTTATGCTATCAAAAAACAAATCAAAATATATTTTGGTACATATGTGAACAGCAATCAATCTTTTAAACGTTCTAAGAAGATTCTAACAAAATCTGAGGTTCTTAAAAGAAATCATTCAGCTCAATTTAAAAAATTACCAAAAATTAGCATGACGTCATCTGGTAAAAGGAAAGCATATGATAGAACACCGCATTCGGTAAGCTACTTTTGTATAATCATATTATAATAAAAAAAATGGTTTCGAAACATACCGAAGAATTAATTTATATAAATAGAAAATAAAAATTTTTTATATGTAATATTTTATATACAAACACACACACATATTGATATTAACTTATTTATAAATACTATTATATATGAAAATAGAAAAATAAAATTTGGGAATATTAGGTATAATATACTTAATTCATATTCATATCATGTTGTATATAATAATATTTTATTTTCATTTATGGTTGTTTTAATAGTTTTGTACATAATAGTTATTTTTGAAAATTTTTTTTACATAATTTAAAAAAAAAAATTATTTAAAAAAATATGATCCTAGTCAAAATTTTGTTAATATAAAACAAATTACATTTCTTTCAAAATTAGTCACAATAAAAAAATTTCTTCCTATCTTAAGGCCTAGGCCTAGCAAAAGCTTTGAGTTAGTCTTTTAGTTATATATATAAAAAAATAAACAAATAGTTACAGAAAAATTTATAGACCTTTAACTTTTTCTATTATTCTTCAGCTCACTGGGGTGTTCCAGTATTGAATGCGTATTCGTTTTTTAAGAGAGAAAGGAGCCGTTATTTTCAAATTTAAAAAAAAAATGTTATTAACTCGATTATCTATCGATTGGTGATATTTTCAACTTCAGTGTGCGTATCCCTGTGTAGATCGGCTCTATTCAGTGACATTATCTTTCTCGTTTTTTCCGCGTTTGAGTTTCCCCAAAAAATTCCCCTACAGAATTTAATTAACGCTGGGTGGCGCAATAGGTAGAGCGCCTGCCTTTCAACCGAAAGGTTCCAGGTTCCATACCCGATGAAGCAAAAAAAAAATAAAAAAAAAAACCTTTATTGGTTTTTCGACCTGGTCTAGTACCCTTTTTCATTGGGATATAATAAATGACAAAAACTAATTGAGAGTATAATCTGGTAACAAATTAAATAAAATTAAGCTAAATTATATTTAAGAAGGATTAGTTCCTGACAATAGCAGTAGTTTTACACATTTAATGAGTAGAGCCAGTAATTTGTTAAATAAATACTCGAAATATTGTAGATATTGTAGTGTAAAATTGCAGTACCGTACTTCATTAAGCACGAAAAGTTCATTCTACCTAAGTTTTTGTCAAGAACGTACTAATTGTACTTTTTTTTTTAATTTTTTTGAATAAAAATTTAAATTATTTTTTATCATCCCAAATGGGGATTATTTAAAAATAACTAATAAAAAATTCAAATTTATTTCAAATCCTATTTAATTTTTCAGTTATTTTGAATTTTCCAGGTAATTTCAAACAAAAAAATAAAATCGCATTCCTTTTTTCTTGTTTGCTTGTTTTCTCTTTTTGTTAAAGGACGTGATTAGATTATACGAACATATATAATTTTTTCCTTTTTATTTCGCTCAATTTCATTTTGCTTTCATTTCATAAATTTTTGTGCATTATTCAAAAAAAAAATTGATATATTTTTTTTCACTTCTTTTTTTTAACGTCGCTTTCAAAAACATTTCAACATAAATATGAAACACAAATAAAAACCAAAATCAAATTTAAATATAAAAACAAAATAGAAAAGGAAAACATTATAAAATAACATTAATAAAAAGAAATTTCAAAACGGCGACATAAGATTTATACAAAAAAAAAAAAAAAAAAAAAATTAAATAAAATATATTATTTATTTTTTATATAACTTAATATAAATAGGTCATATAAGTGAAATAAGAAAACTTAGTTTTATTCCGTATGTAATTCTCCTGTTCTTGTTCATGAAAGGATCAAGCATCTGAATGTGTATTTCTTAGTGACTCTAAGTAACTTAATTGACATTGAAATAAGAAAGTGATTATATTTTAATAAGTAGACTTCAATGAAATTTAATCATTTAATCTAACCAAATCTAACCAAACCTAACGCAATTTATCTTCTTTTCAATTTCCTTTTACCTTCCTAGGCTGAAATGTGCCACCAATATAATACATCTAATGTTTAGTCTATGTATTCAACTTTCATAATGAACCAAACTAAATCTAGATCCTAACCTATTCAAAAATTACAAAGGTAAATCCAGGTAGAAATTAAATTGCTAATCAAAATAGTAAAAATTCAAAATAAATCATGGGAGCACGGCTTCGGTTCTAAAAGTTAATAAATTGCTAAAGATAGTAACATATACGAAAATAAACAGTTTTTAATACGCGGAGTTCAAATAAAAAACCTGTACAAAAATCTGTACAAAAAATAGTTTATACATACAAAATATGGCTTGATTTAATTTTATCAACAAATTATTCTAAATGTATGACCTCTACTCTACATTAAAAACATTCTAAAGCTCAACAAACAACACAGTACCATTTTATACTCTACAGTACAAAAAAGAAAGAGAAAAAAAAGAAATTTGCAAATCATGTCTCACCTGCAAACAAAATATGATGATGTATGTATCCACCTTTTCCTTTTATATTGAAAATTGTATATCTGAGAAAATTGATTTTTTTTTTTTAATTTTAATTTTTATTTCTATTTTTTTTTTATTTTTAAATTTTACGTACTTTGTATATTATTTTTTTAGTCAACACTTTTTGTGTTATATAATCATGCTTATAAGCAAGTCAATTCAGTCAACAACTAAAATGGATATACATACCCATACAAGTGTAAATCTTGAATAAAATTTATTTGAAACAAAAAAAATACAGGATGAGTTGCCTAAAGGATAATCCTTGGCAATATTTATTGTTCCTTATTCAGTTACAAAGAACGTATTTTTATATTTTTTAAGCTTACAATATTTTTTTCAAGGTGAATTTCACTCGAAATAAATTTTATATTGATATATTTATATGGATCATATACATACATATGCATAAATATAAATCTATATGTAATATATATATATGTTCAGGAATTTCATGGAAGATGTCTGGGTGTAATATATGTATATTAGCTAAGAGCTAAAAAAAAAATAATAATAAAAATTAAAAACTGCCTTCTGGTTTTTCTGTTGTATACGTGTAGTCGTGTGTGAACAACATGACGTACACATATTTCTACTTTGCACCTCTTATTAAAATATTAGATATTTATTTGAAGATTTTTATATAGAAAAATATGGAAATTTTCTAACTTAAAAATAATGTCAACAAATACAAAAAATGTGTGCGATGACGTATTGCGGTAAAAAAAAATATATACAAAAAAATATAAAAATAAAAAAAATGAATTCTTTTTCAATTTAAAGAGTTTTCTTCTTCTTTTTCATTTTCTGGTTATTCAATACTAAATATATAATTATACTTATATAGTGCAGAGATTTTTTGTTTTATCATGTAGTAAGCCTAATGATGCTATATGGTATATTTTTATATTTCTGATTTTATGATTTATTTCACTAAAAAAAATTCATTCTAATATACCAGTCCGATTTTTAATATGTTTTTTAGCCAGAACATTTGTTTTCTTCCAAGACGAGTTATTTCATTACCATTGTCATTTTGTGAAAAGATTAATTGTAACATTTCATATTACGAATTACATATCACATGATCAAAATAAGCTATTTTAAGGCATTCTATATTATCATCAATATATTATTTTTCGATTTTTTATAAACTTCTTCATTGGTTTTTTTATGGTTTTGACAATTTCGGATCAATATGTCAACATTTTACGTCAACAAAGTTTACAATTATTACACTATTTAAACTTACAATAATGAAGAATTATTTGATTTTAGAAAATATGTATGTATATTCAAATAAATTTATAATATATATATTATTATATTTAATCTCTAAATTTAAATAGTACGATAGAAATATCTGCACCATTTCATAACGGATTTTTATTATTATTCTTTGAAATGATCAATATTTAAAAAAATACGGAATCATATATTTTTTCAAACAGTTTTTCATCCATATAGCTAAAGATATATTTCAATATTTTTTTCAAAACAACTAATAAATTTATAATATTCTTTTATTACTATTCTATTCTATAATTTATAATATTCTTTTATTACTATTATTGTATTTTTAATTACATATTTTAATTACTCTATTATTGTATGTTTAATACCATATAATAGTACCTACATTGATAATCTGATATTTTATTATTATTTAGGAATATAACTATATGTATATTTATATAATTTTCGTAAGCACATAATTCGTGTAAGATTTGAAGAGCAAAATTGATTTAAAGAGTAAATTGTTTTGAAGTAGCAATGATAGAGCGGGTTTTAATGTGGCAACCCGCTATATGAAAATAATATTTTTAAAACTTGTATGAAATGAAACTTCTTTTTATTATATGTTCTTTGATAATACCAATTATATATTTATGTAAAATTTAAAAATAAAAGCTAGAATTTTAGGCCTAATATAATGTGGATGTAAAAATTAAATTTTCTTTTAAAAACTTAATAATTTTGTTTTGAAAAACAAAAGTAAATTTCTTAAAATCAGTTATTATTATTATATATATATATATATATATATATATATATATATATATATATATATGTGTGTAACAAAACATTAAATTTCAATTATATTAATAACTTATCACATTAAAATCTCATTATTTTGATCAGATACATACCTACTTATTTATAAACAGTCATTTTGAATCATTATCAAATTATTTTGCATATAATTAAAATAATAAAAATAAAAAAATTTGAATAAATTTCCATAAATTTTCCTGTTATAATTATAATAAATTTTCTATATTTACAATTTATGTATAATAACAGATATTGTTATAAAATAAAATAAGATAAGGCAAAAAAAATATTTTTATGTCAATCATAATAGTTGATAAAGATTTAAACAAAAACAATAACAACAAAAATAAAACATAAAAACTTAATCTTTATTAATTGGAATTTTATTATTCGAAAAGAATCAAAAACAAAAAGAAAATCAAAAAATTATTTACGACATCGTCAACATTTCCCACCAACTTCGTTTAAAAAAAATTATTTTTTTATATATTCTTTACTAACTTCTTTGATTATATTTACGAAAAAAATTATCCTGTGATATTTTATTTTTACTATAAAATAAAAACAGAACAAACAGTTAAAAAAACCTTTTTAATCTTAAATTAAGTATTATTTGAGAATTTTTTGAGAAAAATAAAAAATGAAAAAGAAAAATCCTTTAAAAGTTCACAGATTAGTTATAAAAACCACGTACACACACACGCACACACAAACATATGTAAATTTTAATATAATGGCCATATAAAAATGTGTATGGTGGAAAATCTCTGAAAATTTTCATGAGCATTTTTTTTTTGTTTTGTTTTTTGTTTTTTACTGTGTTTTCTTGTTTGTTCGAATAAAATGTGTTTTATGGACTTGTGGTGGAAAACAAAAAAAATGTCTTTTGAAAAACAAAAAAAAACAATAACCTAATTTTTTTACAAGACAAATATTTAAGTCTATACTGTACACATGCACCTATTTAATACATATTTTATTTTATTTGAATATGAAATCGTGAACATACATACACAACACATATATACTTCAAGGGTGTGATGTTCTAATATATGACAACAATAAGGAGTACATGACACGGCCAACTTAAAACATATTGTGTTGTGATGCTCGTCCTTGAACTATATTATATATATACATTATATGTATATATTTACAATATAGATTTATTATCATTTATATTTTTATACCTTACTATAGAAATATAATTTTATTTTTTCGTAATCTATTATTATTTGTTTGTTACTTTCCAAGTTCAATGTAAGTAAAGTAAATGAGCAAATAAAAAAATTTTTTAGATAAATATAAATCAAATTTGATAATCAATAAATATTACTTATTAAATGAAAAAAAACTTTAAGAATAACCTAACAATTCAATAATAAAAAAAAAAAACAAAATAACAAAAAAATAGAAAAGTATAAAAAAAAACAAATTTCGAAGAAAATCGATAATCATAAATTTCTTTAGTGATGGGTAGGTTATGTACATAACTTATATACATACTTTCTTTTCATATGTATTATTTTGCAAATATATTATGTATATTGTTGCTTGTGTGGGTGAATATATATAAAAATGGATTATATAACATTTTAAATCTAATTTGTTAATTGCAATTAAATTAATTCATGAACATTATAATGCTATCTATGTATTTATGTATGTTTGCATATAGACATTAAAAAAATGCAATTTGATATACAACAAGTGGCCCTAAATTTAATATTTTATTCGTCTTTAGCGGTATTTTCAATTTAAAATTTAATAAAACCTACAAAGTATATGTAAACGTAGATAAGTTGAATACCTTTGAGACTTACTTACATTATTATGTTATTTTTCTATTAAGAAATTTCGGACCATTTACTGTTTTTGTTTTATTTTTTATCTTGTATTTATTTCATATCTGGTTCTTTTGAGATAAGTACATTATCCGTTCCAGGCGTTAGATAAACGACAGATTTGTTTTAACTTTCTCGACAACAGCTGCTTAGACAGAATAGGTCTTTAGAGTAACTTTTTTTTCTTTATATCTGTCTGTATAGTGTATACGCTTTCCCTATACGAGGGAAAGGAAAATTCGAAAAAAGGAAAGTGAAGGATTAGGAAAGCAATTACGATCAAAAATGTTTATGTCTATTTTGAAATAATATGTAATAATATTTGTCATATATGTAAAAAACTGCTCATGATGTTTGGGAAGCACATATACGATGGAATTATAGGCTCCACGAAATTCAAGTTATAAACGAATTTTTATAACCTGTCTTTTGCTATGTAGGATTTTTGAACTTAAATAATAACTTAATAATAACTTTAAATAATTAATATTTTTTCAGATGCACCCAAAACATACCAAGTGACTAGTTTTCATCTGCTCATTTTAGTTGCCTTATCTAATTTAAGAGAAATCCCAAATATTGAACAGACTCTTCTATATGAGTATTAATTTTGTAAATTTCAGATCTATTTAAAATATTATTGATCCAGTGAAATTATATTTATTATTATACTTCTTATTTGAAAAAAAAAAATTAGAATTTTATATAGGTTTGGTATCGTAATTTAATATTTTATAATGATTGTTTTATAACTAATTAAATTAAACCACCCTATACTAGTATTATTATGATTGCGGTTCCAGAATAATCGAAAGAATAAAATTAAAAAATCGTTCTTGTCGTTATTCTAACCCAAGTCACCTTGGTAATAATAATAATTTGTTCATTCGATAACATTCAACTCATATCTTTAGTGTCTCAACCCACATTTAGTTCCAGTTCACAAAGAGTAATAAATTTTTAAATGTATTTTCATTAAAATTAAATTTTATTATAGAGAGTTGAGTTGGTGTTTTTTCTTATGAAAAGTGAAATTAGAAAGTTGAAATTAATTTAGAATATCCTTTTGCTTGAATATTTTAAATTATTATACAATATAGGATAATAAAAAAAAACAAATGAATTTATAATATTATCTACATATATA
Source organism: Argyra leucocephala (assembly GCA_963942445.1). NCBI lineage: Eukaryota > Metazoa > Arthropoda > Insecta > Diptera > Dolichopodidae > Argyra > Argyra leucocephala. Next base: position 1,576,416 of record OZ012679.1, read on the forward strand.
TATACGTATATAATGTAATAAATTTAAATGTTCTTCTATTGTTGCCTAATGTTGTTAATTTACAATATTATACCGCATATTGTTATCCTTAGCTAAACATTATATTATAGACATATAAATATATATATAAAATACATATAATTATGTATATTACACAATCATATTATATATCCTATATATATATATATAAGCCACAAAAGAAATCCATCAATTTCTTAATAGAATTCCACAATGAAACGTGACTTTGTTATTGAAAATTTCAATCAACATTAATATACAACTAAATATACATACCCACATCACATCATGATCATATTGTGTTCCATGTTGCGTGAAGAAAAACGAAATAAAAAAATTGTTCTTTATACATTCACAAATATCGCTACATGTATATTATTATTATTTAAATAGTTAAATTAAATGAAAATATAAAAAAAATAATCATAATAAATCAACCAGGTTTTCATCACATCGACATCAAAGGGTTAAATATATTTATTTAATTTTTAATAGCTTTATAATTAATATTATAATTAATATAAATTTATTTGATGGGAAATTATTTAAAACAAATAAAATACAACAAAATTATTTTTATTTAATTGTGTAAACAATTTTGAAGGATAAATTTAGATAATAAAGGATAATTTTATTTTAAAAATCAAAACAAAAAACAAAAAGAAAAATAAATAAAATCAAAACTAAAACTTGTTTTGATGCAAAAATTATTGTTCGGGTAAGAGGAAAGGAATTTTATCAAATTTTTAGAAATTCTTTCAAATTGTCCGAGAGTTTGAGTTTTTTTTTTAGTCCTTTATATACAAATTTAGCAAATGAGTGAAATATACAGTAGGATTCTGCTTTTGAAATTTTGACATAAAAATTTCACAAAATTTTTTGTTGTTCTTTCGGAAAGTTGTTTGTTGTTTGTGATTTCTAATCAAAAATTTTCAACGTTTAAAGTTTTTTCTTTAGGAAACCCGTTTGCATACTGTGTATTTAAAAACAAAATTTTATTTTACTACTTCTACTTAAATATATATATATATATCTAATTGATCAACAAATATAACGGTTTATATACAAAACGATTAAAACAACAACGATACTTTAAAATATCCTTTTCGTCCTTAAAGGATAAGATGCGCCATTAAAGATATATATTTTTGGAAAGTTAGGAACACCAGGTATCCTTGGAATATAGTCATTAGGTCTTACACGAGTACAACATCTCCCTTAAAAGCCTAATATTTAAATTCTTATTAGTTTAGAAGCTATTGAATGCTAAAAAAACTACTACTTTAGTCTATTTCTACCGATTTTTTTAAGAACAGAACATACAAACATGATAATAAACTTTTCTTTGCAAAAAAAAGGGTAGGTATTAAGTTTTTACAGAACGATGATGATATACAACCCAAATTAAAATATTCGCAACAATTAATAGAAAAACTGTTCGATATTTTTTTGACAAAGATACAGAACAAAGCGTAACACAGCTTCATAAATGATCTAAATTTATGTATTATCAAATCTTGGTCTACTTGGTCATCGTTTTATATGGTTGGGGAACTACTCCAATTTTATAAATATCTCATTAGCGATAGAGATTCATATTTGGAAGAACTCAAATTTTTTTTTTTTTAACTTTTAAAAACTTTCATCAAAAAAAAAAACGCTGTAGGTTAAAAATTTCAAGTTTAATTAAATACAAAAATTGGTTCTTAGAGTTGATTGATGAAAAAAAATATTATAAGTTCATGCTAAAATATATATAGTATTCAAAATAAATGATTCGTAAAAAGAAATTTTGTAGTACAATTTCAAAAAAAATTAAATATAGTTGTGCCCAAGAACAGCTTCTACCAGTAACATACATAGTATAGCAAGAAAAAAACATTGATTCATATATTCAAATTATTATTATACAAAATAAAATAAATTCTGACCTTAAAATCGTATAAATTTCTGAAATCGTATCTATGTATTAGTTTGCCAAATTATAAATATAAAAATTTCACATTACAAAATTATTATCCATACACACATTTTTATATAATGACCGGAAATTACAAATTTACTATCTAAATAACGTTTGATAAAATACAAAGAGTTGTCTTCAATAAACATTTACTATTATACATATGTGTATTACACAGTTAGGCTATAACTTAATATTTTCATATTAAAAGATATTAAATATATTTAAATTTTTCATAAGGTATTAAATATATATATTTTATCCTATATTTTATTTTGAATTTGTATTAATATTTGAAATTCAATAAAAACATTTTACCCATCAATCACACTAAAAAAAATTTTTTTTTATGATTATCGATTGTATTCGAATATTTAAATATAGAATTGAATTAATTCAATAAGCAAATCAATCAAGCTATTCATCACTTTTTCTAATAGTTTTTAGATAATATTGTAAATATTGATTAAATGTAAATATTTTGATAGTATACTATATTTTTATATAAAAGTTTACAACTACAATGTACAAGATGAAGTTCGATTTTTTTTTAATACATTGGCCAAAAATATTTACTATTTTAAAACTAAATACAATGGGTATTGTACATTCATAAATTGGAAAGAATATAATATCATATAATTTGTAGAATATTGTTGTAGGCTGTAGGCTCATTATTAAAATTAAATAAATATTAAAACTCTAATCAGCCTTTTGAATCAGTCTCCTGATGATGGTGTAATAACCGAAATCGATTAAGATATTTAATAAAAATTGTGAAACATACCTAGAATTTTAATATTTATTTAATATAATATCAGTTTGGCTGGGATTCAAATCTGATATATCTGCCTTCAATAAAATAAACTGACATATACTTAAATAAAATAGAGGAATTATATGAAACTGCTCTCCCCAATTAAAAACCAACCAGACATTGCTTGGCCATCTCAGACGGTAGATTATACAGATGTAATAACGCCACATCACCTAAAAATAATAAAAATAAACTGCTATATCGACATCTCTATAGCGGAAAAAAAAACCTATATAGTTTGGCTGGGTGATTCTGCTAAGCAAATAAAATAAATAACTAAATTGTATAATATAACAAGTAAAGTATAATAAAACAATAATAAATGAAAATTTACAACAAATGATCAAATATATATCATTAGGTACCTTATATATAACTACTATAATAGTATACCTACGGATACATAAATATTTTAATTATATTAAATATTCAATACAATAATATAGAATAACTAATATTTATTATTGTTTTTGTTTTCACTATTCATATTATTATGTATGTAATGTATACTTGAACTTGAAAAAGAAAAAACAAATTGTTTTTGTACCAATAAAACTTGTTACTACAAGGAATTGAAAAAAACATTGAACCAACTTTAAAGAAAATATTTATTTGTATTAAATGTGATTTTTTTTATTGTCTTTGTTTTATGTTTTTTTTTTTCATTCATTTATGTAGAGTTTTGTACAGCTTAATGTACTTATTGAAACAAATGATACCATGGAATGGAAAGAAACGGCACGTTGGATTAAATATGAAGAACATATTGAAGAAGGATCAGATCGTTGGGGTAGACCACATGTTGCAACATTATCATTTCATAGTTTATTAAATTTAAGAATATGTCTTGAAAGTTGTGTTTTTATGTTAGATTTAGAAGAAAATGATTTACCAGCAATAACATATAGGATTATTGAACAGGTATATATAAATAAATATATATAATATATTTTTAATACAAAATATCTACTACGTAAATATTAGTGGTTAAGTGATAGGTTTAAAAATTTTATTTCAAGTATTATTTGCTGATCGAACTGAAGAAAAAAATTATTATAATCTTAAGATTTTGATTCAGAACAGATTAAAGATAATATTGTTCCACATAAATTACAATATCTTTATTATTACCGTATAAATAAGTACCATTTACAGTTCGTATACCATCAGTGAAGAATAGATTCCCATAAATGGAATTACTTTTTACAGTTCAGGTAAACTTTTGCCTCATTTGTTATATTTTTCCCACAAGATAATTGCTCGCAAGGAAAATTACCCATAAAAACATTGACCAGTGGTAAATGTAAATTTTATATTCTTAGATTGTATAATATACACAGTTATACACTTTGTATTTGCTGATGATATTGTGTTGTGATGGTAGATATTGTTACTATTTCAAAGAGACAAGAAATTATTTTTTTATAGTAAAAAACAAAACTAATAACAAAACAATCAAATTTACATTATGTGTCAAATTTTTCTATTTGGCCAATCTTCCGTGAAAAATATTCCATTAAGGCGTTTTTCTGTATTTTTACAGTAGTTTTAAACTACGATCTATAGAATTTAAGTCATCCTCTATTAGTCAGGGACCAATTTCCACAATAATATGCATTTTAATAAGAAAAAATATTTTTTCCAAATTATAACATCATTAACTCATTATCCTTACGTATACATTGTTTTTCTCATAAATTTAATATTAAATATTTAATTTAGTTATCAGTTGAACATCAAATATTGCCAGAAGAAAAACCAGCAATGATGAGAGCAATGTTAATAAAACATCGTCAAGTAAATGAAAATAAAAGTGGAAGTTTTTCATTTGGACGTAAAAAATGTAGCAGTTATTCAAGTTTACAGGTAAATATTGTAAAATAGTTTTTTGACATTATTTACGTATACTTATGTATCGACATAGTAAATAATATATAATATCATTTCATTTTTATAAATATATATTATATATATATATTTTATTTAATAAATAATATATAGTATCTTATAAGTATAATTCTTAATTATTTAATTTTCTATATAATAATAATATTATTAATTCGTTAATCTATTCATATTTATATCACATAATATATAAATTAAACCATAATTATTATGGTATAAAAATAATCTTATTGATTTTACTTCAAAATTATTTTTCATCATTTTTCATTATTTTTTTTAGTTTTTTTTTTTATTTATTTTTTTTTTATTAATTTATTTTAATTTAATATTGCCTTGAGCATACATTTTTTTTTTTATTTTTACTTTATACTTTATCGTAAAAAAAAAGAAATTGTATATATAATTAAGAGAAATTTAAGGGGTATATAATTCCTAAATGAATGTTAAAATTTAATAAAATTGAACAAAAAAAAATAACGAGGTAATTTTATTCACTGGAAGGAGATAGTATATGAAAAAAAAAAAATATTATTACACTTACGTTTGGCAGTTAAAACTATTTCAATTTACATGCGTTATTATTATTATTTACTATTATTTACTACGATTGTACCTACTTATATGGGAGAAAATTAAAGAAACGAAATAAACAAATAATAAATAACGATTTGTATATTTATATACTATAACTATATACAATAATTCCAAATATTCCAAACTATAAACAATAAAAATAAACGTGGCTGTTAATTTAAGGAAGCAGTACTGTTTTTAAAGAAAATAATATTATTTTTTAATCGCAAATAAAACTTACCTTCTTCATTACTTTTTTTTTGTTTTAAATGTAATCGTTGAACAAAGTTGTTCTTAATAGATAATATAAATATATTATGTAAATGGTTTGTGTTGGTTGTGGATGATGGTTCTGTAACAAATCCCCTTTGAATTTTGGGTAATCACTTCTCAATTTTCCACTGGGTAGTAATTTCAAAAAACAAGAGTTAAGAATTAGTATGATTTAAAGTTAATTTGATATTTATTTATTATTTGTCTCTTAAAAACTAACAAATTGTATATTTTCGAAAACATAATATTATAGCAAAGAACATATAATAACAAGAAATCTCATGGATATTTTTCAATTTTTTCAATTTATATGATATGGTAAGAAAATGAACCGAAAATAAAAATTGAAGAAAGCAAAGATGAGTAATTATTAAAAAAAAAATTACAACAGTCATTCAGTCCAGTCCATCCGATTAAGATATAGATTAAGATATATTTCAATATTTTTTTCAAATCAAAAATTCAAAATAGGTCCAATGAATTTATGCACGTGCATTATTTTTTTATATCGATTTTTATTTCGATTAAAAAATATACTGAAAAGTTGGAATATTTTTAAATTTTCAGCAAAGAAATTTTTTGATTTTATTAGTTTTTATATATATATATATATATATATATATATATATATATATATATATATATCATTGTTACAAACAAAAAGAACAAACAAACAATCTATCAAAAATGGATTGTTGCCTGTTTTATTTTTTCAAAAAATAAAAATAAAAAAGCGAAATTGAAATGAAAATATAATTTTCAACCAAGTTCTGAGAAAATAAACAAAACGGTATTCCGTAAAAAGTTCACGAATGCATAACACAATAATTTTTTTTTTTTTTTTTACTAATATTTTTAGAATTTTTTCTAGACTCTGTGATTCTATCATTGACTCTATTATTAATTGTATCTTTGACTACATATACTTATTTCCATCCATACAATATTACCTACATTGATATTCTGATACTTTATTATTATTTAGGAATGTAACTATGTAATATTCATATCAACACAAAACATAATTATATTAGATTTAAGATTTGAAAAGCAAAGTTATTGCTTTAAAGAGCAAATTGTTTTGAAGATAAATTGATAGAGCGATGATATTTTATTATATGTTCTTTGATTATATAGCCATACTCCATAAAATTTAAAGAATCGATGAATAAACCAATTTTTATATTTCACTGGTTTGGTCCGAAAAATCTCAACTAAAAAATATGTCTATGTATTCTATGTCAAATTTTATTTATTAATTTTGTTTTTATAACGCAAAACAAAGATTTTTATATAAATAGAGAAAATTTAGATTAAAGGATTTTTTCCGTTAGATAGAGTAGAAAAAGTTTGTTTCATAAAACAGAGGAAGAAAAAGGAGAGAAGCTTAGCGGGAAGTTAAGAACATTTTAATTTATTTTCGTTTTAAAATTTTGTAAATCAAATGCGTAGAAAATACCCTCTTTTATATTATATCAAAAAAAGAATATATTATTTATAAAAATGATTAAAATGTAATTAAATAAAAATCAATTTGAAAAAATTATTTTAATAAATAATTTATGGTCTAATTTAATACAATTTACAAATAACTAATTTTATTTCTCTCAATCTATTTTTTTGAAAACAACAATTTTTAAATATTACAATATTTTATAGCTTTTTTCATATCATATTTTTAATATTTTTATGATTTTTCCGTTAAACAAATATATATATATTGGTTTTTAATATATAATAAATAAATTGATTAAGTTTTTAAGAAACAAAATTTCAGCATTTTTGAACATTTTGAAAAGAAAGTTAAAATAACATATTTTTTAAGTAGTCATTAAATTTTTGTTTATTTCGGTTTTTTTTTTTGTTTTCTTTTGGTTATTGTTTTTTTTTTTTGTTAAGAAACGAAATATAAGAGTCTTCTAATCCATAAAATAAAAGAATGCATTTTCAAAATTTACTTTTTCTAATTTCTTTTTTCATATTGCATATAAATATCTAATTATTATTTAAATTACAAATATATACAAAAAAGGATTAATATATATATAATATACCCATAAATATAATATATATAATATAAAAAAAAACGGTATTGAAATTTAGCGATTTTCAACATTTTAATGAAGTAATAAATTATTATTTTGTTATTTATTTCTTTATTTTTTATTTTAATTCATTTCAAAATTTAACATTCTTTCATGGTGTGATTTACTTACCTTTAATACCATTTTCATTAATAAATTTTCATTAAAATGAAAATTTTTGTTTTTGTTTTTTCTTTAATATATAAATAATTAAATAAATAATATGTATTTATATATTTAAAAATTAAAATCATTAATTAAAAATGAAAAAAAAAAACTGTTTTCCTTTTGATTAATATTTTGTTAATTTATTATGAAATTTATATTGTGTGAAAATCTACATTACGTTACGTACACGTTCTTCTATATATAACGTCATACATAATAAACAATATTATCATCTGGTCGAAAATGAAATTATATTTGTATATATGTATTTTTATATAAATATATATAAACATATATAATAATACATATATATATAGCTACAGTGGCTTCAAGATGATTATCGGGCGAGAGCATCAATATCTTCAATACAGGGATTAGAAGTACAACAAATGATAGCTAATCGAAGGCATTCTTATGTAAATGTTTCTAAAAATGGTTTACTTTTTTTTTATATATTTTTTTTGTTTTTTAATTTATTATTTATTTATCAAATTAAATTAAATTTAGTTTAGTTTAAAAAATACAAAAAAAAAAAATAAATAATAAAAGGATAAAATAGTAAATATTTATTGTAACACAATAATTAATTATTGAATTAAATTTTCTTTTATTTTATATTTAATAATGTAGTTTTTTAAGTTAAATTTTTGTTTGTTTGTAATTTTGTATGATTTGCAGAGTTTTCGATTTTTCAATTTATAATATTTAATAATTATATTTTACTAGCAGAAAAAGTTTAACTGCGTAAAACTTTAGCATGAATTTTAGGATGGAATTTCAAAACGATTTAATTATGTTATTTGTTTAAAATACTAAATGTATATTAATGCACTAATTTTATATTTAATAAGATTTTTTAACTAACTAACTACATATTGTGTCTACACTGACGAAGTCTCCAAGTAGTAGACGAAATATGATGCGTATCTGTATAGGATAATCATATTTGATAAAATAAAAAGAAAATACATATTCGACAATAATTTAGTATGTTATTAAATTAATATTTTATATAAATAATTAATTTAATATTAAAATTTATTTATTTTTATATATTTCACTTTCATTTTTCGAATAATTTTAAATATCTCTTAATTTTTATTAATAATATAAATAAAATATAAATTTTGTAATATTGGCCAGATAAAAGTATATAAATATTTTAACTGCTTCCGCTCCCGTTTTTTTTTTCTTAAGAACTATATCAATTAAAAATTCTTACAATAATTAATAAAATTACACATCCAAACATACATATGTAGGTAAATGAAATTCAACTTGTATTATGCGAATAATCAAAATGTCCAATCATTATTGTTAAAGTTGAAAACGTTTTGAAATTCAATCTTAATTTGTAGAAATAATTGAAAAATTTGAATTGAAAATAAACATATGCATAGATAGAATTATATTGCTGAATGATTATTAAATTGAATTTTTAAATTTTTCCATTAAATATTTTAAAATTGTACATTATTGAATTGAACTTTATATTTTATAGTTAGCTAGCATCTTATAATATGAATAGATTTTTTAATTTACAAACATACATACATACATACATAAGTTTATTTGTTATTATTGTTTTTTATTATTAATATTTTTTAATTAATCATAATTTAAATTGAATACGAATTATAAGCTTGAAGCTCTAAAAGTTTTCTGGCTTATTTACAAATACAAATACAAAAGTATGTTGTTTTGTTTTTTATTATTAGATTTTGTTCTAACTTATTTACGGTATTTTTCGTATATATTTCGTACAAGGAGTCAGAGAAAATCTTGTACCTTACCCAAACAATCAAACAATTTGATTACGAGTTTGACAATCTTGAAATTGTCGTGGTTAAAATAGTGTCGCAATCAAAAAACATTTTTATTATTAATTGTTAAATTCGTTCTAACTCCAACATAGAAACATATATGAAAAATTCTATGAGGATTTTGATGCCGTCACCAATAGCTAAAATTTATGGTTGCTACTCGGAGTAAATCATCCTTTCTTCGGATTGTTTCTGATTCTAACTAACCTAGTTACTAGGTAGTTAGTGAATTTGAATTTACATTTATTAACTGTCTCAATATTAATTGTGCACAATAACTTTCTTCTATATACGTAACAAGGGGTCCATCACGTAATTCTACTTTCTTAAAAGATAATTCGTTTTACGAACAAACGATGAGTTTATTATTTGTGAAACCAAATCTGGATTCACAATTCCTGGATACCTCCTGGATACCTCATACAATTGGAATACGATTACTTTGCCTTCGTATATAAATTTTTAAATTTTATAATTTTTTAAAAATTATAAAGAATTTCTAATTTTAATTTACTTAAATTAAACCTTAAAAATATTTTATTTTTTCAATAATATTTATGCAAATTGGAAACATTTTTAATTAAACCTTAGATCAAAATTATATTTGTAACATTGTAACTATGTGCATTGTATGTATGGCTGTTTAAATGTGCTACAAAAAAAATTTAAAGATTTAATATTTAGATTTTTTTTTTTGTTTTTTTTTTTCTTTTTGTTTATTTGTTATCAATATTTTACTATAAAACTGCTGGCTGTTATTTAGATTAGTAGGAAAATCTTTATTGTTATTTACATTTCTTTTTTAATTATTTTAATATTGGATTTCTTTTCATATTCTTTTCTATAATTAATTTATTTAATTGAAAAAAAAAAATGATTATATCTTACTGAGACTCCTTAAATAGTTTCCCACCTCTTAACAACACCTGGTTCTATGATTTAAAGCTATATACACACCACCATTATTTTTGTTACTTTTTACTCTGTATTTTTATTCAGCTTTTTTCTTATTTCAATATAGTTTACTTTACTATATAAATATCTCCTTGCTCACACAATTAATTTATAAGTGCATTAAACCTATACAATAAATACATATTTAAATATCTATAAAATACCTATATATTATATAAGGTTAAATGTCGAATAAATATAAAATAAAATAAATCGAAACAATTTCCTACAAATAAATTTGAAATAATTAAAAAAAAGAAAAAAATCAAAACATAAAAATAGATTATTATAATTAATTATAATTAACTTAAATAATTAACACTAATAATTGAAATTGGCATTAGGATGGGACATGGAAATTGATAGTGTAATTCAATAAAAGGAACTTAATTTTAAAGGAAATTATTTCGATCAAAAAAATTTAATTGAAATTTGGAATAACAAAAATTGTTTTAAGTGAAAATTTTCTAATTTATCAAAATTTTATTTAATTTCTGTTCCAATCGGATACGAAAAAAAAACTCAAAATTCATTAAAAATATTAGAAAAAATTATTTTATTTAAATAAATTTTGACTTTTTTTTTTAATTTTTTTATTTTGTTTTTAAAAATAAAAAGAATTTAGCAGATCCAAAATTAATAGTTGGTGTTGGTAATGAAATCAATGGAAATAGTCGAAGTCCAATGGATATTAAAATTGAAATGAGTAATATTGGATCAACTTCAATTGAAGATTTTAAAGTAGCACAAAATGATTCATTATTAAAAAGAATACCAGGTGGAGCTGAAGCAACTGCAGTTTTGGTAAATTAATAGAAAAAAAAAACACTTTAATTTTTTATGTGTAAATCTTTTTAAACTTCAGCGATTCAAATTAATTTTTTTTTTGTACAGGTTGGTTCAGTTGATTTCTTAAGTGATACTGCAATTGCATTTGTACGTTTATCATCTGGTGTACCATTGCCTGGTGTTACAGAAGTTTTAATACCAGTACGTTTTTTATTTATTTTACTTGGACCAAAATATACAGATTTAGATTATAATGAAATTGGTCGTTCATTAGCCACTCTTATGTCAAATGAACATTTCTTAGAGACAGCATATGATGCTGAAAGTCGTCAAGATTTAATAACTGGTATTAATGATTTCTTAGATGATTCAATTGTATTACCACCAGGTAATTGGGATCGAGTCGATTTGTTGCCATTTGATGATTTACGAGAGAAGAAAGATTGGATTAAATCACGTAAAAAGAAAAAATTAAAGGTTTGTTAATTATTAAGTTTAATCAGAAATTATATAAATACGGTCAATTTGATTTTACAAAACTACAAATACGGTCATATTTTTACGAATGACCAAAAAATACGGTGTTGGGGTGATTTCAAACCAACGAAATTGACTAACATTTTTTATTCTATGTGAATTATCTATATATATATTTTCTGATTTAATTCCATTTATGCACAAATTTATTAAGTCCAGGTCATATTTTAATAAATAAATATTTTAATGAATTAAAAAATAAGTACAAAAAAAAGCAAACCCCTAATATAAATTTTTCTATTTTTATTTTTATAATTTAGGAAGCATTTGAGCATCGTAAAAAGAATTCAGATGAAAGGCGTCTTGAAGTGAAATTAACTGATGAAGATTTACATAAGAAATTAGGTACTTCAAAAGGTCCATTAGAGAAAACTCATCGTTGTTGGGGTGGTTTGAGAAATGATTTAAAACGTCGTTTACGTCTATCAATGTATAAAAGTGATATTATTGATGGTTTGAATTCAGAAACACTTGCAGCAACAGTATTCATGTATTTTGCATGTTTATCAACAGCAATAACATTTGGTGGATTGGCATCAGAAAAGACTGATAATAAAATTGGTATATCAGAAACGCTTATATCAACATCATTAGTTGGTATTGTATTTCATGCAATAGCTGGTCAACCATTAGTTATTATTGGAACAACTGGACCACTATTATTATTTGATGAAGCATTATATGAATTTTGTTTAGAATCAAAATTAAATTTTCTTGCAATAAGAGCTTATGTTGGATTTTGGTTAATTATAATTAGTTTAATTGTATCTGCATTTGAGGGCAGTGTTTATGTACGTTTATTAACACGATTTACACAGGAAATATTTTCAGCTTTAATAACATTAATTTATATAATCGAAACTATCACGAAATTATATGAAGTTTATTGTGAAAATCCTCTATTAGTAAAATATATTTATACAGAACCATCATCATCAGTTATTGGTTTTAATAATTCAAATCAAACTGTATTAACAACAATTATACCATCTATTGCTCCATTAATAACAGAGGATACTACTACTACTACATTAAATTATTTTGATAATTTAACTACAAATTTGAAGGTAACAAGAATAAAAAATGTACCTATATCGAAACCGAATACAGCATTATTTTGTACAATTTTAACATTGGGAACATATGCTTTAGCAAGTTATTTAAAAGAATTTCGTAATTCACATTTCTTAGGTAGAAATGCTAGACGAGCTTTAGGTGATTTTGGTGTACCAATAGCAATAGCAGTATTTGTTTTAATTGATTATGTAAAACCCCAAGTAAAAACTGAAAAATTAACTGTTCCTGATGGTTTATTACCAACAGATCCGTTACGTACAAGTTGGCTTGTAAATTTTGATGCATTACCAAATTGGTATTTTGGAGTTTTAGCTGGAATTCCAGCAATATTAGTATATATTTTAATATTTATGGAAACACATATATCAGAATTAATTGTTGATAAACCGGAACGTGGTTTAAAAAAAGGTTCAGGTTTACATTTTGATATTGTTTTATTGTGCGTTTTAAATGCTGTATGTGGAAGTTTCGGTTTTCCATGGCATTGTGCAGCCACTGTTCGATCAGTTGCTCATGTTTCATCTGTAACTGTAATGTCAAGGTAAAAGTGATAATTATATTGATATCTTATTTTATTTACTAGTAAATTCATACATAAATTATAATATAGAACTCATGCACCCGGTGAGCTTCCAACTGTTGTTGAAGTTAAAGAACAAAGAATATCAGGATTTTTTGTAGCAGTTTTAATTGGTAAATAATAAATTATTTTTTTTAGAAAACAAAAAAAAACAATTAAATTACCAAAAATTTATATTCATATTAACTTGAAACAATAATTGTCAATTTTAATTAAAAAATATAGGTTTATCAGTAAGCATGGCACCTATTTTGAGACTCATTCCAATGGCAGTGTTATTTGGTGTTTTTCTTTATATGGGTGTAGCATCAATGACCGGTGTACAGTTTTTTGACAGGTTTTTATTTTTTACTTTTATAATTTCATTAGTATATATATATAATATGTTATAATATTTTAGATTATGGCTATTCTTTATGCCAGTTAAACATCATCCACCAATTCCATATGTTAAGAGAGTTCCAACATGGAAAATGCATTTATTTACAGGAGTTCAACTTTTTAGCTTATGTGTCCTTTGGGCAATTAAATCATCTAGATTTTCATTAGCCTTTCCATTTTTCTTATTACTTTTGGTACCTTTAAGAATAAAACTAGGAACATTATATACGGAAGCAGAAATTAACGCGGTATGTTCGTTTATTATTTTGAAAAACTACACATAAATAAATTTTTATTTAAATTAATTGTATATGTACATTGTACATATAAATATAATGTATATACAAAAGTTTATTTACGTTTTCAGCTTGATGGAAGTCAAAGGAAAGGTGAAGAAGAAGCTGATTTTTATGAGCAGGCGGTAATTCCAGCTTAAATTGACAATTTTACATAATAATATAATTTAAAATTTATAAAATATTGAAAAACAAAGATTTATATTTAAATCAAATTAATTCTTGCAATTCCTTAAAAATATAAAATTTAAAAAATTAAATTGGTTTTAATAAAAAATTATAAATTAATTAGTCAAAACGATAGAAAATATTTAGAAATGTTTTCTCAAAATTTATTGAATAATTAAATTCTTTATTAACTTTGAATTCAACGGTTTAATATTTTTATTTTTATGAATTCGATTTAATTATTATTTGTTTTAAAAATTTAAATAATAATGTATAGAGCAAAGAAATACAATGTATTAATATGTTATGATGATTTTCGAATATAAAAGCAAAAAATGTTTAGAATTATCTCTCCATAATATACTATTTTTAACTAAATGTTCACATAATATGAACATAACCTATTATTTAAATTAAATTAAATAAATTTAATATTCTATAAAATATTTTTAGAAAATTTAGCCCTTATGATTTCTTCCAATAGTTTAAGTAAATTTTAAATGAATGTTTATCGATAAATAAATAAAAAAAAATCGGTCTACAATATAATTGTTTACATTTTAAGAAGAAGTACCTAATGTAATAAATATTCTGATGAGAAATGAATAATATATATATATATAAGAAAAGTATATAAGTAAATATCAAAAATTAATATTCGTAAATGAAAAATAAACGTACCTCAATGTTATTACTACACAACTAAAAGTATGTATGTAGTTAGAATTATTTTAATTTAATTATTAATACAATATATATTTCAAAAATAATTTTGGTATTTCATTATTTTAAACAATAATATTTATATTTAAAATTTTAATTTAATTATACGAGATAAATTTAAACTTCCATTCAAATCATATTCAAAATAATTATTGATTTCGAAAATATAAAAATAAATTTATGAAATAAAAATAATAAAAACAGAATAATAATAAAATTATTTATGTATGTACATAATTTGTAAACTAATTAAACCAGGACTAGATTCAAATATAATAGAAATCATTTGCAAACAATAAATATCACTAGCTACATATTTATTATTTACTAATATTTTTAACGAAAAATAAAATCTAAATAAATAGTATGTATAATATATATTTTATTAAAGCAGTTCGTATGTAATTTATAATAGCTAAACATAGTAAAAACATATTTTTTGAATTTTTTAAATATTTAAATAGAATTTGGTCCAAAAGACGATTATAAATTTTTAATTTTATAGATTCTTGGATATTATTTTACTACAATAGATTATTTTATTATTATGTATAATGTTTAAATCTACATAATAATACATATTGGCATATACAAAATTATTCTGATATATCTATATACTTTATATGGATGCATGTACATATATATACATATAATAAATTATATAAATCCATTGAAATAATATTGAAAGTTTTTTAAATTAGGTACATAATACTACATATATTATTATTTAATATAAGCCGTAGAAAAATTTTTAGAATTTAAAACTTATTCAGCAATTACTTTATTAAATAAATGTTTAAATATATAAGAAAATGAATTATTAGATTATATAATAATAAGTAAAAATTTTATTTTATTAAATGTAAATTTAACAATGTTTATTTATTACTTTCAAAAAACGAAATGTTGCTGATTTAAAAGATTGGAAATAACATATAGTATTATATTCAAAAATATAACTACAAAAAAATTTAAAATTATTTAATTAAAATTCTACATACATATTATGTACATATGTATGACAAAAACATCCACTAATTTGTTTAATTTATTTTTAAATACCTTAAATATTTTTAATATGCTTTTGGAATAAATAAATAGATTGTCTGTTATTTCTTGAAAAAAAAAACAAAAATTTGGAAAAATTTTAATTAAAGTACCTTTTATAAAGTATACTCAAGTACCTTTTAAATGTAAAAATTGTTATAAGTATGTATGTACATACATATCCCCTTTAATAATTTATCTCTTAAAAAGATATCAAAAAAAGTGGTGTATGAAGTATCTAATCAATCAATAATCTTGTCATGATGAAAATAATTAAATACATTTCGGAAAGGATATTATATAATAATATGCCATTTACAAAAAATGTATGTACATAATACAAGTATATAAATAACTCCAGAATCAACTTTTTTGTATCTGTGATTTAAAATTTCTGTTTTAGAAATAATTATTAAAATCTGATTTTAATAATAAATTTGTTGTCTTTAGAATTAATTTGTTGAGTTATTTAGTTATTAACAAATATCTAAAAAAACAAAAAAAAAAAAAACTAAAGGAAAAACTAAGAAAATTAATGTTGGACTGCTCTAAAAACAAAAATAATTAAACTGTCAAAAAACTTATTCAATCAATAAAATAATATTATTTAAAAAAAAAAAATTAAATGTTTTATTATGAATATAATTATATAAACATAATATAAAATCATCATCAGGACAGTGACGGCTAACGGGCATATTTCATTTAAAAATGGAAAAGGTAAGACTTTTTCTTATTATTCGATACATAAATTAAATAAAAAACAAGAAACTCATTTTAAATTAAATCATTTGCAATTTATTGTTTTTAATTTTTTTTTTTTTTTTCAAAAAAAACATTCTTTTTTTTCTTGTCAAACAAAAGAAATAACTAAATTTAATTAATAATTAAAAAATAAAATTAAAAATAATTTCAAATAAAATAAAATTATCTAGAACAATAAAATTTTTTTTTCATCAATAATAATAATTAGCAATTAATTTCTATGTTTTTTTCTTTTTTTTTTTCTTTCATAGCGCATTTGTTTTATTTTTTAGCGTTTACTAAAATTAAGTTTTATTTAAAACGTATTTGTTACCATAATATTGTTCATTTTGTTACATTTTATTTGTTTTAAATTTTTTTTTTGCATTTTACTTTTTTACTGGAGTGCTCCGTTGTGTTAAACCTTCAAATCTCTTGAACGTATAATTGATAAATACCCAATCTTTAAGAACCTCCCCATCTTGTGGCATAGGAGCAGTAGCTAAAAAATAAAAATACGTGTTAAAAATTTTGTTTCAATATTTTTTTATTTAATTGAACTTACGAATTTCCAGTGACACATCAGGAAAATCATCAAAATTAGATGTATCATCTATGGATCGGACTTCAACAGGTATAGCTGCAGGTCTTTCGCGAATATGTTCCCAATCAACACCACGGAAAAATTGTATATTTTTTAAATCATCCAAACCACGTTGTGAGCCGAGCCTTCGATCAGATTCACAACAAAATCTTACTATTGTATCTCTTGCTTCTTCTGATATAGGAGTTTCTGGTGGAAATATTAAAGTCTCACGCCAACTCATTACTTTACGGTAGGTATCTTGCGGATTATCTGAACAAAATGGTGGATATCCCATTAACATTTCGTACATAATAACTCCTAATGACCACCAATCACATGCTGGACCATAACCAGTTTGTAAAAATACTTCAGGCGCAATATAATCTGGGGTACCTACTGTACTGTAAGCTAATGCCCTTCGATTACGTTTCCAACTTTCTGCTCGACGTTTTGAATCCATTGGACTATTTAAATTCATTTTTTATATAAATTTTTTTACACTTAGATCAAATATAAACTTAAATAATCAAATTGAATACAAACCTTGCACTTGTTCCAATAAAATCTGAAGGTTTAGCTTGAGATAAATCACGATAGAAATCCGTACGATGAGATTTTTTTAAACCAGTACATAAACCAAAATCAGAGAGCTAAAAATAATGTTAATTTAATATAAAACGAAAAAGATCATTTAGGATGTTTTTTTACCTTTAAATGACCTCTAGCATCCAATAATAAATTATCAGGTTTGATATCACGATGTATAAATCCTAACTTGTGAATAGAATCAATTGCCAATGCAGTTTCAGCAATATAAAACTGTGTACATTCTTCCGATAGCGTATCTTTTTTCATTAATAATGTCATCATATCACCACCAGGTAAAAATTCCATAATTAAATATAAGTTTATCGGATCCTATAAAATTACATAAGTAAAAACATTATATTTTCAAAATTTTTTAAAGAATTTCTTCAAATACCTGAAAACTGTAATACATTTTTACTACCCATTGATGATCGGCTTCTACTAAAACATCTCGTTCTGCTCTAACATGAGCCACCTGTTCTTTTTCTAACATATCAGCTTTTCTAAGCACTTTCATTGCATAAACATGCCCTGTATCTTTTTTCTGTACTAAACGAACTTCTCCAAATGCTCCACGACCTATCACTTTAAGTGCCTCAAAATCTTCAACGCCAAGCCTAGAACGTTTTAAACGTAAAAATTCTGTCTCCTTTTGCGCATGTTGCATGCGTTTTTCTTGTTTCTGCGATTCTGATAATGTTTCATCCTTTAATTGAGCTTCTAATTTAGCAAGCCTTTGCTTTCTTTCGCCGTATTGCGCCACAAGATTACTATAATAATTTTCAAGAGTTACTTTTGCTTTAGTTGCCTTGTCTAATGTGTGATCACTAAATGGTATTGTATTTTCTGCTGTTGTCATTTTCTCCATTAAAATCACTTAGTTCACTTTGATATTTTCGAAATGCGACAGCAGTGATTCGTTTTTGGAGAGAATGAATCTAAAGTTTATGGTCCTATATTAGCGTGTTCTGAATCTCGTCTTCTTTCTTTGTGTGAACGAATCAAGCAAGTAGTTTTACAAAAATATTACCATTTGGACTCATGAAACCTCAAATTGATAGCAAGTAAATTATGAATTTTATAACTTTTTCGAATAAGAAATATCGATATTTTTAATTATTTAAATCTTATTGTTGATCGATTTTCGTATGAAAATATTTGACAATAATTTAATAGTTTTTGTCCTTCCCTCTTTTGTTTTTCTAACGTCATACGATTTTTCTTATGACAATTTTTTTTTGACATTTTAGGTTTTTGTTTTTCTTGTTCTAATCACTTTTCTGTTTCCATTTGGCTTTTGTAAACACAGTTAATTTTTTTTTTGTAAATATTTTTAAAACAAAGTTTTCTACATTCTTAAAACAAAGGATTTGAATTTTATATATTAACTAAATTAAAATAATGCTGAATTCATAATAATAAGTACTTTAAACAAAAATATAAGATAAACTTTTATTTTTAAATTAAAATTAATGATCTTACAGCGACATCTTGTGTAGGGCCTCCTTAAGCTTTAATTGATTTAATCCTCTCAAATATATCTTTTTTCTCTTTTCATCCTTTATCTATATATGCTTTAAACTTCTAGATAATTCATTGTTGTTTTGCACGCAAAAGTAAAAAAAAATTAAACATCAATAGCTAAAAAAAAAGTAAATAAAGAAAACATCCGTGATTATTAGAAATAATCAAACAAAAGAATATTATGAACTTTAGTTTATTTACTAAAAAGGTAAAATTTGGAATATATATAGTTTGAATTAGGGTCATTTACTATTTTCTTAGTAGTGTCAAAATTCAAAGAAAATTTTCGTAAGTAAAATATTTCAAGGTAGTTTAGAAGTAATAAACCTGTTTATTAAAAGATAATGATGTTTATTAGTTGATTATTTTTTTTTCAGCAATAAATTCTTATCAAAATGAGTACTGAAGAGGACTCAATGGAATTGCCAGAGGAACTTAAGAAACTTGAAATTGAAAACTCTCTTTTACCTCCCATTAATATTAAATTGTCGGATGAAAATCTTCCTGTATCATTAAACCCTTTCTTCTATCAAGCAAAATTGGCTACGAGAAGTATAGAGAAAACTTCTACAATTGACATATTTGGACCAAAATGTAGTTGTGAGATTAATTTACCAGCATCAAACTATGGCCGAAAACGTAGCTCTAGTACTGGTAAATATTTCAAAGAACTTTTAAATAATAAAGTACCTTTTGTACATAGCTTTTTATTTTAGGGAGTTATCTTGCATACTGTCGCTCAATGTCTGAAAAGGATGAACGTTCATCTCAAATAGAGCGTAGTATAATAAATCAAACAAGATTCAAAATAAAATCAAATGTTTCATATAGCTCATCAGGTCGAAGAAAATTTATATTAAAAGATCCAGTTTTAAAGAAAATTCAAACTTGTCTCCATATAAAACAAAATATGGCTGTAGCAAATGCTTCAAAATATAGAGATTTAAATACGTTGCAACATAGTTTAAATAATAGCGATAAATCTATAAATAATTGTTCAACGAAACAATCTGATGAATTTCTACGACAGATTTCGGACTGCCCAAGTTTAGATAACTTAAAATTAGAAGATGAAAATGCTTTACTATCTAGCAATAATAATAATTTTCAACTTGGTAGAATACTAAGAGAAAATACAGAAAAAGATAAATATAAGAAAAATAAATATTTGGATTTTCGAAATTTAATTGAAGAATGTGAAACACTTTCTAAGCAATGTATTTTCATTAATAATATTGGCCACAATAACAATTCTAATAACAGCAACAATTTAAATTTATCTTTAAGAAAGAATTCGAAATCAAAAATTTTTACAACAATTCAGAATCGTTCTTCAAATTTTCAATCAGAAAATATGAACATTTTAAAAGATGATATAAGTTGCGATGATGAAGTTATTGAACAAAACGAACATTCTCGAAGTGATAGTCAAATAATTTCGGAAGGAATATTGTCAAATAGTAATTTACAACAAAACACTAATAACAATAATTCTGGAACGTCATGCTCTCAACAAGCACGAATAAATCCAACGTCAAATTGTGATGTTACAATTGATGAATTGGCGAGTTATTTTGAAACATTTGTTCACATACCTAAGAAAATGTCAGAAATGGCTGAAATGATGTATATTTAAATTTTTAGTAAATCAGTTATATTACTTTTATTACTAATCTTAAAAAGTTAAAAAAATTACCTCGTAAGTCTATTAAATATTCTTTCACTTTTATGACATTTTTTAATAAATTTATAAAAAAAAAAAAAAAATACGAATTAAGAATGCATACATAATATGTATACAAATTCATAAATTAAAACAAAAAGTTGTTTATAAAACTAATACGAAAATCTTTCACATTGAAGTGAATTTCAACTATACATAGTTTGGAAAAAGCTTGTTTGTGTTGTATTTTTTAAGATTTAACATTTTTATTTAAAAAGTGTTTTGTAATACATATTCTAAATATTTATATTATTTATTAGTATATTCAACAACTAAAAACCAAAATCAAGGTTTTTGAAATTAATTTTTATTTTTTTAAATTATAAAGATTAATATTACTTAATGTCCTTTATTATCTAAACGTTATAGCAAAGACAATAAATATTATATTTACTGTCTTTGGTTATAAATAATTGTATTCGATGTAAAAATTGATTTCTGATTTTCATAAAAAAAATTTTAAATTACAAATCATATAGCCAAAGGTTGCGTCTTTTGAAATGCGTTACCGTAAAAATTATTGGAGGGAAATGTAAAAGGAAGTATTAAATAATATATGTACATACATATAGTTATATTTAATCTAAATTATGTATGTTTAAAAAAAATTATTATATATTTTATATAAAAAGGTTTATAAATAATTTTTCATGTTTTCAAAACAAAATTTTTTGTTTTTTCCAGTTTTTATTTTGTATTTTTAGATATTTAATAATAAATGAATGGATTGTAAATAACATTAAATTTGAGTTTTAATATTTTAATAACTATCTATACAGCAGTCATTTGAATAAATTAAAAAAAAAATTTTTACAATAACAAAAATCTTAAAATATTTCTTCATTTTCGACCACTTCTTTTAATTCTAGAAGTTCAACTAAACCTTTTCCTTTAGATTCATTTCTGACTAGCTCATCAATTTTTCTGAAATTTCCTGGATCTATTAACAGAATTATTATGAATTTATCATCTTCCCATTCTTCAGCTTCTACTGAAGTTGACAATTTCGTTAAAGATTCCTTTAATTTCTTACAACCATCTCTACCAGGATAAGAAACCTTTAGTTTCATTTTAGATCTTTCTAAAGGAATAGTTTCTTTGAGTAATTTTATAGCTTCGAGTGTCTGTTGCTTGACATTTTTGTTAAATTTGACAGAAAAATGAGCATCTTTTAAAGATTTTTCTATAATGGATACCGGGTAAGGACGTTTTGTGTCTGGATTTACGCATAAGGAAGAAATATTTGTTGCTACACTGTTAAATGTTGAGTCAAGCATTGACTGTCTTTCCTTTTCAGAAACTTGAAGTTCTCCCTTAGTTAATATTTCTTTACAAATTTCTGTTTCATCAGATTTCCCAAATGCTTTCATTAGTTCGTCCTTTTTAGCTGCTTGACCCTTTGAAACGTTAAGAAATACTGTATGAGTTTGTAAAACTTCATCGATATCCTTTTCCCTGAAAATAAAATAAAAATACTTATACATATTTTATATCCAACAAAAAAAAAACCGTAATTTACGTATTATTTCGCCATGAAACAACTTTATTCTTATAACAAGCTATTTCAAATCGTTTTCCACCTTTTTTTAAACGAACAATTGCTACATTTGTTAACCTTATTTGATTTGTCGGTGTGAATATTTTAGACGACATTTTTCAAATTATTTTTAATAAAATATGTATAGATAAAAATTTTTGTGATGAAATGTGCAAATGAGTAATGACAGCTTACTGAAACTGTTACTGATATTGTCAAAATTTCCAAATATACGTTTGAGTAACTGTAGGTTGGGTGTTAGAACGCGGTATATAAAAACTTTTTAGCTTAAAAATAAATTTTAAAATTATCTAATAAAAATGTTAACTATGTATATGGAGTAAATTACAATTTCCTAAAGTGCAATAAAATCTAGAATCCTAATTCTTTGTTATTACAAAAATCTCCTATGAATCTCCTATTTTAAGAAAATAAAAAATAAATCAAAATTAATAAATAGTTGTATAAGGGTTGAACATTTAGTTATGACATATGTATTTTTTTTTTATGTCTGAAGTTGTATGCCCTGATATTTATTTCGGCGAAACTATCAGTCATGATTTTTGACATTTCATAAATATATACATATTAAACAACTTGCAATTTTTTTACGAAATCATCTTAGAAATTTTTATATTATAAAATAAATTATGATGCCTATTAAAGATTCATTTTTTGGACCATTATGGCATAATGGACCAACTCCAGGACAAGAATATAATTTTCCAGGAAAAATGCAATGTTCAAATGCAAACAATTATGGGGCACGTCAGAGAAGCTCGTGAGAAAATATAAATTTTTACACTACATACATTTTTTAAAATTTTTTATTTTTAAGGCAACCTATTACAACAGGAACCTCAGTTGTTGGAATGAAATTTGATGGAGGTGTAATTATAGCTGCTGATAATCTTGTATCGTATGGTTCGTTAGCACGTTATGTTGATGTTCAACGTGTTTTTGAAATAAATTCAAAAACTATTATTGGAGCCGGTGGAGATTATGCTGATTTTCAATACATAAAAGGTTTTATCGATAATAAAGTTATTGAAGATATTTGTTATGATGATGAAATCGTGATTAAACCAAAATCACTTTATACTTGGCTTACAAGATTTCAATATAATAGAAGATGTAATTTTAATCCTCTGTGGGTTGATATGGTTATCGGAGGATTTGAAGATAATAAACCATTTTTAGGACATGTTGATTTTCGTGGTAGAGCTTATGAGGATCATGTGATTGCTACTGGTTTTGGTAAACATTTAGCTATACCTTTATTAAGAGAACACTTAGATGGCAAAACTCTTCCAACAAAAGAAGCTGCAATGGAGTTGGTAAGTAAAAAAACAATGACTATATTAGTATTTGGTATAATTTAATTGAGTTAATGTAATTTTATTGTTATTTATTTTTTATTTAGTTGAAAAAATGTATGGAAATACTTTTTTATCGTGATTGTCGTTCTTTATCCAGCTATAGTATTATAGAATGCAGTAAAGATGGAACAAAACTTCATAAAGATTTGGAAGTAGATCAAAATTGGGGTGTTGCACAAATGGTGAAAGGGTATTAGATGATGTCAAAAACTAATTAATAAAAATAAACTTTTAAATAAAAAATTGAAATTTTATTTAAAAAAAAATTATTTGTTTTATTTTTATTCATTCACAAGAACTATTTTAGGTAAACCCAAATATACTAAAAAAAAAACAATTAACAATAAAATCAAATAAGTACATAAATAAGTTTTTATGAAAATTAACAAATAACAAATGTTTAAACTTATTTTAAAATTTAAGAATTACAAAATAACAAATCTTAATATAAAATACTTTTACTTACTGTTAATTTTGAATTCTACAATATTCTTAAATTTGTCCAAAAACTTTTTTTTAAGCTTGAGATTTCCTTTAGGCCTTCGGGTATTCCACAATTTTTATATATATATATCATGTTGATGTACTATTAAAACCTTATTATTTTTTTGTACTTCAATGTACATCAAATTACTTAAACTTCTATAAATGGTCTTATCATGACTATGTCATTTCAAATTAAAATATTTGTTTCTTTTTTTTTATAAATTATAATTCAACTACTGGTTAAACTACTAAATTTCACCTAATCACAATTTATTTTATTTTTAATATATTGACATTAATTTAAAATTTTAATTTCTAAGATATGTATGTACAAACATGATTAGTTAAATATAAATTCAAACCTTCTAATAAAAATTTTCATACATCATTTTTAAAATATTTATTGAAATAGAATTACTGAAAGGTAAAGATTTTAATATATATATATATTTTTTAAACACTTTACATAAAGTTTACACAACCATTCTCAGAAATGTATGAAAAAAAAATTCAATTTAAATATATAAGACGATTCACAATTTTGGATAAAAGCTAAAAATTTATAAGCTATATTTTTGTAGATTATAATAAATATCTAAATAATTTATTAAATATCAGATCTTAATTTATTAACTCATTTATTCGAGAGATATTTACTAAAAAAATATATTCGAATTTTAATTTTTAGTGAATTTAAAATCTGTTTTATTTTAGTTTTGTTATTATTTTCTTTTTTTCTTATTTTTTTTTAATTCATTTCATAGAAACCTTTTATTTATAATTTAATCAAAATGAAAAATGTGATGAGATAATTATTATTTTTTTTAAGAAATGAATTTATTAAAAATTTAGAAAAAAAATACTATGTTTATTAAAAGTATTTAACATTTCTATAGATTGTCTGAAGAAAATATATAATATAAAAATTTATTAAATACAAAGTTGTAAAATACAGTTCTAAAATAAAAAAAAAAATTATTAAAAAATCAATATTTAAAAATGTATATATTAAGTCTTCATATTGGTCAAATATTATACTTATAGATTTAAAGTAAAATAGAAGTACATATATGGTTTAAGTAGCTTTGCTCAATTTTGCTTTTTTTTTAAATTAAGTATATATTTTAAGTATAGATTTAAATATATAATTTTCTAAAATATTTTTAATATATCTAAGTCTTAGTATATATAATATACATTTTATAACAAAAACAACTAAACAGAATTCAACATTGTTTTTAAAAAAAATTATTGCTGAAACACAATTTTTACAGTGACACTTTTAAGTTATTATTTAATAGTTTTTAGTTATGTATTATATTGAAATTTTTGTATTTCTGTAGAATTAGGTGGTGCTGATTGTGGTCTATTATATTCATAAAAATGCCAACGATTTATTTCATTTTGTTCAAAACGTTCCATTATTTTACCAACTATATGTGATGGTGGTATATCTGGATTACCTATTAAAATATTTAAAAAAAAAATTATATAATGAAACTATAATATTAAAATGTAATAACATCAAAACTTATATAATTTGCTAAAAAAAAATATTTAAAAACGTGTTAGGGACAAATTAAAAAAAATATTAAAGAAAAACTTATTGTAAAAAATTGTAAAAAAATTACATTCAAGATTTATTTCTATCAAAATAAAAACAAGCTGTTTAAATAAAAAAAAAGGAAAAAACTGCATTTCACAGAAATAAATAAGAAAATAAATTTTACAGGTTGCAACACAACATCAAACACAAATTTTTTTTGAAAAATTCCAAAAGAAATTCAAAGCACACGTTAATATATCGTTAACCTACTTTTTTAACATTAATTTTTTCTATGGATACTAAATCTCTGAAGAATGAACGCTTTTTCCGGATCTGTAAAGTTTTTTTTTTTTCATAGTAATAACAGGTATAAAAAGTTATACTTTAGTTTGTTTCAAATAGAAAATAATCTTATAAAAATACAACGCACCTAGTAAACCACGATACCCTAATACACTGTGATCATGAATTGAATTCATTAATTGTTGCCGTTTTAAAAATGCTTCAGTATCTATACCTCGAACTTGTGATGGTTTCAAAAATCTATAATAAACAAACAAATTATTAAAAAAATTATTAAAACTACAGATTTTTCGTAAAATTTTATTTTTAATAAATTACCTTTTCGGAATTTTAGCTAAAATATCTTCTGAATCAATTGGTCCAAAACCTAAATTAATTAAAATACTTTCTGGATCTGGCTTTCTTGATTCTAATAAACTGTCAACACTTGAACAATGGCTCGAATCTGATTGATATGAATTATCACGAATAAATGTACTTCTGCGCCGTAAATGAAGATCTCTTGTATCACTAGTGCTGGTACCACTACCAGATCCACAAGGTGAAATATCCATGCATATTGATGAAGAAGAATCACCACCAGCACCACCACCACCACCACTGCTACTATCTTCTTTTCTGTGATTCTTTGATTGTTGCAATATACTATTTGTTGAAAATGTTGGTAAACTTGTACTTATAACACTTCTTCCATCATTCTTATTATTACCTTGTATATTTTGAATAATAGTTTCTTCTTTTTTTTCAGATTTTGATTTTTTATTGTTAAAATTTTCTTCTTCAATAACATGATAACAACTTTGAGATTTTTCATTTAGCAATTCATCAGATTCATCAATTACATCAGGTTTTTGTTCACTAAAACTACGACACATTCCTCCAAATTTTAGATATCGTTTTGATTTAAAATTTGGAGTTGAAGATAATTCTGATGTTTGTATTGTAGAAATTTGTTCTTCCTCAATTGGTGTAACCGATAATAAATTAGCGGGAAATGAATATTTTGAATCATCATCATGACATAAATATTTTGGATTTAAAGTACTTGATCGGCCTAATTCTGCAAGTTTTAAATTTCTTTGAAATCTATTAAATGAAATCATTTTATTTTGATCATCAGTTGATTCTATTTTATTTTTGTCTGTTTCAAATTTTTCATTTATTTGAAAATCAGTAACGAAAATATTTAGATTCGTATTTGAATCTAAGGGTACACTGTCTGAAAATTCGTCTTTTACCTCCTCATGTACTTGAATTATTTCCTCCGGCATTTTTATATTTACACTTTGTTCAATTGTATTGCTATTGCTATTATTATTATTATTATTATTAACTATTTCATTTTTGTCTTCTATTTCAGAATCTTTAACATTTTCTCCAATATTTTGAATAACTGATATTTCTTTTGCTTTAATTTCTTCATCCATTATTGTTGACGATTTGCTCAAAATAGTTATTTTTTCTTTGTTTAATTTTACTTTTTCATAAATTTCATTAATTTTATTCTTCCCATAAGATTTTATTTGGAAAACTTTATTAGTATCGGTAACAATAGGAACAGTACCTTGATTTTGAGGGGACCGATTTCTATTCAAATTGAATTTATACCAAAATGTTGATGGTATATTGATTTCAGCTTCTGTTTCAAAATTATTCAGCGTATTTTTTTTAAAATCATGAATCAAATTATTGTCAACACTTTCATCTGAATTAATATTTGAATCTTTTTGAGCATTAATATTATCACAAATTTTTATTTGGTTGTCATCAGATTTAGTAGAAATTTGAGCAGAAATACTTGAGCTAGATGCATCTATCCATTTTGGAATAGTAACCGTGACACTTTTTTTTCGAACCTCTCCAACAATTTCTGTTAACCATGAACTGACCCTGTTACGAACTGTAACATTATAAAAATATTAGCAATATTAGTATTATAATTTTTCATTATTTTTATTAAAAATCTAGACAACAAATATATAGACACAATTTACGTTAATTTGAATTTGAAGCTTCCAATTAAATTCAAAGTTGAGAAGTAGAAAATAAAACAGAAAATTTTATTTATAACGACAATATCG
Source organism: Argyra leucocephala (assembly GCA_963942445.1). Lineage (NCBI taxonomy): Eukaryota > Metazoa > Arthropoda > Insecta > Diptera > Dolichopodidae > Argyra > Argyra leucocephala. The sequence continues at coordinate 1,605,089 of OZ012679.1, forward strand.
ACAAAATGAAGTGTCTTCTATTAAATAATTTGGGAAAAGTGAGTATAAAAAAGACCGCTTTATGGAAAAAATAAAAAACCTAAACAATACATAAATACATTTAAAATAATAATAATAAACAATGTGCAAATAAATATGTAAGTAGAATAAACATTTTACACATTTCTTTCTAATTTAACAAACTTATAAAAATAATTACGTGTGTATAAAATAGAATAAAAAGTATAAGTTTTTAAATAGTTTAAAAGAAGAGCACACGAAATAAACTAAGTTTGATATGTAATTCTAAATAAAATCTCCTAATTATTTAGATTTTAATAACAAACCATTATCTGAAGATGGATTTTCAATTGATGTTTGTTGAGAAGCTGAAGATGAATCAACCTCAGTATCATTTAGCTGATTTTTAAGATTGTCCATTTTTAACAATATTTTATTTTAATAATTGGTATTACATTTTAAAGTTTCATCACTTAATTTATAATATATTTATAATTAAATAAAAATAAAAAATAAAAATCAAAATTATTAAAATTAGAAATATTTTTAAGATATTAATTACCTTTAAATTCTGTTACGGATTAGTAAATAGTTTTTAATAAAGCTGTTTTCATTATATAATATGAATTATAAATATTTGCACACATTTATTGGATTGTTTCTTAAGACTTACTGGTTCCAACAAAAAATATTATCTTAATTAAACTCAGGTAAAATTAAAAAGTTTTCATTCTCCATCATTTCAATATTTTGAAGGACTTAAAATTCAAAATTTTATATTTATGTACTTAATTTGAATACCTTAGAATTTAAAAATAGAATTTTGGAAAACAATGAAAATATAAATTGAACAATTCGAAAACATCGAATTTATTTCTTATAAGAAATCAAAAAAATAAACTTTTCAATTATTCTCAATTTTTTTCTTTTTTCATATCTCATCATAAGTTTCTAAATTTATACAAACTGGAATTTTTAATTGTTTTCGTTATTTCAATATAATTTGTATATTCTAATTTAAAATTTTTGGTTCATCACTTTAGAAAAAATTAATTTTTGTTTTACATCCTTTCATCATAAATTATTTAAAAATAATTTGATTTCCATTCAAAAATATATCAAAACAGTAATTAAAATTTATATATTTTTTTATATAGCTATAAAAATTTTTTTTTGTGATTAAAAAAAAAGCAAATAGTATCAAGGTTATTGAAAAGTTGAAATATCATTTGATGCATATTAACATTTCAAAATAGTCAAACTGAACTATTTTAGAAAATATTACTCCAAATTCAATACAATGCAATTAAAATAAAAAAGACAATGATTATAAATTTATACTTACTCTTATTAGATTATTTTCAGTTAAAAAATTACAATTAATATTTAAAACAATTGTTTTCCATATATGCCAATGCCAAAATAATCATCACAAATTCATGGAATGTTAGACATATAAATAATTAACAAAAGAAAATATATCACATATTATATTAAAAAAATAAAAACAACTAATTTAAAAACTGATAAGCAAATATATACATAACAATTAAAATAGAAATATCACTATCTCTTTAAATTTAGTTTTCAAAAATTATAAATAACAAATATCTAATTGGAAACATCAATTAGATGATTAGAATAATTTTTTTTTTAATGACATTCACATTGACAAACAGAAGTATTGCCAGAGTATGAATTTATGAATAGAATGTAGTTAGTATAAAAGACGTAGTTAATAACTGGTCTGGTATTGTGGTATGGTAGTATTAAGATCTAAAAGTTACTAAAGTAAAATATTTAATTGTTTGTGTTCTAATAAAGTTTATAAAGTATTTTTTTAAAGAATTATAAAAATATTTATTTAACCAAATCATGCAAATGATAAATATATATTATGGCTGTAAATTGTTATTGTAGTTATACAATTTTTTAAGCTACAACACTACCCATTCATAGCAAATGATACACACAAAATAGTGACAAGATTATTTTGTTGCTTCAATATGACATTTCTTATCAAAACAAATGTAATTATCCGGTAAATTGGCTTTGTGTCTGGATTTACGTGTTATTTACTTAGTATTTACATATAAATTTTTATAAAGAAATTTTATACATATATACAAAAGGAGATTAAATTATATTTCAAGTTATAAAAACTTCTAAAACCATATTATGAATTCTTCAAACCATATAAATGACTCTGATATAATTACTGAAAAAGTAGCTTTAATTACTGGGATTACTGGTCAAGTAAGTAAAGGCGAATTGTTTCAAATTATATTCAAGAGAAAAAAAATATCAAATATATATTTAAGGATGGATCATATTTGGCAGAATTTCTATTAGAAAAAGATTACGAAGTACATGGAATTATTCGTCGTGCAAGTACATTTAACACATCCCGCATTGAACATTTATATGCTGATCCAATAAATCATCGTGACGGTAAACTGAAATTGCATTATGGCGATATGACAGACAGTAGTAGCTTGGTTAAAATTATAAATATGGTTAAACCAAACGAAATTTATAATTTAGCTGCTCAAAGTCATGTAAAAGTTTCCTTTGATTTAAGTGAATATACAGCTGAAGTTGATGCTGTTGGTACATTAAGAATTTTAGATGCAATTAGAACATGTGGAATTGAAAAAAACGTAAAATTTTATCAGGCTTCTACATCTGAATTATATGGAAAAGTTTTAGAAACGCCACAAAATGAAAAAACACCATTTTACCCTAGATCACCGTATGGTATGTGAATTAAATAAAAAAGTTGAATTACAAAATAAAACTATTTTTTTAAATTTTCTAGCATGCGCTAAACTATATGGTTATTGGATTGTTACAAATTATAGAGAAGCTTATAATATGTTTGCTTGCAATGGCATACTTTTTAATCATGAATCACCACGTAGAGGAGAAAATTTTGTAACAAGAAAAATTACTCGATCTGTTGCTAAGATATACCTGAATCAATTGGATTCCTTTGAATTGGGTACTTTGGATTCAAAACGTGATTGGGGACATGCTAGAGATTATGTTGAAGCTATGTGGATGATGTTACAAAAAGAAGAACCGTCCGATTACGTTATAGCAACTGGTGAAACGCATAGCGTTAAAGAATTTGTTGAGGCATCATTTAAATATATTGGAAGAGATATAATTTGGCAAGGTACCGGTTGTAATGAAGTCGGAGTTGAGAAAGATACGAACATCGTACGAATCAAAGTAAACCCAAAATATTTTCGCCCAACCGAAGTTGATTTACTTTTAGGCGATGCTAGTAAAGCTAAGCAAGAACTTAATTGGGCTCCCAAAGTCACATTCCAAGAACTTGTTGAGGATATGATGAAATCTGACATTGAATTAATGAAAAAAAATCCAATAGCGTAATATTAGTTCTTATGGATACGGGACATTAATTACCAATATCCAAAGAAACCTATTAAATAAGAGCACAAAAGTAATTTCGATAAAGTTTTAATTTTTAATTATTGTGAATATTATAGTTGCAAGTATTTTTATTTTTAAAGTGTGTTAGCACAATTATTTTTATTTTTTTTATTATGTTTATCGATCAAATACATTACATTTACATTTAGTAATAGCAAAACAAACAGTTAATACTGTTTAAACAAAAAAGAAACCTACTTAATGATCAAATTATGTAAATGAAACATTTCTAATAAAGTTTAACATTCCCGTTTCAGAAGGTAGACAATTTGATCGTTTTGAATTTTTTGGTTTTAATAAAAATTTCTTTTTTAAAGATAATGAAAGTATATTAACCTGCATTTAAAACTGTTTTATTAAGCGCTGTGTATTTTTTTTTTGCTTCAATTTTTTTTTTGTTTGAAATATTTTAGATAAAATCTTTTTAAAGTAATAAATTTTAAATTTGAACAAGAACGAATGTTTTAACTCAAATCAAAAACAAAAAATCTTGAAAAATAAACATTTTTTTTTTAATATTACAAATGTACAAACAGATTTAATTTTTCAGAACATAATAGTACTTAAACATAAAAATTACATGAACTTTAATGATATAAAAAAATTAAACAATTTGAACTGAAGCTTGAGCACAATATTTCTGAAGAACTATTTGATGATCATTTGACAAATTTTGAATATATCCTGTAATTTGACCAGGTCGAGTTTGTGAAAGTTTTGCTAAACTTTCTGCTAAATATCGTTTAGGGTCAATAACCTCAGATAGGAAATCTTGCCTTTTAGGATGGGCGAAGTTTAGTTGAGAAAATGCGACTTGGTATCCAGGCGTGTCTTCAATTTCAATAAAATTATCTCCATCTAAAGTAGTTTCATCTACTGGTAATTCAAAAAGTTCGATTAACGTTTTTAATAAATTTGGCCACATTGATATATATGATGGACTTAACATTGCTGGACATTCAGTAAGTAATTTTGAAATACCTACTGCAACAATTTTTCGATCTATATCGCTTGATACTTTTGCCATATCTGAAATTAAAACTCTTTCTATAACCATTCCAAACATTTGAGTTTGTATGCTGTCTATTAGTTCAACTAATAATTGTGCGCTAACTTTTGTTGCATAAAAACAAAAGAAAACTATAATTCCTTTTATATATTTTGTTGTTTTCGAAGATGATAAGCGTTGGAATAACAATCCAAAAATTTGCTTCATTACTTGTTGAAGTTCATCTCTAAAAAGATTATTATTATGCATTACCAAATATAAAAATAAATGTTTTTTTTTTGTACCTTGGATAATATGTGATAAGATTTTGCATTAAATAAAAGCCTTCGTGATCATTTTGTTTAGAAGCTATCATTTTTTGGAATACACCTAACACAGCATTGAGTTTTCCTAAACTTGCGATTTGTGATGATCCTTGTCGGATAAATGCACTGAGTAAACGAATAAGAGGTGTTACATTTCCTGGACGATCCCAAAGCGTTGGAGATAACAAACAAGGAAATAGGGACCAATATGGTTCGGGTATGGTGCCCGCTCCTTCTCTTATTTCTAAAAGAAGTGAAAGTATTTGAAATACATAAGGCATAAATTCCAAAATGTCTTGTTGCAAAATTCCCTGAAATACTGGGAATAAAGCTTCTTCAAATGAGCTTACAGCGTTTGGTTCTACCTTACAAACAATTCTTAAAAAAAAAAAAATATTATTTAATTATTACATATATTTAAATTTATTTATTTGACTTACTTGATGCATAGAGATAATGTTTCAAATAAATAATGATTAAAGTGAGGTTTAGATGGATTCTTAGCTACCTGAGCCAAAATTTCGGTTAATTTTGGAAGAACTACTGCCATGAAAGGCATTGTTGCTTCTTGCAATGTCGAAAATGATCTCATAATCGCTGCATTTTAAAAATATATTTTTAATTAAATTATGTATAGATATTTAAACTAAATATTACCTTTCATGACATATTCGTTTTCAAACGATCCCTGTAAAGAGAGGGTTGCAAACAAACCATTGACAAGATTAGTTGACAGTGGTTGAAGATGTGTTGCAGTTATTAAAGGTGTATTAGCAGAATTTTTCATACAAAATATTTTTTCCATGGTACATGCAGCATAACTATGTATAACAACACTTTCCGCTGATAAATGTCTAATTAAATGTGGTAAACATGTAACTAAAGTGTCTGGACCCAATAAGCTACGAAAAACCATAACAAATTTGATCGCATCTGCTTTTAGCACAGGCAGTTCATTTACTAAAATAAAATATTTAACTTTAGATGTAAATTATTAAAAATGTTTTTAAAATTTACTATTTGGACGTTCCAGTTCTGGAATTATGTGTTGCTGGCAAAATTGAGGAAGAGATACTAATTCAGAAGCTTTGGTAATTCCATGTTTCTCGGTTCCACCTCTTGAAGCTAAAGATGTTACTAAATAAATAGCAGTATCTTTTGCTCTCCAATTAACTTGCGGACTTGATGAATATTTTCCTAATAATATCTGAAAGATCATTATGGTATTGAAATTTATATGCAAAACTGATAAATAAAATTTTCTTACTTGTAAGTACTGTCCAAAAATTTCAAAAATTTTTGCTTCAAAATTTTGTGACAAAGTTTTAACCAAATCACATGCAGCTCTACGCCTGGTTTCAATATCTGACCCTTCAATATCTCGCCTTATATATTCTTCGGCATTATCTTCAAATAATTCTTCATCAGATGTTCTAAAATCCATATTTGGAATAACAACTTTTTCACAGATACTTGATAAAACAGTGGGATCTTCAAACAGCTTACGGTAATGTTGACGATCAGCAACTGTTGACAAAAATGTTAATGCGTTAGAAACTAAAGCATCATATTTCGTTTGAATTCCAGTTCTGACTAGTAATTCCCAAATATCGGTTACAAATTGAGACATATAACTGCCGAATTCCTCATCATATTTTGATGCATATAACACTAAATTTTCACAAACTTGTGATCGTAAATGTTCTAAAACGCCAGCTTCTTCATCATCACCCGTGTGTAAACAAGCAACATCAATTGTTAACAATTCATGAAAAGCTGTCATCCAGGTTTGCATATTATCCTCAAAAAATTCTGGTAAATCTTGTGAGTTTAAGGAATAAAATACTTTGCAAACGAGAACCAAACTACCGTAAATCACTTTAAGAGCTTCTTTATTACCTTCATGCTGTTTAGTCAACCCCATAGTTGCTAATAACAAATCAGTTAATGGTTTGGCCATTCTATCTAAAACTAGTTTGATTTCTTCCCACAAAGACTGTGATTTAAATTCAAATCTATATCTTTTAAATAATGAATGTGCTGTTTGTAGAATACCATTTATAATATTGAAATCACCTGTGGCAAATTTCTCAACCATTTCATCAATCAACTGTGGCCATTTTTTAGGAAAATCATATTTTCCTATTATACTTACAGCATCACTTAACTGTTTTTGTAATGCGCTAGGTGATTTAAGCATCAAAGTAATAATTAATGCTTTGATTGCTGAACGATCTGATTCATGAATTTTATCAACAGCATCAGCATCATCAACATCAATTGGCCAATTTCTTTTCACGTAGTTTTTAAAAGCGATAGCCCCAGCCACACGAATTGTTAAATCCGCTTCTGATTTGTCAATTAAATTTAATAATAAGACAGGATAATTTTGTTGAGATTCTGTTGCTTCTAATAATTTTTCTGCCGGACGCCTTATGTTAGGATCCGGGCTTAAAGTCTGCTGCAAATATCCTGCAAGTTGCTGTAATGTTTGTTCATTGATTTCCATTTTTGTGAAATGCTTAAGATAATTATTAATCTATTAGGTTAAGGCGTTGAGTGTTTAGTTAAATTATTAATTGTATATTATTAGTTTTAAAAACTTGCACTTAAAATTATATTTCGTTGCCGCACACTAATATTTATTCCGGCAAATAAATATGAAACAACCAAATCTAATTGTAAATGTAATAAAAAAATAAGCCGCCTTGAATTATAGAACAATTTATAAATATCCCGTCCCGCGTTCAAATAAAATATCCCCTTCAAAAATATATTTCCCAAATAACAAGTTTAAAGTGGATATACATAAATAATGTTTACCCCTGAACTTTTTATATTTTTTAACTGATTTTAAAAATTTCAGCAATAAATTGAAAAATTAATAAATATACTGTATAATAAATATCAAATACATATAAAACAAAAATTAACTAGTTAAATTTGCGCAATATTTTATTAAATTTATTTATAAATCGAATAATTTGTACAAAATATAAAAATCGATTAGAAAAATTGGTAATTATTTTTATAATCGATTTCCTTGTTAAATTGTCCAAATTCCAAATCACCTTCGTGTTAATTTTTCAGCCCTTTCCAATCATTCTGGTGAAAATTTTTTCCGAGAAAGGTTTTAAAGATTTTAACGTGGAAATTTAGTTGTTAAAAAAAACAGAAAAAATAATTTAAAATTAAATATTTATTGATCTCTACACAAATAATTAAAAAAAATGTAAGTAGATATTAAATTAAATTAAGTATTTATTGTTTTAAAATTAAAATTTATGTTAAATGAGTATTTTTTCTGGGCTCAGTTAAAATCATGTAAGGAAGTACATATGTACATAATTAGAAAAAAAAATGGCGTTTGAAATTGGAAGAAAAAAATATTTTAACGAAAAATAATTTTTAAAATTAATAAATAGTTTATTTATGGATTTGAGATAGTTTTTTATGTTAAATTTATTATATTTAAAAAAAAAAAATAAAAATTTCTGTTATAATTTTATAAATGAAATTTAAAAGAAAAAAAATTGGGTCATAAAAAAATTAGTGTAGATACAAAACTTTTTTGTATGGCGAAAGCTCTACGTAATGAAATTAAATTCTTCGTCTGCGCTGTGGCGAACATGTAAATTTTATTGATTTGTCTATTTGTACTTGCAGTTTATTGCAATTTTAGATATATATGTATTGAACTTATGTAACAAGTAGAGCTGCATCGTATATATAGATAATTACATATATGTATAATTTTATTCTAAAATGAAATTTCTAGAAAATAGTATGAATTGGATCTATTTATAATGAATATTTTACTATAGGTATAATAACGGTGTGGTACGTCCTAATCCTGGAAATCGAAGTGGATATAACAAAGATGGTCACGGATTGCCCAACCGTGGTCCTCCAATTAACCGACATGGACCGGTAGTTCAGCGTCCAAATCCTAACAAACCAAGAGTTCCAGAAGTAAATTATGAAGCTCTTCGACAGGAACGACTAAGACAATGTGAAAATTTACTTCCGTTTAAAAAAAACTTCTATAAATCATGTGAATCCGTTGAAACTCGGTCTAAAGAAGATGTCGATGATTTCTTATCCAAAAATGAAATTACTACAAAGGGGAAATCTATTCCGCCACCTTCTTTGGAATTCTTGGAAAATGGTTTTCCAGAATACGTTATGGATGAAATAACCAAACAAGGTTTTACAGAGCCGACATCTATTCAAGCACAAGGATGGCCCATGTAATTTTAAAAGCAAAATAATAAAAACTTTTTTTCATATATACACATGTTATGGTTTCAGAGCATTAAGTGGTCGGGATATGGTTGGTATTGCACAAACTGGTTCAGGTAAAACTTTGGCTTATGTTTTACCAGCTGTTGTTCATATTAATCACCAGCCAAAATTACAACGTGGTGAAGGACCGATTGCCTTAATTCTTGCCCCAACACGTGAATTGGCCCAACAAATACAAAAGGTAGCAAACGATTTTGGTTCGCGTACACGTGTAAGCAATACTTGTATTTTCGGTGGTGCTCCAAAACATGCTCAATCACGTGATTTAGAACGTGGCGTAGAAATTGTTATTGCTACTCCAGGAAGATTAATTGACTTTTTAGAAAGGGGGATAACAAATTTAAAGCGTTGTACATATCTAGTACTTGATGAAGCCGATCGAATGTTGGATATGGGCTTTGAGCCTCAAATTCGTAAAATCATTTCTCAAATTCGTCCGGATCGTCAAGTACTGATGTGGTCCGCTACATGGCCAAAAGAAGTTCGTAATTTAGCTGAAGAATTTTTGGATAATTATATTCAAATTAATATTGGCTCATTAAGTTTAGCAGCAAATCACAATATTTTACAAATTGTTGATGTTTGTGATGAACCAGAAAAAGAAGCTAAACTTATGAAATTATTAACGGAAATATCAGCTGAAACTGATACAAAAACAATAATATTTGTTGAAACTAAAAAACGCGTTGATGATATAACGCGGGCAATTGCACGAGCAGGTTGGCGTGCAAGTGCTATACACGGTGATAAATCACAAAATGAACGAGATTATGTATTAAATGCATTCCGTCACGGCAGGCAAACAATTTTAGTTGCAACTGATGTTGCCGCCAGAGGTTTAGGTAAGAATTTAAAATATATTCCAATTAAAAAGGCTTTGCCATACTTTTATATTAAACATATATTGGGGCACAATTTAACATTTATGATAATAGATAATAAAATTACCTAATTTTTTTCTTTTATTTTTATTTGGGTAATTCAAAATTTGAAAACAAATGTTTAAAAAAAAAAATTAAATCAATAATATAGGATTAGTTAAAAGAAAAAATCCGACAATAATTGTCAGTCAGATGAGAATTGCCGGGAATTCTGTTCACAAACACGGTAAATTATTCCAATATTAATTTTGTTGGGATGAAGTTTTGATATATTATACATTTCAATAATCCATTTCATATGATATAAACTTGAAAAATTTATGTCCAGTATTCAATATAAATAAATTTTGAATTAATTTTGAAAGAAAAGTTGAAATATTTTTGAGGTAAGTCAAAGAGACATTAAAATCTGCAGATATAAAACTTTTTTTTTTGCGGAAATTTAAAGGTAATATTTATTAACACAGAATGCTGGGCTTGGTTTTTTAAGAATAATTTTTGTAGCAAAAAATTACCTTAAACAATTACATATATTTTTTTTTCTTTTGAATAGAATTCTATTTTTATTTAAATTAAAAAATTTAATAAAATTGATAGAAGAATTTTATATTATTATCAAATTAAATTACGAACGTTTTTATTTTTTTTTTTTTTATATTTTTAAAACTATTATAGTTAGAACTTTTGTAACAATTATTACAAAAATTTTCTTTACGATAATAAAATTAACTTTTATATGATGTCTCATTAAGTATCCATTTTAATATAAATGTGTATAAAACATTTATGTCTATAATTTTTTAATTTTAAATATTTTTTTATTTTTGTTTTAACTTGTTTTGCTTATTTTCTCTGCGTGTGTATTCAATTTATTTAGATATAACAACTAACTTTTCTGATTGGTTTCAGAATTTAATCAAATTTAAAAAATTTTATTTACAATATTAATAAAAAAATATTTTAATTAACTGAAAATTTAGTTAAGTCATGATTTATTGATTAAATTATTTAAAACTGAATCAAAGTATTGTATAACTTATATATTAATTTATTTGATATGGGGATATTTTATATGCATACGTATACATATGTATACAATATATTATATATTTTAATAATGGTATCAATAGTTTTAAATAATTTTCATGCATGAAATTTTAATTTCATGAAAATGTAAAATTGTAATCTAAAATAGTAGCTATTTTTAGAGTGATTTTTTTTTTTTTTTTTTTGTTTATTTGAAACAAAGATTTGAATGTTACGTTTTATGGAAAATCCTACTATATTTGAATTGTTTCAAAAAAGTAATTTCTTAAAAGTTAAAATTTATTAAGGAATTAACAAATACATTTACATATTACATATATATACATGTTAGGTATTAACTTATATTTAAGAGACAACAATATTTATGTAAAAACTAGTAATCCTATTGGTTTGATTATTTTGTGTTTCTGAATTATTTCTTGCATGCAATAATAATTTTGAAGATATTTTGTGTTAATGACATCAGAATATCATTGCAGACTGGTGAGAAATTTTTTGTGACAAATATAATAAGTTAAAAAAAAGTGAAGAAAAAATAATTAACATCTTTCGATGTTTAATAAAATATTTATATATATAAATATATGTATATATATATTTAAAAAAAAAAATAATACAATAGGAATAACATAAAATAGTTTAAAAAAAATTTATAAAAATCAGAATTTCGGCTAAATTGTGTTTGACTGACCAAAAGCAAAATAAAAATAATTTAAAAAGAAAATAAAAAGAAAAAAAGCTCAACCATATTTCGTTAAGATGTGTGCCTATGAAATATTTATTTCGAACAAAATATATAAAAAAAAAAATTGTTAACAAAAATGGACTTCGATTTTTTAAATTAAAAAAAAAAAAATTAATTGAATTTATTTTTATGCATGTAAAGTGTCGGCAACAAAATTTTATAGTATTTTTCAAAATTAAATAAAAATACATCAAAATTTATTATATCTATCTAAACATCATTAAAAAACAGATATTTGGAAGATATTTCAAAATACTATTCCAAATTAAAAATATATATAATGCTTTAAGGGGCAATGAATGAATTGGCGATAGGAAATTTCTTTACAAATTTTTTCTAAAAACAAAAAAATAATTTTTAGTGTTTTTCATACAAAATTTCTGTTTCTTTTTTTATTTTTTTTTTTTATTTTATGAAATTATGGTATACATATTTCATATAAAAAAAATATTCATTGTCCATGTATTTATAATTAATTTAATGATTTATTATTTTCGATGTTAGTTGTTATAAGAAATTTTTATTATATAATTTTAAATACTATAATTATAGAATATTTACTAAGTTTTATTAAATTGGAAATAGTGGTTAAAATTTTTAAAATTAAATTAAAAAGACCGACCTTTGCTTTTAAAATTCTATATGTTTAAGTGTGTGTGGGATAAACACAAATTTTTCTTAATGTTCAACAAGGAGCAATAAAGAAGATTTTATAAAATCTCTAATAATAATTTTTGTTTACCCGCGCGCCTTCAAAATTATGTGGCTCGCTTCGAATTTTAGGATTAGGATTTAAAAAAAAAATATAAAAAATATCAACAATTTCAGGAAAAAATAATAAGGTGAGTAGTAAATAAAAAAATAAAAAAAAAATTTTATTCCAAAAATGCCGAAGTCGAGGTCCAGTAATAAAAATATTTAATTAAAGTTTGTTTAGCAAAAATCGAAAAGAAATTTTTGTTCGAATTTTTTCAAATATTACAGTCTAAATAACTTTTTTTTTTTTAAAAATACTCATTTTTAATAATAAATTTTTTCACACCTTAATTTCCATACAAAAATCAACCCTCAATTCCGAAATAAAAAAAAAAAACATTGAAAAAATGAAAATCTACTAAATGTGAAACCTTTTCCTAAACTAATCCTTTCTCAATCAAATTCGGAAAAAAAAAACAAAAAAAAAACATCAAATCCCGATGCCCTATAGATGTTGAAGATGTTAAATTTGTAATCAATTATGATTATCCATCCAATTCGGAAGATTATGTACATAGAATTGGACGAACTGGTCGATCAAATAATACGGGAACAGCATACACATTATTCACGCCTCAAAATGCTAATAAAGCAAATGATTTGGTAAATGTTATGCGTGAAGCGAATCAGGTATCACATGTAAAATCTTCATTTATATCTTTTGAATATTATAATAATCAATTTTATTTTAAATTTTAGCCTATAAATCCTCGTTTGTTGGAAATGGCTCGAGTAACATCAGGTTTTGGAAAAAAAAATCGGTTCCAGAAAAATATGGCAATGACAAATGTAAATGCACCGCGTAAAAATATATATGGTTATAAAATAAAAACCCCATATGATCAAAATGGACAACAACAACCACAACAACATCCACATTATAGACAGATTGATCCAAGTCAAGCTCATAGCAGTAGTGGTTACACAAATACTCAATCTCAACCAAGAACAAGTGCGCATAATGCCAGAGTTTCACCTATGGGTGGTCTTAATGGTGAATCAGCAGAAAGAGGCTCTCCACATCAATATAAACATGGATATAAAAGAACGTCTCCATATAATGTCAATGAAAGGCCTGTTACAAAGAAATATGACGCATATCAGAAATCAGATCAACAACGCCACTATAATACAAAAATGCAAGGAGCTGAAGATATTGCTGCTGGTGCACATCAAACTGGCAGATATCCCCATCATTCCCAACATGGACAAATGATATCTACCCATCATCATCAACAAGCATCACCACATCATTCCCACTATATTCAGCAATATGCTGTTCCCGTTAGTTACGCTCTACCACCACCACATTTATATGCATATCCACCACCACCATTACCAGTTAAAAATTAAATTTGATTATTCAATTTTCCTTTTTTTTTTTAAATTTAATTAATTTTAAATTATCCCGATTTTGAAAATTATAATTTTTTTAATTTTGAATTTTATTATTATTCATCATCATTCATCATTTTAAACAAAACTTCAAAATTAAATCTCTTTATTTAGATTCTAAAATTTAAATACATCCATATAATAAATTTATATGTTACAAAAATTTCAGTGAGAATTTAATATGCATACATAAAAGAATATTTGATTGTGATTGATTTTCAATTTAGTTTTAGAGTATAATTCAAAGTAAAATTTAATTAGTAATATAAAATACTTGTATCTATATAATGTATTCATATTTAAAATCTTATAAATTAATCGTCTTTTTAAAATAAAGCAAAAATTAAATAATTAAAAACAATTCTGTCTTACGTTAATAATTATTACATAATTAATATAAAGCAAGTTTGAGTTGTACACTGGGGTGAGAATGTAAGCATCTGATATGAAAATTATCCTAATAAATTTACTGTTTAATATTTACAGATAAAAAATGTGTTTAATTTATTTAAAAAAATGTTTTGAATGGTTTCCATCTCAGGTTAAAAATGGAATTATTTACAGTTTGCGACCCTAACATATGTCAAAAATGACTTGATATTTTTGTTTTGATGTTTTTTTTTTCAATTAGTATAGGTTAGGTTTGGACTTTGAAGTTATTTTTAGAATATTTTTGAGAAACGGAGATTTTTATTTAGATGGGTGATATTAAGGTACATACATTTAATAAATAAACACTATAAAAAGTAAGAATTAAAAAATGGCGTTTAGGTAGAATTTGCAGTGCAAATGACTGGTCAAAAATGTGCGGATACAGTTAAAAATGCTCTAGAAGGAGTTGGAAAAGTAGAAATAGATGTTGGTTTAGGTAAGATAAATTGAGAGATTTTTAATTATTTGAAATGAAAAAAAATAAACTAAAGGATAAAACTTTCACATAAAGGACGAGTAATCGTAAATACAACAGTGCCTTGGTCTGAAATTCAAGATAAAATTGAAAAAACTGGTAGAAGGGCTGTACTATGTGGATTTGGGGGTAATTAAATTAAAATCATAAAAGTAGAACTTCGATTTAATTTGTAAAACATCTCATATTTTGTTCAGGACAATCAGCAGTCGTGATGATAAACAACAACAAGCGAAACATAAAAGGGGTAGTTAGGTTTTCGGCTATTAAAACCAATTCAGTTGGATGTGTTGTAGATGGTGTTATTGATGGGTTGAGTCCTGGTTTACATGGTATTCATGTTCATGAATGTGGAGATTTATCAAAAGGTTGCCAATCTGTTGGTGAGCACTATAATCCTAGAAAATCTCCACATGGTAGTCCAGATAATTTATCAGATAATAGACATGCTGGCGATTTAGGTAATATACGAGCCGATGAAACAGGTCGCTCAACATTTCGTTTTATTGATCCAGTTTTGCAAGTATGGGAAATTATAGGAAGATCCGTAGTTATTTCAGAAAATGAAGATGATTTTGGAAAAGGGGAAAACAGTAGAAGTAAAATTGATGGAAATTCTGGTGAAAATTTGGCCTGTGGTATAATAGCACGTTCAGCGGGTATACTACAAAATTATAAAAAAATATGTGCTTGTGATGGAGTTACTTTATGGGATGAACGAGATAAACCTTTGGCTGGAAAAAATAGAAGCAATTTAAGCAATAGTGCTAATGATAACAAGTTATAAGTTTTATTTTGTTTTTTTTTCTATTTCAATACTTAAAATAATATTTTACACATGGGAACTTTTTTGGTTTGAACAACTATTAAAATCAACTAAATGTATAATTAAATGCTTTATAATTTCATTAAGGTGAAGTATCATCTTGAGAATTAAATAAATCTTGTTCAGAATCAATAATATTTGTGGTCGTTGTATAATCTATTTTTCCAGATATCAATTTATTTATCTTTTGACGACATTTTTCTTTATATTTCAAAACAATTTCGTTGCAGTGAGCCAAAGGACTTATTGATACTTTAGCATGAATCTAAAAATAAATAATAAACTTTGTTATAAAAAAATATTGAAATTTTCAAAAGAAAAAAAAAATTATACATAAATTTAGTACGCATGTCACTGTTGTTGCACCTAAAATTCTTTAGATATTGATTTTTGATGAGGTAAAATCAGTAACAAAACGTTAACATTAAGGATAAGCATCATAAGTAGTTTTTAGATAAACGAAAGAAAAAGAGAGTATAAGATATAAAAAAAATTCTTAATAAAAATACAATGAAACGAATAATTGCACTATTGTTTTCTTATTCTATAATAGTTATAATTATATCAAATAATAAGTGTTTTGGTATGCGAAGAGGTCCCCACCATCCTCGAGGTGATACGGTAAAACGTTCAACAAAAACAAAACTTGATGAACATTTAGTTCACGAAGAAAAGCATTTAGATGATGATTTAAATAAAATGGGTGTTAAAATTAATGAAAGTGCATTAACTGATGAGGAAAGACATTTTTATTATTTTAAAATACATGATAATGACAATAATAATGCTCTTGATGGTTTAGAAATGTTATATGCTGCTTTACACCATGAGCATTCTATTTTAAAAAACGATGATAGAAATTCATTATTATCAGATAATTCTGATACAGAATTGGAGCATATAATTGAAGTTATTGATGATTTTTTGGATATTGCGGATACAGATAATGATGGTTTTTTAC
Source organism: Argyra leucocephala (assembly GCA_963942445.1). NCBI lineage: Eukaryota > Metazoa > Arthropoda > Insecta > Diptera > Dolichopodidae > Argyra > Argyra leucocephala. The sequence continues at coordinate 1,621,685 of OZ012679.1, forward strand.
ATTATCCAGAATATATGAAAGCAATTAATGATAATAACTTAGATTAAAATTAGAGAAATTATTGTAATTAATTTAATTTTTTAAAACTTTGTATACGAAGACAAAATAATTAAGAAAGTCGTACAAAAATTAATTAATATTTTTGATTTTATAATTAAATAAAAAGCATTAGTAAAAAAATGCATTACTTAATTATAATGATTATAAATATAATCAGGGTACATATTTATATAATAATTATAAAGAATTTGAGTTTACCTCTAAGTATTTTGTATCAGTTTCTGCTTCAATAACTGATGTTAACAGTTCAATTGTATTTACAAATTCTGATCTATCAGATACTATATATTTTAAATCTCCTATTGTATTTTTATACCAATGAAAATACGTATCAAAAATAAGATGTTCTTCATCTGCACTTACTGTTCTGGCTGCAATTAAAATACTAAGTAGCAAATTTAAAGATCCTTTTGAAATAGCTGTTTTAAGTGTTTCTCTTAAATGCTCTAATTTGTAAATATACTCAAGTTTTATTGTGATTTTTCAAATTTATATAATAGAATTTACTTTTAATTATCATAGAATTATTATGATCTGCATTTTTGGCAATAAGATCCAAAATTATTACTAAATATTTCCAGTTTCTAAAGTTTGGATACAATGACATATGTAGAATTTTATTCGTTATACTATTCATATTAGTTTTAACAATCTAAAAGAAAATAAAAAACTTATATGAATTATTTATAAATTTTTTTATCACCTCATTTAATAGTTCATAAAATTTTGAATCTTTCGAAATAGAAACTTTCCAATTATCTATTTGACTTAAAGCTGTTTCTGCATTATTGATGTCAAGTTCTAATAAAGTGGTAACATGTAGATTTGAAAAATATTGTAATGCATCGTCTTCAACATATGGTAAGAGATTTCTAAAATAATTATTAGAAATAATATTTTGATTTTGTTGAAAATCTTTAATTAAACGTTGTATTGCTTCTTCCAAATAAAATATTAATTTAGTGTTTGAAGAATCTGTAATTTTATTTATTAGGATAATATATAATAATTTCAAATCCAAATATTTACTGTATGCGCAATTAGTAATTATATTTGCGAAAAGCTCATTATTTAATTCAAGCATATCTGAGATAACACCTTGAATATGTTCAAAATCCTCTTCTGAATTTCCTTGCAACAATAAGTATTCCGATGATGATAAAATTTCACAGTTTTGAAGAAGTTTTAAAATTCTTAAACTACCAATATTCCAAGATATAGTGTTAAATACCTTAGCGAGAAGAGACTAAAGCAAAATATGGAATAAGATTTTAAATTAAAGATACTTTTAATTACCCGTTCTTTAAAATTCAAGTGATTAAGAAGTGTTTTTAAGTTACTTTCATTCATAATAAGATATTCTGTAAGATTTTGCTTGTTGAATTCCTTAAAACATATATGTAATATCTTTACTATACTATTTAATTAATTATTCTATATGAGAATTAATACTTACTTGTAAAATACGGTAAAAATGGGTATTCATTTTGTAAAGTTTATTTTATATAAAAATACCACTAATATAAATATTTATACATCTCTACAAAAAATTTAAAAACAAACATAAATCAAAATCAACAAAATCTTAAAAAAAATTAAAAAGAAACTTGGCAGTTTTGGCACTAGAGACGCTAGAGTACAGCAGAGATCTGAGTACCTTTTTTTGTAAATTTAGCATAATTCGTGTTATCTGGCGTTGAAATCAAAAAGTTATTTTGTAAATACAGGTGAAATTTGAAGTTTAATTTATTTTATATATATATAATTCTGAAGGAAAAGTTACTACTTTCCTTCCCTCGTTTTTAACTTTTTCATAGTCAGAAAAACAAAAAAATAGTTTTTAATGTCTGTAAGAGTATGAACGAAAATGCTAGTGTGTCACAAACATGGAAAACACCTAACGAGGTAAATATTTTAAGAACCTTTAAGCACATCTTTTACCATTAAAAAATTTTTAGCTGCTCAAACTTCATCGGTTAAAGAAAAAAAAAGAAGCACTTGCAGCTAGAGTTACTAACCAAAAATGTAATCAGAACAAAGAGACAACGAAGGAAGCTCTTCTTGAAGCTGTTGTGGCTCATAAGAGAAAGAATCCATTCGTAAAGTATGTACATAAATAGGTAAAATATATACATGTATATATATGTGAATCACTTTATTACAGAAGTAAAAATGAGCAACCGAATAAAATACAAAAGCTGAATGAATCTTCAGCAGATATTATAACATCGGATGACACTATTTTTCAATTAATCAATTCTGATAATAAACAGACTAACAATGAAGATCAGAAGAAAGATAATAATATACGAAATTTGAAACCTCAACCTTTCGATATAAAGTCATTTTCTAATTTGTTCAATGATAATCAGGAAGAAGAAGTTGATGATAATGAGAAATGTGGTGAAAAATTGCCAATAGATTGGAGTTTAAAAGCTCGAATGCGTATTTTATGTGAAACAAGTTTACCTGGGAGTAATCTTAAGGCGAACCAAGAAGCTAGTGGAATTACTGGATTCGTAAGATGTACGGGTAAAAAACAAGATATAGGAAATAGTAGTTTGGATATATCTTTGGGTGCTAGATTTCATCAAGGATTACATTACTGGCAGCATCCGTCTTTGCCTTGGCTCACACTTTTTCCTCGAAATGCAAAGGAAAATAGTGGTTTCCAAATCAATGATAAAGAACGTGAGTTTTTAGTAAAAGATTGGTCAGAAAGTTTCAGAGGAGTATTTCAATTATTAAGAGCAAGACAATGCCCATTTTTTTATTTATGCGCCAACGGATTTACGGTTTTATTTAGGTAGTAATATATTTAAAATTTATTGGAATTTTTATATTTAATTAAAAATAATATTTAAGATCGGCTGGTATTGGTGGACGAGCAGAAATGCATGCTATAATGTCTCCGACCACTCGAGGGATGAGAAATGCTTTAAGACAAGAGGAGATAGAATTCTTATTGCCATTGAAAAAAGATTTAAATGCTACTAACAAATCAAATGAAGAAAATAGTAAAAATTCTGAAGATTGCAATCCTAATTATAGACAAGAGAGTAAAAATTTTGACTATAAAGACAATAACTCTACAGACGAAGAAGATATGGAAGAAGAAAAATGGTTAGAAAGTTTGGGTGTTGAAGAAAATGAAATTAAAAAAATGAGTTCAATCAATGCAAAACGTCAGTTCAGTCAAGAAACACTTGACGACTTCAGTGATATTTCTGCAGTTTTAATTGAAGGCGTAGAGTGCCAAGCTTTTTTTAATTTTTTACTTAATGCTAAAAGTACAATTACAAATGTTGGTCGTTTGGCGGGAATACCACCAACCATTCTATCTCCAGTGGCTTTTCCCAAAGCATCAATGCAAAGTCTTACTGTACGATCTAGTAAAGTGAGAAATGATGGAAAAGAATATTATAGCGCTGAAATTAAAGGAATTATTCTTCCAAATATATTACCATATATGACATTTTTGTTGCAAGAAATAAAAGATTCATTTAGCGTAACTTTAACGGGACACTCAAATACTTTAGCTCTAACGAAAGTAACCAAGAAACTTATTGAAGAAGTTGAAGAAATGTCAGGAGTATCTGATCAAGTTTTTAGAAAAGAAAATTTATCCGATTGTGGTTTACAAGAAGAAATTGTTGAATCAATGTGCGACATTAAAAGTGATTGCGTTAGTTTAATTGAAAGAATTTGTTATAGCAAAGGAATTGGTTTCATTTGGAGCTGACCATAAAATTAACAATTTTTTTACTTGAAACTTTTTATTCGAATTTTTTAAAAAAATGTACTTTAATATAAATATATATATATATAAAAAGCTTAATCTAATTTTTTAATGATCAACTATAATTAACTCATCAATGCTCCAATCTTCAAATGAATGATCTGGTAAATAGCGTCTAATAATTATGGGAATTTTCTTTTGTTTTAGTTCTTTCATAGCTATTTGTAAGGGATCTGTTTCACCCTCTAATTCTACCATTATTGGAGCACACATTGCTATTTGAAGAGCTCTTGTACCAAGAACGCGCGCTCTTTCATATTTTGTCATATATTTTGTTGTAATACGTTTAGATTTTGGAACACCACCACCAGATTGTCCGGGTGCAATAATTTCTATATTGTCAACCTCTTCTTCTTGATTCATTTCATCAATGTTATCATCTTCATCCACATCGTCAAAATCATCTCCACCAACACTACAAAAGCAAAATAAATATATACATGCGTATTTAATTATAAATTTAATAAAATTTGTAAAACAAAAAATTCATACTCATCATTGTTATAATCTTCATCATCCATTTTTAATGAAATTTAAAAAAAAAAAAGTTGTACAGATGAAAAGATTTAAAATTTTAATTTATTTGCAAAGTGAAACTCAAATTAAAACAATTCTAGAGTTTTGTTTTGCAGTTTAATGAATAACAATTAAAATTGAATTGAACTGTCACATGTGATTTTTTTGACATTTTGAATTTTTGGCTTTGTTACGAATTATAGTGCTGGGACTTCATTAAAAATGCTTGTTTGTCACAATAATTGTAAACGCCATTTGTTATAAATAAAAATTGAGTAGAATTAACATTTAAATTTTGGATAGGAAAAGCGTATAAATTTTGTGATCCGTAAGAATTGGTAGGATATTTTCGTAAAGTTTTACACCCAGAATAAAAATGTATAAAACTGTAAATAAAGAAATAAATTAATAATTTATTAACAATATTTTTGTGTTTGTTTATCTCTTTCTGTTCCTTTTTACCCAGTATTTAATCATTCGAATAGATATCCCCATTTTATTTATTATTTTTTTCAAATGTATTTAAATATTCAATCTATCTTATAAGCCTAATATATATAGAATATATAAAGTAAATAGATGATATTAGATGAATATTAGTGGCGTTCTACTCATTATAAATTTTACTTATCTCCTTACGTGCATGTCGATTAAAAGTTAACGAAAATTTTTTACGAATATAGACCATTAAATTTATACTGTTTCCTTTGACTTTTCGATAAATTTCGTGGTAGCCAAGAAATGACATAGAACTACATATGACATGACTATTTAAAAATTTTTTTTTACAATATTCAATATATTCCACCTTTTCCACTTTTTTTTAATTGGATAACTGAAATCATTTTCTTTAATTAACTCTGTGTAAAATATTTCAAAATCTGTCAAACACAAGTTGATTTGAAGCTAAATGTCATTTTCAAGCTTTCGAACTGGCAGTCTGGCACACTTAAAACGCTCGTTGAAATTTGAGCTGATTTCTGATTTCAAGTCAGGTGCTCAAGTCTCCATATAAACGCGGTAAGTTAGCGCCATAATGACTAACAATTGGTTTGCTCAGTAAACTGTTCTAGAACGATCTAGAGTAAAAAAAAACATATTTTTTTGTTCAATAGTTTCCGTTAATTTAACTTTTTTGTCCAAAAGTGTTCTAATCGGTGCTCAGTAGATTGTCCAAAACAGTTCTAATTTGATATTTTTTCTTCTGAATCCTTTTGAGAACAATTTTGAACAACTTTTTTTGTTGTTTTTTTTTTTTAAATTCAAATAAATAAATAAATTTCAATACTCTTCAAATAAATTTAAGAGTAAACAAAAATTAGAGCAAAATAGTTAAAAAAAGATCCAAAAAAGTGTTGAGAAGATTTTTCTGTTTTAAGATATTTAATTATCATTGTTCAAAACATGTTCATTGTTATCTAGTATAAATCTACTGAACAATCTTATTACACATGCGACTTAACAGAAATGTTATATGTATCGAATCGTGTTGTGAATACCACTGTTGATAATAATTGTGTTCAATAGATTTGGAACAGAGTCGGACAGAACAGTTTTGGACAATGTAAGTTAACAATAAAAGTCAAACACTTTATTTGAAATATTGTAGAAATAATTTCTACAACAAATGAAATTAAACAGTTTCTTCTGCCATCTGTTGGCAAATAATTAAATTTTTATACATTATTGAAATAGAAAATGGTTGTTTTCTTTTGAAAATGTTTAAATTGATCATAATTTTAATTTTCTATTCAAGAATATTAAAGAAAATAAATTGAAATATAAATTACATAAATAATTTTTATATAAAAAAATTTGACAACATGAGGGTAAGTAATTTAAAGTTTTTTCGACAATAATGTATGTAATTTAACCGACAATTTTTTTCAAAAAACAAATTTGCACTTCTTAAATTTAAAAAATATATATATATTTCAAAAAGGATGTAAGTGCAAGAGATGATGAAAAATAAGTGAGTTAAGTAATTTAATTTAATTGAATTTTGCAAAAAAAAAGAAAAATCGTTTAATCAAAGCTCATAAGGATACTTTGATGAATGTATCAGTGAAGTTAATAACTATAATAACTGAACCCAGTATAGGTCGAATTTTATTTATAGTACAGTAACGATTAGAGATAATGTGTATGCAAGCAATGTATAATAGAGATATAATATTTCATTTATTCTCTCAAACATAGTACATATTCATTTTTAATAACTAAGTTGATAAAAATATATTGAATATAGGGTTGGAATAATTGAAGCGTTCACATTTCCAAAATAAATAAATAAATAAAAAAAATTATATAAAATTTATGTATTTAGCTTATAGCTGTATACTACCATATATTTTTTAATGTACATACTTCTACATTTAATTATTTTGTATATTATTATGTATGTACATCATGTTATAAATGTATATTTTGATGAATAATTGAAGAACGAGGTTGCTAAATTTTATTATTTTTATTTTAACAAAATAATAAAATAAATATTTTTCATTTTAAAATAATAAATAAATTTTTCATATAAAAAAAATAAAAACTAAATTAAAAAACTTAAAGGAAAATTACATTAAATGTTTTCATAATTAATTATAACAACTCAAGAAGAAAATTGTTAAAAAAACAAAAAAAATTCCAAAATCTGTCCATAGCTATATGCGATATTATGTTAATATATTACGATATTACAACTGACAGATATATGAATGGTTTTATTTAAATTTTTATACATAGTTTAAAATATAATTAGTCTTAGAATTAATAGTTTAAAGTTAAAGCTGAACATTTATTTTATAGCTTTGAATTACAAAAAAATGTTCCTTAATTGTTTAATTAATATTAAAAAAAAAAGGAAATCATGCTAAAATTGTAAAGTCCAACATTATATTTTAAAAGATACCAAATTAATTGATTTTGAGAAATTTGTAATAGTAAAGATACGATCGTTACGATCTTTACATAGGTAATTAAAATTCTTTTATAATCATGCAATCCCTTTCAAACAATTCATGATTGTTTATCTGTTTTATAAAGGGTGATTTAAACATCAGTGCTGTTTGTTAATTTTATAACTATTCATCAGCATCAGAATGGATGATAATATGTTGATTTTTTTTGTTTTTTTGTTTTAATTTATTTATTATGCTCTATAAATTGTGCAATTAATTCTTTTAAAACAATTTACTTAGATATAGATATGTACATGATTATCATTACTACAGTTTTTTATATCAAATTTTTTGCTTTAAATTATCTATATATATATATATATATATATATATATATAAATTTAAATTATCTACCAAAACTTTTATACTTGTGTTATTTAATCCTTGTCTAAAATTTTTTTTAAATATATATAATAAGCTCCATTATATGTAGGTTCAATTCCCGTTGGAAGTCAAGATTATTGGTTTTTCGATCTGGTCTAGTAGTAATTGTCATTGGTATAAAATAAATGGCAAACAAATAATTGACAGTGTGGTAGGCAATATCAAAGACAGTACCTAAATATGCTGTCTTTATGTTAACAACAATAATTTGGAACTATACTAATTAATATCCTTAGTTCCTGAAAAATAGTATAGTATTAGATTTCTACATTTAATGAGTAGTTGATAAGCCAGTAATTTGATAAATAAATACTTGAAGTACAAATCAAAAGTGTAAATATTCTAGTAATATAAGCTATTGAAATATAGCATTAAAGCATATGAAATTGAACATATTGCATACATATACATTAAGGCAATAAATAAAATAAAATAATAATCCTATAAGTATTAAGTACTTAAGTTACTGTCAAGAACATAATATTAAAAAAAAAATGAAAAACTAAAAGCAAATACACAATCTAAAAAATGCTAATATCCTATTCACACTACGAGTGTACAACATGTTATATATAGAGCTCGGCGGATAACTAGTTATAGAAATAGGCGTTCACACTACGCCGGATAGCTAGTTTTTATTTTAATTTTTTTATATGTAAATATTTTTTTGTTGTTGCTTTTTAATAGAAAAATGAAAATTTAATTATTTTTCCTTTTTTGTTTGTAAAAGATAAATAAACAAATTCGGTTTATTTATCAATTCATTCGGTCTTATTTCGCTTGGTTTTATTTCATGGCTCCTTAAATTGACGTACCGTTATTCATTGGATACAATTTAAAAAAAAAAATAGTTATTTGAAGCAGGACAATCGACAGAAAAATAATCACACAAAATGGTATTACTATTTTATTTCGCATAATACTCAGTTAGTAGTAGAACACCCTTTGTATAAATTATTAAATAGTAATAAAAAATTTCTTTAAAGATTTTTAATAGAGAGAATAGAAATTTTAAAACTATTGAAATTAATCAAATTTTCATATATAGGTACACAAAAAATAAAAAAAAATAAAAAAACAACTAAAAAAAAAAAAAAAATTTAAAATAATAAAAAAAAAACAATAAGAAAATTTTCCAAAATGATGTTTTCACGCGAAAAGATAATATTGCTTAAAGGCAATAATAAAGCGCAGTCATTGAATAATTTTTAAAACAAATCAGCCAACCAGAAATTTGCTATAAGGCATTAAAAATAATAATAATAATAATAAATAGACAAAATAATAATAATAAAATTAAGAAAAAAAAAATTAAATTATAAACGAATAAATTAAAAAAAAAAAATTAAAATAACACACACTATATACTATATAGAATAGCAAAAAACAATAAATAAACAAAATACTCTACTTTTGGGGAAAAAAAAAAACAGAAAAACACAAGAACAAAAATGATAGAGTAATAATAACTGTTGACTTCTGATAAATTCATTGATGAGGTTCAAATGAATTTAAAATAACAAATGAGACATCTAAATACAACTCGGAGTCATATTCAGAGTTGTTTAGCTCGTTCAGTTCGGAATTATATTTTATATATGAAAAGATATCTTCAACCACATTTTTTAGCCATTTTCAACTTCAGTGCTCTTACTTTCGTGTTATACTTTGTTATAACTCAAATAAATTGTGGTTGTGAGAAAATATCAAGTTTTTCAAAAAGTAGGTAGTGATTTTATGTTTGATTTGCCCAGAGTCCCAATCTCATGCATTTTCTTTATTTACACTTTGCATTTTATTAGTAAATTTATTATCTCCCTTCATGTATGGATAAAGAGTGAATGTTTTTTTAGAGTAAAGGAATTTTTGACAGGTATATGTTTTGTCAGATTGTGAATGACATTTGTTTTCATGTTTGTGCTAAATTGACATGGAAACATTTTCGAAATTTCGAAACTAATTTCAAAATTCAATGTTCTGTTCGTCAAAGTTATAGAGGACTTCGTGAAATTTATCGTCATCATTTACTAAGTATACATGATAGCTTGAGTACTTGACTTGAATTGTTCTTGAAATATCAAGCTGTGTATTAGATTGACCAGCTTGAGTGAGTGTCACTTTTTCTCAAAACCACAATACCATCGTTGCGTCGTTTGTTTGGGGCATGCGTAAATCAATTGCAAGCTGATCGATTTTTTTATCAAAAAATTTGTTTGCTGGATGCGAATTGTTTTTTTTTGTTTTAATGATTACTGTTAAAAACAAAATTACCCTATATGAGTTTAGAATATAGCTAGAGTCCTCAACAGATTTACAGAATTCGCTTGCATTCTGAACAATGTAGCATGTGGTTTAATTTGTTTGTTTTGGTGTCCGATTTTTCGAAAATTATGTCGAAATAAATGTTACCGAAATCACCATCGTTGTGGTACTGCAGTTCCGTTACAAATCTATGATAAATTATTATTTGTTTCCAAATTTGCTTGAGATCGATATGCAATACTTTTAGTTTCAGCAATTTGATGCAGTACGACCAAAAAATTATTGAATTAATGATAACATTATTTAAAGAAATAGTCAAATTAACCTTCAAGGTCGTATGGTTAACGTCATTGGATTATTTTCTATTAAATTGTTGAGAACAATTGACGCTTTAGAAATCAATATAACTTGTCGTGTTCGAAAATAAGGAAATAAATTACTTGAAAAATGGTTCAAAATTGAATTTTAATCCAAAACAATTTATTGGAGCTAGCCGTGTTTGGCATATATGTATGTCACAATTGTTTTCAGGTAGACAATTTTTTGTCTTTGGAAACTAAATGTTATAAAATAATATTTTAAATTTGGATTGGAACATAGCTAATTTATGTGTTTTTTTTTTATTTCAATTTCAAGTTCTATCACTTAAAAAGAAAGTCACCCTTTATTTCATTTAGATATGAATTAACTAAAAAAGTTATTTTGCTGTGCTTCTGAATTAATTCAGGTACCTATAATTATTTGATGAATTTATATAGTATTTAAATATCAATATTTTAAAGTAGAGTAGAATTTAAAAATAAATTTTATTATTATCAAAAATACTTAATTAATTTTTTTATGTAATAAACAAAACAAAATTCTCATTTTAATTTTTTAATTTTTATTAATTGGCTCCATCTATATGTAGTAGTAATTACAATTAAATGTCATATAAAATTTATGCATTAATATAGAAACAAAAAAAAGAGTGAAAATAGATTACAGTGAATTATTATTATAAAATCCTGCAGTTTTTTTGAAATTCCTATTTTTGCTGTTGTTATGTTTTTATTCTTTTAGCTGTTACAAAAGACAATGTTTCTTATCGTCCTCTGAAATTTGTCTGCATTTATTTTTGTTTAATGTATTTTTTTTTTGTTATATTTTTTGGCTATAAAATATCTCTTGGAGATGTTAAAGTTTAACTATACATATAAAATTTTTTTTTTTCTTTTTTGATGTACCTACATAATATAGTTGGTTACATAGTTTTACAGTTTACACATACTTAATATATATAAAACTATATATATATATATATATATTAATAATATCTGTAGTTTGTATAAGGATAATAATATTTCTGCAAAAGACAACCATGAACAGATACAGGATAACGATGGGACCTCCTGTTTTACGACAGCGATTTAGAATTTTCTTTATTATATTGAAATATTTTTTGTCTTTGGTTTTACCATTTTCTTTATATAAAGAAAAAAAGAGTGAAAGAGATAGACACATACAGTGAATGAATATTTTTTCGTCTAAGGATATTATAGTATTTAAAAATGATATCCTTATTGTACATATACTGACATAATATATACCATATACAACTGAGCGAAAGTGTAGAAAGGAAAAATTGGAAACAACAACAGCACCAACAGATGATTTTTCGAATATTTCAAGGGAGTGGTTTTAAAAAAATTATTTTTTCAGTGTTTCTTTTTCTTATTTTCTAACTGTATAGTTCCTTGGACTAAATGAAATATGTTATATGACATCCTTAAAAGAAATAATAATAACAAAAATATATAAGAATCCTTTTAATGTCTTTTAACAACAAAACAAAAAAAAAATAAAAACACAAACAAAAAGAAAATCGGAATTTTCCGTCAATTTTGTTTGATTCTAATGCAACTTTATCTGTTGGAAAAAATATATAAAAAAAAGCAAAAAATAAGAAAAAAGAAAACAAGAAAAAATATGTCATTGTTTCAGGATGTGTTTTTCTTTTTCTTGGTTTTTAACTAATGAATGTATGTATGAATGTGTATGTTTAGTTAAGTAATGTATTTGAATTGCAATAAACCATTTACTACTCTAAACTATTCTTATGTATATATAGATATGTATATAGAGAGATATAATATATTATTATTGTTGTAGTTTATGTGCAAAAGGATGGTCTTGCAAAATATTTTTATAAGTTTATATCTACATAAATATATATATATATATATGTATGTATATTCATATATGGTATTAATATATCTTTACATATAAGTTTGTATATGATTAAAAATAGACGGAGTATGAATTCACTTAAGTATATTTAATTCGTTTATTTTAAAGAATGTGAATTGGTCAGCATAATTTATTACTGTAGTCATTCCTTGACCAATAGAATTTTTAAATAAGTTTTTAATTTTAGAAATGGAGTTTCTAAATAATAAATAAGAAATGAAATAAAAAAAAAAAATAATAAAAATAAATTGATATAATAAAATATGTTAGAAAAAATAAATTAATATTTTCTTATCGAATTTAAGAAAAAAATATTTTTGTGTATTTAAATTTATGTTTTTATATTTTTCAGATTTCTCAAAATTAATTATTTTAATTGAAAGTAAAAATATTTAGTACAATGGTCCCAGTCTATTCTAAATGAGTTGTATTTATTTGTACGAATTACTTGCTATTCGTCTGTCTATATTCATCTATCCGTGTTGAGTCAAAATAAAGCAATGTGTAGCAATGTGATATAATATATATATAATCCGTGACATCGAAAATGTAGTATTAGACTTTTAATTGCAATCGATATCGAATATATGAGGCAATGAAGCTTAATAAAACTATACATATCATCAAAATGATTTACCATAAATTAAATAAAAATTAAAATAACTTTCTGAAGTTAAATAACAAACTTAAATTGAAGTAAAGTACTATAACTCCTTTATTTATTTAAATCTCAAAGTTTTTTAACTCTTTTGAGAGGAGTTTAAATAAATTTAAATTTGAATTTGAATTTGTTCATAACTTATATATAGATTTAAATTAAAACTATATATGTGAGTTATAAAAATAAAACAAAATTTCACCTTTATAAAATCTGTTATTTGAAAAATTTGTTTAGTATCAAAACTATACCGTATATATATAAATAATTTAATTTAATGTAATCTTTATTCATTTCAAAATATAATTTACAGATACTGACATTATTGACTTATATTAATTTAGAACTACAATTAACAAAACGTTATCGCCAAAAAACCTAAGCTTTAAGTACTTATTTGTTATTTTTAAATTATCTGCCATTTAAAACAGTTTTCCTGTTGACAATTTTTCGTATGGTTTTGGAATATATTTATTCAGTTTCATTTACTGGTTTATTTAAAAGTGAATGAATGTACCTCAGTAGTTAGTTCTTATCAAAAATCGGAAATATAAAATCAGTAGTCTGTTCGATTCATACAGCTGCTAAAAAAACATATGACATGTTCTACAATAGCAAAATCATCTTCATCTGCGTTTCTTAAAAACCAAAACTGGACTAGATCCAGTAGTGATAATGTATCAGAAGAAAACCAATTTGTATAGAATTGATTTTTAAGAATTATGCGAGATATTTTTCAAGAAGAAAGTACGAAGTGTATTCTTGGAAGTTAAATCCAGAATGTTTGGTGGTGGCGAATCTGTATTTTATTATGTACAAAAGGAATTTTTAGATCCCAAATAGGAAAAAAAAATGTTTTAGAAAAAAGATCGGGTCAAGGATCATAAAGTATAACAGTAATGTTTAGTTTTTCCACTAATATGTAAAATGTAAGTCTTACGTTAAATGTTTATCCTAATAATTGTAAATATGATTCTGAAGTGGTAGAAGAGATATAGCAAAAATGAATTGAGTTGTATGGTACTAAAGTATATTATAAATTTAATTCAAATTATTTTGCATCAAATTTGTGTAATTGTGCGACTATATTGAAATTCTTGCTTTTATCGTATTACTAAAAAATGCAGGTATGTATATACAAAAAAAGGCATAATTAATTATAAAATATTTTGGGATACTTTATTTGGTAATCGAATTTTAGAGCTACCATGTTCAAGGATAGATTTTTAGGATTTACTTTTAATTTACGATTTTTAAATTTTACGCTGTTCTTTGAAGATAAAAGTAAGAGATCAAATCGAAAAAGTAAAGACATATCCGAGAACTTTGGGATCATATGAACAAAAATCTAAAAAAATGTATATATTCAGTGAAAATTTAACTGTAGATGAATAATTGGTTCCGTTTCCGATTCAGAGGAAAATTCACAGTTTTCATCACACATATCCCATTCAAACCTGATAAATATGGTATAAAAATTTAGTGGATTTGAGACAGCAAAAATTATATAGCTATCTATTATTTGGCATATCATATAGCATATTGGGAAAAAGAATTCAAAAAGAGGTGAATGTCGTTCTAAAATTATGCGAACATTTTTTTAAAACTAAAAATATCACGCTTGTAAATTATATTCCCAAAAATATAAATCTGTTGTTTTATTATCAACGATGTACCATAATAATTATATATTGACGAAGAAGATAAAAACAAACCTTTGACAATAAAATATTATAGTTCAATAAAGGTTGAGGGTGACCAAATGGCACATGCATTTTCGGTACGATATCGATGGAAGACCAATAGATGGCCTGTTGCAATATTTTACAATTGAATTAATATAATATGTTGTATATAGCTGCGAATATTATTTGGTTGAATATAATTATTATTATACCTATTAATTATCTATATAATTAAATTTTTACTATTAACAGTATTCTTTTTCATAATAATACTAGAAATTTTATATGTGTGTGCCTCTGAGGCAGTACTTCATGTTCATTTATACACGCAGGCTTATTAGGGTTAATACTGTACTCTAATATTGTCTATACAAATCAGTTTCTATAAAAATTTGATTTATATTTTTTTTTTAAAAATAAGCTATAATTAATTGTAATATGAAAAAATTAAATAATAATAAAAAAAAAAAAATTTAAAAGCTGAGTTTAATTCAAAGTATTTTAAATCATTAGATTTATTCAGTGACTTTGATGTCCTTCCTTTTTTTCGCACCGGTTAGTCTGTAAAAGTCGATGGGCTAAAATATCCATCTTTTAGAATTAATAAATTAAATGGATAGGCCAATTAATGCATACATATACATATATACTAAAATAACCGTAAATTTCAATACTAGATTCGACGTACAATAACTAGGCCGTACAATAACTAGGCCGACGTACAATAACAACCGACTTCTCTAAGATTTGATTTTTTTTTATAGTCTCACATATTTTATGAGTATACATAAATTTGATTTCGCCAAATAATAATTTATAACGTCTTTTTTTTTTTAATGTCCTAACAACCAATTGAAATTATTAACTTTAAAATTGTTATTACTCAATAAAAATAATAAAAATTGTCATTTAACAGAGCTTTAGCAAATAAAAACGATTTGTGTGTTTTTTTTTTTTTTTTTTTTAGAATGGCACATGTGACACTCGAACACAAAACAAATGATATTCAGCAATAAAATCTATATTCAACAAGAAATAAAAAAGTAAAGAAGACTAAATAAATTTATGTATATTATGGATAAATATATATATTTGGCGATAAAATATTGTCAAAAAATCATAAATAATTGAATTGATTGAGAAAAAGTTGAATATAAATATATATATATATATATATGTGTATGCATACATATAAAAATATAATCTTATAAATATTTCAATGAAAATTTTTCTGCTCTTTTTCCCAAAGTAATTTCAAAGTTATCGTTATACAGTCAGACAATTTAATAATAATATGAGAGAGAGGGTGTAAATTGAAATTTGCTTTTGAATTCTTAAATATCCTTGTTTATAGTTAAAAATAAGATATACAAAACGGAAAAAAACACAAATAAAGAAAATAATGTTAGAAGGCAGTTTTTATAACAAACAATTACCTCATAAAAATACCACAACTTTTTATGGCTTTTGATGGGTTCCCAAAGAGTTTTCTATAATATACAAAGTTAATGGTGACTATGTTTTGATAGAAAAAAAAAATGTATAGATAGAGTCAAATATAGGAGTTTTTAATTTTGTCTCATTGATTTGTTTTTAAATTTTTAGATGATAAGTTAGTTTGATTTTTGAAGCTCATAAAATACATGTGATAAAACACCCTTTTTCTTCTAAAAATATCTATAATAAAGCTTATGTCATGAAGATAGAAATAATATATATATTTAATTATTCGTTTATAATGTGTAAGATATTCCATACGCAGGCCCGTTCCTGGCGGGGGTGCAAAAGGTGCCCCCGCACGTGAGCGGCCAAGTCGAAGGGCGGCCGCCGACCAACTTTTACTTATGTTTAAAAAAAAAATGTAAAAAACAAAATGATTTTAATTTGGAGTACTAAACTGTAAAAAAAAATTAACTTAGTGTAATTAAGTAGAAACAACTTTTTATAAAAACATCTTCTATTTTTTTTATGTATTTTCCAATTTACTTATTTTTTTTAACGGACAAAACTTTAAATTTTGCTATTAAAAATTTGTAAGTATGCCATGACTTTTTAACATTGCCATGACTATGTAGACTTATATGTTAAATGTTACATGTATATATTTACATTAACATTAGTGAAATAGAATTATTTACAAGTGATAGTTGTGTAATACATTTTTGCTATTAGTTACTTCATATCAATTATTATAGGTGTTGATCTAACAAATTAAGTATAAAGTATAATTAATAAAGGTAAGTTTTACTATTTAGAAATTTTATTATGAATAAGAAAATATCACACCTTCTTAGATGTCAGAAAGAAAAACTAAAAGGCAATCTGGTGCTTATTATAGAAAAAAAAAAGAATTAAAACTAAAAGAAATAGAGAAACTAAGTGGATCTTTAACACAGTTTTTGGAACCCTCACAAAAATCACCTGTGGCAAGTACGTCAGAAATGTCAACTAAAGAAATTTATACTGAAGAACCTGATACATTTCTGGATGTGCTAGATTCGTCTCCAAGTCCTACAAAAAGGCCAGAACAGCCACAAGATGACTCATCATCAACATCAGAGTCAGAAAATCCCGAAGAAGAGTTTTCTAATAAAACAGAATCAGTAAGTTCGTTTTTAGTGCTGGAAGATCCAGGAACATGGCCTGAATCGATAACTAAAGAAGTCTTAGAAATTTTAGTGAAGAAAGGACCAGTGCAACTTCGGGATAATTTTCATTTTCCATCAGATGAGACAAACAGAAGATTTTCTGCAACATATTTTTTTAGAACTTTAGAAAATGGTGAAACAGTTTCCAGAAACTGGATAGTTTATTCTACTAAATTGAATATGGTATTTTGTTTTTGCTGCAAGTTATTCAGCAAAAATATTTTTAAGCTGACCAGTGGTGGATATTCTGATTGGCGACATGCAACACCGTATTTTGTTCAACATGAAAACAGTGCACAACATATCGAATGTTCAAAAAAGTGGTGCGAATTAAAATTGCGGATGCAAAAGAACTGCACAATAGATAAAGAGCTTCAAACATATTATGAAATGGAAACAAAACGATGGCGTGGTATTATTGAAAGAATGATAGCTATTGTTCAATTTTTATCTGGCCAGTGTTTAGCATTTCGCGGCACGTCGACAGAGTTATACCATCCCAGCAACGGAAATTTCATGAAAGCTGTAGAAATGTTAGCTAAATTTGATCCGATAATAACAGAACATGTAAGAAACGTACAAACATCAAAACAAAAAAAAAGTCATATGCCACATTATTTGGGAATCCATTTTCAAAACGAAATCATTGAATTATTAGCAGCCTCTGTAACAAAGAAATTAACAACCATTATAAAAAATTCAAAATATTTTTCTATTATACTTGATTGTACGCCAGATTTAAGCCACGTCGAACAAATCACGTTTGTTGTTCGGTGTGTGAATTTGACGCAAAATAAAGCAACAGTCGAAGAATATTTTCTTGGTTTTTCTCCAATAGTTTATACGACTGGTGAAGGTTTATTTAACTTCCTTACTAACGAATTGTTGCCTAAATTTAGCTTGGATGTACAAAATGTTCGTGGTCAAGGCTATGATAATGGATCCAACATGAGAGGTAAGCATATAGGACTTCAAAAAAGATTTTTGAATATTAACCCCAGAGCAACATTTGTACCATGTGCAGCACATAACCTAAATTTAGTCCTTAATGATGCTGTTAACATTAATAACGAAACCGTTGGATTTTTCGATATTGTTCAGGAATTATTTAATTTTTTTTCTGCCTCTCCATATAGATGGAATATGTTAAAAATCAAAATTAAAAATTTAACTTTAAAACCTTTAAGTGGTACTAGATGGTCAAGTCGTATTAACGCTATAAGACCCTTGCAGCAAAATATTAAAGAAATTTCTGAAAGTTTAATTAATTTAAGAGATGATCAAAGCAGAGATATAAGCACAAGAAATATGGCAAATTCGTTATCTGAAAAATTAAAATCATTTAAATTTTTATGTTCGTTAATTATCTGGCATGATATACTCTCAAAAATTGACGTAGTTAGCAAAATGCTACAAAATTCCACCATTGATATTAATGAATGTAGTAAAGCGTTGGGTAATTTAAAAAGATTTTTAAATGATAAAAGAAACGATGCCACTTTTAATGAATATATAAGTCAAGCTACAAACCTTGCACAAGCTATTGATGTAGAAAATGAATTTCCACAAACCCGCATAAGAAAAAGACCTCGTCAATTTTTATATGAATCAAGTGATGAGTTTGTAGAAAATCCTAAACAAAACTTTAAAATTAATTTTTATTTTCGCATTATAGATAGAGCGAATAATTCTGTAGAGGAAAGATTTAAGTTATTAGATCAATGTAATAATATCTATGGTTTTTTGTATTCTTTCCATTCAATAGATTCAGATATTTTAAAAAAATGTTGCTTGGATTTGGAAGTTTTTCTCCAAATTAATGTTAACGATGTTATAGAAAAAGACCTGAATGGTTTTGAATTATTTAACGAAATATTAAGTTTTAGGGAAATATTTCCCACTGCGGCAAAGCCTATAATGACTTTAAATTACATCATACAAAACGACTTAATATCCTCATTTCCTAATTTTTCTATAGCATTAAGAATTTTTTTAACACTGCCTGTAACGGTAGCATCTGGAGAAAGAAGTTTTTCTAAATTGAAATTAATTAAAAATTACCTCAGGTCGTCGATGTCGCAAGAAAGGCTAACCAATCTTGCTTTGTTATCGATAGAAAAAGATATTTGTGAGGATTTAAACTTATCTCAAGTAATTGATGGTTTTGCTTCTGCAAAGGCAAGAAGAATAAAATTGTGAAATATTTTTTTTGGTTCTTAAACTTAATAATTTGTTTTAAATGAAACTAATAATTTCTTTTGTATTTATTGAAATAAAATAACAAACCATTTTTGTTGATTTACAAATTTTAGTTTCATTTTATAATAAAAAATATAAAAAAAACTTTCTCTTTTTATTATAGCATGTTGTCGTAAATAAATAAAAACTTTTTCTTCACTCATTTTTATTTCGTTTTTATATTCTGTATTCAATAACATAAGGGTTAATTTTTACAAGGTAATAATCCCCCCATCGGGTGATCCGCAAATTTTTATTAAAAAAAAAAATTAATATGGGCGGCAATTTTGTTTTTGCACCTGAGCGACCAGCAACACAGGAACGGCACTGTCCATACGTTCGGTATCATAAAACTTGATCATTAAAAAAAGAATATTGATGTGATTGACAGTTGTAGTCAATTTGACAGCTGCAAAAAAATAGAAATACAATTTAACTGCGATTTCAATTCACTTCTGACTGACTATCAAAATGACAAATTTGATAATATCGAACGAATGACACAATATGCAATTTGCAATACCGAACTCTTCAGTGTTACAGGTTGCTATGCAATTTGTAATACAAGTATGGATTGTATAGAAACCATATATTGAAAAGATATCTTTATTATCCACAGAAATATACATTTTGTTGACATCTCGTTGTAAATAGAACCAATGCATAGTCATTTGTTTATTTACTTTTTATTAACTTATTCCTTAAATAAAGCAAGTCACAATACATATTTATTTTTTACAATTTTTGGTTACGTTAAATTAATAAAAGATTTAAAAAAAAAAAAAAAAACAAAAATTCCAAAAAAAATCAGTAAGGTACAAAATCAAAACACGGAAAATATACAAAACCCGGAAAGTACAAAATTAAAATTAAAAAAATTAAAGAGAAATAATGCGAGGCTAAAATTGTATTGAAAAAATCAGGCAACAAATTATCTTTTCTGTTTCTGAACTTCTATATCATACTTTTTCTATGGTTTTACTAAAATTAGGAAATTTCATTTCTATTCAAATTCGCAATGCCCATATTTTTTTCTACGTGTTTAAGCAAACCATAAATAGTAAAAATTAGTTATGAACGTTATAAAAATAAATTCCTTTATTCAACTAAGAACTTCCGGATTTTGAAATTCGGGATTCTGATTTCTCAGGTTTTGTACTTTTCGGATTTTCAAATTCTGGATTTATTATTTTGCGTGTTTTGATTTTCCGGATTTTGTTCCTCCCAGATTTATATATATATATTTCCTAATGTTGTAGCTAATCCATTTGAATCGTTAATTTTGTATTACTGTTTAGATTGAGACTGATCTTATAGTAAGCCAGATCAATTATATTTTCATTTTATTTAATTTTAATGTGATGGTATTCGAAATGATTTTATCGAAATTTCCACCCTGTTAAAGAGTAAATTTATAAACTTAAATTTATACAAATTTACAAATTATAAAAAATACAAGACATATATTCATCAGTGATAACGAAAGAAAAAGAAAATATACCACACAACAAATAAATAAATATAAATATCATTCTTTAAAAGACGATAATTTATTGAAAAAGTTATCATAATAAATTTGTGGTCAACCAATTTTTTACAATAGATTTTCGAAAGTGAAATCTTATTAGAAAAAAAAATTGAATATTTTTTTAATAAATTATATTTTATTTGAAGTAATTAAATTTTAAATTAATTGAAGAGTTAACATTTTTGTTTTTGTATCAGAACTAATTTTTGTAGGTTCAGCTTAATTGTCACAAAAAAAGAGGTCTGAAAATGAAAGTTGTTCAGTAAAAATTTGAAGAAAATTTAAGATTTAACTTCATTACCCTGATTACAAATAAGAAAACTGAATAGAACTAAATTCCAAATTCGTAGCACAAACACAGAAAAAAAGTGCATATAGGCTTCATAAGTTTGTTATATTTTCTTTAAGCTACATATTGTTGTATGTTATTCTAGATATTAACGCTTTCGCGATCACTGACGTGTATAGACGTCAAAACAAAGTTTTCTTGTGAGACATGACTTGCATACACGTCATAAAATTTTTACCAGGGAAGCATTTCCATAAAAACTTCATTTTTTTATAATCATGGATACATATTGTATCTATAATGATTGTATATAAACAATGTTGCAGACATAATAAGCAATATGAAATAGTCAAATTTTAAAAACCGTTAAGATATACATAATGTATGAAGTACCGTACCATAAAAAATGTACTACCTAGGCATACAATATGAGTTATAATGTACAAGACCCCTATCTTATTGTGTTAGAATCTATTTTGTGCGTTAATAACATTAACAGGCTTACTGAGCTCAGCGGAAGTTATTTTAGAAATCATGATTAGAGGTATGCAAATGTATTATTTCAGTTCAACAGGCATATATATATATATTGATATATACATATATTATTTATTAAGTATGTACGTTTTTGTATATAGCATTGATTGCTATTTTATTTTTGTATCTCTATATGTTTCATTTTTATTAATTAACGTTTTAGTTATTTTTATTAATTTAGTAATTAAATATCTAGTTATAGTTTAAGCGCTTTGTATTTACATTTTCCTTTGTTGTTTAATTTTTTTTTTCCTCTTTTTTTAAATTAATTTAGTTTTGTTAGTTTTACAAATTATTAATTTTAGTTGTGTGCTTAAAAGACTAATTGTCTTGTAACTGAATAAATTAAATAAATATAAATAAATATAAATAAAATGTAAAATTTCAATAGTCCATGTACAAATAAATGAAGTAGGTAAAATTCCATATGGAAATTGCACCAAATATTTAAGGATTGTAAAGATGAAGTTAGGAAAAAAAAATATATTGCTTGAACTTAAATGAAGTGTAATGCACTGATTTATATAGGTGTCATATCGAAACTATTAATATATAATATAATTTTGATATACAACCACTCAACCACATAACGAAGTTTATCTGATCTGGGAATATGAGATATAGTATAGATGTGGATAGGTATCAAATAGACACATAAATTCAAATTACTGACATTTTACCAAAGAAAGTTCTGTAATGATAGGATTTGCAAAATTTGGATGTAACGATTGACAAAGATCACAAAAGCAATATCAAGAAAATGTTAATAATAATAAAAATGTTTAATTAAAAATTAAAATTACTTGATGAGGTAAAAAATTATTAGATTATGTTAAATATAATGGTGAAAAATATTTGTCAGTTGATTTGAAAATTTGAAAACCCTAAGACCTAACGTCAGTGATCTGGAGCAAAATTGCTAAATAATATTTATTTTTTTTTATTTTAAAGAAGTCTTGCAGATAATTCAATAAATTGGACGCACAAATCAATCAACAATAAATTAAATATCATATAAGATATTACTTAAAATTAAAAATATTACATACTTTTTGGACTTTGGTATCTTATTTAAATCTTTAGTTTCAAAAATCCTCTTTTTCAACTTTACTCAACCTCTTCTTTTATTCTCTTATTAAATGAAATTGCTATTAGATAACTAATATTAATATAGACAACTACATAAATATAGTAAGTTATCCTTGATTTATCAACTATATACATACATGTGTTATACATATACGTATTTCTCACCACCATAAGTGTTTATAACTGGAATATACTCTCAAGTAAATTAATAACCGTATTTAAGTCAATTTTTTTTTTTTTATATCACTTGAAGACAATTCGAAAATTTATGACAATTTTTACGCTCCGTTTATTTTATTACCACTTTTTATAAATATATTTTATATATACATTTCGCAATATTTATACATATATTATATTTTATATTAAGTAAGTAGAGATACATGTTACAAAAATATATATATATATATATATATAATTTTGGTGTATCTGATTTAAAATTACCGAAAAAAAAAAATGAAATGAAATAAACAAAGTATAGAACGATTTCTGCAATGAACAGTCTCTAAGACATATTCAAGTACACCATCTATTCCAATAGTATAGTATGTATAGTATTTTTTTTTTCTGTTTTTTGTTGCACATGTTTTCAACTGTTCTCAGATCTATTATTAAGAAATTTTATTCTTCTGGTAGATATATACAACAGAATGTATCGAAATTTTTTCATTAATATTTATTTAATTAAATTTTAGTTCTACAGAGTCAGTACATGCAGTCCATATTCAGTAGAGACAGTATATATTCATTTAGTTTCTATTAAAAAGGTTTATATAGTGATATCGATAGGTCCAACAGACGGTAAGTAAAATTTAAATTGATAACTGAATAAGATAAAAAAGATTTTCAGTATTGATACTTTGTCTACTAAACTTTTCGTCAATGGTTTCGTCAAAGCGTCAATGGTTTTTCTATTTCACTATCATCGAGATTTCAGGTTCGCCATATAAATCTTAAATTGTTCATTGTTTTTTTTTCATTTTTTTTTTATTTTAGCAAAGTATTTTCCCATTTTTTTGTATAAAGACGAGAATTTTTCGTAAATTTTTTCACTAATAAACGTCATTAATTGGTGACATCGAAAATGCAGTATTTGAATTTTAAATACATTCTAATATGTTCCATTATGAATTATATACAATGTAAATAAATTCAAAATGCGTGCATACTGCTTTAACTACGCATATAAAAACATAATATAAACCTTTTATAATTAATTATGTAGTATGTTATGGACCATACTACATTGCAGTTAAAACTCTAATACTGCATTTTCGATGTCACCATTTCTTCACTTTTTTCTGTCAAAGCTTTCGGATCTATGATTTTTTTGGGTATTATTATTGGGAGAACCGCGAAATTATTATTCTTTTGACTTCATCAATCTCGTTTCAATCTTTGGAAATATTTTTCACAAGATAAATGAGACTTGGAATAGTTTCAATATAGTAATTGTCTCAATCGTTAAGTTAGAAAAGCGTTATATAATTTTTATTTTATTGTCATTTACATTTAATTCTATTTCTTTGGTTGCTACGTCTAAATTAATGAATTGGGATATTATATTAGCGTATGCTCCTATCATTGGTTGATTTGTTTATGCGTTAGAGTCTATGTCACTATCTGATAAAATATGTGTTATAAGAAGGCGTTGGTGAAGCTATTTTTTACTCTCTCTTGGGCTATTGAGTTTAATTTAAACATATACGAATTAATTTCGTAGACATTTTAAATTCTATAAAAATGTTGAGGAAACATGCTATATCTATATATGTTTGCTTAAAGTTTATAAGAATAGGTGTTGTAAAAAAATTTGTTTCAAAAATATCTAGTCTGTTGGTGAATATCCCTTTCTAAAGCTCTCTTAATATTCTCAAATAATTTTCTCTACAAATGATTATTGTCTACATTTTCTATTATTTTCGATGAGACTATGTATGTCATACTATGCTAAATCCATGCGTATATAATAATTTGTCATCTTCTTTATGAACAGGGTATTTAACACTTTTATATCACTCTTCTGGCATTACATGATCATCAATAGAAAAATTATATTCGGTGTATGCATAACAAAAAGTAAAATATTTTTACATCCTTTATTAATAATTTTTACACCTCCTTTTTCTAATGTTTTAGACATTCGTTTGTTTTTGTTTTGTTTTTTACTTATATTTGTTTAATAATATTAAAAGCAAATCGCGATATTTCTAAAACACTCAAAACCATTTACTATTATATAAACTTTGGTATGTGGAGTCGTGGAGAGTAAATAATGAAAATGAAACCCAAATCTTATAAGATGTATGTAATATCCTTCCAGTGTTGTAATGGCTGTTCTGATGATATCAGAATAAATCTAAAAACTAAAAACAGGACAGTTCGAGTTCATATATTTTCTTTTTCAACTCTATACTATGTATATTTGTAACATTGTATGTATACCTAATATATTTAAGATTATTTGCTTCTTTTATCCGTCTATTTTTTCACTTAAATTTTACTTCTTACTTTCTATTATCTAGTAGTTATATATAATATATATTAAATGAAAGTTTTGTTGTAAATAATACCATGTTATAATAAAAATGGCGACTGTTTAGCTAAGTGTGTCTTGAAAAAAAATTATCTATGAAATTATTTTATAATATTCATTATATATACATATATGTACTCTTATTGAGTATATATATACAAAAATGTTCATATTTTTCTGTTATATTTGTTAAAGATCTTAAGTGGCTCCAAAATTAACAATAAGATGTAGAAAAAGGAATTAAAATGAAAAGAATAAAAAATAAAATTAAAACTATAAATTGCATAGATTTGCACTGAAAGATATTTTCTCGAAGATAATAATATGACCTCTTCACAGGGGATGATTAAATTTTTAGTGGGTGTTTATACAGCAAAAATAAAAACAAATTGTTATACTATGAAGTGGTGAAACGATTCATTAAGAACAACAAATGAACATTTGTTTTTTTTTATTATTATTTTTGTTTTTATAATGTACAAAAATAAGAAAATGACGACAAGATTTGTTTTAAATGATAAAATCCGCCATTAATAAAATTATTTTCTATTTAATATTCGTTTTTATATTCACGTTCTTATATTATATAC
Organism: Argyra leucocephala; assembly: GCA_963942445.1. NCBI lineage: Eukaryota > Metazoa > Arthropoda > Insecta > Diptera > Dolichopodidae > Argyra > Argyra leucocephala. Next base: position 1,647,690 of record OZ012679.1, read on the forward strand.
ACGAGTAGATTATATAGAAAAAACAAAAGATAACATATATATGTATATATATATATATATATATATATAATAATGAAAAAAAAAAAAAAATAGAAAATATCCGTTCAAGTGTAAGATACCAGTAATATAAAAGAAATTAATTTTGAAATTAAATAAATATACAAAACAACAACATCATAGAAAGTCACATATAAAATTACGATTATACAAAAAAAAAATAATTTTGTTTTCTCTTTAATTTAATTTAATTTATTTTTTCTTTATACAAACATATCCTTAAAAACACTTTACATTATAAGAATAAAAATATTAAGTAGTAAATAATATCAGAGTTTTAGTTCTTAAAATCTTCAGTTTAACTGGATTTAATTGCTCCTACTTGACAATATACGAAATCCTTTTAGATACTACTAAAAAAAATATATATATATGTTGGGCTGATTTTTAATTTACAGTAATTTAGTTTCTAAAAATTAATAGATACAAATTATTTTTGATCATAACTGTGTAGAGAATTTTTAATTTAAGTGAGACTATTCAATAAGTCAGTTTGTAAATATCATTGGGAATTTAAATAACTATAAAATATGCTTCAACACGTTAATTTAAATTTATCTTTTACAATGTTTGTCTATATCTACTTATTTTTTGTAGTTTTTGTCTATTTTTCGTGTTTGTTCCAACTCACTCATTTCGTTTCAATAATGTGATGATCAGGCTCAGCATTCATATACAATCTTTTCGTTGGTGTTTCTGTTGGGTATGTGTGACATCAAAAATGCAGTATATTAGAATTTTAACTACAATGTAGTATGTTCCATAACATAAACATACTGTATACAATATAATTAATTCTAAAATATTTATATTACTAGTGTTTATTATAGTTAGAGTTATATTACTAGTGTTTATTATAGAAAGAATATAGTAATATAATATTTATATTACTATACTCTTTCAGGTCCGATTTTATATAAAAAGAAATATTTGTTTTGGTATAATTGTAGTTGCAATATCTTATTTGTTGCTTACGTCGACTTAAGGGGTTATATATTATTGCTACAGATATATTTAATATCCACAACAAATTACCGTTAATATTCAATAGTTCGTGTTTGTTCCAACTCACTCATTTCGTTTTAATATTGTGATGATGAGGCTTAGCATTCATATACAATCTTTTCGCTGGTGTTTCTGTTGGGCATGTGCGACATCAAAAATGCAGTATATTAGAATTTTAGCTACAATGTAGTATTTTCCATAACATACACATACTATATACAACATAATTAATTCTAAAATATTTATATTACTAGTGAATCCCCTGTGCAATTGCACAAAAGCAGTTCTTTCTGGTGTTTCTGTTGGGCATGTGCGACATCAAAAATGCAGTATATTAGAATTTTAACTACAATGCAGTATGCTCCATAACATACACATACTATATACAACATAATTAATTCTAAAATATTTATATTACTAGTGAATCCCCTGTGCAATTGTACAAAAGCAGTTCTTTCAGATACGATTTTATATAAAAAGAAATATATGTTTTGGTATAATTGTAGTTGCAATATCTTATTTGTTGCTGACGTCGACTTAAGGGGTTATATACTATTGCTACAGATATATTTAATATCCACAACAAATTACCGTTAATATTCAATAGTCTGTTAACATCTAATAGAAATTTACGATCGATTGTTGAAATAAATGTCCATCTTTGTTGAAGACGCTGAAGCAATTTCAATAGATACTGATGCAGATAGACTCTTCATCTATTAGTTGATCATTGATCACTGGTATCTGAAGCTGGATATTCGTTCTCTATTAGGAGACTGTACGAAGCTATGATAACTGTATCTTATACATAAGTTTTATTGTTTCTGTTTAATGAATTTGTTTGACTTCATTTTGTAGAATAATGATTTACTTTTTCTACCAATAATTATTGTAAATATTTGATAATAGCAATATTCTCATTTATTCTCAGCATGTCTTATTATTATTATATGAATGTATCATTCATTTAAATAATAATTTCAGTCGAGTCTGCTGCTACTTGATTAATGTTAAGAGTAAGATTTTGTGTGTATGTGTAGTAAAAGTTATAGATCACAACTCTGATGAATAGGCCGTTTCTCGATTTCTTTGCTATTGTGATTAATTCTTTTTTTTTATCAAATTCTAAATATTAATTTATTTAAATAATTTTACTTTTTTTTGTTTTTTTATTTAATTATTTAGAAAATTTCTTTAAAAATATTAAATTGAATATTTAAATAAAGTTATTTAAAAAATATTTGCATATAAATAAAGACTTATTTCCGAAGCGAAATTATAGAATAATATTGATGATGGTTGTAATCTTTGCTGCTAATATTGAAAATTTGAGTATCGCAAGATTACTTTTTGAAGGTATTATTTTTTTTTTTTGTTTGTTATACTTTATTATTATTATTGTTCAATAAGATATCAGTAAGTGGAAAATGATGAAATAAAATGAACCAAAATAAAAAAAAAAATAAAATAATAATAAATAATACTAGAACATGCTTATAATTTAAAAAAACACTTTAAGGATAATGGTTTTATATAGGTATATAATAATATATATAAATTCTAAATTATATATTTATACAATTTCCTTAAATAGTTTTTTTTTCTATTTTTTTTATTTTTTTTTCATTTTCAAAGGTACTTAACTTACTTTGATCTGTTTTGTTTTTATTTATTTTTTATTGAAATTCTCATTATACACTTTTGAATATATTTTTTTTAACTTCTATCTTATCCTTGTTGCTTTTCCTATTTTGTAAAATTTAATACTTTATATTATGGGAATATGGGAATAAGGATGAACATTTTCAATTGATTACATTTATTAAATTTTCTCATTTTTTTCTTTGTTTTATTTACGTTTGATACACTTAAAGGTGTACGATGAGGAATTGGAAAATTGAGGGATAAAAGAAAAATTTTAAAAGAATAAAAACAAAATAGAATTTAAAACAACATGAGTTTAAATTGAAAATATTATCGATGACGGCTTTGTGTATAATTATATATATATATAATTGGGTAGTTAAAATATATATTTATTTAACTATAGGTATCTGAGAGTTTATTTTTGAAACTTGGACTTGGTGAAATATTACATTTTTGAACGTCTTCTTTACTAGTACTGGGATGGTATGCCAAACAAAACGTAATTATATTTTTTTTATTATTTTTATATTGAAAATAGTGCTATCAATACGTTATGAGAACTTCTACCAAACAATCCGATTAAATCAAGTAGAGGTTTCATCAGGTGTTATCAATTTATGAATTATAGCATCAGAAGCATATAAGTTAATATTACCACTAGTGAAATATTCTTTAATCTTTGAACGTTTTTTTTTGCTATACCAGTCATTGCGTTTGAGCCAAAGCACAGTTGTGAATCCTCACAGAGACTTTGTTTTAAATCTTTTGATTATTTTAGAAAGTAATGCTTTTATTGAATGACAAACAAAATTGTATTGTAAAATAATTGAAAAACAAAATATTTGACAATAAAATATATATAGATTATTAGTTATCATTATTTGAAATTTCATATTTCTTATTTAGAACATATTTTTGCTTGTTTATAAGGTATAAGCAAAAAAGTGGTATAGCCCCTGTTTGTGAAGTGTCAGTTTATAATTAATATCTGAGAAGTGGCAGCAGATTTAAAAAATCGGTATTGTGATTATCAATTGTCAGCAAAATACTGATTGAAATTGTGAATACTGACAAAAATTGGTATTGTGATTGTCAATACTGACAAAAACTGGTATTGTGTCTGGTATTGTCAATACTAAAAGTCACTTGTTTTGTTCAGTATTGACAAAAACTGGTATTGTCAATACTGAACAAAACAAGTGACTTTTACAATACTGACAAAAATTGGTATTGTGTTGTAAAAGTCACTTTTTCAGACATTTTAAAGCAATTTTTTTCAGTGGTAAATTTTAGTGTGGCAAAATGTATTGTGTTAAAGAAAAACTTTTTTGTCTGCTTAAATTATTTGTTTTTTTTTATTTAAATTGTAAGTATTTTTTATTTTATGTGCTTTAATAGGTTCATATTTGCTATATTTAGTTCTATTATTAGTGTTTTTAAATAAATTGAATGAGAGTAGGTGCTGCAGATTTCTAATAATAAATAATATTACTGGAAATAAAAGTAGATTTTTCATTGTTCTTTACAATCACTGTAATGAAAATAATATCGGAAATCTACCACCTAAATTTCAATGTACACAGATCAATTAACTGTAGTATTTGCTCATATGGTGGTAAGATAATAGAATTAAACCATAACAAGTGGAATAAAGCGAATCTAACAATGTTTTTTTTGTATTACGTCAACCAATATGTACCATATAAAAAGGGGACCAAACTTGACATACATATTCAAGATTCGGTCTTACAAGACAGATGTACAACTACTTAAGAACATAGGGATATATTATTCTTAAAATAATTAAATTTTATAAAATTTCTTGATAATATAATTTGATAATAATTTAAGTACAATGGAGCTATATGTTATATAAGAAGGTAGTAAATTAGTAATAGTTTTTCGATATTTAATTAGTTGATATACCAGCACATTGATAAATATTAAATAAAAACTCGAAAAACATTACTCGTTCCACTTTATGTACATATAATAAAAAATAGCAGTACCATATTTAATGTAGGAAAATCTATTTTCTATACCTAAATCCAAAAAAGTACCATTACCTTAAAGAATATCGTATACATTCGCAAAAGTATTACGTAGTAAAATATATAAAAAAATTCTTCTATTGAATCTATTGTCCTCTATATGTTCATCCTAAAATATAATTATTTGACGAACAAACATTTTTCCAATTTCAAAACTTCAATTTCGAATTTGCTGTGATGAAGCTAATAAAATTCATATTAAGTACCATTATAGTATTTATTATTCTTACTAAAATAACAACCAAACAATTTATTAAAATAATAAGCATAAAAAAAAATCAAATAAATAAATAATAAATTCGTCCTTTTTCCAAATTCATTAAAACACGCCAAGGCTATATTGCATGTGCTATTATATCATAAAAAATAACTTAACGATGCAGCGCCTTCAATAAAGGTGGGCGTTTATTGCAACAATGACACGTGCTGATCATATATATTTCTTCCACAAAAAATAAAAATAAATTTATTTCTCTTTCTTTCCAAATAAAACATATTTTAAATAATGAAAATATAATGTGTTAAGTCTATTAAAAATCAAACACTTAAATGTAAAAAAAAAATTTCTCAGTACAAAATTTTTTTGTACAACCCCTCAAAAATTAATTTTCTAATGAATTTTTTGTTGGAAAAGGTTTAATGTCGGCAGCATAAAAAGCTTTGATGATTTTGTCATGAAAAAAAAAATATATATAAAAAAAATAAAATGAAACTTACGCCACTTGCCAATAATATAGAAGTGAAAATCACACGCGTGGAATAATGAGATTGCAATTTTAAGGATAATAAATAATATGTATATGTTATAAACTATAATATATTTATGTATATTATATATTTATTAAATGGTGTTGAGTCGTTTTTGGTTTTTTTTTTGTTTCAAGTAAAAAAAAAAAATTATATATACATAAGTCCTTTCTTTAAAACAGCAAAATATTTTGTTAAATATTTTTTCAAATCAATGATTTTCAAAAAAAAAAAACAAGATTTTAAATAAATGATAAAAAAAAGAATCAAGCGATTTTAGGATAATGATGTAAATATATAAACATATAATAATAACAACAAAAGAAAATGGGTTGTTTTTTCGGGTAGGTATAGAGGTTTGTTTTGATTTGAGAAACGTTTTCCAGTCAAGATTTTTATGTTTGATAAGTTTTTTAATTGTTTTGATTTTATTTAACAGTAAAGATAATGGGTAGAATTTATGGGTTAAAAATTTTGTAAAATTACTGTTTTAGTCAATAAACTAATTTTCAAAATCTGTTGTAATACAAGCAATATTAATTTGTTTTATTCTACTAGTAATCATCTTTTTTATATATGCTACGACACAAATCGAGCCTTGAGTTTTCATTTAAATAAGTCTTTCTTTTTCTTTATCAAAGGAGTTTTCAGTGAAACATTATGCGGAGAGCTTTAGCACATGCGATTTCATCCGATTCCAACAACAATGTCAAACAATTATAAATTGGTTTTAGCAAACATTTTAAATTACAGTTTTGACACTATGGCGCTTATTGTGATGTTCAGTTTTCAGTTGACTGAGAACACAGAATTTTCGTCACTTGAGATTTTATTTGGTATTGTGAATTAATACTGTGATCTATTGTGAATCTTGAGAAAATTTACATTTTTTTGACAGTTAAAATTTTAAATTTGTAGTTTGTTTTAAAGTTATTTAAATTAAAGTGTTTTCTTATTTAACATACAAATATGTCGTAATTTTTTTTTGTATTAATAACTTTTTTTCTTTAACACAATATATTTTGTCACGCTAAAATTTATAACTTTAAAAATATTTTGCTTTAAAATGTCTGAAAAAATGAATCATGAATCTTACTGACATTCACAACACCAATTTTTGTCAGTATTCACAATTTATCAGTAATTTGTTGTCAATTGATAATCACAATACCGATTCAGTTATGTTACAATTCGATTTTGTTTGTTATTCAATAGAAGCACTTCTTACGAACGATAAAAAACTGATAGGAGCACTGACTCGGAGCACTCAGAGCGTAAAAATTGTGTTAATTTTTTCAATCAGAGTGCGGTCAGAGCGTGATCTCTATGCTCATTTTATAAAAAAAATATTTTCTTCTAATTTATCATAATTTTTTAAGTTTTGCCAAATCTTCTTTAGTCTAAAAGATTTTCAACAATTCGCTTCCACTTAGCGCAATTTTTCTTATTATACTGTTTTCCCTTGCGATCGCTTGAATTTAACTAATTTTAGGTTGTTTACGTTCACGTCTTTAACCTTAAACATTTCAATCTAACTATATATTTTTTTAAATATTTCAAATGTTTTACCGACAACTTAACTTGTAAAATTAAATTATGTTATTTTACATAAAAAAAAATTTTTAATTAAATAACTTTCAACAATTTAAAGACATTTAAAACTTTACAAATTGTATACACATATATATTATATGAGTATGACTTATAATAATATTAATTAATTCAAATACAAATACAAATATATTCTTTTTGAATTAACAATTTTATATTCAAATTAAAATGTTCTTTTAATTGGTGTTTTATACCCACCCGCATATGTCAAACATTACCACATACGTGTATACTAGTGTAATAATTTGCATATTATTATATCGTTTCTATTTTTAAATATTGTTAAATATTACAAAAAAAAAAAAAAAAATATGCAAGATATATATATCGTTTGAAAGAAAAATAAATTAAGAAATAAAAAATTTACCAAAAAACAAATCAAAAAACAATAATAAACATTAAAACATTATAGACTGAGTTCATCCTTTCGTTTTGTAAAAATAATAAAAGAAATTTTAAAGAAAACATAATTATATATATATTATATATATATATATATATATTTCCATTACCTCAGAAATTCAGAATATATATTTAGTCCCTTGAGACATTCTAATTTCTTAAATAATCACAAAGGAATTTTGTAAAGAATCATAGGTTTAAATTTCTATCTTTAGACGATACTAGTTTACAGTTACACTATACATACTATTTCTATAATACTAAAAAACAGTGGTGTATTCTTTATAATAACGGTTTCTTTGTGAATAAAGATGTTTATATTTAACTTAATTTCTGTTAAGAATATATCGGCTTAAATTAGAACTGTGAATAATGATTCATTTAAGGGGAATAATGGAGCATCGGAGAGGAAGACGTAAGATGGAAGCATGTTCCGCATTTTAGCAGTTCTTAGCAGTCAGTAAAAGCTTGGGTGAAGCAAAAAGCTGAGGATTTTTGGGCCAATCTTCCTAGAAATCATCAAATAAAAATGCTCATACCTAAACGCTCGCTAAAGAAAACCAAAACTCTTCTAAGTCTCAATAGGAAACCGATACGTATGTTGGCAGTTCACGTATCCACGGCATTGGCAGGTAATAGGCCACTGCCTAATAAAGAAACGCATTTATCAAATGGGTCTAATCGAAAAAATGTATGCAGAATATGTGAAATAGAGGAAGAATCTATTAAATAACTGCTCTGTGAAGGCGAAGGGTTCACTCGTAGCAGATTTCGCCACTTGGGAACAGCATTCTCCGAACGATGGAAGCTATCCTGCATATACTATTGAAGAATATCCTATCCTGGAATATCCTGGGCTATCACAATTTATCAGTTATATTCTGGGTTATCACAACACGGGTTATCAGCCCATTCGGGGATACAGTGGTTTAGGGATCCCTCACGTAATTCACAATCTAATATAATCTAATCATATGCAGAACTTAATATATGTAGAGTGCTCCATATTGTTCAAAAGAAAAAAAAATGAAAGAAATATAGCCGATTATTGAATCCGTCACTTCAAATAAAATTCTATTACATATTTTTCATTTTAATTTATTTACTTTACTTATATACGATGACATTTTTCGAGCAGGAAATCAAAACAGGTAAAGTTTTGTTTTATTTAAAAAAATTTTAAATACCGTGAAATATCTCCACCTTAGAAATTTTTTGTTAATAATTACCATTATTACATCTACTATCGTTATTGCTGTATACAATTGAATGCAATATTAGAAAATCCTCTGAATGAAAAGGATTTTATTGTCGTTTTCTATATAAGAACAATAATATTTGTGATGATAATGATAATGAATGATGATGATGATCATGATGATGATAACGGTTCACATAACACACCAAAATGTAAAATTAAAGTTAAAAATTTGTACCCAGAAGAAATTATAAGGTTATTTTTCTGTTAATATGCGAAAATCATGGTAACTTATGCTAATTACCCCCTTTTTATTTCTTTTGTGAAATTTAACCCTTTTATTTGGTTTTTTTTTTTTAAATTTTTTTTTTGTGTAATTATTTCAACTGGTATATAAATGAAATCGAGTTTTATTTGCTGAGATTTAAAAGGATTTTTGAAATTCGTTACGTTCCGGTTTTTCGTTGTTGTTGTTTTTCTATTTTATTCTTAAGTCTTGGTGGGTTGATGTTTTTTTTTTCTATAAATATAACTGTAAAAGTGTTAATTTGTAAATGATTGTAAGTAGGATTGAATTTATTTATATTTTCACATACTTACGTATATATATATATATATATATATATACAATTTAATATATATTTATATATATGTATTAAGGACTATAACAGGTCTATAATATTGTTTTCTTCACATATATTACATATATTGATTGTTTATTCAAATAAATTTTAGCTTTGGTAATGACATTTATTGAAATCAAAAATAATCAGACTTAAAGTTGAATTGCATTGCATTCAAACTGAATGTTGATTTGGATTTCTTTAGACAGAATTAAACTTTTAATATATTAAGTACAGGTTGTTTAAAAGCAATGTATTAAATTTCTTTTTATTTTGTTTTATTTATTTAATTTATTTATATAACAACATTGCATTTAAATATATATGTGTACATATGTATATATAATACATATTGCTTAAGTATAATTATTAAAAGAGTGTAATTTAGGTTGGTACTTATTGTACAAAGTATTATCGGCGAATGAATTAATTAAATTGATGACGTAAATTAAATTAAAGTTGTTGGAAAGAAGCAGGTTCAAAAAGGCAGTTCAAACCCAATCAAGAAATTCAAACCTGGTATAATAATAGTAGTGAAGAAAAGATTGGAGGAAGTCATGTTAAGGTGGATTTTAGCTGGTACACATTTTAAGTGAGATAATATTTTATTGGCTCTAAAGAGGGATATAACATGAAATGACTTTGTTTTTTATGATAACTCAATACGTACTTTATACTGGCTAAACTGTGTTAACAATTTTTTTGAAATAATTTTTTTCAACAGATGATTTAGACAGTTTGTCAATGCTTCTTTGTGTATAAAATAAATTTGTCAAATAGAAATTTATAAAATTCTTTACAGCGATCTATTTTTTTCTTATGTAAAAATTCAATAAAAATTCCCTTTTTAGAGCCAACAAAATATTAGAACGCTTAAAATGTTTACCAGCTAAAAATTACCTTTATGTAAAATTTTACAAATAATTTACGGATAAAAACATTTTTTTTTCTCAGTCTTATAAGGTTAAATGTAGAACAGTGTAAAAAAAAGATAAACAAATATTCATAAAAATAAAACACTTCAAGAACGCACTATGTCCCTTTTAAAAATATAAAATATTTAAAATTACACTCAACACAAACATTTTTGTGGGAGTCCGAAATTCAGTATCACAAATATTTATGGTAACTGTGAAATTTAGGCTAGCTTATTTAGTTAAATTAGTTGACTTATAATAGTTAGAAAGCTTATTCAGCATGACTTTATAGAAAAAACAAAATTAATATTGCGGAAAGCAAAATTGGTGATATGATGAACCTTCTTAATCGCACAGGGTAGAGCTCTAGTACTGAGTAGTAGAGAGAATGATAATAGGAAAGTGATTTCCTAAAAGGACAAAAAACAACAAAAAGGTATCAAAATCATGATATCAAAAAGGCACAATTAAGTGCTAATTGGTACTATAAGTACTTCTACATACCTACCTATCTACACCCTAAATAGGGTAAATAGAAGAAGAATAAGATTCAGTTAAATAATTAAATCGATATTTCGAACTGTTTTGGGAATAAAATCTTAGAATATACAACGAATGATAGTTAATGTTAGTTATTATTCTGCGCAAAATTCTGCGCAAGCAGCTAATGTGGTTATGTCATTGTATTCTAAATATTTGCATTGTATTCTAAATATAAGCCCTAGATTATTGTATGAAATCTTTAATGTCAACAAATAATCTACCCGATTTAGTTTATACGTATATAATGGTATTTTAAATAATTTATAATACATAATTATTTATTTATTTAATTTTATTAATTTTCATTATTTGATTTATAAATCCAGGAAAGGAATTTTAAATATTATTTGAAGCATGAAGTTAAATTTTATTGAATAAACTAATAAATTCTTTACCTACTTTTATAGAATGGATTACAATTCGAATATTCATATATAAAATTAAATCAAATCAAATTACTTTTAGACATTTTATACTTACAATACAAACGAATATATTATTATTATGTAATTGTTATCAAATAAATTAAATTGAAATTCTCAATAATTTTCAAATTATACTAAATGTATCCTTAAAACAAAGACCCTTATTTTATAAAAAAAAATGTAATGTTCGAAAAGATTCAAAAATTAAATAAAAATAAATTAAAATTCTAATAAGTAAGTTTGAGACATTTTTCAAGTGAATTATATTCAAATTAGTAACAAAGATATATGTTTAGATATATATGTACAGTATTTACAAATTAACTTAATAAAATATCATTTTTATAAATAAATAAATAAATAAATAAAAATGTATATGTATAGTATTTAGATAAAATCTTAAGACGGATATTAAGGTTTGTTTAAATAACTTGTAGAATAAAATGTTTAACTTTCAAAAATTTTACACAAGTTTCTTCTTGTTATTTTCTTTGTTCCAGGAAATACCTGTAAGACTAAAGAACTTCCTTTTGAAATAACATTTTAACTAAACATTTATTTAAAATATATAATAATATATCCATACATGTATGTATATGTATGAAGAACAGGACTTCATTATGTAAGTATAATAGAATATTATTATATTCGAATAATATGTCTACTAAAAATATTTGTTTTAAAACACCAAAATCTAACTTTTTAACTTTTCCTTTACATTAAGGATTAGATGATTGCATAAAGAGTTTCACATATCTACAAAAAATAAGTAGTTAAATTGTATGTTGTTTAAGACAAGACGTCCTGTAATTGTTAAAAAAAGGAAAATAAAATATAAATACATATATATATATACATAATATATTATATATATATATATATATATATTCTATATAATATTATATTAAGTTCTTTAGAATTATTTTTCTTAAATGAATATAATATATATTTATATGATATTTTTATAGTTATAATGGAATAACATAGGTAAAAATTATTTTACCGGAAAAACTATTTTCCTTGAAAATTTTCTAAGAAAATTTTTAACAATAAAATTTATTTTATACGGAAAACCGGTGTTTAGACACAAAAATGAATATGTTACATAATTTTATGGGTACATGTATTATATTAGAAAAGCAAAAGGACTCTCAAACAGTAATACTTTTCTTAATATATGTAAAAGGATATGCATTCTTATTTAAAATTTTGCATTGTAAGAATATTTTTTATTTTGAATAATAAAATAAATAAAAATAATATTTTAATACAATAAGGATATTTTAATATGTTGTTTCTTAATTTTATATATGAAGAGATTTTGTTTACGGAAAGGACATTCTTAAAATTTTATTTGATTTGCTCTTAAGATTATTAAAAACAATTGTATTTACTTATTTTTATTTATTATAAAAATTTAGATTTATTTTAAGTATTTATGTAGTTTTTCACAGTGTAGTGGAAAAAATAAATGATATATCAATAAACATGGAATGGAAAAATAAACGTCAGGTGTAATTAGATAGAAGTAAAAAAATATTAGTATACTATATAAAATAAGTAATATTGTAATAATATTACCAATATTACCTTTACCTTTTCCTATAGTGATTCAAGTTAAATTGGTAACAATAGTGTAAAATATAAAATATACTTCAACTACAGAATCATGCATTTTATCTTTAAATATTCTACATACATTTTTGCTTTCAACAATCATTGGAGAAAATTATATAGAAAAGTGGTGTCCAACAAAAATTGGTTTGTAGCACCAATCCAATAATTTTATTCCTCAAATTAAAAATACATAATTATAAAAATCAATTTTATGAAAAGTTTTTTTTATTAAATTAAAATAATTATATTATTTTATCATTGCAGTTCACAAGTTATTAATAACATAAAAAATACGAAAATGTGATGTTTGACATTTTTTTCTTGCACACCATATGCCTTTAAAATCTGGTATAAAACCAACATTAACTGCACATTTTATCAATAATATTGAATCGATAATTTTATTTTATGAAAGTTACAGCTTAAAATGTTGATTCGCATAGCCATGTTGTTGCAAACATACTCAACAGCTTTTCAACCTGAATTCATTTGATAGTCGAGTCCACATTAAAACAAACTCACTCTTCGTTCACTTTGAAGCATATCTGATTCGAAGCCACGTCGGTTTAAACTCAGCATATTCGCGATATCTTAAGACAACTGCAAAATTCCAATCCTGCATTCGCCACATTCACAAATTCTATTCGCCACATGTGGTGAGTGGCGATTGGGTTGGATACCATTATATAAAACAATACATTGTATAAAACAAAAATAACTATTCATAAAACAAGTCGAACAACGTTTAGAATACTGTGACGTTCAAATACGCTCCTAGATACCGCTCTCTCAATTAACACTAACATGTACAAACTATTTCTGTCACTTAATTTTTTACCAAATTAATTTTTAACTTAGCAAAGGCTTAAAAACAATTTTTTGAAAATTAAAGATAATTAAATTTACAAGTTCTATTAAAATTTCGGTAAATAATTAAAAATTAAAAATCATTGTTTACTTTACTTAATTTAATTTTATAGTAAGTGAAAATGCGTTTTATATTATAATCAAAGTAAACGAGATATTATTATGATACTTAAATCCTTAAGAATATATTAATATACAAATACAATAGCTATATATTGTATATAGTTTGTATCACAATAATAATTCAAATTAAATTAAATGACAATGATTTTTTACTTTTTCATTATTTGATATTATTTAATATATTTTTTTTTTTTTCAAAACATTACACAAAATTAAATAAAAATAAACAGTAAATATAACACGCGCCAGTATATTTTTAATCTGAATTTTTTTTTTTTATTCAAAGGTCTAAAGCTAAAGGATACGTCAAAATGAATTAAATGTATTGGAAAAATCTATGATTATTTTTTTTTTTTTTACAGTTTTTGGAAAAATGGACAATAACCCATTTAACATTTATCAAAAACGAAGAAGATAATACAAAATCATAGAAAAAATTGTTAACGATATAAACGAAAGGACATTATTAACGATGTTGAACAAAAAAAAAAAAAAAAATTAATCGTACGTTAAATTTCGTTATACAGAAACTCGCAGTAGACATTGGTCATTTATATAAAAAAAAATCCACTTCAATTTCACTTAAAAAATTATTTTTTATGTAATTTCTTAAAAAAGTTAGCGACATTTTATTATTATTTTATTATGATTATGTACTTACGATGTCTTTAAAAATTAAGATATTGTTCAATTTCTTGAAACTTATCATTTTCATTAATTTTTTTTCTATTTGTTTTTGATGTTTTAAGATAGAAGAAAACTATCGGAAATTTCCACTTTGATTAATTGGATTGATTTCTACTTAATTAATAGGAAATACAACGTATTATTTACATTTGCTACATTTGCTACATTTGCTACATCAAACATACTAAAACGTAATTACTGCAAGTGACACATCCTTTCTCCAACAAAACTTAAAATCTTTTTTAAATTGGTGTAAAATTAACAATTTTAAGTCAAACCTGAAATATTAACATATGGGCTTTAATAACCTTTTCCACTGTTCGGAATCAGTAATGAGTAAGAAAAAGTATAACAAAAGTATATCAGTAAAAGTGTTATAAAACTTATCAATACATCTTTCACACAAGGTGAAATGTTTACAATTTTAAAATCAAATAGGATCATCCCAATATACAAAAACGGAAACATTAAAGATCTTAACAATTTCAGACTTATCTTAATTTCATCTTAAATTAGTAAAATAATAGAAACTTTTGTAAATAAAGTGTTAACAATTTATTTGAACTATGCCAACCTGACGTACTTGAGTCAATATGGATTCAAAAAAAAATTTAATACTTCGGCGACCATCTTTGATATGGTTTCTGAAATACAGTCACGCTTAAACAAAAATAAAAAAGTATCAATAATATTTTTCGATTCTAAAAATTCATTTGATTCTGTTGATAGGAAAATACTATTTTGAATACTTGCCTTCATATTTGATTTTGACTTAGCCATAGTTATTTCGAAAGACACATTGAGTAAACTACAAGATAATATTAATCAAGATATGTAAAAGGTAAATAATTCGATGAATAAACATAAATTAACATAAGTAAAACCGAATATATGTTGCCAAAGAATAAAATAGAAAACAGAATAAACATTAAATACGACAATTGAAATATTGAATTGGTTGATCAATATGAATATTTAGGTGTTATAATCGACAGTGACTTAAGCTGTGGTCCACAAATTGCTGAACAAATAGAAAAAGGGAGAATAATTGCTGGGATTTTTAAACTGATAAATATCAAAGAGATCACAAAGATAAAAAAGATCTATTTACTGCAATACCTATGTTCCATAGTTCAATTACCTATTCAGATTACGCTATTCCGATATGGGGAAATGTCTATCTCAAAGATATCAAAATACAAAAATTACAAAATAAAGTAATAAAAAACTTATTTGAGTACAAATTAAGAACCTCTACTAATGCTATACACTGTAAGCATAGACTGCTACCAATTAACATTCTCGTTAAATGTAGGCCGGCAACCCAAGTATTGATAGTTAAATAAAACATTAAAACAATCATCACACCACAAGCAATTAATGATTATCACAACTATAATACTAGAACAGCTGATAGTATTTGGATAATTTCAGCAAAAGTCAGATTCAATAATAATGATGCTATCTACAATTTAACATATAAGTACTACAATGAATAGCCTTTAGAAATAAATAAAATTAATGAATACTATTTGTTATTAATATAGTTAAGTCTTTAGTCTGTTTCTGTACTTTAGTTTATTTTTTAGTTTATTATTTAATGAACTTTCGAAAGTTCTGAACTTTACGTTAACTGATTATTATATATTGAAATTTAAATTTTTGTTTAAATACTGATTTACATTAATTATTATTGTTGATAAATTGTATATGCATAATATCTATTTACACATATGTATACTTGTAAACACTCTATACGAACGATTGAGCTCATTTGAAAAAAAAAATTAATAAATAAATAAATAAAAATCCTTTACCGTTTAATTTTTCGTGGCAGATCAAAATGAAGGACTGTGTTAACAACTAGAATATATGTATTTTATTTTAATCCTATTCAAATAAAATTAGTCTTTAAGACTATCTATCTATTCGGTTCCACTAATTTGGATCTATAACTTCAGATAGATTGGATCACACAAATTATTTTTATATTCTTAATAGTTTGATAAAAAATTAAAATATTTTTATTTTATTTCATTTAGTTTTTGAAAATAAAAATTAACAAACAAAATTTCCCAACATTACTTTATTTTGTTTTCCTGTTTTTATATGGGATTTTATTACTAATCCATGACAAATCATTTGTCATAACTTTCATTTATTAATAATATATGAGTTGCAGTTAAAAATTACTAAAATAAAATTTTAAAAAAAAAAAAGTTATTTTATTTGTTAAAATTACTTATTAAAATATGTACATACGAGTATACAACAAAAAAGCCAAAATTGGAGTAAATTATCGAGGATATTTTATATACAAAAACTTTTTAATAAATTTTATTTAATAATTTGTAAAATAAATTATATATATACATTAACATATTATATAATTGATTTCAACAGAGTTGTATTATAAAAGGAAAATTTTGAACTATGTTTTTGGTGTAAACATGGAATGGTATTGATTCTGTGAGATTCATATTAAAAAATTTGTTTCACCTACTTATTTGTAGATGTAAAATTACTGATATGAACAGTTTAATGAAAAGAATAGTTTTAAATGTGAACTTGAAAATGGATCTAATAGATAAAAATAAGTTAAATTATATATAAGCAAAAATCATATTGCATTTCAAATTTCTTTATCTCGGCTCATCGAAGTTTAAGTGTTGAGATTCTGTGTTAGCTTTATATCGAAAATACCAACAGTTTAATATCATCTGTATTCTAATAATTTAATTAGATAAATATACAATTCATAATTGTTTAGTATTATGTACTTCTACTTGCCTATAAAATAAACCAAAAAACATAATGTATTTAATTTGAAGTGATACCTTGAATTTGTGTACTTATATCACTACCAATTGATTTTAGAATAAATTGATCAAGAACTAATCACTAACAAAATAACAGCGACTCTGAAAAAATGTCAGATTTTCAATTACAGAGAATGCCTTGCGATCGAAAACAATGAAAAGAAAATCGATGACAACCATCTTCGATGCTAGCGTATAGGTCTTTCAAACTTTGTTGTATCTAACAAGTAAATATATGATTAAGAAAGAGCAATAGTTATTCAAATTTGAGGTCTATATTTGACTTTTGAGAAAATCATAATGGTAAGTAATTAGACTTAAATATGAAATACAATATTATTATTAACTTTCAATTAATTACAAACATAATATATTCATAATAATTCAATTAATATCCTTTTAAAATTGCAATATACAAATATATTTTAATAATACCATCCTGTTTAATTTGACAATACAATTTTTGAGTTTTTTTTTATTGGAATTAAAACAAAAATATCATAACAAATACAAAAAAAAAAAAAAATAAAAAACCAAAAAAAAAATTGCATGCATATATTTTATATATTTTAGAACAAAATTTATGAAATAAAGTTGAATTTGTCCTTTTGAAATGATTTATTTTTGCCACACGCAAAAAAAAAAAAAAACTTTATATGTATAGATAGAACTAATAATACTGAGAAAAAGTATAGTGACTTTTCATGAAAAAGATGTTTTTTGTTTGTTCATCTTTTCAGTTATTTATTGGCATAAAAAATATAATATAAAATATAATAATATACTCTAGTTGTTCTTTGTTTCATAATGTATCCTGCCAAGTCACACGCAGGATAATAGAAAAAAATATTAATAAATTATGACTTTTTTTTTGTTGTTTTGGATTTAACTGACAAAAAATGAGGCATATTATTTTCATATAATGATACAAAGTATTTGTATTAAGCGTAAATATATATATATATATATATATGTAGATACATACAAATATATGTATTTGTATCGTTGAAGGACATGTTAAATTACTATAGTTTCATCCAGTGATAATATTTATCAAATTATCGTACGAAAACTAAGAGTATGATATCTGGGCATAGTTAATGTAATTTTTATTTACGTCATCTATAAATGAAATAATTTTTATTATTTTTGGAAATTAGTTGAAATTATAATTTGATAGACGTTCTGAATTCATGCGATTTCAAGAAAGTTATAATATTAAAATGTGTTATAAGAAAATGCTTTATAGCTTAAATACTAATGTAGATGCAATCGGCATCTGAAATTGATGACTTAGGTCGTACAATTTTTTATTTTAAGTACTTTTGCTCTGAAGCTACATAAACTGTTACATTCATTTTTAAATTTTTATTTTTATAGTTTTATAATTTTAATTTTTCATTATTATATTTGTTGTAACTATATTTTTATAATTTTAATTATCATATTGTTATATTAAAAGCCTAAATGTAAACTTATATAGAGTCTGTAATGAAATAACTCTCTTTAGACATTGTTTTTGAAATAAATAAATAAATATTTCCATAAACCTTATTAAAAAAATAAAATTTAATGTAAATTCGTAGCGTACCGATTATTGAATATTTTTAAGAACATCCCTGGTTTTTCAACATGACTAGAGAATTGAGTTCATAATGTGAAATGAAAATAAATGTATTTGTACATTATAATAATTCGTTTTGGGCAATTTCTCTTTTTCGATTAAGAGTATTCATTTGATATGTTTTTTTTTTTATTTATTTATATTTTAGAGATAAATCGCGCAAGAGGATATGGTCATAAAAAGCAAAGAAAATAAAAAAAAAAAATATGAGAAAAAGGATATGATATGAGTATTATTATGTCAGAATGACACGGTCAATCGTTACAGCTCATTAATGATTTGCTTTTTAATGTTGTTTTCATTCCATGAAATAAAAATTAATTTCTAAATTATAATAATACATAATATATTATATTATATGACGGGCAAATATTGCTTAGAGCAAGCAAATCAGGCGTTTATTAGACAAAAGCTTGCATCATTTTGCTAAGTGGTGAGATTAGCATCCAGTTGGTTTGTATCTATCACTGTTAGTAACTAATTTTAGTAAGAGATAAAAATAAATAGCTAACATGCTACATAGTTAGTAGAATGTTAAAAAGATAAATTTAAATACAAAAAGAAAGTAGAAAAAAACCAAATATTAATTACAATAACTATTTGTCGATTATACATCTTTAAATTTAAGCTTTTTTTTTACTAAGGTTAGCATCAAAACAAGCTGCTCTTGAGCTAGATTCACTTAACATTCTAGACACGCAATAGCAATATTAAACATACATATTATAATATTTGTTTAATATATTAATTATAAGTACTATATTATGTAAATAATATTTGAAATAAATTAATTATTTTAATAATAATAATAATAATATATAAAATTAATATAAATAAATGCAAAAAATATCTAATTTACGATAAAATAATATTTAAACAAAATATTAAGATAGCTATTTTGATTTAAAAATTTTATAAATTTCAAATTAAGAAATTTAAATAAACAAAAATATTTTGAAGAAAATTCAATACATCAAAGTAAATAAAAATAAAGAACCAATCAAAAAAACAAAAACCGAATCTAATTGACTGGATCAGATAAATTCAAAATAAACTTTAAAATTAAAATCAACAGTAACATTTATTCTACAGCTTTACCCTCTCTCATTTATTCTTATTCTTAAAAATAATATCTTTTTTCTTCTTATAATACTTTAAATTATTCCCAGCTGATTCATCTCCCTCTAAAAACAATATCTAACCCAAATTAAAATAAAAACTAAATATTTAAAGAAAACATTAAAAAGGATATTTGCCAAATTTATTGCCAATTTTATCAAAGTAAAAAAAAACAAAACTTCTTTTTTTAATCCATTTTATTTTAATAAAAAAAAAAAAATGTTTATCTAATAAATAGCCAACATAGCACGTATGTGATCTAAATAAAAGGATTTAGTCACACATTTAAACCTTTAAAATTTAAAATTTAAAAAAAGAAAGAAATTGTATTGAACAGTTTAAAAAAAAATTGTTTTAGTTTTTTTTCTATAAGTAAAATATTTGTTATCCTTTAGGGAATTCACTTTTAAATAATAGGAAAAAAAGGATATTTTGACCGGTTGATTGCATATTATGCAAACAAAATGATTATAAGGTCGCGTGTAAATTTTTAAGAACTTAAATTTTTTTTTTTTTTTAAATCGTTGCAGTTGCCGGATAATTTTTGATAATAACTTTTATATAGAATGGATTATGGGCATATTACAGTATAAAATACATATATATGTACATTAGTTAAAAGGATATATTAGGGAGAAATGAAAACTTATGTTTTGTTAAGGGGAAGTTATTTTTATTAACTATTATATTTATAATGTTAATAGAATAAAATTTTGTTTAAAAAAAAAGGTAAAATTCATCCAATTTTTTTTATTTTGAATTGAAATGAAATTTTTCAATAAATTTTAGTTTAGAAATTGGCTATTTTCCAATACGGTTTTAAATTCTTATGGTTTAATGGAATTTTACAATAAAGATAACTTGGCTATTTTTAATATCTCTACCGGAGTTGTATTATTTGAATTTGAGTGAAAAAGAAAAATTGTAAAATGATTTTTCAAATAAAAAATTGCTACATCAATTTCATTGTTTAAGACGGGGTGGGAATAAGGTGGAAGTCGCAAATTGAAAATTACATGAAAAATTACTCAAAGCGAAACGAAAAAAAAAAATCGTATCCTAAAAGTTTTTGAAAGTATTTCCTTGTCAAAATTTGGTTTGACTCTGCACAACTATAAGTCACATTTTTGTTAGACCATGTCCAAGGTATATCTATGGTATAATCAGCCATGTCAATTAGACTTACAAATGTTTTTATCATAATCGCTTGTTTAACTTAAAATATGTTAATACATATATTTCTTAGCAATAAAAATTTAAAAATTAATAAGCATTTTTTTTTTGCAAATTTTTAAATGTATTGAGTGTTTAAACGGCCTGTTTTACTTAAGTGATCTTTCTAAATTTATTAACAACTTACCACAACGTAGTGTGTTTTAACAAATTAAAGTTTTTGGATTTCAAATGCTTATATAAATGCTCTTGTTGTTATATTTTAAACTTTAAAATTAATTTAATTAATTATAATCTGCTGTCACAGATATGACCATACACAATTATATGCATTATTTAGTTAAGTATTAATGCATATAGTGTCATATAGTAGGAACATGTTGTAATTTATTTTCACTTTTCATTCTGTTACTCTAGCATAGCATAGGTCATGGCCAATTGTTTAAAATTAATTCATGCTTTTACAGTGATCTTTATATTATTGCTATCTAACACCCTCTTATGCTATCTAACAAATCTTATTATGAGTTGGAATCAAAAATGATGAGGAATAGTTTATATTGATTCACAAATCTTGCTACGCAAAGTTATGATTGAAATTGATTTTTGTTTTATTTTTAAGTTAATTTACAAAAATCTATTTCATTTGAGAATGAAAAAAATAAATAACTCAGCTAATTATAATCAACTCATATCTAACGATAGCAAACTGTGTTTTAATTTAATTTTCTATATGTATTAATATAGATATATGGGAAATGAATCCATATTCAATGTGTTATGTAGCCTCGTACATTAAAAAATTAATAAAATTAGTAATAACAAAATAATTCATATGAAATTATTTTCTGCCTATTAAGTTTTCCCTTTTAGACGTTTTTTTAATATGGCAGATATTGTTATAATACTTATTTTATTTGTATAGTTATATATTTGTATATTTATAGATTTAAATTCAAGGATAGAATAGTATATAGTTAAAATTCTATTTTAAATGAAATGTAATGTAAGATTTTTTTTTTTATTAGATGTGATATCAATCATAATCGATCAACAAATAAATAAATGTAAAAAAAAATAAAAATTATAAATATAAACCACATAATATTTTATAAATAAATATATTCTGTGATGTCAGACCTATCAATCGTCCTTTACATTTTTTTTCTACAAATCTAATGTATAAGGCGTTAATACATGTTACATCCTTTTTAAGAATATATAGTATAAAATAGTTATCCTTATTTGATCAAATACAAATCTAATCGAACCACAATTATTCAATCCAATTTCATTCAACAAAAAAAAAAAAAAAATCAAAAATATTTGTAGATAACTAGGTGAAATCCTCAATTTAAGCAAAAAAAAGTATAAAATAACAATGAGTACAATATATCGTATAATATATAGGTGGTATTAGGTACATATGTAATATTTTATAAGGATAAAATCAATCTATTTATTTTCGTTTATGATTGTCAGTTACCATCAGCCAGAACTAAATTTTGTTTTTTATTTTTTTGTTCTTTTGTGGTTTGTAAAAGTAAATTTTTTTTAGAGTAGCTATCATATATAATTTTTATTTTTAAAATTCTGATCACATAACATCTTTATAATATAATAAAAATAATAATAATATAATAATAATTCGATAATGACACGTATTATATATATATATTAGATAAATTCGTTCTGATGAATGAGTTTTTAAATGTTTTTTAATGTCCTGAAAATGATTGTAAACCGTTTTTATAGAAAAACTGAATATTGATGTCCTTTTTGTTATCCTTGTGGTTTAATATTGGTTTTGAGTCGAACATATTGTATTTCTTATGAATAATAACGGAATTTTATCTTCTTTTTTTAATGCAATCATATTTTGTTCTTAGGTTTAAGTTTAATTTGTGTATGAAATTTATTCGCATTTTTTTCATTTTTCTACACTCATATTTTTTATTTTGGTTATTTGGGAATCTTTTGGAAAAATTTCAATAAAATTTTAGTTTTTGATGAATGTGATGGTAAATTTTATTTTTTATAAATTTTAAACAAAAATTTCTGTAACACTTTTTGAGCGTTAGTTTTCGTTATGAACGAACCTATAGTTTGATAATTTTTATTCCTGATATGTTATTTTATTTTTATTTTATTTTATTTTTCATTTATTATACTTAACACAAGCATATTACAAAAATATTTCTTAAAATTAGAATAAAAATTAATATTAAAACAAAAAACATAATTTTTAATTTAAATATAAAAAAAGAAAAAAGAAATTAGACTATCATAATTTTTAAATATATATTCAATAACTTTTACTTATTTTTGACGAAAATAAGAGGTTATGGTAACAAAGAAAACAAGTTAATTTTAAGTTGTTCCTTATTCATAGAAAGATTAATGTTGTCTCTGTACCTGTTAACTAAGAGAAACATTCTGTTAATGGGTTCGAACTTACCATAATTTGTACGATGATGAACAACATTGAATATATTTTCAGAACGAAAACGTGTACTAATATTACGATGATGATTGATCTTATCTTTGATAATTAGTGAATCAATTTTTCCAGAATTAATCATTAAAATAAATATGACGTCAGCAACTATTCTTCTAGATTCAAGAGTGTTTAAGTGTAAAAGTTTTAGTCTGTCTCTGTAAGGTGGTAAATGTATAGGATCAGACCAAGGAAGGTTTCTTAAAGCGAATCTAAGGAACTTCTTTTGAATAGCTTCAATCCTATTGATATGGTCGACGTAGTTAGGTGACCATACTGGGCTAGCATATTCTAGATTTGAGCGAACTAAAGAAGTGAATAGAGATTTAATTACATAAGGGTCATTAAATTCTTTTGACCATCTTTTAACAAAGCCTAGTATTGAATTTGCTTTATTGACGATAATGTTGAAATGTTGTTTAAATGATAATTTATCATCGAACATGACCCCGAGATCATTAAAACAACTAACTCTCTTGATAATCTTGTTATCAAGGGTATAATTCGAAATTATCGGAGAAGTCCGACGAGTGTAACTGATTTGAGCACATTTCTCCACGTTCAATTTTAATCCATTGACGTCACACCAGTTTAAGAACAAATTAAGATCTTCTTGAAGTAAAGTAACTTCATTAGGTGACTTAATTGCCTTAAAGATTTTGACATCATCAGCATATATGGATACGCTGCTATTTCTCAAAATTGTTGTTACATCATTAATAGATAAAATGAACAGTAGTGGTCCTAAGTGACTGCCCTGCGGAACTCCAGAATTAGCATTGTATGGATCAGAAATAATTGATCTAAAAAGTACATTATATGTTCGGTCAACTAGGTACGATTGAATCCAATTTATGAATGTTGGTGGAAAATTAAGGTTAGCAAGCTTCTTAGTAATAACATTGTGTGGTAGAATATCAAACGCTTTACTCATATCAGTGTATATTACATCAGTTTGAAAACCAGCTTCCATTGTGTTGCAAAAAGAAGAGCAACATTCTACTAAGTTAGTAACAGTTGACCTATTTTTCATAAAACCATGTTGGCAAGAAGATAAAAAGTTTGAACAGGTTTCATATATAGAATCATAAACTATCATAATAGAATCATATATAGAATCATAAACTATTATAGTTGAGTTTTTGTAATATTTTTGCTTACATAGTCCTCTTTTTATTTCTTTTCACCATCATCTATAGCCATATATAATTCCACGAAGACTATTTAGTTAATTTATCTTCTTCAATTCATGTAGTTGAACGCTTTTTGTCCTTTTATACTTTAATTTGGATTGCTAAAAGAAGTAAAATGAATTTTATTAGAAGCTAAAATATATTTTAATTTTAACTTATGATAAAATAAAAAGTACAGAATTGAATTTTCTTTTTAATAAAATAAAATATTTTTAGCTTTAAAGCAAAAATGTAAAACTAACAATATCATAAATCCATTTTTTATTATAATTATTACGAATTTGATATTGATAGATAAAAATGTGTGCTATTTTAACAAAAAAAAGTCTATTAAAATGCTAGATTTTCTGGGAAATTTTTCTCAAATTTCCATTATTTTCTTTGAACAGAAAAAAAAACATTTCTATGAAAAATAAACAAAATCAATTCAATAAAATAAAATTATGTATATTATTATTATTATTATATCCTTTTTGGTACACTAATATACTAAATTTATACATTATTTATGTGTATTAATCAATTTAATAATTATGTTTATAATAATAAAATATAATATTGAAAAAAAAATTCAAAGAAATCATAATAAAATAACCTCATTAAATAAATTGATGAGATTGTGTAGATATATATAAATTATATATATATATATATTTTGAAGAAAACAAACATTTTCTTAATAATTTACCATTCAGAAAATTTTCTAATGAAAAATATGTTTTTTTATTTATTATTCTTATTTTTTTTGTTTGTTTGCTAGATAACAGTGGTTTCCAAACTATTTCATTTCTATGTAGCTAGAATACATCAGAAAATTATTTTCATAAATTCGATTGATAGAAATTTTTATTACCTATTCTGAAAATGCAAAAATTGTTGAGATTTACATTTGCGAATCTACAAACATAAGAGCTTTTTTGAAACAAGCAATTTACATGTTACTTTAAAAAAAATCCCAAAATGCTTGTATTGCCGATCAGTTTTTACTAATTCAAACATAAGAGCAAAACAAATATTTTGGTTGAACATTATGACTAATATGGTTTATTTTTTGATCGTATTTTTCAGATGGAATTAAAAAGCTTGAAAAACGTTTGATAAATTGTATTGAGATGAAAGTAGACTTTTTTGAAAAATAAAAAAATGTTTTTTAAATGAATTTATGAAATTTTTACGGACAGCTCGTATTAGCAATGGGGCTCAGATTCTCAGATAAGGAATTCAATTAACTTAACCACTATATTGTGAAGATATAATTGATATAAGTTAATAAATAAAGAAAATAATTGTAATGTTTATATATTTTTAATACAAAAACGAAGCAGAATAGTGTCCTCCCAATATAGTTTGGTTTTTTTTTTCAATTTCTGTTTTGATTTTCTTCTGACAATACTAAAATTATTTAATCCTATCGATTTGCAAAATTTTTTCTATCGATTTGGAAATCCTGGTAATCAAACATTTTTAAAAATATTACAGGAGGATTACAAATGAAAAGAAAAATATCGAATATGAATTTTGTGAGTGAATTGAATACCCACTCAAACAACAGGAATTGTATTGAAGAAAAAAAAAAAAACACAAAAAATTGTATATGTACTACGATTTCCAAAAAAAAAATGTTTGTACTTTAATTTTATTATTATTATTGTTTTTATTTTTTTTTTCTTAATATTGAATCATTGTAGCGTTTATGCTTAATTTACATAAAATTAGCATATTAGTTTTTTTTTTATCTTCATAGATTGAAATTGGTTGGGTTTTAACTTCAATATACACAAATATATTATGCCAGAAAAGCTAACCACAATTCATATTCTTCTGGATTTCTTATTTTTGCTTCGTTTTTGTTTTATCTTTTTTTCTTCTCTCCAAATATAAATTTATATTTATAATTATTAATATAATATATAGGTATATTATATATATGTATAATTTTTTTTTACATTATAATATTTGTAGAAGAAATGTTTAAAATATCTCATCGCATTTCAGCTCATCTAGGATCAAAATGGAAAATATGTTTTTTTTTGTTTTTGTTTTCTTAAAAAAAATTCATTACAGAAATTTTGATTTTTTTTTTATTAATAAAAAAATCGCGGGTATTCAAATATCTATATACATACATTATAGATTTGGTATATCTAAAAAATATATTATATTATATGGATGGGGATGAATATAAATATTAGAAGTATAGCTTAAAATTTAAAATTGAATTATTATTCTTGAAACAATATTTATGTTGTTCTAATTGAAAAGAGAAAGAAGAAGTAATATGAAAAAAAAGAAGGTAAGGATATTTTTCAGGAATAAAAATATTTCCGTATTAAATACAGTATAGTTTAAAGCTTGAAAGTTTTATATCAAATAAGTAAGTGAATATTTTTTAGTATATATATAATAGATATTGCTAAGATTTCAGATATCACATTATTACAAATGTCAGATATTTGTGAGGCCTTGTGGTAGTTAAGTAAAATAACAAAAGCAAAATGAGTTGAAAGCTTTAATTAGTAAAATCTACATTTAAATTCTGGTTAAAAATTGATGAAATCGCTGTTTCATTCAAATAGTTACCCGGCGCAACGCATTGGTCATTTTGCAGCATGCCATTTCTGGTCGATATAATGGGAAAATGACTTATGTGGAGCATCGGTTACTTACATATTATGTATATATGAATGTCTACACATGTTTAGCTTTATTATTTTAGTGCAAATAAATAGGTATCGATCAAATGGAAGTAAAATTGTGAACACATTCTTGCGTTTGAAACTTTCTCTAGATTTAATGCACAATACTGTTTGTTTGTTGTGATATTGTAATATTTTTATTATCTTATTTTTAAATTTAAAATTTTCATTAAAATTAGAATTACTTTAATAAAATTTGTTTATTTATTCTTGTACTTGAGCTTGACATATCCAATGAACTTTATTTTCCCTTATTTTTTTACAATAAATCCCTTTTTATAAGAAAATATTTCAAGTATGCTATCAGAAAAATTGAAAGTAAACTATAAAAATTTGAATACTTAAAAAAATTTTTTTTTACATACGTGACTAAAAATCTGTTTTTTTTTTTTTAAATACATTTTTCTACAAAAAAAAGAGAGAAAAAAAGACATTAATCAAATTCTTAAGATGAAAGCAACCTTAACCAAATGTCCGAAACAAGATAAATGATTTTGTTTATTAACTTCAACAACAACAAAAAAATATTAGCCTCCCACTCTAAAATCAAGTAAATTTTATTATTTAGTTTCTATTCTATTCAAAAATTTCCAAAAAATCATTTTTTTAGTTTTTCAAAAGTCATCTGAATTTCTTTCAATTTCATCTCAAAGTCAATGGTCACTTTAAATTACCCTCTGAAATAAAAAAAAAAAAAAATAAAAAATTGTTTATAAATTTTTAACATACTCCACCCTCTATTCCTTATAATAATTATTCAAGAAAAAAAAAAATATACCAAACAATTCATCAATTTAATCGTTATCATTACCATCATTTTAATATTATCAATCAATTTTATTGTCAAATATGCCATTATTAGAAAACTACCAAGTCATCAATTGAAACAAAATGCCCATAAACGATAGTTGTTGTTGATTTGTGGTGATTGGAACATTTTGATTTTTTTCTAACTGCAATGTGTACTGGACATCGAACATAAACCAGTCATCAACCACCCTCAACATTACTGTCTTTATGTTATGTACATCATTGGTATGAACATTTTTATTACCCTGTATGTATTACTACAGTATCACTATTATACTATTTTTTGAACAATACATTTTGTGGAATACATATCCTGTTTACAATTTATTTAAATTTTTTTTTTATCTATAAATGAGATTGTATGCATATATACATACTTGTATATATAATTTGTATCACTGAAACCAATGATGTAAAACAAGTGCAATTTTTAATTCACTGATGTACATTACTAACTACTTTTATTTAATTTATTTGAATTGTTAACTGTGAATGTAATGTATATATGGATAACATTTTACATACCATATTGCTAAACTATATAGACCTAAAGTTTTGTATAGCGTATTTTTGTGTATATATATGTAATATGCTTAAGGGTGCAAAGGTGTTATATTATGTCAATTTGATATTGTATTAGTGAACATTTTTTTTATTTTTTTTGATGATGGTGATGGTCAGTTTATAGTCAATTAGTGTTGCAAAAGAAATTGTTTTCATTAACAGAAAGGAATTTATATTTTTGTTTTGTTTCGATTTATACTGTTACTATACATTAAAAAGGATATTCAAGTTTGTAAGGACATTAGTTAATTGATGTTCATTGATAAAGAATCGGTTCCAGTCAATTGGATTGTGGTTTTTTTCTTTTTTTTTTTCATTCTTGTTATTATTTTGTTTTGATAGATTTTGGTTTAGATTTTAAAAGCATTTTGAATTAGAAAACTGATAATGGGGGAAAATTATAAATTTATTTTAAATACAATGTTGTGAAAACTATAAAACTGTTAATTTAGTAAATTGCATATGATTTTTCCACATTTGTTAATTTTAATGAGGTTCAAATAAAAATGGGTTATATTACAAAAATATATACTTGAAAAAAAGATATATTATAAATTGTAGGAATTATGTAAAGAAACTAATTTAATAAAGTGTGTAGATGAGATTCTGCAGATAGATTTTAAAAACTATTAAATATAATACTTAGCAAAATAAGTAAGATAAGATAAATTTTTATTTATTTATTTATTTATTTTAACAGTTGATCCTACAGATAAATCTGTAGGCCAACTTTATAGGTCCTTTTCCCTTTCGAAATGTGGGCCTTTTTATTAAATTATATTAATTATTTGGAATATATTTTTGTATATTTTATATTTATATTATTTTTGTTTTTTTTTTTCATTAGTTATATCTTTATTAATTATTAAATTATATTTGAACCGATGTGGTTGTATTGAAAATTACATTTTTCAGTAATTTTCACCATTTCAAAAATTTTTCGGTTCTCACGGGGTTTGAACCCGTGCTCCTTCGGTCGTTACATTACTACGCTCGAGTGCTTTACCACTCGACTACCGAGGCCACTGAGAATTTTTTTTATATGGATTTTTATTTGTACTGAAAAGTATACTGAAACGTAGGTATGCTATATTTTTTTTAAATTTTCAGCAAAGAATATATTTGTGATTTTGTTAATTTTTTCCGTTTCTACTTACCTAACATATATGAGTACATCTTAATATGATATATGTAAATATATGTATATACAAACATACAATCTATCAAAATTTAAAAAGTATAAGTAAAAAAAGTAAAACTGGACAATTTATTCTTTATATGTAGTTTTGGCTGTTTTTATTTCTCTAAAAATTATTTCATCTGCAGTAGAAATTCGATTTTCAACCAAGTTCTGAGAAAAAAAACAAAGCGATATTCTGTAGACAGTTCACGTTTTGTAATACATAACTAATAAATTTTATTTTTTTATTACTTTTATTTTTAGGATTTTTTCTTAATTCTGTGTTTCCATCATTGACTGATTCTATTATTGTTTAACTACATACTTATTCATACAATAGAACCTAAATTGATATTCTGCTGATATTTTATTATTATTAAAATATGTAGGTAGCTATGTATATTCATATCATTTTATATTCGTAAGTAGATAATTCATATAAGATTTGCGGAACAAAATTATTATTTTACAGAGCAAATTGTTTTGAAGACAAAATAAGAGATAGGGTTCTAATGTGGCGACCCGCTATATAAAAAAATATTTTAAAAATTTGTTTGGTATGAAGCTTTTTTATTATATTATGTTCTTTGGTATAACGAATCTCTTCATATCCCAACAACTGCACTAAATTACTACTAATATATTATCCATGGTGTTATTAAAACAGTCTCAGACATTAGTTAGAGCAAAAAATTAAACGAAATTAATTTGTAGGTACGAAATACTTAGATTTTAATCAACTGATAAATCTAACTCGAGAAAATTCTTTCATTAAAATTTTATTTTTATTATTATGATTTATTAATTACAATTAAAATTAGAATAAATTCTTAAACTAATAAACAAAATTGGTATCTACTTATCGCCATTGATGACGAAAAGTTACAATTCTAAAGAATCTAAAATTTATTAAACTTAAATAAAATTTTATTTTTAATTGAAAATATTTAAAAATAAAAATTGAATTGAATTAATTGAATTGATTTCTGTATAGTACCAAAAAAATTTATTGAAGGGTAAGGGTCAGTTATAAAATTCAGAGTAGAGCAAATTTGCAATAATAACAAATTTTGGATTTCTGATTTTTTTTTCTTTCCATTTTTAGAAAATTACAATATTGGTAATGGTATTTTAACCAAATAATATGAAAAATTAAAATGTTCATGGGAGATTTGATATTATTTTAAATTAAATGATTTTCATGTTCAACATGTGTTCAACAAAATTGAATTCAATTAATTGAATTAATTTTTTTTAATTGTTTATGTTAAAATTTACACAACCTCATTTTGTTTTTGTTTAATATGTGTATGTAATTGCGATGATAATAAAATTATCCACAGTTGATCAAATGATAAATTTCATAATAACTTTTTTTTTTTTTTTTATATACTCGTATGGCTATGTAAAATAGGATAATTATGTTGATATTTTGTAAAATTTATTATCGGATTATTAAAAATATAAATTACAACATACATATGTACATCGTATGTCTTTATAATGTAATTTTGAAAATTTATTTAAAAAAATCAAAATATTTTGCATAGTTATTGGGTAATAAATTTAGATAATCAACAAATGGGTAACAAATTGTTGATAAATTGATTAATTTGTCCATACGGAAATTTCGTAAGAATAGAATTAATTTTAAATAATAAAATTTTAAATAGAATGAATTTGATTTTAATAGTAATATATTGAAATAAATTAAATTTTCTTTGAAAGGATATGTCAAAATATTGAAGTAAAATTAATTAAAATATGTAGAACAAGGGGGATTCATTAGTATATTGTATATTACAGTTAAATTTATAATGATATTGGTAAAAAAAAACAAACTGTTAGATTGTAAAGGAAACATTTTTAAAATTGCAATTGAATAAATAGTTAAAAAATTAAAAACATTCCGAATCAAATATTCAGAGTTAAAAATTTAGTCGTAAATTATCAAAAATAAAAACAAAATAAAAGTGTAAGACAAACTAAAGTATTACAAAACTAATAAAAGACATAAATTAAAATGATACGCGGTTAGTTACGAAATGTGTCAATACTTTTTAAGTGTAAATTAAAACCGTTAAGGATTATAAAATATATTTATCTTAGTATCAAAATAGAACAAAAAAATTTAAGTGGTTTAATAACAAATTGTTGGATGAAAAAGAAAGTAGAGAGCAATAAAAATAGTTATGAAAATTTGTATGAACTAAAGAAAACATATAAGAACTGATATCTAAAAGTTATGTCTTCAAAACTAAAATACTATATAGTTTTAGATATTGATTTAAATGGAATTAAAACAAATATTATAATATATACTTTTATCGAAACAAAATTAGACCCCTAAAAAGTAGAAAATAAAATGAATCAACCCTGAAATTCTACAAATTATAAGATGAATTAAACTTACTGGAATATTGTTGATGGAATTATTTGAGGCTTAAAAAATAATGAACGTTAAAAGAACCATACTAAGCTTTTGAGGTTCTGTATTTTGGTCTGATTAACAGACCAATGCATTATTTTTATGTTTCTAGCAAACCTTATCAACATTGAATTTATTTTTGTTCGTAAGCGGGAAAAAAATATTTAACAGAAAAATATCTAACCATGCTGGCGAGTTAATGTAAAAGTAGATATTACATAATAAAGTTAAATTTAATCAGAAATTAATTTTAATTGCTATATATAACTATAATAGTCCAGAAGAGTCTTGGAAATCTTACTTTTAATTCGACTATATTAGTTTTATTTATTTATTTTTTTATTTATTCAACCATTATGATGATCCTAAAGAGATTTTTATGATTTTAAGGCTTTTTACGAAATTACAAAATTAAAGTTTAAAAATTCCAAAATTAATTTTAAGTTGTTCCAACTTATCATTCACTTTCTTAACTGAGATATCATTGAACCAATTAGCATATATTTTGTTTACTTGTAAGTTTCTGACATAACATCCATTCATTAATAATATTTATATCTTTTTTCATTTTCACTTCAAGCTCATTATAGTTATCAGCTTGAAATATTAAATAAATGTCATTAACAGATTTCTGCATTTAACCCGAGTTGCTGGATGGAATCAATATAAATCGTGAGTTGAAGCGGTCCTACAATGGTTCTCTGTGGTACACCATGCTTACTTTCACTTTCAATCGTTCCTATTTTAATAAACTGTGTTCGCCAACTTAGATATGAAGAAAACCATTTGTATGTCATATCTTTGACCCCAAAGTCTTGTATTTTTTTTTTAATAATATGGCATGATCTATTGTGTCAAATGCTTTTCTTAGATCCAGATTGACAGATAGTTAAAAATATTTTTTTTTTGCAATAATTTCAGAAGAAAATACTTCTGGAAAAAAATTTTTAAAATTGTTTTCTATTAATAGATAGTTTCTTCAGTTTGTGCCACATTCAGTGCTGAATATTCTCTTCGACTAAGAACACTCTCCTTCGAGTATTTTTCTCGATTTTCATTTGACTCTTGACTGTTTTAATTTATTTATTTATTATTAAAAAAAAAAAAAATCTTAAAATGTATTTACTTTTTTTTCTATATTATAAATGTTTGATCCTGATCCTTTAAAGGTCCTTAAAACAACAAAGGCTATCCAAATTAAATTGATGATAGAAAAATTGAAGAATGTTGTGGGTTTGAAAGTATATAGGATTAGATATATGTGTGGGTATAAATCTATATATATTTAATTTTGTTTTTTAAATCATCATTATCAAATCTTTGACATCATAACAACAACAATAACGACAACATCATTATTACTAAGAACATTACAATCACCGTCATCATCATCATCATCATCATGATTTTAACGCGATGGATATAAAACAAAAAAAAAAGTATGAAATTAAAGAAAAATAAACAAAATGAAAATCCTCCTCTTCATTCATCGTTTTAAACTCTTAAGCTGCTCTGACTGATATTATTATATAAAAATAATAAAAAAACAAAAAAAAAAAACAAAAATAGTCCTTGTTAAAAGACATATTAAAAATGAATCTTTTATTCTGTGTACACTTACCTCAGATTTTAGTTCATATATACTTTTCTATACAATATATGCATATAATGGAATATATAATAGAAGTGTGTTGATATAATTTAGAAAAATCCAATAGAAAAAAGAAAAATAAAAAAAGAAAAAACAACAAAAGAAAAGTTATTATATTGAGAAAAAAAAGGATACTTGACTTTTGTGTCAAGAGTCCATCACTGAAGATAATTGCTTGACTGTAAACACTTTAAAGTGCTCAACACTCTTGTCTGTATATATATATATAAAACTTGGATCCTGTTTTGTTTTTATTTTTTTATTTTTATTTTGTTCCTATAAGGATTATAATTATAAAAATGTACAAGAATAAATAAATATATAACTTTTCATACTTTATTTACGACATACAAACATTTTGTACATTAAATATGTAATAATAAAATAATAGTAAGAGTATTCTTAGAAAATGGTGGGCGCTTTCTAGAATGGGTGGATTTGATTTAGAGTTTATTTTTCGCTTATTTGTTTTTTTTTATTTTGTTTTGTGTGTTTACTTTTCAAAAACGCCCATTTTTTAAAAACATTTTCTTATTTTTTTTTTGCTTTCTATGAAAAACAATAATGGTTTGAATAGTAATAATAATAATGAGAATGAAATTAAGTCAGGCTGAAATAATATACGAGCAATATAATGAAATAAGGCCCATTTTGACAATTTTTCATTTGAATTTTATTTTTCTATTGCAAATAATACCATGATAACGGAAAATTGAAATGGAGAATACAAAGGAAAGTATTGAAACAAAAAAAAAAACAAAAATAAACAAATGAAAACAAAACAAATTATTTATAATGGAAATTTACTTTTGTCCAGACTTAAAAATAAATTAAAAATCTAATAAATATTTTTATTTTTTTTTTTTTGCTTATTTTTTATTTGTTCGTTTTTATAATATAGAAAAGAAAGTATAATGAAAAAAAAAAAATGAAGATTGAGAATTGAAGAGATTTTCTGAATGACCGTGTATATTTAAAGTTGATCTCTGATTAAACTAAACAAATAAAAGAAATAAAAGAAAAAAGAAAATTTTGCTTTTCAATTCAATCAGATGAAAATACTTAGGAAAATCCTTTAAAAATAAAAATTAAAAAAACTTTTTTTTTGTAGATAGATACATAGCCATTTTTGATGATGAGAATTTTTTTTTGTTATTCTTATTATTATTATCTTATATAACATATCAATTTACATATTGTCGAGACAAATAACTTTCAAAAGAGTTTTTCTTTTTTTTGAGTGAATAAATATTTAACAAATATATACATATATATATTGTCGTCCTTTTTTATAGTAATGTGCGATATATAATATGTTGTAATATAAAAACTCTTATCTTTTATACATTTTTAAAAATTTAATGGATTTTTTTCATCGTAATATTATATTATGATTTTTAAGTCCTTCCATATCTCCAATAAAGGATGCGGAATATTGAAGTTCACATTAAAATTCTTAAAATAAGAATTAAATCAAAACAAATAATAAAAAAACTAACCCAGGTTATAAAAATAAGGTTAAGAAATGATAAAATAAAAAAATCATGGAAAAAGGCTTATCAGTTCTTAAAAACAGTTTCTTAGCAATTGTTTTTAATTCTTAATATTTTATTTAAGTAAATCAAAAGGAATATTTGAAATTTTATTCGAAATACATTTGAATGTGATGAATAGCTGTTTGCACTAAGTACTGGCAGTGCAGAATATTAGCATATACCAGGTGTGCCAGAGCATGCGTCATCATCGATCAGCTTTTAAAGAGGAGAAAGAACCGATATTTTAAAATTAAAAAAAAAAAATTATTAACGAAATCTAGGGTACTAGATACTAACCGGAAAATGGTTTTTTAATCCGAAGCTTATCACAATTTTCTGAATTCGAGATTTTCGAATGGGAAGAGGTCCATTTTTATGCAAATTCGGATTCTACTACAAAAAGTAAGAAACTTTTGTTAAAGAATTTTTTTTTCCCCATATCTTCGAACACCCGGTAAATTAACATTATGTTTATACTTATGAAATTTTGGTGTGTTAGCGAATTTCAATGTGGAAAAATATATCTATCGTATAGAGTAATTTGGACTTTATATATCAGAATCATTGTCCTATAACCCCATTCGTAGAGCATAGGGCCTTAAGCCTCATTTGATTTTAGTGATAACTAAATTATATTTTCAACTATTATTTTTAAGGAATGTAATGAAAAAAAAAATGTTTTTACAATATAAATCGACGAGAAAAGCCAGATTTGTTCTCACATTTTTGCCTTATTAATGACATAATAATTGACATACCATATCAATAAGAAAATCTGACAGTTACCGGATTCGGTAGTTAACAAACCAAATTGATAACAGTAAAATTTCAAGTAGCAGAAGATAATATCATGGTTGAAAAATTAATTTGAATTGTTTTGTAAAATATTGCTGATCTCTGAGTACTACTGACTGTCAATAAAAATTGTCAAAATGATCAGCGATGTTCGTTAATCGAATATGGATTTTAGGAAGAAGAAAAAACTTACTAACCCTATACTTTGTATTTTCTAATCAATAAATCATCAACATTTTTTTTAAATATAATAAAAATTTTAACAAATCAATTTCTGCTTAGCTAACAGTCATATTCCTTAGATAGATCGCATACCAGTTGGTATATTGATCAGAGTAAAGTTGTTTCAAATATACTTTTCATATCTGGCATAAAATTAGGTATTGTTCTACTTCCGCCCTATGCCTCACGGATTACAGGACAATGATGATGATAATGAAAACTTCCAGCCTGGAAATTATGACCAGAAGTTGCCAAAAAGAAAGAAAGAAAATTGCGTTAGCTTAATAGAAGGATTATAATTAGGGCGTTAATAATTCTTTCAAAATAAATTTGAAATTCCAACTATATTGAAAAAGATCTAATTTCTGGCATATCAAACTGAGTTCGGATTATTCTAGATTTATTTACATATACTTAAAACTCTACAGTATTACTAAGCCTTCCAAAAATATAAAACTATATACTTTCTAATTAAAAGCTTATTAAAATATTTTCAAATATTTTCGATAATTTTTAATTTAAGAAATTAAATTTTGTTATTTCGAATTTTCAACAATTCTAAGTTTACTTAACTGGTATACATTTACTATAATAACCATAGATCGAAAAATTAAAAATTAAAAACGAAAATCCAGATTGCAGCACTAGTCATCATTTGAAGATGATTTTTTTTTTTTGTGTTTTAGTTTCGTTATTTAACTTTTCGTATTATGAAGTAATATGTATATACCGTATATATATGTATTTGTATGGTTAAGTATATCTAAATATGTATATAAAAATAAATGTTGAATTTAAAATAACTTAGAAGAGGATTTTTTTTAATACTCGTACTTTTCCAGAAGATCCTCTTTTCTTTCTAAAAAAAAAAAATTGAAATCCTTAAAAGTAAGCAGAAAAAAAGTGAGATATGCAAATTTTTTCCTCTTGTAAATTTTTTCTTCTATTTTTGTTTTTGGTTGTTGTTGTTCTTATTCCTTTAAGCTTATACCGTAAGATGTTACCCGATTTCAAAATTAAAAAAAAAAAAAAAAATTAAAAAAGAAAAGTATTTTCAACTGTTGTTTTTCCCGAAATACACAAACAAACAAAGAAAGAAAAGAAAAATAAAAATTTTGTTTCTTTCCTTGTACAGCTTTCTAATACTCTATATCAGCGTAAGTCTAGTGAAAGCATCATCACCAGCGGGCGGTAGGTAAGGGTCGTCAACGTCATCGGTTATCTTTTTAAATATAACTTTTTGTTTTTTTATTGTTGGTTGTTTTTGTAAGTGTGTTCTTTTAAAAGGTAAAAATTTAATGAGAAAAAATTGAAATTGAATTTTAACATGTTTTTTTTTTTGTTTCAATTCGATAGAATATTAGACGAAGCTGAAATTTTTGAAAATAAAGAAAGAGAGCAGGATAAAAACAATATTAAGATAATTCGGCCATTTTAATTATTTACTTAGACAGTTTTATAACTTTGGGCAGATTTTGATCTGGCTCAATATTTCATTCTAGTAAATTTTTTCTATAATTGCTCAGCAGACGGAAAATTTATAACTAACAAACAAATAATGAAGCTCATTAAACATATACAAGCAGTTCGATATAATTTCTTAATTGGGACTTCACCTTGTAATATTTTTTTTTGCACACTATCTTCAGACTACAAAAGAAGACGAACCTGAAGAAATTACTTTACAAATTATATAATGGAGGATTTCTATCGGAGGGGTACACATGAGATGAAACCATGTTCCACATTTTAGAATTGTGATAACCCGTGCTCGTTATTCTTAGAATAAATGTATATTTACGGTGTAGAAATCAGCACT
The DNA here is from genome assembly GCA_963942445.1 of Argyra leucocephala. Classification (NCBI taxonomy): domain Eukaryota; kingdom Metazoa; phylum Arthropoda; class Insecta; order Diptera; family Dolichopodidae; genus Argyra; species Argyra leucocephala. Next base: position 1,686,335 of record OZ012679.1, read on the forward strand.
TTAATTCTACCTATTCGTTGAAATTGTTTGAAGGGAGGCATTATTGTTTTTATTTGATAAGAACAAGTGATATTTGTATAAAAGAGAGAGAGAGAGAGAGAGAGTACATCTCAGAGTACAACTTTGTTTTATAACAGTTCTGGAAATGTCACCGATTCATTTATAACTGATGAAGACAGCAGAAGTGTTGCCGTTACTGCATCTAACAAATAATCACAAACACAAATTAATTTGGAAACTTCCAACGGGTTAATCTACACCTGATGAAGACGGCAGAAATAACGGAAACAAATCTGTATCTAACAAATAACCTCAAGCACAAAAAACCAGGGCATACAGCTCATACAAATCTACAGAAATATCATACAGATCTGCAGAAAATTAAATCGAAGCAATTGCAATGTCAGGCTATATGAAAAAAGCATTTGATTACGTAGAAACGTAGAAACTTCACTGTAGTAGTACCTAAAAGAGAAGGAATCGAGGTCTTAATAAAATCATTATCTTCAAGAACTTCAATATGGTATACTGTTGGCTCAAAGGAGAAAACCGGTTGCTGTTGTATTTCAACCCCGATTAAAGCTGCACTTGACACATATCCCATGGTCTTGCAAGATGAAAGTTATGCCATCTAGGTATCAGTATTACAATGCAGTACAAGAGGGTACAACGGCTCAAACATGTATACTATTTCCGATAGCCAAGCTGCTTTAAAACCTCTGGCTTCCCCAATTGTTAAAGCTTAGCTGTTACAATGGTTTAATAAAGCTAGCGGAAAGAAATAGATTTATTTTTATGTGAAGAAGATGTTCTTGCAAAAACAGGCGCAGGCATTGTATCATTGTATAAATATTAAAATTAATTGAAAAAAAGAAATTTGTCATTTTGTACCAACTCGATCGAATTTATCATTTTGTAGTCTCTAAAATCAAAAACAACAACAATAACCAAATGTAAACCAGAAGAAAATAAAGCAACAAACAACAAAGGGAAAAAAGTGGAAAAACAAAATAAATAACAAAAATTTAAAAAAAAAATAATCTTTAACAATGCGTTTACATAAGGACAATAAAAGTATTTGTATAACGGTGCCTTCAATATAATATTTCTACCATGACAACTTTCATTTCATTTCAGTTCAGCCTTAAAGATACCCTTCATCAGAGTAATCTCTTAAATGTTTTACTTAAATGTACTTAAAATGGAGTTAAAAAAATAAATTGTAATAAGAAAACCCACCACACCATCACCACCACCGCCACTACTACCATCATCATCATCATCATCATCAATTGAAGGTGATTGAAGGTAGGTGAGGGTATAGTTGAGAACATTTATTTTTCGTAAACATTTTTTTTTCTTTTTTCAACTTTATAGGTTTTAATGTTTGAGGAAAGTCTAAGTTGCTTAATGGCAGTTTTACAACATAGAAAAATTCAAAAAAAAAAAAAAAAATAAAATTATATATATTTAAGGATAACGCGAATGAGTCGGGGATAGGAATCTTATGTTTACTTACTGATGTATTTTTTTTTTTTTTAAATTTTATTTTATTTTAATTTGGTGTGTTTTGTAAGGCAAAAGCTTACCAGGTTTGAAATTGTTATTTTTTTTTTTTTATTCTTTTCGTATTGCTGAATCAACCATTAACTAACAATGCGTTGTCCTGATGAACATATTTTTTATTTTTTTTTTATTTTGTGTCGTGTGAGTTTTAAGCATCTACGAGAAGAACTGAACTGAAGAAAACAAAAAAAAAAAATAAAAAACGTTTATGTACTCGTGTTGTAAAGCGGTTTTATGTTAGAATTATCTGTTTTTTTTTTTTGTTTTGCTAACAAGAAAAAAATGTTAACGAATGGTTTTTGAATTTACATGAAAAGTTCACAAATGAAATAAAGAAGGCGAGTAACAACAATAAAAAATAAAAAAAGAAAAAGAAAAATGTTTTAAACTTTTCATTCCAATTTGTGAAACGTTTGTTACACAAGGATAACAAATAGAAAATTTTACTAAATTGTTTCTTAAAAAAAAGAAAACAAAAAAACAACAATAAGAAAAATAAATTTATATGCAGTTGATTGCTTTTAAAAGATTGCAAAAAAAAAATATATATATATATATTTTTTTTAATGGCTGGTATCATCAAAAATTTAAGGATTAAAATGTTGAAATTATTTTTTGGTTTATTGAACCTATCATTGTTGATATTTAAAAAATGTGTACGAGCAAAAATACTGCATTATCGTTTCTTTAAATAGGAGATTTGTAATATTGTTGGGTTTGTTAAGTCTATATTAGTATATTTTTAGGATTGAAAATTTTCATTAATTTTTATATAAATATACAGTTTTAATTATTATAAATTGGGGTCTAGATAGTTTTGCGTGCATATGGTTGTTTTTCAGGTGTAGTACAACGTAGCTTCTATTGTTACTCTATTCTATTTCTCTATTGCTACTCTAAGGGTTGGATTCTATTTGTTTCCTGTTAAGTCTGTCTGTTTTAACGATTTTTGGGTTTTTTAGATGAGATGCGATTCGAAATTTTTGCGCAAATTACATGTTAACGGTGAGAAAAAATAATATAGTTGTGGTATAAATAAAAACAGAAATCCAATTTGAATACAGTTGAAGGAGCAAAAACATTGTGAGGGTGAGGCAGGTTATTTGTTGTAAGCAAGAATATGTACCCTTAAAAAAGTAATTGTAGAATAAGATACATAATAATCACTCGAAAATATCCAATCCAATATCACTCCATTTTTATCGGTCACGAATGGCTTCTGTCCAGCTTAAGATACGAAACTGTGAAACGATATTTCGTCTCTCCAATGAATTTTTGGTCTGTTGTTTTTGGTCTTGTACCTTAGTGAATCAAATCTTAACCAAAAAAAATATAGAAATATATTTTGCTAATAGCTGGTTCTGGTTTTATTTGACGATTTCTTCGCTTTCCATCGGGATTTTTAAATCTGTGTTGATGATTGCGTTTTCAATAAGCCAAAGGGCTCTTGTCTGATCCTCCTTAGAAATTTTGATTGGGGTTCATTGTAGTTTACTAACATTGGATGGATTGCATAATTCCATACCGGTTTAATGACAGTTTTAATGACAAAAAAACCAATTTTCACTTAAATTTGGATAACTTAAGCGGATAAAATAATTTTGGATTTTAATAACTTCTGAAATAACGCAATAAAAATAATCATTAGATATTAAAAATCTTTTGAGATTGAAGCTACAATTGAACGGGAGAGCATGTATTGTCATTATTGTTTTTTTATAATTAAATTAATTTGATTGTAAAATTTCAATATTAAACACTGTGGCATTCGTAGAGCTTACAAAAAATATTTTTTTTCTTGTATTTTCAATATACCTTTTATTATATTCAATTTGTATAAAATAAGTTTTGTATTTTACTAATAAAAATAACAATAAAACAAAAAAAAAATTAAAAAACAAATTTATCATTATTTGTCAACAATATAATCAGGACTAATCAATTACTTAGATACAATTTGTTTTGTTGATTTTTTTCATTATTATTTTTTTTTTTTATAATTTTGTTTTTCTGTTCTTTTATTTCTGATGTCCCTGAATTCCCCCAGTCTTATTCTTATAGATGAATGAATAAGACTTATGTACTTTATTACATATAAAATCCATTTAACATCCCTAATTTGTGCTCTTTTCCTTGTACATTTTGTGATGAAGGAAATACGCGCGCCGACTAAAAAAAAAATCATGAGAAATTAAAATAAAAATAAGGACCTTTAGTTTTTTCGTTTTTTATTATTTTGGTTTTGTGGTGGTAAGTATATATGACTTTAGAAAATTTTCTTCCGTTCTGTTTTACTGCAAAAACATTGGTATGTAACAATTCCATTCATTTACTGTATACTGTACAGATTTTGGATAAAGTAATCGGGGGGAGGAGGAAGAGATAGTAGAATGATGAATAAAATTGCGGTTCATTATGTTGTGATGATGTAACCGCAAAAAGATTTATTTTATGTTGTTAAAAAAATTTGTTTATTTTGTTTTTTTTTTTTTTTTGCTTTTACTAAAAGGTCCTTTGATTTATAAATATATATACCATTAAGTCATTCTCTCTAAATTAAATGATGTATGTATTATGTGTATATAATGTCCTTTTTCTTTTCAAATTACTATAAAAAGAATTCATATATTACGCGTATTATTTTTGTTTTTTTTTTAATGAAAATTATGTCTGCTTAAAGGAGGTTACGGCTGTCAAATCGTTTAGAAGTCCTTTTTTATAATAATAATAATAATAATAATAATAATAAAGATAAAAATAAAAATAAGAAAAGTTAAATAAAATCTCTCTATCTCTCTCTCTCTCTGTCAAGTCGATAAAGTTAAAATAATATTATTAGTAGCAGCGGTAACATTAAATCCATTGTACATTCAAGAAAAAGAAAAGTCCATGAGGAGAATGAAATTAATAAACAAAAGCAAAATAAAAATAACAACAAATTTGGAAAATAACGAATAATGATGAGCTCTCTTTCTCATATCAGTTCAATATAAACGTCAAGAACAACTGTTACAATAGAATTCAATGAACTGGAATTGGTGATGTTTTATAAAATCGGGGAATAAAAAAAAAAACAAAAAAAAAAACAATCATTTTGATTTCACCACAAATTAAGCGAATAAAAATATACAGTAATGATGTCCTTGGTTGTCTTATTTTAATAATGGTGTAGTATAGATAAAAAATCATTTAACAGAAATTGAATGTTTGCTGTAAAAAGTGATTTTTAAAGAATATTTTTTTTTATACAAAAATGAGAAATGAACCGTGTTTAAATTTTGAATTTATGTATATATATGCTTTATAAATTAAAGGTTAGGGGTTTTATTCTATTTTCTTTTTAAATTTTTTTGTTTTGTTTTTTTTTTTCATAAAAATTAAGAATTGATTTTTATTATTTTAATTTCAAATTTTAGCCGTTTATAATTTACACAACTGTTTATAATATTATTTTGTTTGCATTTTAGAACTATGTTTTAAAAGGGTTAGTAAATCGATGTTTTTTTTTTATTTTAGATAGAGAAAGCGAGTATAATTAGAATTTTTTAATTATAGATATTATTTGCCATAAAAAAAATTATATAAGTTGACTAAAAGTTGGTTTCACAAATTAAGAAAACATAGAAAAAAAGGTTTGAATCCAGTCTGAAAATTTATCAAACATCTGATGGATGAGGAAGGATGATAGTCTTTATGGTTCGAATATTTCATTAGAGTATAGCACTAAGACTACATGTTGTATATACATTTGTGGTATATTTTATTTAACTATTCGAGCCATAATGCCCATACATATAATTTATCATCCTCATGCATCGGGTATTTGATAAATTTTCAGAACAAATCCAAACTTTGTTTTTTCATATAATTTTAGTTGGGTGGAATTCTTTAAAGAACCAATGACGAAAGACAAAAGAGTTAATAAGATAAATACGGCTATACAATCGAGAAAAATACTTTTTCTCTAGTTCGATTTTCGCAAAATTTTAAAATATGCTAATTTTGTTTTAAAATGAATGTTGCTTCAATGTGGTGATTAAGAAAAATTTGTTCTCTTATTGTATGGTTCGAAAATTTTGGAAGAAACAGGTTTGGTATTTTTATAATACACAATACCATTTTATGTTTTCTAGTTATAGACCTTTTTTACCATTTTTTATTCATTCTTTGTTTAATAAAATAATTTTTTCAATTTATCTAACATTTATTTTTTTTTAATTTGAGATTTTTTAGAATGTTAGAGGTATTACGTGAAACTTAATAACCTACTCTTTTACATCTTTTATACAATCAATTTTCATTTTCATACGTCTTGGAGTAAAGTTATTTCTTATTCTGCTTTATAACTGTTTAAAAACTAAACTGTAACATATACACTTTGTACGAGCTTAGACGTAATCTCTTTTAGAGATTTGGATATTTATACTTGGAAAAGTTATACTTCAATTAACCAAGCATTAATCCAAGCTCTATTGGAAAATTTTACCTACTAATTATTTTACCTAAAATTGTATTTAGCAGTGCATTGATGTGAAAAATATCCTGAATACATTTTATTTACAGTAAATTAATTTTTAATACCACAAAAACTAATTAAATTCAATACAAAAAATTGAATTGAAAAATAAAAATAATGTTAATGTCATGTGTTATAATTAGTCAAAATTTCCCAATGTCTTTATCCTCTCACAATACATTTTACAAATACAAAATTAGCAATAATAAATGTTGCAAAAACAATCTGGTAATTTTCACTGTGATTATTTAATAAAATTCAACAAACAATAATAATACAAAATATAAAAAAAAAATTAAAACCTCCAACATTCATAATTTTTAATTAAATAAAAAATCGCGCAACAGATTTTTGTCCTTTAAACAACAATTTTACACTGGTAATTCCAATTTTTTATCTTCTATTTTATTTCTTGTTTTTTTTGTTTTTTGTTTTTTCCTGAAAAATTCCTTAGGGGTTTTAAATGATAATCAAAAATTAAATAAAAAAAAATTTCATATAAAAGCTTTATAAAAATAACAATAATATGAAAAAAAGAAAAATTTAAATATTCCTGCAGGATATGCTTTTGTCCTTATACTCTAAACGAGAAAAAAAAAAAATGAAAAATAAAAATAATATTTTTTTTTTTTATAATTTTACTGTCAACGGATGGATTATTATCAATTTTACGCCAATTTGGTTATGAATTGTTAGTTCTCACATACCGGAGAATATTCTATCATGGATAGCATCATAGGATTTCTATATATATACATAAATATTGAATAGAAAAGAATGGAATTCCAAAACTCTAATTTTTATTTTCAAGTTTCTACATACTATTTATATTAATATCAGTGACTTTAAAACTTTATTAAAAATAGGACTTTAAAAGTAAAATGATTGTAAAAAATATATTTTAGTAATAAATATTGGAATTTTGGGTTTTGATATCTTAAGCATTTATTAAATACTTAAGATATCAAAAAACTATTTATTGTGTTATTCATACCTTGAAAATCCCAAACATGATGCAACATCAAATTACTGGAGAGAAGGTGCCCGTGACCGACAAAAATAGATGAATCAGGTTCAGAACCTATATGATATTTTTTTTTTTATAAAAACTTGTTTTCTAACGTTAGAGTAAAATTTTGGTATAATAGTGAAAATAATCGAATATTTTCCTTTTAGTTTTACTGATATGCTTATCATACAGATACGGTCTTACTTCGTCGAGTACAAAACACTGAAGAAGTCTGCAAGTAGTAAACGAAATACGCGCATCATATCAGTAAAATTAAAAAAGAAAATATTTGACTATTTTCACTATTATACCTATATGATATGTTTTATCACTTAAGTAAGTAAGTAAGTATTTACCGTGAATAATATTTAACACAACAAATGATATTTAAAGTGTTAGTACATCGATTTGTTAAAATATGTGGTCTTAAAAGAGATGTTTCAAAACTGCAAAGAGTAAGGTTTGCAAAATATTCGTCCTTTTTCAATATTCGTTCAATTCTTTTTATGGAATTATGCATGCTGCCGGAGCTATATTCTTTGAGTAATTCTACACGTATTCATTCAGTCTACTCCATCCTAGTTGCTTAATATATATTTCAATATTTTTTCAAATCAAAGGTTCAAAAGGTCGTCATATTACAAGCCGCTCAATCATTTTGTGTATGCTATGTATTTTCATATCATATTCGGAAGCACATTTAGATTTGAAGAGCAAAATAATAGTTTTGAAGATAAAATGAATGAGCGGGTGGTAATGTGGCGACCCACTATATAAAAATATTATTTTAAATATTTGTATGGGATGAGACTTCTTTTGATTATATGTTCTTTGCTATTATTAATAATATAATTTCTATTGTAACCATTTATTATTCCAGGAATTATATTGTAATTTTAATCAAATCAGTTCGTTTCTTTTAAGTTTTTGTTACCTGTAAATCTAAAAGATAGAAATTTTCAATGAATTTCGACGGAAAAAAAATACGCTGTATCACTTTTCCCTCTAAAAAGCTCTATTTTGTTACCTATGTATATAAACTGAGTTTTAATTTCCTAGTACTTATTTTGTAATTCAGTGGTATTCAATTTTAGGACTATTGTTATAGTTACAAGAATCAAAATAAAAATGTAAATTTATTGTTATTTTTTTTTTACAGTTTTTTAACAATTGTCAAATATTTTTTTTGAGGCATTATTACAACAACAAAACAATAACAGGGAATTTATCTTTTTTTTAGTTCCTTTTTGAATTTTAAAAGTCTCTGAATTTTAATCGAAAATAAAATTTTAGAAAATTATTAAAGGGTGCAAAATCATGTTTTTTTTTCCTATTTTTGTAATTGAATCTGTGTATGTACAATGGAAAGGATACCACCATATGTGTAGAAGATGTATACATATATGCAATTTTTATTTTTCATATACCATTTACGTAAGATAGGACATAAATGAAGGGCTAAATTTTGAAATAACATGTTTTGATATAAGAATTTTGTTGTTGTTGTTGTTGTTTTTTTTGCTTTATTTTGGAACAGTTAAGGATTGAAATTTTTTTCAAAACTTGTTAAACGACAATTCAACAATTTAATCGCATATAAAATGATGTTTAAGGTAAAATAGGTTGTGAATGACAAATTTAGTAGAATTTGAGATTTTTATACAAATAATTTTGTTTTTCTTTTTCTATTTTTGATTGAAATTTACGAATTTATAAAGTTGTAATTTTGAAAAGGATAAAAAAAAATGTTATTTAATAAATTTTGTTTTTTGTTGTAAAAATTTAAATGAAATTTTATTTGATTTCGTTTTATACAATTTAGGAGGAATAAGCTTGGAAGCATTTTTGTACATTTTTTAAGGAAAATAATATTTAAATTTACCTAATTTAGAAATGAGAACACAATTTTTATTAAAATTATTTCAAACGGTAAATTTAGTTATATTAAGTTCTTACTGTTTATGTAGAGAATAAATATTTAAGATTTGAAATAGTTTGATAGCCTTTTGTTATACGAAATTGTAAACTTTATGTCAAAATCTTTATTTTAAGTATTTTAATTCTCGGTTTTATAGATACTTCGTAGGTGTGGACACATGCTCATTAGAAATCAAAGTATTCCCTTCTCTTAAACAGTTCCATCGTCAAACAAGAGAAGCCGCTGATTTCACCCTATACAGTAGAAAAACATAAATGGCACAAAACAGGTTACGGAAATTTATTCATAGTCCGGACTTCACGAATGTCGAATCATATCCCTTCTAACGTGATTCCACATTCAAATAACACCATGGTGTATAACTTGTAAAAATTCAAGAAAATTCCTATCAATTCGTTCAATAAATTTCTTCTTTCTTCCTATTCTGTCCTATCCCATCCAAGCAGTATGAAAGTACTAAAGGTTACATCCTAACGCTTGTTTGTTTATAAATTAGTTTTAATTGTATATTTTCTACCCAGATCTCATTCGCAAAATTATACCGTCAACAGTTTTCTGTGCGGAAGTTTTCTATAACCAGCGTGAATTGATGCAATTCAAATATGTTTTATAGCTAATATAGCTAAAAACTAAAACAATCCAGATTTTCAATTTCTACTATACTATCGTGCTTAAATGAATAATTAGCAAGAAATTAACCACAATAGCAAATAAATTATTCGATTAGTTACATCAAAACGATAAAACTTAATGTTAATATATTTTCTTGAAGCTAACTGGTCAGATTTATGGAGATTGAATAAAAGCTTCTATCTGCATAGCTTCTATTTCTAGATTGAAAGTAGATATCTATATGTAAAGAGCAAATATTAATTGAAAAAAAGTTCATTAAAAAGAGTGGAGACTGTGGAGGTTAGAATATTGTAGGTTTGATTATAATTACTATTTCAAGCAAATTATTTTAAAATTAGCCATGCAGATTAATTTAAAGCGGAATAATACGTTTTTTTTAAATCCTCATCAATAAAATGTTCAATGTACAAAATATACTATGAAGTAAAATCGTCTGAGATTGTCGAAAACTAATGAAAATATTTTATTGATACTCACTCGTCTGAGTATCTGAATTAATGGTTCAACGACTAATAATACAATTCAAGCAGCACCAAAATGCTTCTACGTATACAAAGACATTTTCAGATCTAAAACAGGACGATTAAATTAAGAATGTACAAGATCATAATACAAAAGTCTTAATCTACAGCTGCAATTAATGACGTAGATAATTATAATTAGTGACGAAAATAAATTTAAAGTAATAAGAGAAAAATATTTGGTCCCAAAATAAATAACGATGCAGAATATCAAATAAGATCAAACGAAAAGCTTGAAGTATTAGTTGATGGACACAATATTATAAAATTTATTAATGCAGAAAGCCTAAGAAGGGTAGAACATGTAGTGTGAATGAATGAACAAAGAGTGCCACAAAGAATATTAGTCGCAGTACCGTACAGTATTAGAGCAAGAGGTAGACCAAGATCAAGATGGTTGTATGAAATCGAGGACAACTGTTGAAAGATTGGGGTCAACGGAAACAGGACAGTTGTTGCATAAGATAGACCAGAATGGGGGAAAATTCTAAACGAGGTTAAGGCTCACTACGAGATTTAGAACCAATTCATGATGATGGTTATGCGAATACAGTGTCATCTTATGAAACTGGCAATATTTGATAATTGATATTAAACTAAAGATAGAATCCTCCAACACCGTAAAAAATAAAAAATAGAACACAAAATTCTTTAAAAATTAAATTAATAAAATATTCTTTCCGATTTAATGATCATCATTATTCATTGTCTTGTTATTTTATATTAAAATTTCGTTGTAATTTTCACTCATTAAAATGAGTCTAGAAACTTTTAAGAGTTTTGTTTTTTATTCCCTAGCCTGCCCCACTTTCCCTTTTTTACATAAAAAACTTTTGTCTGATTTAGTTCGGAAAATTCTGGAAATAGCAATTAAATTTTTTCTCTAATTAAAGCCATGATGAGAAACTTGAAATAGGAAAAAAGAAACAAACAACACAAATCATATAACAGAGGAGCAAGTCATACACCAAAAAAAAAAAAAAAAATAGAAAATCAAAATTTAAATATAAAAAATGTTAAAAAAAATAAATTAAAGTAAAAGAGAGAAAAAGATAGAAAATCAAAAAAAGAAAACATAATAATATTCTTTTAACAATTATAATAATTATTATTTTAAGTTGAAACCAGGAGAAAAATTATGCAAATTTTTATGATTTTTTATTTTTTCTGAACAAGAATCCTTCGAATCCTTTTATTTCTTATTTTTGTTTTTTTTTTTGTATTTTGTTTTTATACTGTTCTTTCATTAAAAGTGATTCGAGCGAAAACAAATTATTCCAAACAAGATATGTATATATATATATATATATATGTATATGATGTATATTAATTATTTTTATTCATATTATATAAATCCAGAGATATAAAATATATTTTATAATTAAAGCCTTAAAAGAGTTCATGTTGAATTAAGGCCTCCAAATTTTATTTTTTTGTTTTGTTTGTTATTTTAGTTCAGAAGCAAATTAAAAGCTGAAAATTACAAATTCAGCTTCTTTTTTTTTAACAATATGACTTGATCTAGTTCAGTTGTGATCGCGTTCAGTTTGTTGAGAATTTTCGCTTAACCAAATAGCTGTACTTACAATGTTTCACTGAGCCCTGAATTCTGGGAAGTAAATTTTTTTGTGGACAGGGTATATTAAAAGTAAGTGAATAGATTTAATAATAAATACCGTTTGATATAATGATAATGTTGAAGATATATTTAATAGAATCTGGAGTAGTTGGTTATTAATATTTTTTTTTTGTTGGTGGTATTAAGGTCTTCCGACATATTTTCATTGTGTTGCTTGGTTTGGTTAATTATTAAATATTGGTAGATTATTACTATTTCTTCTTAGTAACTAGTTTTTGTTAGTTTAAAATAATTATAGTTTAAATACTAGTTTTGATAGTATGTAATTGTGAGTTCTCAGTTTAGATTTTTTTTTATTTGAGGCCAAAATAATGGGATTAGTACCCTTACTGCTTTCGCAGTATTTATTTAAGACCTTTCAGAGATTAAAGGAACAAGAAGGAGACATAGAAAAATAAGCAAAATTAGAGAATAGAAGAATGGATATAATAGAATTCGATAGAATAGAAGAGAATGCTTCCGTACCAAGCACCTTGTACGAAATATTGCAATGAATATTGTTCGACAATTAAGCAGCAAGAGATAGAAAAGTTGTTTTAGAACCGTTTATATAATGGTACTTAGCAATCAACGGCGGAAACAAGCATTCGGATATAGTTAACGCATGAAGTACTACATGGATTGAATAAGCTCCACGTAGTATCACATGGGTAATTCACAGATATTGAGGTTGTCTGTGAAATATACATGAGTGAACTGACAATATATTATATATATATATATATATATATATATTATATACACATTTATTTTTATCAATTTAAATCAATTGGTTCATTCAATTTTGATGTTAACTGTACTAGTATCTGCATTAGTACGAATATGTAATAAATATAAATGTATATATTATATTAAATACATATTTTTTTTTGCTATGTACCGTAACGTCTTTATAATTTTTACTTTTTCATCTTTCTTTGATGAAAACTCATTTAGACAATCCTCTTAACAAATTTATAATTTAGAATTTTTTTTTTTGATATATTCATATAAAAAATTCAATCTCAAAGTGTCCTTGATGGGATTTTTTATTTTTTACTTATTTTTTTTTTTTTCAAAAAAAAAATGGATTTCAAAATATGGTCAAAATAAAGGAAAAAATTAATTTGGTCATAATTTTTTTTTGTTTTCTGTTTTTATTTTTGAGAGCTGCGTAAATGTAGAAATGAAAATATAATTAAAGAAAGAAATAAAGAGAAAGAGAGTCCCTTATTGTATGTACATATATACAGAACCCACGCACAACTCACTTCATGAGAAGTGAACCTGATGTGTAAAGAAAATTGTATTTTGATTATTTTTTGTACAATTTGGGGACATATTCAGTAATATAAAAAAAAAAAAATTAAATTTTTAAGGCGACAAACGAAAAAATAAAGGAAGTATGAATAAAAAAGGATATATTTGTCCTTCTTAATTTTCACTTTTTTGATTTAAGATTATGTAAATTTGGTCAAAATTCAATGAAATTTTTATTTTATTTTTAAAGAAATTTAGAAAATGCGATTTGAATTTTTTTAAAGTTTTTAATGGGATTGTCTTTTTCTTCGAATATTTTTTTTTTCTTTTTGTTGAAATTTATTTTATTTTAAAAATGAAGTCGCAAATCTTTAAAATATTATTAAGAGTTTTATTAAGTTTTTAAGATGATTTTAAAATAAACTTCGAATTTTATTTTATTTTATTTAAAAACTATACAGTTGAAGGTGTAAGATACAGAATTTATAGGAGGCTGATTTGGTAGTTAGAAATGGTACTAAATCAAATAAAAAGTCAATCCAAGAATTGAAACTTAAAAAAAAGTAGATCGGAAAATGTTACCGTTAAGAATTCTTCACTTAAAAGTTATAAAATAAAACTGTACATTCTTAGTCACATCTGGTTTTGAATGAAAATTATGGTTACAGAATACTAATTTTCTAGAAGCTAACTGTTCAGATATATGAGGATGGAATAAAACCTTAAAATCTGCATAGTTTCTATTTCTAGATTGAAGATAGATATCTATATGCGAAAACCAAATATTAATTGAAAAAAAGTTCATTAAAAAGAGTGGAGACTGTGGAGGTTAGAGGATTGTAGGTTTGATTATGATTACAATTTCAAGAAACTTATTTTCAAATTAGCCATGCAGTAAATTCATTTAAAGCGGAATAATACGTTCTTTTTTTTTACAAAAATAACTGCAGAGCGCTTAATTTATAGAATAGAGTTAAAGCAAGCTAAGCTTTTCATTTTAACTTTTTCAATTTTAAATTTTACTTATAAAATATGTATACAAAAATAAAAAGAAAACCGACGTAGTTATTATAAGCTACCTATCAATTGTTTTTTTTTTTTTTTTTTAATTTTATTTTGAGTAAAAAAATATCCTTTATTTTATTCGTTTATCAATGTTAGAATAATAAAAAAAAAAAACAATACTATAAAACTTTAAATCTCATAATCCCTTGTGATAAACGATGCGCATCAAAAATATCACAAGGTGATCTGTGTTTTGTGGTAAATAAATTTTTTTTTTGTTATTTTTTGATTGTTTTGTTTTTGTTTTGCTGTTAAGGATTAGAAAAAAGATTTGATTTTAAATAAAATAAAATAAGTTACATCAGTTGTCACCGACATCATCAAAACACTAACGTCACACACAAGGTTTTTTTTTTGTCTTTTTTGCTTTTCTTGTCAGGAGAATGTAACAACAGAAGCATGAAAAATTTGAATATCTGACAGGGTCATATCAGGCATTAACAAGAAGTTCTCATCATACTTATTTTATTTTTTTCAATGATTTTTTGTTGCTGATATCTTATTGTATATACATACATACATATAAATATATTTGAAAGTACAACTTGATATGCAGATTTTGCTCGTTTACATACATATATATGTGTTCATAGTTCATATATATATATATATTTTTTAAAAGATATAAAAGGATTTTTTGAATCCTTTTATTTTTTTTATCTTGTAAAATTTCCCTTGAATTTTAGTTTATGGATTTTTAGTATGGTTTGCTTGGCTGAAACGAATGATTATTTAGATTTTGTCGTTGTTATTGTTGTTGGGTTAGGTAAATGGAAATTATTTTGGTTTTTTTTTTTCGTCTAAGTTTAGAATTGGGAGAAAATTTTATTTTTATTGAAAAGCGACAGCCCGTGAAATGATATGTCAATCCCAAAAGTGCACTTTATGTATATATATATATAAGTCGGATCGGGAATACTGTAGAGTATTATATGATCATAATATGGTTGGAATAGTGATGGAATATAAAGGGTAATCTCTCTGTGATGTTGGTGTGAAATGAAAGGGTATTCTTTTGTTTCTGGTGTTTTTTTTTTCTGTTGTTTTCCTTTTGGGTGTGGTGATAATTTGACAACATTAAAATTTTCATATTTTTGTCAATTTGCGGTTGTTAAATAGTTTCATATTTTATTTATATTTAATTGAGTTGTCATTGTACAAAATAATGTATTTGTTTTTTTTTTTTGGTTATAATTTTCAGTATTTTATTAACTAATAGTCTTGGATCTATAGTCTTCTTTTCATTAAATTTATAGATATAATAAGATATTTTGCATATATTAATTTTTAGAAGTTCATGTCTTCTTTACTGGTGTGTGTGATTAATTTGTCACTAAAATACATTACTAAATATAAGATACGATTATTAAAAACCTAGTTCGCAACACTGCGGCAAATGTTTTTCCTGCTTCTTTGAATTTTTTATCGTACTGTACCTTCTGTTTTGTAAAACACAACGTTAGGGAAGTATTTAAAGGTTTCTCTGATCTCAGTTTTGGTTAATAAAAAATAAAAAAAAAAATCAGGTAAAATCAGGTTGTCAGTTTTATTTTTTAATATTTTTTTCTTATTCCGTATTCAAATTATATGAGTTAAAATATATTTTGGTCAAATCACAATCATTATTGCTTACTAATCAAAGCTTAACTGTTTTCAAATTTTTACAGATGAAGGCGGAAACATACAACAACAACCACGGAAATTTTTTTAACTGTGTTATTAATTTTTCAAATTGTTTTTGATTTTGTAAATTCAATTCTTGCGTTAATGTTTGGGTTAATGCTCATTCTGTGTATATATTTTTTTTAAAAATATCGTTATTTGCGAACTATGGTATACCCATGCTGTTAGTCTTAATTGGAATTGCTGTAATATTTCAGTATTAGAATTGCTGAATACTTTCCACACTTGAATTCCGTAAGTCCATATCGGATTAAAAATAGCTTTAAAAATCAGAAGCTTGTTTTCCACTGTACTGAAAAGTCTGACCAGGTTTTTGAACAACATTCATAATGTACATCAATATTTTGTTACGTTATTCTACGCTGTTCTTTCAATATTCTACCACTAATTAAATCATAACTTGGTGCTTTTTTTGTTATGCCGTTATTTCTAATCTTTTGGTTATTTGTAAAATTCTTATTTGTAATTATTCTTATGGCCATTGTAAAATTCTTAATATACATTTTGAAAATATCGAAATATTAATATAATTGCAATTTAAGTGAATTGTGAATGTTAAATTATCACTAGATTCAGATTGTTACATCCTAGGACTTATTATTTCGATTTAATTGTACTTAAAAGGTTAAAATTACCTCAGCTATTAAATTTTCAATTTAAAAAATGATTTTTAAATATTAGGTTAGAAAAGGATTATTAAATTGCTTAAATTTTCTTATATTTGTGATATTTAAAGGTTCATGTTACGATACCATAGAGGATGGTTACAATTATCGGCTACTAATTTCATTGAAGATTAATCTAGGTTAGAAGGTAAATATAGTATAAAAAATCACTTAGAACAAAAATTGTAATCCTAATCGGTAGAGAATATTTATGACAATTAATAACGACATCGTTGTTAAATAATGAAATTTTATTCAAATTATTCACATTTTCACGCTTTCTCGTCATTGTTAAATAATTATATAATATATATAGTTTTGGTATATAGAACTCTAGTAGAAATAATGCATTATTATTTAATCATATTTAATTTGGGGTGATCGTAAATAAACTTTTTAATTTAATAATCATTTTTTTTAAGCAAAAAAAATACAAACAATCGTAAAATAATAAATAAAAATAAATATAAAAAAAAGAATTGAAATTCCATGAATAGAAAAAAATGGTGCTCAAATTAAACAAAAGATTAAAATCCTTAATTATAGTTTGAAACGCAACTGTTCATTTTTTTTTCAGCGTGTTAGTCAACTATAAATTTTATAGATTCGAGGAGAATTTTGTTTTTCTAAGGAAAATTTTCCTTTAAGGACCTATGAAATTTTGTTATAATTCCAGTTTTCTTACCTATAAAATCATAGTTAAGTTTTTTTTTATAATATTTGTTATTTATACGTATATATTTTGAAATGGATAAAAAAAAAAATGTCAATCTTATCAAATTACTCCAAATATAAATTATTGTGACCGAGGTTAATGAAATTGTTGTGTTTCTTTCTATTTTCTTTTTTTCATTATTTTTATTGTAAAATTTTTAGGTTAATTTTTTTGCAATTTTGATGAATTACCATTGGTAATGGAAAATCAGCTGGAATTCTAACGAAAATAAAAAAACAAAAATCAAAAAAAGGAAAAATTTATTATTGTGAAAGTCATAAAATAAATTTGTTTAACAAATCGTCGACTGAGTTTTATTTTGGCAAATTGTGATTCCTTAATTTGTACTGTTAAATAAATTTAGAAAAAAGAAAAAAATTGTTATTAATTTCTGTTTTTATTGTGTTAGGGAAACACACTATAATGATAACCATATTTTGTATGGATGTTGTGACTATCAAAACCAAATCTTCCGACATTTAAACTTTTATTGAAATTGGGTCGGATTATTTGAGCGAAATTTTTAGTTCTCTTCACTTCTGTTTTCCCTTTTTATTTATACATCTTTTCTTTTTTTCTGTTTCTATTGTCGTTAGATATGAGATTTGCTTGTTATATTTCATTATCATCACTCTCCTGTAACTCCATCCATCTGTGGGTCATAAATGGAGTTATAGGACAGTCAAGCCAAATTATTCCACCCAATTTCGGTCCATCCAAATTGTTATGTCTACAATAATTTTTAATTTTAACTGAATAATTAAATATCAAGCTTTGTGCAGTCGGTAGAGTGTCTGCTTTTCAACCAAAACTTTCCAGGTTCGATTTCCGACGAAGACAAAAAATTGCTTTAGGGGTATTTCGGGTATGGGTATAGTAAATTTTTGATCTGTTCCAGTACCCTTTATCATTGGGATAAAATAAATGACAAAGAATAGTTTAGAGTTTTGATTATCGCTAAAAATAAAGTGAATATATATTTTTATGAAGGCGAAGTCTGTATACAATAGATATTGTTTTCCACATTTAAAGTTAGTATAGTAGTATCATAAAAATTATACAAAAACAAAACTATTGTATGTAATTGTGTGTGAAAAATATCCGTGTAAAAGCATCAGTAAGGGATTTCATCTCATAAATTTGGAATTATATAAAAACAAAATAATTACAATTTTCATGAAATTGTATTTAACATTTTAACATTATGACAATTGTCTTAATTTTTATTTGACATTTTGATTCAATATTTTTATGGTTACAATTCAATAATTAATATTTTTGAAATAGACTAGTAATTTAACATTCTACATACAATTCTATTAAGTAATTTAAGCTAAATATATTGAAATAGGATAATAACTGTTAATTGAGAAAGTTATTTTTGTGAATTATAACTGAAAAATAATTCATTGTAAATATTATTCCTAATAACGGATAATGTACTAATATGTAATCTATTAGTTCGTCTCAAGTAACCTTATAAACTCTTACAGACTGTGCAGTAAAGTATATGATAAAGTATAACTATTATTATAAGGTAACATATAATGAAAGTATATTTATTTCGTTGGTGATCTGTTCCAACAATTTAGTTTAAATTTAACAATTTTGAACTTCAGTTATGTTATATAAACAATATAAACTTGTACAGAAATAGAACGTAAGTTATATAACTACAAAGTTTTACTGTGAGCATGTAAATAATATAATATAATAAAATTTAATAATAATAGGGTATTTATTTGTGTTTGTCAGATTAGTAAATTTGTTCAGATCACCAGTGGATTTCAATTAAATTATATGCGTTGAATTGGGTAAAATCTATCTAACTCATTTCGTTTATATTAGATTGATCCTGATTAGTTACACTATATAGCTTGTAACATATAGCTTGTATCTCTTTTGTTTATATGTGATGAATTCAGAGTACACAAGCAGTTATTTTAACTATTGGTAAAACTACAATATCAAAAATAGTAGCAGGATTAAAAAGTTAAAAAAGATAAATTTGAAAAATCTATAAAGTTATAAAAAGATAAATTACGGGATAAAAATAGCATCAATCAACGGTATTCTATGAGTTTTTTTTTTATTACAAAAATGAAATATTATTAAAAAACTGGTTAAAAATAATTTATAAATTGGTTTTTGATATCTTGATCTTGACAATGATTGTACTTGATTTTAGTCACAATCATTCTTGAAGGAGGTATGTTGCTTCCGAAATGTTAATATACGAAAAAAATATATATATATATAATAAAAATTTACCGAAAAGAAACAAAAACTTTTATTTAAAAAAATATAAAATACATCACTAAAGACAACATTCGAGTAATAAAAGAAAATTTAGAAATAGAATAGAATCCAGATCCAGTTAAAATTATTATTATTTAATAGTATGTATAGAAATGTAAAATAGATTCAGTAAATAAAATGTTCAAAATAAAAAAAAAAACTCTGTTATTTTTAATTTATTTAATTCAATTTGAAAAAATTTATCAAGAATTAA
The DNA here is from genome assembly GCA_963942445.1 of Argyra leucocephala. Classification (NCBI taxonomy): domain Eukaryota; kingdom Metazoa; phylum Arthropoda; class Insecta; order Diptera; family Dolichopodidae; genus Argyra; species Argyra leucocephala. The sequence goes on from OZ012679.1 coordinate 1,706,037, forward strand.
AAAAAAATTTAAAACCATAAAACAAAATACGGCATTTTTACAACTGATGGCAATAAAGAAAATGGCATATCTTTTAATGATTCATTCTTAAAAGTATAATTACACTAATTATTATTGTACTAATATTAAATAGAAAAATTCTATTGTAAAAATTTTCCAAATTAAAAAACCAAATTTTTTGAATTATTATTTTGTTCAGATCTCATTCTAAGACTGTCATTTTAGATAATTTAATTCAAAGACCTGAAAGTACATTTATATAATAGTAATGATGAGAAAGAAAAATCAAATTTTAAAATTTATTCATTTTCACAGAGCTTAGGTTTTTCTTTAATCATTAAAACTATAAAATCAATTAGTTGGGTATACTTTTATTAGTTAAAAATATAAAATTTCTAAAGAAAATTATTTTTAATTAAAATAAAATAAAAAAAAATTAATGTTGCACGCATTTCTTTTTCCAATTGTAAATGTCGCATTTCAATACAGTAAAATTCAGAATTTTGCCTGGGATTGGGAATTTAACAAAACAATTATTACATATTTTGAAAATGATACTTGTTAATATTATTAAAGTCTCATTGAATTTTTATATTTATTATTTTTTCTACATGCTTGTTTATTAAAAAAAAATTAACCTTCATGAAATTGTGGAAAATTTTTAAAAAAGAAAAGAAAATAACGAAAAAAAGTACTATGATATTATTTTCAACCAATTAAATTGAAAATTTTGCACGCACTCCATTGGAATTTTGTTGTAATATTATTATTGTTATAATTTTTTGTTTAATTCAACAATTTGATAAACAACTTAATTGTTTTCCTCATCTTGTTATTAGAAAAACATAAAATTAACCAATGAAATTATAATTTGTTTTTTTTTTAAAATTATGGGCGATCTTGATTTGAAATTGGTACTGATGGTATATAAAAGTTAGATTGTAAAGTTAGGAGTATTATTTAGGCGTATTTTTTATACATTTTACTTTGATAATTTTATTTTAAACTGTTGTTATTTCTTTCATAATAAAAAATACGAAAGTATTAGAGATTACTTAACCTTAATCTTTGGCTATTCTATATAACACAAGAATAACTTTGGGCAGCCGAGATACAAATTGTTCGTATATACTAGTTTGGCCCGGAATTGTTTCTGTGTTCAATATTAAGACAATACATTTCATACAAAATCATTTAAAATTCAATTAAATTCAAAATTCAGTAATAAATCATAATTAAAAAAGGCAAAATAAACAAAAACAAGAAAATAAGAATAAATAAAATAGAAAAGACAATCAAAGTATCAAAAGAAAAATTAAAATTAAGGATTCAAATTATGAAGTCAAATAAAACTAAAATAATTTTTATAAAATTCATACATTAAAACAATTCTACTATTAGCTACTTGATTTGAAATTTGAGAAAACAAAATATGTTTAGGAAATTGTTTCGTTCATCATAACACTATTAGAACTCATCAGTAGGTATTTTTAGTGCTAGACTACCTATACAACTCCTATTTTCATTTTGATTGATTTTATAACTTATTAGAAGATGTCAATAGAACATGTGTGAGTTATAAAAATCGACCAAAATTTCATTGTAAAATGTATTTTTTTTTTTTTTAAATTTATTTTTTGAAATTTGATCTGAATTACTGTTATAACTTTTTAATATTTTATTAATTAATTGTTTTTTCAGGTGACGGCTATCTAGTGCTTTTAAATTATTTTTTATATTGTTGGACCATTTTATATCTATAAATGTACCTAAAAGTAAAATACGATAAAATTTTATAAATATATTTTATAGTAAGGAAATATTGAATTTGTTTATTTTTTTGTCCTTTTTCACTTTTCTTAAGATATAAATGTTCACCCTAACTCGGATTCAGTGACTGTGCTTTAATCTCTTTTATTTATTAATTTATCACAAAGTATAGCTGATTATTCTATCTAGTATCTATAGAATAAGTGATAATTTTTTCTGCACCGCTATCAATAGAAAGATTACCCTAATTATATCTAATTTAAAGAAGGTATATACGTACAAAACAGAACTTTATAAAAATTAATATAAGTAACTATTTTCGTGAGGTTAATTATAGTTTTTGCGACAATTGAAAAGGTGTTACTTTTGTTGAATTATCATTATGTGTATACCTATATTATATTTTCTACAATACAATTAATAATTATTCATTGGAAATTTTTTTTTTTATCATTGTATTTTACTTTTTTATTACAATAAAAAAAAAATATTGTAAAAATAAAAACAATAATTTTTTTTTTAAATCGTAAAGAAATAATAAATAAAATAAATTAAAAAAAAAAAAAACATTGTAGGGTTGTTATTGTTAAAACAACACTTTTGAAATGAATATATTAATTATTATTAGGATTATATTACATATTTTAAATATCATCTTTTTAATAATATTGTAATAAAAGATTGCGTGCTTTTTTTATTGTATTTTATTTATTTTTTTTTTTTTTTTAAGATGAACTCGACTTTAAGTAAAATACTATTAACAATTGTTAATTTGAAGGTTAAAGAAATTATTTTATTGTTTAATTATATTGTATTTGATGAGTATAAATTTTTCCAACTATTATTAATATTGTTATGACTATTATTGTTATTAATATTCTATAATTTTTATTTTTTATTTTGTTAATTCATGACTTTTCTATGTTGGATTTAATTAAAAAAAAAAACAAAAAGTATAACAAAAATTAACATCCAATTCTAATCGCATTTAAAAGAAATTAAAATGTAATTATAATTTTTAAATTAATCTTAGAATTAATTATAAATACTAGTAAATTATTAAATTAACTTTAATTTTGGAATTGTATATTTCCTGATTATTATTTATTCATTTGATTTAATTAATCCTATATAATACGTATAATAAATTTTGAGAACTATAATTTAAAAATTTAAACTTTAATTAAATAAATAAGAGACATTAATCACAAAAAAGTTGACAAAACATTTAGTTTGATTGTTCATGATAGCCACTATGGTTTTAAATATCACCGATCCACCGGTGATTTGATGACATTATGTACGAAAACAAGAACCTGTTTGCATAAGTTATATGCAAGAAAAAGCAAATAATATAACTGTAGATGTTTTTAAAGCGTTTGATTGAGCAATATAATATGATCGAGATCTAATGCCAAGCAAAAGATCTGGCTTTCTATTTGCTTTATTGAATCAAGTGAAATTTTTTTTTCGAATCGTTCAATTCAAGTCTTAGTTGATGGATTTGGGTCTGAAACATTTCAAATAAACAATTATTTTACAAACTTTTATGGATTTACCACGTGTAATCTAATACAAATTTTTGACAGCACTTTGGTAACATCTTATGATTTTGTCAACCAAAAAATACATTATCATCAATTCTTTTAACAATGATTTGACCGCAATAGCGAACTGGAGATTAACAAAACAAAGTTGAGTAACTCAGAACAGAATTATTTCCAGGAAAACTATAATTTTTGATCCCATATAATATTTGATATTACAAAAAACTTAACAAAATGACTGCGCTTCTATTATGGTGTTAAAGCATTTGAATAAAGCCCAACAACTGGTTATTTGTCTTATCACTGATCTTAATATTACTGTTCATATTGGGTATTATTAGACGATGTCACTAGTAATCTCAACATAGGCCAATACTACATTAGGTCGCTATTACAAAGTTGGATGTCAACAGTTAACACTTATCTATGTATTGGTAAGTATTTTTCATTTATATAACCAATCTTTCTTTTTTCTAAGACTTCTGTCTTTACCTAAATTATTAAATCTTTTATTAATTATGTAAATATCTCATATATTTTATATATTTTTTTTTAAATGTGAATATGCCGTCGTCTTGTAAAAATCAGCTGTATGTATACAAATGTAAATGTAATTACCAATTCATATTGGTATTAAAAATAATGAATGAGCGATTGTTAATACTTAATATTAAAATTTATAATAAAAATAAAAGAAAAAAAAAAATAGATCACATCAGTCATTTTTCATGACCATTTGTCGAATAAAATCAGAAATATTGGCTATTTAATCCATTCAGCAACAGATCGAAACATCTATCAGGACATCGTGGCGAATATGATATCCCATTATGGATTGGTAATAAAAGAACAAGAAGGACCTTTCTATAAATATTCAGGCCAACTTTAGGTATTTTGTCCTTGCGGTTTGTAAGCGTTTTTACATTAATTCTAGGACAGTTTGATTCTAATAACTCTAAGAGCCAAGTTTGAAGAATATTGTAATGTGTTTTGACTTAAATAGTATTTAGAAGTCCATTGTATTCAGCTAAAGGCAAGAAAATCTTATATTTATATTTTACAATATTTTATTGGTGACAGTAAAATGGATATATACAACAACTAAACAGTTTTAAGACTTACATTTTCTTCTCTTGAAATGTTGAGTTGATTTAAAACTATATTTTCAAGTTTTGCAGCGTTAGCTAAGTTCTTTGTTGTTTGATAAATACAAAAAAATAATTTTTATAATCGTTCTAATTTCGCTATATTGTTCTGTTCGAATGGGAGCACTATTCTTTGTTCACTATTCTTCTATTCTCTATTATTTGACATAGAACAATTATTAAAGATTAATATATATTTAAAATAATAGTTACAATCCCCTATTTCTTTTTTATTTCAATAATACGCTTTAAAAACTACCCTATAAGATTTATTTTTTTAAAAATTTACTTTAATTTTACACAAAAAAATACTTTAATAAAATTCGTTTCTAATAATTGTGGAAAAACTTTTTATTTTTTTATTGTCAAAGTGAAATTATTAATATCTCTGCCATTATTTATAAATGTCCATGTTTTACAAGTTTGAAATAATTCTTTTATAATAATAGAATTAAAAAGTAATTTAAAATTCTGAAATATTGATACAATGTTTTAACACTATGTACATATATTATATTATATATTATATAGAAAAGAAAAAAAAAAGCAAAAAAAAAGCTTGTTGTGATAAAAGTTAAAGCACTCCTTTGACATTTTATTTATCCTAGACTATTAAAGGATATCAATTCTACATTTTTAATATGAAAATCTATATGAAAAAGTTTTGATTTTCTTACATTATTTTTTTTTTTTATTTTTGTTTTTGTTAACTATGATTAAATACTTAGTTTATGATGTAAAGCTTAGAAATATATAAAAAAGAATTTTTTTTTTATCTTTATAATAATTGAGCCCACTATAAATATATTAGAATAACTAACATTATAATTTCTTTATGTAATATTAAAAAAAAAAGCAAAAACAAATTAATAAAAACAAAACAAAAAAAAAAATTATATGTTTGATAGCCAGGTTTGGAGTGTATTTAATGTTTGGTCCTTGTTTAACTTGATTTGTGGCAAAAGTTTTTTTTCTTCTGCAGATCAGGTTCATTTTTCCACTTCTATATTTTAACTACCCCCATTATTTTTTCTTCATATAAAAATTATTTTTTAGTTGACAAAGATTAAGTTGAAAGGACACCCACTGTTCGAATACATGGATACTATGCAGTGCATATTACAAAAAAAAAAAACAAAAACAAAAAATTAAAATTAACTTTGAATGATGGCGGTGTTTTTTGGCGCCATGGGATTTTCATACTTTTTTCTCAGCACAGAAAAAAAAAAGTGATAAAAAGAAAAAAATAAAAACAACAAAACTGAATGAGCCAAATGAAAAACTTTGTATTTTTTTGTTTTTAAAAAAAATTGTTTTAAAAGTCTCAAGGAGTTTGAGAAGTAATTTGAAATTATGATGATAAATAAGAAAAGCGAAAATAAAAAAAAAATAATAAAATAAACCAAAAAACTCAGACATGAATAAACCTACTCACAAATTTGTGGAGGTTCTGTATGTTAAAGAACAGCAGTGTTTGGAAACAATTTTTATGTTATGACATATTTTTCAGTTTCTTATAATATAACTATTTATATATCAAATTTACTGAACATTAATTATATCGGGCCAAGTTTACAGGTCCTTTTCCCATTTGAGATGTTGGCCTATTATTTTTTGTTGTTATTTATTTTATCCGAATTGTACAAAGTCAAAAAACAAATAAAGCATTTTGCTTTCATTGGGAACCAAACCTTTTGTGACATCCTGCGTGTTGTTCAATATATATGTATTCGTTTTGTGATTGTGAAATTCGTATCTAAAAATAAATGGTGAAATTTACAGCTTTACCATATTTTTATTTTTTATTACTCCATCTGTTTCGTTATTAGTAGAAAAGTATACACTCAAATTCGCTTAGGTAATTACAATTACAAGTTATGGTAAAGAAAATATGTTCTTTTCCAAATATATTATATATCGATGGGATAGTTCACACTACTTATGCAATTATGTGCAGTTTTTTTCAAAATTCTGATGATGCCACATGTGTGTGTTTTTTTATATATCGTTTTATCTTCCGAAAATTTTCAGAAACGCGCAATGAGCCACGTCAAATTAACATAGACTCATGGAAATGGTTAAATGAACGTAAGTATAGGAAGTAAGGAAAGTGAAAGCAGTAGTGAAAATTTTTATTTTTGTTTTGTGCCAAATTGAGCTTAACACATTCCTCCTTTATTCTAGTTATGACTAATGAGCAATGAGTAATCCAATATGACTCATGAGCAATTTTATTCAGACTTGAAATTTATTTTCTGATCTAGAGTTCATCCAGAGGTGTTCAGATATCATTTTTCGATAGAAATTTGTTAACTCTTCTATTTGGTTTTTGATGTGAGCTACCAGTGAAGATCCTAAACATCTCTGCCTTTAGAAATATTAGTCATTAAAATATGGATTATAAATTTAAATTAATTTGATATATTAATATAGGTTTTATTTGTATATATTAGGTTCTCATATATATATATATATATGTGTATATAAAGATATGGGTATATTATTTTTCAATAATAATTTTTAATAATATTTAATTCAATTATAGATAGATTATAAGTCTGCTTAAGTTTTTAAAGTGATATGAAAATAAGAACTAGAGCATGAGCTCATGAATTGAGTATGAATTACAAAAGTTTTCATGTGAACTTAAGTCGAAAAGACTTAAAATGCCATTTTAAGTAACAGTGAATATTTCCATCAAAAAGTATGCAGAGAGATTATGAACACAGTTCGATCGATGTACCTAGGTAATATAAAAAATATGGTGCAGAAAACTTTTTCTTGTTGATGTCACTCACAAACATGTATTCTTGTGTAGAGGATCAACTTCTTTTAAAAATAGTACAAACAAAAAAAAAACAAACAAAACTCGACTGTGGTCGTAATAGAAGTGATTATATTAAAGAAAAAACCAAAAACAACATGAATAAAAGACAATTTTCTACTTTTTTTTTCTTGTATCTATTTTTTTTTTTTTTGTAATTTGTTTTCTTTTTAGTACAGTGGTTTTTTTGATCAAAGAAAACATCAAGGAGGAAAATTCTCCATTTTAATTCCTTTGAAAAAGTTTTCTTTATAATTTTCTACCACTCCAATATATTTTTTTTTTCTTTTTTCGACTTTCTTCTCAGAATATCTAAGAGTTTATTTTTTCTTTTTCTGTTTTTTCTCTTTTTGTAACGGATACTCGAATAGAGGAAAAAGCTTTTTCCTTTTTAATTTACCTGTAATTATAATTGAAGAGTTTCTATATATATATATATATATTTAGTATTCATAATGAATAGAGATATTAAATTAAAAATGGAGTTTTATTTCATTTGAAAATATGTACATAGATAATACTATTCATATAATTTATATAAGTTATAAATAATAATTAAAGTAAAAAAATTTTAATTAAAGTTTAAATTATATAATTAAAAATTATTTTAAAATTCGTATTTATGTAACTAAAACACAAGCCTATCATAATTAATTGAAATTTTTTTGAAGTAATCGAAGCCTAATCGTAATTTTTTTGTATCGAATGTTGGTGAAACATTTTTAAAGTGATAAAATGAAAATTTTAAGTTTTGTTTAATTTAATTTATTTAAATATGTTGATCCATTTCGGTTGTTACATAATCATAAGAAAATTAATTTACCGAAGATTAATTAATTACTAACTAATTAGTTTTCTGTTGATGGTATAGTAATCGAAATCAATTTCAATAAATTCAGTGAAACAAAACTTTAGGCGCTTATTTTATTATCCTGTATATGAACTTTAAAGATAGTTAAAGGGATCACAACATTTTGAGTGTGCTATAAATTAAAAAATAATTAGTATTTGTAAAAAGTCGTATTTAATGTCATTATGAATGGTTTTCCATCATTTTAATTTATTCTTAGCACTACATAATTGTTTTTGTTATTGATTTATCTTAGACAAGAACCATATACGTAATAATTTATTTACAAAAAAATTTTAATTTAATTTTAATTCTGGAGAGGAAAAGAAGAAATTCTAATACTTTGATAATTTGCGGTAATTAAAATTTTTCTATGTTTAAGTGTGTGTGTACTTATGTATTGTACTTTTTCTTTACATGGGGTGAAATTTTAAATTGAAATTTCTTTAGTTTCGCTACATCTCCTTTAAAAGAATAATAATGAAAATCAGCATTGAAATGCTTCAAATATTTGTACCGTACTTTTTTCAATTTACAGATTATATATAATGATAAAGATAGTAATAAAAATTATAATAATAATAATTATAATAACCCTGCTACAATAAATTTATAAAAAGTTATATAACAAAAATCAAAGTATATTGAATCACATCCTAACAGGTATTAAAAAATCTTTTAGTTCAATCTAGCATTTTAGAATTTTCTATTAAGTCGATAATAATTAAATTCATTGTCTAGAAAAGCAAATAAGCTGGACCTAAAAAAATATATATAGCCAATAGAAAAGAAAATTATTTTTGATTCAATATTAATTTTACGAAATGATTCAAAATTTGGAAATTTTTATTAGAATCTATTAGATAAAAATTCAAAATTTGGGAGAATGAATATTAGAATAAAAATAAATTTAAAATTAGGTTTAAGTTAGAATTAAAAACTGATAAATTATTAATTCATTGCAATGGTTAACACACGTAAAATTATTTATTTAATATTTCACTTACACATAATTACTTCTATTTTAATGCATCGATTGTTTTTATTAAATTTCACATTTATTTTATTTTTTATTATTGCTTTGTTAACAAACCTTTTTTTTTCTATACTTAATAATTAAAATAAAAATTATTTAGAATTGTTTTTTTGTGTTTTAATAAAAGAGAAGATCAACAGTTCTACCATTAAATTACATACTTTTATTATTATTTATATTTTTTTTTTTTTATTATTTTGTTTTTTAATTTCAAGTGATTTTGCAAATAAAAATTATAATTTTAAATTATATATTATATAAAATTATGCTATATAATGTATATTAATTAAATATTATGTAATAATTAAAATAAAATTTTTAATAATTATTCTAAATAAAAATAAAGCAATTCTTTTATAGAGGTGAATGATTTTTGAAAGTTAAATATTACTAATATTAATAATATTTATTTTTTCATATAGAAAAAAATGATTGAAAGAGTCTTCAGTTGTCATTGGTATTGTTTTGGGGCACAGACTGGACTGAAGAATTGTATCGACTGTAATAAACTAAAAATTCATATTATTTAATTAAAATAAAAAAATTATAATAAAACAGGAAATTATTGGACCGATATTTTTACTTGTTCAAATATGTTGATCGATTTCAATTGTTACATAATCATGAGAAAGTGGATAAACAGAATGCTTTTTAATTACTATAAATCGATCTTCTGATGACGAAGTAATAACTGAAATCGATTAAGATATTTGATAAAAATTGTGAAACATATCTCTAGAGCTTTAATATTTATTTAATTTTAATAATGATTCACCTAGAGCCTACAGCATATTCTATAAATTATATTATTATTAAGCTTGGCAGTAATTGTTTTTCACATCAAGACCTTAACTGATTTATTTTCTGACATAAGCAATCAACTATTGGGTATAAGTACAACGAATAGGCCACAAGACTACGTACCAATATATTTTTTATTTATTGGACGTATGTGTCTGTCCACATCAATATCAAGATCAACATCAAGACCTTAACTGATTTATTTTCTGACATAAGCAATCAACTATTGGGTATAAGTACAACGAATAGGCCACAAGACTACGTACCAACATTATTTTTTATTTATTGGACGTATGTGTCGACATGAAAAAGGCTTGACAATTTTATCAAACACGGTGTATTTATTCAAACAACTAACGAATATCGCTGTCACGACATTTCACGTGTGTTAAATAAATTTTTGATTGTTACTGAACTAGATTACTCTTTAGATGCTGATCGAAGAAGGATTTTAGAATAAGTTTTAACATTATCTAAAGTTAGAGATGGTCGTCTATATGCTACTCAGTTTATGCTTGTATTACTAGGTGCAAAAATACTAAATTTTGAAGTTTGTAGTATACCTATGATAAATCGCAGGTTTTTATAAAGCATTGTGTCTACATATTTTATAGAATTTTCATATGGTGTAACGGATTATAGTAATCATTAATTCATAATTTATTTCTACAATTTTATTAACTATAAAATTTTTAGAATAATTTTTTCTTTCTATCAAATTATTTCCTGATGTTCTAAATATTATAATTATTAGATAATAATACGTATCCGTCCGTAATTGAGAAAATGTGTGAAATTATATCTTAAACAAGAATTTCTAGTTGTTAACAAATATAAAATTTGGAATATTTTAAAAAGTGTATATAGTAATTATATGAAATAAAACTATTAAACTATCCTACTAATAAATTATTCGAGAATAGAATTAAAAAACAAAAAATGAAATTATAATTTTGACTTATTCACTAACAATAATTTTCATAATTAATAAATTATATATTATAATATATTTTTAATAAAAAAAAAAAAAAACTTATTAAATGTAATTATCCATTTAATTTATTCTTTTCAAATAAATAAAAACAAAAAAAAAATTAACGCATGTAAAACAAGAGAATTGCATGAGCTCTACGATGCATATTAAATAAATCCTCCTTAAGTGATAGGTAATTGTTTTGTAAAATTATTTGTGATTTGTGAAAATTTTAAATTTCTAAACACTTTAACGATGACGTACGTATATATATATATATTATAATCTAGCTAGAGTGTTGGATCAATTAAATTGTACATTCATGGGACGAAATTGTGTTTACAAGTTGTTTTATTCTACCGACGTTTCATATTTATTGTATACGTATATTTAGTTACACTACAAGCATATACAAGTAAATTAAATTGTAGTTAGATTTATTCAATTTTTTTTTATTAAATAATAAAATTCAAATTTATTTTCGTTAATAAAATTTTAAATACTTCGGAAGCAGTTTTCTAATTTCTGATTAAATTAAAGATAAACGAAAGAATTTTTAATCGAAGGAATGCATTTTTCTTTATGTAATATTTTACTTTATTACAACAATGTTCAGACGAAATAAAAACTATAATGCCACATCTTAAATATTTCTGGTGAGGTATACAAGATACATATCCAGTTCGTACACAGTGCAAAAGTTCAACATTAGAGAGACCTGTTAACATTTGGTTGATAAGTGACTGAAAAATAGATGAAATGGCTACCCTTGCACAGTGCAAACAGTTCTGTTCTTTATGCCTCATGGATGGGGCTACAGGACAATGATGATAACACAGTGCAAAAATGTGGCTCAAAATTGGCTACGGAAATACATTTGTATTATTGTAAATTGTTTATATAGAAATCTTTTCGAATATGGAACTATATTCCAATAAACGTGTTTCCCCAATGCAAAAATATATCTTTATACAATCTACAAAAGTTCAAGAGTAAAATATTAACAAATTGATTCAAAATATTTCTACTGATCAAAAGGGACATACAATTTATTTCGTTGCTACTGTTGTCGTTACTTATAGTTTTGTCTGCAGCCCCGTCTTTTTATATGATATAGAATAGAGGTGTATATGACAAATATTTTTGTATAATTTCTTTCGAATCTAAGCATATAAAACTTCCCGGCGGTAGACAGGCAGTTTGCATTGCTGCTTCGTAATATGCGGCGTTTGGATAATAATATCCTCGATGCTTTTGCATAGTAGTTTCAACATATCTAATCTATTGATATTAGCTACATATTATATATTTTTTTTTAGAACTGAAGATGATGCTTAAAACATAGAAATTCTATTTCAATAACAATGTATTAAAAAATTGGTGTTTGAATAAAACTGAAAAAATGTGTATGTTTGAAATTTGAAAATCAAAATTAAAAACAAAAATACAAATTGATTAATCAAAACAATTAACATCAATTTTATCTTAACTATGTTACCTAACCATTACACAGTTTTACATTAAATCTCTAATCTGATATTACCAGCATCGTTAAACAAATAAAACATATTTTTAAAGTTGCATATTCGGAACTGTTCTAATTATATTCTTACCACAAGAGAAAATACCATTTAAAGTATTGAGCATAGCGCCAATTGAAATATAACGCCATTGAAAATATCATTAAAAAAATAAAAATAAAATGTGTAATACCGTTAATAGTAAATTTTATATAATGTATAGATTTGCTGTACTCTAAATTATCTCTCTATAAGTTAAAGTTTAGAAAATTTATATTTTAAAAGAAGAAAAAAGCATAGAAATCTAATATAATTCTAGTTAAAACAAAAAATTGCGATTAAAAAAGAAAATAAAAAATCAAAAAAATCAGAAATTGGAAAAACGCACAAAATGTTGATCATAAGAGACCATATCGGATTTATTACTCTTTGCGCCAGTGGACACATTTTTTTTTTTTTGTACTCGTATTCATCTTCATTTTTTTTTCTGAATTTGTTTTCTTTGTTTTGCTGTTGTTTTATATATTGTTTTACATTAAGTTGAAATCACATTTTAACTGTATGAGCTCATATATATATAGCCGCCCAGTACTACCTATAATATTTTGTTTTTATTGTCGTTATGTTTCGGACGTGTATATTGAAAATGAGAAACTTAATATATATAATATATACACATAATATAGTTGATAATATGCACTAAATCACAACTGTATATATACTATATAGTTATAGTTGTCTTTAATATTGAATATGGACTGGACATACATACGAAATTAGCATTTTAAACTATCTACAGTTGAAAAACAGTTGAAGATCACAATCACAGAATACTAATTGGAATTAAACTGTGCTCTATATGCGCGGATGGTTTCATTTCATTCATTCAGGAAAAATAAAAATTATCAAGGCTATGTATATCAGTATATATATATGTATGTAATATATTGTATGTATATATAATATAAATTCTGTCATTTCAGCTGGAACATTTTTAGATAGAAATGTTATTTTTAGTTTGCTGTTTTTTTTTTTTAAGGTTTAAAATAAAAAAAAAAATAAAAGAAAGAACAAATTGTTTTTATTTTATTTTTTTTTTGTACTGATCATTGCTTTTCTATACATACTTGTAGGTATATTGTAGAACTCTGTTTTTTTTTAAAGGCTGATTTTCACTTTGTCAACGTTTTAAAGTTTGTTTTTGTTCCACACGCCACTTGAGAGGGTTTTGAGTAAATCAAAATCACTAAAAAATTAAAATAAATGTTTTGATTAATGAATAAATATCTTATTATGTTCTTGTACAGAGTAGCGGACATAAGCTATAGTGGTAATACGATAGGGTTTTCCCAAAGAATTATAGGTAGATATTTAAATAGATAATAGATAATAGATATTTAAATAGATTTTTTTTTATATATTTTGTATATAACATACATATACAAAACAACCAAAAATTTGTGTGGTATTTGTTGAAAGTCTGCCTCAATGAAATACAATTGCTGTGTTTATTTTTAAGAACATTTGGAAAGTGGACAGCATCTTTTAAAATTATGAATACACTTTGAATCGAATGTGTGCATTTAGCACAACATATTTTTTTTCTTCTAAAAACATAGATTTTAAATTTACTTGTTCAAAACATATGTTTTTGCAAATGTACAAAGAAATTAACTTTGATATCCTGTTATGTCAAAAATGAGTCTTAAATAGCGTTCATTTGAATTTTTACTAAGTGAAGTGTAGAGTAGTATATTATAAATTTAGCATTATAAAATAAATTGCAAGTAAACAAAAACATTAATGACAATTTCGAGTTCGATAGCAATTCGAATGCGTTAGCAAATTAAATAACCTTTATATGCTTTCGAATTTGATACGCCGTACCAATGAATTTTATATTCGGATAACAAATTCGGAAAATCTTTTGAATTCGATTTTCATACACGTGAGGAGATCTGTATTTTAAATTGGTGTATTTGCTTCGGTGTTGGGTGTGGATGTTTCAGAAACTATGAAATAACTAAATACGACTACATATAGCTGAATTAAAATATTTTAAAAATGAATTGAAAAATCGAAATATGACTTATAAACCAAAATAGACTCAGGCGACTGATCTACATGATATATTTATACACCTGTAATTATATACATACATATATATATTTTGTTTTGTTTGGTGAAAAGGTAATAAGAAACAGCATAGAAAAAAAAAAAAAATGAAAAAAACGAGATCAAGACCATCAATGAATTGAAATTCTAAAGAAGTCGTCCACAGCATAATATTGTTAAGAAATTATATTGAATTTTTTTTTTTTTTTAAATTACTGAAAAGTTTTTTGGTGACTTATGTCTTGTTTTTCTATAGAGACTTATGATCAGTTTTGGTTTTTATGTCCTGGACAATATAAAATGTATAATGGGGAGAGATTGTCTTTTTTATTGTTTGTTTTTTTTTTTTTTTTTTTAATAGCGTTGTTCCATTTGTAATTTGCTTGTTTAAATTACAATTTAGATTGTTTTTTTATGATGTTTTTTTATTTTTGTTTTTTTTTTTTCTTAAAGTATTTAAAATAATTTTAGTATTTTTTGTTGTTGTTGACAAATACACAATAAAAGCCTTAATATGAACAAAAACAAATCTAACAGTAAAAGAGAAAAATTTCTGAGTAGCATTTTGTGAATAGAATTAAAAACGGAGCCATAAACCACCGGTGTGTGTATGAGACAAAAAAATCATATTAAATAGTTTTCAAATTTAATGAGTTTTTGTCAGTATGTATGTAATATTAATACCTCATAGTTGTTGATAGATTCTAAGCTATTTTTTGAAGATATAGGTTTAAACTATTTGCCTAATTGAACATTTTTTTAATTTTTTAATAGTTAAAACCTAAATTGAATTTTAAGATCTCGGTAATTTTAATAATAGATATTTTCAAAACAAAATTTGTCTATGGTAGTAGTAATTGGTCTTAAGAAATTTGAAATAAAAAATAATGTTACATTTTTTTTGTAAGTAATTACAATTCATATAGCATTTGATATATTATTGACACACTACTATTTTTGTTAAAATGATTTTCCATGTTCCACATAATTTACTTTCGAATTTTTGTTTAATAATAACTTTTTTTTTATTTGTTTTAAAGTTCTTATAATAAAAGCTTAGTTCTGGTTTTCTTTGAGAACTTTAAAATTGTTAATTATAGTTTTAATAGTCACGGAATGGTTTATATATATAGAATAAATAACACAAGGAGACAAATTATTGCTAAATTTGATATATTGAATGTTGAAAAAGTAATTCAAGTTTCTGTCAAGCCCAATTTCAATTAAATGAATCGATCGATTTTAGAATGTATAACATTATATAGATCATAAATTATATAAATGCTGGAATATGTGCATATTAAGTTGAGAAAATGATCAGTATTCTATCGTCACGTGTTTTGTAGTGTTTCAAGATGATTTCGAATGAAATAATTTAGGTTTTCGGGAGAGGAGCTCAAATAGTTTTCAAATATGGTTAAATAAAATTAAAATTAAATAAAACGCTTGTTGTTGTTTCACTAATTAATTAGTGAAACAATAATCAGTGTTTTTTTCAATTTAATTAAATATTATATTAATTTCTAAAAATTATGTTTCATCAAGTGCCAACCAAAAAATCTTTAGATTTTTTACTGTTAAAGGTATTTGTTTTCGTAATAATTAATAGATACATTTAGAAAATGTATAAAAATATCCTTACAATAGGTATATAAATATATTCATAAATACCCTTGTTTTTATCAATGCAAATCTGCAATCAATCTGTATATTCTGAATTTTTAAAAACACTTGTCAGTTTTCTAAATGCTGTTCATAAATGTAAATTCAAAGTCTATACGGACGTCAACTTGACGGAATAAGAATTTTTAGTATGTATAAATGTAGAATATCGATAATTAATTTAGATCTAGTTAAAATATAGGTAGATTTTGCTTTCGTTATTGTAAATTGCCCCAATTGTTGGCAAACTTGTTGTCAGTTTGGAGCATTTATAAAAACACCCTTCCTGCAATATACTCCTAAAATACCTTATAATATGTATAAATATACATTTACAATATGTATTAATACATCAATAATACATACAAAAATAATATGCTGTAGGCTATAGGTGCAACATTATTAAAAATAAATATTAAAAGCTAATAGGTATCCCTATAATTTTATTAAATATATATCTTAATCGATTTCGGTTATTACACCATCATCAGAAGACTGATGTAGTAATTACACTTGTGTTTTTTTTTTTTAAATAATACCTGTAATATTATTTATTTATAGACTTTTAAGAGATTTAGCTTTATTAGGTCTATCCGGACGTTTATCATATTTTTATGTTAGTTTTGAGCTGATCAAATTTCATATGCTTCCAAGTATGTGAATCTCTTACCCTTTTCTACAAATGTCAAAATTTCTAAATTACTTGTTTATTGTGCAATCACGATGGTTTTCTATATCGTTTGAGTAATTTTTTCGTTAAATGTGTATGACTAAAACTAATTGTTGTTCTGCATCTTCATAATAGCTTAGATGTATGTGTTTTTTTTATGGAGTGTTCTATGTATTGTGTAATTTTTAATTAAAATTGAAATAAAAACTTTTAACAAAATTAGTACCCTGAGCCGGTTTTAAATTCAATATTATTCTAATTAGTATAGTCATATATGTCCATTACACCACAGTAGTCGCATTTTTGTTCAGGCAATGAGACCGACTTAAAGTAAAATTTTAATGTTTAAGTGCTGTCTTTAAGTGCATTCTGCTCAGAACCACTAATTTTTTTTTAGAATATTCAGCTCAAGATATAGAACATATCATATTCTTCTACAGATGTTTTCAAATCCTTTTACTTTATTCCTATTATTAGAATACAAAATGATAATTGACATTGTACTGAATACAAGGAATATGATTTTGGAAGAAAAAATATTAAATTTATAATCAAAAATATGATGGCTAAAATATTTGGGTCACAAAGTGTAGAAAAATATATTACTTCAAATGTTGTAAATCCTACAGAAATAATTTTCAATTCGTTTTTTGTGGTGTAAATCAATCTGAATCTGAGGTCAAAGAATTCCAATCAATTCCCATAATTAAAATATTTCAATTTTATATGAATATTTTCTTGTTTTATATCTAATTTATATAATTTTACGAAAATAAATTACCGACGCGACGGATTATTAACAAATTCATTTTAATTGAGAATAAATTTCCAATGGTATTCTAAATCTTAAAAATTATTCGACCAAAATTATTTATTATTCCACCCCTTAAAATTATAATAAAGAAAATGCAAAAAAAAAAAAAATTCTTAATAAAAATTGATTAAAATATAGGACTTTTTTAAACTAAAAAAAAAAAAAAAAACAATGCAAAAATTCATGAATCTTTCATTAAGGTCGATGGATTTTCTTAGATTTTTATTATATAGTGTCAACAATGAATATCAAATATATTTGAGGGAAAATGAAAGGAAGGAAGGAAGGAAGGAATTATTTAAAGATTTTTTTTTTCTTTTTTGCTTTTTACTTGATAAAATTAAAATTATGGTAAAATTATGTAAAATTACATAAATAAATCTATATCTATAATATTACAAGTGGTATAAAATTATAATTTTTATGTTCAATGACCTTTCTTCTCACTCTATAATATATATATATATATATATATATATATACCTATATATTAATATTATAGTTAGATTTAGAATTCAATTTTTGGTTTTTATGTTTTTTTTTTTTTTCAAATCATTAAAATTTTTCATAACCATCACCATATATAAAACACTAAATTCAAGTATATTGTATAATATTAAAATAAACTAAGAAAATAATAATCAGTAACAACAAAAGCAGCAGTAGCAACAGCAGCAGCAGGGCAAAATTTATTTAACTTAGGTTTTTCTAACAATATTCAGGTAATAAGCAATTCAAATTTTCTAGACATTTTGTATAAATTTACGGAAATGCCGGTGATTTTTGTTTTGGTTTTATTGTTTGTATTTTTTTTTTTTTTTTTTTTTTTTTTTAATTTTGCATATATTGTTGGGATAACCTAAATAAAATATTATATAAAGTTTTTATGGTGGAAAATTATGCCGTCATTGATCAGCTGATTTTTGATTATTCCAACTTACAAAAAAAAACAAAAATAGGTCTGTTTTTGTTTTGGAAATTTGTTTGTTCTAAAAGAAAACAACAACAAAATAACGGAAATTTTATTCAAAAATTCAAAAAAAAAAAAGTTTTTATTCAAACTTTTTGAATTTTAACGAATAAATTATTAGGGAAAAAATATGTATTTGAAATTTAAAAACAAATTTTTTAAAATTTAAAAAAAAATATATTTAAACATGGAATAAGAGGGTTTGCAGAAAATTTCAATTTAAAGACAAATATTATATTTTATAGGTCTTAACATTTTGTTGTTTATTTTTTAAGTTGTCGGAGTATAATTAATACAAATGCTTGCGAGAGAGTAAAGTCATATTGCGTTAGGATCAACTGCTAATTATTACAATGTGCTGACTGCAATCAATGGTGTTTTCATAAACTAAGCCCTATTGGCCTTATTACTTATATTGACAAGTATTTTGTTCATTATCAAAATGTTACAAATGAAGTTTGTTTATAAACATTTCTAAGTTAGCAGGAAAATTGCAAGATTATAATAGATAAGGCATGACAGTCAGTTGTGTTGCTGTAATTATTTATAACGCAAAACTGTAAATGTAGAAAATTCAAATTTTAACAACTTTATCAAAAAAAAAAATTTTTCTGCAGTATGTTTATAAAAAGCCTAAATATGTTATGTTACTATATTCACACTGGTATTGACAATTTACTATACTCGACTAGACTTTCGTTTACATTGGATTCTTGAAACTGATGCCGCTCTTCTATATGTGTGTTAATATAATCTCTAATTGAAATCTGAAAGAGAGATAAGTAATTCGTTTATAAGCGGTGTTTTGTTTTTTCTTTAAATATTTTATTGAAATTTGAAAGTATAAAAATATTGTTTTAATTATATTAAAAACAAAAATAAAGAAGCTAAAATTATAACAGTGTTGTAAATTTATTGGAAAATAGAACCATTTCGATATACTATTCTCAAAATATTACAAGTCAAACAGTTTAAATTTATTAAGTATATAGTTAGAATAAATTTAAAATGTTCTAACATTTTTTGGTATAAAATTTCACTATAAAATTGTATAATTGTTAATTTTTATATTAAGATCTAATATATATGATTATGCTTAAAATTATATTTTGTTTGCTTCTTTTTGTACAATTGCATTGTTTAATATGTTTGTATTAAACATAAATAAATAAATATCTAAAAAATAATTACATTTTTTTATAACATTTTTAATTATTTTACTCTAATTTGAATCAAAAATGTCTACATCTATAATTTAATTTGTTGGTAAAGGGGTGGTAAACATGTTCTTATAATGGATTTTCAAAGTCTAGTTTGTACAGACACAATTTAATATATTTACAAGCTTCACAAACTTTATGTATTATACCTAAACTCGAAGAGATATTATTTTCGAAGTTAGCTAGTTTGTTCGTAACCGAATACAAGGTTAGATCTATTCAGTTTATTCCCATAGAAGTTATTTTAAAGACAAATAAATTTGAAATAATAATAAAATTATCAAATATATTATATACCATACAATAAAAATAAGCATTTACTATTTTATTTATTAATTTTTTTATTTACAAACTTAATTTAAGCAAGTTATAATGATTTATACTTTATTAAATTAATAAGCTAAGATTAAAGATTACAAAAATATAGGTATAAGTCTGATGTATAATCTTAATATAAGTAAGTTTAAATTCAATTGAGTTTAATTTTGGGAGGTTTTAAAAACATATTTTTAAATTCGGTTTAAAAGAGATTCGGCTATATAATAAATTATTACGTATGTGTGGTTGTTGTCTAAGATAAATCAATAAAAAACAATTTTATGGTGTCAAGAATAACTTGAAATGATGAAAAACAATATTCATAATGAAATATTGAGTAAGATTTTTTTTATCAAACTTGCTCGAAGGATAACCAAATACTAGTTGACTATTAATATACCTTAAATTGTTACAGTTTTTAATTATAACTTTCATTTTTAAATACATATACAGTATAAAATATTTTTATGCATTTTTAGACAAATTTTTAGCGAATAACAAGCTTAAAATTTCAGCCAAAATACTTAGAAATAATTGAGAGAGGTCAAAATTTAAAATTTGTTCAATGTTAAAGAACCAGCTAAGTAAAAAAATAAATTATTAGCTTAAAAACATTTATATATTATGTTTTCCGGTGATCTATATGCAACGATCGAAATTTTAAAATATTTTTTTGTTAAATTAGAGTTTTTTAATAAATTCTATGAACGCATTTTTTATGCATGAGTGTAAATTAGAAATTTATTGAATGTAAATGGAGGTGCATTCATAAGATAGCGGCGTGCAAATTACAAAAACATTCAACATTTTGGGGGTTAAAAGTAAAAAATGTAGTAATATCAAAATTTGTGAAAAAACGTTAGAATTACAAAATATCTAACAGTTTATGTTTAAATAATTTTTATAAATTTTGGATTTAAAAAAAAATTCAAAACAATTACAATGAAAAATTTTGAAAATTTCGGTTACGTTTTTAAAAATACGAAAACAAAAAAAACGAAATTAATAAAACATAAAAACTAATAAAACGCAATTTTCCAATCAATGTTTTACAAAAATTGAAAAAAAAATACGATATTGAATTTTCTTTATTTCTATTTTCAGTGGTTTTTAGTGGTTTTTCGATTTTTTATTATTATTTTCTTTTAATTTATTGTTATTTTGCAATTTAAGGCGTTTTTTTATGATCACAGGTTTAAAGGCGTGGCAATATAAACATTCACTTTTTTTTTTTTTTTTTAATGTTATTGTTCAGTGTTCAATGTTTGTTTGTTTTATTATTTTTTATCTATTTTTTTATTTGTTTTTTTTATTTTCATTTAAAAAAAAAACTAAAAAAATAAACAAACAAGAAAAATAATTTTTCACATCTTTTTCTATATATACAAATATATTTAAAGGAAAACTAATTTTAATTTTTTTTGTATAGTTTTAAATGTCAAATAAAGGTGAGATTTTTTTTTTTTTTTGGTATTTTTTGAATGTATTTGAAAAATTAAAATGAAGTAGAATGCAAGTTCTATGATGTCGGATGTAAGATCGATCAAGTAAGATGTAAGTGCATATGTGTGTGATGTACGAAATTCATTAGATAGATCGTTAATGCAAATTGTTTTAGAACATTAAAAATTGATAATTTCTAAAAAAAGCTGGACTCGGGTTCACAATTAGATTTATGATAAATTGAATTGAATTAAATTGAATATAGATATTAATATTAGATATAGTGAGTATATAAAAGTCTTATAGTTGCCGTAGTCCTTAGACCTAATTTAACCTAACTTGAGAACTAAAAATTAAATAAGAACTAAAATTCAATCAAATAGATTCTTCTATTTTGAATATTTTTTTCGTTTTTAATTAATAATTTGAATATTAAAAAAATAATGTGTTTTTGTTTACAGTTTAAATACAGTTTATTTTTTCATTTTCATTTACATTTTTCATTAACATCAAAACATTATATTCAATAAAATTTGAACTTAATTAACGTAGGTGGATTCTATAGATGAGTTTTCATTTTCGTACAGATTAATGAAGCAATTTTGTATTTATAAATAGACTCGGTCACAGACTAAGTGATGTAAAGGGTTCTTGAAATCAAAGTTGTGTATTTATGCATGGGATTTCGATAAACAAACGAACCAACAAATCTACGATTATCTTGGAACAATATGATCTGCTTACGAACAATTAACAATCTCTTTTAAATTTAATTAATTTTGCTAATGTTTTTTAAGTTTTTCTGTACTTCAATTTTTACTGTAGCTCACTAATTGTGAGTTAAAGAAAACAATTAAACTATTCTTATAAAATTGAAAATTCATTTTTGTCAAAATTTTTGAAATTTTAATTTCCAAAAAAATAAATTAGAAACAAAAAATCAAAAATGTATGAAAAAAATTTGTTTACTGTTGAAATACGGCAATTATAATGTTTGTGTAAGTTTAAGTATGTACATAAAAGTTTTGCAACCAAACAAAATATTTCAAAACAAAAAGTTTTGAAAAATTTAATTTTTTTTTTTTAATATTTTGAGTCCGAAAAACTTTTTTTGTTTGTTTTTTTTTTTTCAATTTTTAAATAAAAGTTTTTCTTTTAAGGATATCATCGAAAATACAAAAACAAAAAAATTTAACGGACTTTTCCTGTTATAAATTTTTTGGGCGGGCATTAAATTTTTTAGTTTGTATATGAAAAACTCAAAAAAAAAAAAAAAAAAACAAAATGTTTTTCTGTATTTTTGTTTTTGGATATTTTGAAACAAACTTGTATGATCAAATAAAGTATGCTTTAGCATTGAAGCATTCAATAAGAATCCAATAAAAATAAAACTGACTAAGATTGTTGTTTTTACTATACGTGTATATTTCTATATTTTTAATAAAAAGAAGTTGACTGAAAATGAAAATGTGTATTTGTTTGTTTTCATTTGAATTTTATTTTCTTTTTTTGGGAAAATATTTCTTTTAAAGTGAAATTGAAGTATATCCATTTTCTGGGTTTTCTATATTTTAGAAAAAATCTATATCAGTTTTGGGTCCATAAATCTTTTTGTTAAATTTTACGATATCATGTTTCATATGTGCTTAATCTTTTCTATATTATCGTTTATTATTTTTTCATATTATAAGATTTAGTATGTTGTTCCCGAAAAGCAAAAAAATAACTTCTGGTTTGCCTGTTTTCATCAAAAATTTTCCCGGCGATAAATTTTATTCGTCTTCGTCGATCTATGTGCACTTTTTTGATTTTATTTGTGCATTCACAGGCTATCAATTCGTTATGTATTGTTGGTTCTCTTTCATATTTATTTCATAATATTTTTTTGTCTAATAATTATACATATTTATTTGACTATAACAATTCTGTTTTGATTAAATGTACTTGGAGCTAATATGCAGAAAACAGAGATGGATTGAGTATGGCAATTATAAACTAGAGCTTTAATATTGTCTTCGAAAATGAGTGATTATCATGATATTTGCAATATCAACGAATAATTTTATTTATTTAATACCACTGGCAAACTTTCTGGTCCTATTACTATTTATTTTTGTTATACATATATATTGTTATATGTTTTATCCTAAAGTAGGCCTATTATTTATTGTTACCTACTATTATTTTTATTATTTATATTTTTTAAGTCACAAAGGGTACAGAATCATGTTGAAAAACCCCATAAAGCATTTTGTTTTAATTGAAAATTGAATTTGGTACTTTTAGGCTGAAAGGCTGGCGCTCTCTATCATCAGCAACACCCATTTTCTTTGAAAAAAATTGAATGGACAACATAAAAGCTACTGGCTAAACACTCAAAATTTAAGTAAATTGTTTGAGTATAATTTGATGATTATACCTAAGTGAAATTGAACTACGCTATTTAAGAAGGCCTATAGTTTTTGCAAATAGTTGTAGTTTTCTACATTTTAATAGTTGGTATACATGGAAAATTGATAACTAAATAAATACTCTTATAATTATTATGCGATATATCTTAGTTAATTAATTTATAGCGTTTTATGATGGGACCACAAACCATTTTAGTATTATCGGACCCAAACAGATGTGCTTTATGTAATAAAAATTGCAGAAAAACGTACTTAGTATAAAAGTAATTCTAAATTACTAAGGAGAGTATAAAAACAAACAGAAATTTTATAAAAAATGATTTGTTGGCTGAAACAATTTAATTAGCTTGATAATCGCTTGTTGAATATGTCGTTAATATGATTAGTGAAGGTTAGTTAAGCTATTAAGTAGAAATATATCAAAATTTAGTAATATTTTTTTTGATTAGCCTGCCTTTTGGAAATATTTAAGTCATATTTGAGTCACTTCGATAAACTGATTAGGTATTTGTTTAGAAGCTTAACGTGATAAATTAGACGTTCGTATGTGATAAAACAAATTTTTTGTTGATGATGTAATTTGTAATAGAAGTATAATACTTATATACTAATTCTAATTTCAAGTTATAAACAAAATTGTACATAGAATAATTTCATTTTCGACTTACTTCTCCCACTTTCTTCTCCTTTCATCAATTATGAATTGAAAAAATGTATACATAACATTCGAATATTTCCCAAATGAAAGAAGCATATGCGCATATCTCTGCGTTTAGCGAAATCAAAAAATAACAAAAACAGAGAGATAAAAAGTTTTTTTTTTTTTTGTTGTCCCAACCAACCATTAGGAATTTTTTTTTTTTGGATGATTTTTCTGTACATCCTTAAAAACAAAACAAAAAACAAAAACAAAACAATAAAAAAAAATTAATACAAATATTTGTATAAATAACAACAACGACACATCAAAACTTGAAGAATCCTTCCAAAGTTTTCTTTTTTTTTTTACGTAAATTTTTTTTTGTTTGTTTGTTTATTTATTATTGTTTTTATTATTCGAATGCGCAAAAACAACAATTTAAAACATCTTATATTATAGGTTCGGTTCGATTCGTTAAATAACGGAAATTATTATATAGGTAATGTGTATTTTGCGATATATACAAGCTACGAAATAAAGAGGAGCACTATATATATATATATATATATATATATTCGTATATATGTATATTTTCATATCAACACAATTTTTTATCATTTCCTTTTAAACACTTGTGATTTAGTATGGTATACACAACATAAAAAATTTTCAGTATCTAATATTGTTATTTTGTCCTTATTTTTCTTAACTTTTAACTCAACCTTTATTATTATTTTCTTCTATATCGTTCTATTGCTTATGATGATTATGATGATGATGATGATGGTGATGATGATGATGATGATAATGATGATAATGGTAAAAAATACCTATATAAAATGATAATAATAACAATAATAATGGAAAATTTTTATATAAAATAGAGAAAATTATTGTTATAAGGACATTTAAATGACAAATAGAGAAAAATATAACGGGAAAGAAAATGTATAGAAAATTTTATTTTCATATGTAAAAGAAGAAAAAACAAAAACAACGTGAGTATATTATATAGGAAGAATACTAGATTTTTGAAGAATGTACTATTTACATAAGTGAGGTGCAATTTTAAGTTTTTATTCATTTTGAAAAAAAAAAAAAAAATTAAGGAGTTTTCATATTTTTATTTTTAGGTTGATTGGTATATAATGTCTTAAAAGCAAATATGTATGTATACATACTTGTGAATAAGACTAAGTGTTCAGTTTTTATTTAAAAGTGTCAAATTATTTTTAAACATTTTTTTAAAACTTTTTTTTGATAAATTAAAACAAGCTCTAGCTAAGGCCAACTGTTAGTCTTTTCGTTTGATGTAAGTTAAATTATAACTGAACTGACATTATCTTGGATTAAATAACAAGAATGTGACTAGAAAGCCAGATTTGTGTAATTCAATAAAATTTAGTTGGTCAGGTTAAATTGAGAATGCCAAATTGAAAAAATTTAACTAGACCAGAAACCCAGATTTGTGTAATTAAATAATATTTTACTTTGGGATTTGTTTAGGTTAAATAGACAATGCAAAATTGAAGACATTTGAATAGATCAGAAACCAAGATTTATGTAATTAAATAAAATATTACTTTGGGACATGGGTTAGGTTAAATTGACAATGCCAAATTGAAGACATTTGACTAGACCAGAAACCAAGATTTGTGTAATTAAATAAAATATTACTTTGGGACATGGGTTAGGTTTTACGGAACAGATACTTGTTCTAAATTAATACAAAGCAAATAAATAAACTTTGAGATACATTGTACGTAAACAAAGTGATGGAAAAAACTGTCAAAGCTGGTTAATTTGATAGAGGAAAATTATATAAAAAAAATAGGTTATATGAGTTAACATGGGGTGAGATTGCCATAGTTAATAATTTCTGATCTCTGTGATTATTTTTTATTTAATATAAAACCAAAAATAAAATTATTTATTTCAATATTGCGGTCCACTAAATTTAATTATTTTTAATTTTTGAGAACAAAGAAATGATGATTCCATATACAATTTCAGTATTTTCACTATTTTATTTCTATTTATTTTTTTATTTTCTTTGTCTCCGTATATTTGTATAAATTTCTTAGTAAACAGATGTACATGTAAAGCGTTTTAATTTTATTAAATTAAAGTGATTTTGTTAAAAAAATTGTGACAAACATTAAACGTCAAAAGTCAAACTACAACGATCACTTGCAAATACAATTGAAACAAAAGCATTTCCATGAAAATTGTTAAATTTTTGTTGCTTGATTGTCAAATGTTTTTCCATCATTTGATCTTAGTTTGACATTTCCGATTACACCTAATGTACACCTTATTGTACATTTTTATGAATAATTTCTCATATTGTCATGTTTTTAACTGCTCTATTATTTTTCGCAAAGGAAATGGTGTTAGTAATAGCAACAGTTAGATGTAATGGTAATAGCAACAATAGTTATTTTAACATCTTTGACCCATTTTATACATTCCAATTTTTTTTTGTACTCCAACCGATTATATTATTTGTTTTTATTCCATGTAGATAATACGACATTGTATATATTTTTGTTTGAATGAAATTAATTTATTCAAGAGTTCAGACTGTAAAGTCCTTCTCTGTTAACAGAAGTAAGCTACAAAAATACAAATTATTGAGAATCTCATATTTTTATAAAAATTTTCTTTTGGGTTTGACTAAAATTATTCACTTTGTCAAAAATATTCATCAATTCAAGATATAAATTCATTTATAGTACATCCTTGAGAATATCCTTATACATATATTTTTGTTTTTTCTTCTTAAGTGTATATACTCAAGACTATTTGATTTATATTTTTTAATTTTATTACATTTTATATACATATAGGTGAAATAGAAAAAAAAAACTCGCCAAAATATAGCATCTGCAATAAAGGCGTATTTTAATGAAGAAAATTTTTTGTTTTAATTTTAATTTTTTTTTTTTTTTATTTTCATATCCTTTGAATGTATATAGTATGTATATACAAGTAGGTATGTATATAGTTTGTAATGTTTTTTTTGTATCCTACATTTCATTATAATATCCTATCTATCTATTTATTTTATTTAATATGTATATAAAAAATGGAAAATCTATACGAAAGAAAGAAAAATATTTTCCTATTCATAAAATTGAAAATAAAAATAAAGCCATAGTAGAAAACTGATGAAAAAATCAAGTAAATATGATATTTTTTGTCAGAATGTGTTTACATATAAATATATATATATATAAAAAAACAAAACCACAATTTTAGGCTCCACCTATTTGCATTTTCACATATGTACACACACATTTATTTACACACACGTAATTTTCATTTTTTTTTTATTATTTTCCTTTTTTTATTTGTATGTTAACATTTTCCGGTTTGCTATTCTTGAAATAACTATACGTAAAATATCATATAGAATATTACATATATGTTCATATATGGTTTAGATAATGTTCTAATTTTCTTTTTGGGATATTCTCTGATATGTGTGTAATAGGTGAAAAAATTCATATTCTATTAAATAATGTATGTTGTATATATATAAATTCTTACAGAACTAAGAAGTAGAAAAAATTAGTAGGTACTCCTACATATACATAATAAGAAAAATAAAAAACAAAAAAAACATATTGATATAGAATATATTAGAAAAAAAAAAATAAATAACAGAACATTTAGAATTTATGAAAAAGGAGGTACATACTCCTATATATACCTATTTATATTTCTATGTATTTAGTATCAACTATCCACTAGAAAAGTAGATAAAAGCGCGTGCACCAAATTCAGTTTTTCTATTAGTTGTAACTTTGTATGTATATGTTATATGTATGAAGTTTATAATCCAGTAAAAAATTGTAGGATCCTTTGTTATTATTTTCTATTTCGTTTAGTACATAATAGTATATAAAAAAAGGATATTTAGGAAAAATAAGATTCTAGGATCCTTTAATATATAATTTTTTATTTTTTTTAGTTTTATTTGTATTTTGTTTTTGTAGTTTTTTTTTTATTTCATAGTATATAAGACTATCAGGATATTTATATAACATATATTTTTTGTTATTGTCGTTGTTATTTTTCAATAGGATACTAAATATAGTTATAAAAAAATAGTTTTGAAATGGTATATGAGTTATATATATAGGTATGTATATCTAAAACGTATACTTAAAAAAATTAACAAAAAAAGAAGAAAAATAGAAAAATTACAATAATTTATATACAGGTGAGATAAGAGGTTAGTATTTACATACAGGTGAATAAGATAGATAAGTATGTTGAATTTTGTTTTTGCTATTTTACTGATTGTTGTTTGTTAAAATGAAATTGAAAAATCCTTTAATGCATTTCGTATTTGTTTTTTTTTTTTAATCTAGATAGAAATGCTTTTAGTTATTTTTATCTAATTTTTTTTTTCCTATTTTTCAACCAAAGAGCTTTTGATGAGTTTTTTTTTTTGCTGCCATATATTATTTGGTGTATGAGAAGTTGTTTTTTTTTAACTGCTTTTGCTTGTTACCTTTTTGAATATAAATTGGATTTTTGTGTATTTGATGATATTAAATAAAAAAGAAAGAATAAATAAAATAAAAAGTCGGGAAAAATAAAGTAATTCAAAGGTTGGTTAAGAAGCAAAGAAAAAAAAAAAATAAAATAAATAATAATATTCATAATAATTTTATTTTATTTTATTTTATATAAATTTCATCTTAGATGGATGGTGCGTACTATCATCTATACATATATACATATATGTTGGAAAATATTTTTTGTTTTCTTTTTTATTTTGTTTTGAGACAAGAATTTTACATTTACACTCTATGAGGTAAATAAAATGTCAAATTTTTTTTTTAATTTTTCCACATATTTGCTTTTTTTTTTTTGTTTTTTTTTTTTTTGAGAGATTGCTTTGTAGTTTACCTTCCTTTATACTATGTGTATATATCTCTAAAAATATATGAATTAGAATTTAATTAAATATATGAGAATAAAATGAATATAATTGATATTGTGTCTAAGGTATAGATTCCTTGTAATTATTTGAGAGTTTAACTTAAAACTAATGTTGAAAGTTGATTGTAAATAACTGAAAATTGGTTTTTGCATTGAAAAGTTATTCTCTTTAGACATAGCAAGCAGTGCGTAGAATTAGGCTAGAAAATAAAATTGATAAAACCATGGCCATGATCATAAATAGCATAAATAGAAACAACACCACAATAGAAGGTTAAACAGTCGAATGTTGTTGGAAGCTTCTCCAACCTAAAAAGTAGAATATTCTAACAACAAACGGAAGAACAGAAGGAGATTTCAATAACAGACTCCGTAAGGCCAGAGTTGGGTTTGGTGAATTAAGTTCAATATGGGATAATGGCCAAATAACTAGGAAAACAAATATTAGGATGTTCAAAGCATGTGTAATGTCAACAATTATGTACGGCACCGAATCTTGGATGACGACAAATAACATCAGTCAAAAGCTTGAAGTATTTGCAAACATGTGCCAAAGAAGAATATACAAAATATTCTGGCACAACATAATTACGACTTATGGCAGCTAACAGGTGAAGAACCGATAATCAATTAAATGAAGCGTAGAAAATGGAGACGGATAGCCCAGCAATTTAAGAAAATACCCAAACAATATAACCAGAATGCCTTTGAATGGAACCCCCATGGCGGCAGAAGGCAAAGAAGACCCAACAATACCTGGCATTGATATGGATATGGACGAACATGGGAGGATTACTGCGCACAACAGAGAACAATGGATGAGGCAAGTTGATGCCCTATGCTGCCACGAGGAGTAACAGCAAAAATTCCTTTTTACTTTCTATTTATCCCATCCTACCCCAACCAAGATGTACGTAAGTACTAAAGGTAGTGCTCTAACGTTTTGGCTGTTTGTGTATATTATAAAAAAGTATTTATATCAAATCCCAAATCTTGATACTGTGACTTAACCATATATATTGATTTTGGTATATGATTTGTATCGACTACAGCTTTTACTTTTGAGTGAGAGAAGTAATCTTTTGCAGAATAATAAAAATGTTAACTAAAATAAAATAAAATGTAAAGAATAAATTTCAGTTAATTTCTTAAAACAAAATTTTTACAAAGCATCAAGCAACTAAAATGTTTAATATTGACGCAAAATAGAAAAAAAAAATACAAACATCATAGTAATAAAAAATCTTGAGAAAGGACGACATGTTTCATAGGTTTCTATCAATGTGCAGCAATAATACTATGAGAAAGTTTCTAATTTGTTATTATTTTTTTATTTTACTTTTAAATTCTAAAAAGCTGAACTCATAAAAAAAAAAAATTTGAAAATATAAAAAAAAACAATCAAGGTATAAAAAATGTGGTAATGTTTGCTGACGGTTACATACAAGACTTTCACCTGATATTACCGTTAGAAAAAAACCAACAAAAAAAAAAAAAAAAAAAAATTAAAATTAAAAATTAAAAAAAAAAAATGAATGAAAAACTACAAGAAAATTTTATAAAATGTCAACCATTGAGCCAAGTTACCATTGCAAAAGAATACGAATGAAGAAAAATAAAAAGAAAAAAATAAAAAAGGATTTTTAGAAAATACATTTATTTTTTATACAAAGGTAGAAGTTTTTCTAAAAGACAACCATCACAAAATGGCTATACAATATTATTGCAATATGACTATACTACATATGATAGAAAAACTTTTATAACATGTAATAGGAAAGGACATCAGAGGAATAATAATAAAAAAAGGATAATAAAAAAATTACTCTATGCAATTTGCTATGATAAAAAAAAAACCAAAAGCAAAAAAAAAATTTAATATAATTTTATGCAATTTTTAAAATTAAAAAAAAATTTATTTTTTTATATTTATTTTATGGTTTCATATCCTATAAACGAATATGTATATATGAATAAGTGTGAATGTGCACTATGTGTCAAAAGTGATTGAATCGATTCCCAGTAATAATTAAGAAATTTTTTTTTGTATTTTATTTAGGTTCAAGTTTGTTATCGACCAGGGAGTTGATGGTAACTGCATATGTTGAGGTAATCGTACGATTCAAAAGTTATTATTCAATTAATGTCAATTTCAAATCATCAAACCAGTTCTATTTGGATGCTCTTATTCTCATGTTAATTATTTTAACACATTTTTTATACTATTTTCATTGTACTACTTATGTGAGGTGACTGTAAATATTAACGAAAAATCTGTTACCGGTTATTCGGTAATTTAAAATTTTATTACCAGTTTACCGGTAATTTACCGGCATTTTGAAAATAATATAAAAATTAAATATAAATTCCAATATTAATATTAATTTATTTATTACAAAAATTATAACAAAACCAAAAACGTAAATAAAAATAAATGTAATTCATGCTTGTATATACAAATATATACAATATATTCATACTAATATTTGTATATTATACTAATTATGTTTAAATTTGATAAAAATCTTTTTTTCTATTGAAATATGATCTCAAAAATCATAACGTATTATTACTTTTACCACAAGTTTCGTCGATTTTTTGTACATAATGTTTCAGCTGAGGAAAATTCTCTTTGTGAATCTACGCTAGTTGGACGAATAGTCATGATATTGTCATCACCTGCAACTGATTGTTCTAAATCTCTATCTTTTAT
This sequence comes from Argyra leucocephala, assembly GCA_963942445.1. Classification (NCBI taxonomy): domain Eukaryota; kingdom Metazoa; phylum Arthropoda; class Insecta; order Diptera; family Dolichopodidae; genus Argyra; species Argyra leucocephala. Next base: position 1,738,435 of record OZ012679.1, read on the forward strand.
TTCTAAAAATAATTTTTCTTTCATAGATTTCATAGATAATTCCACCTCTGGGTTTCATTATAAATTTCCTTCAATTAAAGTAAGTAAGTCATTGTTTTCACATTCAAAAAATTTTCAATTCCAAATCCTTTGGCTTAAACAATTTGTTTTAATTGCTCAGTTCTTTATAGTCTGCTGTGCGGTTGATAGATTTAAGTTTATAGATGATTTATATGAAGAATACACTCTTTCTCAAATCATTTTTCCATCGAAATTCTGATTCTGACCTACAAGGACTCGTATTTGGTACGTTGTTATGTGTTATGTTATATTTCTTACACTTGAAGTGTTTAGTTTTTGTTTAGTGAACTTTGGAATTATAAAATTTTTAATTTTCACATGGTATTTTATAATTTCAGTTCAATTTTGATACTCACTGTATACTGTTAAGATACTTTTATGAATTCTGCAATATATCTATAGAGTTTTTTGATAATGCTAAATGAAATTCATTTACCTATGTCTCATACAAATGCAAAAATATTAAAATAAAAATTTTATTTTGATGATGAGATTTTTGTAATATATTTTAATGGAATTTTTAACGAAATTATTTTTTTATTTCAGATTAAACAAAAAAAAAAAAAAATTAAAATTACTTTATTTCTAAGTAAATTTTGAAAGCTCGTTTTTTATATTTTTGATTTATTTTTTAAATAAAAATAATTATAATCTTTAATTAGAATTTCGTTCATATATTTAATAATATACATATATATTTTCTAGTATTTAAAAATTTTTAATTAAATTTTGTATTCTTCATTACTGATAGTTTATTTGTATTATTCTGTTCTTGATTTAAAATTAGTGATGGAGTTTTAATGAATTTTGAAGGCTCTGATGATGCAATTTCAATAAATCCTATTTTTTTAATAATTGTTCAAAATGTTGAAGACATGAATGACTCATTGAAAATCGTATATGTACAATTTCATGTCTCAATCGTATATAATTACACCATTTGCCTAATATATATATATATTTTTTAAATGTTCTTGATTATTATTTTGTCTTTTTGCTTATATAAGAAAGAAAATAAGTATCAAGAAGAGTTATTGCAATGTATAAAATGGCTTTATGATTTGGATTACCAAATTATGATTCAAGTTGTTTTTTTAGTTTGCGAACCAAAAATAAAAAAATTGAAGGAAAATTTGTTTAGTTTGTTTCTTTAACAAAGATAACCATTAATTAAGGCTACTGATTTAGCCAGTCAGTCTTCATTAATAGTTTAGCATGCAGCCCTGATTAATGGTTAGTCTATTAATGATTAGTTTTTTTTCTACTACTAATATGATATAATTAGATTTACATTAGATTTCAATTAGACTAGATTTAGCTTCAAATCATATTTCATTTATATTTTTTAATACTAATATTAAATAAGTAGATATGCCCAACATCCTACCTGTAAAAAGGTACTAAACTTCGACTGTTCAAATAATAAAATTAAATTAAATCTTCATTAATAGATTAGCCTGCAGCCCTGATTAATGGTTAGTCCACTACTGATTAGTTTCGTTGTATTCAGAAATGAGGAAAATGCAGTTTGGTAGGTTATAGATAGTGAAAGTGTTGAATTTGGTTGTTTTTACACAGAATCGTCTTACTTCAAAATTGGGTTGTTTGATGTTACAGCTCTGGGACAATTTATTTATTTACTATTTAATACAAAACGGTTTTCAAACAAAAATTTAATACTAACTGGAATAATATTTCCTAATACTAATGTTAATTAATGTGTTACTGTACCTACTTTATAATTATTTAATACACAAAATGTACGGTTTTACTTAGTATATTTTTTAGTATGAAGTTAGCGCCTCTTGATTCCATAAATTAAAATATTAAATAATTACCAAATAGTTATAGATCAATAAAATTAATGTTTTCCTTTTATTGAAAAATACAATTGTAATTTTTTATATACAATGTTCTCTTTATGGAATTAATACTTTTAATTTTTTTTTTTTGTATAAATTAACTATGATGGTTATTTATCTTATTTGTATTAATTTTCAATAAGTTCACTTTCAATTAATAGGCGCAGGCATCATTCAACAAATTATATATAACTAAATTCAATTTTATATATATAAAAAAAATAAATTGGAAATTACATTAAAATCACGAATGAAACATGTTATATATATCTATATGTATAATATAGATATGTGTACAAAATAAAGTTAAATGATACTATTTGAAAAAACCCGATATAATAATAATGATAAATTCCCAAAAGAATTGCACATTATAAAGAAAAATCTGTGGAAAATAGAATTTCTCTAATGTATTAATATTATAATGTAATTATTCACATACTTGTATACATACATATATTTATATAGATTTTATCATTAGTGATAATAACAGAATTAATTAATTTTTTTTCTCACCAATCATCCATTAATATTTTCATATTTACTTTGAAATATAATGGTAGTAAATCTTTAATATAAGAAATTTCCCTTGAAGATCAAATCAAAAATTATTATTCAGCAGATATAATATATGTATGTACATATAGGAGTAAAAATGTGTGAATGTACATATGTTAAGTAAATCTAATACCCCATACACTTTGTGATATAAAAAATTCAATATATTTTATTTTTTCTATAAAGCTAGAATTTATTGAATAGTCACATTAAAATTAGAAAAAAAAATTAAATGCTCCATAGAGAATGAGAGAAAACATGGAATTTATAGATGTTGAAGAGAAAGTTGAGATATAATATGTTAAAAGAAAACTTGAACTAAGATTTAATACAGCTGAATATCTTAAATCATTGTTATTAAATAGAACAGTTCTGAACCTTGTACTTCATACGAAGCCAAATATGGCTTTTTGAAATAATCATCAAGTTTTGGTGTGTATAATTAAATTTATATTTAATCTGTAAATTGAAGAAAAGTACGGTACATATATCTGAACCATTTTCGAAACCGATATTTATTATTATTCTTTTAAATGATATATATATTTAAAAGGAGACGTAGCGAAAATTAAATTTAAAATTCAATTTAAAATTTCATCCAATATTAGTACATATTTTTTTACAATTTTTGTATTTCATACAGAACTAAATATAAATTGAAATAGTAAATAATAATGTCAATGTTTAAATTCGTGTTTATTAAAATGCCGAAGCCGCAAGTCTAGCAAGAAAAAATTACTTATTGTACTTTTAATATTTATATTTATAAATAAATATTTGACTTTAAAAAAAAAACTGTGTGCATCTTTTTTTTTGTACTGAAGTGTACCAAACAGAAGTTAATATTTAAAATTATAGAGTGTATGAGACGCGTTAATCCCATTTAATAAGTCCCAGTGTGCAACTAATGTCAATTAAAAATCTTAAACTTCTTCCGTAATATAATTATGTGGTTTACATATATATATATATTATATATATATATAATAGATATAAAAATAAATAAATTTAATAATATGAAACAACGATATGAGCTATAATTGATGTGAGTATATTTTCTATGATTTCAATAAAAAATTAATTATTTGGTTGTTTTTTTTTGTAATACTCTAATATTCAGCGGGAATGAATTGTGTAGCACGAAACACCTGCTTACTTTTATATCAGATTTTTTTTTTGTTTTGTTTTCATTACTATATATAGGTAATTTATATCTTATGATATTAATGTCTATCTTGAGTTCTGTCAGTATAAAAGATAACCGAAATAATGCTTAAATTATAACCTTAGAATTTAATGAGATCATTTTTGCAAATAATTTTCTATCGTGTAATTTTTCGAATATATATAACGATATATCTAAGAGTATGAATGAAAAAAAAAAACTGTAATAGCAATCTGAGATTATGAATTTCAGCCGTTGTAAATCTAATAAATTATTCACCCTTAATAAATATAAAAATATAACTTTCGATAAGAACGAGATGATCTCTTGGAAATTTTTCTTTAGTACGTATATGTATTGTACATATATATCTAGCTATGGACAAGTATACAGGGTGGTTTCTTTGATACTATATCATTTTTCTTGTGTTGGTAAGTGGATTTGAAAATTGTGTTATTCGAACATTACGTACACTATAGTTTGAATCATGAGGATAATTCTTTGTAAAATTTGTATTGTTTTAAACTTTTTCCAGTTATACTATAAACTTCTACTTATTGTATGCATCAGAGGTATAATGTAAAGGATAAAAACAAACTATGAGCCATGCACCATAAATTGTTCATTTATAAACTGTGCATTATACACCTTGCACTATGCATCATGAACCATATGCCCCATTCTTATTCTTGTGTGCATTGAAGGTACCGTTTAGAGAACAAAAATAAACTGTGCAGTATAAGCTGTGCATTATGCACTATAAATTATGCATTATGCACCATGCACTATGCATGCTCAATTCATCATGAATTTCAAATACTATTGTACAGTAAAATAAATCATAATTAATTGTGTAAGCGTGTGATTTACTAAGAGTAAAATGAGCATACTATTTAAGCTGATCAATAATAGATCTAGGTGATGAATTTATGTTAAACAATTAGTTCTAAAAATATTTGCAAATTAATAATCTTATCGCCTAAAATACTTGATCTTATACATAGACTATACATCTTTTCTATACATCGAAACAATTTTTGATCAGTCCTTCAATCACATCTACCCATCTATAAAAAAAGAATAAAACATGGTTAAGAGACATCCTGTATGTGCGGATTACTTAATCGTATAAATAGGCTGTGAAAATATTAAAATAAATAAGAAAATTTATCATCAAAATTCAAGGCAATCTCGCAAGACGAAAATATGAATTATTATTATATAAGAAAGATTTTTCAAAGTTAATATTTGGCTATAAAGTTCATTATTTTGTAATCATGAACATGTCATTTATGGTTTTAGTTTTTCATTTTGACATTAAAGTATTAGAGTTTTATTTTTAATATTCTAGAATGAAATGTAGGTAAGGAAAAATTTTGGAAGGACATCATTAAAAAATAAAAAGATGACTGGAATTAAGTGGTTGTAAAAAACTGAAGAGAAATTCATTTACTCAATAAACAATAATGTAATATAATAATGTCCAATTCGATTCGCGTGTTCAAAAATAAATTAACAGCAAAAAAAAAAACAATTCTAGTTTATTTAAACAAAAACAAGAAACCTCCCAATTAAATTATATATTCCAAATATTTGAAATAATTTCAAATTAAATTTTATACAATTATATTAACTTGGAATTAAATTAAATTGAATCCGACTATTGGTTTAAGAGAGAAAGAGAAAAAAAACTGGCCGCAATTCAAATGAATTCTCATCATATTTTAACTAGAAATGAGATACTTTTTAAATTCCAATTACATTTTTTTTCATATTGTATTTTATTTTTTTTTTTCGAAAATTTTCATTATAATTGCAATTTATAAAACAATAATAATATACAATGTCATCTAATTTATTATGAATCTTCTTAAAATCTAATTTTAAATCCTTCTTTTAAACCTGATCTGATTACTTCTAATCATAGTGCGTATATATGTATAATAAATCCAAGTTAATGCAATTATTTGTGATCAATTCATCAGCACTATAGTATAGTATTCTATTTGGTTTTAAATCTTATTAAGTATGTTTTGAGTAGATTAGACTTACGAAATGAGTTTATCGAAGTAAAAATTATATTAAATATTTTCGGTAACATGTCTTTGGTGTTGTAACAAGAATAAGATATAAAATAAAAATTAAAATGAAATTATAAGTTCAATGGAATAAAAATCGCACGATATTGATATTGAAAAATTTGATGAAATCATTTATATACATTCAAATACCGTCAGTAATTTGTTAATATAGCAGAAAATTTGCAATGATGTGTTAAATAATACAAAATCTCCTATGCAACCTTTTTATATTACCGAAGTCGGATTCAATCACATTCATCTTGATTTAGTTCACAATCAACCAAAGACCACAACCAAAAGGAAATATTTATGCGCTTACCTAAATAGACAGATTCAATAAATGAGCGAAAGCTTTTCCTATACCCCACACAACAACTAACATAGTAGCTTTAACTTGATCGAGTCAATATTTTTTATACATCAGTTATTATACTATTGGAGACTTCTGCTTAACCATTTGGTCTTGGAATTACATACAGTAATTGAAATATGTTCAATACCTTCATTATACATAATTTATTAATGCAATAATTAGTTGTGGAAATGTCTGTAAAACAAAATTACAAACAAGAACTACAAAGAATTCAAAATAAAGTAATAAAAAATTTGTATTGCTTGCATCCCAGAGCAAAATTATATCAGATTCATGGTATACTATCCTTAAACCTGTACATTCAAAAAATGTAATACAATTTCAAGAGAAATGGAACAATAAACACTAACATGAATTTAACAAACAGAAATGAAATAAATCAACACTATACAAGGTTAGCGCAATGGTGCAAAGTCTATTTACAGCAAAGCCATAAACACATACAACACGGTTCCACAACATCTCAAGATGGGCAACAATAATTCTTTAAAAAAAAAAAATGTAAAAATGCTTTTTGGAATTAATATATTTTTAAATTAAAAATAATAATTATTATAATAATTAATACAAATTAACTGTAAAACAAAAAAAAAATTATTTGCAATTTAATTATTGTAACCTAATTACTATTTTTCATACTGCTACACTGATTTTACTTTCTACTTTTGTACTTTATATACACTTTTTTTGAGAACTGAAATAAATAAATTAAAATACATTTTTTTCACTTTGATTGGCTTTATAACTTATTACAAGATGTCATTAAAACATCTGTGAGTTATAAAAAGCGAACAAAATTTAAACGTAATATATTTTTTGATAAAAATAAGGAAATTATTAAAATTTCTAACTGAATTTATAGTTTAACAAATAAAAAGGATAAGTCCGAGATTATTATTTACAATGATACATACAGATATAGAGTTATATCACTATTCTTTATCCTGTTTATAATTATAAAACTGACCATATGTATGAATTGAAAGAGTATTTGTAAAAAATTAATCATTAATGAACTTTGCAAAAATAGAAATTCTTTCTTTCTTATTTTGTAAATCATAAAATGGCTTATGGGTCGATATAGAACCACAAGTGATATTAATAGTTAGTTATAAAACATCGATTTCATAAATTAGTTATGTTTAAGTTTAGAAACAGAAATTCTCTCATTCTTACATGTGACAAATTTCAAAATGGTGTATACGTCAAAATAAAAACTGGATGTGATAAAATAATAATCGCCCTTATTATGAACATCGTAGTTGGCCGATAAACGACTAAAAATATTTATCGGATATCGTTTATTTTCATATTACGAAAAGGTATTCGATAAAATGAATACGTACGATAGAAATAAAAGCTATATAGCTTTTTTTTAAAAAAATATTTGTAATAAATGTCAAAAATAAATGTTTGTTTTTAATTTAAAAATATTTCTATATAAAATTTATAAACAAAATGTCGAGGTATTTTTTTTATTTGGATGATGAAGATGAAAATTATGAACAAAATGAAGGAATTAATATACGGAGGAGCATCAGAGATTCTTCTAATCCTTTAGAATTAGAAAAAAAATGTAAATTAAAAAGAAAAAGAAATCATTCCAATTTTGACATATTTTTCTTAGATTCACACAAAACTTTAGGTTATCTAAAGAAGCATTTCGTGATTTATTAGAAGAAATCGATGATAAATTAAAAGTGATGAAAACTCAACGTGCTGTTCCTAATATAATTAAAGTTGCTGTTCTCAAATTTTGTGCACAGGGAAGTTATCAACTAAGTGTTGGAAACGATTTCCATTTAGGTTTATCGCAACCAACAGTTTCAGTTATATTTACTGAATTTTTTAATGTAATAGAGCGGTTTGTGTGTTCAAAATGGATAAAATTTGAGTACAGTGGACAGGATGAACGAAGTGCTAAAATATATTTTTATGAAAAATCCGAGATCCCTAACATTGTAGGGTGTTTAGATGGTACCCATATTAAAATTATAAAGCCGAAAGAAGATATTAGACACTTGTATTACAACAGGAAAGGCTATTGTAGTTTAAATGTCTTAATAGTAAGTGTCTTAAAACATTTTAGTTAAGCATATTAAAGTAAAGTCGTTTTTTTAGGTATGTGGTCATAGAATGTATATACGGTACGTAAATGCCAAATATCTCGGTAGCTATCATGACTCACATGTTTGGAATTTATCAGCTCTAAAAGCAAATATTGAAAATGAGTATTACAATAGAGAAACTTATTTGCGACTTCTTGGTAGGTTTAATGTTTTGTACTCGATTTCAGTTTTAAAGAAAATACTTTAATTTTAGGAGACTAAGGATATCCCTTAACAATTTACTTATTGACTCTGTATAAAAATACCGAAGAGGGGTCTTTGCAAGCGCATTTTAATAAGAAGCATGCTCAAGGACGAAATATAATCGAAAGAACAATTGGGCTTTTAAAAAACAGATTTCGTTGCTTGCTCAGTGCCAGAGAATTACATTACAGTCCTCAAAAAGCTACACAAATAGTAAATGTCTGTGTGGCGCTACATAATATATGTATGTATCAAATACAATATTCCTATTCAGAATGAAGAAATAGATGATACCTTTTCTGAAAATGAAGAAATCAATGACAATGTTGAAAATGAAGGTAATAGATTAAATGAAGCAAGAAGAATAAGAGATAACCTGTTAAGGCTTATGTAAATATGTGTAACAACTTTTCAGTCATTTAACAAAATTTTTATTTAAAATAAAAAAGATACAAAAATTAAAATCAGAATCCATTTTTTACTAAGATAAAACAAAACGTAAACTAAATCACAATCCATTTTTTAATAAATTAAAATTAATAAGTTTTATACTAATTGAATAAATAAATATGAATTTACGAAAAATTAAAAATTGTTTTTTCTATGTACTTCCTCTTATTATTTTTATAATTCTTTAGAAATTTGAATTTTTCCTTTTTAAGTTGTAGCTCTTCATCTTTTATTATGTACATTTTCTTAGTATAATCTTGAATTTTCTCTACACCTTTTATATATTTCAAATCATAACCAAAAAATTCTTTTACTTTACCAAAAAATTCGATTTTAGCTTCTACTTCTCTTTTTAGTAATTGTGTTCGTTCTGTTTCTACTACTATAGGTTTTCGTGGCGTTCTCTTATTTTGTAGGCTTTCGTCACTAATATTTTCATTCATTTCAACATCAGTATGTCTTTCGATAGGAACTTCTTCTAGTTTTGCGAAATTTGTTTCTACATAAGATCCCTCAAGACCAAAAGCAGAACTAGAAGAATTAGTTGGAGGATCCAATTTCATTATTTTAATAACTGCTTCTTCTACATCCGTAAAGTTGTGGAACTTATTGGGACCACCGCCAGTTGCAAAAACTTCAGTTTTATTTTCAAGAACTTTTTTTTTAATTTTATATTTTAGATCATTCCAAACCTGCAATCGTACAATATATTTTCCTTTGATTTGGCTGAACAAATAAATTTTTACATTAATTACTCTTTGCCATTTGTCAAAATCTCGTTGAGGTGGTCCTAAAATATTTAATTCTATCGCTAAAGTTTTCCATTTTTTGGTACTAACAACCTTAGAATATATATTTTTGGCCAGATTCATATCTTCTTCGAGAAGCTCTACCATTCGAGCAATTTACCTTTTATTGCTTACTACTTTATTCCTGTATTTACATATATATATTTGTAATAAACATTTAAATTCCTAAAAAAATTCATCTAAAATTTACTTACATTTTTTAAATCATTTTTTTATCGTCAACAAAATTGAATTCGATTAAAAAATTATAAAAAACTGACAATTTATCATTTTCATAATACAGATTAAACGACTACTAATATTAAAAAAAAGCTTTTTTCGATTACGATAAAATTTAAAAATTTACGATGTTTATAATACAAAGCAAATATTTTTACGAAATATTATCGTTTATCGGCCGACTACGATGTTCATAATAAGGGCGAATATAATTTATTTACAATAATATTAATTCTATTTGTTTATTTTTTTTTTATTATTATATCTACTTATGTATTTGTATATATATGTATATAAATCTTTTTATCTTAAAAGTTTGCAAAACGAATAAAATAACAAATTACAAATCAAAATTCTTTCACGTAGATTCATTTCTATCAATTAAAAAAAAAAATAATAATAATAATAATAAAAATAAATAATTTAAAGTATTGATGAATGATGTGATAAAAATGTTCAATCATCATTCTTAAGATTACTCTCAACTCCAACCTCTTAAAACTTCTGAAATGTTGTAGTTTACTTTTTTGTTTTTGATTTTGATTTGTTTTTTTTTTTTTTTTTGTAAAATGTTGTCACATTCATAACAAATATTTGTATAAAAAAATATAGTGTAGTCAATTTCATTCAATTTTAAACAATTTATTTTTTATTTTTGTTTTTATTTGAAATTTTCTTTTTAAATTGAAAGGCGTCAATTGTTGTATAGATATGTATCTTGATGATCTTGGTCTAAATAATATGATCTAAGAAGAAAAAAAAATTTTTTTTTTATATTTTGATCTCAGTATTTTGTGTCTGAGAAATCATTGATAAAAAAGATTTCTATCGAAAATTTATAATCAATAAAATAGAAAACTGAGATATTGGATTTATTTGTAAAAAAAAAAAAAAAAAATTAAATTCTAATATGATTGTACAGTTATATTGAAAACTTTATGTACACTCAGTGTATGTAGATCTTTACAAATGAATTGATTTTAATTTTTTAGGCTGATGTATTTAAACTGTACTTTTATAGTTTCATGAAACATGTGCTGTAAAGATTCAATTAACTTGGTATATCAGAGTGTATGAAGATAAGACTTGATAATTAAATTAAACGCAAATAACAAGTAATAGTTTGAACTATCTTTAGAATATATATATATATTTTTTAATTGGAAGTTCATGATGTAAACGGGACCTCTATTTAGAATCTATTTTAGATGAACATATGTTTTTTTTCTAAAGATCTAGAAATTTATCAAACATAAAGCAACAGGAAAGAGCTGAGCACAATCTTGAATGGATGGGGTCATATATATCTAATAGGATATAATAGGTCTGCTTTCCTTCCTCATTTTCTCACTCCTTTGTTGCTTCATCTTTATTATTACAATTGTATCATCTTTGTTGCCTAATCTTTATTATTGCAGTTGTATCATCTTTGTTGCTTCATCTTTATTATTGGATTTGTTTTCTTTTTGTTGCCTCATCTTTATATATGCGTCAAAATTTATGGTATCATCAAAATTTATGGTCAAATGTGATAAACTGGAATAGGTAAAATCTGTTATCCCTATCCCAGTCATTGTGCTATACTTATAAAAGAAATGCATCCAGTTTATACTAAAATGGTATTCAAGTTCGTGAATTAAGTTCACTATGGAATATAATTTATAAATATTGATGTAGAGTATCTAAACTGACCATCCTCTACAAAATCGTAATTTTAATATAATCTGGACATAAAGTAAAAAATGGAATTTATTAATTTATAAGTGTATACAATGACCTCTAACGGCTAGATCCCAGTAAATTTTGACTTAAATTAATAAATAAATATAAATTTTAAATTCTTATTGGAATATTAAAGTGGAATAGTGGCAAAACCTGTACTGTATTATATTTCTTAAAGTTTTTAGAGGATGAAGATGTTTGTGAACATTCGAAATTTGAATATTTTTATTAAAAAAATCTTTATTAAGATGATAACTATTGCCACTCTTACTGCGCTTTCTAAAATATTTCGGATGCTAGATTTTCAAAGTACCTAATTTCAATGTATGTAACTTTAATATGGCAATGTCAATATGCCACACACTTGTAAAATATATGTTTTGCCACTTCTTATGTTTACTTTCTTTGTTTTTTTAGGCAAGTTCATTTTGATTCATTGGCATATTTCCAAATTTTATATCCTCTGATTAATACTTTAGACTTTCTTTGTTTTTGTTTTTAAGGAGTTGACATATTTCGAACTGACCACTTAGTGTTTGGGTTAGAAAATTGTTAAGTTTCTATTAACAAATTTATATATTAAAAATTACTTGTCTACTTGAATAGTAAATCTATAGGTCTACACTAAATTTTTGATAAGTGATTGTATTTACTATACCTACCTACACTATTATAAGAAAGGTGCAAAAACTTGAATCTGATGATGATTATGATTCATATTGATATTGATAATGATATTTTTGCTTGTTCGTTCACGTTATTTAATAATAATAATAATAATAATAGATCATCTTTTTAAGAATGAAAATTTAAAATTCAATCAAAGAAGAAAAATTTTATATTTTAGAGATTACAAACCAAAAAAAAAAAAAACTATAACCTAGGTAGCTTTAATTTATTATCAGAATAACACATCATCAATATCATACATAGAACAAAAAATAATAGGTAATGCTTGTTCATATATCTATCTATACATTCATTATATAAGATTAAAACTTCACCTCAATTTTAAAATCCAATCATATTCTTTAAAAGAATTTAAAATTAACAAATAAAAATAAAAAACAATAAGAACATAAAAATAATACCCTTAAGGATAAAACACTAAATTGTGATACTATCATTACAATAATATGAATTCTTTCTTATAGCTATACTAAAGTTCGTGACAACGAATTTCAGTCAACAGAGGCCTACTACATAACAAATACTACAACTACTAGATTCAGAAAATAATAATAATTATTGTTTAGTACAATTTTGCGTATATAATAATGTTCGACATTTACTCAAATAATAAAAATAAAAAATAAAAAATTAAAATAAAACAAAATTCAAAAGAATATCTAAAAAAAAATCACTAAAAAAAAAACAAGTAACACACAAGAAACGTTTCTTTCTGGACAACAGAGGGACAACGTAAAAATAAAAAAATAAAAAATTTTATTGAAGAAGACTTATAAAAAAAAAAAAAAAAAAAAAAAAAAACGCTCAAGAATTTTCGTAACATGATTTAATGACATGAATAATTTATGATTTCGCCTGTCAATCATTCCTTTTGCTACTGGCTGCGCTCTGACTGACGACTGTTACTATAATACTCAGCTCTGTTGGCTGTTATTATTACTACATTGGCATATGATTCGCAATTTGAGTTCTGTTTTGTTGTTTTTTTTTTTTGCTTTTGACTGAATTTTTATTTTATACTTGAATTAGAATCAAGTTTAAATATACATATACTTTTATATTAAAATATATGTATATATGTATGTAATACTATCTATAGCAGAGATAAGATAGGAAAAGAGAAAGAAGCTCTACAGAAGCCCCATTAATTCTTTTTTAAGACATATAAAGACATTGTATTTTTGTGGCTAAAAATTTACACAATTGTACTAATATATTTATGTACATATACACACATAACATATATATATACATTTTTATATACTTAAATACACTGATGGAAATGTAATTAAAGATACCAGTGTAGAAAATAGGATGTTTTAAATAAAAAATTTAAAGGGTTTTTCATTATTATCTATGCCATCTTTTGGATTATTAACTAAATATTTGGATTTATGCTGCGTGGGTGAAATCATGAAAATAATGTCAATTAAACAGAGGTACAAACGTAGACAACATAAGATTTTGCTGCGATATCCAAGGGAGCCATCAAAGAATGAAATGACAAAAACAGCAACGACTATCTGCTGCAGAGAAGCACGAAACTCCTTAGAAAGTATTGAATGAAGTTTTACTGAAGGAAACGTTAAAGCAGACAAACTTACAAAAGAAGGTGCAAAAAACAAAGATCCTGATGAATTAGTGGTAGGACTAACAATACAGGCCATAAATACAATGAAGTGGGAAAAAAACACTCAATAGAATGCCTGGGGAAACACGGAAGGGATGATCCAGACGAAAACTTCTGTGTAATACCAGACGTCCTGGATACCGGAATACTACCCTCCCAGTAGTAAAAAGGAAGGAAAAAGGAAAAAAACCAGGAGAAATTATTAAAAAAGTTCTTTATGAAGATAATGGGATTTAGCAAAAATATTCTATTTCTGAATCTAACAAAATTAAATAAATTGACTATCCTTTTTATTTCACTTTGTTACAAGTAAACTCAGTCAGTCAGCAACAGCCTATTCCTTTTGGTTTTATTTTTTTTAAACCTTAATCTTTTTTTTGGTAATTTTTCCACTCAAATTTAGTGTTCATATATGGAGGGATTGCAAAATTAGACATTTACATGCAGATTTAACAGAAATTTTTTTTTAAAAATAGTCAATAGCCGCCAATAAGCCACTCAATAGTCGTTTTAGAGTCACTCATGGTAATTATCTCTATTATAAAGGAGGCGTTGTTGCTACTTCATGTAATTTATTAACAATAATGTCTTTAATTAGTTTTTCATGAGTGTATATAAGTCATATATATGTATAATATAGGAGAATGTTATATATAGCATTGATAAAATAAAATGACATATTCATGTCGATGACAGTGACAGCCCAAGTTTAAAATATTTTTGTTTTTTTTTTGCTGATAAATCGACTAAAAACTAAATAATCAATAATAAAACAAAATAAAAATATTGATTTTTGCAATTTTTGATTCGGTTAGCCTTCCCTCAATTCAATGTAGTGTCTTCTTTTAATGCTAAAAGTTAGCATATTTTCTAGATTTCAAATCTGATGAATGAATTTTTAATTTTTTCCATTTTCATTCTTTTAGAAGAAAATTTTTAGAATTTTTATACTTGAATTTGAATCTCTTAGTTTATAATGAATGAGTTTACAGAAGCCTTAGTTTTGTCATTTTACATCAAAATCGCAATATTAATGTCTGAAATTGTGAGAAAATATGTGTTAGAATTGAATTTTTCTGTAAACTGTAAAAATTACAATTTTCGAGATGAAATAATGTAGGTTCAAATTATATCTTTCAGAAAGCCAATATCGAACGTATAAAATTTTATACTTTGCATCTTGTATTCATACTTTTTAATATGGGGCAAAGTAAAATCTATAAAAGATTGTATTTGAACTCAAGGTATGATTTCTATTAATTTTTTATCCTATTTTGTTTTGTAGAATATCTCGATTATGATTGGTTTTTGTATCTATCACACACATTTTTAAATTAAACCAATTAAAATCCTGACTAAATACCAGCAACCAAGACTTTGAATTGATTTAACTTCATTTTCTAAACGAATATTATATTTCCATCTTTCAACCAAATCACAATTAGCAAAAATAGAAGTAAAAGTACTAAATGTTGCAGTAATCAAAAATTGGTAAGTGTTAAAGGGACTTTCACAAGAATCCTGGATGTACTTCAAATTACAAAAAAAACAAAAAAAAAACATTACAAAAAATCAAATCCTTTTAAAATTTTTTAAATAAATTCCAATTTTTAACAATAGTCTTAACTTAGATACGGTCAACATTTTATTCTACATATAATCTGTTGTATTTGTATAGAACGCGAGAGAAGATATGTATAGAATTGTTAATCGCGAATCATAAGGTATATAAAAAGAAAAACAATAACAACCAAAAAATAAAAATACAAGAAAGTAACAAAAAATTAAAAGGATAAAAAACAAATGTAATAAAAATAGTTGGGACAAAAGATACAAAATGAAAAAAAAAAAAAATGAAAAAAATCAAGTCTTATTGTGTACATTTAAACAATGACGTTGATTGAAACAATCGTTCAAAAACACCATGGAACATGAATTTAATTTTTTAAATTGACGGCTACGAAGGATGGGTCACAAAATTTTTAGTCATATTATATGGGTATGATGTCATATCAAAAAACTAAAAAATTGTTGTTTCAATTTTTTCATAAAATTGAAGCCCAATATATTATTACTGAGTTTATTTTAAACCTAACAATTTATGACCATAGTGACATTTTTAGTTGTAGTTAAAAATATTTTCAAAAAATTTTCATCCCAACTAAGTACTTAAAATGTTCGAAAATGTTTGTCAAAAAGATTCAATTGTAAAAAGACATACATATATATATATATAGGACAATTTACACAGGTACCATTGACTGTGTTGTTTGGTTGATTTTAATCAAAACAAAAACAAAATAATTCAATGACATTGTTAATATTATAATAAAATCTGAGAAAATTGAGGTTTTAAAATTATTTTTGATGACCTTAAATCAGCACCACCCAGCTATTGTTTTAGTTTATTTATACATTTTTGTTATTGTTAATAAATATAATATATATATATATATATATATATATATATACATACATTTAACACAAATTGAATTGAAGTTAAGAACGACGAAAATTCTTTCAAACACAAATAAAAGAACAAAAATGGGGAAGAAAAATTTCAAAAATTTTATTTTTAAAATAGTTTAAATGACAAATATGGTAAATTCACTTATATATTATTTTTTTTTTTTTTTGATTTGGTATTTTTTAACATAAATTTTTAAGCAAATTCAAGAATATTTTAAATTTTCAAAAAAACAAAAAAAAAACGCAAGAAAATTAAATCCATGAAGATGTTTTAGTGGAGACAACAATCATGAAATTAAATTTTCAAAGATGATTAAAATTTGGTTTTGATATACATACATACATATACAAATGAAATCTTGATTTAAAAATTTCAATTTCGGAAAATTAATTTTTTTTTAATTTATAGACTTTTTCATAAACGCAGTATGAAACTTTTAATCATATGATTTTATTTTATGGCTGTCACACTACAATAATGAACGGGAATTTTAAAATTTCATTGGTTTTAATTTTGTTTACAATTTCGAATTAATTTTATTGCAAATTTAAAATAAATAAATAATACTTATACAATAAAAATGGACCCATTTATTTTGATAATATCGTGTCCTTTAGTCTCAGCCATTTTAAAAATTTAGACAAATCTATCTCCACAAAACAAAGCTATAAAAAACAAAACTGATAAGAGAAAAATTTTTGTGCAGTATGAATTTTCATAATGCGTAGCTGACTTTGTTTTGCTAATGAATTTCTTGTCATATGATTGTTGTAATGTAGTTTAGGAATGTAAACAAATGTATAAATTAGTTATGAATTAAACATCAAAATAGACCGACGTACAATGAAACTGGTAAGCTCAACCACCATGTTTGGGGAATTTGTTTGATGTTGAATAGAATATTCTAGGGTCACATTTTATGTAGGAATTGTATTTAGTCTTCAATTCTTCAACATCAGAATGTTACCCAATTTTTTAAGGTTGATGGGACTTTTTGTTTTTCATATACTAGCTCAGTTGTCTTTTGTATAGAATATGTATATACATATGCCATATATACCTACCTACATACAAATATATTAAAACTAAGTAATAATTATCAACAAAATTATATTATAAAACTAGGGGCCCCTGTTGAGTAATTATAATTCAAGTGGAAGCCAAATTTAAAGTTTCATTGTATGTAATTAATAATAATAACTGATTTGTTTGATTTTGTTTTTTTTTTTTAATATGAACTCACATACATAATATGCATAATGTATTTGGTGAATAATAAAATCATATGAGTAAAAAAATTTCAACTGTTTCAACTCATTATTGTTTTATACACAACTTATTTATTATATTAGGAGTTCATTAAAGAGAAGCGGAATAAAATGAAAAGGTGTCTACTGCGCAGGTCCTTAAATGCTTGTCAGTTATAATTATAGATTATATAAAAAAAAATAGGGAACTTGTGGAGTTGTTATATCTTAGCGACGACGACTTGCAACGTAGTGTATTGTCGTCATGGAATTTTACTATATAATGTAATTAAATTTCCTGAAAATGATAATTGAAAAAAGAACTGACATGATAAATTGTTTTTCAAAAGTTAAAGATAATGTAAATATAAAAAAATTAAGTATTTATTCAATTGTATTGAAATTTGTAAAATCTTATTTTGTATACTAATTTTATTTCGGTGTCGGAAGCCTAAGTTACTAAATATTATGCATTTATATTCATAGTAACCAAATTTGTATTCATGAACATTATAAAAATGTAACACAATTATAACAACAACAATAACAATAATAATGAAATAACAGTTAATAATTATGAATGAAAGAATCAGAATCGAGAGAATAAATCAATTTTTTTTAATGTATTATGGATTGGTATTATGAATAGTTAAAAGCATTAATTTTTTACATTTAGGTCCATTTTTATAACACTATTAATGATATGAATGTAAATAAAAAAAAATCAATTTGAACGAATTGGAAGAGACTTAGTTACAGCAGAAAGCAGAGCCAATTTTGTATTCTAAAGCCTTATTTGAGTAAACGAAATATATCTGTCGAAAAGGACGATTTTCCAAAGATGTAAGTTTTGTAATTTTATTTATATTTAATTTAATAATATAGGAATGAATTCTTGAAAATGGTAAGATACCCAGCATGTTTATAGTCAATGTGAATACATTGTTAAGTCTTGGATCCAACAAATTCAAAACGTAGGTGTTTTTTTTTAAAAACCTTTTATTAAGTTCAGTGACGTGTTGATCCGGAATCTGATGAGACTTTTTAGGACAATTTCAGGTTAAGGTAGAAACCCGAAACTGTGGGTGCAACTTGGATCTTGGTGACAATTAATACATCTTGTCGTTTTGGGGTCCTCTTCCAATCCGAAGCTGATTTTACTAAATCTATGTTTCCATTTGGAAGCACTTTCACCATTCTAAAGATATTTTTCGTCGATTATGTACTTGAAATTTAAGTCTCAGCTTGAGTCCTGCTGACAACATTCTTTGTTAAAATTTAGGGGGCCCAGATCTTGGCTGAAGTTCCACAAGAAGATATTGTGAAGACATTTTGAAGGCAAATCTAGAAAATTGTAATATAGAACAGTTGGTGCCAATACCAGTATCTCCGTTTGTAGGTAGCTTAACTAACTATCAATATTGCTTTAGTTAAAATTTTCGAACAATTCATGTAGACAGACATAGCAGTTCTTACAATAGAGCTTTAAAAATTAACTTTTAAATTAATTAAAAAAAAAAAAATACAATAGAGTTCACTGAAAACACTTTAAAGAGTCATGCTTGACTTTTACATTAAATTTAATTCCATAAAAATCTTTTAAAAGAATCTTTTAAACAGAATGAAAGTAGAAAAAAAAACAATTTTTATTTTGTTTTTTTTTTTGCGCAAAATATAAAATTGAGTGATAATTGATTTAATTCACCGTTTATTTAAAGCATATTAGATTTTAAATTCCATTTTTTTTGTTATTATAAACCCATAAAAAAATGCGAACCATTTTCTTCCAATATTTTGATTGAATTGCCACAGGATACTTTTTATTATGATTTTTTTTTTTACAATTTTTTTTATTATTTTATTATTTTTACCTAGGTATATTTTAACCGCAATTTTTTATCCTTTAAAATTGGTAATAACAAGTGAGTTTTTTGTTATTATTTTTTTTGTTTTGTTTTATATCCAGAAGAAAAGATACTTTCGACACCTCTTAAAAAACGAATTGAATTAATGTAATAACTTCATCAGCATAAAACATAAACCTTTCTTATTATTATTTTTTTTTTATTGTTTTTTGTTGTGTTTTTTAAAATGTGTGTAAAAAAATATTTTCTGTTTTTTTTTTGTGTATGAAGGTATGAAGTTAAAAAAGAAAATTAGAACATAAAAACCGACCCTTAAGCATGAAAATAATAATAAATAAGAATTTTTTTTTTGTATTTCTTTAGTTTCGCGTACACACAATTGCAGGAATTTGTAATTTACTAGTTCATTTCATTGAAATAAAAGCTTCATTGAAGAACTGTTTCGTCTATCCAACACTATTGAAATTTATTAGTGGGTATTATTTGGTAGGTATTAATTGGTTATATAACTTATAATGAGATGATAAAAAAATCATCTGTGAGTTATAAAACTAATTAAATGATAATAAAAAAAATTGAGAAACTTGTGGAATTTTTGTAGCCTACCCACGGGGGAGGCATTTTGTGTATATTATTAGGTATTGGTATTGGTATAGAAATGTTAAAAAATCATCTGTGAGTTATATGAACCAATTAAATAATAAAAAAAGGAAGGTTTTGTAGCCTTTTATATAATATTTTTTTTTATTTCCAGAAAAACAAAACTTGTATGTTAATTTTATGGCAGTTGAATTAGATTAGATTATGTAATTTCGGAAGTGAATATGACTCCTATATTACCGTAGCCGGAAATGGGTTTATTGTAATTATCCATGATAGTTAGCGCTATTAATCCTCCTAGTTCTTATGAATACCTGATTTTCTGATCACACTCAGGATATTCTTCAATGCTATGCTGGATAGCCCCATTTTTCCGGAAACGCTGTTCCCAAATGGCGAAGTCTGCTACGAGTGAGCTTTTCGCATTCGCAATAATAATGGAGCAGAGGAATATTGTTATTGAGTTCCATCAAATTTTTACATTATTAGTAAAGTAACAGAGTTCAGCGTATATTAAAACTGTTTGTCTGTATCCCGAGCAGGACAATAGAACAAAAAATATATTTTCATAACATTCCATTGACAACCAAAATATTATAGTCTAAAAAATGGGCATATTTTTTTTTAAAAATTATTTTGTTTACTGAAAAAAATATACATATACAATTTTTTTATATTGATAATATTGTAATAATAATAATAATAAAAATTCCATTTTCCATATTATCCTTTTATGAAAATTATAAAAAAAAAAATTCATATAAAGAAAAAATGTTGTGAAATAAAGGTAAAATCTTACAAAAAAAGAAAAAAAAAAATTTAAAATACTGTATAATAACTCTCCTGCTCTTATATTATATTAAATTATAAGAATAAACCCCAACTGCTCCAAGAAGATTTTAGAGTCGGTTCGAATGGATTCTTGAAACAAAAAAAACGATATACACAAACAAAACCAGTACTATGAACTCTACATATAAAGTCTTCTTGTCAAATAATGGAGTGTGTTCTATTTTTTTTATTTTTTAAGGTTTTTTTTCAAGTATCCTTTTCATTTGGCATTAAATACATCCTACCATCATCAACTATAACGACAACAATAATAAAAAAAATATATATATAAATATAAAACTTGAATACTGTGAATCCTTCGAAGTTACATTTAATTTGCATGCATCAGCAATAATTTTTATTTTTTTGTTGCTGTTGTTGTTGTTGTTGGTTTTGCAATCCAACTCTCTAAATATTTATTTACGGGTTTCAATATTATTATTATTTTTGGTTGTTGTTGTTGTTTCCCTTAAAAAACACTGTTATTTTAATTTCAATTTTGTTTGCATTTTGTATAGTTTTTTGTTTTTATTATTTTTGTTTTTGAAGAGGGCTTTTTTTTAATATTTAAAATGTTATAATATCGCGTAATATGTTTGTATATTTTTTATTTTTTAATGAAATGAATAAACATACTTTATCATTTTCCTATACATGTGTATGTATATAAGTTAGTGTATCAAAATAAATAATAATATAATAACAAAAAAACATAGTCATTGTTTCTATTTTTTTTTTTTATAACAAACCGTTTTTAAATTGAAATAAAATTCATATTTTTTTTTGGGATGATGAAATTTGCACAATGTATGTAGATATTATGTATGTGTATTCACATTTAATAAAAAAAAAAAAATTATTAAAAATAATTTAATCATTTAAAAAGAAATTTAATATATGTGATGATATCTGAGTGAATTTAATTGATAGAAAATCAATTTTATTTAACTTAAACAAATTAAGATTCATTAGGAATTAATTTATTTCAAATTCTAATGATTGATGTTTGAGAGTGAATTATTAGTTAGTCAATTAGAAGAAGATTGAACAGGTGGTAATTAAATACATATATATATATTTAAAAATACTTCAACTTGGATTGGATTCAGTAATGACAGAGGATTTTCAAATAGTTCAACATCAAGTTTGTTCAGTAGATTTAGAACAGAATTGGACAGAACTGTTTTGGACAATGAAAATTTTATGTCAATTAAATGTCAAGTTGTAGGGTAAATTTAGAGCAAGTTCGGACAGAACTATTTTGGACAATGACAATTTAATGTCAATTAAATGTCAATTTTGTTCAGTAGATCAACAGAATCGGACAGAACTATTTTGGCTAATGACAATTAAATGTCAAGGACTATTTAGAACAGAAAAATCTACTGAACACTTTTTTCTTTTTCTTTATTCAATTTTTTTATACTAACTTATACCTAACTTATAATATAGTTAATGTTTATAATCATTAATTTATTTGACCTTAGTTAAAGCTAAATGGCATTACTAACAATTTTATAGTTAAATTAACAAGTATGTGTGTTTTTTTTTTGTTTATTTCTATCTTTTTTTAACTTTTTTATTCTAATTTTTGTTTACTGTCAAATTTTTTTGTTTAATTGTCAATATTTAACAAATAAAAAACAATTGTCCAAAACTGTTCTAAAAAAAATTCAAAACAAAAAAAGATCGATTTAGAACTGTTTTGGACAATCTACTAAACATCGATCAGAACACTTTTGGACAAAAAAATTCAACTAACAGAAATTACTGAGCATAAAAAATTGTGTTTTTTTTTACTCTAGATATCGTTCTAGAACAGTTTACGTATCAAATCCATCAGTTTGAATTGACAGGAAATTGCATTTATTAACTTTTTCAACCAAGTATGTACGAGTACATGTTAACGTTACATATTAATGAAATTTTCGGGAAATTTATATAGATATATTTTTTTTATTGAAATTCTTACAACTGTCTTACATTTTGTACATTTTTTTTTATTCGCTAAGGAATACAGGTTGACATGTTTCTCTGTTCAATGTGAATGTAATGTGAAGATTCTTATTTTCATTCACTTTAATTTTCCATTTCTCGAGCTAGTTTTCGATTCTTCTCAAATGGGACTATAACTGTTGGACTGTTGGAATATTTAGGGAAATTAATTTATTTGGATGCTGTCAAAGTCATTGAAGATCAATAATTAGCCAAAATTACTGGACTTTAATCCTAAAACCAACAAGCATTATTGAGTTCTTCATTAGTAATATTTGTATTTGTGGTATACATTTTTTACTTATTATGATATATTTTTTTACGAAGAAAATGTAGAATTTCAACATTTGATGCCCTTGATTAATTTAAATGTAAAAAATAATATTTCAAAATAATTAAACCAAAAATGATTTATTTTTGTTTTTTATTTATCTTTTTTTTCTAATTCTGAATTATAACTTTAAATCTATTTAAAAATTTAAACAATAAGTTTTTATTTATTTATTTTTATTTTTTTAATTCTAAATTAAATAAAGTATTAAATATAAAACCCTTAACTGAAAGTTTTCTTTTAAGTTGGAATCATTTTTGTTGTTGTTTTGCTGTTGTTTTTCGTTTTTTTTTTTTTTTTTTATAGAAAATCCTTCAAATCCATAAATACTATAGTCTTACAAAACAAAAAAAAAATAAAAAAAATAAAATATGAAAAGTTTTCCCTTTCATAATTCATCATAAAGTTTAATTATTGGACTTTTGTTTTTTCCAACTTCTTTCTTCGCGGTATATTTTTCTTCTTATTGTATGTATTTTTTTTTTTTTTATCATTTAATATTTTTGCTCGATTTTTAATTTTTTTTTTGTTTTGTGGTTTTCCATTTTGATTTTTTGCTTTCTCTTTTAATTTAATTTTTTTTTTTTTTTTTTTTATTTTTTCGTTATCACTTCAAATAAAACTCTTAAAAAGTTTTAATTTGAAATAAAAATAATAATAACAATAAAAACAACAACAAAAAAGGATAACTAAAGACAATATGATGAAAAAAAAAATAAATTATAACAAGAAAGAAAGCAAATAAATCTATTCCTGCTGATAAAATGTTTAATATAATTTTATTAAAAGCTGGAGAGTTTGAATTAATCTTAGGGGTTTAAAATTGAATGCTTTTGAATAAACTATTTTTAGTTAGGTAGAAAAATCGTTCAACTCACTGTTGTGTTTGACTGACAAAAAAAGAAATTTTTAAAACATTCAAAATACTTGAAATTTCAATAAAAACATCAGTTCAAAATGTGGTGTGGCAATTAAGGTGAGTTGTGAAAGTTAAGAATGGTCAGGAATAAGAACAAATTTTGGAAACTACTATAAAATCGTTAATTGAAGCCACACTACATTTATTTTTACTTCAACTATTTTTCTTCTAAAAATCTCAATAGTCTACCCTATATCCTGCTAATGAGTTTTAAAGACAATAATTGTTGACATCTCATTTGTTCAAAATTTTGTCTAGAGTTCTGTAAACAAAACGAAGAGATGAGATAGACCGATCGGAAATGACCGAAATATTTTGAGTATGAGATATTTTAGAAGTGAGTAAATCGTTTTCGAACCGGCTACTACAACGTATATACCACTAAAAGCTTAAACTAACTAAAAATTGCATGTAAATTAATTTGAATCTATACTAAATTGTTTTTAAATTGTTTTTTTGTTTTTATAATTCTTGAACAAATTATGTTCATTTTGTATATTTTTGTTAACAATGTACCGTTATTTTTCCTTAATTACAAAGTGTATGGCGATACACATTTTTTTTAGTTTTAAAATGTAAAAATATTGCTCAAATAAATTAAAATAAAACAAATATTTAGTGTTATGATTACAAAAGGTAATAATTTTTTTATAAATATTGTTTATTTTTATATATTTCTACAGATGGTACATATATGTAGGAATCGTCTTGAGAAATAACATATATACAATGCTGTACCAGCCTGCCCTGGTGGATCACCCCCTTTGTAGGCACATTATGCCTAAATGAATTTATTTTAGAGCATCTACATATGGTATTCTCCAAACACATTTGGTCGTAATTCAAAGCCGGGTCGAAAGTGTTAAAGAGTATATATTGATTAGAATCCATGATACCTGATTAATGGAGTAATTCAACAAAATTTTGAATTTCAATTTAAAAATGTGTGGATTTCATATTGAAATAAAATATATTTATTCAACTACACTGAGTGTGCTAGTTTACTGTAGTACCTCATGGTTAAACCACAATCATGTTGATGCCATAACCAATGTTTATTCATTTCAATTTCTTTTTTTTTTTCTGTTTTTTTGTTTTTATTTTTCTAATTTACCAACTGATAGAAAAAAATTTTCTTTTTTTTTTGTTTCATTATTTGATAATAGGAAAAAACTGATGGTGGTTTGTATTAAAAAGAAACCGTAAATTTCTCACGCGAAAGGATGAATGATGGGATTTGTTTGTTCCTAAAAACAAGACAAAAAAAAAACAAAAAGAAAAAAAAAACAAAAACAAAAGATAAAAAAAATATATTTTTTAATTTTATAAAAAGGACTTGTTTTAACAAGGACTCAAAATCAGCCATAAGTCTTAGAATTAAGAATTCCTTTTTATATTATTTTATTTATGTATAACGGTATATATATATATATATATAATATTATATAAATGTTGATTGAATATATATGTATATACAAAAAATGGCGATTTTTATTTTGTTAACATTTTTTTTTTATGCTTAACTTCATTATAAACGCCCATCTCAACTTGATGTTTTTGCTTGCTTTCTTTTCGTCTTTTATTTAGCACTTTAAATCAAATTCTTCTTAGTTCCAGCAGGTTTTGGTAGTGTTAAACTACCTATAGAGCTACTGATTTTTGCTTTGGTTGATTTTATGACCAATAGATGTTGGTAATATATCTGTGAGTTATAAAAATCGAGTAAAATTAATGGTATTAAATAGTTAACAACAGAGTTAAGTTGTGTTTTTAGAATAATTTATATTATATTTTGGGTATATCAATCCTCTCTAAATCTTCTTTAAGGATGCAACCTTATATCTGTTAATTTTTAAATTTTTGACCGGTTTTTCTAATATATTTTTTTACAATATTTCTACATACATAAAGTATTTTATGTATAACATTTATATACGATATTATTGTATACTCAAAAAGTAAGATTCTGTATATGAAATTATTTCAAAAACAAAGCCAATAACAACGTCACAATAATGGTGGTTATAGAAATAAATAAATATCATCTAAAAAAAACACAAACAACAACAATCAAAATAGAAACAAAGAAAATTAATAACAAAAAAAAAAAAATGAAATCTAATCAAAAATGCAGAATATTTTAATAAAGTTTTCTTTTCTCAGAAAATAAATAAATAAAAACAAAAAAACAAAAAATAATATTTCTTTATTAAGAAGGTAAGTGAAGAGAAATGTTATATAAATAAAGACAAAAAAAAAATTAAATTTCGACAAGTGAAGAGAATTTAAAGAAGAAATTTTGTTGAAAAATTCTAAAATAATTTAAAATTGTTGTTTTTTTTTGTTTGTATTTATTTTTCTAACATCATTTATTATTTATTTGTTTAAGTTGATTTTTTTTTAAAAATCATTTCTTTTTTAAATGATTTAAAAATAAATTTTCACAGAAAATTATTTGTTTTTGAATTTAAAATGTAGAAAAAAAATTGGAGCAATTATGAGAAAAGGATATTCAAGTCGCTGGACTTCAAGTGTCCTTAATAAATAAAAAGGGTTTGTGGCATGATTCAAAACGATATAGAGTTGAATAAAACTGAAATTGTATTTTTCTAACAATGAATGCAAATAAATTTAATATAAATGTTAGTGGTATATTTATTGCTTATTTTGCTGTATTTTTAATTGCTACCTTTATGTTTGCTCGTACACTTTATTATTGCCGACTTAAAGTTAGTGCAATTGATGGACCGATGTAAAATCATTCCTTTTAAATTTATGGTTTGAGTAAATTTATTGTGTGATATGTCTATGAAATCCATAATCCAAAAAACAGGAAGCCTGCCTCTACTATCTACATATCAAGGTTATTGACTTTTCGGCGTATTTATTAATAATACATTAATTTTTTTCTATTTCAAACCTCTTATATTCGTCACAACTTCAAGATCATGTTAGTACTATACGATTCGCTTTTATACTAGAATACCAATGTTTAGTTAACCTACCTTGATAATTTTATTGAACTCAAAGAAG
Organism: Argyra leucocephala; assembly: GCA_963942445.1. NCBI lineage: Eukaryota > Metazoa > Arthropoda > Insecta > Diptera > Dolichopodidae > Argyra > Argyra leucocephala. Next base: position 1,765,657 of record OZ012679.1, read on the forward strand.
GTGTAGACGAAGAAAAATACCTGTAGAAAACCTGTATCTATAAAACTAAAAATAGAATTTTGGCCAATGACTTTTTCTAGAGTTCTAATGACTAACTTTCGAACATCTACCAAGTAACTGGAAATAGTATAAAAAGATTACCATATTCCATTAGTATAGGGTAAGTGTTTTATAGTAATTTTCTTTAAAAAAAATTATTTTTTGTTATTGTTATCAATGAATAACAAAATGCTTGAGGTTTTAATCTGGTAACAACTTAAATAAAGTGGAACTACACTATTTAAGAAGGCTATGATGAGTTGATAAGCCCGTAATTTGATAAATAAATGCTTGAAAAACATTGTAGTAAAATATTGTAGTATAAACTTACAGTACTTAATGAGGCACGAAAAGATGATTCTACCTAAGTCTGTACTGTCAAGAACCTACAAAAAAAAAGTAAGAATTTTATCGGTTTGAAGGCCTTGCTAAACCTATGTTGTAATTTGTAGTAATTGTAATCCACTGTGGTTCCTATAGGTAGGTATATGTACGTATGATGTTCATAGTAAAGAATAATTATTATGAGTAGAAACAAGCTCAAAGGAACCGTACTAGTATTACATAAAGAATAATATTATAATGATCAAATATTAAATGGTAATTTATGTAAATTAAAATATAAAATTTTTAACAACTCATTAAATTTACAATTATTACAAGTTAATTAAATCCTCCCGTTAATTACAAAGCATTTTGTTTTTTAAATTAAAGTATAAAAAATTAAACATTTTTTTTTACGATCTTCACATCATTTAATATTTTTTTATTTCAATTTTTGAAAAAACAAAAAAAAAAAAAACAACAAAAGCCAATAAAAAAGGATAATAATAATAAATAATTATTATTTATTAAATTCTAGAATATTATATAGGTATCAAATATTTGTAAATATATAATTAAATTATTCATGAGAAATATTACCGGCAATAATGAGAAAATATAGAAAATGTCCTAAAACTCCTAATATTAGAGAAGATTTTGAATAAATTTTTATTTCTCTTTTCTTCTTTTTCTTCAATTTGAAAATGCCATTTTTTTCATATTGTTTTTAATTTTTTTTTTTTTTTAAAATTTGAATATAATATGAATGGGGATTGGGGAATACAAATTAACAAAACTGTCGACTTTATTTAAATTAAAAAAAGATATATAAATATATATATTGAATTAAATTATCCTGTTGACATTTATCCTTGCACTTAAAAAAAAAAAACAAATATGTCAGACCCATTTTGTTATTTCAATTATCTGAGCTAGATTTTTGATACTTTCAACTGTTTTTTTTTTTTTTTTCATTATTATATTTGTATTAGTAAGTAGGAAGTAATAAAATTTATTTAAAAATTTAATCATAATTTGGATACATAATAAACAAAAAAAAAAAAAAACAAAAATAATATAAAAAAATAATAATATTTTTTTTTATTGCTTCAATCATTGAATATATAAGTTTAATTTTTTCAAAAATTATTATTTTTATTATATTTTTTCACTTTTGTTTGTTTTAAGGATATCATCATCTAAATTTTAATATTAGATTTTGTAAGATATTCATACGCATGCATAATTTTTTTTTTGTAATTTAAAAAATGGAATTTTTTTTTTTTGTATTTTTTAGATGACAATTTTAAATGAAGACGTGAGTCTTCTGTGAACATACATAGATAAATTTTGTTTTTTTTTTTTTTCGTAGAAATGACGAAATTTTGTTTTAATGAATTTAAAAAATAAAAAAAAAAAATTGAATTGGAAATTTTTCAATTTATTTTCCGGGATTTTTTATGGATTTCTTTTTAATTTTTATTTTTTTATTTTCAGTTTGAGGTATTTCTATTAGGTGTACGTACTAGCTAATATATGTTTGTATGCATCCAATCTGAAAAGTAAATAAATATAAAAGTAAATCAAAAGAAAATGAAATAAATGGAAAATATTTTTTTTTAATATTATTTATTTAATTTTCTTAGAATTCATATATATATATTTTATATATATACCATATGTGGATGAAAAATAAATTAACTTGAAGGTTCATGATTAAATTTAATGTATGTAAGACAGTTCTTTTCGATTTCATTCTTTTATTAAAATTAGTAAAAATGACAAATAAACCTGCGGCCACAAGGCTGCGTATTATTGGTTTTGTTAAACGTTGGTCAAAGGAATTTAACGATCCCTATGTTCTCAAATCTTTGTATTCTAGTCTCGTTAGACCAAATTTGGAGTATGCTAGTCAAGTTTGGTCACCTTTCTATGATGTTCATATTAACAGGATTGAAGCAGTGCAAAAAAATTTTTTAAGATTTGCTTTGCGTAATTTCCAATGGTCAAATCCATTAATTTTACCGCCATATGAGCATAGATTGAACTTAATTCATTTGAAAACTTTGAAATTAAGACGAGAAGTGGCGGATGTTATTTTTCTTACTGAAATTATTAAAGGAAACATTGCTTCTCCTCAGATTTTAAATAACATCAATATTAATTCAAATAATCGCCTACGAAATACAAACTTCTTTACATTAAGTTTTCATAGAACCAATTATGGCAATTATGAGCCAATTCATAGAATGTTACTAATTGGTAATAAACACATAAACTATATTGACTTCACACTTTCGAAACAGACTCAAAAACTTAAATTATATAAGTAATCTGTAGTAATTAAAAAAATATGTGTGCAATTTATTTCAATGTATTTAACTAGTTCTAAGCTAGATATAATTTTAATTTGTAAATTGAATGTGTTATGTTGTATTGTAAAAAAAAAAAAAAAAAAATTTAATAATAATAATTGTAATGAAGTTTGAGCTAAACTAAATAAAATAAAATGTATTATCACTTACTCTTTTCTTGATTTTTATCAACGCTTTACTCTCTTCAATTTTCAATCCAATCCATAATTGTGTTGACAATAGCACCTTTGTGGCATCCTACGTCTTTTTAAGGTAATCTTTGGCACGCCATGTCTACCGTAATCAGCTTGAAAAGAAACAAGCTGACAAGCTCACTTAACCTATAGCAAAAATAACTGATTGGGGTAATGCAAACAGAGCTCCACACGTCCAATACTCAAAGTTTGTTAATCTCTTGTAAAATATATCAACCCGTTCCAATTCTTCGCTTGTAGTAATTGCCGATGAGCATGGTTTATTACCACTGCAAAGACGAACTATATTGAAAATTGTAAAAAAATAATTCGAAAAACATATCAGTTCGTATATAAATAGTATTCATCCATTTCGAATTGTTTTTCTGAACTGATTCGATTATACTGACTGTTCTGCATCTACTTTTTCATTGCAATTTTGAATTTTTTGCAAGTTTAATAAATATTTTCAAGAGGAATAATAATATAATACAAATTTTATAACTTTAGATTGTGTGGTGGCAGTCCTGGTAAATCAGTTAAATTGAATAATTTAGTTTTGAAGAACTTACTGCTTTACTGCTTGATTCATAACACTACCCATCGATTTATATTTAGCTATTTCACCAGAAATATCTTGTTATGATTGATCATAGATCGAAACCAATGCATTATTTTCATAATCATGTTTACATTAACATTATTTTGTAATGAGTTAAAAAAATCCATTAATTTTTTTTTATTTAATGCATTAAAATTATTATTTTTAATTAGTTTTTGAAACTGATTCATTAAAGTAATGTATTACATGCAATGATAATGCATTACATAATATAATGTAGTTTTACCAAAAATAATTTGCCAACTAACAAACTATTTGAATTATTTTTGAATAAAAAAAAACGTTCAACCAATATAATTTGATTGCAGAAAGCAATGTTGAAGCCACAATAATATCCATTTATGAATTATACTTGGTGATAGATTAAAATAATAACGAAATTTGTCTATTAAGCACTTTCTTTGGCTTGATTTTATAAAATGAATAAGTCTTTTGATATTGACTTTTTTGTAAATTCTTTTTAGCCAGTATTGTAGCCAGTTTTTGTGGCAAATAGCCATAATACGTATTATTCTCTCCTTATTAAACATATTTCTGATTAAATGACTTGAATTATTGTTGATAAATTTTTTCAATTGAAAAGTAATTCAAATAATTTAAGTAATTTTTGGAAGTGCATTATATTATGTAATGCATTACTTTATTATATTATGTTACATTATATTATGTAATGCAATTGCATTATATTATATAATGCATTACTTTTGAATATAATGCAATATCTTAATGAATTAGCTTACAAAAATAATTCAAATCAATGCATTGTCAAAGAAATTAATGCATTGTATCTGATTAGTAATTACGAAAAATAATGCAAAATTCCCATCTCTGTGAATGATAATAATAATAGCAGCAATAATATATATTATACATTCATTTAGTCACTCTATTGTGTGTTATGATAATGTAAAACAGTATTACAACTAAACTTAACAACTTTACTGTATCGATTTACGAGTTATAATCATAATTTTTTTTTGGAATAAAACAAATTTTGATAGAATTGTTTAATAGATTGTTTAAAAATATCGTAGTAAAAAATATCAACAGTAATACTTTTAAGAATACTATCGAGACTAAAATAAATGCTAAAATACTAAAATAGATAATATTTTTTTATTTATTCAGTGGGTCTGCCAATAAACAAATAAATCTGCAGTTTAATTTCAGGTTATTTTCCTTTTCGGAATGTTGGCCTATTTAACAAACAAAAAAAAATTATTACATTTAATTTTAGCTTATTATCTAACCTATGTATTAAAAATTTACAAAAATTTCATTATGTTAACCAAAATACGGAAAATATTGGAAGAAATTTTGTGAATGTGCAGATTTAAATGTTTGGCTGTTAAAGAAAAATAAAACATTAAAACTGAAATAGAAATTTCATAATACCTTTTATTGTGTATTTTTGTTTTAAATTAACACACAAAAAAAACAAAATTAATATGTTATATAATATCCTTAAAAGGATCTGCGAAGGATACATGTATGCAAATTATTGTTTGCATTTTGTTTTTTTTTTTTCTATTTTTGCAATTTTTTATTTTTTGTTATCATTATTATTTTTTATTTCAATGAGTTTATTATTTTTTATTTTTTTTCTACAATATATTAAAATTCTGAACCTTTAGTTCAGCATTCTATAGAATTTCTTTTTTCTAGATAATTTATATGAAAAATAAAAAATCCAAATAAACTAGAAACAAAAAAAAAAGACCGCCTCTTTTATCAAAATAAACTAAATAAGGATGTACTACTGCGAAATATAATATATTATCCTTACTAAGAGTTGAGTATCGTATATTATATTAAATTAGATACAAAAAAAAACAAAAAAAAAAAATAAAAAAAATCAAACAAACATTTTGGTATTTCAAAAGGATCAAAAGAAGTTACGAGCTTTAAATTAAATTTTTTATAATAAATATAAAAAATTTCAAAAGATATATACGAGTACATGACATGATACTTTGAAGGATTTATTTATTTTTAAGAATTACCAATATATCGTAGGATTAATTTATACTGATAAGTACAGTACCTAATGAAATATGCGAAAAAAAATACTTTAAAATAATTTTAATCCAATTGTTAAGAAATCAGATTTAATTAACTATACTGAATAAAATTTACATCAATAAAATAAACTGAAATTAAATTGTCTTTAAAATTATTATAGTTTTTTCTACAACATAAAAATTCAGTTGTGAAAAAAAAAAATTAAAATTAAGAGTATATATCGATAATTCTCCCCCCTATGGGGTTATAATAGGTTAATGATAATGATTATAGATCAAATCAAAGTTTTGACATATAGATAAAAATGATTGACACTTCAATTGCCAATTTAAAAAAAAATGAACCACCTCTATAATTAAACATAAAAACAAAAATATGAAATCCAAATTCGAATAGCGATTTCCGTTTTATTATTACGAGTAACATTCATAAATTATATAATTCTATTTTTATCAACTAAAATTTTCAATCAATTTCAAGGATATAATATTATTGGCGTTTAATAAAACGTAAGATTCTGTTAAATGAAGATCGAACCAAATTATTCACCTGGGCTTCAGCCTTCTTAACAATTTTCTTCCAATTCTCTCTTTCTCTTGCAGTCGTCTCCCAATTTACTATTTGCGGATTTCTCGCGTCTACTTCAATGTTGTCTTCCCATATATTTTTCGGTCTGCCTCTACTTCTTATTCTCATGGGATTAGACGAGATTATTCTAAGCTAATCTCGGCTTCCTGTTATTCTTATTATATGCCCGATCTATTGCTACAAAATTCACACTGATATTCACCTATTTGTTCTTAATATATATAAATTTCAAACGTTTGTATGTGATGTTCGACATGACTTTATATGAGCAATTTGACAGTGTAATTCCTCGATAGTTCTGGCAATCCAGCTTATCTCTTTTGTTATATTTTGGGCATATCAAGCCTACCTTCCATTTATTGGGCATCACTTCATTATCCCATATTTTACATATAATGCGATGCAATTTACTGTAAAGACTATTTTTTATTAACTATACGGTAATTCTGTCTTAGTCTGGAGCTTTATTGTTTTCCACTCTATTAATTGCATTTTGAACTTCATCTAAAAATGGTAATCGGTTGCAAGGTTTCGCTGATTGACCTTAATCTATTCAAACAAAATATTTAACTATCTGCATCTCTCTCTCTCTCTCTCTCAATCCATTCAAAATTTTATTCTCATGTTGATTTTTTAATTATAATTTAAGTTTATTTTTAGTACCATATACTAATTTTTAAAAAAATGTTCATAAAAAGGACATTCTAATTAAAAATCCTTTAATTCATATTTCCCATTTATTTTTAGATCTCTATCCACACTTTTTTTTTTTTGTACAAGTTTATCTCAAAAATTAACAATTTAATCTATAAAAATATGATAATAATTAGAAAATTTTCTCAGGACCAAAACCTGTTTTTTAACACATTTATGACCAGAATACAAAAAAAGAAAAAAAAACAATGAAATAATCAAACAAAATACCTTAAGGGGAGGAAAAAAGGATTCAATTGATATTATGTAAATATATATAGATATATATACATATAAAAGGAATTTGTCACACCATAATAACACCACATAAACAGGAAATGATAAAATGAAAGTGAGAGAGGGAAAGAGGATATAATAATACCAACCATCACCATTTGAATACCTATACTCCCTAGCATTTTAATACTCTGAATGAGCAAACATACATTATTAGCTGATATAGTCTAATAAAAAAAAACAGAAAAAATTACAAAAAAGGGTTACAACAGTAAAGATTAAAAGGATCTGATACATTTAATTTGAATATGTTTAGCATATTTTATTATAGTACTGAGTAAATTTTTTAATAGTTTTAAAATTGTTTCAAAAAGACGTTTATTTCTAATATTTTTGTTGTTGTTGTTGTTGTTATTTTTATTGTTATTATTATTTGAATTATTGTGGGAAATTTAAATCAAAGGAATTTATAGAAAAGTGTATATGACAAAAGCTGGTATATATAGTAAACAGGTGAATAAAATTAGTCAAAAATAGTCATTTAATATAATGAAAATCAATGGCAGATATAGTAGTGGTTGCCAACCCAACATATAACTAAGCTATAGAGATTTATTGTTTTTCACATATATCCCATTTTTTAAACCAATTTGATGAAATTGCGTCCAGATGTAAGTGTCCAGATCTTCCGCATCTGTATATTTTACAAAATTCTTGAGCGATATTTCTTCTAAAAGTCAATTGCTCCAATTGGATGCGAAATGACTTGGCTGAAATTCAAACATTACTTCTTGAAGCATTCAGTGTCCGTAAGATTATAGTCAGATACCATTTTTTGTCACGTATTCCAATACGGTATACTTTTAAATATTTTAATACATTTTTTTTTTTATATTTTCAAATTCAATGCAATTTTTAATAATCTTTTTTTCAGATATATAGAGTACACAACTTTTTGAATATTTCTTCAGTACTAACGGTAAATAAATTTTCTTTATAGGTATATAAGAATTTCCAACGGTTTTTGAAATTTTCTTTACAATACACATATTTGATTATTATCATGATCGTTATTAATTTTTTTGCGACTTGTGGAACATCAACAAACTTCCTCCACCCAATTTCGAGCCGGTGTCTTGAGTTCACAATAAAATTTTCCAGTATAAAATTTTTAATATGAAATTCATATAATATATATAATAGTTATGGTTTTCTAGAAATCGTATATTAAATTTTAAAAAACGAAAATTAAATAAAAAAACTAAATAAAATACATAAAATTGATTAAAAGAAGCAATTAAAAAAAAGATAATAATTTAGCAAATTATTACTTTTAATATTTTTTTTGGAAGAAATACAGTTATTTGATTGTTGTTAAGTTATCTTCATATAGAAATACAAAGTTATACCTACCTATAATAGGAATATGAGTAGGAATATGTGTAGGTATATTCGTATATTTCATTAATTTTATTGAATATCCTAATCGATTTCGATAACTACATCATCATCAGAAAACTGATTCTATAAAATGTATGTATTCAATATGTGTATTATTCTTGTTTTTCTTAGTTCAAAGTGGATAAAATATAAATATACTTACCTAGATACATATGGGTTTGATTTGAATATTAAATTTTGAATAATTTTTATTAGTGCGATAACGTACTCGACCATGTACAATTTTGTATATTATTATAATAGATCAAACCGAAAATAACTGTATGATATTTTTATTATAAGAACTGATATTATACATTAACTGGATCATATTGCAAGAACTTATATAGTCTTGAAATTCTACAAGAAATCTAAGTAAACTATTTAGAAGTAATTTTAAGGTCTATTAAATCTCTTAAATCAAAATCTCTGTTGTTGATCTGTTACTCTATATAATGGATTGAATAAATGGATTAATTAGAATATAGTCTGGCTTGTGTTCTTATTGAATGGATTCATTCATCTGTTCAATATATGAATATTTATTAAATATGGAAATTAATAACTAGAACTAATTTATTATGTAGATTGTGTGAAATTTATATATTTAGAAAATTTTTTTAAAGTTATAGAAAAGTTCAAGAGGAATAGAGATTTATTCTAATCACCTTAGGTATAAATTAAAAACCAGTAGTTAGTATTGAAAACTATAATAAATATGCTTAAAATGTGTTAAATTAAATGATGGGGTTTTTTTTTTTATCAAACAACAACAACTTAAAGAATCATGATTTAGAATAATTTGATCCCCGCTGGTATTTAATAGGTGGCTTCTAATATTTATGTTTTTATGTTCAATCATTACAAGTAATTTTTATATAAAAAATAAAAGTCAGTATATTAATTGTGTCCAGTTCCGGATTATGTAATTATTTTTTTTTTAAACCTAAAATTTTCAATTTTTATTATTGCTGTTTTTGTTTTTGGTTTTTTTTTGTAATAGAGGTTACATGAATTTCAAGTGAACAATTTTGATAGCTTATTGTCACGGTTCTTATATTATAAACTACATATTATATTTATTATATGTATATATACATAGTGGATATAATATTATATATATATATATACATATATCAAAATGCATCCGCAATTCACTGATGTATGAACTTATTTTATGTTTTCATTCCACAATAATGGTGTATAATAATTTATTGAAGAAAGAGAGAGAAAGAAACATACATAGCACAACATTTTTATATAAAAACGACATTACCAATAAAATTAAAGTTGCATTGTAGGAGTTCTTTTCATGTTTTTTGTTTTTTTTTTTTATTATTTTATTGTAATTTACCGCGCACTAAATTCATACACTCGTACATACATCATAAAAAAATTATATGTACCAAAAAAAAAAAAAAATGCATTCATAGTAATGTGAAGTCCAGTAGGAGAAAATAATTAGCGGTCAAAATCAACCAAATATCAAAAAAAAAAAAAAAAAAAAAAAAACTTAAATGAATTTTTTTTTTTTATATTTTGCAACAATTTTATATACCTATACATTATATTATATTAAGTTTTCCTTCTATTGTATATTTTTTTTGTATGAATTTAGAAAACTAAGTATCGCTATTGTTGTATATAGGCTCATGAATATTCATTAAATCCAACGGTCAATTTTTTTTTTTATTTTTTTCATTATTTTTTTAGTTTTTGTTAATTTGTTGGTAAATTGGAGTTAGTTAATTTTAAAAAGTTTATTAGGATAGGTCTACTTCGTTTTTGATCCTATGATAATGATGACGATGATCATGATGCTGATCAAAATAATTTTCATTTGTCTTTTTTTTTGTGTATTTATGGTTTATTTTAGTCGTAACCTCAACTCATAGTTCTATTTTATAAAACTATATTTTTACCTTCCATTTATTTTGATAAAATGTATTTTGTTGTAGATTGTTGTGGGATGTATAGACTTAAATTACTTACAGTGTATGAAAAAAGTATACTAATTAATTAATATTATTATAGTTGAAATATTGATGTTCAAATACAACAAATTTTGTGTATAGTTTCCCGAAAGAAAAAGAAATATTGTTTATAAACAATACCAAGTTTAGATCTCAAAAAATGTAGTACTGGTAGTTAAACCCATAATCATGTTGGTTGGACAAATTAAATAATGTCAATACTCTATTTCTATGTAAGGTCAATTGGCCATGTTGAATGATGTAAATGTTCGATTATATCAATTGACCAAGTTATTCAGTTCTTGTATTAAGCTTACTATATAATGTACAGTTATTTTGCGTTAACGATTATCTTTACTGGAAAAAGTTCTATAATTTCTTTTGCAAATTTCATTTTTATATTAAGCTTAAGCTATGAAATGAAAAGATTAGAAATTCACATCACGAATCCATACAATAATTTTTATTGTTAAAATTATTTTTAAATACTTCTATTATTTAAATTATTCTAGTACAGTTACACAGCATTGGCTAAATCCAAATTTCAGTCTTTAAGTGTGACCTTCTCTAACAATATAGCAATTATTTCGTAAAGCAAAATGGATGATATTATCGTTTTTTTCAATTGAACGGGACGGATTAGAACGTGGTAGGTTCTAGTACTGAGCTCTTTTCTCTATTGAGGTCAAATTAGACATAGAGAAATAAAGCAACTCATACTTGCTTTATTTCTCTTCATCGCTCTAATAAATTTACAAAAGTAATTTCAGAGATATAGTCTACTCTTAGTTAGGTGACCAAAAAGCCAGGTTGGTCCTGGGCCTGACTTATCAACGTCATCCATTTGTGTCGTTCACTGGCAGATTCTCCCTAGTTGAAGATGCGAAATTGTGGTAGATCTGCCGCTACTTCGTCTCACCAACGAAAATTTGGTCTGCCCGACATCTTGTACCTTTGGGTCTGGATTCGAAGATTCGTTCATAAGCTTTAGGTGTCCGACGCACTTTAGTCTCTTGACTTTAATTTTTGTGAATGCGTCCACCTCATTATACTGCTTATAGAATTCGGTATTATATTTTCTTCTCCAGACTCCATCGTCGTTTTCAGGACCATATATCGGGCGAAGAATATTCTTCTCGAAGACACTAAGTGAATACTCACTTGCCTTCGGCAGTGTCCATGAATTTGATCCCTGAAGTACAACCGGGAATATAAGTGTTTTGTAGATTTGTACTTTGGTGCTTCGGGTAAAGAACTTTGACCCCAGATATTTTGACAAATTGAAACAACAACGGCTTGCAAGGGTTATTCTTTACCTTGCATCTACATTGATGTTGTTGGTGGGATTAATGCTGGTTCCAAGATAGGTAAACTCTTGATTTACCACGAAATTATATGTGCCTACAGTGATGTTTTGACCAATATGATGTTGGGAGGCCTTTATATTTGTCGATAACATATATTTTGTCTTTTCCTCATTTACTTTGAGCAGATCCATTCATTCCGTTTCTTCTTCTTCTTCTTCAATTGTTGTGATCTGGTAATGATGTCAATGTATGCTCCCTAGTAGTTGAACGGATTTGAAGAATAAAATGCCGACCGTGTTTACTTGCTCACGTAGCAAATTTTCGTCTAGTAATACATGTTTGATGTTCTTGGTCTAAGCATTAATCTGACAGTAATATATCGTAACTACAATCATATGTCTGTATGCTGAAATATTCATTCATTGCAGGAGACTTTAATGCTTTTCTCCATCAACACATTTTTTTTTTTTTTTATCAAATTTATTTATAAGACATCAGCGGAACCTCCTAATACACATTTATATTTGTATGTAAACTTATGTATATACATTATTTTGGTATGTTGTTTTATTTCAATTCTTTTTGGTTCAAAAATTTTTTCAGATCTGATCTTAAGATATCAAAAAAAAAAAAAAAGAAAAACAAATTAAAAAATAGCATTTAATGCAGTTATGTGTGTGGAATTACCGTGAAACGCGATATTTTTTTTTTCTTTTTATTATTATTAATTTTTTTTTGTTTAAATTCCCCTATTTGAATGCATATATTTTTTTGTTGTAAGGCTTACCACTAAGCAAAAAAAAAAAATAACAAAAACAAAAAGAAAAACAATTACCTTGATGGATTTCATTTCATTGAGGTGTTTTCCTGGTTTAGTTACTGGTTAGTTGTCGGTATACGGTTTTTGAGTTTCAAAATTCACTTAAAATTAATGCAATTATAAGTGTGTTCACAAAATAAAATATTTAAAAAAAAAATTTTATCTGATATTGACTTATAGAATTTTTTTTATTTGAAATATACTTGAATTTATTTAAAAATTTAATTTCCCTTTAACTCACTTGCATATGAGCGTAATTCCTATGCTTAGGCTTTGGAAATAAATTAAAAATATGATTTTGATAATTTCACTTGGAATACACATACTGTATATAATTTATATAGTTTAGATTTAGTCAGGTTAATTTTAAAAAAACAAAAACAAAAATAAAATTTAATTTAATTTAAAACACAAAATAAAAATTCCCTAAATTACTCTTTTGCATGAGTAAAATTTAAAACAAAAAAAAAAAAACCAGAAAATATAAATTTGACATCACGAATGTCCTTTTCTTAAGTTAATGTGTTAATATAATATAACTATATATTTACATTATATATATGCATATATATATATATTATATATAATATATATTATATATAACAAGGGTTTCAAGGACCTTTTAATATTTAAATAGGGATCTTCGATACAATTAACTTAATATTATAACTGCATACCGTGTAATAAATAGCGTTAAATACTGTAGCTTAACGTTATTTTTTTTTATTAAAAATTATTTCGCTTATTAAAAAAAAAAAAAGAAAAATTTGAAAAAAAAAAAAAAAACGATAACAGAATCAGAAATTTGAGCGCAGGTGATATGAGTTACCTGTTTATGTCATTTAGCATTTATGTTGTTGTTTTTAATATAATATAATTTTAATTTTTTTGTTTTTGTTATGTTTTTTTCCTTTTATGTTTTAGATTAAAATGTAGAGGTCATGAGAAAATGAATATTGTAATTTTTATGATAAAATACACACACCACCATTCTCCTTTTTGAAAACAAAGAAAAACAAAATAGTTTTCATGGTGTATTCTATTTTTATGTATAGAAACATACATTTTTCATGGTAAAGTTAAATAAACGTACCATATTAGAAGGAGAAAGGCTGCTGTTCTAAGGTGCAAGATTTTTATAATTTAAAATAATTTTAAAATGAGTACATTTTTATTAAAGAAAAAAAATGTACATTGTTTGCGTGCGAATTGATTGTTGAATATTTTAATATAATGTATGTACCTACATATCAACATATATCGGTAACAACTACTTCCTTAATAATCAGTAATCACACACTACATTGAGAAAGGTATATAGAAAGAAGAAGAGAGAAGAGTAAGCATATCAAATATGAGAAATTTCTTTACACGCATTGCACATAAATTAAATTAAATGCGATTTTGGAAAGTTTTAAATTTAAGATTTTTATACCTAGCCATGCCTAGCTGTTTTAAGGTGTATAAATAATAATTGAAGAAAATTTTAAAATTAATAAAATTGAATTTAATTGTGTTTTGCTGTTTTTTACTACTACAGTCCTTTACAACCTAATAAAATTCTATTACAAGCAGTTTTATTATGTTTTTTAATTTTTTGTTATGATTTGCGTATACAGAAATAAATTTTCTTCATTACAGCTCTTTATACAAAGTATAGTTTTTGCACAAAAGAAAAACAAATATTCTGAATTTTGGAATTATTATTGGTGACCCAAGAGTAGTCTGTATGTAATTAAAGTGGCGGAACCGTGTTTTATGCCTGAATTTCATTTGACTAAATTTTATTTGACTGGACTTTATTTGACTGGATTTTATTTGATTGGATTTTATTTAACAGGATATGCTAGATTTATTTATTTATTTATACTGTATGTATTCGATATACAATGAGACGATTAGTCTTTACAATTTGTATAATTTAAGTAAGTGTATAGAATATCAATTGTGTGTATAGAAATTCAAAAATAAAAGCAAAACAAACTAAATTTACAAATTATAATAAAACTAAAACTAAAATAAAATACTACATAAATACTTGAGAACAAATAGATGGTGGATGTGATAAATATAATACATACATGATGTAATGAATATTAGTATATACGATATTCTGAGTTAGGAAAGATTTTAGAGTTAGATTCAAAATCAAGCCTTTTTCCAGATAATTGACTTAAATCATTTTTATGCGTACCAGCTGTGGTATACACACAAAAAATGAATGAATTCGAAAACACAATGCATTAAAGTGGGACTTTAGAATTTCGTTATTTTGGGATATTGATATTTAAGAGTTTTGTATTTAGTGTTTTGTATTTAGTGTTTTGTATTTCGGGTTCCAACCTATAAACTGAATATATAAATGCAGGCATAAGATAGTAACATATATATTAATGTCAAATTTTTGTTAGATCTTGTGAAAACATTTTTAAGATTAAATCTTGATTTTTACAACTTTGTCTTCGTACCTAAACATATATTACTAGTATACCTAAACTGTTGTAGTTTTAACGCTGTGGTGAAGTCAAAACTATAGATATATCAATAGATATATCTATAGTTTTGGCTTAGCAATAGATATATCCAAAGCTTTTGATCGTGTTTGGTATGCTTGATTAGTGAAAAACTCGAAGCAATTCGACTGGGAAACAATTTCAATATATGCATTGAAAACTGCGTTTCAAACCGTTCAATAGAAGTTGTATTGAATGATTTTATATCACAAAAATTCAATATTTTCTCCATATGACCAGACATCTTTTTGCTAGGTCTTTATTTTTAAATCTATTAATAATTATTACATTAGAAATTTGTTAAAATCTTTTTTATTTCAATAAATTAATATAAAACATGTTCTTAGTTAGTTTTTAAGTAATAGTTGAATAATAAAGAAAAAAAAAAAAAATATCAGCATTGATAAGTGCCTCTCAAAGCTCAGTTATTTCTCCAATATTATTAATATTATCAGTTAGGCTGGTGCCCCTCAAGCCTAAGTTCTTTCTCCAATATTATTTATAATATTTATAAATTACCTCCTATCCATGACTTCAAATCAAATTCACAGCTGATGATAGTACCCTCAATTCCTTGTATACCAAACTTCAGTTCATAGAAAATGAAATAACATATTTTGTTCTCAAAATAGCGACCTTCAAG
Source organism: Argyra leucocephala (assembly GCA_963942445.1). NCBI lineage: Eukaryota > Metazoa > Arthropoda > Insecta > Diptera > Dolichopodidae > Argyra > Argyra leucocephala. The sequence goes on from OZ012679.1 coordinate 1,781,426, forward strand.
AAATACAAGACTGAGGAACTTTTATGGCACGATCATATTTTTTCTGTTGCGAAGGATGTTGCTAAATGCTTAGTGGTCTTAAGCGGAAGCAGGAAATACTTTTCCAACCTCCTATTAATATACAAGGCATATACATTCGGCTGTGACTTGAATATAACACACATATTTGGTGCACTTAGCATTAGACTACAGCACTTGGATAAAGAACAAAAGCGAGCTATTAAAATTAGCAATAATGGAGATGTTACAGAATAGCCTCGATATTCAATCTATAATTATAATTGACAAGCATTTAAGGACCTGCGCAGTAGACACCTTTTCATTTTATCTCTCTTCTCCATAATGAACTCTTAATATATAATAAGTAAGTTGTAAATAAAACAATTATGCGCACACAGTTGAAATTTTTTTAATAATATGGTTTTGTTATTCACCAAATTCATTAAGAAATAGGTAGAAACGAAACAGAAAATGAGAAGTAAGGTATTTATGTTTTTTAACGAAAACATATTAATTTCATTAAAACATAAGTGTTTTCTGCTTTGTAATGAGAAGTGCATGGGCTGATGCCAATCCCTGTTCTTTTTAAACTTTAAATTTGGCTTTAACTTGAATTATAATTACTCAACATAGGCCCCTAGTAAATATATATTTGGAAATAAAAAGTAATACTGGCAGGGCAGCCCTTTCTCACAAATTTGTATTAGAGCTTCTTCGAACCAGAATTGTGAAATGTAAAACAAGATTCACCAGTCGAAAGTCTAAACTATAGAAAACCCTACAATTGTCCCACAAAGATTTAACTTGAAAGTATTCAACAGGCAGTTAGGGTGCTTATCCCATTATTTTTGTTCAATGTAGAAAATATGTAAAAAATGGTAGTTAAACTATTAGACATTTTTCGTATGTAATGTAAAGTGTAAACTATTTTGAATTTAGTGACATACATATTAAATTTTTTGAGAATATAAATCAGAGTATTAGAGAATCACAAGCAATCGTAAAGCACCGTGACTTGGTGAGTTATATTGTGTATCTTATTTTCCATTTCAAACCCAGTTCAGTCCACTGTTCAAAATTGAAGTGCTTGATAAATTTTATCAGCGCATTTTAGTGAAATAAAATAATTTCCTCTTATAGTCTTTGTTTGCTATTAAATCTTCAATACTTAATATATATTTATATATATATATATATTTATTTAGCTATTTTATAACTTCTCATTAAAGTATTTTTCAGGACTTTAAGAACTTTACTGTAAATTTCTCATACGAATATTATTTATGTATATTAAGGCTACATTATATGAATGCAATTTTCCTTATCTATTTAAGAAGGTGAAATATTTAAGATGTTTTCAATTTGGTAATGGTTTCTTTACAAAAAACAAAATAAAACACGGATGGAATGAAAACACTAAGGTAGAGTAAGTTGTAAGATAGAATGAGAAGAAGATGGCGCTAAATGGAAATAAACAAATACATATAACTTTAAAAACTAAGAACTGTGAACGATAAACAGGTTCATAAAAAATATTTTTTTTATTTTAATTTTTTTTTTTTTTTTTGTTTTTTTTTTTTTGGGAAAACTCTCCACATTTTTCTTTGATTTTTCTTTCATTGTTATTTTTTGTTTTTCTGACTTTGTTGAATAATGCATGAACTTATTGAAATAAATATTGTTTTTCTTTTTTTGTTTTTTTACTGTTATTATTATTATTTTTGGGTTCATTCATATACTTGTGTATCTATCCGAAATGGTCCTTGTATATTTTTCATTTAATTTTTTTTTTTTTTTGTTTTTAAAAATTTCTCTGCTTGACCAATTTTTTTTTTTTTTATTTGTATATTTTTGCCAACAATTTCCACCCAATATCATTTTCAGATTTTTATCAGAATTAAAAGGACCTCTTCTTTCATTTTTATTGATATAAAATAATATATATATAGGAGAACGCACATTGAACAATCAACAAGAATAACAAAAAAAAACAAAAAAGGAAAAAAAAATTGGAAGTCCTTTTTATGTATGTTTATATTTCAGTAAAAATATTACATGGACGATTCTAATGTGGACAGAAAAAGAAATGATATAAGACATCCCTTTTAGTTGTTTTTTTTTTTTTTTTATATATGTAACATATATGTATATATTATACATTATATACATTATGTGTAATTTTCGTTTCATCATTTGTGAATGGACGAAACCATTTTGTGTTGAAAATCTATTTTGATAGTTAAGTGCTCCTGTTTGTATCTGTTTTTTTTTTCGATCTCGAATAATTTAAAAAAAAAAAATTATTTTAATTCTATTTTATATTTTATTAAAGATAATGGAGTGGGAGTCCTGTGGTTATAAAAAAAAAACCACAGAAACGAAACAAAAAAAGTAATAATGTTCGATTTTAGTTTGATATAAATAAGTAAGAATGATTTTCGTGAAAATATACTCGAACGCCGGAAGAAAAATGTGCTTAACTCACAAAATAATATATTTCGAAAAAAAGTTATTAAATATAATCCTGTTATATCCTGTTAATTATAATATTAAAGTCAATTCATTATTTTAATTAGTTCATGTTTAAAATACTGAATTGATACCGAAAAAATGTAACACAGTTTTACATGCCCAGGCCTCAATTTTTATGACAGAAGCTATAAATGCTATAAAGAATATATAAAGACAAACAAAATGTAAAATTTTATATTTTTGTGTGTTTTGAGTGTTAAAAGAGTAAAATTGGACACTGAATTAGAGGTGCGAAAACAAATAATAAAATTATTTCAATAAAAACGCTTTGGACGTATAAACACAGAGCGCGGATTGTAAAAACTACTCGACAATGATTCGCAAGAGTTATAAGGGAATAGAAAGAGGATCTAACGGTGGAAAAACAAGGTCCGGGCAGATCGGGAGGAATGCAAAAATTTTCAAAAGAAGTTTAAGTGGAAACTCAGTGTATCAATTCGAAAAATGGTCCAAAAAAACTGGCAAGAAAATTAGAAAACATATAATATCTGATAGAACTGCAGAAAAGAATACTGACGCAAAAAAAGAAGTAAAAAATTATTAGGATCGAGACATGTGCCCTTAGCTTCTAGCCCTAGAAAAATTCTGGAACTCCCATCAAATCATCTACACCAGTTGAAGACGGCAGGATTTAATAAGAGCCTTACATCCACAAGCTTCGGTATGGTATACTAATTGCAAAATATCACATATGCCAAATTAGCACATATTCCACTGTTTTTCAAGTTGCAACTTATGTCATGGAGGTATCGACATTACAATGCAGTAAAAGAGGACACAAGTTGACAGTATAAAAATATTTTTAGCTAGCCAAGCTGTTTTAAAACCTATGCCTTCAACTATTTTTAAATCAATATGCTTAGTTACAAGAGCTTAATAAAGCTTTCGGAAAGAAACAGAGTTATTCTTATGTGAATTCCTGGGCATGAAGAAATACAAGGGGGAAGCAGATTGAGGGCACTCACCATAAAAAAAAGTCATATGCAAATGCTAAATACTTAATTAATTTATCAGTAGCACTTCGGAAAATTCGTCAAATTGCTAAATCAGATATTTAAGCATTTGATTTCAGTTTTCCATTATCGATTATACGTTTGTATCGCTTTTACGTCAACACTTGTGTATTAATATTTCATGGGACTCATTGAAATCATATTCAAAAATCATATTTTTATCTTTGGCAATGTTTTTTCTTTGTTTTTTTTTCTATCTTATAGCTTAACACATCTCAGAATCCGATAATTTTCATTTCCAACTAGAATTTTCATTTACTAACCATTTTTTTTACAAAAATTTAATATAACTTGACTTAAACGAATTTTCATTTAAACAATGGTCATAAACTTCTAAAATGGACCATCGATGATATAAGTATTTACATTAATGATGAAAAATATCAATATCATCATCATCATCACGAATAACAATATTATCATCATCATTATCAATATTTTCAGTGAAATGAAATTTTTGTTTTGTTTTTTTTTTTTTTTTTTTTTGTGGCATAATATTGGCTCGTTTTTAATATGGTCATTGACTAAAAACAACAATAAAATTTTGTTATCCTGAAAATGATAATATATTCGTTGGTATTATAATATATATATATATATATAGTTATATTTATAGAGATATTATGTTTTTTTTTTTTTATTAATATTATTATTGAATCGCAGATATAAACCATATTTTTTATTATTTTAAGGGAAGGAATATAAGGTACAGTAGACAAATTAAATTGAAAATCGAAATTTTTTTTAATAAATTGAATTTTTATTTCTGAAAAAAAACAAAATAAAATAAAAAACAATGCAATAAAGTTTAATTTAAGTATTCTAATTCTAATTCAATAATAAATATGAATATTATTTTGAAGGTTATTCATTTACTTTGGATTTGTATACAATACCGGAGTGTATTGTTAGAGAATAAGAAAAAATATATTACAATTTTGAATAAAGTGTTGATTTTGGTATAATAAATGTATAAATATATATGTTGTATATACATACATATATTGAAAATCCTCCTGCCATATTTACTTTTCTCTAGGCTTGTAGGTATTATTTGAAATTTCAAAATATTTAAATGTTTCTATAGCGCAAGTGTTTAGATTTTTAACAAAATATAAGAACTGTCATTTTGTACAAAATTTTGAAAATTTAATTTAATTAAATTTTATTTTCAAAATAAAACGTGCTTGTATAGATTCGTCGGGAAGAACTATATAAAATTAGTTATATCCAAAAATCATATAAATAATTTAAAAATTAGGTAAATTTTGTATAGTCTGATGAATTGATAATGCTAAAAAAAAAGGAAAAAGTGGTAAATTAACGAAATAGAAATGACATGGAAATAAAATAGGAAAATGAGTCTATTTTTTGTATCTTACTTTAAGGTTTAACAAATATTTTTCAATAATTTTGATAATTACACAGGTTAGCCACTCAGTATTTGTCCCATTTTTTTGGCAAATACGATGTGAGATTTCAAAATTAAAATTATGTTTTTTTTTGAAAATAGTCATTACTGTAATTGAATTAGAAACAAAAAAACTAACGATGAAGTGTCTAAGGTAGCTGAAAATATCCTAATCGAATATGTATATTATAAATAAATTGTAAAACATTAAATAACAACAATGAGCGTAAGTAGTCTTAAATAGCAGTAAGTATATAGTGTAAGAAAATTAGCTGTAAGTTTTATTAAAACCCATAAATTTTTAGAGAGCTTTTGAGGGGCTCATTTTCAATATTTAAATAAAAAAATAGTAGAACATAGAAATAAATAAATTATATTTCTGTTGTGTAGATTAATCTGTGTAAAATAATCTGGTATCTGTAAAATTAGATGTAAACTAATTGTTATATACAATGTGACTATTTTGGTAAATAAATAAATCGAATTCACTTGAATTTCATTACTGTAATCATAATTCATAAATAATATAAAAAATTTTAATTTAAAAAATGAAAGATTTACATCTACTGGATATATTTTCTAGAATCAAACAGAATTAAAATCAAGAGTTGTTTTGGTATGGTAGTCTATCACTATATTATAATACTTGCACTTACTGATGACGAGTTTGCAGTAGTTTAAGATGAAAAAAAAACGCCCCTAATAATCATTGAAATTTTTTAAGGTTCAAGTTAGGTACAAAAGTGGTGTACGTTATAGTAGGTATAATTAAACCGTAAGTAAAATCTAACTTTTTGAGCTATACGAAATATCCTTAATTTCATTGTTGAAATTATTTTCAAAATTATTAATTAATTTTGTTTTAGTTTTTTTGTTTTGATTTTTTTTTTTTTTTAATTTTAACAAATAATTTTCATTTTATAAATTAATAAAACTTCTAAATACCTTAATTATTCTGTTCTTAAATAAAGCGAAAATAATAAAAAAAAAAAAACAAAATAATACCAGAAAGTCCTTTTACCTATACATAATTGTACAAATACAAGTTAATAATATAATCCTTTAATTCGAAATAATAATAAATTTAACTTTATCTTTATAATTTTATTTCGTTTTTGTATTTTTTGTTTTTACGCGAACTAAAAAATGTCTGTTAAGAATTCATAAAATGTAGATAAAAGGATAAAAAACAAAAACCAAAAACGAAAAAAAAAAAAAAAATTAACAAGGATAAAAGAGAAAAGAAAAGGTAATTAACACACCATAATCTTATAATAATTTTAATTGTAGTTTTAATGTTCGTGGGCGATTATATTTATATGTATATAAAATATATATATATATATATATATATAAAAATAGAAAAGATAACTACATAGCGATCATCTTAATTGTAATTAGAGAAACTCAAAGCGAAATATTTATTAATATTATAATCAAAGGTATGATAAATTTTTTACCACCTTTTGATACTGAAATCATTTAGTTAAAAACTTATAATTCCGGAATATAAATTAGTTTCAGTAATTAAGGGTAGGGGGAGGGGAAACAAAATTTGAAGTTAAAAATTTTGAGGGGACCATAATTATTGGTATTCTTAGAGTCTTATATTGGTCTTATCGAAAATTAAATAAAAAATAAAATATGTTAAGGATATAATCTATAAGATATTTGTATCCAGTCTTTAGCCATTCCCAGACATTTTCAATATTATTTTTGTTTATTATTGTTTACCTCAACATTTATTTAAACTTGTGTAATTTTATACTATAAATAAGTCTAAGAAATTTCGGAAGTAACTTACTTGCTTACTTAGGTGGCTAACAAGCGTAATGTAGGTCCTGGGCTTGGCTCATTTATGTCCTTCATCTTTGTCGGTCACAAGCGACTTTCTTTAGTTGAAGAAATGACATTGTTTAATATCTACCAATACTTCATCTCTCTTATGAAGGTTCAGTCTGCGTTTTGTACCTTCGGTTTGGATTGAAAGATACTCTTGGCTATAAAGCCAGGCTCTATTGTGTTTTCCGGGATCATATATTCGGCGAAGCGTTTTTATCTCGAAGACACCAAATTCATGCTCACTGGCCTTGGGTAGTGCTCATGATTCTGATCCGGAGAGCAGAACCGGGGATAGAAATATTTCAAAGTGCGTTTTTCCGCTTTCTGATTTTTTCTTTTCATCTCTTCTTTAAGCCTTATAAACCTTTCTTTCGTTTTTTACTTTATATTTTTTTATATGCCTCATTCTTAATAATTTAAATCTGAGAAAGTTGGATTGCGATATAAGTCTACCAGTTTGAATACAGTATGGTTCAAGGGTTAGTCCCTAAATCCATAAAAAACCAAATCCATAATCGCTTTTGCCAGAAAAAGCAATCCACAAAAAACGATCTTTTTGCTTTTGCGCATTTCACTTTATTAGGTACGGAACTTTATGCAAAATTTTGAGTTAGTAGAGATTTTAGAGTTAGATTCAAAACCAAAGTTCTACGCCTTTTACTGAATATTTATATAAATTTTTTTCATATTGTTGGAGACAGCGGGGATATCTCCCTTTTCCAGGATTAATTTGCCACAATTTTATGGATTTTGAATTTATGGATTTATTTTTGTGGATTCTTTTTTGTGGATATTGGTTTGTGGATTGGCTCACTAACCTAGTGTAGAATTTATAATATAAGATAGTAGATTTTTGAAGAAAATTTGTACCGCCACGAAGAATAGAAAAATCTCAGTCAATGATTGCAAATAAATTTGAAATAAAATTTTTTGTTGTTATGGACAACACTATAAAAGTTTGATATAAATCAAGAATAATATTGTTGTAGATTTTTTGTGGATTAATAACACAACAAAAATCAGGATTAAGAAAAAAAACAGAAGTTAAGTAAAACAAATAGAAAAAATTGTATTTTCAGTTCTTTTCATATCAGCAGGATACCCTTGAAATGTATACTCATAAATATATCTACCTGTCATTTTCCATATAATTTTCTATTTTTTATACTAAAAAAATCTTTTTAAATATCTTCCCTGCTGATATACAGTTACAACTGTTACCAGTATACAAAATCTGATTCTTGAATGTAATCACAAAAATATAATAAAACTGTTGGTAAATAAATCGACAAACATAACAAAAAAATAGAATATAACAATTTTTTTAGCACTTAAAGTCAATAAAAAACTAAATAAGTCGTTTTCATAATTCTTATATTATAATATTTACATTACAATGAAAATCTTTGGTCAAATAATCACTACAGGATATGTGAAATTATATCTTCATACTACCTATTCGTTTTTTACTATACCACCACTATAATAATATCAACTGGTTTTAAATAAATATATACACTATAAAACGGCTTAAGAAATGAATTTTCTTTTTTTGTGCAATAAGAAAAATTCCTTACAAAAGGAATCAGGATATATAAAAAAAAACAGAACAAAGGAAAACTAACCAAAATTGTTATTTTGAGCCTCCCTTTTGTATATGAAGAAATATGAGGATTTCAACAATTTCTAATAAATTTAAAGTTTAGAATTATGTATATATATATATTATATATATTTTTATATCTATATAAATATAATATATTTAAAAAAAAGGATACACTAATATACATGTATATAAGTTAAAGAATAAATCACATGGATATATATCCTTTTCTTTGTTTACAGATTCACAGGAAGTTTTTTATTACAATTTTTAGTGGTTTTTTTTATGGTTTTTTTGTTTTGTTTTGCAATTTTTAGCTTATGGGCTTTTGATTTCATATGCAATGACCCCGCGATAATTTTGTTGTTTGACTCCTTCCGTTCGACATTCTTGTTAGAATATTTGGTTTGTTTATTGTTTTTTTATTTTATTTTTACTTTTCCCATTTTTTTTGTTTAGTTCAGAGTTAAAGAAATACTGAAGAAAGGAATTTAGTTTTTCACTTGGTATTTTATAGGAAGGGATTTAAACTTTGATTTGGTTGAAATTTGAAATTTGATTAGAAGCTAATATTTTTATAAAATCGAACTAATTAATTAAGTATAAGTAAGTAAAAAGAACTTTATGATTCAAAATAAACCAGAATAAAACTGCGAGGATGGGGTGCATAGAAACTATATGATCCGTCTAAAATATGTGTTATAATAAATAACTACAATTTCAAAGGAGTAAACAGTTTTATATATTTAGATGCCTTTTTTTACTGAACTAAGAACATTGCAAAGTTCTTATCCTGATAATGACCCACAGAAGGTTACGTTGCCGAATTAGGTATTCTGTTTAACCCAAATTCTCACAGCTGTTAAAATAAAAATAAGACAGAAACTTTTGAAGACTTCCTTTGAAGTTACCCAATATTAGCTAGAGTCAGACTCAGGTTTTTAGATGAGGCCTTCCCTAACAATACATATAGGTGGTATTCTTGCAGAAAGCTAAATTTGCGATCTGATCAACGATCTCAATCGCATCAGACCAACAACAGTAAATAGGTCACTCTAGCCGTGATATCAAAAAGGCACAATTAAGTTTAATTAGTTTTCAAAAAGAAACTGAAATTGTACCTTCTACCTACGTTCCCTAGATGCCTTAATATATAATCAAAAGGAAATGCATTTGAAAATTAATAATGGAATCTAAGCAACGCTTAAAAGCCTTTTCAAATCTAATATTTTAAACAGGACAATTAAATTAGATAATGTACAACACTATAACATTACCGGTCTTAATCTACAGCAGCAAAGCCTAGGCAACGACAATTAAAACTGACTAAAACAAATTAAAAGTATTCGAAAGAAGAATATTGGTGCCACAATAAATTAGGATGGGGAGTACCAGATGAGATCAAACAATATTTAAAATTTACTAAGGCATAAAGACTAAGAAACGCAGGAAATGTGTTGAAGATGAATGAACAAAGGATGATTATCACTACTATTTTTAATTGAAGCCAAAATAATGAATTAGGATTACAGTAATGAAATTCAATTGAATTCGATTGATTTATTTACCAAAATAGTCACATTATTGTATATAACAATTAGTTTACATCTAATTTTACAGATACCAGATTATTTTACACAGATTAATCTACACTACAGAAATATAATTTATTTATTTCTATATTCTACTATTTTTTTATTTAAATATTGAAAATGGGCCCCTCAAAAGGTCTTTAAAAATTTATGGGTTTTAATAAAACTTACAGCTAATTTTCTTACACTATATACTTACTGCTATTTAAGACTACTTACGCTTATTGTTGTTATTTAATGTTTTACAATTTAAGATAAGTACCCTAACTGCCTTAACAGAATTTAAGCCAATCTATATCTACTAATGATATTCAGTAGTGTTGGTGAACGAAACACTCATTTCATTTCTTAAATAAAAATTGCGACTTAATTGTTGTATAGGTAATCTTCTTCTTGTTCTTACATTTACCCTATACACGGTGTAGTGATCCAATTAGTCATGATAGAATAATTTTATATATTAATCAAATAACGATAAATAAAATTTATTAGGATTATGTATATTTTTATATGTATTTTATGTGTATCATTTAATAAAAGTTGTTCTCTAAATCAGTATAATAACTGCAAGATCTGATTTGATTCCTGTAAGATTTTTCTGTCAAGTAACGTAATCAATACAACTGATTATTTAGTATAGCTTTTCTATCATTGAAAAATCTATTGAAATTGATTCTTGCATTCCTTGAATGTCTAAATATTTTTTTTTTCATATCTACTTCAGGCCATATAAAAATGTTAATTGTGTACATTTTGGTATGGTCCATGTAAATTATGCAATAGAAAAACCAAAACACAATTTTAATGGGCCGATTTATTAGTCTGTTCAGAGTTACAGTACATTTTCATTATTTACCAAATCATTTTAATCTAATTGAAAACCTATGATTCATATTTTATACCTCCACAACATATTAAAAGTTTGTTAGAAAATATTTGTTAACAATCGTTTTTTTACCAATTTTCTGTATATAATTTTCAAGTTCTTGTCCCCAACCTATACAATACATACATACAATATGAAAATGACATATCCTTAAAAATGTATTCTATTTACTTATTTATTTTTTATGTTTAATTTGCTTTTTTATAACTGCTCATTTTCAGGAAAAGTGCCCAATAAAAAGTAGCAAAATAAATAAACATTTCAAAAACAAAGAAAAATGAAATAAACTTTTAAAAGCATACGGATATTCATTGAGCCGTAGAAGGCATTGAATGAAACTTGTTTTTTTTTAGTTTAGTTTTTGTAAAATTATTAACAAAATAAAACAAAAAAGGAAAAGTAAAAGGATAACAGGTTCTGTTGACTACAAAGGAAATATCGGTTGGAAAATTAAATTAAAAAAAAAAATACAACAACAAAACATATTGTTTTTATCCTTTGTTTCTATTTAAGTTTTAGAGTTATAAATAAATCTCCTTTAATATTTTTTTTTATGTGAAATATGAAGAACATTAGAAAATATTATTTATTAAATTATGTAATTATATACATACATATAATTAGTCTATAAAAATAGGTATATAAAATGTGTCAAAACTATGAGAGTAAAAAATATAAAAAAAAAATTATTTAAGAAAAATTTCCATAAATTCCTTTCCTCAGGTGAAATATAAATAATGTTTTTTTTCATTTAATTTTCAAAATTCTAAAAATGTAAATGTGGTGAATTTTTAATTATACCTTCAGGTGTGGAAAAACTATTTTTCTAAATTCTAATAAGGTTTAGCTTATATAAGTAGTTATAATTGACAGTCATTGATAAAAGAACATTGTTTTGACCATTTCGAAATGATTTGGCCACATTTTGATTGATGCCAAATATCAGAGTCAAAAGTTTGCACATATTTAAATATTGGGTTCAGTGACATAATTTGGCCATGTGTTAACTGATTATCATATCCTAGACAAAATTTTACATATATATTTGATTCAGTAAATAAGTTTTTATTTCAGTGTGTTACTGCAGTTTTTCGTGATAGTCAGTATTTTATTTGTACAATTTATTATATTTGGAACTTTGGCAGTATCACAACAACCAGTGGTGGGACTCAAGAAGACATTGAAAATAGGTTAAAAAATCAAGAGCAGCATTTGGAAGATAGCAACCGGTATGCAATATCCAAGGCAACTAAACCCACAATGTTCCGGTCTTGCATAAAATCAATCCTAACAAATAGCAGTTAAACTTGGCTAAATTAATAATATACCTTTCTCGTACTTATAAAAGTACATTAATGCAAGTTTTTGCTACATATTTTATTACAATGTTGTGGAAAACTATTACTATTGTCAGGAGCTGAGCCTTCTTAAATAGCAGGGCTCCATTTGATTTGGGTCGTTACTATATTCTACTTTCAGTTATTTTTTGGCATTTATTTTATCGAAATGGCAAACGGTACTGGGTCAGGTGTCGAAAACCCCATAAAACACATTTTTTGCTTTGGTAAATTGGCTTTTAAAAGGCAGACACTCTATACCTACTGCGCCATCCATCGTGTTGCAAATTCAATTCATAAAATCTGCTTTTCAAGTTTTCTTTAAAATTATTATGTTTGAAACTCTGCGGAAACAAGCAATGAATTTTCAAAAAAAGTTATTATTTACACTTAAAAATTTTCTACATCCATAAAAATTAAATCTCAATTTATAATCGATTTTATGCGAATACCAAATACTTTTCGAAGTGTCGTTTAAATTTTTTTCCATCAATAAAATAAAATAATAAAACTTGTTGCATTATGTTCTGCCTAGAGTACCCCATATGTCGATTTCCTTACCATTAAAATTTGTGATTTGTTTTTGTAAATTTTATTTTTTTTTTTACTTTTTTTTATGTTAAAATAAAAGTTGTTTATTGTTTTTTTTTTCTTTTTTTTTATTACTCACTCATACAACTGAGATATTTTTAAAAAAATTTGAATAATAAATAACAAAAAAACAGTAAATAAAAAAGCAGAAAAAGGATTTATCCTTTAAGACATTTTAAAACTCCTAATGTTTCAAAATCCGTTTGATTTTTTATTTTTATAAAATGTATGTGTCGGTATGTTTTTATTGTATATATATATATATATATATCTATTTATAATATCCATTTTGCAATAGTATACACGGTTAACTTATTTACAACTCCATCTGTTTGTTATTAAATTTTTTTTTCGTTTTGCAAATCCTACGTCGTCTTAAATTGAATGCACTGATATTCTAAATTTGGTATATTGTTTGTAATGTTCGATTAAATTTAAGGTGTGTAGTGTGACAAAAGTTAGAAACAATTCTCGGATCGAATTTGTGATAAATTTCAGTGAACTCTAATCCGGCCTAATTATCGGATACAATCGGTTTTGATCGAACATTAATCAATACATATGATTAGATCTAAATATGTAATACTAGCAAAGTCACCCGGCGTTGTTCGGGTCCAACACAAAATATATAAAATTTCAAATTGTGAAATGTATATAAAAAATATAGCAAAGTTCTAACAAACAAATCATATATATATAAACAATCGTATCGTGATGGCGTGGGGCGTGGCGTGGATAAGATAAATTTGTTTAAAAATCGGCTTTGCGATCTTCAATCTTAAATCCAAAGAAAACAGGTAATACCAATAGCTGTATAGGAAAAATTAATGATGATCTTGATGCAATTTTATTTTGGTCTGGCTAAGTTTAAATGCATCGAAATCACATGTAATGATCATATTTTCGCGAGGTAAACTTGGCAAGACCATATTAATCATATCTCCAACAAAGTCTACTTTAAATTACGCAAATTATGGAAGTTTTCATTCTATCCAAACGATTGGATTAACAAAAAACTAGTAAAATCAATTATAAGACCACATTTCCTATACTGCGTATTCTAGGGTATATTCGGTATTCGCGAGTATTCAATAAAAAAAATTTTTGTTGAACGATTATCACAAATACATGGAGACAGATTGTGAACTTCGGGGGGGCATCTGTTCTCTATATCGCCGCAGCAGCCAAAAAGGTTTGTTGCGATAGCCCGGGTTTGGTTAGTTATTGTGATACACAAACAAATACATACATAGATAACACCAATAAAATTTTTGAGCTGGTTTCGAAAATTTGTATGTATTCGCTGCATTTATTCTTGTTTAAATAATTTTTATTTAGAAATTAATGAAATTTTTACACACCCATAGATAAAAAACCTCATCGCAGTGATGACAAGTGGAAATGAAAAGTGATAGCATCATCATGTTGATTCGTGGACACAGGCTCAATAAGTCACTTTTTCCTCAAATTTTCTGTCAACATTTTTGTGCATTCTAGCCTTTCTGTAGCCATTAAACAGACATTTTTAATTTCAAATAGGATTTGAGGGATGAGTTTCATGCTGTTAAAACTAACTAAAAATGTCATTTAATTTTTTAATATTTTTTCTTACTGCTTCTGTATTTGGTTTTTTTTTTTGTAAAAATCCTAACCCAGAATTGGGCTTTTTCTTTGTAGTCATTTTCAGTTTTCCATTTGGATACCCTTATAATATTATATTTTGTTTTACTTTTTTTTTAAGGATCAAAACAAATCTTGACGATTTTATTTGAAGAGTTAAGTAGGTATCGTTTTTTCTCTTTTTATTTGATTTTTTTTTCAATATTCTAGTTAAAGGAAATCAGCGAGAAGTCACAAAAAAAGGGCGGTTGAGTTTTTGTTTTTTTTTTGTTTTACTTTAATGCTTTCTAAGCAGTAAAAGTTGTTTGTTTTTTGTTTCGCAAAAGATTTCGCGATTTTAGAATTTTTATTTGGCAGGTCGTAAACTTGTTTGATTTGAATTTTTTTGTATTCTTTTTTATTTCTTTGTCAATTTTTTTTGCTTTCGTTTTCATTTCTATTGTTTTTTTGTTTAAAAAAACCGTATTGAAATAAAAAGAAAAATTATTTGATTTGTTGATATTATGTCCTTACTGTACAGGAACATCAGTTAAAGCGATGTCAACTATGGTTTTAGAAAAATTGTAATCGTATTTTTTGTTGTTGTTTTGGTTTTTTGTTTTTGTTATTATGAATTTATAAAGGAAAAAAAGGGTTGATACAAGAATTTCCATATGGAAAATGTCAGTGTTTTGTATTGTTTTTTTTTTTTGGTTGCAGTTGATTAAGTCTGATGGAGAAGGGTATTCATGATTTGCATAAATAAAACTAAAGAGAATTAAGGATTTAAATTTGAAATATTTTTTATATTGTTTTTTATTTTTTTATTTAAAATAATAAAATATTGTTTTGTTGATTTCATTTTGTTTTTTTTTTAGTTTTAAGTGAATTAAGAAATAAAGTTTAAATCATAGTTTAAAAAAATTTCAACATATAGGAGTTATTTGTTGTGGGATCGGTTTGACTGGTACCTGCAAGACATCTGTTAAATAGTACATTGAAAAGTTCGGCAAGAAAGGAATTTGAAAAAAACTCTTGAAACGAAGTCAAGATCTTGAATCTCATGTGATAGAGATAGAACCGTGGAATAACAGGGTCAGATGATGATAAGCATAATTAATCTTTATTTATTCGGTATAGTAAATTTTTTCAGTTTTTTAGAATTATTAGTAATCAATTTGACTATTTTATCTCTATAGACGATCCCAATGAATTAAATTAGTCAGAAAGTAGTTTTAGCTATTTGATACTAACTATCATCGTATAAATTAACCCTGTCCCAGGTAAAATGATTAAAAACAACTGAATTTAAAAGTTAATATGGGATATTTTTGGCCCGAATTTTCAATTTAACTGTTATCTAACGGTATTTAGCTTTATGGGCACGTCTTTAGAGTTATTCATGCTTAGTTTTGTATTTTAAATTGTGGAATACAGTTTACAATTGTGAAATTTTGATTTATAATCGCAAATAAATATTAAAATTGTCAACATAGGGGTGTTTTATATTATAACTAGTGAATGTAGTTATTATTGACAGTATCTGGTTTAAGGTAAGTACAATATATATATTTTCTACAGTTTTTTAAAGAGCTTTGGTCTTGTAAATTTTTAATTTTTTTGTTTATTTATAATTAGGAAAAATTAATAAAAAAAAAATTGAACTCATCCGACAGCTCAGCCAGTAATTCAGCCTTTTGGAGGCAGTGACAGTGATATTGATTTAGATTTTCATCCTGAGGACGATTTTGAAGATGAAAGAGTGTTTGTAGTTAATTTTTGTTTTAGAAAGCTATTGGGACGTATATGTCCTAACATAAAAGACGAATAGGATGTTATTGTCCCACCCTCTTCTGCACTCCCCTTGAATAAATTTGAAAAAAAAAATATTTAAATAATAAATTTTAAACTGGAATAACATAATACATTTAACAAAAATCATATAAAACTTAAAAATGAAAGCCACTGCGCTGCGAAAGGGTTAACTTTTATGACTTTAAGAAAATTATAAATTTAAAAATCTTTAAAGAGCAAATAAATAAGCAAAGAACATTTACTTTTAAGATAATTTTTTCATGTTATCAAATTGGATTGTTATCATCATCTTATATTTTGTTTCATGCACATCTCTTCTTAAGTAGATATAAACATTTTTACATACTGAAATTTAACTGGAATAGAATGGAAAATTTTGTATGGAAATATTTTTTTTCAAAATTATTTAAATTATATTTGGTTAAATTTGAACTAAATAATAATATAATAAATAGATAAAAAATGGTTTGGGATTATAATATTCAATGAGTCAGTTTAATAATAAGACTTTAGAAAGCACTTTTTTTTTATAAAAATATTTTATCAAACTACAAATTTATAAAATTCTACAAATATACGAAAACAAATAAATAATTTTGCGGTTTTTTATTTAATTAATAATATACCTACCTATCTATACGTGCACCTGAACATTTTTATATTACTACTATACATTTTTTAGATATGATCCCTTAATTATTTGTGCCTTGAATAACAAATTAAATAATCATAATTTATGAAATATATGTTTTCAAATACATTTTTTGTTTTTGTTATTTTTAATTATAAAAAGTAAAACAAAAAATTATATTCTATATAATTATATTGTATTGTCACAATAGCCATTAATATTTATTTATTTATATGTGGTAGAGGTGGTGGTGGTGACCTTTAACAAATTTATTACAATTAAACATGTATGTTTTAATAAAAACCAACATAATAATATCATGAATGTAATATTTTGTTTTTTATTTAATTAAAAATCAAGAAGAAAAATTTAATAATAAAAATAAAAAACAAAAAAATTGTCACCAAGAAAAATTAATTAAATCCACAATCATAATAAGTGCTGGAATTTCCCATTTTGGTGAAAATTTTATGAATTTTAAATTTTAAATAAAATTTTATATATTTTGACTTAACGTTTATAATATCATTTAAATTGGATTTTTAGTTATTTTGTGCCTTAGCTCTGATCCTTGAATTTAATTTTATAATTTAATTTGTTTTCAATTAATATTTTCTCACTATATTTTACTTCTACCTACCTACATGTTCTTCCATAATACATTAAAATAAAATTAATTTATTCTTTCAGTTCTCATTCTTTAATAATAAACTGTTTTTTTCATTATTATTGTTGTTGTTATAAAAGGCTTATAAAATAATTTTCAAATTTAAAGCAAATTGAGTAATAACGAGTACTGACAGTTAAGGAATTATTTTATCTAATCATTAGAAGTTTATTAGCTACCATAGTTGACGATATTTATTTCTACTAGAAAATTAAATTATTTAGGGGATATGTGATTGAAATATAAAATCTATTTACCTATGGAACAAAGGTATATACAATATTTTTTATTTTGTTCCATAAATAATTTAGAAGATAATCGAGCCTATTACTGAAAACGACGTTTTCATGGCGGCGGGGTAATAATCATGTTTAAATGCATTTATGAACAGAGTAACAGTAAATTGAATTGGATATATTATAATTTTTTGCTAGAATTTGAAGCAACCCCCATAACACTTTGAGAACTATGATTGTTTTATTTGCTGCAATATTTTGTATTTTTTCAATCAACCTGATGTATGTGAGGCTATTACCAACCATATTGTTTCATTATATTGCTATCAACAAACGGACAAACGTCGTTCTCTGAGAGTTATGTGTATTCATTGTTATTACTTTAGAATTTGAAGTTTTTCTATATCTGAAAATTTTATTTTACTTTGGTCTTGCTCCTATAAACATCGATACATGTTACAGTTAACTGATCAAATAGCTTTTAATTGCTACAATTTTCTACGTTACAACTTAGCTGTGTTAAACGAATCATTTCAGCAATTTAGGACTTTATTTATTAAAATTCTATTTCAGCGTTTTGGATCAAATTGATCAGAGATCAAATTGAATGTTTTACTATAAATTCACCGTATAGATGTTCTTAGTTTAAAATGAACTGTCATCGTTTGGTGTGTGCATACTATAAAATATGCGTTCGTGTTTTAATTTTTATATTCATCAAAATTATTTTGTTGTTTTTGTTTTTCTTTTATATATCTTGTTTTTTTTTTTACAATAATAAATTCTAAAGCTCATTAGATATTCTTTTCAAATTGGATTTTATTTTCTAGGTTTATTATAACATAATATAAATCTAATCCTATATATAGGTATTATTGTATAATAAAGAATAATAATAATAATAATTTTTATATTGTTTTAACAACTTGTATATATATATATATATATTTATGTATGTTAGTTACCTTACCTAGTTAGTTAGTTAATAATTTTTAATCAAATCACAACAAAAATAAAACCCGCAAAGTTGCAAGTTTTCAGATTATAAATCATTTAGCTGAGATGTCATGTTTATAATTTTTTTTTTTTTTTTGTAATCATTGCACATGTATACAAATATAATATAAAAGAATAGTAATATGTAATTGCATTTTAAAATTTAACAATACGATTATACAATAAACATGTAATCTGTTATACACCCTCAAGTAATATAACCAGACTCATTTCTTATAATTTTATTATAATAAAATCACATTAACTATAGTATATAGGAATTGTTGTTTTTTTTTTTTTATGATTTTGAAAAAAAAAAAGAAAAAAAAATAATTTTTTTAATGATTTTTAATTAGAACACCAAATTGAAATTTAAAAATATTGTAATATAGAATATAAAAACTAAATAATAATTTTTAATCAACAATCATCATCATTATTTGCTCAGTACAAGAAGTAACAGCAGCAGGCAGTAGCATAATTATTATTAGCTACATATAGTCAAAATATTGTTTGATGGTGAATTCAACCACCACATCATAATTTTTACAATTATATTTACAAGCTATAGGTATATATAAAATGGTGTTTGTAAATATGAATTGTATGTAACACTGTATAGATACACAACTTGCATAATATAACAGTGCTGATTTTTGTGGTTTGATTATTATAAATGCTTGCCTGCCTATCACTGCATGTGGTTTATAATTATCATGTTGAGAATAAAATTACCCAAGATTCTCACCATATGGGTATTTTGTTTATTTTTTTTTTAGGCTTATAATCCTATATATAAAAAGTAGGTATTTAGTGTATGTGGCTATAAAGTTTTTCTATTCTAACAATTTTTATTTGAGTTGCTACTGAGTTAGTTTTGTTGTTGTTTGTTTTGTTTTTTCAAAGAATGTTTGTTTTATTTTGCAAGAAAATGGTGGTAAATTTAAGAAATCTTAGTTGTTAATTTTGTAATTTTATATGGTTAAAATTCTTTTGAAATGTTAATTATGATCAGTGGCGGATGTTTAATGAAGATGAGGTGGTAAAATAATTAATATTATATATGTGAATTCATGTACATACTAGTATTGTTACAATTAAACAATGCAACACAATACAATTTACAATACAATGGTAGTCGAATAGACTATGAATTAAATTTGATTGCTAGATATTTATAATTTATTATTTAAATATTCGGAACTTCATAGTTTCTAAATGCTCATTAGCTTCCAAGGATTTGAAATGAATTCTGATTCATTTTACATACTTCAAAAAATATCCCTGAGTAGACTTTACATTCTAAATTATAGTCGATTTTAATTAGTTTGTATAGTAGATACATTGTGGCTCTATTAGTGTGGGGATAATACGTCACTGATAACAATTATGTAATAAAAATTTAATTTGTTAAAATATTAAAAAATATACTTGATCTAATGTTATTATTATTATTTTTTTTGCAAATTGATAATTAAAGAGGTATCTTATAAAAAAATTTATGAAGAATTACAGAATTTTATCTTAGTAAAGTTGAAAACCTTGTTGTATTTCTGTTCTGTCATTTTTTTTATGTTTTTATGAAATAATTTTAATTTTGCAATTAATTTTTGGATTTGAAAATGCGTTAAATTTTTAGTTTGATTTTCTGAAGTTTTTGTATTTTTTTTTTTTGTATCTAAGAATCTTTAAACAAATATCAAATAGCAGGTTGACATTGTTTTGCTTTTTATCCACAAAAAAAAAAAACCTGCAATTATTTGATTAAATTCAATTTGATATCAACAAATTAAAAAATGACAAAATTTCCACCATTTTCAAATTATTTTATGGTTTGACGACATTTTTAAATTTTAAATTTTCCGAAAAATTGTATCTTTTTTTTATGCTTCAATGCACATTAAACTGGAAATTTAAATTTGTTTCATTAACAAATCATAATATTAATCCAGTTCAGTTCTGTTCTCGCTTAAAATACTTACATAATATTTATATATACTACCTATATATACCATTTGATATACATATCCATGTATATAATTTCAATTCATATTTTCATAACTAATATTAGTGGTTAACCATCCACCCATATTACTTTTGAAATAAATAAAAATAAAATATGTCATTTACCTATCATCATCAGCACCAATCCACCATCAAACGAACCAAATCCACATTCATTGTTTCAATTATTATATTTTAGTTTTCTTAAATAAATTTTTTGTACATAATTGTATATATGTGTGTGTGTGTGTGTATTCGTGCCCAATTAGAAAAGAAAAATAACAAGAAATATCCGAAACCGAAAAAAAAAAAATATGAATGACCAGACAATTTATCGGTGCAACCACCTGTATCAACCGCCGCAAAATATGAAATATTATTTTTTGGGGTTTTTTTTTTATATGTTTTTCATTTTTTTTTATGCAATGTGATTTTATGTTCTACAATTTTTTTGTATGTATTTTAAATTTTTTTTTTTTATTTTCTAACAATAAAAAAAATAATTAAAGTGTCCTTTTGGTTGGTAATGTCGTTTACAATGCTATATTAAGGGATTACAATAGCAATTTGTTGTTTGAATCGAATTGAATATATGTAAATGAAGTAGTACCTATACTGTAAAATATTAAAATAGTTAATTTACCCATTATACATAATATTCCTAAAACCTGTGTTGTATTAATCAATGTCGTTGATATACGGAAAACATCTTTCTATCTAAATATAATATTCGAAATATATAGTTTGAAAAATAATATTTTTGATCAATATTAAAAATAGTGTTATTTTTTAATATTTTCATAAAAATTGTTATACTTCTAAAAATATTTTGAAAACTGTTATACGAAACTGTAATACAGCTTTATTTTTTGTATGAAAGATATTTTTATTTGAATATTGTGGATGGATTCATGAATTACAGATAATAAATTGAGATATATATACTTAAAATATGCAATATAACAATAATTATTGGTTAATCCTAAGAACCCTTTTTAATCTTGTTGTCAGTGGCTTGGGTACTTTTCGTACTTACTACAATACTAAAGTTTCTCATATAAATGGAACGCACAACTTTACGAGTACTTATTTATAATTTTTTTTTTCAAAGTGTTATACATCTGAATAACTGTTATACGAAACTGTTATACAGATTTATTTTTTGTATGAACGTATTTTTATTATAGAGCAATGTTTTAAGAGTATTTATTTATCGAATTTCTGGTATATCAACTAAATAATGGTGGAAAACTACTACTAATCAAGAATTATGTTATCTTAATTATTCTTAAATTATTTTAGTCTTAAGAAAATTAATTATAAATAATTCCCTGTGTGGGATTTGAGTTCAAGACCTTCTGCCTAGTCATCAGATGACATAACCGTTAAAAGCAATTGATTAGCTACACCTAACCTTTTTTCGCTACTTGCTCTTTGGTTCTCAGAGAGGAAAATACACAAATTTTCTTTTTAACATACCTTTACATTGTCAATATACACCCAAAAGTGTGCTCTGATAAGGAAAACAAATAAAAACGTTTTCTTTTTATTTCAATTTACAATGGCCAAAAAAAAAAATAAAAATACGATAATTGTCATCATTCAGTACTTACCTACAACGTTCAATTCTTACCACCAAAATAAAAATGTAAAAAAAAATGTTTTGTGTTGTTTTAAATTCGCGGTCTATGTGACTCAAATTATGGGTTGAGGACCTCTTGTAATTTCATAAGTTTTTTTTTATGATTATTTTTCACTGGGAGAAAAGTAAATTGGAAAGAAAAATGAAAAACGAAATTTTTGTTTTTGTTATTTTTTTGTTAGAAACTCTTGGTACTTTGATTATGGTTTTTATTGTTCAACTTGGACAGATTGCGATATTATATGATGATGATGATGATCATGATGATGATTATAATGATAATGATTGTAAAGATAATATCGCCTCCTACAATAGCTTAGCTCTTTTGGACATGATAGAGTTGTTGTTATTTTTGTTTGTTTGTTTGTTGAGGTATTCATGTTAACTCTTTTACCATACATTTTGTTATTTTTTATTATTATATACAATTGTTGTTGTTTTTGTTATTGTTACTTTTATTCTTTTAGATAATTTTCTGTTTTTGTTTTTTGTGATATTTTTTTTTTTTTAACTAAGTATTATTTATTTATTTTATTTTTCTTTTTTTTTATTATTTTTATTGTTATTAGTATTACATGAATTGTTTTCTATAGAAAATATTTTCAGATGAGCAACCATGCGGAAATTCAAAATGGTTTAAAAAACACGCAACAACGCTCTAAAATACAATTCTATGTTAAAAGATTGAAAGTTGTTGGGCGGTGGCGGCGGTGGTGTGTCGGCGGATTGTTTTGAGTTTTCCAAAGTTAAAATGGAAAAATTGAAAATAAAAAAATAGAAATACAAAAAAACAAAAAAACACAAAAATAAAAATGAAAAATAATTATAACAATGACGACGAGACGGACAATAATGATGGAATTGATAACAAAAATATGCCATTTTAACATGATTTTTAGGTTTGGATTTTGCTGTTTTATTTTTCTTTTGTGTTTTTTTTTAGTACAAATTTGTGAGATTTTTTTTTTTTTTTTTTCTTTTGTACTGTGATTATAATATTATTATGCTGTTGTAAGTATATGAAGCGAAACATAAAATATAATTGACATTAAAGTTAATGACAGTTTCACTGGAAACAAAAACTGGAAAAAAATAAACTTCCTAAATAATAATAATAAAATTTTTTTTTTATTATTTTGTTTTTAAAATATGGAGTCTAAATTGCACAAACTAATATCATAATTCCGTAATTCCCATAAAAAGTTGGAAGATTATTTCAATTGTTTGATTTCTTTTAAGTTCAAGTTTTAAATAATTTGTTAATCTTATATTTGGGAGTTAATTTTAAATTGATTTTGCTGTTTAGTACCTATAGTTGTGACACTTCCGAATGAATTATTCAAAATTTATAAAATTAATTTCTTATCTGGTTATTAAAAGTGTTTTTTATTATTTAGGTGTAATCGTATTCAAATATTGCATAATACAGATATTATTATTTTGACAGTTATTAAGAGACAGGTTGTCTGAACTGAATCCAGATGAAATAAAGAAGATAGGTATGTTTATATTGCTACAATTAGTTTTCCAATCATCATTACAAGTTATTCTGACACTCTTTTGGTCTTATATATGCTTAATCCGATAGAAAAATCATTTTCTAAAATAATAGCATATGCGAGTATGGTGTTAAGCGATCCTGAATATGACCATGATCTTGTACTTCTAATTAACCAAAGGGTTAATCAGTTGACATCAACACATTGCTTCAATTACTCCAAGTAATGGACATGGTGTTTAAGATTCTATAAAAAATAAAAGTTGTTCGAAGAAAAAAGTTTGGTGATATCGCAGACGACAATTTTTAATAATTTAAGGGAATTGAAACATTAGTTATTGAATCAGACAGAATGAATAGTGAAATAGCAATAGAATTAAGAAAAATGTATGCAACAGAATTTACTCTGTGGACACCCAATGAAAGAGAAAAATTAATTTTTGTTGATGAATGTAGTTTCAATCTCCATCTTCGTAAATAACATACCCGATCAAAGGCTGGTACTAAATCACATATTGTAGTGCCTATAAGACTATAAGAGACTATAAGAGGACGAAACGTTTTACAAATTGCCGCTATAAATACGTCTAGTATGGTGTACTTGAAAATTACATCTATATAATTAAAATTATATCTAAATGCTGATCGGTTTAAAGTATTTTTACGAGCACTACTACTTACTTTTCAAGAGATTATGAATAATGCCAAAATCCATAAAGGAAGAGATATCCAAGAGATGATTGCGGGTAGTGGTTCTATTTTAAAGTTTTTACCATCGCATTCTCCGATGCTTAATGCGATAGAAAAATTATTTTCTAAAATAATAGAATACGCGCGTATGGTGTTAAGCGATCCTGAAAATGAGCGTAATCTTTACCATATATTTTACTACAATGTTTTTCTAATAATTTATTTATCAAATTTCTAGCTTATTAACTTAGATTTTTTTTTCTTGATTTATTCCCTTTTTGAAGATAGGGCTTTCCCAAAGTTCTTCTATCTGACTCTGTGCTGCGCTAGGCGTTTAATTTCACTACATATTCTATTGTTATTCTCTATTTCTTTATCTGCGCCATGTTCCCCTCTTCTTTTCAACCATTACATTGAATCAGAATAAATAATAATGACACAAAACATCAATAATGGACTGATATCAGACTATACCGTTTTATAATGAAGAAAAGGCAGATTTAATATTCTCTTCTTTGAATGGATTCAACCTTAGATTTAATTTTTGCTTTGATGACCTCTATTCACATATAAATTTATATTCAGGGCTTAAATTCTTAGAATTTATAGACTTTTTATGCTTTAAATTAGTTAGGTAAACTAAAACTAGAGAAATTAATATGAACTAGAAAATTCATAAACCCCGTTCATGGTAGGTGTATAGTTAAGTGGAAATGATTTTGCTTCTGGAAAGACACTTATCATCATGTATATCATAAATGCAGAAATGAAAATCATGTAAGTATAGCAGGACAAATGAAAGACATAAAAAGAGTATTTTTTGGATCTGAGAAAATATATTTTTAGGTGTGTTTCTAAGTCCGTTCGTGTTAGTATAGTTAATAAAATTAAAATAAATTGAAAGTTTGTTTTCGCAATTTAGAAGCTTCAATAGAATTGAAAATTATGATACAAATTTTTATTTTCTAATTAATTTATTGCTATCATTTAAAATCAATAAAATTATGTACAATTAAATTTGAATAACCATCAATAACACAACACCCTTCACAAAGCCTAATTTGCGAATGCTGATAATTCAACATGATTCTCTCCTTTATATAACAAACATTTGACTTCACAGTTCACACACACACACACACACACCACACATTATCTGTAACTGTGTATGCTCAATTTGTTATCTCTTTTTCACCAAAAAAATGTGTATAAATTTCACCGTTAGATACGTGCGCTTTTAAAATTATCCACATAAAGCTCAGAGCACCATCTGATGGAATTATTTTCCGTTAAGTGGTGAAAAACTTTTATTTTCCTAAAATATTAAGATTTTCTTTGTTTATTTAGAGAGGGGAAGATTTATATAATACATATATTTAATTTATTCAATTAGGTAAATAGGACTATTATTATAATAAAACAAATCAAAATATGTATACTTTGAAGTGACAATAATTTTTCAAGTTACTGAAATTTATTATGAAAATTAAAAAAATTAATTTTTAATTATTTCCATATGAAAATTGGTTTTTTTTTTCAAATTTTTTTTATTTTGTATTTTTTAAAGGACATAATATAAAAAAGCTTATTTATTTCATAATAATGTTATTGTCATCAATTAACTGAATCCTGATCATAAAATTGAAATTTTTTACAATTAATCAACTAAAATAAAAAAGCTGAACATTTTATTAAAGGACATTACAGTGCCTTGTTTCCTTTTTCAATAGAAAAGGATCAAATTTAGTATATTTATAGTTGAAAATACTGCAATGGAAACATTTCCTTTGACATTTTTTTATCACACCATCATTGGAAAATAGAACCGATTTTTTAATTTTTTGTTTTGTTTTTAATTTTCAAGGATTTTTTTCTTGGTTTGTGTTGATAGGTAGGCACTAGGCAGGCAGGTAGGTATAGACATATTTAGTTTTTCACAAATATGCTTTTTTTTTCTAAGTAGCCTTAATGAGAGAATCATGCAACAAAGTTGCCTTAATCGCAGTTGAATTACTGTTATTACTTTTAATTTTTTGTTTTATTATTGTTGCTGTTATTGTTTTTGATTTTGTGGTAATCAAATGAAAGAAAATAGCAATGGCTATTCGTGATTAGTTGTCATAAATAATAATGAAAAAAAATGTATATATACCTAAGAAATTGGCTCTTCATGTTTTCTTTCATTTTTCTAGGAAAATTAAGAAAATAAAAATAAATATTTATTTTGCTGTTCTTTGTTTTTTTTTTTTTTTTGTTTTACTTATGTGGATTTTATTTCCCCCCACTGTTTGGGAAATTCTTGATCACACTGTCGATTTTCCATATTTTATCATTATTAACTTATTTTTCAACATTTATTTTTTTCTTAACAAAAAACAAAAGGTAGATGGGTGGGCAGGTCGGTAGGCATTCAAAACAATTTTAAAATTTATAATTAAAAAAATTTTTCTTAACACATACAATTGTTATTTTTTAGAAGAAAAGATGAGACGGGTAGAAGGTAGAGATTTTTTTTTATGTGAATTGTAATTTTATGTTTCACATTTTAATTAATTTTTAGAAATGTAAAGATTATTATTGTTTTTTTTTTTTGTTAAATGTGATGCGTCTGGGATGCGTTTTTCTATTAATTTTCAACATATTTTTAAACAATACAGACAAGTGTATATAAAATATTGATAGGCTCTGTTGCACGCATTCATTGTTCTCATATCAAATTACATATATTTAGCTTAATGTTTATAGATCATGGAAAATCTCTGTTACAGCTAAATAAGTATAAAATGTGTATGTACATTTTCATCATTATTTGGATGATTTTTTTTTTAGCATACAAAGCTATTAGTATATTATACTACTCTATTGCAAAAACGTTCGTCTGACTTTAAACATGTTACAATAAAAAATGTTCTATAGGTAACTATTACTTATGGGCAAAATGAAAGAGAAAAAAATTGGAAATCATTATGCCAGTACTGAAATAGATGCAGTATTCAAACAAAATGTAGGCCAACTTTTTTCCAATAGAATAGTACAGTGAAAGTTTAAATTTTAAAATTTTTATTATTAAATTAAAAATAATTTATAATAAACAGTTTTTTTTTTAATTTATTGTTATTATATAAATTTCCTATACATTAGTGATGTTTAAAATTACTACTGGTGTTCACCAAAATATTTGTGGTTTATTAATGTAATTATTATGTAGTCTAATGATTTGCTTGTAAATTTTTCTACAGGAGATTAAAGTTTATGACGCGGAAAGATTTTTATAATAAAATATAATAAAATGATGATGGTGGTTTTCTATTGAGTACGATTTATTAGTAAAAGTGTTTTCCACTTATAGAGTCATTCTTGTGCTGCAAATGTTCTTGCAAATTCGTAGATGCTGTATGCGAATTTGGATTGTAGTTTAAAATTGCAGTATCATCTGCGAAGACGGGTGTTAATGTGTTCCTGTCTTTCGGTAGATCAGACGTATATACTAGGTATAAAATTGGTCCTAGAACACTGCCTTGTGAGACTCCAGCATTGATTTCATGTTTTTCTTTTAAATAGGATTTGAATCTAACTCTATAAAACGTCTATTCGGTTTTCATTAATATTTTCTGATGTCAAAAAATTTAGATAACGATCTTTAAAATAGGGTATAATAAACACATATACAATAATTAACATCAGTGATGTCTAACAAATAAAAGAACACATTATATGCAATTATTTTAAAATTTCAAAAGGATGTGTTTTTAAAATAAAATCATAAAATAAAAAAATAAATTGAAAGAAATTGTAAAGAAATTTAACGACCGAAAAATTGCATTCATTTCACCATTTCTTTTTAATTTAATTATTTATTATTTCATTGCAATGTGAACGTTTAACAATTTATACATGTCATCTCATTAAATTTAAATATATATATTCATTATTATATGTATATATTATATATCTTTTCGTCAAATTTCTAACAATGGAATTTTTTACATTAAAAATACATATTTCTAAAAACTGAGCTCATAATTCTCAAAATGGTCATTAAAATTATTTCATTTTGTATATTATAGGCTCATATCTGTCAACAATAATTGTGTGGGTATTCATATTAAATGTTATAATTTTTTTTTTTTTTAAATAACTCCATAAAAAATCAAAATGAGTACAAAAATGTATAATGAAAAACTAAAAAAAAAAAAAAACTAATATTGTATCTTTACTACTTATTTTTTTATGTCACATTTTTCTTTTATTTTATTTTTTCATGAAATTTTCTCAAAAAAAAAAAAAAAAAAACAAAAAAAAGACAAAATTTATTTATTCCGCGATGCAATTTGTTTCCCATTTGAATAAATATATTTAACACCTTGTCCGGCATAAAATTTGCATTCGTACAACTTACCTGTTATACTATGTACCTGTTATTTTTTAACCATATATAAAACACTATCCGTTTATTTTATTATCTAAATCAGGGTATAACAACCTATAATTTGTAAGTGATGATTGAAGAATATACTTTGGCAATATATTAAAATTTCAGTTTTTGTAAAAATGGCAATTCAATTTTCTTTGTTTTTAGACGGGTTTTTATTTATTAGGTTTCGGTATAATTTTTCTTTTATAATTCGGGAAGTTTTTAACGGTGTACAAATTCTTTTTATTTACCATAATATTGCTCAGATAAAAGTTCAAATGATGTGATAAGCAATTGTTATAATACTGTGGGGGGATAGAAATATGTAAAAAATTTCAATATTAAATATTCGATTATATTTTATACTCAATATGTATTTTCCCAAAAGAGATTCGGCTTGTTGGTTTTCAAGGGAGAGGGGATTATTTATCAATGGTTAATTTTATAACTTTTAAACTTTTATACTAATCTAAACAAGTTTATACTATATCTTAAATAGTATAGCCGTAACATATTAGTGGAAAAAACTTATTCTAAATTTATCCAACTGTTATTAGCTTAGATAGAACTACATTTTTGTACATTAAATACGGTACTGCAATTTACTACAGAAAGTAAAATCCTTCGAGCATTTATTCATCAATTTTCTAGTATATCAACTAAATAACTGTAGAAATCTACTATACTATTGTCAGGATTAGACTTTCTTAGATTTAGATTAGATTTAATTTATTCCGAGAGGGATGCAGTCCCTACATCACCGCAGCCGCAAATGGGCTTGTTGTGATAGACATATTGTGATGGGCTTATTGTGATTGTGATAGACCTTCCTAAGTAGCATAATTTCATTTTATTTAATTCTTTAAGGTATAATATGCCTTTTTTTTTACCTTTCTATAACCTCTATGCCCCCAACGGAGTAATAAGGATCGAAAAAACTATATTTGATAACTGACTTGTATATTTTGGCAAAAAATAAATTTATCCTATTATAAAAGGTTTGCACATCCTGGCTTGTATTTATATATATATAGTTTTTTATAACTCAACCTGATGTGTTGTTCCAGTACTTTGCATTTATGTTTGTTTTATGTTTTTTATTTTTTGTTTTTGTATTATATTTTATACATATTACTTATTTTCTATTTTAATTTATTTACTCAATGCATTGCAGCAAAAAAAAAAAGTAAAAAAAAACATTACAAAATATTTGTATTTTTATTTTATATTTTTTTTAAAGAAATTCCGCGGAAAATTTCTTGGGAAAAACAAAAAAAAAAGAAACAAGAACAAGAAAAAAATAACAAAAGATTTACAGATACACAATCTATGAATGGACTTTCAATTCGATTTGGCCAAATTCAAAGTCATGACTAAACAGTCAATGACTATGGCGCGTCTTTTTTTTTTTTATTTTTTTTTTATTAAAAAATAAAATTCTTGCTGCTGTTATTATATTGTTGTTGTTATTTTATTATTACAGTTATTACTCTTATAGAAGAACATTAAGTTTCAGCATCTATTTTAATTCTATATAAAGTTGTAAATTTACTAAAAATTTATTAAATGCAAATTAAACACAAAATATGTTTAATTTATAGACTTCCAGAACGATACTATATACACATGTTCTATTATTATTATGTAAAATATTAAAAGAGTGTACCATAACATGGTATTAGGTTTATGCACCTAGCACCTTCTTACATTATCTATCTATAACTATATATACTTTACATATGTTGCTATAATATTAGATTATTATAATTGGTATACATAGTTAGATATTTTGGTTCAACATGATTTGTATAATATTAGAAACTATGAAGTGTGAATATTTTATACACTGAATTACTTTGAATTTATTTAAAATTTATTTTAGACCATTGAGCCTAGATAGGTTCTTTTAAGCTTTAACAAATTAAAACAAAAAAGTTAATAATGAATAGATTTATTGTATTATTATTTATTGAATTTAGCTTTGAATCAAATCTATTTAATTAACCCTTCGTCGGGCGCGTATTTTTTTAAAACAAAATCGGGCGCATTGTATGAAATGGATATTAGTGGAATTAATTTTTGTTCTTTATTTTGGCTTTTTTTAATGATGCTTAAATACTCTTTTATTTATTTCTTAATTTTTACAATGTTTAATTTAAAATGGGGCTCTTTTGAGATAAATTTAATTCAACATACGAGAAATTGGGCTCTTTTGAGTTAATAAATAAATAAATAAAAAAAAA
This sequence comes from Argyra leucocephala, assembly GCA_963942445.1. Taxonomy (NCBI): domain Eukaryota; kingdom Metazoa; phylum Arthropoda; class Insecta; order Diptera; family Dolichopodidae; genus Argyra; species Argyra leucocephala. Next base: position 1,812,668 of record OZ012679.1, read on the forward strand.
GTGTCTAATAACTCTAATTTGTGAATATTTCATCATATTTTATTCAAAAAGCAGCAAAAACAAAAAATAATATTTTTAATTCATAAAAAAACTTAATAAAACATAAAAACGATCATATTAAGAGAATAAAAGGTTATAATAAGGTATTATATTAGGTAGAATCTATATACACATATTGACATAACAACAATCTTTGCAAAAAACTTGAACATGGTCCAAACAAATTTTTTTTTTACAATTCTGGCGATTATATTTATTCAGTTTTATTTTTGTTTATACAAATCTGACAACTTTTCCTTTTATTTGAAGCAGAATTTTCATTAGTTCTATCCTTTAGTTTATTCATACGTTTATATATGTATTGAGCCGACATTGAAGATCTTGATTCAAATTAGTCATATAGTTTCTCCGAAATAATTGAAGTAAAACTAGGTCATGTGATAATTATCATAAACTTCATAACTTTTAAAAAAATAACGGGATTCGGCCCGCTGCATCAATTTCATTTATAACTTCCACTACAGTGTTAAAATAAAAATCATAAAATAAAAATTAACACCATAGATCATATTGGTACTAACTTTCGTTTAGAAATCGTAGAAAAAATTAATTCTGGTGTATCACCCGACGAAGGATTAAAAATAATCTATTATATAAAAGTTCGAAATTTTGTTTTTACATTGACTGATTAGTATTACAATATTAAGTGCATATTCTGGTAGATGTAGAATTTCGAACAAGGAATTGTAGACAGATATATGAACTGAAAGGTGGGAGTATAATAAGCAAGCTAGGAAAATGAAATTGGATATGTCAAATTTACAAATCTACAGGATGTTTAGCTTTCGTATCTACCAGAATCAGAAAAATTGTTAACGCATGTCACAGAGATGTTGAGCAGAGATGTTGAGCAGAGATGTTGAGCAGAGCTGTTGCAGTAGAGATGTTGCATAGAGCTTTAGATCAAAACCTGCATCAGGATTAGAAAAAACGCTAATGATCAAAAACTTGAGTAACGGACTCAAACAGCAAAAAATCCAAATTTATTAATACCCAATACACCCACGAGGAAAAACATTATAGTAGAGATGATGTCGGTTATTATGATAATTGTTATTTTCACACACATTTTGATCGTTTTAATATTATTTGATATACCTTATATTATATAATATATTTCCATAATTATAAAATAAAAACAAATAAATGCAACTGAATTTTGTGAGGGAAAGAGAAAAATAATAATATCTGATTAAAAATTTGTTTTAATTGGCATAAAATTTGAATTTTTAATTCTTTCTTTTTTTGTTTAGTTTTGATCTTCAACTCTAACAGCTGTTTTTTTATATCTATATTTTTATAAAAAATATTCTTCAGATCCCCTTTAATTTTGGATTGATACTTTAACTTTCAACTATAAGTATACATTTTTTTGTTTTTTATTTCTTTCTTTTTTTTTTAATTTAATAGCTTAACAGATTTAATTAAAACGCAATAAATGTTTGAACATACTTTCAGTATAGGTATATACGTAAATGGAAATCATAATTTGAATATGGACGGAGGAGGGTTGGCGTTAACAAAACAAATACAAAAAAAAAAAAATGACTTAAATAAAATTAAAAAATGAATCGAAGCGATGAAATGCCGGTAGTTTCTAATTATAATCCGATCCGTTTTTCTTTGTTTTTATTAATATATTAAATGAGAGTTGATTATTTTTAAATAATTCATTTTAAATATTTATTGTAATTTTTTTATGTTTTTTTTATTTTTTGTTCTTGGTCGATTTCAAGGTAGCGTTATTCATTTACATATTTCTGAATGAAATTGTAGTTTGTTTTTTTTAACACTTTCTTTACCATGTCTTTTTCTTTCTATATCCTATATATTTTTTTTGTTTGTTTCTTTTTTTAGAATACTTTAATTTTGCGCATAAAAATTTAAATATCGGTAGTATTCTTATTCATATATTTTAAAATATTAATTAGTTTAACAAAACAAAAAGAAAAAAGAAAAACAAATAAAAATAACAATAAGCAAATTATGTAACAGATATTGTAATGTATAACAGATATATAGAAGTTAAAATGATAATTATAATAGTTTATAACGGTGAAGCGTGAATTTTTTTTTTTAAATAAATAAGAATTAAAGAATATTTTTTAAAGAGTAGTAATAAAACGAAAAAAAAAAAATTAACTAGGTTAATTAAAACAGAAATTAAATTAGAATTCAAAAAATTAGGTTTCACTTGAATTATTTATGTTATTTGTTTTTCAGTTTTTTTTTTTTTTTGTTTTTAGATAATTACAATTTACAATAATGAAATTGTTATTTTAATATGCGAGTAGACTCTCTTCTAGAATTACTCAATAGTTTTCAGAACATTTTTAATTATTCAGATTATATAGAAGGTGTAAAATTGTTAAAGTTTTTAATAAAAGTAATTATAATTAAAAATAGGTACAATATTTCAATATTAATAATTTAAAAATTTTTATAGGGTGGTAAAATTTTTTCATTATACTGCGGAATATTCCATATAGGATAGTAAATTACGTTACGTCAACTTGCTAGATTTTAAATTGGAGGGTGTATTTAAAAATACCACTGCAACACATTTAGTAGGGCATAGAGTGGATTATTGTAAATATTTATGAACAGTTTAATAATAGTTATAATAAAAAAAAAAATGCGAAACCAATGTTTTAAAATTACTGATGATTAGATATTTCGTCGGCTGAGCACTATTTTGATCCATATGTCATTTAGTTGGAAGCAAGGTTAAGCGCTATAGGTACACATCCCTAAATATAATCTTAAGTAAAAAATAAACATAATATTGTTGAAAAAAAATATATATTATTTAATTAACAAAATAATAAGCAACAAATATAATAAAAATTCATTGAAGAAACAATAACAAAAAGTAGTACTGTAAATACTATATATATGTACATATTCCTATAAATTGATTTAGTCGAAATTAATTATTATTATTATCGTTAGTATAGTTTAATACATATTTAGTTTGGTTTAGAGTGAATAATATTAGCTAAAAATATTTTATTTTAACATTTCAGTGTTATTGAATTCACATACAGACAACTTACAAAAACATACAAACAACTGAAGATTATACCTAATATTAAGAAGTAGTAAAAAATAATTTGTTAAATTTTGATTTTGATGTTGAGTTGGTAAATTAATAAGTAAATCGCTTACATAATTTTTTTTCTCATTATAGATCAACCGTTGAAACTATTTTGGGTAGTGGGCAGCTCAATGAATTTTTAGAAGTAGCTAGAGTTTTTTTATTTGCAGGCTTTATTAGACAACCGCTTCTGATTTTTTATATTTTAATATTACACATTCTACATCAAACTTTTCATATCGAAATATTTTTATTTGAGTAAATGGAATTTTACTAAAATTTAATTTCTCAGCTTGAGCAGAATAACTTTTAAAATCAGTCGGACGTAATTGCAAAATTTTTAGTTTCATTTTTTGACTCGACTATTTAGTAGCAACTGAACAAGGTGCGCAGGTGACTATAAATCTCCCCATTTCGACTTATAATCAATAAATAAGTGAACGAATACAACTATTAGATATTCGAATTATTAAGATTGATTTGAAATATATACTTTCGACTTCAGAAATATCATAATTCTGGTTGAATTCATTTTTTTCTTATTTTGGGGAATGCATGAATCACTCTACAATGTTAATTTATTCAATTCAAAATAATTCTTGATTTGTACACTTCAAATACGAATCAGTGCAAGCGTAATATCGTTTCCAGACATACTAGTACTATTGACGTCTGACCAAATTGCACTGTAAGTGTATCAATAGAGCATTTAAAATCATTTTTTTTTATATTATAATTCATATCGCATTGAGAATGTTATTGGATCAAATTAGTTTGATTATTTTATTGTCATAAAACTGTATGAAATTTTGGTCTATATGCCACCGGTTTTGGATATGGATCAAAATGCATTTCAAATTGCTAAAATAAAATTATATAGATTAAATTGACATCTAAATATTTATTAAACTGAGGAAAATAGGTGCAAATTGAAACTTCCATTTAATTGAGCAGTCTCCGAAACCTAGAAATCAATTTCCAAATCCAAAAATGTAAAAAAGGATTATGGATCAAAATAGCACTTAGCCAATGATTTGAAAACAATAATCAAAAGTAATTGTCAATAGCTGTGCAAACAGCTATTTGCAAGAGGCAAGTTGATGTTGTTTATCAAGTTATGGTAAACAACACCACTCCCATTTAACAAGCAAAATATATTATTCAAATCTCTATAATAAATTTATATCAAATATAATTTTTCACTTGTTTTTAGTTTTGATATTTTTTATTAATTTTTTAGTCGAATTTTGTTTTTATAACCCTGATAGTGGATTTTTCATTAGTTTTTATAACTCGCTTGTCACTTTTTTTTTAAATTAATATATGAGTAGCGAAACTAATCAAAGTTCAAAACCAAAGTTGTCTTGTCTAAGTTGGGGAAAACTACATAACTATATTGGAGAGTTCCAATAGTATTGTAATGAGTTGAGAAACCATCCTTCTAGTTATTTTATAGAAATATTAAATAATTGTGTTAACTAAAAAAATGAAACCAACCACCTTATTGTAGATCAGATATAGACTTAGAATGTTTATTGGACGTATAGATTTCATTGTAAATTGATATAAATATTATCATAAATTAATTTTTTATATATACATAGGTAGACACTTTTCCATTTGAGAAAAAATAAAATATGGAGATGATTCATCAATTTAATAGCAATTTATTTAGTTATATATGTTAGTAGTATAATTATTTTTTTTGTGACAAAATTTGCTCCAAACTATACATTTCGCCTGTAATCGTTTTACCAAAATTTGTCTTCCAAAACAAATTCAAAGGTAGTAATTTTCTTAATTTCCTTTTAAGCATTCTTTTTTGTGTCTTTTATTTTTTTTTATTTCAAAATAAAAGAGGGAACCCCTTTTGGAGAATTTGACCCGCGCAACGATGATATTTTTCCAGGTGCAAAATCATAATATAATATTTAACGGCATTTCAATGGTCAACAAATTGTAATTATATTTAAAGATATTATAAAGAAAACAAAGAAGACCAGAAAATAAGTTAGTATAGACCATGAAAAAGAATTTAACGAAAAAAAATAAAAAAAAATAAAAACTAAGAAATTCTAAATTTAAGAAAACCAAACTAAGATGATTCTCATATACATATTATATAGATATACGATGTATAAATGTAATACAATATATAAAAGGAAGAAAATAAGTTCTTTAAGCAATAAAGATGTTATCAGTGAAAATAACAAAACAATTCTATGTTATAATCATAAAATTGTATGAAAGTAGTAATGAGTAGTAAAGTAATAGGAGTAAGAGTAATATTGGTAGAAATCGGAAGACAAAACTAAGAAAATTCATTGTTAAAAAAATTAATATACAGTGTTTTACAGAAGTTTTATGTCACTTTTATATAAAAGTATATTCTATTTAGATATCTTTATTTATGGCCCAAGTTTTTTTTTTACATATATTACAGCTTTTATGCGTTAACTATAATGAACATAGAACTACATATGTAAATGTCAAATTGCCTAACAAAGCATAGATATTATGCATATATAAAGCATATGTAGATAATGACATAGTATAACATAAGAAAATATTTCTTAGAAAAACAACAACAAAAATAAATTACATATTATGATGAATTCGGTTTGGATGGAATTTAACATAAGAATTCTATGTTTAACGAATTGACAGATTCAATTTAATTGCCGCATATGTCGATTGCGGGCATTTACATGTATTTTTCATATACGGAATATCACATGTGCAAGGACATATGTATGTAGTTCATTATAGTTAGCGCATTACATCTAGAACAAGTTTTTAGCTGTACTTCTTTTCTTATTACAACTTTTTGACATCTCTGTTTTCGATAAAACGTTATTTCACTCATTTTAATTTTTGACGCTACTTCCATTTTGACAAAATGCAAAAATAAAGTACAATTTTTTATTTCTTTAACTACGTAGCATTTTCTAATTCTAAGTTAGTTTACAATCTTTTGGGATGCTGGACATCAAACAATCGGTTTAACTGCTTCTACTGTCATAGGCTGAGCTCATTACTAAATAGTAAATATAGGATTGTAGAAAAAGGATAGAAAGTATATTGTAGTCCTTATATGACAAGTGGTTATTCAACTGTATGAAAATCATTTCAGTTGGAACCCTTTCTCGGTTTTACATATAATTTGTGGATATTATCAAATGTTTAGTAAACATCAAAGCACTGCTTTCCTTTTGTTTTTTTTTTTATGTTCTTCACAGAAAATTAGGTAGAATTACCTTTTAGTGCTTAATAAAATACGGTACTGTAAGTTTATACGACATCTACAATATATATTTCGAGCATTTATTTATCAAAATTATCTCCATTTTATTTAATTTGTTACCAGATTATACTCAGCATAATTTCAATGCGAAAAACAAAACCTACGCCGTGGAAATTTCAAGATGGCATAAAACAGGTTTACGAAAATTTGATCATTGTTCCGATTTCAAGAACGCAGAATTATATCCCTCTGATATGCTTCTATACAACAAACATACAAATTTCAGAAATTTAAGGGAAATATTAATAATTTTTCGGGTCTATCCAGTAAAATTGCTTTATATCTTATATCCCATTCTGTCCTATTACAACCAGCGGCATGTAAATGTTAAAGGTAATATTTGATCATTTTGACTATTAATTCTAGAAATTTGACATTTGACAATTTCAAAATTTGACAATTATTATAGAAAATTACGTACCATACTGTAAAATCTGCTGTCTCCTGTCATGTAGATTCGTAAGAAAATCCTTGTGAAATTTTTTTTGTTAATTAAAACAATAAAAATAACATTCCAATATTTTTGTCCGTCACTGTAGTATATATTGAATTGCATTCTTTAACTTAGAGGGGCGACTACTTGATGACTGGGATATAATTTTAATTGTAGAATGCCGTATTATTATTTAACATATACCTACATAATAATTTACTAAGATCCATCGTAAACGAAATGGCAGGCACATTTAGCCATGGGAAGCATATATCTACAAAGTAAAGTAAAAATACTGATAAGAATAACAAAAATTGGTAATATAATTCCTAACATTTTAAAAAATAATTTTTTATTTTTTATTTTTCAAAATTCAAACCGATCTTGGTAATATGATCAAGAACAGAATGGACATTCTTTTATAGATATGAAATATAAAATTATAAGATATGTTATAAGTATTATATATGTACATATATATACAAATAGATAAACTCAAGAAATTATAACCAATGTAGAAATTTAAACCAATTTATTGAGGATTAAATAGCGGAACAAAAATTTTGTTTTTTGTTTTTGTTTTTTTTTTTTTTAATTTTTACTGCGTGAACTCTTAGATTACCTGTGGCGAATAAGTGGCGGAATAATTTTTGGATACAAGAGCGAATTGAATAAAAATTAAATCGTCGTTGTTATTTTATTTTTTAAAGGTCACGGTCTCCTGTTTAATTTTTTTTTTGTTATTGTTGTTTTTGGTTTTTTCTCTCTTCAATAAAATGAAATAAGGGCATTTTCAACAAGAATGATATTAACTTGAGGTTTTTTTTTTTTTTTTACAAATTTTTATTTAAAAAGTACTTGCACCTGGATACAGGTGATAAGTATTATTATATGTATGTATATTGTTTAAAAGTTATAAATACATGAGTATAATTGTAGTGACAATCTATGATTAAAAAAAAATTTAAAAATTAAATAAAGTGGAGTTAATAGAAAATTTTGATATTCAGAGTAGGGGGAATTATAGTAAATTTTAATATATAAAAAATGTAATTTAATTATCAAAGTGGATATATATATAATGAATATATAATGAATTAAATTATATCCATAAATAACGGTATTTGATCAAATTGAAGTGATAAGTTAATAATAATTATTGTTTGAAGGATAATTACATTTGTAAGGACCTTTTTTTTTTTTTTTGGTATAAATTAATAGATTTTTTCTGATATGAATGATTCTTTAAATTGAAGCTGACTATGCGAAATAAAAATATTTTCTTTTTGTCTTTTGGTATCTGTTCAGAATTTGTATAACTAACTGCAGTAATAAATGGATAAAAAAAGGTGAATATAACGGCATATTAAATTGGAGATTAGTGGTTCTGCAGAATTAAAATTTTTCTTACTCTAATATTTTGCTTTTTTTACGAGTATATCAAATTTCGTTAAGGTGATTTTATGTAAAAGTGAGTTAAAGGATTGTTGTTTGTATGGGATAAGATAATTAAGTATGCTTTACATAAATTATTAAATTGTTAGTATGTATTACATTTATACTAAGTTAGATAAAGTACTAAGTTAATGTATAATATAAATAACAAATAAAACATAGTAAAATTGATTGTACTAAATCTATGTGTTTGTAATCAAATACACCATATTTGTAAAAAGTTAACACAATCTAATATTTGTAGAGAAATATTTTGTAAATAGTTGCAATGATTGTATTAGCCTACTTTCTGGAATGCAAGCCACCATAATATGTCAGTCAAGGGAACTAATGCGATTACAACTATACTATAGTAAATGTATGGTAACAAACATTCGGTTATGACAACCTTGCTTTAGTTACAGCAACTGCTTTCATTCTATTGTGCTGACCGACATATAGTTAAATCAAATTTATGATCAATAAATGAGTTTGTTGGCGTAACAATAAAGGTCTGTAGTGTTTGTTATATTATATACATTATTTTATACTAACTTCGATTTGGCTATCGATTTGGCTACAACAACCACTTTCATTCGGTTGCGATGATCGATATAGAGCTACAACGAGTTAATCTGTTGATTTAATAATTGTTTGAATGTGATAATTAACTAATCAGTTATCGTAACACAAATAAAGAGTTTGCTACAATGAAAAAAGTAATGGTAACAAAATTATTCAGTTGGGCAATTTATTCGGTTGCCGCAAACGAATTCGTCCTCGGGGCGTTCATGATGATCATTGCTTCAATCCAATGCTTCATTATCACACCCAGCATATCAGTGAACCCAAGAAACAAAATAATGCACAGTGTAACATAGCAGAATTATGAATTGGTATATTGAAATGGTTTTCTATTTTAGAATTCGGATAAGCCACACAGCATTGACAACTGGTCATAGCACCTTATGTTGGGATCATTTCAAAATTTCTATGTCTGATATTTTTACTGTCGAATTACATACATCGATGTTGTTTTGAAAACTTAAGTCTAAGTCTACATTATATTAATTACATTTCTGAATTTTTGCAAAAAAATAAAGGCATTTTGCAGAATTTCATGATTAATTAAATTATTTTTGTATATCTTATATACTAATTTGGTTTTTGTCTGAAGCCTTTTATAACAACAACGATAATAATCAAAAACAGTTCATTATGAATGAAATAATGAGAATTGAGAGAATAATTAATTTTTTTTGAATGTAGTTACTATGGAAGCAGGTGTAGGAAGAAGTAAAATGTAGTTTGAAAATAATATTAATGCATTATGATGAAGGATGAATGTGAATACTTTATTAAATTGCATCCAAACTATAATCGATTAGCAATTGTATTATACTAGTTTTTCTAAATAAATATACTATACTTTTACTGCCCTGTTTTGTTCTCTTAATTTGCAGCAATTTGAATATCAGTCAAATAACTGCAAGCTAAGTTAATTCAAGAATGAAATTTTAAAAACCAAATTGAAGATTAAATTACTGTACTTGAATAGAATGTGTATATACATATAAAATATTTTGATTTCTTGATAGCCAGCTAAAAATATTGAAATTTCAATTTTGAAAATTGAATTTCTTATTATTATTATTGTAAAAATATTTTAATGATTGTTTAACATATAATAATATGTATGTTGAAATCAGCATTTCTTATCAAAATTTATAAATCTGGGATGTGATTTTGTGGCGCAATTTTGTTTTTATGCTTATTTTGTTTTTATTATTAGTACTTGAAAGTTAAACCATTATGACTATGGATGGCTATATATGATTTTTAAAAATAAAATATATGTATTCAATTTTATGACCTTTTTTTTTTTTGCCTTGAATTCAGTTTTGATAACATATAGAAAATCAAATTAATTCGTTTTTAGTTCAATTTTCTTTTTCTTTTGTTAATTTTTTTTTTTTTTTGGTTCATCATTTATAAATAATTCATTTTCCCCTGAAATTGTATGTGTTTTTTTTTTTTTGCTGATTTGTTTGTTTTTGTATTTGGTTGTTTTTTTGGTTTCGATTTGATTCAATTCAATGAATTTTCGATGGATAGACGATGACGGTGGTGATTGGTTGATTTAAAATTGGAAATATTATGAGATATCAAAAGAAAGAAAGCTTTATCAACTGTGGAACCATCAAATATAATAAAATATATTATATTGGGAAGAATAAAAATATAGGTATAGATGTATATGTGTACTTATATAGTATATAGTGTACATTTATTTATATAGTAAAGATTGAATTTGAAGTACGTAGGCATTACTTAAAACTTTCTAAATAGGTACGAGAAGTATAGAAGTTTATTAAAGTAGTTAAGAACTGATTTTTATTAAATTTAAATATTTACTTTTATTTTCTTTATTTTGTTTGTTTTATAGTTATTGAATGCTCACTATTTGATAGTATATACCTACCCTGTCCTGTTGAATTAACGTAATAATAAAATTTATAAAAAATAATTTAAATTATACTAGGCTGAAATATAATTGATTTGTTGTGATTTACATGAAATAACTTAAGTATATTAGAGTCAGAAAACTTCTGAAGAGCTTGTTAGATCTACTCTACTACAGAAAAGTTGGCCCACCTTTAAACTTGTCATCACAATAAAAAATGTTGTGTAGGTATAGTTACTATCTATAAAATATTTTATTTGATATCGCATCTACTTTATGGGAAAAATGAGAAAAAAAATTAGAAATCATTATGCCAGTTCTGAAACAGAATACAAACAAAGTTTTGACCAATTTTTTTTTGGAATATAATACTGTAAAGGTATGACTAGTTCCGAAATTCCATCAAAATACATGTACATATATATATTTATTCTACTAGCTACAAAATCTGTTATAGCATATTTTACTAAAGACTAGAAAAATAGTGAAATTCTGGACGAAAATATCATAGTGCGGAATAATACTTAAAATCATGGTCAGAATAGATATCAATATAACAATTATGTGGCTCTTATACTTATTCTAATATTTTAATATAGCTAATTATATATTGTATTCGAAGTGATGTCGGTTGATGAATATATATAGCATACCTGTAATATAAAAAATTTAAAAGATTATTCCCAAAATCACTTTAGAAAAGTGTGATAATAGAAAAATTATTTAAAATCGAAAATAGCTAAAAACAAAATGTAAAGCTTTCAGGCAGTAAACAAATAGATGATAATTTATAAACTGGCATCGATATTCAAATTGAGATCAAATATCAATTCAAATTTAGATGAGTAAAACACAGATCTTAATCAAAATTACCTCTATCATTTGACGTAAAAAGTTATATTGTTGTAATCAACCTGTTTAACAAGTATAACCGAAAACAGGAACAAAATTCTGTTTAGAAAAATCTGTTCATATAGGTCATCATGAGTATGATGGTAAATCAACAATGTAATATTGTCTTAAGATTTTAAATGCTGTAAGCTATGTAGGTATCTAATCCTATATAGAGACAGTTCAAGAAAAATAAATATTCTCAAAATAAAAAACAAAAATATTGGAATTAATACAGGACTTACAGGTCTACCATCATAAGTTTATCAATTTTTATTTTGTTTTTTTTTTTTTATTTTATTTCTTTAAACAGTTAAAATATTCATAAACCATAAAATTTTAAGAAAATAAATAAAAAATAAAACTAAACAAAAAAAAAAAATCTTCAAAAATTTTACGATCTTAACCAAAAGGTCCAATATTTGGTGATGATGATGATGATAATGATAATGATAATCATTAAATTGCGTAAGTATAAATAGTATAATAAAAACTAATGATGAATTTCGATTTTAATTTTTTTTTTGTTTTCATATTTTAGAAAATTGCTGATGAAAAAATAAAAACATTTTTTTATTGTTTTTGATTGCAATAAAAAATTAAATTATTAGATATAAAACATTAGAACCACCACAATATATCCAATAAACAAAATCTTTAAAATCTTCAAAACAAATTAAATTATTTGATTTTATTATACTTAAATCTAGCGCTCTATTAATATTCAAAAAATTCGTATATATACAAATAATAAAAATTAAAAAATTTTATTGCAACGACAAGCTTAAAATTGAAATGACCCAATAATGATCATAAATCAAAAAAACCAAAGAAATGGAATTCGTTACAGGTGTATATATACGATGTATCGATATGGCTCTCTCTTTTTTTAAATAAATAATAAATAAATGATCACAGTTGATGATGGTACAAATAATTAAACAGGTAGACCAATTTTGAGGTACCCAAAAAATTTTTATTCAAATATTTGGAAAATGATGTAGGTACGATTCCTATATAAACATAAATTAGTATATGATTCAAAATTATGAATTATATTTATACAAAATAAACATTTTTTTAAATTTGATAGGTATATACAAAACCTAATTGGAAATTGGAATTGAGACTTAATGGCGTTGAAATGTTTGAGAAATTTGTTATCGAATTAAAATTTTAATTAAAATTTGTTTGCAAGAATATAAGTTAAAAATAGATAGGTAGTTTTAACTCACCACATCTTTTAAGTTTTTTTAAAAGTATGGAACGATTAATGGTTTCAAAAACTCTATTTAAATTTAAAAAAAGCTATTATTACCATTCCATCATGAATCTCCCATTTCCAACTTGTTATTACTACTATTATAAGTGACTCGTAACTCTGCATCTTTTTAAAACACGATTGGTGTTCCAAAATTAATTTATTTGATACAAAGTTCTCTTCTAGTTTTAAGTTAATTACTTTTTCAGGTAATTTTGCCTCATTTATAATTGCATTTTTTAAGGAATTTTTTGTATTTTTTACCTTTGCATTAGAACTTAGTATTTATCCAGAAGCGCACCAGTTGAAAGTGATTTATTTGTTATTAACAGATTTGATTATTTTGACCAGAAGTGATCAGAAGTGATTATTTTGACCAATTAGGTTAGAAAAATCTTTGAATATTTTAGCATTAATTAAATTTTTATCTCTTTTTCTTTCTATAGAACGCAGAATTTTTTTTAGTTAATTTATATTCAAAGTTTTAAATTTAAAACAACAGCTCACATCTTAAATTTTATTAATATAAATTTATTCATTTTATTAATATCATACTTTCCATCTTCAAATATTATTTTATTAATGAATTTTTCTTTTTTATTAAGTAGGTACAAAATGTTTTTATGTTTCTCCACATAGTTTTTTGGTCACATAAAGTTTCCACTTTATTATTAGGTACTATTTATTACAATTTATTTGACCCTTATTATAATATAATTTCTAAGTGTTTTATAAATATTCCAATCAAAATCAGTATTTCTCCACATTGCGACTTTGTAATATTCTATTTTTTTCCAATCTTCAATAACCTTAGCTCATTTGAAAACCATAATTATTTTGTTTTGCTTTAATAACATTTTTTTCAATAATAAATTCATTTATAATATTATATTATATAAATTTGAACTAAATAATTTGGCTTTGGTATTGAAATTACTGAAATACATTGTCATTATATCACTTCTACAAATTTTTTGTAACATAAAAGTGCTTAGCCTAACACGATTCGAATGGTTTCGCTCGTTTGAGTCCGATTTAACAAAGTTTTGATTGTTAGCTAAGCTAAAATTCTACAAAAAGATGACTTTTGTGACCTATAGGTAATTTTTTACACAAATTATATATAAAATACTTTATAGGCTTATATAGGTATAGATTTTTTTTTTTATTTTGTGCTATTTATTATGCTGTCTTTAGATAAAAATTAAAATGTTAACTAGAATTTAAAGTTAAACTACAGATAAGACAAATTATTTACTAATACAATTCATTTTGGTGTTCGACAAAATTTCTAATTTTTATAGGTAATCAAAAATTATTCGTTCCGGTTCAAGTGATAATTTGAAATATCGTACTTAATCTATGAAAATCTATTGTACCTAAATTAACTGACAATGGAATAAAATAACTTTTAGCTCTATCTATTATTGCTAAATTACTATTCAAAGTTATATAAAAACGTCCTTTACAAATTCAAAAACGCTTTACAAAGCAATAAAATCAAACAAATTTACTCTTTTTGAATAACATAAAACCACAGCGTCAAAAAACTTAATCCAAGATTTTAAACCATAATAAACACAAAAAAGACAGTACAATCTAGTCCTAATTTTGAAAATATCAAGATATATTAAGCGTTTATACTAAGCGTTTTATATTAAGATTTTACTAAATATGCTTGTCATATACGCGTATTTGGTCCACTACTATTTCGTTGATTAACTGTTTTTTTTTACTTTGAAAAAAAAAAATCTCATTTCATTAGATTTTTATATAACAACTCCTGAAAATATCCTTAAATATATTCACCACAGCAAACAGAAATACGGAAAAGGAAAACAACTAAAAACAAAATATTTACCGTTTTAAAAATTATTTTGTAAAAATTGCTGCCAACCAACAGAATTCAAAAAATCGGTAAAAATCTATAAAAAAAACAAAAAAATTTCCTCTATAAAAGTCTATATTTTACCGTAGACAAAATTATTTTCCATAGTATCCAACCAGTGTACATATTTAGACAAACATAATGACATCCATATAATATATATGTATATACGCAAAAAAACTTCATAAACTTCTAAAATAAAATTTATTCGAGTTGTGCGTTTTTACATACTAACTTTCCTACTATACATGAAATCGAAATGGAGTATTTTATGTTATCCAAAGCTTCTTCAAATCATCTATAAACAACACTGTAAGCAAAAATAACAACATTAAAAACATTATCGTCATTTTATCCGTCCAACCTTTTCGTTCATATAATTTCATGCTTTTAACTTTTTTGAATTTTTTGAACAGTGAACAACACAAATACAAATATAATATGACGCATGGTTATAATATTTTTTTCTTTTGTTTTTATTTTCCATTTAAAAGTTCTATACTCTTTCCAATGCACAATATACAACTACGCCTAAGAAAATAAAAAAAAAAAATTTTTCCAGAGACCCAATGTTTTTCCAAGCTTTTCCACTGAATCGAAATTCAATCCAATATAAAACTATATTTTTCTACCTCTCTAATCCAATATCCAATACTAATACATCTCATTCTTATTCTCTTTCTAATTCATCTCATTATTAAAAAGAGAATAAATATTTTCTCTTTATTAATACATTTTTTTCTCTTTAATTTTATTACTTTTTTGAAAATACTCTTTGCAAATGGAATTTTTTATTTGTGGAATGAATTAAAAAAAAAAAAAAGCTTGAGCTTCAGTGTGCGTTGCGTATTCATTCCGCTTTCCATATATCTCCCATTTATTAGATCATTAACTGGAAAGACTGAAATATAAAATATGAAAGCCGGTTAATGTTAAAAAGAGATAAATATGATTTTTGAATTTGGGGGAAAGATTTTTTTTTATCAATTCAGTATTCAGTAAACAAAAAGTCACAATAAAAATAAAAAAAAAAAGTAAAAAATCAAAATCGCTGTGATTTGATTTTATTTACAGTATTGTTTTTGTTTGGTTGTATTGTATTGTATTTTCTCATATTATC
This sequence comes from Argyra leucocephala, assembly GCA_963942445.1. Classification (NCBI taxonomy): domain Eukaryota; kingdom Metazoa; phylum Arthropoda; class Insecta; order Diptera; family Dolichopodidae; genus Argyra; species Argyra leucocephala. Next base: position 1,828,620 of record OZ012679.1, read on the forward strand.
ATTTTTATTTTTTAGTTTTTTGTTTTTTCGAATGATTGTTGGGGATAATTTTGTAAATGTATTTGTTTAAATCATGATATTTTACAGAAGTGTATTATTTGACGAAAAATAAAAAGAGGCGTTATTTGCGCATGACTGGAGTCAAATAAAAAAAAATTTTTTTAATGAAAAAAAAAACATAAAAACTTTTTTATTTTGTTGTTGTTTTAAAAATGTCTCTACATTAGAAAACAAAATGGCTACATTTATTATAAAGTTAATCAGAGATGTCGCTAGTGGTACTGTTGTTGAAAAAATATTTTAAGAGAAATTTTTTATTAAAAAAATTTAATAAATTTTTTTGTATTTGTTTTATTTTGTTTTTTTTTTTATTAAAAATAAAAAACTCAAATTTCAAAGTTTCAGTGTTAGAAAGAAAAATTAAAAAATAAAAAAAGTTTTTCAAAGTTTTTGTGTGTTCCTGACAAAACACAAAAAAAGGAAAAAAAAAAGTTAAACTAGGAAGAAAAACAAAAAAAATATGGAAGTTTGGTAGAGTAAAAATATAAGAAAAAGTTTTTCGGTGTTTTTCTATTTTCATTCAAACAATGATTCGTTGTAAACAATATAGATATACGTTATGTATGTCTCTATACGTATGAAGACGAATAATTTTTTTTTTATTTTATTATATTATTTATTATAATTTTTTGATTTTTTTTTTTTTTTTTTTTGATTTACAAGGACAAGGGCTATATTTATAAAATTATCAAGAATTATAAAGAATTTTAGAACTAGGAATATTGTACATACGTACATATTATACTACTACTACTACCCAGTATCCATACATAACAGAGAAATAAACAATATTTTGAATTTAATATTATAAAAGTGGGTTAAAATTACAATTCAGGAATATAATCGTAGATGTAGGTATATGTAATATGATATATATATATGTCGTAAAAGATATAAATAAATATTAGCAAGAATACACATTGCCTGATTCTGAAATTGACATCATCAAAGCAATAATAGTGTTCATCAAGGACATAGACCTACAATTCTAACATAAACGGAGAAGTACAATAGATCTTAAGAAATGGAGATCTTAAAAAATGTTGTAAAAATCTAATGCCAATACGAAAAAATTCATTTTTATAAATACATAAATGAAAGGTAAAATTTAAATATTAGAATAAAATGTTAACTTCAGATAGGTTGGATAGAGACATACTAATATGATTTTTATTGTGCGATTTAAATATCTGAAGAAAACATTTCCTTATTGTTCATAATTTATTATTATTAGTCGAAGTTCATTACTTTATTTTTTCAATAGAGTCAATTTAGAAAAACAAAAATTTTATTTAAATAAAATATGGTATACATTTTCTAATTCATTATTTTTAACGGTTTTTGAATAAAAAATTATAGAACAATTTTCTTCATTGTTGGAAATTGAGACAGAATTATTATTTAAGATTTTTATATTTTTTTTTTAATTTCATTTACTTATAGTAAAAAAATATAATATTTTAAAATTCATGTACTTAGGTACATCTTATACTAAAGTACCTATATAAAAGCATATAGGTAATTAAAAATGTATACAAAATATTATAAATAACTAACCGTACAAAGGATATTTGAATTTAATTTTATTTTCATATATTACAACAAAAGGTTTTTAAATGTAGGTAGGTACATATATAGTTCTCAAATTTAATTTCATCAGGTAGTTCAACTTCAAATCTGATTAATCTTAATCTATATTGCAAAACTTATTTTGTTCTAAAATTAAACTTAAGTTTAATTTAAAAATCTATACATTATTATGTGGTTGAAAAAAAAAGAATCGATTACAATGTTGTTTTGATGTATCTGGTGTAAATTCAGTTTACAACACCCAGGTACATCAAAACAACATGGTAATCGAATCGATCCTGATTCTCTATTAGACAGTAAATGTATGCAGTATCTGGACATATCTTTGATATTTTATTATTATTATTTACACAAATTATGATTCATTACTGATGTATCATCATAAACAGAAATTAATGAATTTGCACATCCATATCCTAAATCACTCCTTGACATAATTTTATAAAGTTTAACTCATAAATGACATAAAAATTCTAAACTCTAGGCATGTCTATATACCTATATTCTAGTCAGAATGATTTTGTGTGCCTACATCAGATTATCACAATGTTGACTATATTGTTTTTCATTAATAAGGACTAAATTCGATTTCATTAAAATTTCATTGGTTGTCTATATTAATTATATGCACCTATATTTTTTTTCTGTTACTCCTCGCTTAATCATAGGGCATCAAATTGCCTCCTCCGCTTTTTTCTGCTTTTTGCATTTTTTCCATCTGTGATAATCTTGATTTCCTCCAAAGTTCGTCTAAAACTAGCTAATTCAGCTGTTATGATTCGAAGTCAGGTGTTGTTGGGTCTTCCCCTCCTTCTACTGCTTTGGGGGTTCTATTCTAGAACCATTGCGATTATATTTTTAGGTGGTTTTCGCAGAATTTGATCTATTCATTTTGATTTTCTGCGCTTACTTTGGTTCACCGCCAATTATATAAATGTATGGAATTATAACAGTAATACGATCAGAATATCAATCAGAATATTTAAAAATCCAATCAATACTTTATATTTAGATTTAAATTGGTTTAATAAATTATTACAAAAAAATAGATTTAATGCAATGGGCTCTGCGTCATTTGATACGTTCACCAGATTGGCTGTTAAATATCCTTCTGCTGGCAAATACTATTCATGTTAAAATAATTTTTGTCTGGTTTTAATTTATTTAATTCTTTATGTTATATACATTTATAATTATTTTTTAATTTATTAGCAATCAATGCATTAAAATCATTAAAGGGATGTGATAAGAATAATGGGTAAATATTTTTAAAAGTTAAAAAATAATTTAGATTATATTTCAAGTCATTGTTTATTCAATTTAAAATATTTTTAAAATTAAAATTTTGTTTTATAAATAAATTTATTTTTCATGTTATTTAAAACTGTGTGAATAATTATATTTTTAATAATTATTTTAAAACTATTTTTTTAATTTAATGAAATACTTTTACTGAGTATATGTGTGTGTAACTACGAATCGGACCAATAAAATGTGAACATTCTATTTTAACTAATTCAAAATCAACAATTTTTTTCTAATAATTAATCAAATTAAGAGAATTTAATTAAATTACTATTATTCACAGAGTGTTTCAAAATGTATTACTAATTGATAAAAAATATTAGAAAGAAAAATTTTAAAATTAATATAGGTACCTACCTAAATTGACAATAAATAATGTTGGTTGATGAAACTGATGAAACGAAATTAACCACTATTTACTTATTGATTCAATTGTGATTTCAACCTTTATTCTCATATTATCTGAAACTTGCTTAAAGATGGCTAATTTAATTATAACGAATTTTAAAATAATTCATCCTTTTTCCGATTCTAACTAAATTTATTTTTATATTATATCTATTCAAAAAAATGTTAGAATTATAAAGAAATATCTATTCCTGATATTTTAGAAATGTATTTCATCAAAGTATAATATCCGAAACTAGTGTGAAAAATATCTTAATGGGATATAGCTATATGGTATATGGAATATATGGCGATATAAGGGATAAATATATCCCCAATAAATGATATTTACTTTTCTTGTCGCACGCATTGAATTCTCATATAAATTAATGTCATTTTATGTTATGTCCCTCTTTAGAGCCAACATAATATTTTCACACTTAAAATATTTACCAGTTAAGACTCATCTTGAAGATCTGCTTGCTATCGAGTAACAATTAATAAATAAATATTTTCAAGTAAAGGTTAAAGTAATCTTAAGTTGAGGTCAAATCTCTGAACAAGTTTCGCAACATATATAATTAGAATATAAAATAGTTGTACTGATGTTTATAATACCTATACAGATTAAAAAAAATAATACATAATAAATGTACATAATACCTATAAATAATACAAAAGAAAAATGGATTCTAATATGTTTTGAAATTTTCCTAAAAATTTAAAATTTTAAATTTCAAATTTTAATCTAAAAAAACATTTTTATTTTATTGATTTTTACATTGCATCTTTGCTGAATTCTAAAGTAACTTTACAATATACCAGACCATGACCTAGTGAAAAATTTAAATTACTCATCAGTGTTTATTATTCGAAGGAGTTTTCCTACATTTTATTTTATACATATATATATATATATATATATATTTTATTACATTTCACTTTTCATTACATTTTCCTTTGAATTTTGTTTCCATTTCCTTCGAAGAAAAAATACTAAAAAAAAAAAAAATAAAAATAGGGAATTTTCTTTTTCTCTTGATAAATTGTTGTCTGGAAAACTCTTTTTATTTTTGTCTTTCTTTACTTTTTTCTTTATATACCATTTTTTTTTTTTTTTTTTTTTTATATTTTGTGTACCATCTTCTATAACTTTTCGCATAAATTTTCGCATTCGTTTTTTATTCAATAAAAAAAGAAAAAAAAAGTAAACAGATATAAAAAAAAAAATAAAAATAGAAAATAAAAAAAAAAAAAAAAATTTAAAATAATAAATCCGTTAAAATAAAGAAAAAAAAAACGGAAGGGTAACAGAACATAAAAAAAATGAGATCGGGATTTTTGGTACCTAATACCTATATACCAACAAACAAACAAAAAAATGTTCTGTGAAATTACATCTCAAACCCTTGTTTTTAATAATAAGCGATAAAAACAATTTTCGTCAATAAATTTGCGATAAAATTCCAATTCTTTTTTTTCACGTCTCCGACTTCAATTTTTTTTTTTTTTTTTTTTGTGTTTCGCTAGATGGAGATTTATTGTTTTAAATATGAAAATAACATGAAAATTACAAACACCGGTTGTAAATGCATATGGGACTAAACAGTTGTATATGAAAATTATAAGAAAATTATGTGGAAAACTGTAAATTTTCATTAGGATTTTTTTCTTGTTTAATTTTTGTTCATGGGTTAGTGTTTTTTATTTTGTTGTGGTAAAAAAATTTATTTTAGGCTCTAAAATAAATTATTTAATAGTTTGAATTTGTAATAAAGTCACAATAAAGTCGGTACCAGGGCATTATGTTGGCACATTCCCCTGAGTACAAAATTTATTGACATTAATATATTGATTACAGGAAGCACTTAACTTGTATTGTCTAACAATGTATTTTATCAGCAAAAAGAATATTATGAGTAATGTAAGTAGAGTATCAGTAAGTTATGTGTAATGAGCAGTATTAATTAATTTGAACATTAATTTGATTATAATAATTCAAATAGTTTAAAGTATTGTTGAGAAGCATGCATCCAATTATGGTTATTGCGAGATAATTGAAATAAATAAATAAACAAATAATAATGCTTTAAAACAACTATTTAAAGAGGTTCGCATCTATTTAACAAATTCAAATTGATTTAATCAATTAAAAATGTGGACATTTTGTAAAAATTATAATAAATATAGATTGTATTAAATTTATCCTACAATCTCAAGTTGTCATGCTATATTAAACCATATCAACATTTTCACCATAGTATATGTTATCTCTGATCTTTCGATGAATGTGAAAATACTTTTATGTCAATTATGAGTTCTTCTGGTACTGATATTTTTCAAAAAATTATTATCTAATCTATTTAAACTTTGAAAAGGGCCTGTATATAGCCGGCCTGCAGATTTATCACTATTACATAAATAAATATCTAAACTTAAATGAGATATCCTTGAATGGTTATATAGAAAATTAATTATTACTAAATAAGTGCGATTGTATTAATTAAAATTAAATTATAAGAGTAAGCTCTGTTAGCAATACAATCTTTTTAAAAATCATTTGAAACAAACATTTTTGAATTTTGGTTGATTTTCAGTAATTTAAAACCACATAACGTACTCCATTCAGAACGAATTGGTATTGTATAGAATACATTTTCATATATGTATATACAATCAATATGAATTTATACATATATACCTATAAGGCTATAAATTGAAAAATCTAATAAAAGAAATAAAAATACAATAAAAAAAAATAAAAATGAAAAGAAAATGAGAGATCCAATAAAAAAAATATTTAGAATTGTTGTTTTTATTTTCATTGTTATCCTGTGTGAAAGCATACATATAATGATTTATGTCCTATTTCTTAGATCTAAAAAAAATTGAACATAAATTTTATTGTTTTTTAGTCTGTTTTTATTTTTGTTTTATAATTTTAAAAACAGTTTTAATCATTACATATGTATTTTTTTTTTTTATGGATACAAGAATATGGGTTGAATAAGAAAATTGAATTTTTATAATATAGGTAGGATATATCTATGTGACTATTTCAATTTATTTTGAAAGACAATTAGCACTTAGTTGTAGCTTTTTAGTGCTACGAGTCATTTATTTGTTGTTGTTGGTGGTTTTGAAAGATTACTCGCTAAATTTATCAATAAATGAAGAGTGGAGCCAACTTGTGATAGTAAAAAAGTATGTATTATATATAACATTAAATTAAATTCGACATTTAAGGATCCTATATTTATATATATTTATATATTTTTGTTACAAATCAAATTAAAAATGAAAATTATAATTAAAATTAAAATGGAATAAACATTTATATACACTTTAATAAAACAAAACAAAAAAAAAATAAAAGATTAACAATATTCTAAAAATCACGACTGTATAATTTTTGTTTTTAAGAATGTTTTGATATTGTAAAATGAATGTTGAGTGTAGGTTTGTTACCTATAATAAGCATTCTAGTATAATAAAGGTTCATATTTGCCATAATTTGTTCTATGATTACCGATTTTAAATAAATTAAATGAGCATAGACGATGCAGATTTCTAATAAGGATATTTGGTGGAAATGTACGTTGATTTTACATTGCCCTTTACAATATCTGTAATAAAAATAACATCAGAAATTTCACCTCATATGGCTCTGTATATAACTATTAAGATATTTGAAGCCAAAATTATTTAAATCATACAATCTGTTTATTTTTATAATTTGATAAAATGCATTTTTAATAAAAATTGTTAAAATTGTATAAGTTTCGATACGATACTTTGGTTTTTACCTTTAATTTAAATAAAATGTTAAATTGACAATTGAAATCAAACATCAAACAGTTGATTTGTATTGTAACAAAACTATTTTGGAAATTTATCAACTGTATTTTTAATTTTTAAATTATTTTATGGAACATCATTATTGTTAAAAAAAAGTGATTCTAAAAAGAGGATTAAAAATTTCTGAACAATTTATTAACTAAAATGGAAAAATATTTAATCCTTTTACACTTCATGGTATCATACATACCTCACTCAATTTTAGTTCCAATTCTTTTTTTTTTTTTTTACAAATACATACATATAAATATTTAATTTTGTTTTTTCTTTATGTTTTTTGTTGTTGTTGTTATTTTTTTTTTTATATATTTTTAGATTTAAATTCTAAAAGTACCAATAATTCAAATTTTAGATAACTTAATTCTTAAAATTGAAAATATTTCACCTCGCGCAATGTTATAAATGATATATAATACAGATGATTCTCGATATACTTGATTTTATGTCTAAAGAATGATGTGTTAAACAGATGTCAAACATGGAAGAGAATGGACCAGAAATGGTTTTTATAATGAAAAACTTAGCTGTTTTAATATTTTTAAATTTAATATTATTAATCTGAACTCAGCTGAATTTGGGTTTGTGTTCTTATTCATGCTTCTTAAAATTAAACGTACTTTAGTTATTTTATTATATTGTTTTACATATTACTTTACTTTACATTCATATTATTACTATACACATTCATTAAACTTATACTTCTGAAAGTAAGTTAATAAATTACATTTCACTGCATTTTGTTACAACATTTCTCTGCTATGCATATGGATAGGTATCTACTGTATATATAGGTATGCAGATCAACTTTACAGAAATGACCACATTTCTATAGTAAGCATTGGATGAATATGAGTGATCGCCTATAATATGAGGCTATACTATAAATGAGGTAAAAATTTATATTTAAATGTTTTACAGTTATATTTAGAATGGATTGAACCAAATTGACTTGAAATCGGACAGAATCGAAATTCTGTAGTTCTGATTTCCGTTAATTTAAAAATAATAAAAACAAAAAACAATTTAAAATAATGAATTTATATGATGTAAATCGAAACAACGTATATCGACAGCTTTATGTAATTCTGAATAATGTATATATATATTATATTTCTATTTGTATGTATTAACCTATATGTAAAATTCATTTTTAGTCTTTCAATCAGCACATTTGTAACATTCCAATATACCATACCAAATATACACACTATCAAATATAATATATAGCTAGGTAGTATATAAATATTTTCTTTTAATATTAAACTACAACAGATTAAAAGGATATTCATGTCCTAATTTAAATTTGTTCCCCTGTAATAAAAATATTAAAAAAAAAAAAATGGAGTTTTCATTTTATTTAAATTATTACAATAAAAATAAAAAAAAAAAAATATGAATAATAAAAATATGAAATTTTTTGTTATTTTAAAATATAAAATAAAATAATTTTATAATAAAATATATATATATATATATATATACTCAACCCCCCTGCTACTATTTTATTTTGTCTACATCTTTTATCCTGCATCGCTGACTGTTTGATGTTTGATGTGCAAATTAGAATCTCATGTACTTGTTGAAATTTGAGATTTGAACATTTTAATTTTTTTTTTTTTTTTTCGAATGTCAAATACAAAAAAAAAAAGAGAGTCCCAAATGATTTAAAACCATCCCCATATTTCATTAATTCACAAAAATATGAGATTTTGATTTCTGAATTAAAGCGTAATAATAATAAAGCAGTGTAAATTCAAATTTTTCTGAACTTTTTTTTTTGTTTGATAAAGGATACAAAAAAAGTCCTATAAATTTTAATTATTAAAAAATAATAAAAAAAACAAAACATAAAGTCTCCATGTAATAATTTCAATATTTTTGTTTGATTTTTTTTTTTGTATTATGATCCTTGAAATTTTATTTAATAATATTATTGAATTAATTTTTAATTTTTGATTTATTTTCACAACTCATCCTATACGTATACATATATATATATATGTAAATGAAATTGTTAGTTAATGTCAAATTATTTTTTTGATGTTTTTATGAACTCTGTTTTTTAAATATTTCATTTTTTGGATTTTCTAACATTCTTTTTTATATTTTGGATTATTGAAATGTTGTTTTTATTCAAGGACTCTGAATATGGTTTTATTGGAAAATTAAAAATGTTAATTGGATATTTTAATATGAATATTTAAAAAATATGTTCCATTTTATTTTTGAAATGTCCGAAACGGTAAAATTTTAATGCCGATATCTTATTGACATTCAAGTTTTTTTTAGGTTTAATTCAAAATAAATATCAAGTCATATTAGACTCATGAAAATTTATATTACATTTAAGATTGAAAAATGTCAAGAAGACTGGGTGTAAATAGCTGGCTTAAAACATGAAGCATGATTAATCGATATGATATTATAGAAATGATATAATAGATGTATGCACGCCTGTTGGAATGCATCCTGTTCTAATTTTGTATAATTATCGCCCTGTATTTGATCCGGTGTCGGAACAAAATTATAAAAGACAAAATTATATATGGACAAAATTACGTTAGCCAAATTTACATATGGACAAAATTACATGATGTAAAATATGTACAGAATTACAATATGTAAAAAATTGCATATGGGCAAAATTTCATATGGACAAAATTTTATATTTAAATTTTTATAAAAAATTAAAAATTATTTGTATTGTATAATGTAATTTTGTCCATAGCTAATTTTGTCTTATAAAATTTTGTCATATGTAATTTTGTCATGTAACCATTTGGTCCATATGTCATACAATTATATATTATTTTGTCTGTAAAAATAAAAATCTATTTATTATGTAAAAATTGATTTAGTTTATATATATATATATAGTATGCAATTCATACTCCGCAGTTTAGTGTTACTATTGCATTGAAATAGATCCTGTTTGAATTTTGTATGATATTATTATTAATAAAAAAATATTTTAATAAAAGAAAATTTTTAGTTAGCTCCTGTCAAAATCAATCTTCAAATTGTTTATTAGATATTTATGTTATATATTTAAAAACAAAAATAAAATAAAATATCATCTTTTTGTCCTTGGGAATTATCATCACTCACAAGTATATAAGAATATGATGATCAAACATAAGAAATTGTCATTTAAATAAGAAAAACAAAAAAAAAGAAAATATTCAAAAATAAAAAAAAATAAATGTCCTTTCTAAAAATTACAAGGATTCCGAACTGTTATTTTTTGAAATGATCTTGAGATTACATCAAAGTAAGAAGTTTATTAGTAAATTTTTTCTATTTGTTTTTTATTTATTTTTTGTGTACATAAAATATAGTGTACATAAAATACACATAACATTATTTTTTTTTTTTTTAATAATAATAAATTTTTAAATACCAAAGAGAATAGGAATACAAAGTAAAAAAAAAAAAAAAAAAAAAAAATCAGTTCATATAAATTTCTCAAATGATTTCCCGAGATACTGTCTCTTACTGCAAAACTTTATATATCATTCTCACTCCTTTCTCAGCATATATATATAATTTTAATATATATATATATATATATATATAAAACAAAACTAAAATGGTGTGGTTTTGAAGTTGAATTAGAAATTTTTTTGTTTTAAAGTGAAGAAATTCAGTAAAATAGTTTTACTTTAAAAATTTAGTACTCCTATACATGGTTCCATTTATCTTATATAAATTCAGGACATTTTTGGTATATGTTTATTTGTATTAGTTTATTTTTATTTATAATATTTTGAATAGTAACAGGTCAAACTACAATCATAATACAATAGAAAAAAATATATTTATACATATTATGTAAGTATATATATATATTTTTTGTATTTCATAAGATATCCTTGGTCAAATGAATTTATGTAAGAAGGAGTAATGATACAAAAATTCGAAATTTTAAAATCTATAAACTACATCTACTACCTCATCATATATCTACATTAAAATCAAAAAGTTTTGATAGTTTGTATGAGTATAAAAATTCTTTAGCCACCATATAAGAAAGCTTTAGTATTTGTATAATTTATACCTATTACGGAACTAAACTTATTTTTTAAAATGTACTAGTTGTTAAAGATTAAAGATATAAATAGTAGTCGCCTGCCCCTTGAAATTCGAGGATATTTGATAAAAAATTGTAGTCGATATTTCATTATGAATTGTTTTCCATCATTTCAATTTATTGTGGATACTATATAATGGTTTTTGTTATTGATTTATCTTAGACAACAACCGCAACATAATATTAATAATTATTTGTTTGAAAAAAATTAAATTTAAATTTAGTTCTGGCGAGGTTAAAAAAAACTCTGTACTTTGGTGAATGTAGAGGTTGTGTGTTCATATTTTTTTTCTTCAATTAAGTTTTGATGATAGTTTTAGTACATAAATTGATTATAATGAAGATAATTGCAATTCAATTTTTATTAATTATACCTATTGTTTGATATATAATAATTATAAGACCAGCCAGATTATGACCTTTATCATAATCTGGCTGGTCTTATAATTATTTTTAAAATTATGTAATTTGTTTTTTACATGGATAAGATATTTATAAATGGTGTAAACAAATTTTGAAAAAATATTTAGTTTCGCTACGTCTCCTTTTAAATATTTATCATTTAAAAGAATAATAGTTTATATTATTAGAAACATTTATATTTTAGATATTATTTAATGAATTTGGAAATCATATCAAATGATGAAGAAGATTATAGTTTACAATGTGATCTTTGCGACAAATGGATTCATCTCAAGTGTCCGAAAATCAACAAGAACAATTATGATACATTAATTGGTAATGAAAGCATAACCACCTTATTATTGTCATATTTTTGCAAAAATATTAAGAGTAAACATAACCTTAAAGTCAATCAAAATGTGGCTGTAATAAAAAATTAGTAATATATAATCCTTATGAAGTTAGATACTCTTTGTAAAGAAATTATACAGATTTACGTGACTCTGTTAATTTTCTTAATAAGAGATATGATAAAATGAATGAAAAAATAAAAAAATTCAGTTAATTATTTCGAAAGAAATTATCAAGCTTGAGCCAAATTGTATATACAACATAGAAATAAATAGTGTCAAAAAACACATAGCGGTTAAAGTTGATTCATTTCAAATAAAGTCAAGTGTAGGTAGAATTTCATCTATTGTTAATACTGCAGAGATTCTCAAACTATATACCAATCAGAATGTGTGTGACAAATGAAAATTGCTATAATAAAGTTTTATCGAAAATTGAATTTGCAACAGCTATTAAACGTAATAGTTTTATGGGGAAAAATTTGAAACAATGTCCAAATTATAAATTTATATACATTTTGTTGATGCTCTAAGGACATAATTCAACTTTATAATTATTGAGCAATAAAATTAAAACTGTTGGTTTCGCAAATGTCTTTACAATGTCTGGGAGAGTATCTGCAAAGTTTATTGATATATCTAAACCGATTGTTATACGAAATAAGGACAATATTTATTTACTGTTACTGAAACAACTCGTTGTTGTATACAATTCAATAACACCGAAGACATCGCAATCAAAACTTATATCTAATAATGAAAATGGGTTCTGAAATGGTTCAGATATTTGTACTGTACTTTTTTCAATTTACAGATTAAATATAATGATTGAAATGTACCACTGTTTCATCCCAGCTCAAAAAATTCACAATATTTACCTAAAGGTCTATTTTAGTTTTAAAAAATTCGATGATTTATTTTATTTTTTGAGATTTTGTATTTACGATTTAATCAAAATGTTTTACTTGACCCCTTTTTATTATGCGTATACACTTTAGTTCGTTTTGGCAACATTATATTTTAGTATTTCCCATCGCAGCATCAACAACAATAAAAAAAAATAAACAAATAAAAAAAATATATATATAACATACAACATTAGACTATTTAATATTCAGAAAACGTTCGTCAGAATATTGATTGGCAGAGAAGAATAAAACAAAAATAACAACAATAGTATAGAAAAGAAAAAAAAAAATTTAATTTTTTTTTTTTTTTGTATTTCCATTTACGTTACTCTCGTTCCAATTTTTTTTGAGTAAAGTTTTTTGTATTTTTTGGAGTAAATTTAAGGCCTACGAGAAATTCAAACGAAAATAGTGATTTTAGGAAAACAAAACTCAACTTTGTACATGGTTGGAGTTAAAGTGAATTGAATTGGATATTACAAGTAGGTATCGAAACCAACTGCAAGCTGGTCTAATGGATGTATTCTAAAAGTAGATAATTTGTGAAAATTCAAACCGTTGCTTCGCTTCTGTCATACTGAAATATGTTTTCAATTATACAAATATACATCACTGGTCTACGTCTATCAGCGTTTTGCCTTAATAGACATGATTACTAATAATATTTAATAGAATAAATGAAGTTTATATGAAGTCATGGTTTTATGCTGCTCTTGTTTATGATTAAAGATTAAAATATCGCTGTACTACTTTTATACTGCTTAACTCCTGTACTAATCTAATTAACATACTAACCATCATAAAAATTTTGGCAACATTCTTTTAGCTAAATTCATCACAAATATTTTTAATTAAAAATAATAACTTATTCGAAAAGCTAATAAGATTAACAGAAATATTGTATGAAAACGCAAAATTAGCAGTTCTACACTTCGGACAAATAAATGGCAAACAAATGCCACAAATGCCGAAGTAAAACAAGAATGGACTTTCACTACTTCTATTCACGCAGATGAAAGTATGCAGGAAGCAGGATTTGATACGGATGATATATGTCTGTTGTCAAATATAGATTCAGCGACATACAACATTAAGCGAATCTACTTTAACAAGCAGTTGGTAGAGTCGGTCTAGAAATTAACATACATAAAATGAATAACACCAATATACAGAAACCATCAAATGAAAGCTTCTTCTACCTAGGCAATGTATTAACAACAAACAGATGAACAGTAGCAGATGCCAACAACAGACTACGTAAGATCAGAGCTGTATTTGGTGAATTAAGATTTTAAGAAAGAGTGACCAAATAAACTATAGGAAAATTAAAATTAGAATATTCTAAGCTTGTTACAGATCAACACTTCTGTATGGCAGTAAAACTTGAATGACGACAAATAAAATAACCGAAAACTTCAATTATTCGCGAACAATTGCCAACGAAAAATTTGTAGAATATTCTGGTATTCAACACTATTGTCAGGAATAGCGATTTATGTCAGTTAAAAGGTGAAGAGCCGGTTGGAACTGTACAAAATTAAGTGCCGAAAATGGAAATGAATAGAAAACCACCAAAAAAATATAGAAGGGTTCTAAAATCAAGACCTAATAAAAACCTAATAATACCTGGCATCAAACCATGACAACCGAATTATTTAGTTATGAACGAACTTGGAAGGAAATTAAGATCACTGCAGAAAAAAGAGGACCTTGGAGGAGGGAAGTTTCATGTCCTACGCTCCTACTAGGAGTAACAGGAAAAAAAATAACAACTTCTCACTTCTTTAATATAGGTTTTGATAAATAAGAAGCTGGCTAATAACTAAGCAGGTTATAATAAGTAAAAAGACTAATACATGACTAATGCTTAAAAAAACCTTAGAGATTTTGGTAGCTTTAAAGTGTTGCCTGATTAATTTCTGTTTTGTTAGATTCCAGACTTTCATTAAAAGTTGCCGAACTACAAATTTGCAGCATTGAAAAAAAGATTATGAAATTAAGAAAATTTAAGTCTGATGTTTATACTTCTTTTAAGGATATCAAGGGATGTGTAAGGACAAAATTATTTCTTTCCTCTGCTATATAATTCTTTATGATATCCAAATTGGACTTTGTCCTTTTATAAAATATATATACAAATATATATATATATATATATATATATATATATATTACATTTACACAGTATTCATATTTTATTTTTTATTTTTGTTTTTTGGTTTTCCTAAATATTCATATAAGATTTAATAATTTATATTTTATAGTAATAATATTGTTGGCTCCCTAAAGGATATTTCTTTTCTTATTATTATACTTATATATTTATATATATGTAATATATATCTGTATTTCTTTATATATATATTTCTGTAAGATAAATTAATCTAAAAAATAAGACATTGACCACGAGTTATCCATTTACGCAATTGAAAAAACAAACAAAAAATTATAAGAACAAAAAAATCAAACCATAAAAAATCACGAGTTTTTTCTGAGAGCCACAATTAATATAGAGTAGAGTAGAGCATAAAAATAAAAACAAATAAAAACTAAAAAATATATTAGTTTGAGAATATCAAGAAAATTTATTAAATTAATAAAAAAAAAAATAAAACAAAAATTTAATATTTATGTATGTACGTTAACTGAGAAATAAAAAATTTTCAAATTTTAGAATTCAAATGATGTCCTTTAAGCGAGAACAATAATAAAATTTTAAGATTTCAATTACAATAATTAGTAATTTAAATAATAAATACATATGCATATGTATTTGGAAATGTTTAAAAAAAATTTAAATCATAAAAAAAATAACACTTTGACATTTAATCCTTTATTAATAGTTTTTAAGGAAATAATAGACGTCCACATTATTGCAGCTCACTCTGAATTAATTTTGTATTGTTTTATTTACATTCTGTAAAATTAGAACCCACTCATGCATTTAATTGGACCATTCATGATCTCATTTGAAAAAAATTTTTAAATTAATCACTGTAATATTTTGCGATTTAACCCTTTCAGTCATTCGAAGTCACATAATTGCTTTTTGAATTGATTATCAAGTTTTGTTATGTTTGATTGTTAATATCAAAACTTATAAATATTTCAAAAAGCCATATATTTGTTTTCGTATGAAATAAAAGATTAGGTTCTATTTTTTCTTTTGTAATTAACTTAAATTTTACGGCTGCCATTCATAATCCATAGGTAAAATATTTATCAAACATATTTACAACATTTTGCATCGAACTGGTCTTTATGTTTCCAATATAAAAATTTCGACTTTGCTGCAGAGGTGATTACCAAAAGGATTCTATTACGAATGAAAATACCTTTTTCAAATGGTCAACGGTACGCAAGCACTCAAAGGTTCACAATCTAAGTTTTAGCTATAATATAAAACAAAAAAAAAAAAACAATAACGCAAAAAAAATCAAACATTTATACGTGCTGTTGATTTAACTTCTCTGAGCTTTCCAAAAGTTATTAAAGTTGCCAAATGTCCAAGTATTTCAAATATTAAGTGCCCATTTTGCTAAATATAATTTTGTTAAGTGTCCAGTTGCCAAGTGTATTGCAAGCGCTTTTATTTTTCAAAATTTTTTTCAATTCCAAATTTTATTTTCCAACATTTTTCACTATATTTGTCATTTTTTATCAATATTTTTGATTTGACATTTTGTTAACATACACACCCGTGTATAATCTCCCAACCACTTGAGTACACTTTTCTGGGACAAACCAGATCAGTTACAGAATATATACTTGATGTAAGATGTATATACCGTCTTGAAAAATCGAAAATTATCAGTACTGACAAGTTATAGAGGCATTGCGTGCTGGTTCTGTTCAGCAGGAAGTAGTCTACCTTGGAACAAATATCAATCCGATCGCAAACATAAATATGGAGATAATACGAAGAATCATCCTTGCAAAGCACTGTTAATTTGGCTTGTTTAACACGATGGCTATCAATGTGAAACCAGTTAACATTTCCATTTCCGATTCCAGATACAGTGATCATTAGTGATACAGAAATTTTTCTTCTACTGAATTATTCCCAGTATTACGAAATAAAAATTTATTGCCTTCGTCTTTGTCAGAACTAATTTTTACTGTTTAGAAATTATTTTTAAATAATTGCGAGGCATCAATTGTATATAATTATTGAATTACTTAGGTTGAATTAACATTTTGTGCACTAGGTACTGTACTGCAATTTTTACCACATCATGTTTTATGTATAATATTTTTTCGAGTATTTATTTATCAAGTCATTAAATGTGGAAAACTACTACTATTAGGAGGAACTAATTCTCTTTAAATAGCGTAGTTCTATTTTATTTCAGTTGTTACCGAATACTCAATATATACTGCCAAGGTAGCAATACTATTGTTATATGTATTTAATTAAATGGTTCTATATAACTGTAGACAGTTTTTGGCCTCAGTCAAACACTACTTTAATTAATCCTTAATACTTAGTATACTTTCACGAATTGGTATAACATAAAAATAGTGAAAGATTTGTGTTCACTCGATATAAGAGTGTTGATTGATAATATTTTCATTTAATTAATTAGTTGAACATATTGTGGCACCTATTTGGGCAAATATGTTTTATATTACATAAAATTAAGTAAGATTTAAGATTACTTAAAAGAAAGTATATCCTTTTAATATTTGAATTATGTTATGAGTACATTATGTATATATATTTTCAAAAATTAACCATTATTTCATATATCTAGTTTTTTATTACAATAAAATTAAAAAATTATTACAATAAAATTATTTAAAAAAAGGATGAAATAGAAAATTTTTTGTTTTGATTGCTGCTGTTTTTTTTTTTTAAATTAAAGGGTGAAAATATTATAATACACCATCCACAGTATATTACATCATGTAACAGTCATACCAATATTATCCATCACATATTACTGTTATTATATTATATATTTATACTATACTTATATATAGTTTATATATATGTATATATTTATATATAATCTGGTTGTGAATGATTCTGGAAATGACGAGCATAAAAACAAATTAATGAATAATGGTCCTTTGGGATAATTTTTTAAAATGAGATTTTAATGCTTTTTTTATCCTTTTTATGCGCGTTTTAAAGTTTTTCTTTTTCTTTATTTTATTTTTTTTTTTGTTTTTTCGTTATAACACATAATATTAACACAGGTTATAGATAATTTTTTTTGTTGTAATTGAGTATGTGTGTGTAGATTATATATATTATTAAAAATAATAAATAATAAAAAAAAAATTTCCTATACTTATGTAAATGGAAGTATATACCTATAAATTATATATATATTATGTATGTTCAACGTATTTATGCTATACGTTGACGTATTATTTTATTAAAGTGATGAAGGAGGTATAATATATTGATAATATAGTCATATTATACATAGTGTATATATATATATATATATATATATATATATGTATATAAGCATATTTATTATAAATTAAAATTATATTATATTATGTATATTTTGATGAATATTGAGTGGAAATCTTCAAATTAATGGATATGTCATTATTTCATATATTATATAATTTTATGAAGTGTTAGTTCTGTTTTTGTTTTTATATAGTTAAAATTAAATTAATAATAATGTTAATGAATCGATTTTTTTTTTTAAAAGTTTAAAATTTTTATTAAATTATTAAGATTTTAATCCAGAAATTATATAGAAAAGAAATGGAAATGAATTGAATGTTAAAGTGTGGTTTTATCTCTTATTAAATGGGTATATTTATTTTATTTCGTTCAAATTTAGTAGGTACACAGCTACGTGAAATTAAAACCCAGCAATACTTTATCTTATTATTATCCAGATATCCATTATGATCTCTATTATCAACTTAACCTTGAAAAAAATTATAATATAGAAGCAGTGTCAATCTGCTGACTAATTTAAACCAAAGAGATTCATTGTTGTACGACAAAGGCTGCAAAAATGTTGAAGCAACGACTATTTAGCTTTATTAATAACTACTCTGTTAGTCTTTACTCATTATGATCGCATATTTTTTTATTTACAATTATTTTCGTAGATAATTCTGAACTTTAAATTAAAATTTATAACCAATTCACCATCTAGTTTGTAAGAATGTTGATATTTATATCGTTATAGGCAAAATAATATAATGAATGACAAATGTTCAGTTGTGACTTATCAATGTAGAACCTATAAAATGTTAACATCATGTTGAGATTACAAAAAAAAAAAAACCAAACAACAAAAATTTAATTAATACCATCTATTCCGGACGTAACATCCACCAGGTCCAGGCTTGTGGGTTTAGAACTTAGATATATTTTTCTATAAATGATTTATGTGAATGATAGGCACAAAAATGAGTATTTTTTAATTTTATTTTTTTAATCGGTAATTTTTTGCGTTAATACTTCACATTTAAATTTTTAGGGTTTTTGTCATTGCTTTTTGCTTTTAGCGTGTTAGTATATTTAATTATTTGAATTTTAATTTCTATATTGAAAATTATAATTTTAATGTAGAAAGGAGGTAGTTGTAGCTGTCTTCAGTGAGGCAAAATGTTAAACACCATGAGTTTGTGTTATTATTTAAAGATCGACAATTTTCACATTTCTAAGAGATAAATTTTATCTTTTACGTTGACATCATCATAACATCTGTTTGATAGAAACTTCACGACAAACCTAAAATATATAAGACTGATTAATGTAGAACTACTGTGAATAATCAAAAAAATAAACATACTTATTTGTTAGAGACAGAGGATAGCTTAATTCTGCTTAATTATGAATTTAAGTTTAGCTCTCATTAATGGAAAATTCAATAAATTTTACTTAACTAAAAGAATATCAAAGTATACATGCGATTTTATAGTTCAACAATATGACTAAGCTATATCAGTTATTAATACTACCTATTTTTTATTTTGCTGTTTGTGGTAGAAATATTTAAATAGATTTTAATTGTTATATTTAAATTTAAAGTCCTTTCCTGTATTGTGCAATATTTTCTAAGTGATTTTGAAATTATTTCTTTTGTTTTATAAATTTTTGATTCAATTTATTATATCTTACGGATAAAAGCCCTTAAGGGTGATGATAAGTAAAACTTGTTATTTCTATTGTTATATATTTATAATTTGATACAATTATCTTCAATGTGTTTTCAAAATATAACAGTACAAAACAAATAAATGAATTTTTAAAGAAAGTAATTGAAAATTGTGAACAAATTGTATATAGTATTTTGTTCGATTAGAACTTTAATTTACTAAATTAATCTGTCTTTACATCGCATCAATTTAATTGCTAATTTTTTTAAATTTATGAATTTAAATAATTGAAAAATTACAAATTGAGCTTTATAAAATACTAGTAAGGTCACCCTACGTTATCCGGGTCGAACACCAAATGTATAAAATGTATGTCAATAAAATTTTATTTGTGAAATATCAAATAATAGTTTTCGAAAAATGTTATAGTCTGTAGTGCCCTTGGTTTTTGGAAATATTTACAGTCCGAATTTCGGTAAATGGTAAAATACGTTTTTGTTTATTTTTAAAAGGTTATCGAAACACAAATTTTAAGGTATATAGTGCCCTTAGTTTTTGAAATATTTCTCATGGGCCTTAGGAGTTGTGTGACAGCTACCCAAATTAGTCTGAATTTCGAAAAACGGTAAAAGATATGTTTTGCTTATTTTTGATAAGGTTTCTAAGTAAGTTTAAGGTCTGTTATTTTCAGGTCTGTTGCTCTTCAATTTAATTTCATTAGCATATAAATATTTTAAACATAATTTTAAAAAAAACTACAGTTAGAACATTTTGATTCTATGGTGGAAAATCGATTTACTAATTTTTAAATAAATGTGGTCTTCAGTTAACTGTATGTATATATAAAAATATGTACCATAATATTAATTTAAAAATTTACGTTCCAAATTTTAAGCATTAGGTAATATTGAAGAAATTAAGATCGAAAATTTCTGTAATTTAAAAAAAAAAAAAACAAATAAAACTTACCGTATCGTACCTATATACAAACAATTGTATTTATACCAACATTTTTTGTTCTTCTGATTATGCATTTATTTTTTTTTTTTTAAATTTTATTTGTTGTTATTATTTTATTTTATTTTTATAACTTCTTTATTCAGTGAAAACTGTTAACACAATTTAGCGCATGATTCGGTTGAATTCACGAGTCACAAGCTTAATGAAGCTCTCCAAATCACGCAATTCACAAGTCTAATTAACACTTATTTAAAGTGTTATTCTTTTTTTTGTTGTTTTTTTTTTGTCCATTCTTAGTTAATTATTTTTTTTCTTTTTTTTTTACAGTCATTAAGTATATATACAAAAATCAGGAACAAAAAAATTACAATTTATCCTAACAAAAAATCTGTGTTACATTCCATTTAATTCGATGACTCCTATAATTCCATATAGCCATCCCTATTTATTGTTTTGTTTTTTTTTTTTTTTTTGTTTAAGTTTTTTGTCGTATTTAATTTAATTTCTTGATCTAGGACTGAAAATCTCCTAAATAACATAAAAACATTAAATCCTAAAGAAGCCAGTAAAAAAAAAAATAATAAGTATAATAACAAAAAAAAAAAACATAAAAAAAGTAGCTTAACATTAAATGATGCGCGCAATGTGCCAATATAATCTCGTTGAAATGATCATCATTTTTTAAGTAGGTAGAGTAAATTTTTTTCTTCAGTTTTTTCTTCTTTTTAATGTGCGATTTTATTACACGTTTTAAACGTTTATTATTCCTTTTTTTTTAAATTATGGTTTGTTTACATATTTGCGATTGAGTTAGAATTGAGTTCATTTTTTTAAATTTGTATCAAAAGACTTTTAATAAGTGTGTAATTTTCATTAAAATTTATGTTTAAAATTATATTATTTTAGTTTAAATGAAATTTAACTATTACATGTGACTTTGTAAATCATCCATCAATAGTTATTTTATGAATCATGAGCTAATAGTTGCTCATCACAATGTTAAATAGCTCATTCTTAATTCGACCGAGTATTTCAATACATAATAAACTATTTCAGTATAATATAAACTAATAAGTAACAAAATAGTTTATTTCAACTGATGATTTATAAAATACGGTAGTCGGGGTTAATATACACAAATACACATTTAGATAATTAACTTAAATTGCGAGTAATTCAATTAAAATAACAATCAAACCAATGCTATCCAACAAGTATTGTTATATTACTTAATATTAATAAAAAATATAATATTATAATTAAATTTAGTAAGACTATTGTACTTTACTAAAACTGAAACTGAATTCACAATTCAAATTAATTTGGAAAAGCTTAGATTAAGAAATTAATTCCACATAGTTGGACATAGTTGAGTTTGATTTTTCAATTGAGTATGTGTATACTCATACAAATTCAATAAATTGACAAACCTATTGAAACAACTAAATTTGTTATAATTATACTGAAAAAAATAACCTGATGTTAAAAATGTTTAAGTAGGATTCACCTCGAATTCACCTCATTAACTTCATTTGAATTCGACCTTCTAATCCAACAAATTGGAATCAATTGAAACTACTTAATTTATATTGTACTCAGCTAAAATCAACTTTAAAGAAATTTGTTTGTCTGAATGAAGTTTAAGTAAATCCTGGATCAATTCAATCTAACAAATTTGATTCAAACAAAAAGTTCGTCTTAAATTTTGAGTAAACTCGTGATCATTTTATTCTAACAAATTTGATTCAAACTAAAAGTTCGTTCTCGTGATCAATTCATTCTAACATGTTTGATTCAAAAAAAAAGTTCGTTCTAAGTTCTAAGTAAATTCATGATCAAATCAATCTAACAAATTCGATTCAAACAAAAAGTTCGTATTTAACTTAAAGTAAACTTGTGATTAATTCAATCAAACAAATTTGATTCAAACAAAAAGTTCGTTTTAAATTCTAAGTAAACTCGTGATCATTTCATTCTAACAAATTTCATTCAAACGAAAAGCTCGCCTCAAACCAATAATGTTTCTTTAGCTTTAATTAACTTTAATTGAAGTCAATCTTTCAGTCTACAGTTGTGTATGTAAACGAACCAATTCATACTTTCTAATATTTTTCTTTTTAGCATGGAAACAAACCATTATAGATTTACAAAACATTTTTAAATTACGGAAACACCATTTGAAACTAAAATGGTAAAAAAAAAACCCCTGCTATCTGCTTTTGGTTTGCGCCTATATAAAAAAAGTTTAAATTTAAATGAAAAAATAAAAAAAAAACGAGTCATTTTAAGAAGACATAAAGTGCTACCGTGATTGAAGAAGATTAAAGTGTTGTTATTGGTCTTCTGTTCAATATTAAAGGATGCAAAAAAAAAAAATAACAAAACAAAAAAAGTCATAAAACTGCTACCGAACTGTAATCATTTTAGTATTTTCTTAACACTGTACATACAGTATAGACTCCTGCAGTTCCCAATGTGCAAAAATAAAGTTAGTTTATTTTTTTTCGGTTCTTGAAATGCAATGAATGTAAAAGGGGCGCCATGCCACGTTGTTGTATAAGCGCGTGTATTTTTTTTTAAAACGAATCATAAAACGAAATAATAGTAGTTAATAATCATCATCATCAGAAGTAGTATTAGGACCTAAGTTTCTTATGAAAGTTTCTGGTTTTAAATGAGATTAAGTTGGAAGAAAAAAAACAAAAAAAATTAAAAAATAGATATATAAGGGTGTTGTGTTGAGAAATTAAGAAATGATGGAAGTAAAAAAAAAAATATATTTTTTTTATTATTGTTGTTTTTGTTTATATTTACCAATAGTTTAATGAGAAATATCGAAAGAGTTTTTCTTAGGTGTACATATAGCTATATATATACAAATACGAATCGAAGAGAAAATAAAGAAATAAAAATGTGTTTTGCTGTTTCCTTTTTTTTTTTGTTTTAATTTTATGTTGTTTTTGCATCATTCTCAGGCGATAATACAGCAATATTCTTTTAGTATAATTATTTTTACTTATTTATCTGTTTTTGTTTTATTTTTGCATCAACACAACAAAAACAAAAAAAATTCACGGCAACAAAATTTTTTAAAATGATAAAAATTTCGTGCATTTTACAAGAATGATGTTTTTGGATTGTATGATTAAAATTCTGGATAAGATTTTCAAAATTGAATGTCTGGATATTTATTTTTTGATTTTGTTGTTATTGTTGTTTTTGTTGCGCCCTGGTGAAAAATATACATTTTAAAATTATGGAATAATGAATCAAATAAAAAAAAAAAACGGAAAAGCATAAAAACGAAAAATGAAGAAGTTAAAAAATCTTTGTTGCAGATGGTAGGTGTATATGTATAGTTATATTATGTAGGCGCTAAATATTAAAAAAGACATATTAGAAGTTGTTCTACAATAATTAAATTTTTATTTTACATAGGTTTTAAATATTCAAGTTTATGTTTAAGTTATATTCTAATAATTTAATGTTTTTGAAACAATATTACCCATCCCCAGCTGTTTGGAATATTATCCAGCAGCTTTTTAACAGTGAACAATCGTTAATTGTTGACTACTTTGAATATTTAAAAAACAACTCATGTTAATTTAGAGAGATTCTATAATTTTTTCGTCGTGCGAAATGTTGTTCGCTGTAAAATTTAATAATGGGTGAGTTCAATAGAATCTAGCGCTACAATGAATAGCAGCAATGTAACAATTTGCAGTGTTGCAACTTTTTGCAGCAAAATTTAAAATGACATTTGTTGTATGTGTTGTTTATGTGTTTTTATGCTACATGTATAATTTTATTATTATTTTATTTATGTTATTTTTTCTATCAATTAAAACTTAAGTAAATCACTAAATTTATTTATCGGTGTACTGATAGAATCTATGACTGAAGATAACGAAAGATGAAAATATAAATCATGCAATTGCCTTAAAATCAAAATAGATTGCCATGAAATTGACCATATAAACAGATGCCATCTGATTATACCAATACGAATGTTCTGTTATTAAATTTATTAAATTTATTTGTTATACCATTATGTTACATATTACTTTAGTATATTATCATAAATAAATGAAAAAAATTGGTGAAAAAGTGATGTTAAAATTAGATAACTGTAAGATTATTCTGATATTCCTGAGAATATGTGATGAATAAAATAACAGAGTATAGAAATAATAATATTAAATAACTAAAAGAACAATAAAAGCTTGATATTTCAAAGCTGAATATAATAATAGATATACAAATCTAAAAGTAATACAGTTATAAGAATACAAAAATACAAAAAATTCAATATTAAAGAAATAAAGTAGAAAAATATGTAAAATTAGATAAGTGGAAAGAATATAAAATAATTTCATTAAATATAAAATAAAGTAGAAAAATAAAGAAATAAAGTAGAAAAATATGTAAAATTAAGTAAGTGGAAAGAATATAAAATAATTTCATTAAATATAAAATAAACTTATAGCTAATTAATATCAATATACACATTAGAAATAATAATTAAAAAAGCAAAAAACATATAAAATAGGGAAAGAGAAAAATTAATACGCAGAGATAAAGAATATAACAAAAATTTTATTACAACAAAATATTTATAAAAATATTGTTTAGTTACTTGAAGAGTTCGAAAATTAATGTAGATTCGATAACCACCAATGATTTTTAGTAACATGGGACCTGCAGTATAGACAGAACATTCATATCCCTCAATCTTGATATTTGTAAAAACAACGAACCAAATGTTCAATTGACTACCGACAAACAGTCTTTGACGATGATAGAACCTCCTCTTTAAGCTAAAATTAGTGTAAATTGTATAAGTGAATTCATAAAATAACAGTACATCGCAGAAAAACCATTCATTTATAATGATTAATAATACTTGCATTTATTATTATTCAATGATTCTGAAATCATTTTTCAATTTTCAAATTTAATTTTTTCAAAAAACTAACTTAAGCGAAGTGCATACAACTTTAATATAAAGTATATATTAATTATATTTTTAAACTTTAATTTGATATAATTACAAAATATTTGTGTGTATATATATTAGTGTAAAAAATAAGTTAATCAAATAATGATGATCAAAAACAAAAGTGATTTTTTTTTATATTTTTGGTTGTGGCAATAAA
Source organism: Argyra leucocephala (assembly GCA_963942445.1). Taxonomy (NCBI): domain Eukaryota; kingdom Metazoa; phylum Arthropoda; class Insecta; order Diptera; family Dolichopodidae; genus Argyra; species Argyra leucocephala. Next base: position 1,854,769 of record OZ012679.1, read on the forward strand.
TTTGACTGTTTCAAGTAATTTTTCAATTTCAAGTCATGTTTCTCATTATAATCAGAAAAACATTTTTATTTAATTTAATTATATTTATATATATTTATTTATAATATTATATATATAAAAAAAAATATAAATATTTATCAGAAAAATTTATCATTGTTTAAATAAAAATTAGTTTGTACACACCTATAATAATTTTTTTTTATTTTTCTCATATTATAAAAAAGGAAAATAAGCTGAGGAACGATTTGTTCTGTTTAGTGTTTTTAATAATTTTTTATTTATCTTTTTACTGACACTATATATAGCCATTCATGTTTTTTATGTATATATAAAATAGGAAGTATTTCAAAATGGGATATTGCATATACATTATTTTGTCTGTATAGTATATATATATGTATAATATACTACTCAGATTCATAAGAATTAGCAATAACATAAAATAAATTGTCAGACTCGGTATTTTAATAGTAATAGGCTCAGTTTACTAGATTAATAATTTATATAATTCCCTCGTCTTTTTTGTGTATAACACATTCATATATAATACATTATCTTCATAGTTAATGCATGTGTAAATTGGCAGAAGTGATATCGATTTGCGTCAACTTATACAATAGTAATAATGTTGTGATAAGGTGTATTTTAATTTAGGGTTTTGTACTCTGAACTATTTAAACATAATCGAATTATATCGAATTGGAATTCTTGCAAGAACCAAAAAATTTAGTTTGACAGATCGTGGGTGTAGTATAGAGTAAAGTGTGTAGTGTATATTGTATAGATAGTGTATAGTGTATAGTGTATAGTGTATAGTGTATAGTGTATAGTGTATAGTGTATAGTGTATAGTGTATAGTGTATAGTGTATAGTGTATAGTGTATAGTGTATAGTGTATAGTGTATAGTGTATAGTGTATAGTGAATAGTGCAAAGTGTATATATAGCGTATAGTATCAACGTGATTATGAGGATAGGGATTTTCTTCCATACTTGTATATAATACTATTAAATTAAATTTTAAGTGAAGGATAATCTAAAGGTGTCGACTAGGCTTATTATAAGGTGTATTGTGACGGAGATGGTATATCCGCATATGCCCTAATAACTATATTCCAAGGATACCTGGTTTTTCTAGCTTTCCAAAAATATATATCTTTTATGGCACAACATCTTATACTTCTTATACATTTAAAATTATTCTTGTTGTTTTGATGTTTTCTATATCAATCGTTATATCTACACGTTGTTTCTGATAGCTTCATAAATGCAAATCTAGAGATCGTTCGGTGAATAACTTTTCAAGTAAGTTGCATTGAAAAACTCCTATTAAATAAAACCTTATTGAATCCCTGCCATAACTATATAAAAACATCTATATGAAATCGGTCTCTAGATTGTAAAAAGTATATTGAAAATTAAATAAAACCAATTCTTTTCAATAAGGACTTTTAAATTATAGAAATTATGTTGGTTTATTTTTTTTTTTTTTTTTTTATATATTTTAGAACTTTTCTTAAATAAATAATCGTCCTTGAAATTTAATTTCTAAATTCAACAATCAGTTTTACGTGCGTATACAATAATTTTTTGGTACAATGAAACAAAACAAAAAATAATAATAATAATAAGAATAACATACTGAAATTTATTGTTTTCGCAAATAATGCTGACATTGACGAATTTATGTGCGGTTTTCTTATTCCAATTTTATTCCATTTTCTTTATTTTTTTGTTTTTTATTTAACGATTTGAATTTTTTTTTTTTTTGAAGAAAATATTTTGTTTCATTTTTTTTTTTTGCCAAACAAATAAACGAACGCCTTCAACATTTCTAAATACTCCTTAATTTTTTGGTTTTTGTTTTTTTTTTTTTTATAATTTATCTACCCCATCTACTATTTTGGGCTACCATCAACAACCACCACCTCTACCACAAAAAAAAAAAAAAAAAAAATAAATAAAAATGAAAACAACACAAATAAGAAAAAGAAAAACTACCAATGTGGAAAATTATTTTCTATTTGTGAAGTGAAAATTTATGTTTACTTTTTCAACAGCAAAAAATCAAAACAAAACAAAAAAATATTAACAAAAAAGAAGTAAAAGTTTACTTTTATTTAAAAACACTTATTCATACATATAGGTATATATATAATAATAAAATGTCGGTATGTTATTATGAAAATATATATTTAAGAAATTTCTTGAAACTAGAAAGAAAGAAAGAAAAATTTTCTAAAACCAAAATAATTGTGAATATCAAATAAATACCAAAATCAAGGATCTCATATGTATGGAAATTCACAAAACTGTGACCCAAACTGTTTTCAATTTTGAAGAAAATAAAAATACTCTCTACAACACATTATTTATCACTACGATCATATTATTATTTAGTCCTTAATATAAGAAAAATACACAAAAATTTGGGAATAAATCCTTTTAAGTTCTTGTTTTTTTTTTTTTTTTTTTTTTTTATCTGTGAAGGTTTCTAATATTTTATAAAAAAAAAAAAAAAAATTAAACGTTTTTCTTCTGATTTTCTGATTTTTTCAATTTTAATACAAAATACACACATACACACACATGAATCCGAGTACATACATTTATTATAATTTTTAGGGAAATGACGTATTTTTAAAGAGTTTTTTGTTTAGCCAGGATCCTGGATGTACATCCATATATAAGAATTTAAGCAAACATAATGTTAAAAGAATTATATTTACTTATCTGTTTCATGTTATCGCGATATTTTTTTATTTATTAGATTTCTAATATTTTTTTTTGGTAATGGGAAGTAAATAGAAAAAAGAGCTGTACTACTGCTCATATTTTATTTTTGTATACCAAGAGTATACATTTAAGAATATATTTTAAACACAAAAAAAAAAAATACTAGTTAAAGTAAGAAAATAAGTTGTAGTGTTGGAAAATCAAAATCAGAATTTAAAACCTGAATTGAATTAGTTAAAGTAAGAAAATAAGTTGTAGTGTTGGAAAATCAAAATCAGAATTTAAAACCTGAATTGAATTAGATAAGTCGTCCTAATAAATTGTAAAAATGGTAAAATTCACTAGCAGATATACCCGAGTAAATAGTATCACAGTATTTGAAATGGGGAATCAATAAAGCTTAAAGACGAGACGAGACATTAGAAAATTTGCACAATTTACTTAAAATTTAGTACACATTTTTAGACATACTATCAATGTGGTCGTATCACGTTATAGGATATTATTAAAAATAAAAATAACTCCTATATTTTTAGCTTGAATTGCTAATTTATCCATTTTAATGTGGAGTAACATAGATAGATGTATCAGCTTCCCTAGTATAAACAATTATTGCTTGCGATTTGGATGCATTCAATTTTAGCCCATTATTTTTAGTCCAAAATAATATAACATTAAGATTATCGCTCATTTTTTATTACAGCAAGTCAAAACTCCAAATATCTGTTAAATTATGCTTCAATATTAATGCTTACCTGAATAAAAAATTTCTTTTTGCTTTACGGCTTTCCCAAACCTCTTTCATCTGACTTTATTCTGCATAGGTGTTTGATTTCATTTCATATTGTGATATTATTTTCTATTTCCTTATGGATGGATCTGCGACATGTTGCTCGCGGTCTACTTAATCTTCTTTTACCTTGCTATATTATTTGTAGGTCTTCTAAGGGTATGACCTATCCACTTCCATTTTATTTTCCTTTATTTGATTACATATTGGTTCTTGTTTGGACATTTCCGAGAATTAATTGTTTCTAATTATTCTGGGCCAGATTATTTTGCATATTATTCGTAAGCATTAGTTAACGGAGCCCTATATTTTTGTAATACAATACTTGTTTATCAGTTATGTCTCGCTGTCATGCAACAGTGTTGATTTTACGCAGACATCTGTCATTTTAGTGCACTTGGCATATGTAGAGTTGTCTTTACACAGCCGAAAAAAGTTCGAAAGCCATTCTGACTAATTTTAATCAACTTTATATCTGTCTGTGTTAGTTACTTGTTGTAATTATACTACCAAGGTTACTGAATTTGGTGACATTTTCTATGACTTTGTTGATTGTAATAACGGAGGCACTATTTCTTGCGTTAATTCTTAGGTATTTTGTTTTGTTAGTATTTTTAGATCACTTTTAAAGCATTTTTTTCTGCGCTTCTTATTTGATTCTGCATGTTATTGTGTGTAAAGGCGAGAAGGTCAGTACGTGCCATCCGTAAGTATTCTAAATCTTGCAGTGTTCTTTTGAAACTCCATTTTATTCCTATGACTGTGGTTGTTGATTTCTTAATAACCTCATCAAGTACTGTATTGAACAGAAGACGGGATAATGGGTAGTCTTATTTAACTCTAAGATTTGTTGTGTTATTCATGTAACAATTGTGAAAGATTGGTGTTTCTACATTTTCGTACATGACCTTTATTACATTAATTACCTTGTGCGGGATTCTCTTTCACGCAAAAGCCTACCATATTGCTTTTTGATTAATTGTGTTGAGTGCTCTTTCGAAATCAATTAAGGTAATGTATAGAGGTGAGCTATATCCAACAGATTGCTGTATAATCTTGCCTGTAAATAACAAATTATAATATTCAGTGTTGTTTTATATTTGTGAATTGTTGGAAAATTTTTGAAAATGAACAGATATACTTATAGTACTCGAGTGAGTCAATTTACGAGAAAATGGTTCAATGGCACAATGTGCTACAATTTAATTTGAAATCCGTAGACGAGAAAATGATTTAATAATTTTAAACATTTAAGTACTATGTTTGTTTACAAATTAGGTAGAGTTAATTAAACAAATAACAAAAAAAAAAGTCCGATACCATATAATTAAATATATTTGATGTAGGTTCTGTACAACCTGTATAACTATAGGATCAGGGTGTCTATAGTTATGCTGATTTAGTCAAACATTGACAGCTAATTATTTCTTCAGAATCGTGACGCACAATAATAAAGTTAATTAAGAAAGTCACTAATAGTATCTGACTGCCCGAATTAAAATATGAATAAATTTATGTAAGTCATGATCGTCTAAAAATATTGAAATACTCATGTACAAACCAAATAATTGCAATTTTTCTTATTAACTAGTTAAATAGCAAGATTGGAATTTATTGTATGGTTAAAATATTTCTCCATTCAAATTTGATTTGAAGCATTAGAAAAAAATTTAAAACGTAGCGGTAATGCGTTTAAACCGTTTCAAATAAAAATATATTTTACTGTTAATTTTTTTTAACATTTTATAATACTAGATAGTAGATCCTTACACCAAAATAAACTTACCTCCATCATATTTATTTATAATTTTTGATTTTTATTAATTTACGATCATTTTTTATTACCTTTACATAATCCTTTATAAATCTACTTTTAAGTTCAAAGGACATTGAAATAAATTTTGAACATTTAACAATTTTATTATCCCATTTCATCTAAAATAACAACATTTGAAATATTTTCTATACTAGCTATCACATTAAAAATTAATTCCCTACTATATAACATATCTATCTTAAATATCTTTCTTTATATACAATTCTATGAAGAGCTGGTAAAAAACAATTTTAATTGCATGGCAATAGGAAAAACAAAATTTTCTAAAAATCTTCGGAAAATTTCTCTCTTCTAGGTTTTATATCTGAAAAGTAAGCTAACTACGATATCAACATAACAAAAGAAAAAAAAATTAATTGAAGCAATTGAAAATAAAAATAATAATACAATGATAGTAAAATTATATCAACACTTACATTTTTAAGCACACATAGATATATATATATATATATTTACATATAAATTATGTATTTTAACAATCAAATGATGTGAATCCTATTGTAAAACTCATGGGGATTTAATGAGAATTTGCCTTCAAGCTAACACAATAACAATAATAATAATGAAAAAAAAAGAAAATAAAAGGGTTAAAGGATTTTCAATTGTAATATTAAGTGTGAGTACCATAAAGGTGGTGAACGTCATCGTTGTAGTCATCACTGTAGTAATCGTCGTCAACGTCTCTACTAAATATACTTAATGCGCTGCAACATTATTTTTTTTTTATTTTTAATTTTTCTTTTTGAGTCAAAATTTGGTTTCCAGTAATTTTTGTGTACCATTTATTCATTTGATAATATGCAGTATATAATAAATATATATATATATTATAAATTTATATGACTAGTTATATACAGTTATTATTAAATGAGAAAAGAAAATTTATTAGTGTTATTTGCCAATGGCAAAACAAAAATCCAATAAATGCCATTCTCATTTTCTTCTCATCAACAGTCGGAAAGAAATATTTTCATTTTCAAAGATTTAGATATGATCACTAATGAATATAGGGGTGCAAATATAATGGCACACTTTTTATAATTTGATGGCTCTCACAAGAATGTTATACAATTTTTTTTTATATTCTGTTACATTGCTAGGTCCTTAAAGTTAGATTTTGATAGTAAAAAATCTGTAGTGACGAATTCTCATATGCAAGATTAGTGTTTGTTGTTTTTTATATACTTTTATATTAACTTGCCAGTGTCTATATGGATGTATATAGGTATATAGGTATGTTTGGTAGGTAGGTTGGAAATTTGTTGTTAATATTAAAACCAAACGCAAAAAGAAAAAGAATAATTTTGTTTAAAAAATTAAAAGATAGAGTTCTGAAATTTTGCATAGTTACTCATGATGAAAAAAGCAACCGGACACGGTACCTTACAAAGCTATCAAATGACAGGTTCGGGGTGCTGCCAAACAACTCCTAGCACGTCTCAGGCATATTTGAAAACCAATTGTGTTACAGGCATGAACATTTACACTTAGATATCCTTTCGCAAATAAAGAAATACGACTCCTACGGATTCCAAAAAAATTTGGACTGTATCAAGTTGCTGCCGAACAACTCCTAGCACCTCTCAGGCATATTTGAAAACCAATTGTATTACAGGCATGAAAATTTAAACTTAGATACTCTTTTACAAATAAAGAAATACGCTTTCTACGGATTCCAAAAAAATTTGGACTGTATCAGGTTGCTGCTGAACAACTTCTAGCACATCTCAGACATATTTCGAAAACCAATTGTGTTATAGACAGAAGGGTTTACACTTATATACCCTTTCTGAAATTATAATACCTATAGGTTTCACTTAAAACTAAAAAGGATAAAATAAAATAATAATGTGAAAATAAAAATTTTTAAAATATACTTTTATCGAAACCAAACTAGCCCCCTAAAAAGTAGAAAATAAAACTAGTGGTGGATGTTGAGCATCTAGAACTACTATAAGATAAAACACAAAAGAATATAATGAAACTTGCTGGAATATTGTTAATGGACATTTTTAATATTTGCCGCTTCCAAAAAAATCACGAATATTAAACTAGTTTTATTTTCTACTTTTTAGGGGGCTAGTTTGGTTTCGATAAAAGTATATTTTAAAAATTTTTATTTTGTCTGACCATGTAACATAACTAATGGTTGTCATATCGGTTGGATTTCATTTTTTCAACGCTGATACCGATTGGGTTAAAGAGGTATATCTAACTAACTTAATTACTTTATTTTATGTTTTTTTAACTTCTGTTATAAGACATTAGAACTCCCTCAAATAACTCCCTCAAATAGTCATAGCTTTGATCCAGTTTGATGCTTCCCAAATAAAAGTCTAGTTAAATAACGAAACATCCCCAGGTCGCGATAACATTCCGGAAATAATTTTAAAAAATTGTTCTGAATCGCTCGCTTATCCATTGTCAATTTTATTTAATAAGTCTCTTGAACACAGAATATTTCCATTAATTTTGGAAATATGGCTATATCAAACCAGTTCCCGAGAAGGGTCCAAAAATATGCATCGTCAACTGTCGTTCAATAGCTAAACTGTCAAGTATACCAAAGATTTTTGAATTTATGGTGTATGATGCTATATATAGTTAATGTTCTTCTCTAATTGTGCCTAACCAGCATGGTTTTATGAAGGGAAAATCAACCGCAACAAATCTAGTTGAATCCAGTTCTATGTTTCTGAAATCGGTGGAAAGTGGCTTCCAGAATGATGCCGTATATACTGAATTAAGTAAGGTATTTGATATTTTGCCTCATAGTGTTGTTTTACTAAACCTTCGCAAACTAGGATTTCCAACATTCCAATTTAAATAGGTAGTATCGAATAGGTCCTAATGTTATCTTTATTCTAGTATGCTCATTTTGGTGTCTCTCATGGCGGCTATTTGGGTCCTTTAATTTTCATAATTTCCATCAATGTAATAGCTTCGTTAATTAAGAACAGCGACGTTTTCGGATAACATGAAAATATTTAAAGAAGTTGTCATTCATGAGCACCTTGAATGCCTTCATGAAATTGCACCATTTTAGTTAGCAATTATTTAACACTAAATATTGGCAAATGTATCACTTTTACTTGTTGCTTAACTAACCGGTTGCTGCTAACTATATGTGCTTTCAGCGACAGTGTTATTAAAAATGTATCCCATTTTAAAGACCTGGGGTTTGATGTTTGACGTGAAACTGTCTTTCAATGAGCACCTCAACGCAATTATTAATAAAGCGAATTTTAGTTTGGGTTTATTTTAAAAGATGAAAATTTTTTAAAACAGTGGTTGAACAAGACTACGTTTTCCGTTTTAACAAAATATATAATTTTAACAAATTTTTGTTTATGTCATTCAAAAAAAGTCCCATACCCCTGAATAAATAAAATACCAATTGCATAATATATTGTACATATACATTATTGTACATTTTAAAATATTAGATATACATAGGGCTACTTTTAGATATTCTTTAGAGTTGTTCTTATCAGAGAAAAATTAAGAAGAGTTAAATTGTATCAAATACTCAAATATTTTTCTACACAAATTATTGTGGAGTTGTGGAGCTGTTGTAGTTGGAAATTTCTAAAATTCTAAAATATTAAATGGTTTGAGGATTAAATTTGCTATGGTTTTTGGGGGAATTATTTTTCTTCTTTTAATTTTATGTACTATGGTAGGAAAATTGTGTATTAGTATATTTTTCATTTTTCTTATTTTTGTACTTGTTGTTGTTGTTATTCTAAGGTGATAATTTCTATACAGACAGGCGAAATAAAAAAAAATCAACAAAAGTGAAGTGAAATAAAAGAAAAAGGGGTAAATTAAATGATTAATATGATTTTCCATTTTCAAGGTATATAACAAGGATTAGAGTTATATATGGTAGAAATATATTTTAGTATTATGTATATGGTATAGTATATAGGGTTTTGCTATCAATATATATATTTTTGGTTAAATTTTGTGAAGATGAATTTTATGCTATTGGTTGTTTATTGTTACGTTCTTTAGCATCATTATCATCATCATCATCATCAGTATCAAAATCATAATCATTGTGATCAGAGAGAATAGAGGACTTAAAATTTCAATAAGAATTTTCTAATTCTGTTATTTGTTAATATATATATATATGGCATTGATTAAAATGCGATATGATTGATTGTATGATTGTATATTTTAAATATTTTCATAATGAAAATTATTCGAAAGAGTTGAAGTATGATATGGTGTATAGTGGAAATATTTTCAATTTTTTTTTTTTATTGGGGTGTTCTCTTTTAAATTCAGCTAAAAAATTGCAATTTCAGTTGTTTTTTGTTTTTTTTTTTTTGTTAATTATAGACTTGTCTTTTAATATATATACATAATTTCCTTATATATAATATTAGTTAAGTGTATAGTGTTGTATAATGTGCTGTGTTGTGTTTGTTATTGAGTTAAGTTGAATTACAAATTTTTTTTGTGTTCTTCTTGTTTTTGTTTGTTTTTATTTTATTTTTTTTTTGTTAAGTCTTTTGTTTCGGTTATGCTAATTAGACAGAAAAATACGTGTTGAAGTTGAAAAATAAAGACATAATTATTTTAAAAGGCAAATTATATAATATGTATATATATGTATATATATTGAAACAATGTGATATACGTTAAGGACTTACAAAGGTAGGTAGATATATAGTATAATGTTGTAGTTGGTGATAGAAATGATTTTAGTTGATGATGGTGATGATAAAGATGATGAAAAATTAAGATGATAAAAGAAGAAAAATTAATGCATAATGATCAAGATTTTTTATTTTTTGCTTTTTTATTTTTTTTTTGTGTGTTATGGTTTAATTGGGTTAAGTTGTTGTTTATTAGAAACAATTTTTGTGTTTTTTGTTATTCACATTGTTTTTAGAAATTTGTTTTCTTTGTGTAATTTTTTTTTTTTTTGTCTTTCATATCGATGGATGGAAAATATGAAAATGATGAACTTTAATTTAAAAATAGATTAAATAATGGGAAAAGAAAATATTCTTTATATAAAATTTTAATAAAATAATTTTCAGAGACATTTTCAAAATTATAATTATAGTGAAATGTTATTATTTTAGTGGTTTGTTCTGTTAATAAAATCTTGTAAGTTTGTAGATTTACAAAGGAAAAAGCTCAACTCAAGCCCGTATATGAGTAGTATATTAAGTATATTATTATAATATTACAATAAGTATAAAGTAGTATATTAAGAACTGAAACAACAATTCATCATTTCTTGTAACCATTGTCACTACAATATACGCAGAATGAACTTACTAGGTCGGCATTAAATTTGTTTGGTTTTTTGAAGGAGTGTTTTGTTCATTCAACACTACTGAACTCATCATATATTGTATTTAGTATAGAGTACTTACAATTATGTTACTAGATGAATATTAAATTATTTATTTATTTATTCAAATAGCTTAAAAGACCCTAATAGCTCGTATCAGGTGGTTATATAATTACTAGAATTTTATAATTTTTACAATTGACACAAACAGTAAGAAAAAATTAAATTTTAGTACAAGTTAACATGATAAACGAAATATGCAAGTTATAAAAGTTAGTTCTGATTATATGATATAATTAATTTTATATAATATAAGAAGCATAATGGATGACATAATATGATTGAACTAGAATTGAAGTTGGAATTTATTCATTATTGTATTTAGGCATAAATTTTTTTTTTTTTTTTTTTATGATCTTGACAGTAACTTAGGTAGAATCACCTTTTCGTGCTTAATTAAGTACGGTACTGCAATTTTACACTACAATATCTACAATAATTTGAGTATTTATTTTAACAAATTACTGGCTTATCTACTCATTAAATGTGGAAGACTATTTTCAGGAACTAAGCCTTCTTAAATAGAAATAGTTTCATTTTATTTAATTTGTTACCAGATTATGTTATATTATTATATACTCTCAATTATTTTTTGTCCCTCCAGACTGAATTTTTAAATTTATTGTACGATAAATCTTTAATGTTTTACATGCTTTACGATATGTATTACATTGACTGCCTTATTATTGAGTTATATTCTGAGGTACGCATCATATTACTTCCCGTTTTAGTGTTGTATAGTTATTTATTTCATTGTTAGTAATTAACTTTGTGGTCGATTTTATATTTTTTATTTGCATGTATGTATTTGTAATGTTTCAGACAAATTTCTGCTGTCATCACAGTTTGTATTGCTGATGTATGGGATTGGTAGATGTTATAAGACCAAGTTCATGCAAATTTTTGTTTAAATCTTTTGGTTTGAATCTTTTGTATAATTTAATTATATTCTTAGCGTATTTGTTTCCCCCAGATATTTACACCATAGGATATTACTCTGTTAAATAGACTGAAAAATATATTTCGGTTTAATTTTTGTGGAATTCGCTTTCCAATTTTTTTAAATATCTCAACTGTCCTTCGTGTTTTCTTGATTAATTCATCCACATAGACCACATGACAGTTTCAATTTAATTTGCTATTTAAGGAGTATTTTGGTAGATATTGTTGTGTCGGACTTACCTACTTTGAATTTGAATAGTTTCATAACTCATATATATGGCTACAAAGAATAGAAATCAAAAATTGTTTCAAATAAAGCTTGTGTCCATATATTGATTCATTTATTTTCAGTTCACACTCACACTCTTTAGCATACCCTATTCCTATTGCTTACTCTGTTTTCCAAAATAGCATATTTCACATTTCAATAAGGTCAAATATTTAAAATAATTTTATTTATTTTTCAGACAAAAAAAATTTCAAATAAAATTTTTTAACATATTTTTCTATATACATATATTACATAAATGCATATTATATCGTTTCGTTCAATTGAATAAACTTTAAAACTCAAAACTTTTCTGGCTTACTACTTTAAATTTAAATCAATTTTTTTATTTCATATATAATTTACTATCGAAAATCATAAAATAAACCTTAACATATTCACCTTTTTTTTAATGTTTTTTTCTTTTTTTTTTATATAGCTATGTTTGTTTTAATAAACTACTACATATACATTTAAAATATAAATTTCATATAAAAAAAAAAAACAACAAAGTAAAAAAAGAAAAAAAACGGAAATGCTCTACTCCACATAAACTAAACAGAAGAGAACATAATATTCCATTTAAAAATACACGCTTCCATATTATTTTCATTCAATATACATACATATACATATTATACATATTAATTCAAATATATCCATCATATAAATTTATATATATATACATATATATATATATATATAACAAAAAAATACGCAACATTCACAGAAAACAAATCAGAAAATACAATAAAATAAAAAGAAAAAAAACAAAAAGAAAAAAAAAAAAAAAAAAAATAAGTTTTTGTTATCCTTAAAATTATCCTTACATTGTCATGCATACAAAACGAATTTTCCCTTCCTAACTTGTGTACACAAAAAGAAAAACAATGTATAAAAATAAAGAAAGAAAGAAAATGGTGAAAAATCTTACCTCAACTTTTTCTATATCAATATATATATATATATATATATATATCATATGATATACATATACCTATGTATAAATTAAAAGGACATCATAACATATAGATATAATATAGAAAAGCATCCTTTCTTTCTTTTTTGTCAGTTTTTTTTTTTTTATTGTTTTGTTTTTCTTATTTTGAGCTCATGTTTAATGTATTAAAGCTTACTGAAGTCACTGGCTGCATTACAAAATGGCGACATAATATTTTTTCGCGCGATATTAACATACATACCTATATACAAATATATATATATTGTATATATAGCTACAAATATTAAAGCATTTATAGTATAACGGTAAATTTATAGTATTCCATATTATTTAGCTTTTATTATATATATATATATTTATATTAATGGTTAAAGAGAGAAAGAGATAGAATGAAAAATTATCTATAGTTTATATCTGTAGTTAAAATAAAAATAAAAAAAATAAAAACGGAAAAACAAAATGAAAATGGTGGATGATTGGAATTTATTTTACAAATTCAAAATTCTTTTCAAGGATATTATTCATATCTAATATACATTTATTTATACATATATATATATAAAATACTATTTATTTATGTGTATACATACATCCGGTGAATGAATGAATCTGAAAAAATAATCTAAGTCATGTTTTTCTAGATAATTTAAAATTAATAATTTGAAAATTAAAAAAACAAAAAAAAAAACAGAAATCTAAATCAAAGAATATTTAAAAGAAAACGGAGGAATTACCACAACAAAAACAAAAAAAAAAATTAAATAAAAATTCTTTAGAAAATCCAAAAAAATTTCAATTCTCAATCAAAAAAAAAAAATATTATTTTCCAGCTTAATTTGCAATAAATTTTTTTTCTCCCATTTTCTACATAACAAAATAATGGCAACAAATTACAGCTGATCAAAATCAAAATATAAATAAGAAAAATGATTAAAGAAAATTATTACATCCTTTCCGGTTTTGTTTTTATTTTTTGTCGGTTCTTATTTTTTATTGCTTCTCTGAGTAAAAATTATTTCTAAATTATCGATTTCCTTTTTTTTACGATTTTAAAAAAAAAAAAAAATTTTCCTCTTTTTGTGTCCTTCCTTCGGAATTTTTATCTTCAAAATAACATTTTTTTTTTCCTATTTTTAAGTCTCATTTACTTTTTGTTGTTGGTTGTATGTTTATTGTATGTTTAAGGGAATCCTTTTTTTTTTTTTTTTTGATGAAATATCCAAAATACGAGAAAAACAAAAATAAAATCTCATCATTTTCTTTCTTTCAATTCATCAGTATTCAGGGTACGATGTCCGCTTTATAATCCTTGGTCCCTGTTTGTGTACACCAATCAAATATATAGCAACATATATATATATATATATATTAATACATAATATATTGTACAAAAATACTACATTGAACATATTATGCTTCTGAAGTAAATACATTCACATAAATAAGTAATATTTTAGGAAAATATATGTAATTATATATATATATATATATATATATATATAACATATAAATAGAAATAAATACAAATGCAAAAATATAAAATTTATGAAATCCATAAAACCAATATTGGAGCATCACATTTCATCTACACATACAGCTATAATATTATATATCATTTATAAATTCATTTCTATGGATATATATATATATATATATATATATAGAAATCAGGATAGATGTAATTCATCATCAAAGAGAAAATCAAAAATATGAAAACAAAAAAAAACAAAAAAAGAAATTACTTCTATTGAAAAGTAAATATTTACTATGAATGTATTTGTGCGCCATTTTGCAGAACGTTGACAGAATTTTTTAGTAACTCTTAAACGAATATCTATTTTAATAACTATATAGATATATATATATATATATTATATATATATATGTATAAATAAATTTTAAGTAATATTAATGGTGTGAAAAATTCATTGTACACACATACACAGTCACATATATATCCTGTAAAAACACAATATTATGTGAATATCATCTTAAAACAGTAGAAATAACAAAGAAATGCACAATGAACAAGAACAAGATTTTTATAAAAAAAAATTCCACCGCCAACAAGTTAAAAAATGAGGAAAAACTTTTTAGCACTTACATTCGTAAAAAGAAAAACCGAAAAAGGACAGTGATTTACTCTCCGAAGAAATGTAAAAAAAAAAAGAAAAAATTATTTGTTATAAAAATAGAAATAAAGGATATTTTATTTTATATTATACCTATGGGTTGTTACAACACCAAAGGTAATAAAACGATGCCCACCTTATAAAAAGAAAAAAAAAGTAAGAGGAAATTTTTTTGTATTCGAAATTTTATTATAATTGTGTTAGGCTGGCACTTTTTGGTAGGTAGTGGAACAGAATGAAATGAAAATAATAGAAAAGAAAATTTTTTTTAAAGGATTTCTCAATTGTAGACGATTTTTGTTTTGGTCTTTTTTTTGTTTTTTTTTTTTGTTACATTGTTTTTGCATAATAAAATTATGTTTTATTTATTAAAACATTTTTTTTTTTTTTATTCACTACAAATTTTTGCAAGAATACTGTAGAGTAATTTCTGTACAGATTTTTAAATTTTTTTTATAATTTTGTTGAAAATTTTGAGCTAAGGAATAGTGCCTACTGGAAATACATCGAAACATGTAGATCAGTTTGAAAGTGTACTTTCCTGGTATAAGAACCTACTCGTTAAACTATTTTGAGCTTTTTTGCCTACTCGTTAAACTATTTTGAGCTTTTTTGCCTACTCGTTAAACTCTTTTGAGCTAAATTCTGAAATTTTAGAAATTTCAAGGTCACCCATTTAGTCCAGACAGAAGACTTGTGGATTAGTTTCGTTTTTTTGATAAAGAAACAGGCTCAGTGAAGGTGTTGGATAGTTTCATCTTCTTCTTTTTCTCTACAAGCTCTGAAAACGTTATTTGAGCACAGCACAGTTCATGAATAAAAGCCACAAAGTCACAAAAAGCGTTATGGACCAAAAATAACGGAGCGCCGAACACTAACAAGCCAGTTGATAAACCCAATTCAATGAAAGAACTTTGTTGATGCCCTATTTACTCATGAGGGCAACACGAATATTGATGATCATATATTTGAGTCTTTATAAACTAAACTTTCTATAATTCCTGTGTATAGTGGTATTGATTTTATTACTGATATGAAAAGAAAAAAAAATTATAAAACACGTTTCAAAATGAATTGAAGACTATCTCTCTCATCACCGTAGCGTTAAAATTCATTGACAGCTTTCAAAATTCATCTCCAGTTAACTTGTTTTACAACACATGTTTTCCACTTATTGAATCATTTTACCCTTGGTCGTCTCACATGATACTTACAATCCCTTGGTTGGCAATTTGCATATACGCCTTTCGATGTCCATTCTGACAACATTCCCAACCAACTAAGTTATTAAAATCCTATATTGTTAAGCCTTTTGGCATGTTTGCCAATAAACTACAATGACCCGTAATAATCATTATCATAGTGCTGATGAATACAAGTTTCGGAATACTTTTTTTTGTATTATATGTAAATCGATCAGAGTGAAATGAGAATAGTGCACATTATTGATTAATAATTCAGATTACATTTGAACAAGGATACTATAGGAAGTTTATTGTACGGAGGAAGACATTTTATTGTATGGAATTAAAGCAAGAGGTAGACTAACGACAGTTCAAAGTTAACTAGATGAAGTTGAGAACATACCAACTACTGTCGACAAATTGAGATTAAAAAATGACGTAAAGCCTTGCAAGACCGATTAGAGTTAAGAAATATTGTAAGTGAGATCAATCTCATATCTCATAACTATATAGAATCAACAATGTTATGATCAAATTCAGTTATAAGTATAGCTATAGAATGTATAGAAATATAGCAAAACACTATAGGTGAGGACATAGCAAAAACATTTTATACCGATTTGTACGTTTGACGAGGGTTGGGAAAGGTAAATTAGGAAAGGTGGAAGGTAAAAAGGAGGCAGGACAATTACGAACGTTAATGTTCGTCTTGAATTTATGTAGGTTATGAATATATAAAATTTATCATGTTGTGGGAATACATAAACGAATTTCATAACTTTTTTTCTATTTAAGGATTTCTATGGTGTTGGGATGAGCACATGCTGCCCTTCGTGTTTCATGGGGTAAATTATCAATAACGCGAAACAGTTTAATTAATTTCCAATCAAGTATTTATGTTGTTGTATTTTTTATAATTATGCAATTTGAAATAAACTGTATATTTTTATGAAGCCAAAAGAGTTGATTGGTAGAATCCATGAACATTATAGAATCTACTAGAATCGAGTTGTCTCTTTGTGATATCAAACTATTGATATCAACTAATATCCGCCCGCTCCTCGAAATTTGATAAAAAAAACTCTACTCATTTCCTTATGAATTGTTTTGTCAATTTATATTATTTTGTTATTGATTTATCTTAGACAACAACCGTAGCACGTAATATTTTATTTAAAAAAACAAAATTAAATTTAAATTTAATTCTGGCGATAGGATTGAGCATATCAAAAAATATTTGTGCGAATTTTCTTCTTGAATTCAGTATTGGACATAGACTTGGACATAGTATTTCTACGAATTTTCTAGTATTGGATTTTACTAAGCTGTGACAATATTCATATTTTTTTATACCCCTCTTCGTTTGCCTATATTTAATTTTTAGAATTTTCTATTTTGATTTTTTATCTTTTTTATAACGTGATCATATCACAGTTTTATATTTCATTTCTGGGTTATGTTGAGTTTCCAAAAGTTTCATTTTAAAAATTTTATTCTCAATTCAGAAAACTAAAATCAAAATTCCTGTAACAAAATTATTTTAATTTTAACCTCTTTATAATGCAGAATGCGATTTATTTTTCTATATCCATTCATCTCCATTTCAATTCATATATATATATACATATATAAATATAATATATACAAAAACATTCATACATTTAAATATAGCCGCAGTACATGAAACAAGGATCAGCTGATTTTCGTGAATGAAAATCGCGTGAAAAATATGAAAATAAGATAAAAAAAAACAAAAATTAAACAGAAAAGAAGAAAAGGAATCAAAATAGGATGCTATTTTCTATTCAGTTAGTGTATTACGAGTTGAGGAGCATCCTGAATAATAAAATAACAAAATATAAAACTAACAAAATGAAAAAGAAAAAAAAAATGGATATTTTAGAAGCCGACGACTAAACGACTTTACCGTACTTACATTCATACATACATGTGCACACATTTTAACGAGGTATGTCTGAATGTTTATATAACCATATATATTATATATATATATATATATATAAAGACAAAAATAAGTTAAAATAAACAACGTGATATGCGATAAAATGATTTGAGGTGAGTTTTAAAGGAATCCCTGTTAAATAGGAGAGAATAAAGAAAGAGAGAGAGAAAAGAGAATAAATAAAAAAAATATGATATTTGAAGAGTAAACGACAGCAAATATTGCATATTCTATTAGAGTATCCTTTTGGATCTTATATATATAAATATATATATATATATATATTTATATATCGGTAATAGGTATAAATATATATGAATTCCGATTAACTGTTTTACGTATTCAAAGGCAGTTTTAGTCATTTATAATATTTTTCGTCTATTGCACATTTTCTTTTTTTTTCATTTTCTCCTTTCATATCCTTATTAAGTCTTCCGGGTTGTCGTGTTTATATTTTTTTTTTGTCCTTCTTTTATTTTCCCTTAATGTTTTGTTTTTGTATTTTTGAATTATTGAGAATAACTTTTTCCGGTTTTTTTTTTTTTTTTTTTTTTTTGTTTTAAAGGAAGTTTCCTCATATACATTCCAGGAAAATTTATTTCTTTTAGATATCTTAGTATTGGTAAATCTAAGCCTATCCTAAAAAAAAGAAAAAAATAACAGACAAAAAAGAAAAATAAATAAATTGATGATCGATTTTATAGTATTATTAAAAAGGATCTAAAATTAAAGGTTGATGTCCTAGGTAATAATCAGTAAAAACAACAAAAAATAAAAAAATAGAAGTATAGAAAAGTAATGATTTTGGGCCTATCGGCCAATAAATAGACATTTACTTTAGAAAATTATTTATTATAAATTACTAGACGTAACTTGACTATAATATCGATGGATGACCTTTAAATTGAATATTCGAGACAATATCGAAGGTAATTTTAGTTTTAGTCTACAAAGTAAATGAAGTCGAGTTATATATATATATATATATATATAGACAAGGACATTTTGATTTTTGTTTCAATGATTTTTTATTTTATTTTATATTATTTTTTTTTTTTTATATTTTATGACCTTTTCTTAAGTGAGAGAGTTTTTATGTAGTATACAAATAAAGTTAAATATCTTCAAGGAATATCAATAAATTGTAGATAAATTATTTACGATGAAGAAAGGGATTATTTTTATAATAATTATTTATGCATACATTAAAATTATCATCATAATATTTTCTTCTGCTTTCAGTTGCCCTATTCAGGACGAAGTGATATTATCATAAAATATAAAATCTTTATTAAAATTAGTCCATAATTTATTGAACCTTTTCATGGTCAAGTTTTTGGGAATATTAAATAAGATAAGAAAAAAAAAATAGGACTGTAAGAAGATTGGTAGGTATAAAGTGAATGAATTGATTTTATTTATTTATACATTTTAATGATATTTTCTTTGTTTATAGTTTGCTATTGTGCTAGATCAAGGATTATAAGAACATATTTTGAAATAAAAAACGGGCATCAGAACATATTCAGCAACAAATTACAAAATAAATATTTTATTTTCTATTGTCAAAGAATAACCTCTAACATACGTATTTTGGAAACCAGTACTAATACCAAAGCTGGTTATATTCACAATATGATGCAAAAAATCGTAAGCGTAAGCAAATATCGTAATTAGGTTATATATATTGTGAAAACCAGCTTGGAATAGAAGTTGCAAGAACTGACAAGAAATTATAAGAACTGATCTTTACATACATATAATCGAGTGATAGGCGACACTCAAACAATAAATATCGCGTGATAGGCGACACTTGACATTGCAACTGATTTACTACCCTTTTTTGTTTTTTTTTTTTTTAATGTAAAATATACAACAATTATTCAGAACGCCGTCAAACAACATCGCGCGAATAAGCATAGAATGGAACCCACAAGGTATAAGGTCATTTAAAGAATACCTGCGGAAGGACCATAAAGTAAGAACTAGAAAAAACAAACATAATGTGGGAACAAGTGAAAACAGCAGCTAGCAATCGAGTATGATGGAAATGTCAAGTGGAAGCTCTATGCTCCCAAAATAATTCTAGGTTGGTTCGTAACTTTTCATTCTTACCGTTTAACTTATAACTAAATGAAATAAATAAAAAATTTAGACAAGTACAGAAATGAATTTCCATACCTGTAGTATGGTTGGTTAGCAATATCTATCTCTATATAGGTCATACTTTTTGGTTAAAGGAGAAGTATATAACTATGCTTACATATATGTGCATTCGGTATAAGAAACGATGTTAAATACAAATGTAAATGCATATATAGAGATGAAATTAATCATCTTGGAGTACATAGAAAATGTCATCTGCACTAGTAGATTTTACTTCAAGAAGGGAAAGCTTACTTGTGATGTCAACACAAGGAGTTGATTAAAAGCGCTTGCTTAAGCCTAAGTTATATTTAGTTTATCTAATTTTATGTATATAAAAAGAAAAATTTGGAAATACATCTTTATCAATCTTATAATGTAGTATAAAATAAACTTGGATTCGATTGGCCTACTTGTATACTAGAAAGCACTAACCGGACATCTCTATCATCAATTCGAAGTATATATATATATGTGTTTTATGGAAGAAAAGTAAACTAAATTCTACCGTTGGGATCGTATTCAATAACCAACCTCTTAAGATCTATTGAACTTTCATCTTAGAATTGTAGGTCTATTCAGAAATTATAGAATCTCAATTCAGAATCAGACGATGTGTATTCCCGGAAATACTTATGTCTTTCATATGTCTTATGTCGAGCTATGGCGTCACAAACAAATTGAATATGAGTGGAGGATTCTCCTTTTTCTAAGCAGAATCTGTATATGCTTGTGTTCGATTTAGCGATCTAACTAATTGCTGCTTACTTTATCTTATAATTGTAACTACTGATAGTTATCCAATTCAACAACCGTTGTAAACGAAAGTGTAAAGTATTGAGGTTTTTTTTGGCAGAGTGTGGGATGAGATTTGATGGAAATTCGTTCCGGTGTCAAGCGTTTGCAATTTAAAATTATTCCGAAACCAATATTAAACAAAATTAAGCAAAATGTCAGCTTGCAACGTAAATGTTAAAAATATAAATAATTTTGAGTGTCAATACCAGTGTAATGCAATCAAAAAATTTGATAAACCATTTTTTTAATTATTACTTTTTTATTATATTATGTAAGTAAGTCTTAAAAAAATATTTTTATTCAATTTCTTATATTTTTATTTTTATTATTTCATTTAGAAATTTCAATTGATGAAACTGAGTTGTAATAAATCAAGTTTTCTTTGTATTGAGAATTCTTTGGTTAAAGTTTCAAAAAATTTAAATGTTTCTGTAATGAGAAATGAAGAAATCATTATTAAGCGAATATAATAGAGAATTTTTTTTTTTATCAACGTGATAACTTTAATTATGATGACTTACATTAAAAAACAGAAATAAAAAAAAAAAAAATATTTTTTTTTACTTAAATTTAAAAGCAAAAAAAAAAAACAATAATTTTCCAAAACTGTTTAAGAAGTTTTAAACTCTTTTTTATAAAGTTTCTTTTAGTTTTTTTTTTTGTTTATAGTTTTTAGTTTTTTTTTATTACTTGAAAGTTTTTCAACCAACATTTCTTTCTCCCTGTTTGATGAAGAAAAGTTTTTAATTTTTATTTTGCATTTTTTTTTCTTTCATTTTGAAGAAAAAAAGATTTGCGTTTTTCATTTGAGAATTTTCTTTGAGAATTTTTTTTGCTTTTTTTTTTTTTTTTTTTTTTTTTAAATTAAATTTTATGATCAAATTTTTGTTGCAATAGACTTGAGCAAGATTTTTTAATTGTTTAGCTGTCAGTTTTTGCAATTGTTAACAAATCCAAATTTTGACTCAAATTATGGTTCAACTTAAGGGTTGAATCCACTCAAATGTTGGATACTTCAAATTTTCTACTTAGGTGGTTCATAGACCATTTAGGTCATGGGTCTGCCTCATCAATGTTCTCCATTTTTGTTAGTCACGGTCAGTTTCTCTCCAGTTGAAGATACAAAACTCATATCTACCGATACTTCATTTCTCCAACGAAGATTTGGACTGTCTCGACGTCTTGAATACTTACGAGTTCCTGGTTTGTTTCCAATTAGTTCCATCCACATTTAAAGCTTGCCTTAAGTACAATAATTTTTACTTTCATAACAATAATTTTTTACGGGTTAGTTAATCTAAAGTCCACCTTCAATCTCAGAGGTTGTTTACGCTTTTACAATTTTGTCTAATCGTATAAACGGTTGCTGAAGGATATTTTCCGGAGATCACCCCATGGGGGTGATATAAACATTTGCTCAGCTTTTTTTCTCTTTTTTGTTAAACTATTTTATTATGTCAGTACTTATGTGTACATTTAATCAAGAATTGCCATGCACGTAAATGTCACACTGGGTGAAGAAACTGTTTCAGTTTTATAATATGGTATTTTGCATGTATTAAACTTTCCGCCCTATGCTCCACGGATGGTATTACAGGACAAGGATGATACAAAAAACAAAAATGAGCAAGCTTGACTGCTGCGCGTCTGGATCAGCGACAGGTCAGATTTATTATCCTGTCAATCGCAAACCGGACCGGACTGTCCATTCAAATCTTTAGTCGAGTCAAATAATGTTAATTCGCAAAAAATTATATTCCACTAAAATCTTTAGTGGAAACAAAAGACAAAATATTTTTTGTCAATTTACATTACGATTTGTATTTATTCTTGTCTTTTAATGTGTTTTACACTCGTTTTCAGATGTTTTCATTTTGTTTATAACTTTTTTGTTATTTTATTTTTTATTTTTATTATCTTCTTATTATTTTCCTGATATCCTGCATTCATTTTATTCTTTTATCCTTGGAACTTTGTCATACATATTCGTTATTTTTCAATTTTTAGCCCATTCACCTCCTTTTTTTTGTGTTTTTGTTTTATTTTAATTTTTTTTTGTTTTTTTTTTTTTTTTGCTTATATTGTAGTTAACATACCAAGTCAGCAGTTGATTTTATGTGCTTCATAGTGAGTTATAGAAAATGTGTTAAAGTTTTCCATTTTTTCTGTTATTACTATTGTTGTTGTCATTGTGATTTTGTTGTTTTTTATTATTTTTATTTTTTTTTTTTCACTTTTTGAACTTTTCTTTAATGTTTTGTTCTTCTTTTGATACGAAAGTTTATAAAAAATCCATAAATTTTATTTTCATTGTTGAAATGTGATTGTTGTAGTTCTTGTTGTTGGTGATGTTATTACTGTTGTTACTATTGTTGTTGTTGTATTTGTTATAATTGTTGTTGTTGTTGTTGTTGTTGTTATTGTTGTTATATTATTGTTATAGTATATTGAAATTAAAGGATGTGAGCTCAGTTTTTCTTTTTATTTATTTCGGAAATTATTTTAATGGTATCATAGAATTAATTTTAGTATTTTTTAGCGTTCGCAAAAATTTATAAATGTGAATGTTTTGACTAAAAATTGAATTTGAGTTAATTTGATTCAAGCTAAGCTCAAATTTCGATTCAAATGTTCGGTTAAAGTTTAATTCATTCACAGCTTGAGCTCCGTTATCTTGTCAGGGCATGTCTCGGTTCAAATAATAAATGGTAATAATAAGGTGATCCATGAGTTGCTTCAGTCTTTAATGTTGCCTCTAATTTTAATCCAATAGAATTTTCAAAACATGTACCAAATGCTAACAATAAAAATAGGAATTACAAATTCGAA
This sequence comes from Argyra leucocephala, assembly GCA_963942445.1. Lineage (NCBI taxonomy): Eukaryota > Metazoa > Arthropoda > Insecta > Diptera > Dolichopodidae > Argyra > Argyra leucocephala. The sequence goes on from OZ012679.1 coordinate 1,878,730, forward strand.
TTGGTTTATAATGCTATTAAAAACGTCGAAATCGGTATACTTTTAAATAGAAGTAAATGCAGAAATGATTTAAATCTACAATTCCAAATATTTAAATTTAAAACATTTTAAATTAATTAATATTTGTAAAATTAATTTTAATTGTAATAAAATTGTATTAAATATTTTTAAGACAGTCAATGTAATGATAGTTAATTAAAAAGTTAATTAAATTGAATATGTTTAAGTATTTATTAAGTATGTACAGTAGGTTTAGTTTTATAGTGGTTATAGATTTTCTTTGTTTTACTAATGTTCAACATTGAATTATTTTAAAATAAGTGAATCTTGCTGGTACTGTTATTTTTTATTATCCTATACGCTGTTTACATTGAATTGCACTACCTTGTATATATATTTTAAATTTATAGTTTTATATTAATATATTTGATTGTATTATGCAAACAATTGGGCTCATTTGAGGATTGTTAAATAAATAAATAAATAAATAAAAATAATGGACATTCTAAATTGATATTTGACCATTGAAGTAAATAGTACTAAAATTTGGTCTTAACGGTTTTTATTTTAAAATACATATAGATCTCTGCAATCATTCTATAATACATTTCAAACGATAGTATTATTAACATTAACAATTTAGTATCGACTTCAGATTAATATCAACTTTATCTCTCATTTTGTTAATATTTTACTAGTATCCTACATATTACTATCTAACTGTAAATTTTATTAATTTTTTATTTTTATGTTTATAGTTTTGAATCTCGGTTACAAAGTGAATAAAAATACAAACTGAATACTGAAAAAAAAGAACATAAATTTTATATTGTGTGTCATAGAACTCATTGTTTGTATACACATTGTAACAAAACACAAAAAAATACAAACAAACATAATATAAAAAAAAATCAAATAAAAGGATTTAAAATGATATCAGGACATTAAAAAAATGTTAAGAAAAACTAGAAAGAAAATTGATAAAGTCACATTTTTTTTTTTATAGATTTTTTATACCGGATATAAAAGTAGTTAATTTTATTTGTTTTTATTTTGATTTGACTTTCAAAGAATCATACACGAACAACATTTTATTGTAAAAATAATAAAAACAACAAAAAAAAATAGAAAAAAAAAATTACAAATTTTTTTTTATCTATTTTAAAGATCGAAAATGAAATCGAAAGTTAAGAAATTAGAAAATAAAACAATTTTTTTTTTTAAATATGTACGTCCAAAATTTGAATTTTTAAAGTAATTTGAATATATCCACATATCCGATACATATACATATATATAAATTTATTATTTAGTTATTAATATTTGGTTGTTATTTTATGATAAAAATTGTGACAAAATACAATGTTATTAGTTTAGAAACAAATCCTATTCAATAAAGCTTGAGGGTCCCCAAACGTTCTTACCAATTGTTCAAAACATATGAAATTAAATCTGTTAAGAACTTGGTTTGAAAAGAAAAAAATAAAATGACAAATACAAGGTAAGTATTAAATTAATGGATGGGTGTATTATCTAGAAAAATTTCTAAAGTAAATCCACAAAATTGAATTTCTGAAGAAGGCAAAGAATAATTCTGAGCAAATGTTCTATCCTAGATCTATTAGATATGCATAGATTAACAGATATAACGGTTTATATATAAAAACATTAAAACAAAGGGAATGCTTTCAAATATCCTTTGTCCCATTATAAGGATACATACTTTTAAAAATCTGTGAATATCAGATATTCTTGAGAAATAATCATTTGGTCCTGCGGATACAACACGTGCTTCAGAAGAGCCGAAAAAATGAATAAACAAATTAAACTTTAAAATTCATTTTAAATTTGAACTAACTGTGTATTTATTTTTTACAAGCGTTGAACAAAATTTTATCATATATTTTTTGATTCAATTGATTTTTATAGTTTTGCTTACTTAATTTGTAAAGTAATCTTAAAGTGTTTCTAATCGTACTTATTGGAACTAAAATATGCACGAAACTCTAGCAGAATACTCTAACGTTTTGCTCATACCTTCCCTGTACTTTTCGACTTTCGTTTCTTATCAAATCAATAATATGTGCGTGATACAACGTAAATAATAAATTTTTAATTGTTTTTCAGTATATTTAATATTTATTATAGATTTTAATATATTTAATTCAGTATATCTACTCATGCTTCAATTAAAAAATATATATATATATATATATGTAGAAACTTTCAAATTAATATCTATCTTACACATTATATAGATAACTTTATAAACATTGATTTGTTTAATGTTTTCTTAAGAAACATCTTAATTTCAATATTATTATGTCCTTTATAACGATAATATTTCACTTGAAAAAACATTAATGTCTTCCTTTAATAAAAATAAAAACAATAAAAGAAAACAACAAATTCATATTATATATATATATTATATATTTACAAGAATAACTAAAATTTATTACTTATAATGAAAATATATGTCTACAAGATATGAAAATTGCGATAAATTAACGCATCGATTGTTAACCAACTAACATTTTTTATTTTGTTATTTTTTCTATTATTTATGTACATATATATTGATTTTACCTGAATATATCTTTATATATGTTACATACGAATATATTTAGCATAATTGATATTTATATAATATATTAATGTAAGTATATATAATATAATAAAAAAAAAAAAATATAGGTATATTCTTAAATTGAATTACAAATATAAATAGAGAGCGTTCATGTGGAATTACAACAAAATTTTTATAATAAAAAGAAAAACATACACACAAAAATGTTATTCGATATGCGTTTGCGGGAAATAAATATTTAAGTTTTACTTATAAAAATAAATAAATTATATATGTAGTTATATATATATATATATATATATATAATGAAATATACATTAGCAAATTTTATTTGTAAATATTATCATTGATGGTAATTGGTATGTGAATGTCCTTGTTAATTAAATTTCAGAATACATAATAATAATCGAAGATTGTTTATTTTGATTCATTTACAGTTAAAAAACATAATATTTTCTATATATAGTTGGTAGGTATATTTTTTTAATAATAAATTATTAAATTTTCTTTTAATATTATTGTGTTTAACGAACCAACTTTGATTTTAGAGTGTTCTTTGCACACATTGTATGTAAGTTTAAAGTATACTGTATCTGTAAAGTATCTTTGTATCCGTATTGTATTATACATTTTCAGATTCTTATGTATTGCATCATACTACTTTTCTTATACTTTATTAAATTTAAGTTCCAGCCAGATCAACGATTTAATATTTTTGTTTTATTTATTTCAAATGAGTTAAAATTGTTGAAACATTTCGACTTGGTTATTTCAAGGACACAAACCAAAGAAATTCAGGAATTTTCAATAGTTACCTACCTATTTTATTTTGTGGTTAATTTAAATTGTTTTGATTGTGACTTTAAAAAATAATTCCAATTTTTCTATTTTATTTTTTGTGTTTTGCTGTTATTCAGATGAATTTTGTTCTGAATTTTGTTCTTGTATTATGGGTTTAGAATTTGGATACGTTTTTCTATAAATTATTTATTTGAAAAAGGGACACAAAATATAGTAGGTACTTTTTAATTTTTTTCTTAATCGGTAATTTTTGCGGTAATTTTTGCGGTAATTTTTTGCGGTAATTTTTGCGGTAATTTGTTGCGGTGAATTTTTTTAAAAATGTCACTGATTTTTTCTTTAATAACCCCAAGATTGATAGTTTTACAGACATATTATTAGGGTACTTTTATATTAGTTTAACAAAAGTTATAAATTATTAGTAAACTCGTGCAGCCTTGCTGTTTTCGTTTTGAATTAAAAATATCATTAGTCGATCTAAAGTACATTTGTTAAGGTGCAGTATTGACCGATATTGGCACGTAATTGACGTCACGTTGCTCTTTTGACATCTTGCGTTGACGTCACGTTGCTGGTACGTTGATCTTTTGACATTTTTAGAGTGTGACATGCTTAGATGTGTGTTGCAAAAAAAAATTAGAATTGAGTTAGGCTTAAAATTATTTCAATAGCGATATAGAAAAATTTAAGTAATAAATTCAAATCAATTTTCAAAATCAACTTTATTTCGAAAAATTAAGTTAAATCATTTAGTAATTTGAAAATAAAGAGAATCATCACCCACTTAAATAAATAATAAATCATCGTAAATATTATAAAATAAAAAAATGGCGTTATAAGAAAATAAAAATGGCGTATAAATCAAATTAACAACCAAAATGAGCAACAATTTAATTTAGTTATTTTGTTGTTTTTTTTAGTTTTTTATATCAAAATGTAATTTACGCGATATTCGTTATATAAAATAATAATGTCAACTTAAATTTATATAAAATTAACTGTATTTTTGTTGTGTTTGTATTGTTATTATTGTCTATATTAAATTATTAAAGGATAATAATATGTTTATTTGCATTTGTGATTTATTGTTTACGACAGGTTTAATAAATTACTAAAATACAAATTAAAAAAAAATTAATATGCTAATAAAATCTGCTAAATTCTAAAATAAAATTAACAAAATTTTAAAATATGTTTTGTTAAAATATTGAAAATTTTAAATTTTTTGTTATTTATATTTAAATTAAAATATGCAACTTAGCTGATGATAGCTCTTGTAACTAGCTCTTTATTAATTAATAATGATTAAATTTTGATTAATAATGTAACAAAATAACAAAGAGAAATAATGCACCTATATACTATGTTAAATGGATCATAGAAAAAACTATATACACCTCCAAACACAAATACAAAAAAAAAAAAAACATTTTTTTGTGAACGAAAAGTTATTGTAAACATTAGTTTTCTTTTTTGTTATTTTTTTATAACCAATTTTTGTTTTTTATTATTTTGTTTCTTCATTTTCAGCAATTTTATTTCATTTCAGTTAGACAGATTCCAGTACAATAGTTTTTGTTATTTGATTGCTGTTGTTTTTGTTTTTGTTTGCAAAGAAAATCAAGTACTAATGTTGAATATTAATTTCTCTATATATATACATATATATATATATATATATATATATGTATTATAGAGAGTATAATATGTGTATTATTATATAGTTTTTGCTGTAACGCTATTATTATTGTACATCATAATTTACCGATAAGTTTTTATACAGTACATTAAAATGTATATATATCTTCTGTTCTAATAAACCGTTATATTATTACAAGAACGGTATATGTAAATATTTGATACAGGATGTTTCACTTACAGAAAATTATTATTTAAAAAAAATATATATAATTCAATAATGTAAAAGTTTTGATTGAAAATGTGTTGAGTGTGGAAAATTGTTAGTAGTTTGTTAAAATTTTACTTGTGTCATTTAGCTTGGAAATCGAATAATGGTGATTTATACGGTATAACGCTTATTCTATTTAACTATGTCAAAAATAGTGACAAATTTACCTCACAGACTCTGTACTGATTTGTTGGTACCTATTTAACGTAGTGTAAATACTTACGTCAAAATATTGAACACCTTTGTTGTAGGGTTTGATTAAATGTAGGATGTATCGCATCTGAAGTTTCGGAGTCCAAAACATTAGATATATGATATTACTTAATTTAGTTTGATTAAATGTTTGTTATATAAAAAAGCTAATGCTCAATGTCTGACAAAGTCAATATATATATTCTGTCAACATCACAATTTCATACCATACCGAAGATCATTAACTGAACTTATTTAGAGCAGCCCCAGAATTTAATTCAGTAAATATGACCATATTAAAATTATTTTATTATATACCAAATCTTTGATGTGATTCAAATGTTCAGAGAAAATAAAGAAAAAGATCAACGTTCTCAAAATTTAAATAAATTATAGTGATCATTCAAAAATTTGAGATATTTGTTATAGAACAAATCACTTTCATTCATTAAAAATTCGATTCATTTATGAGACACCTTATCTTTAAATAATTTAATAACAAAATATTCTATAGAATATATACACCTACCTATACATACTATACAGGATATACTAGGATATTTGGCGTAAAAGTAACCTAAAGTTTTAACAAATAACAATAAAGTAAAAAAAAACAATAACAATAAGAAAGAAACAAACAAGAAAAACAAATAGAAAAAATAAGGAAAAATAAACTAAAACGACAAGATTTTGTGTAAATTAGGAATAACATGACAGAAAATAACAGACAGTGAAACATAGAACAAAAACAAAAATAACAACTATAATAGCAAAATAAAAACAAAACAAAGTATAGTGAAAGAAAATAATAGTATAATGTTAGAAATAATGATTGTAAAGAGATGAAAAGTATATAATATATTATGTTTGAATAATATATATATATATATATATATATATATACAATAAGAAGTAACCAAATAATAGAAAAGCTTTAGGCTAATTTAGTAAAGCGATCACTATAAATGAATAAAAAATAAAAAAAAAAAATTCAAGAATGAATAGAATAGAAAATATAAAAATAGCATAAGAAAAAGAATAAAAAAAATTAAAAAACTAAACGTGAAGTGTTAAAAGAAAAATAATAAAAAAAAAAAACAATATTATATTGAAAATTATTAGAACAAATACAAAATGAAAAACTTTCTCTATTTACTGTTATTAAAGCGCAAGTCATGTTGCTTAGCAACATTTACTACACTATACACTTTCATTATTGCTATACAAAAATTAAAAATTTTTTTTTTATTTTTTCATTTTTGTTTTCAATTTCTGTTTCATTTAATATTAACTATATAACATATACATACCATATATATATATATATAATAATATGTTGGTTGAAATTGTATCCTTTTTGGATTTAGTTTTGCTTTGCTTTTTTTTTTTTTTCTATTGTGTCCTTATTTTTGTTATTTCGGTTCTAACCGTTGTTATTGTTCTACACACTTTTTTTTGTTTTATATCTCTATCTCTTTTAATTTAAAATGAAATAAGAATCTTAGATAATATATTAAATGTTTACAGTAAATATGGTAGCAGTAACTAAATGATTTTAAAAATGCTTCTATTTTTAGTGTTAAGTCATTTTTTTTTTGTGAAACAGTAATCTAATCGACCTCTAAAGTAGTGAGTTGATTGGACACAAATTCATTGATTTAGTGCCGAAAAAATGATCATGAACTACTTTTAATATTTGTGCAGCAGTGTTATAGAATAGAAAACTGTCTCTAAATTCGTTGATCCAATTAACGAGAAATTCATCTTAGAAAACTAGAATTTATAAAACAGATCATTAGATTCAACATATCTGAAATACTTCCAATATGATGAAGCTGTTATTTAAATTTAATTTTAAAAATAAAATCGTAATAAAAATATATTTCTTATAAGTCTGAAATTGCCTCAGTAGCAATGCAATGTCTTGTGATTGGTTTTTGTCTGTCGTTGAGTAATGATTTGTTGTAGTCATAAATTTCAATAGAAAGTTATTCGTAATTGGTATTAAGTTGGTTCCAGTAAAAAGAAAATTTTTCATCAAACTGATTTATTAAATATTTTACTTACTGGGCGCTAACAAAATACGCATTATGTATGTTTTAGACTCGATTTATCTATTATTGCCATTCTCGGATGACTACCCTGCAGTTGGAGATCCTGAATTTAATGCACGTCAATTGATTATCATCACTGTTCTTTAACCCCATCCGTCAGTCCTAGAGCGCCATAATTTGTTTCCGATTCTGTTATTTAGCTATTCCGCTTCACACGCCGCATAAAATATGCGACAGCATCAAATCCAATGTGCTGTTTACCACAACAGAGACTGTAGGAGGATTCCCTTCAATTTTATCGTAGAGGTATCCACTTGGAGACCTATCATTTGTTATAAATTCATTGACCATTTGGCATTTACTGAGATATGGCTGATAAAACGAATGATCAAACCTGACAAGGAGACCCATCCTTTGGATGGTCAGATTGATCTTCTATCAGGCCGCTCATTGTAAGTACAAACGCATTCAATTTGCAGCATTCAATTCCATTTGTAAAAGTGCTTTAGTTCCGAGCATCAACCTTCCGTCTTTGGTTGCTACCTTCGACGTTGTCCAATTACTTCAGACTCTGTTCCCCAACCATTTTATTACACCGAGATAGGACCCCGATTGCTTGTAAAGACTGCTAGGGTTAACAAGGGTCACCACGTGAAGTTGAGAGTAGGAAAATAAGGTGGGAGATGGTAAGTGATGTAAGCTGGATACAACGATCATAAGACGCATCACCACCCCACTAAATGTCTGTTGATATCTAACGAAATATAAAATAATAAAACGTCTGCCTAATATAATATAATTTGGGTGGATGGATGTAATGGACAAAGTGGCATTGAAACTGACTTAAAAAATGTATCAAAACAAAGATAAAAACCCTATATATAATTTCAAATACTATTTAGATCGAGTCCTTTTTTGGTTTTTTTTTCCTGTTGTCTTTTTGTTTTTTTTTTTTTTTTTTGTAAAATAGCTTTTCTAATGTTAAAATACTGAAAAACATGATTAGATACAAGTTGGATAATTTTTCACAAAAGGAGATTTTTTTTTGTTTATTATTTTTGTATCTTTGTTGTTTTTGTAATTCTATTGAATTATTTTAAACTTAGTTTTTGTTGTTTTTGATATAATTTTTTTTTTTTTTTATATAGAAATTGAAATACATTAGTTATAGTGATGGAAGCAATTGACAGCAGCAAGTAAAAATTAGAAATGAGGTATGAGCATAGAAAGTAGAGTGCAATAAAAATTTTCTATAGTGTAAAATTTTACTGTTATATCAGGTATACTATTACCGTTAGATAAAGTTATCAAATGTCAAAAACAAAAGTATGTTTTTTTTTCTCATTCTTTTATTTTTCTTTATTTTTTAATTTCTTTCTCTTTCTGATACCAATAGATGTTGTTGGTTGATGATTGTTTTTGATTTTGTTCTATTATTTTTTGTCAATATTTCATTCTGGTTTTTAATTTTTTAATTTTTTTTTTTTACTGTAGATGATTGGAGCTCATTAGTTCAAAGACTTGCTTTTATTTCCGTTCTTTATTCATTTCTCTTTCTTTTCTTTCTATACATTATATTCTCTTTGTTTTATTCAAATTTTCTTGCTTTGTTGGTTTTTAGAATATTTTCAAAATTATTATTTAGTATCATTATTCGTTAGGAGAGGAGCTGGAGATTCAAGAGTGTTGGGATATCTTTTGTAAGATTTTGATTTAATGTTAGCTTAGATTTAAGATTTAAATTTCGAGAATAATTAGATGATTATCAATGATAGAAGTGAATGGATATAATTATTTAGAAAATTTGGTAATGAATATAAAATATTTAATTTCATTTGAAAGAGTCTGAGATTATGATTAGCAATTAGAATTAAAGTATGTATATTTAATTGATAATTTGCTGCAAATATAGATGAATATAGTGGATGTTTTACCCTCAGCTCCGATAATGGTTGGAAAATTTATAGTAAATTATTTTTTTGTTTTCGTATTTCTATTAAGTTGGTTAGTCTACTCTTGTTAGTCGTCTTAGTGCTATTTGCACCAACTATCTAGTAAAAAATGTAAAATTTGTCCCCCGATGGACTTGAACCTGTGCCCAACACATTTTTAAATCAGATTTTTCTGCCAGTATATAAGTGTAAGTAGATTAGTGCATTTTAGCTCTAAAACTAAAACTGAAAATATTATATAGAAAAAATGTAGGTGTTATTAGTAGGTGTGGGTTTTTTTTACTGAATTACATAAAAAATTCAGTGGCAATAATGTTTAACCGTCCAAAAATACCCAACGACCCCAAATTAAAAAAAAATTTAAATTGTGTGCTATTTATCTGGCCATAGCTGTATATACATATATATTTTTTAAATAAGTCCAAACATGGTTTTTTCAACACTATACTCTTAACAATAAGTCTGACATAAACAAAAATTGAACGTACATTTTTTATATTATCACAAAAGTATTAAATAAGGACCTGTACATTGAACAAAAAAATTAATTTAAAAATTAAATTGTTAAATTAAAGTCATTGATTATATTATTTTAACTGGAAAAGTAATTCATACCAGATCCAACCATTAAATTTTTTTTTACTTAAATTAATTTTCTTTTTTCCTACAAATAAATTAAGATATTCAAACAGTAAAGGAATTGAATGTAATTTCAAGTCATTTCAAAATACAAAAAAAAAAAAAAAATCGCAAAATGAAGATGGCGTTTAAACATAATTTTATTTTTCCACATCGATGACTACAAAAGAATATGACGATACACAATAACGGAATATATACAAATATACAACAGAAATAGTTAGATTTCTATTATTTTATAGAAATCGAAAAATGATAGAAACAAAACTATTTTATTTGAAAAACAACAACAGATTACATAATACTATAACTAAACACCACCATTGAAGATGATGGAAGTGACTGAAAATTAAAAGAAGAGAAAAAAATAGGAAACAAAAAAAAAAAAAAGAAAAATTGATGAATTTCAAAGATAGTGGCTACAAAAAAAAAAAAAAAAATGACAAGAACAAAAACATTAAAAATAAATTTGAAAAAGTGTTGGTGCGGAAGAAATTAAATTGGACAATGCCAGAACTCTCAAAAGTACATATTATATAATGGTTTGAATGGATTCATATACTTGTATTTATATTACAATAGTGTATATTATAAACAGAAACTTGATAACATCTTAGAATTACAAAAAAAAAACAAAACTCAATTCTAAATCTAAATTTCTGTTGAATTTAAAACGCGCGCCCTCTTACATATTTATCTAGAGATATCTATGTGTACAATTTGGTATATATATGAAGTTCTAAAATGTCAACTCTATTATTTTGAAAAAGAGTGAATTCATAAACATAGAATTTCTAGAAGGATATGATGAATGACTAAAGATAAAATCAACAACATGGATATGTATGGCTATATATAATAGTGTACACATATTCAAAAAGAAAGGGATAGTTATATACACGCCTGTTATAATACACAAAATTATATTTAATCTAAGTGAAAAGAATAAATTTAGTTAAAGGATGTTTAAGGACTTTTCTTTATACAATTTTAAAATTTCAAATTAGTTTATTTATTTGTTTAGTTTTTTATTTTTTATTTTTTTTTTTTAAATTATTTTCCTTCAGTTTTACAAAAAAACAAAAAATTTCTTAATTCACAAACAGATGGCATAAATTTTTTTATTTTGATTTTTACAATAAGCTAAAAATAATGTCATTGTGGGCATAATTATATCAAAAATTTTGAAGTACAAACATTTTCTGTCATTACGTCTCTTGTCAAGCTTAATTTATGGATATTTACATGTCAAAAATTAAATTTAAGTGAATGTCAAAGAGCTTGCATATAGATTAAAAAGTATGTTAGATTAGGTTAGATTAGTTCTTTGAAAAGGGATTCGTAGATTTAAGAAATTCGTTTATGTCTCACCCATGGTATAATGCCATGTATGCCAATTTGATATCTGAAATTAAAATTAGAGTTTTTAGAGCAAGCTTGAACCATATATTTCCAATACATAAACTTAATTTGGGTCATAAATAAAAAATATATTGTTAAGAAGTCATAATCAATAGTATGAATTATCTTATTTTGTGTATAAACATTATAAACTTTTTGTTTTTAGATAGGACGTACATATAGGACATCAACAGTTCCAGCTACGTGTGCTTATATTGTGGGAATTGAATCCACTAAAACCGACCTATCTGTTTCCAGTTATAATACGACATTATTGACAGACATTATTGTCGATATCAGGAATTACTGCCATTTCCGATTTCACATGAGTTTGCAGTCGCTGCTCGTGTTTTACTGCATGTTTGTTGACCTCATACATGACTTTTCAATGTGTTACGATGAATATCTTTGTTACGTACGTACTATGGTGTATTAACTATACCATGGGACACTTTTTTTTGTAAATTTTTGCGGATTTTCTTGAAACAGCCCCATAATTTGATACTGTACGTCCACATAGGTTTTAATATCTGCTTATATATGAAAATTTTATTTTGTACTGATAACTCAGAAGTACGCCCAGAGTTTTTGTGTCTGATGTTTCGCTCTGTTTTTTATTTTCGAACGTCATTCCCAATTATTTTGTTGTATTGACATATGGTACTATTTTGTTGTTGAGTATTTGTATATGTATATGTAAAATTTATATATGACTTTATATGGTTTCATTAAGTCATATACGCCATCGTTGGGTCCATAATCTTATTATATTCATTGTATTTTGAAATTTTGCTGCGGGGTTTTCGATAGATAATATGTCAACCGCAAGAATCACAATATGTATCGTCAGCAAAGCTAGCCATGCAAATGTTGTCAACTTGAAGATATCTAAGCTAAAATTTGCGATCAAGAACAATTACCTGTGGAACTCCAGCAGATATTAGCTATTTTTTCTGAATATTATTTGGCATGACATACACGAAAGCATGTACTGGTCATATGTGATTTTAGGATTTCGTAAAACCAAATTAATTATTTAATTTTGCGAATTTCAATTTTTTCTGAGATTTAATTGAAACGGAAGCCTATTATGAGACAATGGATCTATTAATGATAGTGATGATCAAAATATTATTCGCCGCGAATATCTTATTTGCAATTGCGTGTATGCTATTTATTATATTAACACTCACTTTCCACGTTTTGCAGTCACAGTATCCTACCTCAGTAATGACTTTGAATTTGAATATTCTTATCTTAAGTTAAGTTAAGGCTTGAAATTTGCTAGCAAACTCAGCAATGATTATCAATACAAAAAAGTTTTTCTAGTTTGTCAGTGGGGCCCAATTGAATTACAAAATGATAATTTTTTTACTTCCAAGAAAAGTAGGAACAAAATACATCCCGAAATATTTATGGTTATAGTTCATAGTTTTACTTAAAACTAAGGTAAAATTTTGTAAAATAATGACTTTGAGAGAAAATATAATAAAGGGGAGATGAATTAAAATTAGTAAAAGTTTTTGGTTGAAAAATTTTAACCAAAATAATTTAATTGTAATTTAGTGAAAGTGACTTCAAGTGACGTTTACTACATTCTTCAAAATAACAAATATACAAGTTAAATTATTTGAAATTCACCATTTCTATTTTTTTTGCTATTAAAAAGGATATTTCTCAGCGAAACTACAACTATTTTTTTTTCCGATGTATTAAACCAAATCAATTGTAAAACTTAAATCAATTAAGTCCACTCAATTTTACACACTTCGTCCTTATACTAATTTTTTTTTTGTTCGAAATAACAAAAAAACAAAATCGTATTAAAGTTGAAGTGCACTTTTGTAAGAATTAGCGCCACAGCACCATATACATCAGCCAAAAGTACTAACACCACTTGTGACTTCTTTTTAATACATACATTAATTATATATATATATATATATATATATATATACATAATATAATATACAGATTGTTGTTCTTTCTTTCACTCTATTATAATATTTTCTTTTTATTATCCTTTGAGCATTTTTACTCATAAACTTAAATTAGCACTCAAACTATATACAATACAAAATAATTCCACTTGTAAAAATAATATAAAAAGAAAATATAAATTGTTTCAAGTGGGTATAATATGACCTCAGGGTAAACACATTTTACACTCATCTTAACAATGCAGGATTTTTATAATTTAAAAAAAAAAAAAAAAAAAAAAAAACAATACAAAAAAAGGAAGTATATAATGAAACAGGATAATGGTAACAAAAATTACAAAAAAAAAAAAACAGTAACAAGGATTCAGTCTTAATTCAAAACGTCAAATTTATTTTCAAGTGATTAAAAAGTGATTTTTGTAACTTTTGTTGTTGTTGTTGTTGTTGTTGTTGTTGTTGTTAAAATGTTACTAAATCATAATGTTATACTGGTATATTATATTATTATATATATTTACGTATATAGTTATTATAACAGTGTAATACAAGTTTTGTAAATTAGTATATAAATCTGTACGAGTTTTAGTTAGTGAATATGTACGTGAATAGGTACGATCCAACGATAACTATTTGATGAATGTAATAGGTATAGGACACCGAATTACTAACTTTTAAAAATGATAATGACTATTTAATTAATATATTTTTATTTATTTATTTTTTTATTAGTTAATTGAAGCTTAATGTTGAAAACACAATCACGACGAATGACGAGTGACGAATGACCAAAATTTGCCCTTAGAGACACAATCACAATGAACTATTCGCGATGAACAAATTTTTGTGTTTTGAAATTTCAAAATTTGTTTATAAAAAAAATGGAGGAAAAATTAAAAAAAAATTAATTTAAAAAATCTTTTATTTGAATTTGAATTTTAAAAATGTTTTATTAAAACAATTTTGATCAATTTTTGTTGGTATTAATGAATGTCATTCGCATTCGTCGACGGGTAAAATAGAAACAGATCTATTTTTTGAACGCAAAATTTTGGTTATTCGTCATTCGTCACCATTTACATAATATAATCTCATGTATTTGAAAGCGAAAAATTTGTCATTCGTTGTGATTGTGTTTTCGACATAAATCAAGCAGTTACAAATTACTTACATTCATCAAAATTAACATTTGAGAAAAACAATAAATTAAAAATAATAGAAAATACAATTAAATTTATTTATATAGTTATAAACTATAAAGTTGTATAATTAAACAATAATACTAAATACTAATGGATGTTATGCGAGTAGGTTTATAACTATACTTTGGTTGGTGTAGTTGTTTTTTCAAAACAGATTTTGAGAGAGAAGTCGATTAAGGCCTTATATTTATTTCCTAATATTAACATTCTGTTCTACCATAGTTAGTTCTAATGGTGTATGTTCTATGGAGATCGCATAGGTATTTCGCTCTGGCCTGAAAATATGAATGGCTATGCTTCTTGACGATTCGCATTGCAGAATGAATGTCCTCCTCAAGTAGTTTGTCAAAATTGGAATTTTGTCTGACCAGTTCATCGGTTCTCTCATTCCGATATATGTTACTGTGACCAGGTAAACAGAGTAGAGTGATCGAAAAATGGCTTTCTACGCTTTCAATTTTGTTTCGGTATTTTCGACCAGCTTAGAGCAGATAGCGTTCAACACCATAGCTTTAATAGCCAAGATGGTAAATTTTGTTTTGGTTGTATGAATATGATCGAGGGTTTGGAGGGCTTCCTTACTACTTGAAAGCCACTAGCATATTTAGGGAGTCCATTTATGAAAATATAGAAAAATTTTTTTTTTTCGAACATATATCATTTTTAATTTACCGAACTTATGACATATGACATGTTCGAAAAAAATTATTAAAATAAAAGACGACATGAGTTCGAAAGTTTAATTAAATTAATCTGATGTCGGTTTTAATTTTATTAATTTTTTTTTCCAAACTCATGTCATATGACGTCAGTTTGACAATGACGAACTTATGTAATTTTTTGTATCGAAATTATTACCACTATGAAAGAAAATTATAATTTTTTTTATAATTCTAAATAATTTATTTGAGTATGAATAGGGTAACACCTCCAGTTGTTAACCATTACAAATTTCAAAGTTCTTTATTTATTTATATTTATTTATTTCTTGTTTAGATCAAACAGATTACAATTAGGTCTCAAACTAAAGAAAATAAAAAATAAAAAAAATAAAAGAAAAGTAATTAATAGTAATTAGTAATTAATATTTATTCTAAACAAAAGTACTCTACAATTTAAAAGAAAAATAGAAAGAAATGGGAAAACTAGAACTACGTATTAACAAATGGTTATTAAGTGTGATGATAAGAAAATGTGTTTTATTTTTTTTTGTAACCATATATCTGTTCTATTAAAGCTCGAACTCAAATATTCAATTCCAAGAGAATTGTAGCAATAAATTCTTTTTAATTTGACTTCCACTTAATAAAAGATCAATGTAGCTTTTATATTTTTTAAGAGATTAAGCTAAGTAACTTTAGACGATTTTTATAAAGGGGTAGAACAAGAGGGTCAGCCCATGGCAGTTTACGTAATGCATACCTCAAAAAAATTTCTGAATTGCCTCAATTCAATTCTATCAATATGAATATTATAGTGTGGTGACCACACTTGACTAGCATACTCAATATTGGGACGAACTACTGACATATACAATGATCTGGTAACATATGGATCGTCAAATTCCCTAGCCCATCTCTTAATGAAACCCAACATAGAATTAGCATTATTAATAATTGCGTTGATGTGCTCATTGAAAGACAGTTTTTCGTCAAACTTTACTCCCACGTCCTTAAAGTGGGGTAAGTTTATATTGTATTATAGAATAATATTGGGCAATAATATTAATAGAAAAATATTTTATATATTTTATGGAAATTTAACAATATTTACAATTTTATTTTATTTTATTTTAAAAATTCTCTTTAATGTCCTCTTAATTCTCTGTAATAAAACTATAAAAACATTTTTTTATTTTCAAAATAATTTCTTAATTTCATTTTTTTTTATTTCTCAACAATAAAAAAAAATATGCCTTAGGTAATTTCAAAATTTTTGTTTTTTTAATTTTTATTTTTATTGTTTTTTTTTTTATTAATATTTCCCATTATTTGAATAACCCTCATTTTGAATTCGGCCTCAATATGCTGGAGTATAGAATTTCAAACAAAACACCATTTCATTTCTATTACATATTCTTATGAAAATCGAAATTCCCCAGTGGATTAAAGATGATTTTGATAGTCGTACTCTGGATGCTGGGTTTTATCTATTTAATCTTAAAAAATATATATATATATATATATATATATTCAGAATCTTGAAGGATTTTTGTTTTGCTGATAAAAATAAACGCATTACAGAAGATTTTAGTTAACTAAACTACAGTCAGCGAAATCGAAATTAATGATTTCCTTAAGTGAGAAATTAAATTTAAATAGCTTGAAATAAATATGCACTGTTTTTTCTTAATGTTAAAATAAAGAGGGTTTTGATGAAAATAATTTTTAGATGACTAACAGTGTGTCAGTGTTTTGTTTTATAAGAGGTGCTGGACCTGAAAATTAAATTGATCAATTTAAAGAACATCAAAAAACAGAATAAAACTAATTTAGAATAACCATTATAATATACCCATACCCATACTCACTCACATTGATTGCATTCAGTATTATTAGCGCAAAGAAATTAATAGCAAAATCAATTGAAGATAAAAAGTAAGAGTAAAAGAGACAGAAAAACTGGTAAAGTAAAAATGTGGTAAATTAGTGCTGAGATGTAAAATAAATTTTGTAAAAAATAAAGGGATAATGATTTGTCGTCCTTGCAGTTACGCTTTTTTGTTGTTGTTTTTTTTTTTTTTTAAATGGAGGGGGTTAATAATATGAGTTAGTGACTATATAGTGACTACGTTAAGAAAAATATGAATAAATTTAAATATAGGGTTATTATTTTTGTTTGTATGATTTTGATGTCACATTGAAATTGAAATTTTTGTTTTTGGTGTTTTTGTTGTTATTATTTTTATTATTATAAAATGATGACATACGGATAGCAAATTACTTAGATACCTTTTTATTTTTACTTAAATAAAATCATTCTCTTTATGATTCTGTTGATGGTGTTATAGATTTTAAAGTGAAATATAGATTAAAATAATAATAATAATAATAAAAAAGAAAGAGACAAGTGTGATATGTTAATTTTAAATTGGTTTTAGATTAAAAGAAAAAAAATAAATCTGTTGTTGTATGACGTAGAAAGGGTGTGAGAAGTCAAGTCTATTATTTCCCTTTCATTATAATGAATATATTTATTATTTTTTTTTATGGTAGTGGTCATGGAATGTCCGTATGATAGAAAATTTTTGGTTTTTTTTTTGTGTATTACAAAAAAAATATTTTTAGGGTTAATTAATATTTTTTGGACTAAATATGTAGTACTAAACATTGTAATTAAATAATATTTAGTATCAAATAATTATTATTGAAATTTACTAGTCGAAATATTTTAAGGTTAGATTAAAAATATTTTTACTAAAAATGTTTAATACAAAATAGTAATTATTATAACGTACTTTGTTAGTACCTAACCTACTATCATATTATATATGCTCTATTGTAAAAAAGTTGGTCCACCTTTAAACAGATATTTATTGCCCATAGTTGTTTAAAGGTTGGCAAACTTTGTTGTACTAGAACTAAAAATTTGTACAAATGTAAATGTGTAAAATACCAGAGCAAATAATTAATGAGTTGATCAAAGGAAAAGCCTCCAGTTTCAACATCCAACCAAATTTGGTTTTATAAATAAAATATTTATTGTCAATTTATTAATAAAAAAAAAAAATATTGGCAGATTAAGACGAGTAACATGTTTGATCATTTTATACAGATAACATAATTAAATTAACTGAAACCTTAAAAATTTAGACTGAGGTAGTGTCATACCACAACCTATGAATGCACAAGTGAGACAAATTGTATATTAATTATTAAATATGTTTTGAGTTGAAAAGAACGTTTGTCATATAACGGTATTTTTTTGTAATATTCGATGTGCGTCAATTGTCCTTGCCCAATCAGGAATCGTCAAATTTTTCTTGAACTCATATTTGAAATCTCATATAAATTTAGAGATTTTAAATACTTTTTAGTTCGACATTTTATGGAGGAGTACGATAGAGAGAGAGAGAGAGAGAGTAATAGAATTGATACTATTAAGTATGATTTTAGTTCTCTTCGGTTCAGACTTTCACACTTTCAAAGTGTTTATAAATTGGGAGCAAGTAATATTATGTTCATATACCAAAGTTCAAATCTACAAAACTCTTATACTACCGGTACTGATCTACGGATCAGAATCATAAACACTATCCAAGGCAAGGAAGTATATGCACACGGTGTTTTCGAAAAGAAACTTCTTCGCCGGATATATGGTGCTGAAAACGACGATGTGGTCTGGTGGAGAATATATAATGCTGAACTATATGAGCTGTACAATGAACAGGACATAGTCACAGAAAATTAAAGTCAAAAGAGACTACAGCGGCTACGGATATCTACGGTGGATAAACGAAAATGCTTCAGCCAAGATAACCTTTGTATCCATACCCAAAGGTATAAGGTGTTGGGCAGACCAAATAACCTTCGTTGGAAAGACGAAATGTCGTATCTATTTCGTATCTTTAACAGAAGTAAAGCTGAAGGTTACCTGATAGTATGCTGATTATCTAAGAAGAAGAAAAATATGTTGGGGAGCTATGCATACTGTTGTTATTATGTATTTCAAAATTATTTTGGGATGAGATTAGGCTAGATAAACTTTAATACAGAATTGTTATAAGCTTGTTAGAAAAGATGACCATATATGGGAGAAACCCATAATAGATTTAGTATATTCAGGTTGCAACAAATTTAGTCTGATACTTCGATTAGTTTTTTGATGAGCGTAATAAGTAAATTGAATGATATTAAATTTACGAAAAGCTGAGCTTAGTCAGTTTATTATGTGTTTACTAGGTTTTCTTTTCTATTTCAAGCTTTATTGTTTTTTTTATAACTATGTTGATCTCAATTTTATATCTTCTAAAAGTACAAAATCCGACACTATATATGGCATTGAATATTTTTATACGATTGCAGCCAGAGTATTTTCACCACTGTTAATACAATGTGTAGATAGGCGAAAAATGTTATATCAGTTGGTTTTGGAAAAACAATTAACGTCTACAGTTGTGGCTTTTTAATTTCATTAATCGATAAGCCTAGTAGTCGATTCCATTTTTTTTTGGGTATAAACTTAGTACAGGAAACATCACACGCGATTAAGGAAATCATACTTACTAATTTAGCTTCGCTTGATAAAGCCTATATTGTTTAGTATTAGAAATATTTTGATTTTAAAATGTAACGTTTGAAAATTTAATAATTGTTTTATAACATTTGCTTTAAATAAGACTAATTTAAAAAAAAAAAATATGTATTATTAGTGGCACGTAGCTTCAGTAATATTTTAAGTTAAACTAAGTTTTTAAGATTTAGATTTTTGCTTTAAACAATGTTTCCAATTTTTTGATCCAGAAATAATTTGACTAGAATAAAAAACAAAAACAAAAACACAATTTAAATTTAAATATATCATTTCAAAATCTAAGCCTTAGTACTCTTAATCTGTTCTAAAAAAAAAAAAAAAAAAAAAATTAAAATGAAAAAATAAACATCCGAAAAGCTACAAGAAAATACTTCAAAATATGATGTAAGGATTTAATATTTTTTTTTTTTGTAATTCTACGAAATTGTTAAAACAAATCTAACAAATATCACATTGTCATAATATTATTTCGAAAAAGGATATATATGTCATGTGGGGAAATTATAGAAAAAAAAAATTCTCATATCTCATCGTGTTTTTTTTTTTTTTCCGTTATTATTTACTCTGTCTTGTATATATATACATATATAACATGTTGTATTTGTTTATATATATATATATACAAAATATTTATCCGTTGATTTATGAATAAAATCTAAAATGAAATGTAATCAAATTTAATACGCACTGACACGCTTTTGTATTAAATTTATATTTTTTAAGTCCAACACATATCATTTCAGACTTACTATAAGAAAAATAATAAAAAAAATAAAATTCTTGAAACTGAATTTGAAATATTATTTCTTTTATTGTTTTTGTTATTTTTTTTTTTCTTCTTCCATTTTAAAGACAAGTCAAATCATCAACACTGTCAGCCATTATTTAACAAATGAGTTCTTTGTTTGCGTTTTCTATTCTTTCTATTTTTAAAATCAAAATTTGCGTACAATTTCAGAAAATATAGTGTTTTGTTTTTTACAACCCGCAGTACAATCTAGAATATTATTGGAAAATTATTGAACTGTTGGATAATAATTTTACTAATTGTATACAAATCTGTTCTTCTTAATACAAGTTTTTTGATATTTACTGAATTTTAACTTTGATTCAAATCAGAATTTTTTGTCTTCAAAATCTTCTGCAATACCACTAAATCGTATTGGTTGGATGAAGAAAAAGGTAGCAATTCAGTTGTGTATCAAGGGTTTATTTCTAGCTTATATATAGCCTATTTAAGTTGTATTCTGATAGTAACGAAAGCCTTTGAAATCTCCTGCAACACAACTGAACCGTATTAATTGGATGAACAGAAAGGTATCAATTCAGTTGTGTTCCATGGCACCGCTTTTGGGTTATGTTTAGTCTATTTTAGTTTTATTCTAATGATTACGAAAATCTTTGAATTTTCCTGCAATACAACTGAACCATATATTGATTACATAAACAAAAAAAGATAACAATTCAGTTGTGTTGCAGGAGATAATTTTTGGCTTATGTCTTACCTATTTTAGTTCTATTCTGACCGTTACAAAAGTCTTGGATATCTCCTGCAACATACTTGAATCGTATTAATTATATGAAGAAAAAGGTAACGATTCAGTTGTGTTGCAGTGGACAATTTTTAGCTTATATGTGGTCTATTTCGGTTGCATTCAAACAGTAAAGCTAAATAACAGTGTCTAACACTCTTTTTCAAACAAATTTATTTAATAATCCAAAAGTAATTATATTATTAAAGAAATTGATTTTACCAAAAGGATATACTATTGAACATGGCAAATTCAGTTTCAATAAAATTATATTAAAAATTCAATAATAATAAAAATAAAAAAAAAATACATTACCACAAATCTGACCTCTAATACAACTACTACTACTATAACTAATGTTACTAAAATATAGAATTTCTACAACACATAAAAATAATAATAATAAAAAACAAAGTAACTAATAAAAAAATTGTACAAAATTAAACTTGAAAGGATTCATTATTACAATTGAATGAATTTAATACCAGATCAGAAGTACTAAAATGTGCGGTTTTGTTAAAAGGATAAAATATATTTGCCTGATGCCTACACATATAACAAACATGTCTAGGTCTATAATCAGATTACTGTCAGTTTATATTTTTTCTCTTCTCTTTCTCTATTTTTCTCATTCTTTTTATTTTTTATGCAATTTGGTTTTTATTTCTTAATTTTTTATACATATATTATATAAAGTCTTTTTAGATTATAAAACTTCTGTTCAAATTCAGGATCTAATGAATATAACAATTTACAATGTACAATTATTTATATAATATATACTTACATTTGTGTATTGAAAGTGTAAAAAATAAAAAAATATAAAATT
This sequence comes from Argyra leucocephala, assembly GCA_963942445.1. Lineage (NCBI taxonomy): Eukaryota > Metazoa > Arthropoda > Insecta > Diptera > Dolichopodidae > Argyra > Argyra leucocephala. The sequence goes on from OZ012679.1 coordinate 1,901,021, forward strand.
AAGAATAAAAAAAATGAATTTGAATTGTTGTTAAAAACTTAATTAATAATTATTGAATAAAGTAAATATAAAATAAAATTTTTATAAGTGTGTGTGTATAGTATTGTTGTGCAATTTTGTAAATAAACATAAATAAGTATAATGTGAATTGTATATAGTGTGTAAATTAAATATGTAGTATGTTGTGATTGATTGAATTAGTTAAAAAACATTTTGAAAGATAAGCAGGGTCATTTGGTTTAAATTTTCTTTGTTTGGTATTTGCTACACATTTCTGGTTGTCGGTTAAAGCTTACGAGAAATTCTTTGTAATTGGAGCGGTTTACCCTTAATTTTCTATCTTTTTAGCTTTCGAAATATATAAGATTTGGTCGGAAGACTTTATTCGGCTTTTTACAACAAAATCTTAAGCTTAATTTGTATTGAAAGGTCTTTATTTTCCTTGATTTTATATATAGCTTGTAGTTTTAAACCTTTGTTCAGATGAAATAAAAACTCTAATGCCATCCCTTAAACAAGAGAGCAATTATGTGCTCACCCTACTCAGTGCAAATCTTATGTGGCTCAAAACTGGCTATTTGAACTCGTTTGTAGTTAAATTTTCTCGAATGTGGAAATATATTACAACAAACGTGCTTCCACAGTACAAAAATGTACCTATATACAATCTAGAAAAGTTTGAAACCTAATGTTTGGCTTAACTTAAAAAAAAAATAATGAAATAGTTTGTGATTATAAAAATGTATTAAAATGATAATACAAACAGATAACGCAGAAAATAGAAAAAATTTTTAATGGTGTAAATACCACCGTCCTCGACAGTGTTTTAAGCAAAGAACAAGCAAAATGCATTGGTTCATAAAAAATACTATACCTACAGCGATAAATTCAGTTTTATAGGGAACATCAAACATTATAAGCTGTCTGGACAATAATCATTTAATTATGCGGCCCAAGTTACAATAAATAAGGTGATAATTCATGATAGTTATCTCATATAGAACTAACTGGAATCTTAAGTAGAAAAATTTTGCCACTTCTTTGATGTTTTATAGTTGTCTTGTCTTATCCATTCAATTTCATTCAATAAATTGTTTTTACAAATAATATTTCATCTTATTACACAATTAAAACATATTTTTATTTTATATTTACTTTAAAATATTTAATTTCTTATTAAAAACAATTCTTTAAATCTGTTCTTTAATACAAAAAACGTATGAATTACATAAAAATATTTGAACAACCTTCGATAAAAAAAATCAAACTATAACTAAAATATTTGGTTCTCTTTTTATCTTACTAAATTTTCCCCCTAAGTAATATTTCAAAATTATATTTTTTTTTTTATTCATTTTTTTATTATTATTTTTTTTTTTTTTTTTTTTAAATAATAAGCTGTCATATTAGGTTAGAAGTGTGGCCAAAGAAAAATTCCGCAAAATAACTAACATAAAAAATAAAAAAAAAAAACAAAAAAATAAAAACAACAAAAAAAATTATATCAAAACTAGAAGGCCTAGAAATAAGAAATACATTTTTTTTCTACCACTTTCCCCAGGATATATCATCAACGTCATATTGCAAACTTAAAATTGACAGATGTGAACTCATAACAAAATAATAACAAAAAAAAAAAACAAAATTCGATTTCATATTTTGTATCAATTTTCCAATAAGCTGTGAAAAGCAAAAAAAAAAACAAAAAAGTCAAAACTGTAAGGGGGTTGTTTTTTTTATCCTTGTTTTCGATTTTTATGCTTCAACTCCTTTCTTAAAATACAACAATTCATAAATTAGAAGTTTTCTGTTTTGGAGAAAGAGTGTGAAACAACATAAAGGATATGAAAAGTTTTTCGTTTTGATTTCATATTTCAGTCAAAGCTGTTATATTATGAAAATGTGAAATCAAAAGCAAAAAGAAGGGACTTTTAGTAAACACTTTGCCAGAAAATGGGGACATTAGAATTGAAAAAAGAAAATTCATATTGTTAAAATTTTATGTTATAGTTGGAAGTGTGATAATCTCGTTTCGGAAAGAATTTTCTTAAATAAAAAAAGGATACAAATATCCTGTTATATACATGTATATATCCTGTTATATATATGTATGTAATATAAAGTCATATTATGTCAATTGCATTCAGAGTGTGAGAGAAGAATATATTATGAAGACTTGACGACTGACTGAATATTCGTATGTACTCATGTGTTCTGTATTGATTGTATCAGGTTGACAATAATTTTAATTACCCATCACAAGATTAATTTTTTGTCTTGTAAATCAAAATAGGGAGGGCGATAGATTTAATTTCGAGATTGGGGATTAATTGTTTTAATTTTTGATAATGAGAAATGTGGAAGAAGTCAAAAATTTAATATCATGCAAATTTTAAGAAACTTTTGTAATTAAGAATTTTTACTACAATGTCATGAACACCCTAACTGCCCTTTGGCAAACGAACAGAGATTTGGCATAACAACTATTTATCATTTATTTTATCGCATTGATGAAAAAAGTACTGGACCAGATCGAAAAATTCATTAAACCTTTGTTTTTTATCTTCTTTGGATAACGAACCTGGGACCTTTCGTTTAAAAGGCAGACATTGTACTCAGCTGTGCCATCCAGCGCACAATGTATCTAGTACATATCTTGCTAAACTCAGTTGTCTTTATTCCAGTTTTTTAATCAAAATGATATAAATAATCTTCATATCATATCATGCCGATCTGCAAAATGTAGTGGATATGTCTTATCTGTTCAAATCCTGCTCAGAACGTGGATATTTAATTGAATTTTTCTATTATCTATGCTTATAAAAGGAAAAGTTTTTTGGTTTTTTTTACTACAAACATCCACAGTGTTAACTATAGAGTAATAAAATTTTGCAAAGTTGCTCATGACCAAAAAAAAGAATTGACGTAGTACTTTGTAATGCTATAAAAAATAACAGGTTCAGGTCAGCTGTCATATAACCTCACTCCCAGCACCTATAAATAATATTTCAAACACTAAACGAGTAACATATTTGGAAAATGCGTAACTTTTTAATAATAAACAAACATGTCTTTAACAGTTTTCCGAAATTCGGACTTATTCGGTGTAGGTGGCATACATCATCAAGAATAATATAAAAAGCAAAGGTGTTACAGGCCAGAAAATGTGTGTTTATGTGTTATTTTACTAAAATAAATAAACACGATCTATACCGTTTTCCGAAATTCGGACATAAGTTCGGCCAGCTGCAATATAATTCCTAGAATAAATCAAGAACATTTCAAAAACAAAATATGCTACATACTTGAAATTTTGCAATTATGTAGGTTTTAAAAAATAAACAAACACGTATTTTACCGTTTTAAAAATTCGGACTGGTTTAGGGTAACTTAAGACTATATAGCACTCATCAGGAATATTTCAAAAACTAAAAAAATTTTACAGATCTGATTAACTTTAATACAGGTACAAAAATAGGCTTAAATTGTAAAATATTGAAATAGCGACGATATTTAATCCAACGAAAATGAAGGTGTTAGCTAGGCAATGGAATGTCTAAATTACTTGGGTTTGACAATGTTTTTAACATTTCTTCTTCACTAACAGATAAGTTAAAATGAGAGTAAAGTTATCGATAAAATATGTTTACAGACCAAAAAACGTAATTTTGCTAATATAAACCAAATCAACAATTTAAAGATATTTGGCTGAAAAACATAAAAAAAAAATACCAAATAAAGTTTTTCGATTGATTTTTAGCTAATTCAGTTACCCTATTTAATTTATACTTTTAAGTCTTCTCTTAAATTCTATTTTTAACAATTGACAATTTTATAAAAAATACATTCACTTAACATCTGTTCAATTTTCACTTTTTTTGTGTTTTGTTTTTTGTTTTCATGATTAAGACAAGAACCATAAAAACAAATGTGGGTTCCTAATTCTTTTATAATAATAACTCTTCTTAATTTGTCAACTACTAAAATGTAGCTTCAAGGTATTTTACAATAATATCACTCATGTATAATAACATGTGATGTTCACAAGTATAATACAAAAAACAAAAAAATACTAAAATTATCCTTGATTGTTTAAAAAGGACATTCTTTAGAAATAAAAATAAAACGTTAAAGATAAAAATTTAAATTGCAAAAAAAATCTTAATACCCCAGTTGGAAATAAAGTAGTAGCCTCAAGGTAAATATTTTTTAAAATTGTTGAAATTTTGAATTTTAAAGTCCACATACCTCAGAATTTTATACATAAAAATAAAAAAAATCTAATCTTTCAAAACTACTGAGAACTATTATAATATTTTTGGTACTTAAAAACTATTAATTGAAAATTAAAAACGAATCTTCAATTAACGAACCGAAATAGACTTGTGAAAAAACTCTTTGACAATAATATTATATTGGATTTTATTTTTATATACCTTACTATGAGTTTTTTTTATTATGCAGCCCCCACAGAAGCTTAATAATATTTAACAAAATTTTTTATCATATTACCAACAAAACAAATGTATTGCACAACATTTTGGTTATGGTAACAGAAGCACATAGTATTGAAGAAAATATCAAAGCGAAACAAATCATAACGTCAGGTTAGTTGTTAGGTTAGTTGACGAGGTGATGACGGATATGGTAACTAAAAAGCACTCCAAGTACACAAACAAGTGTGTGAAAAGATGGGCTTGGGTGAATAGTTTCAAATACGAGATGATGTTGGAATTATATAGGCAACATTATAAGAATAGACAACATATTCGATAATGTATCTATCTATCTTTGACATACATCTTTAACAAGTACACAATATAATTTAAATATATTTCAACAGAACTAGTTTTGCCATAATTACAGCAAAGTCGGTTGTTTTATTTCAGTTGTTTTATCAATATTATTACAACATCAAAGCCCGTTTTTAATAGGCTGTTGAGTATTTTTACCTCTATTTAACGGTTACATTTTTTTCTTTGGTGGTCTAATAAATATCACTATGATGTAATTACGATAAATGGAAAGAGAAGAAATCTAACAATCTAGAATTTGCTTACAAATTTCAGAATTTAATAAAAAAAATTGAATGCAATTACATTTTGTAAAATTTAATTATTAAATATTTGACTTTCAAATTGACAAAATAGCTGCTGATTGTTAAGCATACTCAAATTTTTTCCTTTTTTTTAAACAAAACGATTACATTTCAGTTCTGTAGCGACTTTATACTGATTTTATATCATTTTAAGGATATCAAAATCATTTAAAAAAAATATTCCTCAATAAAATTTTTGCTTTTTTCATTATTGTGTATGTTCTTATCCCGATTCTGTAATCCTTTTCTTTTGTTTTGGTTGATGTTCCTTTTGTTTGTTTTTATTTTTTATTATTATTATTATTATTGTTATTTTGCCATTTATTTAAAAACAATCAATCTTGTTTTCCAGAAATTAATTTTCTCAGCCATGACATCTGCCGCTTCAACTTTCTTTTTTTTTTTTTAAGTTATATACAAATGCATAGATGTATGTATTGTATACAATATAGTATATTAAAAAGGACATATTATAAAGGACATAAAGTCGGACAGAAATGATAATCCTTATATTTTTTGTTGTTGTTTGTTTTTGTCAATTCAAAGTTAATATGAAATTATACCTTATATACGAATATCTCTAAGTTGGTGGTAGCTTGTGGCATTTTATTTTTCAATTCTTTCTTTTTTCCCTATATTATGGAATATATATATAGGATTGAATCCTTTCTGTTTATATTTACTTATATTTTTTTTTGTTATTCTGTTGATTCGACTTACATTCTTTAACAGATAGTATGCATGTACAATTTGCCTGTCAATTTTCCTTTGGTCGTATATAATATTATTGGGGACATATATTAAATATCTATATAAGGATATAAAAATAGTGCGTATAAAAATAATATCAAAATAAAAAAAAAAAACAAAACCCTTTCATTTCAACCCGATCGACAAGCATGTCCTGTTATAGGACAGTTTCTTCTTCTTCTTTTTTTGTATTTAAATTCCTTTATTTTCAATTTTTATTTTTATTTTTGATTTAAGGATGTATTTTTTGAAGTTAATAGCACAATGAAATAAATCCTGATCCCTGATCATGATTTTCTTATGTGAACATAATTGAAAAATTGACATTTATTTTTGGACCGTAAAAAAAAAAAATAAACATGAAAAATAAGAACGTACATCATGTTTGGGATATGTTATATGTTCAATGAATTGATTTTTATTGAATTCTTTATAGATTTTATAAAATTTAAATTGAAATTATTGAGCTTTTGAAGATTTAAAAAATATAATATATAATATATATATATATATATATATATATATATATTTTATGATTGAATTTAATAGTAACGTTTTACTGTTATCATAATATCATGAAGTCAATAATAAAATGGCAATTCATGATTATTAAGAATATTTTGTTGCATACAGAGATAATTATAATTAAAATTTGGGATTTGTATATAGTGCAGTCAAAGTTTAAAAACAAATTTTAAAATACTTTTATCTTCATTATTAAGTCACAAAAAATCTGATAAATAAGGACAGCTAGTGCTTGTATTATTTAAATTATATTCAATAAAAAATAATAATAATAAATAAGTCAGAGAAATTCTGAATATGTATGTGAACGTTATATGACTTAAAGGTTTGGTGTTGTATTAGTTAAACTGCACAATCATAACTTATATAAGATCTATTATACTGTACTAGTATAATGTCATTGGTAATCTAGTATAGTTTAAGTGCAGTTTAAACAAGTATAACTGACAACGCCAAAAACAGTGTATAAGTAAATATGTGTCATCTCTCATCATAATGCATTAATATTATTTTCTCACTACATTTTACTTCTACGGCTACGTACACCTACTTCCATAATACATTAAAAAAATTTGATTTAATCTTTCGATTTTCATTCTTTGATTCATAATTCATAATTCATTCTGTTTATTCATTATTATTGTTGTTATAAAAGGCTTCAGACAAAAACGAAATTAGGATATACATATAAGATACATATATATATCTAATTTTTTATTTATTTATTTTCAATTATCTTTGCCTAAAGCAATTTCTGTCACTTCAAGTCAAGGCTATACAAATTAATTTAATTAAAATAATAATTTAAGTTTTTTATGAAATTATAGTAATAAAAAAATTAACTAAATTATGAATATGGAGAAAAAGTTTGAGATAGTACATTATAATCATTGATTAATAATACGTCATTTTTACTATGAATGTATTTAGTTTTGTCTAGCCAATTGTGTTGATATTTATTCCCTTATTTTGGATAATCTGTAATTCTTCCACAGTTTTATCTATTTATTTATTTACAGGCTCAATTCAAGCGAGTTACATGTACAATATTCAAACAAATTAACAATATAAATATCAAAATATTAAAAGTAAAAAACTAATTGCAAAAATTGTGAAATAATTAAAATGTAAATCAATGCTTAGCAGTTTAAAGAAATGAATAAAAAAAAAATCATAGCTCAAATGACTATGAAATAGTGCATAAAAAATTTGTATGCCATTGATGGTATTTTATATCAACTACTTGTTTGAAGATTTCAGCTATCTTAGCCAACTTTTTACTGAGATAGAATATGTGAAAATTCCATTTTAATTGTGGGTCCATCCAAAAGCTTAGATATTTAAATTCATAAACTTGCTCCAAATATTCATTTGCAACTTTAATATTTAAAATGGGTGATGAATGGCTAATTATTTAATATTTTGTTTTATTAGTGTTTATGGTTAATTTACTGTTAATCATCCACGCATGAATTTTCATCTCAAATTCAACATTCATTATGTATTGTAAAATGATACTATTATTTGCTCGAAATACTTTTATACTAATACATATCATCTTTCTAACCAATTTTTTTTGTATGCTATCAATGTATAATATAAACAATAACTACGGACCCAAAATTCTGCCTTGCGGTAAAATAATGCCGTATTTTACTTTATTTATGCTGCTTTTATTATTTTCAATTTGCATATATTGAGACCAATTGTTATCATATACCTCAATCTTCGTACTTAAGTGCTATCTCCCTAAGACAATCTAGTATTTTCAACGAATTCAGCTACAGAGAATCAATTGATGTTAATATTAATAAAATTTGCATATGTCTAGTACTTTTCATTAACCAGTTTTAAACTATATCAATAGTTTCATTATAACTTCAAATTGTATCGTATTGTCAAATTGATAATTTTGGTTGACGTCAATCAGAAGATTTATTTTTTTTTTATTTACATTACATTTTGAGATTTATTTAAATCCTTAATATAATATACTTGTACAATTTTTCCATAAATTCAAAAAAAAAATTAGATTAAAATTAAAAATAAAACATATTTCCATTCAAAATGTCTTTTATGCTTTCAAATTTTCAAAACATCAATATTCATTTATTTTTTGAAAATTAGTACAAGTATATAAAAATTATATAAAAAAAGTTTTTTTTGTATAACTGTGAAGTTATATTCTAAACTTCTACAAAGTATTAAACAAAAAAAAAATACAAAAATCAAATAAAAAATATACCTGCCAATCATATCATTGTATAGAACAATCACAAAGAAAAAAAAATTAATAAATAAATCCTTGAAAATAAATGATTTGAAAATGAAGTTTTAAATGAAAAGCCATGTCCTTTTCAAAACATATACCAACCTATGTATACATTTATTTATATTGAATGTTATTTATTTACAGAGAATTATAACCTCTTATTGTCACGATGATATTAATAAAATCGTAATAAAAAATAAAAAAAAAATTAATAAACAACAAAAATTTCACACTTTCTATAAAATAAATTCTCGAGAAAGGATGAAAAAGGACTTACACAAAAAATCATTATATATCTAATATCCCAAAACAATAATGCACACGATTTTAACTCTTTATTTGTACACAAAAATGATAATCAAATTTTCTATTCATTCTCACAATAATAAAATTGTAATAGTAAAACCGTTATGTGTAATATGTATTATCTTTTAAAAGGATGATATCAAAGGATTAAATATTTTTCATTAATTTTAATCATTATTCATAATACTAAAGTAAAAATTGATTCGCTCAAAAGAAGAGGGCTTGAGAGAAAAATATTATAATACCATAATAAATGGAATCACCTATAAATGAATGTATCAATACAGAGTGTGTCATTCATATTGTATTAAATTGGTAGGTTATATGGGTTTAAGTGAGTGAAAATTTCTAAAGAAGTAAAAATTTAGATTTTGGCAATTTAGATTCTGTGGAAATAACTAGATTTGTATTTTTAAGTTTGTTGTTGTAAATGTTTTAGTAGTTCTCTCAAACACTTATTCAGCTTAAAATGTCAACATATTCGTTCATTCAAGCTGTATTAAATGTTCTATATCAAATGTCAAATAAGAGATTTGATCTTGATTATCAATTTGGACTAAATTTGAACTTGCTTAAAAACGGAATTTATAAACTGTGTAACTCGAATGTTATAACAAGAAAAAAAAAAAAATTGCAAAATCTTGTTTACACAAAATAGTAAGATTCAACAAACATTGTTTTTCAACAAACACAATTTTATCATATTTGAACATTAAGTATCATATTAAGAACATAAGAATAATAATTTTAGGTCCAGTTCGATTTCACTACTTGATTTTTTTATAAATTAATACATTATGAATGATCAACTTAACACCCTGTACATATTAAACTACATATCTATATATAATATAAGTCTTTGCGTTTATATTTAGGACTACAATTCTGTATTTATATTTTGATTATTGTTTTCTATTTTCCACATTTTAATTGACTAACTGACTGACTGTTTATGTACGAAAAAATATATAGAAAATAAAGAATAATAAAAAAAAACATCATCAACTCCTCCTTCTTTGACTTTCCCCATTTTATATTTATTATTTTATATTTTATTATTTTGTGATTATTTGTGCCTTCCTTTAGGACTAACTTAATATTGTAAGAATAGTATGGGTATTAGGAAAAATATACATGAAATTTCTTCTATTAATTTAAATTATGTTCAAAAAGGCAAAAAAAAAAAAATTGTTATCTAAGGATCATATCTAAAAATCTTAAAATCTAAAATACATTGGGTGGCTTTTTTTACACAAAACAAAGATCTATGGATGAAAATTATATGTGAAAAGATGGATAAAAAATAATTGAAGAATAATACAAAAAATAAAGAGTTAACATATCTGAATATACCACATCACATCACACATATATATTTATAGTTATATGTATTGCAACGCGCGTTATCCATTAGTCATAAACTCATAAAAGGACATTAAAGAAAAAAGGATTTTAATTTTTTGCTTATAGCTATTATATCTTTAGAATGTCAGTGCTTTGAAACTATTTAAATGTTGTGACACATATAAAAAAAATTGTAGCTATTCCGGTGTAACATTCACCGGTCCATCGTAAAAAAATATTGAACATGTTTTGCTATAAGTGATTTATTTGAAAGATGTGGACACAAAAATTGGTAATTTTTAATTTTTCAATCGGTAAATTTTGCGGTAATATTTTTACCGGTAATTTTTTGCGGTAATATTTTAAAAAAGTTTAAGATTTTAATTTTTGGGTTCCTGCTTTGTTTTGATTCATCGTATTGAAAAATCTTACAGACAATATTAGTGTTTTAATATATTTTAGGTACTTATACGAAATTTAAGAACACAATTACTCGAGTAGCTTTAGAGTAGAATTTCTTTCAATCTATTATGTACATTCAAATAAATGGCTCAACTACTCTCTTTGCCATTAAAGAAAAAATGTGCTTGGAAGTTTTTTGTAAAGCGGCCATAAAACATGTGAATATACATTTTTTACTTGAAAAAAACAAAATTGCACAAAAAAGCAAAATTGTTGTGTATGTTATTGATTATCAACAGTGCGGGTAACAATAATGTGGAATAGTTGTTTTTCATATTATGTTAGTCCACTGTACATATATGTGCATCTTTTCCACTATTTATTTTGCAGAAAATAATGTCATTGCTAACTTGAAGGTCTTCTTCACAGTTTTTTCGTTTTTTATTGGAAGCGTACCATGTGTCTGTATTTCATTTGTCTGTATGTCATTTGCTTGTATTTCATTTACTTGTATTTCATTTGAGGGAATTTCATTTGACTGGATGTGATAAATATTATGCATATATATTTATGTATAAGGGAAATATCTTTTTGTTCCAGAATATTTACAGAAATAATAACGAGAATGTTAAAAAAATCTCTATATGAAAATGTCAAAAATTTAATCATCATCATTGTCCTCTGTAACCATATCCGTGAGGCATAGTGCGGATGAAGAAATTCCTTTAATTATCATTTTTAGTTAACGTTGCATAGCACTACCCAAATATTATATAAAAATATCCTTAAACTTTTCTTCATATTATTACTATTACATATTAAAAAATATACACACACACCACAAATATGTACACACGCTTTTAAAGTCAGCTATGATAGACAGGATATTTAAAATTGCCATAACGGTAATAAATTAAATGGTAATAAAGAAAAAGAGAAGAACTTAACCCTTTATATGTCATTCGTCGTAGAATTACATTGAAGAAATAAAAAATATAAGAATAACAACAACAATAAAAAAATAGAGGAAAACATTTGACGCATTTCTACTTGGTATAACAACTTAAAATTTTTATCTATAATAATATTAAATATATATACAGAGACGTATATAACTAGTTGTTGTTATTTTATATATAAATAGCTGTATTATTATTATATGTATAATGACAAACATTAATGTAAATGTCCTTTTTTTAATTTTTTCCTTTTTTCATTGTAGCTGCTACCTATATATATATAAGTTTGGATATGAAAAACGACAAGGATGAAATTTAATGTTAGAAGAAGTTAAAATAACAAGTTTCATTTCCCGCAATGACAATTCAAAAAATTACTTACTCAAAACTATAATAACAATAATAAAATAACAAAATATAAAAATATGAAAAAAAAAAATTAAAACAAACTGTTAAATATCATTTTAATGGAATATAACGGTAATATTTTAGTAATATAACGGAATGTATTATACATATTCATGTGTAAATATAAATTGCGATAATTTCTTTTGATTATTTGTTTCTTAAATGTTTTATTTTAATAATATTTGTATATATATATATATATATGTGTATAGTGTATATAATAAACTTTATTTAGGCCATTGATTGCGGTAAATTTTCCTTTTTTTTCTATATTATTTTATTTTTTAATTCTTAAATAACTGTTTAAAATAAGTTAATTCTTTAGATGATTAGTTATGAAAATTTGAGTGAAACTTTACGGTTTATTCTATTGAAATGTGCGTATAAAAAGATAGTTGTATATAATATTAATACATTCTATTATATGTATATATATATATATATATATATATATATATGTATAAATATATCTACATATTTTATTGGGTTCATATAAAATATTATAAAATAAGACTGTATATATTTATAAAGATTTAAAAGAATATTAGTGGAATTTGATTTAGGTATTGGCGGTTAGAAGATTTACCATGTTAATGGGGCTAAATTAAACTCCATTTTTTAGTTGTGGGATATAATTTGTTTTGTTTTGTGTATTTAAAAATGGATTAAAAATATCATGTGGGTTGTTTTCATTTATTTTTATTTCGTTTTTTATTGTTTTAATAATAGTTATATGTGGGTAGTTAAATGCTATTCGTATAATGATTAAAGATTAGAATAGGTTTTTGAAATTATTATTAATTATTTATTTCAAAATTCTTGTCAAAATTTGTTAATTATGCTTACATGAATTTCATATTATATATAATATATATAATATTCATATTATATATAATATTATAAATAATTTTGAGTGAATTAATTTAACAAAAAAATTTTAAACAATAATCAAAAGAATAAAAAGACGTTGATAACAAAAAAAAATAAAACTCCTGGGAAATGGTTTAATGTCTTAATATATTTTACCACAACAAGGAGTACATCAAAAAGACTGTGCTCACGAGTTTCATAGCTAACTCCTGAGCATTTCATCTTTTTAAACAGAAATGGTTACATCCAGCGTCAAAATCATATCCCTATACTATTTCATTATCGTAGACACATGTAAAAAAATTAAATACAATCCAGGCAATGTCGATAGAGATAATATGAGATACGATTTGCCTATATCGGATAAAGACAAAACTGGTATAAGTTTTAAGAATAGGTCTAAGTTAAAGGTGAGGACATTTTTATTATAATATACATATATAAATAAAATAATTTGTTTTGAGATACATTGAAAATCAGTCAATATTATCAACTAGCACGAAATGTATACATCGAAGTTATTCAGAATACATTCAATTCAATGTAAAGGTTTTTAAGAATTTCAATTGTGATAATATTTTGCTGGCTCTAGAGAGGAAGATAACATGAAATTACATTATTTTATATACCTCCATGCGTATGACAAGAAAATATCATTTATATGGGGCTATATTCACAAAAATTGGGCTTATTTTTCACACTAGTTTGGAATATTATATTAAACTTTGCTGAAATATATTTTTAAAATATCAGGAATAGTTTCTGTATGCTGGCAACACATTTTTAACAATTTTTTGAGTAAATGTATATAAAAATAAAACAATATTTTTCAACAAAATATTTTTAAAATTTGTACAAAATAAATTTCCCAAATAGAAATTCTTTGCAGCCATTTGCAGATATTGCAAATATCGATATTTCGAAAGCAGAAGCAGTGTACTTCTTTCTGACTATCTATTTTTCTACTTTTTTTTTCCTTTTTCTATCCTAATCCTTAGTAACAACTATATATTTTACCTGTACTGTTGCAAATTTGTTAATACTAATTTAACAGTGAGTTTTTATAAAATTTTTAGTAAATTAGCAGTGAGTATTCATTTCCTAAATCATTATTCAATATACCTGTTCTCTTGAAATTGCTTAACTTTGGTATGTGTCTAATTGTTTTTTATTTTTTGTATCCCCTCTTTATTAATGTTGAATTGGTTTTGTCAATTTTATGATGTTCTTAAATTATTTGCAATTGTCGACCTACTGTTATACTACTAATACTTCCATTAAATGTTCTTAGAATCTTAATGAATCTCACTGTCTTTTTGATTGCTCTGTATATAATTTCGAACAATATTTCCATGACATTTTGTATTATGCCGTTAACTTCTTACATATTCTTTTTATATTTTACCGATCCAAGTATGATGCTCATTTCTTGGCTTATTCTAGTTGTTACTATTTGAATTAAAATATATACCGGATTTCATTCCCATCTTAAATTTGCCATCTTTTCTATGGCTTTTTTCTCCCGTTAATTCTTTTAGAACTTTTTCAACCCTTGTCACTGGATCTGATAAGAAGTTCTTTCTAAGTTCTAAGCACAAACAAAATATCTTATAACACAACATTTTTTAATGGGGCTTGTAGGTTGACATTATTTTGTGCGTTATTAGACCAAAAACCTATGCTATTGTAGTCAGATTTATTTATATATATAATTTTCTGAATTTATCTGGATGTTTGTAAGTTCGACGGAATACTCCAACACAAATTACAATATATATACAAATTGTAACATCATGTAATTGTCATAGTATCTGTTTTTTTATTGCTTATATATGCCATCTGTCATATGTCATATGTCATATGTCTTATGTCATATGTCATATGTCATCTGTCAGCTGTCATCTGTTATCTGTCATCTGTCATCTGTCATCTGTCATCTGTCATCTGTCATCTGTCATCTGTCATCTGTCATCTGTCATCTGTCATCTGTCATCTGTCATCTGTCATCTGTCATCTGTCATCTGTCATCTGTCATCTGTCATCTGTCATCTGTCATCTGTCATCTGTCATCTGTCATCTGTCATCTGTTATCTGTCATCTGTCATCTGTCATCTGTGATCTGTCATCTGTCATCTGTCATTTGTCATTTATTTAATTTTCGCATCATTTCATAATGATTATCATGTCATTTAAGGTTAAATTTAGATGGCGCCATAGAACCTTTTACTTTTATTATGTTCTAATTAATTTCATTTTACAGTAGAACGCTGCTATGATTGTAAAAATATAAAATTATTATATTTTTACAATCATAGCAGCGTTCTATATTATATTATATAGTTAGATTTTGTTTTCATTAAAAATATTATTTGATTTTATTATTTCTATATTAATTTAAATTGAAATTATCTTTTTGACTAACTTATATTATAATTAATTGAATACAATAGAATGTCTAAGAATACTGATTATTTAGAATTATTGAGGTCTTAGGATAATATATGTTTAAATTTCCAATGATGGCAAATAAGATGTCGTTAAAATTATCGAGTAAATAACCATTAGGGAATTGAAAATTTTGCTCCTTACTACAAATATTCTGTTAATATAATAATTAAAAGCATTCTGATAACTCTAATAAAGCTATGATATTGATAAATTATAGTAAGCAAATACATACTTTTCTTAAAGTTGAAATGAAACTCTAATGAAGGAAGAAATGCTAGTATTTATTTTGCTTCCGTCATTTATGGCGGATTACAAAACTAGTTAAGCAATATTGTTTTGCACATAAGTTACTAGTTTTTTTTTTACATTTATTTAGCATAAGATCAGATTTTAACCTTTAATGTATTAATGCAACACACTCTAGCATTCAAATACATATTTATTTATTTATTCAAGATATTTTTATTTTTTTTAAAATCATATAAGTACATAAATACATTTTTTATTATTAACTTCTCATTTAATTTCTGCAACTGTTGATTGACACTATAAAACAAAGTAAACTAATTTTAAAATTTTAGGTCCTTTAGAAAATGATTTCCAATTACAATTTTATACAAATTTGATTAAAATGAAATTTTTAAAAATCTTTCATAAAAAAAAAACAATTTTTTTTCACTTAAAAAAATTCCAAAAATAATTTTCAAAAAAAAAAAAAAAACTCCTGATAGCCTTCAGCAGACATTGATTACTTTATTTACTATTATCCTTTTATTCTTTAATTTCCTTTTTGTAAATTATAGTGTGGTTCATTACACCAACATGTAAATAAAAACTCAATTTCAAGACCTTTAAAATTACCCATCTTTTTAACCAATAAATAAAAAGAACAACAAAAACAAAAAAATTAAATAGACAGGTTTAAATTTCAACCCCATTTTAAAAAATTTTATTTAAAAAAAAAAAAGCACCTTCATTCATTTATTTCTTATTTCCCAAAGAAAATTCATTCCTTATTTAGAGAATTTTTTTTTGTTTTTTTATTATAAAAAAAAAAAATTAAAAAAAAAAATTATTTTCCGCGTTGTAATCTATTCAAATCTATCCGTATATGAGATTTTTGTTGTTGTGCAAAATTTTAGTCCTTAACCGTTTTATTTTTAATTTTTTTTTTCTTTTGTTTGCCTTTTTTCATTTTGTATATATAGAATTGGTCCCCTGTGGCATGTCAATATAACGCTCAGCGGGTGTCTCAAATATCTCATATCGAAGGGATTTACGATGATGGATTGGCTTAAATAGGTGATTGGATATTTTTTTTACTTATTTTGGTTTTTTGTTTTTTTTGCTAAAAAATTGAAAGGATGTAAACGTCTA
The DNA here is from genome assembly GCA_963942445.1 of Argyra leucocephala. Taxonomy (NCBI): domain Eukaryota; kingdom Metazoa; phylum Arthropoda; class Insecta; order Diptera; family Dolichopodidae; genus Argyra; species Argyra leucocephala. Next base: position 1,917,780 of record OZ012679.1, read on the forward strand.
TACGTAGAAAAACTGTTTGTTGAGAAGAGTTTTCGAAATTTTATTGTTATCCTATGATTCATATTAAGATGAAAAACTATTATATGATGATTTTTCTATTATATATATATATATACATATATATTTAATATGGTGATATGATATTTATTATATATGTATATAAAAAAAATATCCTTTTTAAATTAGAATCCTGTTTCGATGTTCGTGTTTCTATTTTTTTTGTTGTGCAAGTTTTTGTTTTTTTGTAATAAAATATCTTTTCTTAAATTTATATACTAAGAGAGATGGATATTTCTATATAGTAGACTAATATGAATATAAAATATTGATGAGCTATAACTGATACGGTTATAATAAGAGAGACGCATTAAATCACCCACTTTTACTTTTTATTTTTGTTTGTGTATTTTTTTGTGTTTGATTTTGTTTTTTTTTTTTTTGGCATTTTTTACGTGACATTTTAGTCATGAAGAAAAATAAATTTTGATATTATAACAGTAAATATTTTAAGAAAAAATAATATTTTTGAATCCTTAATATCAGATTTTTTTTTTTTTTTTAGTAAAAATCCTTGACAATTTTAATTAGAAGAAAATTAAAATTATAATTTAATTTTTTCTAGTTTAGAATAATTTTATTTTTAAAATGGTTGACAATGTAAAGAATGGTTTGTATTCCTATTCCAAATAGTATTCAAAACAGACTTTCGAAAGAGAGGTCTCGAATTGAAAATAATTGTGTTACTTTCATACAAAAATTTAGCTGGAGAGTAGAGATGAATTGAAAACTAAAAAGGGATTTACTGTCCCAAATTGAAATATTTTAACTAAAAGACCAAGAGTAATATCGACAGTATATATTTAAGGATTTTACTTCGTGCGTTAATGTAATACGAATAAGTTATGTATTCATATCGACTTGAATAATATTTAGGTCCCAAATATTACTGACCCACATTAAAAAAATATATTATAAGAAACTCTTTTGAGTAATGGATGAGATGAACAGATTAAATTAATTTAATTCAATGTTTAGTAACAAGACCGGAATAAATCCGGACCGCCAATATTTATATTTGGGCATTTAGGTCATTTTAACAGATTTACCCTAAATATTTATATAATAGAAAAAAAGGAAAAATTAACAATTCGGTATTAAAAAAAATTATAAAGTATAAATTCCAAGCTTAATCTATGTAAAAAGAAGAAATAATAGATTGACTAACCTAGTATATATACCGGATGTTCCACACAATGCGTATATTATTAACTGAATCGAGGGTGCTCTATCAATTGGTGATATTTTAAACTTTCGGGAATCACCGGAAAAGGGTTTTTAAGCTCAAAATTCGCCTAAATTGGCTGAAATCGAGATCTTTAAATGTGAAGCTGTACTTTCTAATGCAAATTCGGATTCTACGTTAAAAAATAAGATAATTTTGTAAAAAAAAAACCTTTTTACGGTCCTTCCAAGTTGAAAATATCACCAATATTACCCTCCTGAATGATTTTGACTGTCTCTATTCATGTTGCATATATCTCGGTATTACGTTTTTAATTTGGGTACTCGCGTATGTTAGCAAGCTTGCTATATTTAAGATGACAGAGACTCTTATTGTTTCCTTAGATTCCTCGTCAGCTTTTTCATTGTTTGCAATACTCACATGTGCATCAGGGATCCAGCTCACCTTGATCTGATCCGTGTGTTGTTGTAATACAGCTTTAATTTGGTTCGCTGTGGCTGACTTGTTGTTAGGATTTTGCAGCTGTCTTATTGTAGCCAGACTGTAAGTATAGATGATGATATGTTCGGATTTCGAGCTGGCCTCTAGTATACGGTTTATCTTTCTCCCACAAAAACTGGTAGATCACTCGTCATAATTTTTTTGATTATCGGCGTGTTTTGATAAATCACTGAATATGGTACTCCGTTTTCATCTTTCGTCCATGAAAATTTTGTTGTACTGATCGAGAGAAGCTATGTAAATTGCTTATATATTATTCAGTATATGAAATCGCTTTCATATTCGATCTATTTATTCCAGTAGGAATTGGTCTTAAGCAAAATTTCTATGAAAATTTTCAATTTGCCTATATTAAGTTAGATATAATTTTGGGTTTTGATTCCATTAATTTTTTTCCACATCAATTTAGTAAAAATATGTAATCCCACTGTGTATTTACAAAAAATTAAAATTATTCTTAGTATATAAAAATTAAATACCCTCATTTGAATTAAATTAATATATAATATACAATATTTTAATATCAAGGTCATCGACAATAAATGAACATTTCGTTTTTTTTGTTTTGCAAATGTTCTTCACTCTATTTTTTATTTTTTTCTATTTATTGTTTTTGTATTTTTTGATGTAGTGTTGTTAATTTTTTTTTTTTTTGTGTTACCATAAATATTTTTAAAAACATTTCCTATGGAATTCTCAGATCATGTAATTGAAATGTGAAAAAATTTCTTATAATTAAAATTGAGATTTTTTAACCTTAAATAAAATATACAAAAAAAAAAAATAAAAAAAAAAAATCAGGAATCATCCATCACATCATATTTAATGGAAACGGGGGCTCACATTATTTTATTACAGATTGTGTATTTAATTAAATTAATTAAATAAGTAAAAAGTAATATATATATATATATAATGTATATTACATATACATATATGTATATAAATTTTTTTTAATTATTATTAAATTTTAAAATTACATTTTTAAAACTTGTAAAAATAATTTCAAGAAGAACAGAACAATAAAAAAAGAAAAACATTTTCTTTTAATGAACTTAACTTCTATGGATTTCCAATTAGTGAATAACTCATTTTTTTTTTGTTTTTGTGATTTTATAAACAGTAAGTGTTAAAAATTGATGAACAAATTATTATTGATTGAAATAATTTTTTTAAATTCTAATTTAAGTTGTTTTTTTTTTGTAAGAAAAACTGGTTGGGGTGTGTAAGTTATTACTAAAACAGTTCTATAACGGTTTTGATGTATAAGAGGAAACCGGTTTAATGTAGTTGAGCTGTAGGGTGTTTAAATTTGCATATTTTTTGTACATTAAACAATAACAATTTTCGCAAAAAATATCCCACGATCCTTCAATTCCTAGATCCTGCACCAATTTTTTGAAAAAATTCGAATTAGTTATAAATTTATTGCGGCTATTTTTGATTTCCTCTGTAGCTTAATACAATATTGAAACCAATATCATTATTTTAAGAACAAGTTATTTTACCTACCTTGTACCATCATATTGTGTTAAATGAATGCGTCAAAGAATTTCTTCAATCTTATTAATGAGACTGATGATGAGTAGAAATTTCGATTGTTAAATTAGGACGCATTATGAATATTAATAAAAATGCAATATGATCAGATCATTATGAAAATGAAAATTATAAAAGTATTAATATTACATATATATATATAAAGGGAAATTTAAGCATTTTCCAGATACTTGAGAGTTTTCCATTATTAAACCTCAACTATTAACTGTACCATTTTATTACAATAACTTACAATGTTAAAATATTATGATGATGAGTCATAGACTATGATAGGTAGAAAGACTAAAATCTAACTCGATTGTAGCTTTAGTTATCAAAAAATGTATTTATGCTTTAAACTTATTTGTAAAAAAGTATTTTAGCGTTGTATCAAATACAGGCTAACAGACAACAAAATCCAAATATACAAAGCTTACGGTACTAACTTACGCACTATACATACATACGAGACAACTGTAGACATTCTAAATCAAAACAGAAAATGCTAACAACAGAAATGCGAACTCTAAGCATTTTCTGTTCGATACACATTAAGATATAAGAAACGTAGCAACGAAATCAGGGATGCATGCGAAATTTAAAGTCATATCCGTTGTTTTTGAAATGGGCGAAGAAATTGTAGGGAAATAGAAAATTGACTGGCGAGGGTAGTAATGAATGGCCAAATCAACATCAAATGTATACCAGCAAGACCACCGAAAAGATAATATGAATGCTGAACGTCGTCATCACAAAATTGAAGATAAGATTTGTATATTGAAAAAAATAGCTACTAAATGTAATTATCTAATTAAAGAGAAGAAGAAGAAGATTGACTGTTTGATGAATATAGCATTACAGTATAGCAACCCTGAAACAACTTATTATATCTACACATTGTGATCGTGAAGAAATTGAAATAATTTCAGGCTAAATAATAAATAATACAAATTTGAGTAATTAGGCTAGCACTCTTCGCACAGTTTACAAAAGGTTTAACTATCTATAAAAATTTTTGAATACAGAATTAACTTTTGACTAAAGGAGGACTGGAAATAATTATAATATGTCCTGAATATTAACTAATCCAAAACTGGTTATAGCACGCGATGGCAGACCATCAACGAAACATTGAAGAGAAAGTTGTGCATCTACATCTTTGTCTCTACAAATGTGATATGGATACCTGCCAGGCTAATTATGCTTAACATAAGAAGAAGAAAGAGACAATGTTTCATATTCGATATGTTAATTGCGAAGGGATTTAAAACCGCAAAACTTCAACAGCCTATGCAATAATATTTTCTTTGAAGACTAGCTACCTAACCATGACTGTAATAATATTGTTTCTTCTGAGTTAACATACAAAGCTTATTTTAAACACATTTTCTACCAAAGTCATTCATTATAATGTACAGTTGTTAAAATGCTAATTTTGAACTAAAAGTTCTTACCCCTTTGAGACCCACTAAAAAATTCGTTTTGATAGGTTTTATCTATATACCTATAGATCGATGCTTATGCGTTTTGAATCGAAATACCAATTGTTACAGTACCAATTGGTAAGGTGGGTCTGAAATGGGTAATTAGGCTTAAATTTAACAGAAACGCTTTCAAATATTCTTCTGACGAAAATCCGGTCTATACATACGGCTTCATCTTGTCCCAATTCAATTCAATTATTGCACAAAAAATTATTTGATTGCCTTTGAAGTAAAAAAATTGGGCAAAATTATTTCACAATAAAATAATATTCAATAAAAACCTGTACACCATTATATTACAGGAATAAATCTAAGAACTAATAAGACAATAACAATAAAAAAAGCAAAAAAAAAAAAAGGAGAAAAAAAAAACTATAAAAAAAAATTTATTGATTCAAATGACACCCTTAAGACACACGCTCTGTATCAGGATACATACGATCTAATATATTTGAAGGATATTCAATAATAAAATAATAATTTTTTATTTTGTTTTTGTTTTTTTTTTTTTTATAAGAAGGCAACTTTGTAATTATTATGATATCGCAAATAAGGTGTAGATTCTTTTAATAAACGGAAAGGAATTCGTAAGAGAATTTTTATTTCATTTTTTTTTTTTTTTTGGCTTTTTTAATACGGACCCTTAAGTTGTTATAAATTGGCTACTGCTGTATTTATTATGCGATTCTACCATTTAGTCGATAAAATAAATAAAATGATAGTTTCATAAAAAAAAAAAAAAAACAGTAAAAAAAAAATTCTGAATTTCTTCTGAGGGGATGATTTGATCTCTTTCAGAAATAAGGAAATACAATTTCCTTTTGAATCCTGTTTCATTTACAAAATTGAGATACAAACAAGGATTTCAATTTTTGTTTTTATTTTTTTTTTGTTGGTACTACCTACCATACATTGTGCAATATTGCAAATCAACTAAATATTTGAGAATGTTTTTTTTTTTTTATATAGACGTGTATTTTAGTGTGACTGTTTGTATTTTTTTATATGGACGTGTGTTTTTAATAATGTATTTCAGGATGAAATTCAATTTTATTGTCTTGTATTATTATATTTATGATTATTTGTAATTTTTGGAAGTTGAAATCAATATGAAAATCAAAGTGAATACTAGGTAGGTATCATTGATGGGTAATATTATAATAAATTTTTATATTTTTTGACCGGATTTATATGCCACCTTCTGGATAATTTAACTCAATATTAATATTATTATTCATGTATATTAGGATAGTGTTTTTTGCATGCATCAAATTGCAAGGATATATTCAGGATATTTACTATAAATATGAATTCAAATTTACAAGGGTGTAAATTAGTTTTTTTTTTTGTATTTCCATTTCTAAATTGCACACCCTCTTTGAATTATGAATTTTACTTAATATGCAATTTTTTTATAGTTTTTTTGCTCCTTTTCTGAAGGATAATTTTACTAATTTTTTTTTTGTCAGGAATTAAAACACTACATGCATTGTTTTAGTTACTAAAATGGTATTGTAATATTAACTGGTATCTAAATATTTGAATTTTGTTTGAAAAGGAAATATATGAAATGTAATAATGAGATATAAAGTTGTAATGTAATACTGGGTATCGTAGTTTTCCCATGACGTTAATTTTAATTTATTGTTTTGAGGCAAAATTTCTACGAATTCCTTGATTCCAAAAATATTATTTATGAAATTTTCATCCGTTTTTTTTTTGTTTAAATTAATGTAAATTTATTAGAAATAAATATTGTAAGATTTGATAATTATGCGAGGATAATTTTATTACGACAATATAAACTTTATAGAGTTGGTAAAATACTTGAGATCAAGTTACGAACATAGGTTATTCAATTATGTCTGCATTAGAAAGTGAAAATTGTTTAAAAAGGTATTTTGTTTTGCTAAATTAGTATATATAAAAATCGTATACGATACTACGGCATGTATGTAGTACTTGACATTGTTCTTAAAGTCAATTAAAATTATTTTTTAACACTTATATGTTACAGCAGTAGTGCTTACAGTAGTATTTATTACTGGTATTCCAGACCATACGGTCACGGTAACATCCTCGGCCAGCTTTCAAATGAACTGCTGCCAGACACAACCGATTGTATTACTACCAAGTTGAACTCAACAAAGAGCTTATGGTAGGTTTTCCTGCTAAAGCTGATTGGCAGCGTGATTTGAAGAAAAAGGGAAAGTGATCATATTTAGACAACTAAATCAAACTTTACGGATAGTTAAGCCTGCTATCAAAGCTTTGATTTCGGATTCGAAGGTGGTGAAACAATGCCGAAACGAATTTGAAAGCATCTATCTATCTATATTCTGGATTCCGGGTCATAGAAACATAGAGGGAATCAGGGAATCAAAAAACGATATACTAGCAAAGTAAGCTTCCAATTTTGACAGTCAATCGTGAGGAGGACGTTTACTCTCAAATGGGGGTTTTCAAGGAAAATATTCATTCATGCTAACTAGTCAGAGCACACGAAAGGTGGGATAGACTAAATACATGAACCTCGTATAACATTCACAAAACTAAACAACTTTCAGCCAGGTCCCATACTGATATATCAAGAATAGTACGTTTCAGTACGGATTACCGGCTGATAGGAAATCACGCTCTGAAGTTAGGTATTACATTTAATTCCCGTTGTCGCAGTTGCAAAAATGAAAATTAGTACGGATTACCGGCTGATAGAAAATCACGCTATCAAGTTAGGTATTACATTTAATTTTCGTTGTCGCAGCTGCAAAAATGAAAATGACACAAAAACTTTTAAATACTACTTTTGCAGCTGCCCAGCATTAGCTAGAATCAGATTAGGGATTTCATTAACCATCTCAATCGGACAGAGTGGCTCTAGTACTCATCAAATTAAGATTATTTGAAATCAATACAAAATCTGGAAATTCAACTCGTGTATTACGACAAATTATTAGTTTGCATTTCATTTTGAAAATACGTTGGCGATTCACTATATCCAACCGCCGTTTGAAAATGAAGTAGAAACGAGATTCAAAGATATGCAAATTCATATCCATTTAAATCAGGAATACATTCTAATGTGAAAAAAAGAATAATATAACAAAAAAAAATTTTTTAATGAAACCATGAGTAGCTCAGAAAAAAACATAGAAGTGAATAACCAGTTTTACCTGCAGCGGATTCACAAATGAGAATATGGACGCAATTGAAACATCTTTGTTCTATATTGTACAAGTTCGAGGAAATATTTTTTTACTCGATATTGTGAAGGAAAATGTCAACTGTCAAAATTAAGTATAATTAAGGCTGCCAATGATATTCTTTGACAATAATCAGTATTTGGTACAAGACCCTAAAACATATTTTGTCCTCAAATTGTCCATCAAAGATTAAAATAGGGTAAATAGAAAATATTTTGCCTTAAAAATTCTTCAGCAACGCCAATGCGGTTTACTTTTAAGCTTAAAATATCTACTGTAGTATTACGGATTCAAATTCCTTTGCTTATATTCCATAATCCTTTGACTTCGTATATTCCATAATCCTTTAACTATTTTAATTTTAAACTATTAATTTATTTTTTTAAACTATCTATATTTAATTTTAAGCTATTAATTATTTTAAACTATTAATTAAGTCGGTGCAGTCATCTTTACTTTTAAAAACAACTTATTCTCGGCATCTATTTTTTTTATATATATAATTTCATGTCCATGGGATGAACACCCTAACTGCTTTTACACAGAGATCTTGCAATCGAGATTTTGATCTTACTTCTCTTTCTGACCTCTTTCTGATGACTTTTTATTATACCAAATTGGTGTAGGACTGAATTCAAACTTCAAATTAATATAAAAAATGAAAAGTAATTTAAATAATTGACTAGATACATGTACTTTTTGGCAGCAAAAACAATGTCGGTTAATATTTATTTACTATTTTTGATAAATATTATTTTATTTTTGAAAGGATCAAAACTCGTTGAATTGAAAAATTACTTGTAAAAAAAATATATATGTATTAATGTACATTATTATTATAAAATTTGAATATCATAATAATTGAATCAATATAATAACTAGCTTGCGTGTAAATAAATACATATTAAAAAAAATAAAATAAATAAATAGCAAAAAAATAAGAGCAAATCTTTAAGTTGAAATGAACACCAAAAAAATAAAAAATACATAAAATGAATGGAATGGTTTAAGTCCTAGGTTATTAGTATTATTTTCTATTTTATTTTTATTTTTATTAATTTTTTTTTTTTTTTTTTCAAATATAAAAACATTATATTATTTGTAGCTCATTCACCTTTCGGAAAAAAATAACAATAATAATAATAATAAAATAAATAATTTGTTTTATTTTTTTTTTTCTTATTTATTCCATTGTTAGTATTAAAATATTTATACGTAAACAGTAGGAAAAAAAAAATAAATAATAATAATAAAAAAAAAGAAAATCTTTGCATATTAAATGAAATCAGCTGTGAAAATTTGAAAATATTTCCACGAAGATTTTCAAGAATTTTCCCGGATTTAAAAATAATTTTGATTCTGTTTATGTTTTTTATGATATTTTTGTTTTGTTTCGCTTCGTTTTTTTTTTAAATAAAACACATTTTATGCGTCAAATGATGGGCTTTGTACTAGTATTTTTTATCTATATATATATATATATATATATAAATATACCAAGTTATATGTTAATATTCTTGTACATAAAATATAATAATACAGTATTTCGCATTTAAATTTGAATACAGTACGAAAAAATGAAAAAAAAATAATCTCAGAAATTAAATGAAACCCAGAATTGGCAAAACCAAACTGATTTGTTAAAAAAAGTCTTCGTTCAATTCAAATAAGTTTAAATATTGATTTCTATCATTTTTTAAGTCAGTTTAATTGTGTGAGTGAATGCTCAAAGTATAATTAAATTCAATATTTTATTTGAGCAATGAGTTAAGTTGAAGTATGGGTTGCGGAAATGACCACAATTTCTATAGAATTTTGCCATGGTGTAGAAATGACCAGTTGAAACTCATTACAACGAGATATCTATAAAATAGAGCTCCAACTAGACTTGTGCTTAGTGAGGTGAGTATTATCTAGCTGGTGGAATCACCAATTACGTGTAAGGCGTGATTTTGAATGTTGTGAAGGTGACCCAGCGTACAATTGTACTCTATCTTAAGTCGGATATAAGCTTTATAGATATTGGACAGAACCCTTGGAGAAAAGTAAGCTAAATAATTTTATTTATTTCGATACTATAACATTCCGTCTTTTTAAAATACACGAATGGTTGTAATTGTCAGAATGCACAAACATTTAAATACCTATTTAAAAGTGTACTCTATTTGCGAGTATATTACTGTTAGTACATAATATAACAAAAAAAAAAAAATCCACATTTTAGTACAAAACATTCATCTTTTGTTATTTTTTAAAAACGTATCACTGTATCTCATATTTTTGCTTGTTGTTTTTATTTTTCATAATATTTCTACTTATAGCCAGTTGTTTGCTTGACGCACCTCGGATCCATTAAGGACTTTAGATTTCATTTGTTTAAAGAATTTCACAAAAATGAAAAAAAAAATCAACAAAAATAAATCATTTTAATTTTAATTCATTTGCAAACCTATAAAATTGCTTGCCGATAATGGTGTACGATGATATCATAATAAAAAATAATCTCATAAAATTTATAAAAAAACAAAAAAAAACAAAAAAACAATATTGGATGTTATTGAATGCAGTATAGTAGAGTAAATTTGTATTATATGATACTACTACATACTAACAAAGTGCACACACTTATTTTCAACCAATATGATTTTCTATATTTGATAGTTTGCTACAGAATAGCTATTTTGGAAAATTTTTAAAATGGTGAATTTGTATTTTTTGGTATTAAGATCAAAATTATTGTTAGGAGAGCATTTAAAAAAATTTAAAATCCTGAAAATTTGTGTTATATTTTGTGAAATTTTAAGAATTTTTTTTTTTTGTTATTTGTTTATCAATTAATTGATTTAGTTGAAATAAGATACACTAAAAATCTAAAAATCTGAAATAATTTTTGAAATATCACGTTTGTTTTTCTTTTAATGAAGTAAAAATTGTGATTCATTGTATTTGAACCTTTTAAGACAGATATTTTCGAATATAGGAATTGACATGTTTTTAATAAATACTAAGTTTCTGATTAAAAGTGGGATATTTTAACAGATAATTTTCTTGTTATAGGATATTTAGAGCCTGTCACAATTATTCAAATAAAACTTTTTATTTATAATTACTTCATTGTGTTGATATTTGTATACTTTTGTAAGCTTCTTGGAGAAATTTACCAATATAGAGGAATATAGCCGTCAATGAGAAACCGTTATTGAGAAAAATACATTTTTAATGATTTTTAATAACGTAAAACGATATTAAAATGCTTAATGTTAACGGTTTATGTTAACGGTTATGTTAACGGTTTATAATAACGTAAAACGATATTAAAATGGTTTATGTTTTCAATAATTGGTGATGGTATTTTAATGACAAGCTAATTATTTTAGGTTTTGAAATAATGAGAAAATAAAACTAAAGAAATTATTGAATTTGAGAAAAAATTGAAAAAAAAAAAATATTACTGAAAGAACGTAGAGAGAGATAACCTACAATATCAATTGTATATAGTAAAAAAAATTAAAAAAAAAAATTATCGGAATACAGCAAATGTCAACAGCGTTAACTGCGTTGAGCTTATTTAAGTTAATTAATAAAACTCGAGATCGGTAGTAAATTGGCCTTTGAATCATCTGGCAAGATAATATTGTTGTCCAATTTTTGAAATTTAGTGTTGGCTGTCGCAGTGTTAATATATGCAGTTTAACCAGATGTTTCCCAAAACTATCATAATTTGAACTGGTTGTGAAAGAGGATAATTCTTGCTGCTAAAAATTAGGATGTTCACCAAATAAATAATCAAGTACTTACGATATTACCACAGTAAAAAAAATACAGGCCAATCAAGACCTGATCACGATATCACCTATTACTTAGAATGGGATCACTAACAATTTTTTTCCTACATATTTGCTTTTTAACTTTAAAACGTTACGATTTTCAGTGAGATTAGCGTTTTCAATCGATCGATCAATCACAGAGATTATTCCAATTAACTACTGTGCAGTGGATTTGAGCCATTTTTGAGCACAACCGTTTATTAGTTTTATACTATGACAGAAATAATAATTTTATATTTGAATGTCATGGAACAACAGTGTTATAATTTATCGATTAGTAGTACCAAAAATTAAAATATCAACGATTTAGATTTAGTGTAAGTTTTACGCTAAGATAGAAGTAAGAATTTAGTATTTGATTTGAATGTACTGAATTCATTGTAATCCTGCGACGTCAAATGTTTATCGCGGAATTTACTTCTACCGTGGGGTATCAAATTGTATTTTCTTTTCAATTTCAAAATAAACAAAACTTCAAGCTTTCTCGGGCAATGTTGGATAATTGAAGACTAGTAGATAAATTAATTATTATTACTATTATGCGGTTTACTTTACAATTTTTTAAATATAACTTATACCAATATATTTTTACCGATATAGGTATTCTACTCGGCGATTTGAGACAATCGATTGGACAATTAAATTAAATTTATAACTTTTAATGTGGTACATAAACGATTGTAAGTTGATAACACACTTATAAATAAAACCGTATTTGCTTAGTCGATTTGAATTTATTCGATTTAGCTTTTGAACTTATTCGATATTCTAATATCGATAGTTATGTATACTTGTTGATGGCTTATTCACCCACCCGCATACAATTCTAAATTTTATTTTTTTCTTACAATTTTTTTGTTTTTTGGTACTGATACATATACTACCTACTCTCTAATTTATAATCTAAATATTAGGTAATTAGTTTCTTTTTCCAACCATTATTATCGTATCCTTAAGGCATTTAAATACAATAAAAAAATAATTCATTACTTAGGAAATTTTCTTCCCTAACATAATAACAAACAAAAAAAAAATTATACAATAAAACCATAATAAAAAAAAAACAAAAAAAATATATATATATATATTTAAAAGGATCGTTGACATACGTTTGGTTCATTTTTAACCCATCGGCATTGCTTGCCAGAAAACCGATGACAAATTGCCAACACGTTACACCTAGTTGAACAGATGACAAACAAATGAAAATAATTGATGAAACAATACGAACAACAGTAACAATAACAACAACAACAACAACAACAATTATAGTAAAACGTATCAAAAGGAATAAAATATATTTTATTTTCGAGTAAAGACCCTATATCTATATATGCTATGTACTACTGTCAGTAAATTCAATGTTTTTTTTTTGTCAATACGTAGGTATATAATATCCTTGTTTTTCTTCTTTTTTTTTTCTTTTTTGTTACTTTAATTCAGTGTCATTAGTATTATTTTTCCTTCCTATTTTCTAAATGGATATTAATTTATTTGTATATATATATGTATGTTTGTGTGTATAAAACAATGTTGAAAGTGCGTTTACAAAATAATACAAAAAATAATTGTTGTTGTTGTTGTTGTTGTTACGGTATAGTGTTGTCAATTTAAATTCGTTAAAATTACCTTAAATTGTATAAAGAAAAAAAAATGTTTTTCGTGTATTGTTTTTTTTTTGTGTTTTTTTGCTTTATAATATAGAGACGCGCATCATTACAAAACTTCTCGAAATAAAAAGTAAAAAAAAACCAATAGATAGAGGGAGACATATAAATAAAAAAAAAAAAAAAATAAATAAACGAAATCCTGTAAGGATAACGATATATCAATGGGTAAATTAAAATAACAACCTAATCATCGTTTTTATTTGTATTGTCTTATTGTTGTTCTTGTTTTTGTTATATTTTGTTTATGTTGTTTTTTCGATGTCATTTTGTTTAATTTAAATGTGGTACAGTTAGTATTGAAATTGGATGAACATTTATTTTTTACATTGTTTTATATATAAATTTTTAGATTTAAATCCTGCTTGTCCTAAATCCAGAAATTCATATCCAAATATCGTCTCAAATTGCGGTTGAAAGTTGTTTCGTTTATTTTTTGGAATTTAATTGAAGGAATATTTTTAATATTTGTAAAGTAATTTAATTAAAGGTCGCTTTCGTTCATTTGAAATAAATCTTCATTTCTAACTCCTGTAAGATGATTTCATCTCAGATAAAATATTTCTAATTCTGTTTTTGTTTTGTTAACCCTTTTTATATCATATTATTTAGATTGGAGATATTTCCCTGGAATGGATAATTACAGTATGTTATCTCCAACATATTATATAATGTGGTTATTGCAGTTTTACAATGTAATGATCTCTATTTTCTTGTTATTATTGTTGTTTTACGATATTATATTACCTCTATTCTTGTCGTTGTTGTTGTTTTACGATATTATATTACCTCTATCCTTGTCGTTGTTTTACGATTAAATGTTATTTCTATTCTTGTCGTTGTTGTTGTTTTACGATATAATATTTTCACTATTCTTGTATTGTTTTACGATATAATGTTATATCTTTTTTGTCGTTATTGTTGTTTTACGATATAATAGTATTTCTATTTTTGTCATTGTTCTTGTTTTACGACATAATGTTATTTCTATTCCTGTCGCTATTGTTGTTTTACGATATAATGTAATCTATATTCTTGTCGTTATTGTTCTTTTACGGTATAATGTTATTTCTATTCTAGTTTTTTGTTGTTTTATGATAAATCTATATCTCAATTCTTGTCTTGTTTGTTGTTTTACGATATAGTCTTTATCAATGTAGTCCACTTTTCCAAACCTTATTTTTTTTTTTTTATCTTTTAAATCCAATATTCAATATTCCTTATAGTTTAGATTGTTAGTGCATTCTCACAGTTAATGTTGGACTATTTAATTTAAATTATTATTATACATATTTACAAGGTGAATTTATTTTAAATTTCAAAGCTGCTACCGCAATTGCACACAACTCCCCACAAATCAGTTCGCGTTTCTGGTCAAGAAGTTTAATTTGGCTGAGTATACTTATCATACAGATACGCGTGCTTCGTTCGTCTCCTATTTACAGACTGCTTCAGTGTTTTGTACTCGACTACGACTACGACCACTGTCAACACAAACGGTATTTATTATACTAATGTGTTAAAAAATTAAAACGAAAATATTTGACTATTTTCCACAGTTATAAAAATTTTGCTCTAACGCCAAAGACCAGTTGTTTCTAAAAACCATTTTACTAAAACTTATATGAACACGATAAATGTGCTTCTCAATTATATTAACTCTTCTTATTACATTAATTTGGATTACATATATACAACAAAAATTGTATGTACACTATTTATCGTTAATGGCCAACTGTACTCGCACAAAAAAAAAAAAAATTCAAAAAGAAATAATAAAATAATATGTTGTTACAGGATTAAAGGATCGATTCTATTATTCTTGTTCTGTTCCTGCAATTGTTGTATTCTGTATTTTTTTTTCTTCACAGATTGAATGATTACCAAAGATTCAACAATTTTTGTTATACGGTGGGATATGGTGTTATTTAGATGAATTCCCTTGACAATTTTTTTAGATTTTCTTTTTTTTTTCTAATTTGTATCTGAAAAATGTCCTTCCTATAACACCTATAAAAATTATTTACTTTTTTTGTTATCGGACTTCAATTTTTTTTTTTTTTGCACTTTTCATTATGACGTATTGCATCATGACAGTGTCATAAATGGTTATTCATTAATAAATAATATTTAAATAAAATAAAAAAAATGATTTATTACTAAAGAGCGCTAACGCCTCTTTTGGCCGCCGTTTCAAATAAATGACACATGAGTATAGAAATTAATAAAAATAAAATGAAATGAATGATGATTTGCATTTAAAAGGAATCTCAATAAATTGCAATTTGATTGAATAATATTAAAAATTAAATGTCCAAGATTTAGTTTTTGAAAAAAAAGAGAGGGGATCATTGTTTCATAGTACCCCTATTCTCAAGATCCATCTGTTCAGTTTTTCAATTCGTGTGTTTTATTACAGGAGTTGTATTATAGTTTTAGCAGTATTAGTAACAAAAAATAGAGCTTTTTAATATATATATATATATATATATATATTAATATATATTTTTTATGTTCTGTGCAGTAACTTAGGTAGAACTACTTTTTCGTGCTTAATTAAGTACGGTACTACAAGTTTTTCTACATATTTTACTACAATATTTTATCCAGTATTTATCAAATTATTTATTAAATGTGGAAAAATACTACAACTATAGTCAAGAACTAAGCCTTCTTAAATAGAATAGTTCGAGCTTATTTCAGTTGTTTATACTCTCAATTTTTTTTTATCATTTATTTTATGCCAATAACAAAAGGTAGTGGACTTGGTCAAAAAACCCTTAAATAATTTTTTCGATTTGAAAGGCAATCGCACTAGTTATGTGTTAAAGTAAAAATAGTCTTAAACTGTTATGTTATGTCCAAACTGATTACTTGAATTCAAAAACGCCAATATGTAAGTGAGTACTAATATATGTACCTACAATTATTGTTGTTCTATGATGAGAACAACTAGGTTTCAGTTTTTGCTGAAATGAGTTATTATTGAAGAACAGTTTGTATATCTTTTTGTATATAGTTCGTATATTTTTAATAGTTTGTAATATCTTGCTGTGTCTATGTCTTCTACTCTATGCTTAACTGAAAACCTTGTATTATGGGTTGTGTTCCAAATCTCGCTTTTTAAAATGTAGTTTAAACAAAATTTTGCTTTTCAAAATATAGTTTGTTTTAAAAAAGATCGTATTTTCTTAATATCGTTTTTCCAAATATCGTATTTTCAAAATACGTTTCAAAGATCTCGATTTTTTAAAATAAATTTTTTTTTTATGAGTGGGTTTTTGCAATATCGGTGCTTATAATTTCGTTTTTTAAAATATCGTTTTTCAGAATACCGTTTTTCAAAATATCGTTTTTTAAAAATATAGTTTTTGGAAACCTCGCTTTTTTAAATTTTGTTTTTTTTTTGGGTCGGGTTCCAAACATCGCTTTTTAAAATGTCGTTTGATACGAATCTTGATTTTCCAAATATCGTTTTCCAAAATATCGTATTTTCATAATATCGTTTTTATAAAATATTGCATTTTTTCAAAATAATATCTTGTGTTTTTTTTAAATTATATAGAAAATCTGAAAAAAGGAGATACCTCATTGTAAATAGTATGGAAAATCCAGATACCCTCCCCTTTTTGTATGCAACAGCGGCTAAATATTCTAGAAAAAGTAGATGTCTCCCTTTTGGTATCCAATGAATATTCTGGAGTTAAAATGATCTTTTGAAAAAGTAAAATTTTGGGAAATTACAAGGGATTAGATTTCGTTACGCTCCCGTGCATTACACACAATATATATATATATTATATTAGTAAAAATATTCTATTCGTCAGTCCTAGAACTAATGGGTTAATGTTGGTAAAAAGTTTAATGTAATTTTTAACCAACTAAGAAATTATTGAAAGTCATTTCAAGTTTTAATTTTTTTGTTTTTGTAGAATAAGGATTGAAATATCCTTTTATTTTTGTTAATTATTATTTGTTTAGAAAATTTTAATGATAATATTGTATCTCTGCCTCTTCTTAATTTAATTGATTAAAAAACAAAAAAAAAAAACCAAAAAATCTAGCTTTTTATATTCTATTGGCAAATTCTTAGACTTTATTTTAATATTTTGTTGTTGTTTTCTTTTTGATTAAAATTAAGTAAGATTGTTCTGTTATTCAGAAAATAACAAACAAAATTTTATCCAATCAAAAATCATACTTATATAAAATTGAAAAAGTTTTTTTTACAAAAAAAAAAAAAACAAAAAAGTCCAAACAAACAAAAACCAAAATTTATTTTAACCCTTTTCGATGTAATTATTAATTTTTGACCATTCGAACATTATTTTTATTCTATTCATGTTCTTTGTTTCTTTAATTCAATTAAAATCATCCCACTGAGAATTAAGAATTAAAAAATGACAACAAAAATAAAAACTGATCGAAAGAGGTAAAGAGAAAAAAAAATAAGAAAAAAAAATTAAAAATCAAATTTTCTTTTATTTTTTAATTAAATTAATTTTCTTTAAAATGTTGTATAATAAGACAAAAAAAAAAAAGTTAATCCAAAAAAGTTTAAAATGACCCAAAAAAGGCGTTTTTTGTTTTATTTTTGTTTGATTTGATGATTTTGCGTCTGGAGACTTACCAAAATTATTATTTTTTTTAATTTTATTCCCATAAAATACCAAATACCATATTTGATATTGGTTATGAAAAATCATCCTTAAGAAAAGTCGTCCTTAAGAAAAAAATTAAACTAAACTAAAAAAAAAAAATAAAACAAGAAAACGACCTTCCAATTTTAAAATCCTTAAATACAAATATTCTTAAAAAAATTGTATGTTTATTTAGGACAATTCAATCCGTAAACACGCGTGTTGATTTGTTTTTTTTTTCTTTTTTACATGTTTGAAAATTTTAAAATTGAAAATGTGAAAAACCAAATCCTTGTATTGTTTTTGTAAGTCTCAATTTTTTTGTTGTAATTTTTTTTTTTATGTTTATCAATATTTACCATTTTGTTTTTCTTTGTTTTTAAGAAATAACAAAAAACTGCTATACTCTGGATTTAGTGAAAATGGAAATTGAGTTAAGAAGAAAATTCAAAAATAAGCAGGCTAAAATTTTTTTTTGTAAATTCACAAATGCAGACCAATGAGTAGCATTGAAATTGGGAAAAAAAAAATTATAGAACACCCTTTATTATTGTTTTAACTGACAGGGTTTAAAACCTAATAAGAATCCTGACAGTGCAAATTAAAATTTTGTTGTTGTTGTTGTTGTTATTATTTAACATTTTTTATTAAATTATTTTTCAATATGTTGTTTTGTTAAAATTTAAAAATTTTTAAATTTTAGAATATTCTAATAGAAATTTTGGCATTTTGCTGAAAACTAGATTGCCTGAAATTTTAATAGTCAATTTTTAAATAAGGATTAAATATTCTGCTTTAGCTGAACATTTGTTAGATTATTGCAGTTCTCAATTCAGTCTTGGGTTGACTGAAATTTAAAAATTAATTAAACTAATCACTAATTTGATACTTTGTTTGTTTGTTAATGATTGTTGTTGTGTTAATATTACTTAAATACTTTATTTGTAAGCATAGAAGTTAACCTGTTTGTAGGTAAAATTTTTTTATACTAACTCAGATATTCGGTATAGTTCAAATCAACAAAAAAATCATACAATAATTATCTGGAAGTTGTATCAACTCAAATTAAACAAATGTTAGCCATCCAATTGCTACCAAAGCCTGAATTAAACGAATATATTCATTTCATACGAAATTAAATACGAACAATCAAACATCAGTTCTGAATTGGAAAACAAAATCTATTACAAAAAATCAAGCTTGTGCCTTATTTAAGAATATTTTTTTTTTAATTTTCACCTTACAATGTAACATAGTTGCTTTTCTACTATATTTATCCCATCTATGATTTGCATTACCAGCATTTAAACCTAAAGTCTTGTTAATTTAAAATATTTAATTGATTTTGTTCAAAATTTAAAATTTGTATTCAATTTATTTATCGTCATATAATATACTCTGATTCGAAATTTGTATTGGTTTTATACTCAATATATTTCAATATATTGCAGTACTATATGGAATCTGTAAGCCTCTAAGCACTCACAGACTCCACGTAGTGCATATTTTTTAGCTTGAGTGTCTCAGTAAATTAAAATTTTTCCAAAGACAAAAACTAGCCGGGAATAAACTAAACTCCGATTTTAAACCTTTATTATGAAATGAAAATATCAAAGATAATGAAACAAATTTACTAGGGTAAAATTATTTTGTATACTCTGTGTTCATTATTGTTTTAACGACCCATATTTAAAAAAAAATTTACTTTATATTGCATAGTTATTACTCAGTATTGAGGTTATTTGTTTAAACTATTGATGTCAAATTATGGTGACGTATGCAAATTAATCAGGAAACAATAAATAAATTAGAAAAATAAAATAAAAATAATAATATAATAAATCGGAAGCTGAATTTGATTAAAGGGGGATATTTAATATTTTTTTTTTACGAACAAATGTTTTGCTACAGACATGAAAATATTATTGACTAAAATATATATGCAGACAAAAGTTGACATTTTTTTTTTTTTTTTATTAAAGTTATCTCAAAATGAGCTTAATAGCTCATATAGGGTGTATATTATAATTCATACTAGGGGCCCCTGTTGAATAACTATAAATCAAACTAAAGCCAAATTCAACATTTTTAGCCAAACAGGAATTTGCATGGACTGATATTGACTTTTCACTAACAAAACAAAAATATAGAATAAAAATAAACAAATATAAATCGTTATACGAAATTATTATAAATCTATAAGAGCCAGTAATTTGTTAAAATAAATGCTCGAAATATTGTTGATATTGTAGTGTAAAATTGCAGTACTGTACTTAATTAAGCACGAAAAGGTTCTATCTAAGTTACTGCAAGACGTAAAAAAAAGAAAATCAAGCACTCATGATTTAATGAAAACCTTTGAAATTAGTATGATTTGAAAAAACAATAATTAATACTTTTCAAATACTATGCCTTTTCTACATATTCCCTATATTAAGTCAAAATAATTTAGTTTTTTTTAAAAACTCTTTATCAACTCTTAAAAACACCGCTAACTTCTATTAATTAAGTCTTGTTTTTAAATTCATTTTTGGTACTAATTAGTTTAGATTTTTAAATAGTAGAGAGTTAACTCTTGCTTTATATAACTTCTTGATATACTTTCATTGGTCTAATAACGGCCGCAGGTGCTTCAAGGAATCAAAAGGTAATTTCTAGTGAATTGGGTAGAAATTTCTGTAATATAATAATAGGATTTCTGAGCAGAATCTGCATCTGTCTGTGTTCGATCAACCAATCTTCAACAGATACTTGTTAAATAGGCATTGATCTGTGATAAACTATGTCAGCATTCTAACATTGGATCTAGTCTCCCTGATTACCTGATTCAGTAGTTGAATACTAATTGTCACTTACGAAGTATATTGTTAAAATATTGTAAGTGTTAGTTTAATCCAATAAATTCTCAAAATATCAATTTTCAAAAACTTCACAATGTTTTAAGCTCATAATAATCATCTATAATTATAATTGACAAGCATTTAAGGACCTGCGCAGTATTCACCTCTTTATTTTATTTCGCTTCTATTTAATGAACTCCTAATATATAAATAAGTTGTATATAAAACAATAATGCGCAGACAGTTGAAAATTTTTTACTCATATGTGAGTTCTTATTAAAAACAAAAATAAACAAATCAGTTATTATTATTAGTTACATACAATGAAACTTTAAATTTGACTTAAACTTGAAATATAATTACTCAACAGGGGCCCCTAGTTTTTATTTTAATATTAAACAAATAGACTAACCGCCTGTGGGACCGGTTTGCTTCAAATAAGAAATAGGTTTACTAAAACAACTAACAAAAAAAAAACACATTGCATATTCCAAATAAAATTTTCCAGTTCTCTAAATTCTAATTCTAAAAAATAATATTTACAAAAGCAAAAAGTACAAAACTAATTTTTTTTTTTGTTTCATTCCCAAAGGGTGAAAACATCTTGTTAACCAATAAGAAACAAAAAAAAACATCAAAATAGCTCGTATATGACATCTGAAATATTTCCAAAAAAATTTAAATACAATTGCTACAATAATAAAAAAATATATATATATATATATAAACCGTGAAAAATGCAACTTAAAAAGAGTAAATATCATATCAAAACAGATTACAAATATAAGAAAAACAATAAAATAATAACAAAAACGAAAGAATAAAATAACAATAACAAATAATAATTCTAAACTAACTAGACTATATTTAATTTTCTTTAATAAATAAAAGTTATATCACTTATTAACTCTCTCACTCACTCTCACTCTCTTTTCACATTTTAATGTTATTTCTAAAATATAGATACAAAGTGAATAATACAAAAATATTACAATTTTGGCTTAGATTGAATTCAAGAAACATCAAAACTGAAAAAACTAGCTACCACGTGCCTTTTCGCACACTCTTCTCTATTATTTTACAATTTCCCCATGTAATTTATATTATCAATACAAACACACTTCAACACATAAAAATCATATTATACATATATATATCTACAAATTAAAAACATCAAATTAAACAAAATCGTAAAAATGCTGCAACAGCAGTACAATCTTCTCACTCACTATTTGAGTACTATTATATAAACACTAAACTTTTTGATTTTAGTATAGCCAAACAATTTCGTTTTGTTCAACTTCAAATTTCGTCCTTGCCAAATAATTATAGACACACAAACATCTAATATCACCCTCCTACAATTGCAACAAAACAAAAAGGGGTTTTTGTTTCTATATTGTACAAATATTGACAAAACTATACAATTTTAAAAAGAACAAGAATATTGTAAATACATTTTGTATACGCAGCAGACAATATAAAATGCATACGTCACAGTACTCGTACCGAATATACCGAACGGATATAATAAAATGCTATTTAGAAAAATAGTGGTGGCAACAGCCGCAGCAGTAGTACATTATAACAGGATAACTATGCTCTAGCAAAAAACAAAAAAAAACAAAAACAAAAAAAGATAACTAACTAAATAAAGATAATAATTTAATTTAAAGAAAAAAAGGGGGTGCATTCTACACAACAAACAATAGAAAAAACAACAACAATAAAATAGAAAACAATAAGAAAAAATCAAAGAAGAAAATTTACATTCATCTTTAGAATGCTAACACTTTACCCGTTTAATACCGCTGTACAGCTATTATTCAATGATGATGGTGATTGTATTCTATTGAAAACCAACCCCTCTATGGTGGTTTTTAATTTTGGTTTTTTTTTTTACAATTTTAAAGTCATATTTTTGGGTTATTCAAAATTAAATAAATGAAGGGGTGAAAAATTTATATTTCCTATTTTTTTTTTCCTTTTAATTGATTAAATCTGAACTTCATTAGAAGAGTTGAGGAAATTCAGTAATTTGAATTTTTTTAATAAATTTTTTGTAAAAAAATAATAATAATAGAAAACCGGATATTGTCCTGGAAGTATAAAATAATTAATTTCATTTTGTATTGTATTAGGTTGTCAATATATAGATAAAGAAAACAAATGAGAAAAAAGGTCCTTTAAAATTAAATTAATTTAAATTTAGGTCAGTATAATTACTTAATAAGGATATTATTGAAGAGGTAAGTTAGGTTGAATATTAAAATGGTTAGTCAAAAGGACAATTTTAATTGCAAATAGGTATTTAGAGCTATTCTGTTATGTTGGGTATTATTCGAGCTTATTTAATTTTCTTAGATTTAAATAAATCCAACAACTTGATTCTATTTTGCTCATATAACAAATATATTTTCTAGCGATATCAATTGATCCTGAATTTTGTTATGGAAAATTTATAAATCAGTTGCAATTTTGTAATTAAGCAGCAAATTAGTTGATTTTCCCATTTTTCCCCTTTATCTAATTTATATCAGAAAAAATTAGAACCTACCTACAGAATTGTTAAATTTATCGAATAAAATTGTTAGGCTCAATGTTATTATCTCTTTCGATGCTTGCATTTTGAGTAGGTTTCAAGATCATAATTTGAAAGCCAATTCAATCAATATCATTTTTGTAACACAAAGTACCATTGAAGCTATAGAATACATACGTTCTGTGCCAGGTTTTGTGATATATAGACTTTTTAGATTCAAGCTTTTAAAATAACTTTAAAGCAAGTTCGTGAACTAGACTGCGATAATAATAAAATTCATGTTTTTTTCTTCAGAATTTTTTAAAACTATTTTTGTTATAGATTTAGAAAGTTGTCTATCGAAACAAGAATCAGGCCATTAATGGAATCAAATAGTTAAATATGAAATATACTTATATGAAATTGACAACTGAAATTATTTCATTTTCAGGAAAAACACTTTATAAAGGCAAAATATTAAATAGAAGTAAGTCTACCTATAGTAAATATTGGATAAGGTATGTAGAAGACGTGTTCTCTATTTTCAAGCGAAATAAATTAGACGATCCAAGAATCGTCAGGTACTCTCCGAAATAGTGATCACGGAAATAGGTACAGGTGGCTATTTAAATTCATATGAAAATAAAAATGTAAATCTAAACAGGTAGAAAATAAGTAAAAAATTAATTTGATTTATTCTAGGGTATACCGGGTGTTCCAGAGCATGCGTATCAGCTTTTTAAGAGAGGAAGAAGCCGTTATTTTAAAATTCAAAAAAAAAGTTTGTTTGATGGTATTTTCAACTTCCGGAAAGAACTGAAAATCGGATTTTTAAGACCAAAAATCGCCGAAATCGAGATTTTCATATGGGAAAGTGTACTTTTTAATGCAAATTCAGATTCTACGACAAAAAATAAGAAAATTATGTTAAATGATTTTTTTTTGTTTTCTTAGTATTTTTCTTTAAAATTAATAACAATAAAACAAAAATGCTGAATATTTTCCTTTGGTAAACTAAAATTAATGATAATAATTTTTATAAATACATTTGTTTTTGATGTTATCATATTTTTTATCTCAGTTTTGGGTTCCTACAAAGTTTAAACAAAAAAAAAAAAAAAAAACAAAAAAAAGATTTACTTGACAACAGTCATTTATTTTTTGACATAGAATCCGAATTTATTAAGGTTTATTTCTTAGTATGTAAGTAGTGGTAAGTTTTATGAAAAAACATAAATATTCAAAAAGGTTTTTTGTCGCCATTTTTCCTTTAAATAATAAATTAATTAATAAATAAATTAGTCAGCTAGTCTAAGTAATAATTAAGAATAGTCGTAGGTGTAAATACAATAGTATAAGCTCTAAAACATTTAATATTGTTAAAAAAAAAAAATTATGAATATGTATCATGGCAACAAATACATAAATAAATAAAAGAATCCGAATTTGCATAAAAAAGTACCTCTTCCCATTTAAAAATCTCGATTTCGGCCAATTTCGTCGATTTTTGGTCTGAAAAAACCGATTCCCCTTTCTTCTCGGAAGTTGAAAATATCACCAATCGATAGAGTACCCTCGATTTAGTAAAATTTGATTTAATTTTAAAATAACGGCTCCTTCCCCTCTCAAAAAGCTGATACGCATGGTCGGGACCACCCGGTATAATGTATACATTGAAGAAGGGCAACATATTATTGTCGAAATATCGGTATATTCGGCATTGCCTAGCCATAATTGAATGTCAGTAGTTATATGATATTGGCAACGATATCCTCATAGATGTTTCGATCCGTTGCTGAATGGATTAAATCGCAAATGTCCGTCTGATGCTCGTTCACTTTCTAATGTTGCGCAACCATGTTAATTGTTTTCTTCTAATACCTTTTTTTTCCTAAATTTTTCTTTGAATTATTAACTGAAGTAGTTCGTGTTTATTTCTACGCATAATATGTCCAAAGTCGGAGCTTTCTTGTTGTTTCTTTAGCCTTCGAAGTAGTTCTCTTTTTGTGTTTCCTATATGTAGAGCTTATCTTCGTTTGTAATGTGATCTGTCCACGATTTTTTTATCATTTTTTGGTAAATCCAAATTTCGAAGACTTCGATTTTGTTGTGTTTTCTCTATCTCAACCGACCTTAAGCTACTTAGTATAATAAAAGGAAATTGTGAGTTTTTCTTTCTTTCTTAATGTAAACTTTTTACTACAAATACTGGGGGATAAAACTTAAAAATATGTTTTTGTTGTTATCACTATAAAAATATATATACTTACATTGTTGCGATTGTTTAATTCATTATAAAATAATCTCCGTCACCGTATTAGCAAAATTATTGTAACTTTGAATATGTTTCATAATACAAATTCCATAAAGGTTTTGTTCTATATAGGTCTTAAGTCATCAAAAATAATATTATCAAAGTCAATTCAAGGAATAAAAAAAAAAAATTTAATAAATCTAGAAAATAATCAATAATTTGTCGTACCGTATCATTTCTTATAGATCAACACAATTATAGGTAAAACAGTTTAAATTCAGAAAAATAAAAACAAAAACAAAAAAAAAAAACACATAATATCGCATTCACATAACAAACATATTCTATCGTGACCAATATCAACATGATTCACATTTTTTTGTATTTTCAAGTTTCAATATTGAAATCCATCATGTCATCAGAATTCACCTACCCAACCAACCAACCAACCAAGTTAACTTAACTTACGAACAATACACACAATACATCACAGAACGTATCTTAAAATTTTTATTTTATTTTATTTTAATTTTTTTTATTTTGTTTCTTTTCTTAAATTCCTAAACGACTGTCCATCTAACCATTGAAGAATTCAAATAGCAGTCCATCAAGTAAGTCAGGAAGCTACACAGTTGTTCTTTTACAAAAAAATAAAAATAAAAAAAAATATTATTTAAGTCTTTAACTATATTATCAATATTGGTATTACTGCGTGGTATCATCAACATCATCATTATCATTATCATCATTATTCAATTGATTGAGTTTTTTTATTAGTTTATTTTTTTTTTTTTATTTGTAGACTTTTGGTACGCAATGAATGTACTCAGAAGGATCGTGAAAATATGCAATAAATTTTCAATATTCTTTATTTTCAGTCGTACAGAGTCAAGTTGGTTGGTTTGCTTAAATTATTATAGTTCGTTTTGTATAAGTATCAATTGTTGGTTTGTGTAGATATACCTATTTATATTGAATATTAAAAGTAGTTGGTAACATCTATGGATGTTAATAAGGAATTTTTGTGTCCAAATAACATGAATTGATGTGTCTGCTACATCTGAAATTTTTATTTTTATTTTTTAAATATTTTCCATTTAAAGCAAGATGTGTTTTTTGGTTTTGTCATGGTAAAAATTAAAATTAAAGGGAAAATAAAAAAAAAAAAATTAAAATAAAGAAAATAAATTGGTATGAGAAAAACTTTAAAAAAATAAATCAGGAAAAAAAACCGTCTTACATTCTTTAAATCCAATAATGTACAACTAGAGTGCAGTCTGATATAGCACCAGCAGATCAGGTTTAACTTCTCAATAATAATAATAATATAGAATAGCAGAGTTTGTCAATCTCTTTTATCTTACGAGTCGAGTACAAAACACTGAAGAAGTCTGCAAGTAGTAGACGAAATACGCGTATCTGTATGATAAGCATATCAGTAAAATTAAAAGGAAAATATTCGACTATTTTTACTGTTATATTAAAATGGTTTTTTTAATATTCAAAAGTATTTTGAAAAGTGTTGAGTGATTAGATGACTATCGGAGTTGGCTTCCAACAATATTATCAGTTATTATCATCCACCTTCCCTGTAGTCCAATTCAGTGTTTAAAACTATCTTCTATGATTTCAATAAACGATAAACAATTGAATCCAAAGGAGGTATTTTAAATAATGATGAATGATGATTTCATTGAACGAAAAGGGTAGTTGCATAATAATCTATGACCATGATAATCGAAGTACACTATTTCATCTATGCACTGTTTATTTGTGCGTCTGTGCATTTTTTAATCTGTACACTGTTTCCCAGTGCTATTTACATTTTTCATACATTCTCATCCATGCACTGTTTCATCTGTTCACTGTTCATCTGTTCATCTGTGCAATATTTCATCCGTGCACTGTTTTGCAGTATTATTTATATTCTCAAACTTGATAATTTATAGTCAGTTAAAAATCTAGCTATTTTTAATATAATTATTGAAACAGTCTCTCTATAAAAACTCTAATAAATAATCCTTAATTTTGTTGTTATTCAATTCAATTCAATTGAATCCATTTATGAGCTTCAACATACTTATTTTTTTAAAAATATGTACACATTGTGTTTTTGCAAAGCTCAGAGATACGCTCTTTATAGCTCAAAAATTTTAAATTTTAAATAAATGGTATATTACGGATATTAATATTAAGTATTTAAAGAAAAATAAGAGGGATAAAAAGCGATGAGAAATGTTGCTGAACATTTTCGATATTTTGTAAGGTAATTTTTAAAACTAGCTCTAAAAGTGTATATGTTTATGACGAATTTGTTGTGACTATTAATTTAACAAAAATTGTCACTATCCCAGTGCCAAAAAACCTTACAAAATGTCAAAAAAGGATTTTGTGATTATTTTTTGGTCATTATCGCCTTACAAAATGCCACTCCAGGATAATAAGAATGATTCAATAATGATTTTGTATGTCAACATTTCATTTCTATGTATTTTAGCGCAAGCAATCCATACTGGAACTCCATATGTTGAAAAAATGGTTTAGTACGACTATTTTATTATCTAATGATATAGAAATGACCTCCAACTTATAAATGGGCATAATGTTTCGATGATTGTAAGGGTTAGTAAGTAAGTCCACAAACCGCAATGCAGAAATAAAAATCCAAAAAAAAATTCATAAAATTGTGGCAAGATTAATACTGGAAAAATGAGATATAATTTGTTTTGTATCCAAACAGCGGCTACGCATAAAAAAGATTTAGGTAAATATTCGGGAAAAAATGAAATGAGTACCTATGAATATTTATATTTCATGTAATACATTCAAAATGAAGAAACCCCGTTGGGGTTTTGACTGGCGAGATTCATAAGACGATTTGTGGTTTGGGACGATTTTATATAACGATTGATTGAGATAGAGCTGTTTTCTATTAAAGTATTGTCGTGAGTGTAAACGTTATACAAAACAGAACTTAATACCTTCTAGTACACCTGCTGCTATACATATATATTTTCATGTTGTGATTATCAGGTTTTGTATATTGAGCTCTGCCATTGATTTTAAAATAATCATAATTACATTTAAACCTTTTTGTTTGGCGAAATTTTATTTCTCATTGTTTATGATTTTAAGTAATTCCAAATTTGTAGTCCATTAGGAGAACCCATCTACTTGAATTATTTGAATTATATTAAATTTTGCAATATCTATGACTATAAAAACTGTATTTAAATTTAGAAATAGCTTACAAATTAATCAAAGTATTTTAGCATGAACAGACCTAAAAAATTATGAATAAATGTTTATTGCAAATTACAACAACAACAATTGTTTGTTTATATCATTTTTTTAACTAAACATTTTGTTCCATGTTGGATACTACTTTTTAAAAATTTGTTTTATTAAAACTTATATAAACTGCCCAAGATAAAAATAATAAGCGCTAGATAAAATATTTTTAAACAGTCTTCTGATGATGGTGCAATGGTGCAATAACAGAAATAGGTTAAGAATTTAATAAAAATTAAATTAGTGCAATAAACATAGAACTAATTTTTATCTTGAAAATGTAATGCCTTTTAAGCCATAATTTTTCCAATGATTGAGAATCTATGTTTTATTATATTAAGAATTTTTCATCATGAATCGCCAGACGGAAATAATTAAATTGAATTTAATGTAAAATTAATGAGAAATTGCATCTTGTCTCTGGAAATTTTCAAAGCCTTTATAACTGAACTAAACTAGAAAAACGGTATTGAATAAGTTATTTTTAATAATATTTTTAAAACTGTATGACTTACATTTAAAACTCTCAAAGGAGATCAAAATATCATTTGTTTTAATGTAATTCTATTCAAAGGACTACTTTTGATTCAATAAATTTTAAGAAGAAGAAAACACTCTTTTTTTTTTTTTTTTTTTTTTTTAGTCTAGTTATGATTCAATTTTCTTTCCTCATGTTAACCATTTAAAAAAAAAAAACCAAATAAATGTCCTTTTTGAAAAATATTTTCAAAAAATATTATGTAGTAGTACTAAATATCACTCAAAGCTTAAAAATGGATGAACAAAAAACAAAAATGACCAAAAATAGAAAAAAAAAAAAAATAAAAAAAAACAGTCAACTTGAACCCTTATAAATAATAAAAGGATAATATGAAATTTAAACAACTTCCTTTATTATATTGTTGTCCTTTTTTATTTTCCTGTTTTTTGATTTTATTAAATAAAAGACAAAAGAAAGCAAATAAAATAAATAAACCGAAACCTTTAGAGTTTTTCTTTTTTTCTTTTGGTTGACTATGCGAACTACTACTGTTCTACTACCATTAAATTGGCTCGATTTGTTCAAAACCTCAAAGAACAGCACAACAACAACAACAAAAAAAATATAAAGATAATATAGGAACCATTAAAAAACAGAAAAAAAAATTAAATGTGAAAATCTTGAGTTTATTTTTTAATAAAAGAAAATGACATAACAAAAAAAAAAAAAATTAAAACATATAAAAGAAAAATTGCAAAATTCACTGTCAGCTCTAGGATGTTGTTACATATATTTAGAATGTCCTGGGGAGAAAAATAGGTTTTGCAGTGACTCAAAAAACATTTCGCAGCATTTTTAGCAATGTCAAAGGTATGTCCATACCATATAATTTTATTGTTGACCTGCATGAAAACGTTGTTGACCTGAAAACGTACAACCCCGAATAATAGGTGGGGTTAAATGAAGTAGTTTTGCGTTTGCCACTTGACCGCTTTGAATTTTGGCGGTGTTAAACTCAACTCCATTACTTTTTCCCCAGTCGAAAATGTTGGCTATGGTAAGCGTGGTGACCATCATGCTACATTTCGTATCACTAACTGGTATTGTAGCATGTGATTTTCAAAGAAGATGTAAGAAAAATCGAAGGACGGAAGGACGAAGGAGGATCAAAGGATTATACTAGAGTGCTATCGTTTGCAAAACTATGCATAAGATTGAAAGTTGATTGGATATTGCGATAAATATCAAAAAGAGAGTTAGCGGAGAACTGATCCTTGTAGAACACCAGCGATATCATAATGTTTGCTGGATATGAATTTTTTAAATTATTCACGAATCGAAGATTCGATAGGAAATTTTCAATATATCTTATAAAAAATCGAACCCAGGACTAATATTTGGGCATTTGCATAAAAGAGGGCAATCTCAGACTCCATCAAAGGCTTTTGAAATATCCAGGGCTGCAGCAGTAAATTAACCATAGTTGTGAATGCTAATGTTCATCTTTTCGCTAAGGTAAGTCATTAGATCGCCAGTGGAGGGTTGTGATCTAAAACCAGACATTGTCTATCACTAATGATATCTTTGTTCAAGATACTTCATTAGTCTTTTGTTTTTATTTTTTTTATTTTATTTTATATTTTTATTTTTTTTATTTTTCTAAGTGCTACAGACCTTGAAGTTTCTTGTCGGGACAAAATATTGTTCTCCATTGACTGCGGTTACTAGACGAGATTCATCTCCGTCTATATAATTCATCTGCTCAACGCAAATGTGTCTCCGTCAACGTCGTGTTCTTTGGCAGAAACTGGAGTACCTAGCTATAACTAATATAAACATATTATTAAAGAAAACTTGTTGTTAACTTCAAATAAATAATTCTAATCAATGATACTCCACTGAAAATATTCTTCTAAAGAAATAATAAATAACAATAACAAAATGAAAATAACAACAACAAAGAAAATTGTTAAACTTATAAATAAAAATGAAAATAGGACAAAAATGTCCTTATTAACTGTGGGAATATATATAAAAAAAAAAATAATAACGGCAAAAACAGTGAAAAAAAATAATAACAATAAACAATAACTGCAAAAAAAAAAATTAAAATAAACCAAAAATTAAAAACAAAAAAAAAGGAAATAATTTTTTATGGACACATTTTTACTGAACTATGGATGTGATTTTTTATTTTTCGCGCTCACTAGTTCTTTTATAAGGGGATTTAGGACCACCAAAAAAATTTGAAATAAAACAAAAGGAGAAAAAAAATAAAATTGCGAACGCCTTTAACCTAAATACAAATTTTGTGATTTCTTTTTTTTTGTTTTTCTTCGTTAGAGAATTGAATTAATACGCCGCCAATGAAAATGAAAAGGATATAAGAAGGGATCTATATATAACGTGCCATTGAATTTATTTCTGGGATTTTTGTATTTTTCTTTTTATTTTCTTGCTATTGTTCTCTAAAGATTGTAATTTTTTTGTTGTTGTAATTTTTTATCATATCATAAGACATTTATTTAAGTGTCCTTAAATATAGAAGCAAAAAAAAAAAATAAAATAAAATAAAACACAACTACTGTAATTTCAATTTCTAGTTTTTATTTATTATTTTTATTTTTTTTTTTATTTTCATATTAAAGGACATTTATTCAGATCAAACTAATTTTCAGAAAAATATATTTAAGTGAAGATCTAAGATTAAATTTTATTTTTAGGATTTTTACTATTCACATATCATAAGATTATTTGTTTTATTTTTTTGTTTTAATATCCTTTAAGTAATTTAGCTTAAATTATATGGCTTTTAATTGAGGCATTTTTGAAAAATTTTATGAAGATTTGAAAATTCTAAAAATATACTTAAAAAAAAAAGTTTTAATAAAGAAAAGACATTCAATCTATGGTTGAATGAAAACTATACTTAAATTGCTTTGTTTTTTTGAACATTAAATCTAAAATAAATTAAGGAATCAAGAAAAGTTTTCGTAATTGAGCGTATTTGACTTCTGTACTGGGCACTTAGTAATTTTTTGTGTTAATTTTTTTTTAAAAATAATTTACGGAGATAATACCATTATTATATTTAATCTGTGAATTGAATAAAGCAACGGTACAAATATCTGAACTATTAAATGATACATATTATAAAGGAGACGTAGCGAAAACAAATATTTTTCACACATTTTTAATTTTCAATAAGAAATTTCAATTTAAAATTTTACCCCATTTCATTAATATACAAAAATTTTTATTTATCAAATTGCAGCAACCGGAATTTGCAAATTGAGATAAATCAATGAAAATATAATATTTAGTATTATAAATTGAAATAACGCAAAAACATTATAATAAAATACTTAGTGTAAAATTTTTTTTTTATCAAAGTTCTATTTTTTACTTGAAAATTTAGTTAATTTTCTTAAAATCATAGTCAATTTTTGAAATATAAAAGTCCAGCAAGTCTAGTAATTTATTTTAGTCTGAGGGCCAGTAGGTTTGTTGGCCGGTAGATACAAAGCTCAAATTTAAATCTTGCAAGGTCATTAGCAATTTTTTGCCTTTTTGTGTAGTTACTCTTGATCCCCATTGAGTATGTTTCGAATTGTAGTCACCAACCGTTAAAAATCTATTACCAAGAGTTTTAAAGTAATCGCAGAAGTTTGATTTGTTGGTGTTGTGTTTTGGTGGACAATATTGGAGCAGATATTGATAGGGGTCCATTCCAATCATCTACCACTATACTTGTAGCCTGCAGATGTTCTTTTTGAGTTTGTTCAATTTCGTAATGTTTTATCGTGCTTTTAATGAGTATTGAGGAGCCACCATGAGCAGTATTATCTGGATGTCTGGTGTGATAAACTGTATATTTTTTAATATTGACTTGGAAAAATATTTAACCATAAAAACAACTAAGCAATTAAAAAGATGCTGGTGAGTTAATATAAATGTATATAAAAAATAGTAAAATCATCGGCTAGAGGCTCACTATACTAGCCACTATAAAAATATCTAATTTAATATATGAATTCATTAAACCTATCAAAAGTCGAGTACTGAGCACTATTCGCAAAATATTTTTAACAATTCCCTAATTATGAATTTATTGTGAGTTTCGGATTCAAATTTTAATGACACTTTCGACAAACATTTCAAATATTTTTTTATTAATTTCCGTTATATTTAACGTGTTTTAAAAATTAATTTTTTTAGCAAAACATTTTTCAGCGAATACTTCTTTCATAGAAGCAAATTGTTAATTATCTTCTAACCTATTTTACAGTGTAGAGGTAGGAAGTATTTTGTTTTAGAATAACTATAAATACTTGCCAGAAATTATATAGGATAATTCTGCTAGGCTGACAACATAAAAAGCACCACAAACAAATAACATAAAGTGAATTAAAATAATCATCAATTGCAATCATCTTGGATGTGAACATATTCGTATATGGATAACACTAATAAAGTGTAATTCATTGTGAATCATATATTTGTGTTTGAATAATTAATTGTATAAAATATCAGAATACCTTACTCAGGATACAATAAATATCTAGGGTCCATTCCAACCAGCAAAAAATTTTATATGTTCAAAATGTTCTCTAATAAATGCTTCTAGCATGATTTTGATTTTGACTATGTTATACACAGTACACCGATACCAATTTTGTAACAATAATAAGCCATAAATAAGCCGAAAGCCCAAGTAGTTAGAGCTTACAATTAAATTTATTGCAATTTAAATTATAATAAATGTAAATATTAATAAATAAATAAAAAAATAAATATCACTTTGCTTTTATATGTGAATCAGAGCTTATATACAATAAAATACTAGATTGATCATCATTATTGTACATAACTTCTAATCCATATAATTTCAAAACTAAACAGATCAAATACAGCTAATATGAAAATAACTTACAATTAGAATACTTTATAGAATCTATTTCAAAGAATTTAATTCTATCCAATTGAATTCAAATTCTCTATGGAATGAAAATACTCATATTCTTCTTTTTGATCACAATTATTTCTTCTATACTTATTTAAAATCTTAAGAGACACTATAATTAAAGTGTTACACATTAATATCAAAATGGAATAAAATCTTTATTATTGATAGCCACATCATCAAAATTTTTATGTTTCTATTTGACCTATTTTGTATCTTCAATGATTGAAATCGAAAAAAAAACTATTCTCTATCTCTTCTTCCTTATAATAACTATCTTTTTTATACAAAAAATTATTTCAACCTCCTATAATGTCTATCAAAATCCATATTTCCAAACATAACAAACAAACAAAAAAAATAAAATAAAAAATAAAAAACACAAAATTGTTACAGAAAAATATGAAATTGATGTGATAGCCAATTTTTCAATTATTGAAATCCTAGCAAATCCTATCAGAAAATCTGTTAAGGATATACTCGTACATATACTCTCTTATTTATTCTCTATTTTTTTTTTTATCTTATGTGAAGAAAGTTTCCAGAGTGTGTTATTGATTTCGGGTTATGTTTATAATTACTAAAGTTTGTACAGGGTCATTATTTTGAGATTTAACGTTTTAATTTTACTGGTTCTTGCTATGTTTTGTTTGTTTTTATGTGTAGCCGTATTGTGTTCTTACAGGCTCTAGTTAGTTCTAAATTACTGCATTCACCTTATAAATAATATAATTTATACAAAAAATGTATAATTTAGTAATTTAGTTAATTTAGTTAAAGAAAAAATTCCATTTAGGAGAGATATCATCACCTTTTTGATATTTACTAGTGGACCCTTGTGCAACTGCACAGTAGTGGTTTAATTTTTAAAATTGTTTGTTGACAACATCATTATTGATTTCATATAATAATATACACCCGCTCCTGACGTTCAATTTATCATTCAATTTTCTGACATTTATATTGTAATCTCAGTCACTCATTTGAGAAAGAAAGATAAATTCAAAAAGTTGGAATGAAAAGTTTAATGTCAAAAATATGGCTGGAAAAATTATTTTATTCTTGGAAATTTTTTAATATTTCAATTTTTCATTTGAGCGCTTTACTGTATTACTTGCTGGCAGTTGAAATTGCTGTACAATACAGTAATTACTATACATCTAGCATCACTGTCAGTGGTCAGAAAAAATTTGCTATAAAGCAATTATTTCCAATTTAAAATTGAGAAGCTTGGAAATATTAAAAAAATTTACGTTTTTAATGGCTTGACTTTGACAGAAAGTTCGTTCTTAGAATGAAATATTTTAGTAAGCGAGAGTATCCGACAGTTGTTAAAATATTTTTTTAATAATAATTTTTCTTTTTCATAATTCTCTTTATAATGTGGTTAAAGGCAAAACAAAAACTTTTTTGAATATACTCGTATGCGAATGTGTACAGAAAAGAAAATATTGAAACGCAGGAATAGAAAATAAACTAGAAAATCAGCGGCAACAGTTTTGCAAAATTCAATGAACAGACGACGATGGCAAAGAAAAAAATAAAAATTGTAGCAAATGGAGATGAGAATTTGAAATTTAAAAAAAAAAAAACAGAAAAAATATTAAAAAATTGAAAAAATGGTAAGTTGGTTTTGTGATGTCTTTAGCAAACCACCGTGAAAAATTTTTTTACAATTTAAAAAACAAAAATAGAAATAGAAGATTTTTTACTACCGATTTTGTATTTTTTTTCTCTTTAGTTCTATTAGAAAGTGAGGGTGAAAAGAAAAATTGTAAGCTTAAATTCAATGTTCAAGAAAAAAAAATATAATAATAATAAAAGTCGAATATGAAATTGAGATAGAATATTGGTGGTGTTCTTAAGGTATATTTGAAAATCTTTATAGTTGATATGCTTTCAGTATGTGACAGGATACAAAATATCTATTTTTATTTTTTTTTTTTTTTTTTTTTGGTAAATGGCTTATGTCACTTTCAGATTTTTATTTGAAAATGTTTAAAAAAAAATTTTTTGTTTATTTTTTCAGCAAGTAGATTTCATCTAAATAGATTTCTTCTTGTAATATGGTAGGTAAAGATATAAAATCTAAAAAAAAATAAAAATTGTTAAGAAAAGTAACTGTTTAATAAATTTTCGCAAAAATTAGGGCATTATTTTAATTGTGTTCGTCAATGTATTCTGGCTTTACAAACCCAAGCTATATCTGAAAACTAATCATTTATTCATTGTCCATATTGCAGAACAAAAGTTAATGGGTCTGATTGTTGTAAATGTACGGCGACGCATGAATCTTTTGTATTCACTTAACTTCAAATTGGTATTGTACAAAACGCGTGAATATTCTATTTTCGAACCGTTGTATAACAAAATGTCAATAACATTTATTTCGAACATATCAGAAAATTTGCATTATTTCAAAGCTGATTAAAAAAATTATTATAAAACATTTTTGTTTTAAAATTAATTAAAAAAATATTAATGGTATATTTGGAGGACGGCATAAAGGGCTAAAAAGCCTACATGCCGGCTCTGACATATTAGGGCCACCTCCATAGGGGAAAAAAAAAAAAAATGGTATATTTTGTTGAGAATGAGCAAATTAATAATAGAAGATTTGTTAGGCACCAAAGGCAGGGAAATTATCACGATATGTTATCAGGGTCAGCCAGAGCCAAATGCAAATTAAGGAATATTTATATCCATATTTCGATATTTTCGAAATGGACGATAAGAAAATCAATTAATCAATTTTTGGAAAATTTTGAATATTTCATATGTACTTTTAATTTTACGAACAAATTTCGTCTGAATAAATCTGCTTTCGATCAAAACAAATTCAGGAACATATACCGACACAAACTAAATCATCATCTTTAACACCTAAAATTAAACCTTGTGAGATTTTTCGCTCAATCTAGTTGTCAGCAGTCTGTTGCAAATCACAATCATATAAACATAGCTATAGATCAACCTTCTCACAAATATTGTCATCAATGCTGAATACGCGACAGAGGCAACATTATGTTCAACATTCATAAAATTATTTTTTAATTACATTTTTCAACCCAAATGAACAAGAACATAACAAAAAATATATATATATATATATTTTCCCAATATTTTGTTGTTGTAAATTGTTTAAACGCAAACTAATCTTCACATTTCATCAGTACAAAGAAAACTGTCGCCGTACATTTTGAACAATATCAAAAATATATTCTCGTTTAATTTCGAAAATTACGTAAAATATTTTTACGTTTGCCACACGTTTACAACAATACCAATTCATGGCGTTTCGATTGCGTTTACGCTTACTACAATAAGGCCCATGATACAATTCCAGTGTAGTTTTAAAAAAATATTATTGTGGCGTCGTTTTATTGCGGCGTTATTTCATGCCGGCTATAATACTATCAATGAAATATTAACTAATATGATAGTAAGCTATCGGGGTTCAGTGTTTTCCCTATTTATTTTAGAGAGGGTTCTAAAGTTGATTAAAATATTTTTTCGAAGTTAGTGTTTGAAAAATTCTGGAAAATATGAAAAATTGTAGATACTTTTCGAAATCAAAGAACACTATGTAATACTTACTTTGCAACTATTAAATTGCATTTGAACAATGAACAATAACGACAATAAAATGAGACTCTTAAGTTAAAAAAACAAAACAAAATACGGTAAAATTTAAAATAAAATAAAACTTACCATAAAATATTTTGACAATAAATTTAAAAAAAAAAAAAAAAAATTGCAAGCAATGAAACGACATTATTTTTCTCTCCTCTTCCTTTTAATTTTCCACCTATTCACTCCTTATTTTTTACAATTTCTCTTTAACCAATCCATATTCATCGTAAATGCAACAATACTAATAATTCGTCTTTCATAATATTCAACAGATTCAAAATTGTTGCGGCATCACAAAAAATATATATTTATGTGAACAGTCAAGCAATTAAGAAAAAAAATGTTTACTCAAAAATTCAGATAAACCAAAATCCTCTTCAATTCAATTTCAAATTCTAAATGAATCCTTATTAACGCTTTATTAAGCACAGAATTAAACAAAACAAAACAAAAAAATAAACAAAAACAGAACAAAAAATTCAATTGAAGACAATACGATCATCCTATAAAAAAGCAAATCGAATACAGAGAAAAGACCTTTAAAAAAAGATTTATTTGGATACTCTTGAATTTTAGACTTACCACCATTGAGTTCTGTTTACGATGCAATTCTTTTCAACTCTGCACATTTTTATTTTGAAGAGTTCAGAATGAAAATTTATGAATGAAACAAAAAAAAAAAAAAATAATAAAAAAATAATAAAAAAAATGATGCAGATGCTGAATAGCTTTACTCATAAAATTAACCGATGATAATTTTTTGTTAAACAACAAGTCAAAAAAAAAAAAAAACAAAAACAAAAAATAATAATTTCTTCAATTCTTGAATGAAAATGCAAGTGGATGTGCGTGTCAAAACTATTCAAAATGCATAGACATGATGGGTGGCCGCACCCTATATTTTTTATTTTATTTTCTTAACAAAAACAAAAACAGTCTCAAATAAATCAAAAATAAAATTAAGAAAAATATACAAAAATTCAATAAACACGATTCTTATTTTTTAGGATAGGCTTTTTACAATGCATCTATTCCTAAAAAATAAAACAAAACAAAAAACTGGAAACAAAAGAATTGATGTAAAGGAAATGATTCTGTCAATATGGGATTTCAAAATCTTATTGAAGGGTGTTTTTCTGTATAGTTAAATTGAATTTGAGTATTTTATAATAATAAAAAACAAAAAAAAAAAAAAAAAATATTTATAGGTAAATCTATAGATTGCACTTGCACTTTTTAATTGAAATCGAGTGTCGTGCTGTACTGTGTCTAAATTAATTTAAAATATTAAATAAAAATAGGAAAATATAAACAGGAAATAATAATTTCTTGGAAAGAAAAAAACAAAAATAATAGACTCAGTGAATTAGTATGTGAATGTTGGGCTTTAATTTAGCTTTATGGTATACGTTCGATGCCACTGACGATGCCACAATTGCACTATCGTCAATAGTAGATTATTCTTGAATGCCTTGATGAGAGTGTGTCATCAAATTGAAATTTTAAACTATTTGCCTAAATCATAAAAGGAAAGATACTCCATGTTTGGTTTCAAAGGTTATAACCAAAAAAAAAAACATTTTTCTTAACCCCATTTATTTTTCAATCATTTCTTGATCTTTATTCATAATAATAATAATTTAGTTGTGTGAAATAAACCAAAATATACAAAATAATGAATATATTATATTAAAACATGTAACACAATAATTAACCCAATTAACAGGATTTATTTTGTCTGAAAGCTTTTGAAGCAGTTTTCCATGGAAAATGACCATTTATTTAAGCATTTTTGATCAAAATATTTTCATTCTTTACGTATGTATGCCTGTTTGGAAACATACATGACAACGTTTTGGTAGGTATATATGCGGTAAAATAGCTCTTTCGCAAGAGTTACGGAACAATATGGTACTTGCACATTGAACGTTTGGCTAAAAGAACGATACACACAATCTTCTTTAAGTTTTAATAATGTAAGTCTTGCAATATTATTCTACCGTATACATAATATGTATGCATGCATTTTGGATAAAGATTTCAAATAAGTGAATTGGAATTTGATTGAACGTAAAGTTTTTCTCAGGGCAGAATAGTAAGATAAATTTTAATCAAACCGGTTGATCCGTAGAACCCCATCATTTTAGTACCTTCACTACGATAGGTTATATTGCAGTTTTACTTCTTTTATTTTCTATTGGGCCATTTTGATGTTTTGCATGTTATTATAACATCTTGTTTATGCTTGCATTTGCTTATTAACACCAATCCCGATCCCGTTTAACTTTTGTCAGAGGCTTTGGATGTT
Source organism: Argyra leucocephala (assembly GCA_963942445.1). Classification (NCBI taxonomy): domain Eukaryota; kingdom Metazoa; phylum Arthropoda; class Insecta; order Diptera; family Dolichopodidae; genus Argyra; species Argyra leucocephala. Next base: position 1,958,175 of record OZ012679.1, read on the forward strand.
CCTATCTAAAGTCAATGGCAATAGTAATTAACAATACCATTTATACTTACAGTGTCGAGTTGCATCTAAACTATTCTACAAATATAAATATTTCCACCCAAATTCTCTTAATTTTCCTATATTTAAATCTGGCAAACAGCATTAACAAAATTGTTCTGGCAGCGAACGTTTTAAGAATTATGTTTTAATAATAGCGGTTCTATTTGAAAAGAAAGCCTAAATTTATATTTTCTATAGTTATATCAGGGTAAAATTTTATATCAAATTATCAAGTTATTTAGTTAAATCTGTACAGGTAATACTTGATAGTTTCGATCTTGTAACTGGCTCGATTGGCGGAAAATATTCGTTTGTTTTTCTATAGTAATATTATAATTACATATCATACAGTGATGAATCTAGGAGTACCGTATAACTGTAAGAGACACATTTACCTCCAAAAAATAAATTCTTGAGCTATCAGTTTCGGAAATTTATTTACAGTTATATATTTTCACTAATAAGAAACATAATTTTAAAGCAGGTGATCTCGAAAAAGGCAGTTATTATAATACTTACAATTTGAAAAAATTCAAAATGCATTTTATTTTTTAATTACCTTGCATAATTCTTGCCTTAACCCTTTTTAAACATTTTTCATTTTGATTATTGATCTGACACTGGTGAATAATAAGAAATAATTTTCTTTTTTATGTTCTGTCAAAAGGATAGTTGTGTAATTAACGAAATTTAATTATTTATTTTGAAATACTTAACATTGTTTGACTTTTTACAACAAAAATTTACTTTTTTATGACACTCATCGCATCTGTATTCTATTCACAAACATATCAACAAACATATAGTTTAATTTCTTAATACATATAGTTTAATTTTTGCATTTTCTCTAGTTACCTAAATTGTTTTTATCTAAAAATTTTAAGCATTCTTGTAATTCAGTCATGTCTAGGTAATATCATGGTACTAAAATCACACATTTTCTATGGTAGTAGGTTAACGGAGCGCTTCAGGTTCAGCATAGGCCAGATTTGCTCGAAGATGTTGCAGTCTGGTCTTAATTGGCCATCTTAAATTCGGAGCTTTGATTGTTTTATTCTTTATTACAAACTTATATTCTGATTACAACGAATGGGGGGTATAACAACGAATGGGTGGTACGATGTAATGAATATCATTTTAAATTTTATTATTTTAATGTATTAGTTACAATGTATATCACGTTTATTTTTCATTGTGTCACATTTTTACAAGTAGAAATGTGTATCTTTCGTTCGAAATAACTCTAAGTATATTAGTGTCATTACCGTCATTCCATTTGCATATAAAAATACCGCATCTCTGTCTCACGTTTGTTTTTTTTCTTACTCATATGACATAAAAGAGTTGTAGAAGTTTGAGAGAAGTTTGAGTTGGAGAGTTTGTTATTGAATCTACCTACAACTCCTGATTTCTACTTTTATTGATTTTATAACTTATTACAATATGTTATTAATATATCTGTGAGTTATAATGTTAAATATGTAATAATATATTTAAATGCATCCGTAAGGATGAAATTTTTAATTTCAGAATTGAATTGAAAAATCTAAAAGTAATTTTAATGTTAAATGTAATTTATTAACACTTCAAAGTACATATTATTTGATTTAATTCGACTTTAATATGTATACATATATATAAAACTATCTTCTCATACTAAAATCTATATATGAAACATTAATTTTTTAAATTCCCTAATTCATTACAAAAATTGAATATCAAATCCTTATCGGCGTAATTTAATTAGACATGCTCTTAGAGTATAGCACGTGTAAATTTCATATCATTTATACCCATAAATTTTTCATAATATTCATATACAAAAGGATATTATTATCATCATCTTTAGGATCGTTTTTATAAAGATGTATATATCTATATCTATATATATATATATATAATGTATTATTTATTTATTTATTTGCAGAAACACTTTCATTATTATTATTAAAGGTTGTTTTTCTTATTTGATGATTTTTTTTTTTTGTTATTTTGCTCCTTTGATTACATTACCCACCAATGAATTCAATATCCATATTCAAGATAACCAACCCAATCCATTTGAAATAAAGAAATCTTATAAAAGTACTGGCGATTTTATACAAAAAAAAAAAAATAAGAAAAATTTCAAGGTTTTTGGATAATTAATGATTTTAGTTTTGTTTATTTTGTTTTTGTTTTTTTTTTATCTTAGTTTACTTAAGAAATTTTCCCCTACCTCTATTTAAGTAGAATGAATGATTCTGAAACTTAAGAGCTAATCATTTTAACCCATGTATGTATTATGAAACAAAAAAGAAAAATAAATAACAGAAAATAAATATATTTAGAACAGTAGAACTTCTCTATAAAGAATACTAGGGTTCAATAATGATATTTTTATGAGTTTTCGGATATTTTTGTTAACAAGCTTTACTTGTACCAGCTCACTAACTGCATAATAAACTTTCAATTATTAACATCAACCCAATTTGATACATTTCATATTATGAAACTATTTTTTTACTCACTTTTTGAAAGTTAAATTGTTTCTATTTGATAAATAATGGTTTTGGGATCGAATTATAATTTCTCAAAAATTCTATCAAATTCGTAATTTTGTTCTTCTTTATTTTATTTAAACTTTAAACTAATCCAATTATTAAGTTTTGAAACTGGGGGGTCTAATGGGGTGGTAATGCATTTTATGGTCGTTTTTTCCATGCTGATGACACTTTTACCTTCTTCTACCTTAATTTTTTTTACTCTCACATAACAGAACAGCGACATAACAAAATCGGAAATAAATTATATTGAAATCCGCTCTATGCGCCACGGATAGGGTTACAGGACAATGATGATGGTGAAAACTAGCCAATGTTCAAGGTTTACTTATAATATCCTAATATACGAAGATTGTTTATTTTTTCAAAAAATGTCAACTTCGTGCTACAATATTTTCACAATGTCACCAGTACTTATCATCATCAAATGAATGTTAAAAATATTTGTTAAACGCTTTTTTTTACTAGATAATAATCCAATATATATATATATAGTTTTCCACATTTAAATTAGTAGATATACCACAAAAAAAATTCTACAGAAAAAGCTATTGTATGTGATTGTGTATTCCAAATCTCTGTGTAAAAAGCAGTTAGGGTGTTCATCCCATAGACTTGGAATTATATAAAAAAAAAAAAATCTAATAGACCAACCAATATAACGATTTCTATACAAAGAATTAAAACAAAATAAGGAAGCTTTCAAATGTCCTTTTCGTCCTGAAAATATAATTGCGCCATATGTATTTGTGGAAAACTGCAAACACCAGGTATACTTAAGATATTTAGACAAACGTGGATACAACATTTACTTTAGAAGAGCCATAATGTTTATAAAATAAGTAAATCTAAATTTTAATGAATAATTGCATAACAGTAAATGTCCAATAATGGACTAATAATGAATATTTATAGATAATTAATTTTCAAACTGTAAATAATAATATTAAAAATTTGATGATTAAATAAACTGGAAGTTAATCGCAGAAGTCTATTAGAATAGACTTTTTTCTACTATTAATCGTGCAAGTCCCTTGCGTGTACAGTTTTACCATCATTAGACTTTTATCTTCAATAGACTTTTGCAACACCAAAACACGCTTTTTTGATAAACATTTTTAAAGTCGATTCTGTTGAATATTAGCAGACTTCTGCCATTGACCCTAAAGCTGACATGCTTAATAAATTTCTACGAAATTTGTACAAATAAAAAAACGTAATTATTTCTATGAATTAAATTTTTTTTATACCTTTCTAATAATAAAACTTTACTGTAAACATAATATACCTATACACAGTAATGTACAAATACAGATAAATCTATTCAAGTGATGAGGTTATATAAACATAATTATTAATGAGTTTACAATATATCTTTAGCATCAATTTTCCCAAGCAAAAAAAAAAAACAAAAAAAAACGATTTCTTATAAAAATCAGTTTAGAAAATTATTTTTGGCGGCAACCTTATTGCTTTCATTTTCACAAAAAAATTGCATTCATTTTATTTTCTAACTATAGTAGTACAATATTAGGTATCCTTAAATAAAAATATATATGTATATTATATAGTTATACTCTTTTCAATTTAATCCAAAATTTATTTTTCATTTGGTTGATCGGGGGGGGGAGGGGTGGTAGAATGATTTTCTATTTAGATACAATTTCAATTAATCATCGCCGAAAAAAGTTAACTAAGCAATAAATTATCCCCTTTGGCCGTTACGGTTAAAATTGTGAACATTAAATTGATAACCTGCAGCCTGATAATTTTTATACAATATAATAATTTGAATTGTTTATGTTGTGCTTGTTTTTCTTATTATTATTATTATTATTTTTATCTGTTATTCTGACTTATTTGAACTTCTTGATATTTAGATTGTTAATCATTCTCTGGAGAGAAAGAGAAGGAAATTGGTGTAATATGGTTTATGTATTTTGGGGTTTATATTTATATATATATTTTTTTGTTTCATTTGTGGTCTGAGAAAGCAAAACAAAAAAAAAAAGGATTCATTAGATAAATTACTAAAGATTAAATTTTATTATATATACATGTACGTATTATATATATGTATATATATATATATATAGGTATTTGATAAAAATATAACGATATGAAATGAAGAATTATGTGTTGTATACTTTTATAATAGATGGTTTGTACTCGTAATTGTGTATAGATAAAAAGAAGTACATTGAATAAAACCAAAAGTCCAAGTTAATAAATTTCATGGTAAATTAGAAATAAAGAATATGAAATAATTAAAGGATAATTTTATCCTTTCATTTTATATTTTTATTTTTATCAAGTAATAATTATTTTAAAATAAAATTTAACTTTGGGGGTTTTTGAATTTTGTGTTTAGTCAAATAATAAATTGAAAATAGTAATGTAGTGAATTGTTTGGGGGGGGGGAGGGAATTATATTTAAAATTAAAATAATTATTAACTGTTAAAATTATTAAAAGTTTTTGATTAAAGATAGAGAAAAAAAAATTAATTTTAATTATTACTATGTAGAATGAAATAAATAGAGTAGATTAATACACTCATATATTTGCTGTTGAAAATAAAACAATTTTGTTTGAAAATATGATTTTAACATTTAATCGCCTAGTTGATATAAAATTTAATGTTTTTTTTTTGTTATGATAGCTTAAAGAAGGTATTAGAAGCTGTTGAATATCTATTGTTAGATAAGAAATAATACAATTGTATAGTTAAGCGAATGGTGCTATTCGTTAGAATATGCAGGATATAAGATGCAGAATACAGTACAGTATACAGTATAGTATTCAGAATATAAAAATATAATATAAAATGTAATACAAGTATAATACAAATATAATGTACATTTTTTTTTTTTTTTTTTTTGCGTGGATTGGGGGGAATCTTCGTAGACACAATGAGCCCCGTAGCTTCCATTGTGTGCCAAATTTTTACTGACTAAACCACACCCCTCCCATTAATACTAGTCCGACGGACTAACCATTAATTTATTTCTATTTTGATTTTCTTAAAGAAAAAGTTTACGAAATTCTATCGTTTTAAATCTAGTGGCTTAGTAGTCTTTTAAGCCTTCTGACATTATTTTGATTATCTAGCAGTTGAGTGGCCTCAACGTTAACATGACCCTCCAGACGAGCTATACCTATGCTTTGTTGCATATCTTTTTATTTCATTTTCTATGCAAGGAATTTTTAGATCTCTGTGCAAATCACTGTTCCGAACATACCAGGGGGCATTTATCATGTTGCGCAAGACTTTATTTTGGAATTGTTGTATACAAAGTACATGTGTTTGTTTGGCACATCCCCATATTTGTATGCCGTACAACCATATCGGTTTGATTATCTGATTATATAACAAAATCTTGTTATGTATAGGTAATTTAGAATTACGACCTAAGAGCCAGTACATTTCTCTATATTTATTTTCAAGCTCAAATTTTTTCTTTTTAACATGCTCTTTCCATCTAAGTTTGACATCTAATGTCATTCCTAGGTATTTAGAATAGTTTTCTTGGGGTATATTGATTGAGGTAATTTAGAATTACGACCTAAGAGCCAGTACATTTCTCTATATTTATTTTCAAGCTCAAATTTTTTCTTTTTGACATGCTCTTTCAATCTAAGTTTGATATCTAATGTCATTCCTAGGTATTTAGCATTGCTTTCTTGGGGTATATTGACCCCATTCAGATTTACCAATGGTTGATTTTCTAATTTTTTATTTATAAAATTTACATGTACTGATTTTAACTCATTGAGTTTAATTTTCCATTTATTTGTCCAGAGGTATAGCTTGTCGATTGCTCTTTGCAATTTAATTGTAGCCTCGTTAATATTTGATCCTACTGCCATCAACGCAGTATCGTCAGCGAATGTAGGTACAGTTATATTTTCCATTTCTGGTAAATCATTGGTGTAGAGCAAATACAGTATGGGACCCAGAATACTACCTTGAGGCACACCCGTTTTAATATCTCTAATAGTAGAATACTCTTCGTCTTGTTTTATTCTGAATAGTCTGTTTTCTAGATATGATGACAGTATATCTACGTATTGTTTAGGTAACATATTGTTTAGTTTATTTATTAAGCCTCGATGCCATACTTTATCAAAAGCTTGGGCTACATCTAGAAATATGGTAGAACATACTTTCTTTTCCTCTAAAGCTTTTACTATTATGTCTGTTATTCTATGAATTTGATCGATTGTCGAGTGCTTAGATCTAAAGCCAAATTGATAATTTGGAATCAGATTACTATTTTCTATGATCGGTCTCATTCGAATCAATAATAGTTTTTCAAATAATTTTGATACTATTGGTAGCAATGATATTGGTCTGTAGGATTTGACCTCATTTATGGGCTTACCTAGCTTTGGTATCATAGTTATCTCTGCTATTTTCCACATATTCGGCACATACCTTATTCTTATAGCAGCGTTTATAATGCGTGTTAGCATTGTTATAGCTTTTTTCGGAAGTTCTTTCAGGACTTCCGATGTAATTAGATCAAAACCTGGAGCTTTTTTATCTCTGAGTTTTTTAATTTGTTCAACTATTTCTCTCTGTGAAAATGGTGATATGACATTTTCTTGCCAATTATTATTTTCTTCAGTGAGATGATCCGAATCTGTCTCGCCTGGACAAAAAATTTCTTCAAGATGATCTGCGAATGTTTCAGCTTTATTTTTATTATCTCAGCATCTACAATGATGTACGTTCTAAGTAAATCCTATGATGCACGTTATTTGGTTGTAATGCAGATTGCAATGGTATACAACAGAAGTGAAGTTAACTACTCGTATTAATTTGTTTTTTTTTTTTGCTAGGTCAATCAATATCTAATTATGTTTTTGAAACTATACTTATATTTATAAATAGTTTATTATCTTTGCAGTCTTGGACAATAGTTAAAGATATAAAAATACAATTTAAAACTGAGCATTGTATAAATTTATAATTATTTTATTGAGAAGTAACAATTGTCAGAAATAAAGATGTATGAGACAAACGGAAAATTAAACAAAAGACGGAAATCCAAAATACTACAAAAGCCTTACAAAAATAATAATAAAGAGGTCCTTTTAATTAATGTAGTATAACAGACAAAGTTGCTAAAATTTTTTTTGGTATTAAGTATAGGTTAAAACCATTTTTAAACCATTTTTTTTTGTATTTGAAAGAGTAGAGTAGTTTTCAAGATTCAGATCAGTGTTATTTTTTCTTTAAAGGGAACTGCTTATTTTTAAGGTCACTAATATCTGTATAACAAATAGTAGATAAGAATTTTTACTGCTTTCACTAAAACTAAACATTTTGTTTTTAAATTAAACGATGTTACTTTACTTTAAAAAAACAGAATAATACTGACAACGATCTTATTCATGTAAGCGTCAACACTTATGTTGATAATTCCATGCTTTCATTTATTTTTTAAAATTTTAATGGAACATTAGTTAAGTGTGAGTACGGACAATGCAAAAACCGTACTTGTATTGTTCTTCTACTAATATTCTAAATTACATAGTTTGGTTTACAATGTAAACGGGAGATTTATATATTGTTTTTTGAGTTCATCTTATTCTTGTTAATCAAATTCGAATATTAAGCCAATTGGCATCTTTAGTTCATCTTGTTCATCGTGTTCATGTTCATCATTTTCTAATATTAAACCTATTGGCATTATTAGTTTAATATGTTTTTCTTGGCATTTTTATTGTTCTTCCGATTCAAATAAATAAATAATAAATCATGGGTACCAAAGAAAGAAATAAATGTTGTTACTTGTATTTATTTATTTACTATCTATCAGCTGACCTGTAAATAAATTTGCTGACCAACTTCAGGTATTTTTCCCTTTCAGGATGTGGATCTTACATAATACTTGTAATTAATAAAAAATTTAAAAGCAAAACAAAAAGCGATAGCACCACTGAAGGACTTAAAAAAAAATTAATTAATAAAAAATTTTATTTTTTAAATCTATATACAAAATAATAATAATAATTTTCAACTCTCTTACTATACGAAACAATCTACATATCATATATTTGTAAAATATTTATACATATATTAATTAAATCTTTAATACTATCTATACAATATTGCACTTGTATGTTAGTTAAAATTTAAATGAAAAAAAAAAACTTATCTAAACGCTTCAAATCTGAGTGTTTTCAGATCAAACATTGCTAGATAACCCATAAGTACATATATACACTCGTACACTATTATTTTTATTCTTTAAAATTCATGTCCTGAATTTATAATGAGTCTACACCGTCTTTGTAATTTTATTTTTTGTTTGTTTTTTTAATTTTGTCATTTTTTGTTTTTATGCCGCCCCACTTTTTGTTTTTTCTGTTTTTTCTTTTCCTTTTTAAATTTATTTTCATATATGACAAAGAACAATAAAAAGAAAAAAAAAAGCATAGAAAAAAGAGCGCCATAATTTTTCTTTATTTTATTGACTTTTCCACGTGACATAAAATTTTTTTTTCTATTTTTTTGTTCTCATTATTTTTGCTTTCATTGAAATAGAATTATTAGAAAATAAAACGCCCTTTATATATTGTCAGTATGTAAGTACACATATGTATGTACGTATAACCATACCTTCACAATAGTGTTAATATTGTTATTGTTTTTGTTGTTGTTGTTGTTGTTGTAACGATTCAATTCCATATTGCGTATTTATTGTAAACTTAAAATTTTTTTATACGCAGGAAATTTATTTGAATGCACTTTGCACAAAGGACAACTTGAAATAAATGAAACAAAAACAAAAAAAAAAAACAACAACTATTTAAGTATAAAGAAAATTTTCATTTTTAATAAGGACACGCTCGTCATTATAACGTTTAATAAATAAAGGATAATATATAATATTATGAAATGTATTTAAAACCAAAACAAAAAAAAAAATGAAAAAATGAATAAAAATTTTAAAATGAAATTTTCAGAAAGCATGAAGTCCATAATAAATATAAAATAACAAAAATTATATAACGATAATTGTAAAATTTATTAATAATATGTGGAAAATTATGAAAATAATAAAAAAAAATTATGAGTTGTTCTGGTCAACTTTTATGCACTTTTATTTTTAACGTGATCGAAAAAAAATGTTTTTATTTCGAATTGTTGGATTAATTATAACTGTTCAGGATATTTTGTTTTGGTTAAGTTGAATGTGTTAGACGGAATTTGAAATAATGACAAAGGTTTTGAAAGAGGTTAGTTTAAGCATGAAAATAGTATTGTAATTAAAAATATTGCCAAATTACATTGGTCATGTTACATAACTACAAGTCCCTGACTCAAGCCCCAAGCATGACATAGGTGTTTTTGAATTTGTTTTGGAATTAAATTTTTCATTAATTATGAAATTTATAATAATAATGAAATTTTATACAATTTGTGGATAATTATAACTTGGTAATGTTACTAAAATGAAATCCAGTTGATTAGAATGGTTGATGTATCCTTAGATTGATTTTCTACAATTAATTAGTTAATATACCTGTAAATTATTAAATGAAAAAATATTCCACGAACATTACACTTTATTTAATAAAAATTTGCATTATTGCAATTAATTCATCGAAATTGAAATTTTACTTAAATTACTAATAAAAAAACAGAACAAACGGAATATCAATTTCATAACATATTTCAAAATTTTCTTATACATTTCTATTATTATGTTAGTAATAATAAAAACAAAAACGCGAGCTATAAATTTTGAAACACCTTGACTTTATTGATTTTTATGACATTTTGCAATTAACCGCATATGTGTGTGCGGTTTTTCATTTTCACTGTAGTGAAAATTTATTTTTATTTTTTTTATTTTTTTTTGTTTTTTTCCTCCTCGCTTCTTTTTTCACCAAGATATTTTCTTTCTATTTACTGAATGTACGTATATTATGTGTACTTTGCTCAATATACACATATTTGTTTATTTTTGTTATTTTTTTAATTTTATTATTTTTAATTTTTTTTTATTGTTTTTCATATTATAGTGAAAAGTAGAAATCAGATAATTTAAAATAAAATAACAACAAAAATTAAAAATACACACATACACAAAAAACAGCAAAAAAAAAAAAACAAAAACCAAAAACGATTGTCGATTTACATGGTAATTTTAAAACCGCATCAAAATAAAATTTAATGTCCTTTTTGTTTTTGCTTTTTTTTTATTTTCTTTGTTTTTTGGTTTTATTCGGAAAATTAAAGAGAAAATAATATATTATCTATGTATGTGTGTGTATATATGCTTTTGAGTGTTTAGTGTTATTAATTTATTGTTGGGATTTTTATGAGTTTTATAAGTATTGAAATAGATTTTTGACATAGTAAGTATATGTAATAGTAATGCCCTAGTTTGATATTAATGTAGGGATCAATAATAATGAAACAAAAAAACAATGCAAAGTAAGATGTTTGAAAATAAAAGAATTTAAAGTACTGGATTCGGTACAAAGGATTAAAAGTAGTATGAACATGCTTCTAAGCTTAAAATTTAACTAAAGGAGGGGGTGAATGTCATAGCTATCCGTTGTTGTAACAATCTGAGGCAAAATATGACTTCAAAATTATCATCTGTTATACTTATTTTTGAAAACTTTGCCTAACCATGTAAAATCTTAATTGAATGTTGCTAGAGTTACAAAATTATGTTTCTAAGCTTTTTTTTTATTTATTTATGTATATCAAATGAGCCCAGTTGTTGTACAAACAATACTTTTATTATTTTAACAAATAATGTACTACTAATAATTAGTATTAAAAATATATAAAATATTATAGTCTTGTATTATAGTCTACTGATTTATTTTTTTTGTATTTACCTTACTTAATCATTATGTCTTAAAACATTAAATCGATTTTAGCTTTGTTAACATATTAATTGAATGTATCCTATATGTGGGAATATGCCGTACCATGACTAATTGCGATATTAATTAAAAATTTGTTTAGTGTAACTATAAACAATAAAAACAGGACATTTACAAATTACTAGAGCTATGTTATGGGAACAAAAGATTGGCGAGAACAATGGAGTCAAATCGTAAATGTTTGATCTAGATGACAAAATTATCGGACATTGATATATTAACGCAGCTCTGTACCTTACAAGATAAAACGATAAATTTGCATAGAACTGACCTAATTTGATCTTAAAATCAATAATATTATATAAAAAATTAAATTCTAACTAATTTAACTATTACTGTTACAAATTTTTTACTATTATTATCATTTTTTATTGAATATAATTTAAATTTACACAATTATAGTAATTTACAAGCACTAGCTGCCAGGCTATCGGTTTTATCTCCTCTTATAAAAACATACAAGGATATGGAAACTGTATACATAGTTCGCATTAAATTTACTTCCACATTAACATACACTTCCAAAAAGTACAAAACAAACAACAACAAAAAAAATACTGAATAAAAATTGAAAATTGAAACAAAAAAAACAAAAAAAAAAATCCTTTAAAATTTTATTGACAATCAAATACACACGGTGTCCTTTTTACTTTTATTATTATAATTTTTTTTGCTTTTATGTAACTTATTAAATAAACGAGCTTCCAGTTAAAAGAAATATTTTAAAGAAAAAAAAATATTATTTTAAGGACATTCGTACCTTACCTTATATTTAACTAATAAAGTTTTATAACACGGTAATTGACTAATACAACAGCAGTATAGAAGAAAAATGTAGAAAAAAAAAAATTATTAGAAAAAAAAAGGGTGAAAAGTATTAGAAGAGCAACTAATACCGGTGGTGGTGCTGCTGCTGCTGTTATACTGCTATATACTACAATTCGCTACAATTATTCAGTTTTATTTTAATAATTTTGCTTTTTTCTGATTTTTAATATTTTAACATGATAAAAATAGATTTTGACTAGATGATGATGCTACATTGTGTTGATGAAAGCAGCCATCAAAACAGCATGTCAACACAATATTATAATAAATATGATGCTTGATTCAAAGAGAAACAAAAAAAAAAATAAAATAAAAATAAGAAGGAAAAGCTATAAGTATCTTAGAAATATAATAAAAGAAATTATTATCAATATTTCAGGCTATTGTAGGATGTATGTATTAATTTTGGTAAGGTTATAATTGCATATGCAAAAAAAAAAGGTTTATCTCAATGTATTTGTTGAGAAGAAAAAGCGCACTAGTTTTGTGTTGTGAAATCATTGAAAATAAGAAATTATATTTTTGTTTTGATAAATTAGATTTATATTAATTATGGAGAAACAAACTAAAATCGATTTAATAGAGATAAGAAGATGTTGAGATAGCAACATTAATATGACAACTCATTCTACAAATTTTAAGAATACTACTAAAATATTAAAACCTGATATAATGGAAAAAATTGCTAGTGTAAGTTAAGTTAAATATTAATTTTGTATAAATTTAGTGAGACTTTGTTTAAATTGGACAATTTATTGAATTATTTATAACAAAATTATTAAGTATCACAATCAAAAGTGTTGTCATAATCTGACCTACACTAACTTGTAATAATTTTTAATAAACTTATGAGGAACTGAATTTCAAAAGACGTTAAATCCTATTTCTGCAATTTTTCAGAAAGTGAGAAAAACTGAAAAGAAGTCTCTTGTGATATGCTAGAGTTTCAAAACCCTAAACGGCCACATCAAGTCTAGAAAAATCAGACTTATATTTATCGTAAAAATTGTAAAAAACTCAATTTGTATCACAATAATATTGTTATATTTTTTTTTATTTTATTTCATCAAGAATATTTTGGAATTAAATAATTATTCAAAATTAACAAAATACATAAAATAAATAATAAAATAAATACATAAATAACACGGCAAAAAAGTTTTATAAAGATTATATTTTGAGACCGCAATCTGCTTCTAAGCAATTGCACTCTCTACAAGAAATTCATCAATGGACTTTTCATTAGAGTCATCATTTAAAATTGAAAAATGACATTGCAGATCTGTATGGCTTTGCTAGTCGTCACCAAATTCTTCTTTAAGTAGAACATCCACATCCTTCTTTTTTTCTATTTTTATACTACGACCAATTTTTATACTTTCAAAAACGCGAGCACCAGGTAGAAAACTACGCCCATGGATTGTCTTGTATCATAACATTCTTGTATAGCATTTCTTGGCGGTGGAAGTATATTTGTTACAAATCGAAACAAAAACTAAGGTTGCTTCAATAGATTTTTTTATTAATATATAAAATGCATTTGGTCTTTGTATTTCATTCAAGATGTGTTTACATTTTTGTAAAATTATTTTATTTCGTATTGCTGTAAATTTAATTTTGTTATTTAATTAGACATAACAGACTACAAGCGTCAATAGCTGGACTACAAAATCATATGTTTAAGTTATTACTAAAAATGGTTCTTTGTATTGAAATTGCTTAACTTTTAAATTATCCTCTACCACAGTTATATAAAATTCATATATTATTTGTCGGCTGTAATGGCTCTCTTTTACTAATAGTTTGGCTACAAATTATTTAACATTTTCTCATTTAATTTTTCACTATAAACATCTGATATTTTCTGTTACCACCTCTGGTTGGATTTATAAATAGCATAACCTTCTTGAACAGTCTTACAGATATGTTTAAGTCTAGTCCTTCTCAAAGGAAATAATTTTACAAACAAATTCAATTAATACATTGCATACTTTTTTGATCCATGGAAATAACTCATTTAGATGGATGGTGAATGCTATATTTGTGACTATTTTCATTCAAAATAATGTATTTAGAGCAGAATAAAAATAAAAATTCAATGTAATTCAGGATTCAACATCAAATTGCATCAAAAAAACTATTTTTGACCGAAACTGGAATAATGTCTTTTAAATTGAACTCCTCACTTGTAAAAAAATTTACAGAGCTTGTTAACTTTGATAAATTTGAAATTTTCAATATTGATTACAAACGAATAATTAACTTTAGAATACAGTTAAATTATTTTTTTATTTTAATTTTGTTTTATTTTTTTTTTGATTTTGATACTAACATAAAAAAAGGAAATAAAAAGGACGACCACTAAATTGAATGAATACACAAAACGTGCTCAATAGGATATTTTCTAGTCATGAGAAAAGTAGCACCTTGATTGTGTAAATATTTCGATTTTATTTTTTATTTTTATTTTAATTTTTTTTTCTACTTTTAATTTGCTAGAAAACTTTTTCAAAAAAGGAAAACAAATTTTTTTTTAGTGTCACTTGAAATTTTTCCAACAGAAAATGGAAAAATAAGACCAAAAAAAAACTTCAAATAAATGGCAGCATCAACATAGTTGTGTAGTGTAATTAGAAATTGAGTGCAACTTTAATTAAGGAAGAAAAACTAAATTTTATAAAAGAACTGAACTTATTATATAGGAAAGGATTCTTATCTATTTTTCTCTGTTTTATTTTTTTACTTATTTAAGTCCATATAGTCTTCAGATTTTGGACAGATTTTCAACATCAATGATATTTTCATCAATGGGTTTTTTTTTTTTGTATGTAATTGAAAATTATTCAAAGGAAGACAATACTGTTGTGGATTGAGTTTATTATAGGTTTTTTATAGGTCATAGCTAGTTACTGAAAAATAATTTATTTAGTCTATGAAAAACTGAAAACTAATGGAAATATGCCAGTTTTTAATTACTGAACAATCATTTGAGAACTTGATTGTTCTAAGCTTTTAAAATTATTAACTCTTTTGTAGGAAATAAATCTAGAAATTAACTACAATTTCCGCCTACTTCGAAATTAATTTTACTTTTTCATGAAAATACAGTAACTGTAGACAATATCGGGTGTTTATAGTTTCAGAAAAAAATGCGTCAGCGTCATGCATATGAAAAAAAACTTGCCCGGCGAGTAGAAACTTTTTCTCTAGTCATTTTTTTTCATACACAATTTGTTTTGTCAGTTTTTATTCAGTTTGAAAGTGTGATGAAATTAGAACCCACGCAGTTTTAAGTGAAAAAAGTTTGATAATTAATTCAAAGACAAAAATTAATTCTGATTTGCGAAATTTATTACAGCACCCCACCAGTTTTACTTATATTCATTTTTCTTAAATATAAATTTTATTTACTTCATCCATAAAATTATTTCTTAAAAATGCTTATATTTTGAAATAATTATATATTTTTATAATACATTTTATTTATACTTTATTTCAATTTTATTTAATTTGTTACTTTAATTTTCTTTCATGATTTCTAATGTTCATTTTGTCTATTTCGAAACAAGCGTACTATAATAATTATTAATGGAGAAGCAGTAAAATACTTGCTTAATCTGAACGACGATGATGCAACACCAACAACTATGAACACTGTCGCCTGATTTTTAACTGCGCAAATTTTTTGACAACATATAACTATGAACATAATCTCTTTTTTGTTGTACTATTAGTAGAGGGCTATACTCTACTAATTCCTACCATTGAGGATTTTGAATTTAAACATTTTCAAACATGAGTAGAACATATAAGTAACTTATCATTTCTGGTCTCGTTCTTATTCAACTTTATTTTCATCTGCTCTAATGTTTTATGTGTATGTTAATGTACTAATTGTTTGGTTTTGCTATCTGAAGCCTTAGTTACTAAATATTATGTAAAAATTATATTCGTTTGGAACCAAATTCTTTATACATATTTATATAATATTATATTCGTATTCATATGCGTAATCAAAATGTACAGTAAAGAATATCAAAAACCACAATTATAACAACATAAAAATAATAATGAAAAAACAGTTAATAATTATAAAAGAAATAATGATAATTAAGAGAATAAATCATTTTTTTTAAGGTATTACTGTATTATGGAAGTAGATGTATGATGTATCAATATGATGACATATTTATTTTATATTATTGTTATAGTGTTTTGAATTATTAACAATTAAAGTAGTAATGTGGGAAACATATTGAAGAATGTAACTTTTTATTTCATAGTATAATATTATTATAATTTCTTTTTTTTATTTATTATATTATTTATTTATTTATTTTAACAGTT
Source organism: Argyra leucocephala (assembly GCA_963942445.1). Classification (NCBI taxonomy): domain Eukaryota; kingdom Metazoa; phylum Arthropoda; class Insecta; order Diptera; family Dolichopodidae; genus Argyra; species Argyra leucocephala. The sequence goes on from OZ012679.1 coordinate 1,974,850, forward strand.
GATCCTACAAATAAATCTGTAGGTCAACTTTATAGGTCCTTTTCCCTTTCGAAATGTGGGCCTTTTTAATTAAACTATATTAATTATTTGGTATATATTTTGTATATTATATATTTATATTATTTTTTTTATTAGTTATATTATATCTTTATTAATTATTAAATTATATTTGAACCGATGTGGTTGTATAGAAAATTACATTTTTCAGTAATTTTCACCATTTGAAAAATTTTTCGGTTCTCACGGGGTTTGAACCCGTGCTCCTTCGGTCGTTACATTACTACACTCGAGTGCTTTACCACTCGGCTACCGAGGCCACACAATTTATTATATTTTATTAATTCAATTTCTCAGATAGAGCTATAATGAAGTTCGTATAGAGTGTTTACAATTCATTTTAAAGTGCTTAGTCAAGCTTATACAAATTCAAATAATTAATATTATAATGTAAAAAATGTAAAAAAATTAAGAAACAAAAATTACATGTAACGGAATTGAAGTGATGGTTATGTGATTAATTTAATTTAAGTTAGTAAAAATATTATTGAATGAAAAACAAATTAATTACAAAGTCATAGGTCAATATTGTGAAATTAGCATTTTTTACATTTGTGCTGTATATATTTACATTTACTTTACATTTCTATATTTACATTAATGTTTATTTGTTTACATTTTTTTACATTTAAACATTTATTCGTTTTTGACAATTTAACATTCAATGGGAAACTGTTAAGCATTTTGATAGGCTATAGTTTATTATTTTCTCTAATACAAATAGATGTATTAGATATTATTTTAGATATTACTAAAAGCAAATTTAAGTAAATTAAGAATGACTTAAATGACTATACATCACTAGTGTGAATTCACTACTGTATAGTTTAAGTTTTATTTGTATATATATATTTCATTAAAGTACTAGGCTAGAAATTTGAATTAATTTGTTATATCATTTTGTCAATTTAGCATGTAAGTTAGCTGTTGTTGATAATGAAATAAAAAACTATATAAATAATAAAAAAAAAGAAAAAAAAAAGATGTGATAGCAGAAGAACGTAGATAAGGTTCTTGTTACATATTCGTGTATTTGAGTTCCGATTGTTATTTCAGTATTTGTTTTAATATGATTATTTTTTTTTTTTTTTTTTTTTTTTTTTTTTTTTTTTTTAATTTTTTATTTATATTTTACAACCAAAAAAAAAAAAATTTACAAAAATTGGTTTTTATTTAAACAATTCAAAATTAACCTAAAACTATTCATTTTCTTATTAATTTTGTTTTTATATATGCTTATAGTTATTTTATCTATAGGATTTCGTACTCCTTAGCACTTTCATATTTATATTTATTTTTTGGAAAATTTCAAAAACCAAAAAAATGTTTTTTCTTTTTTTTTTTAATATTAAAAAAAACACTACAACTAAACTTAAACTAACTTAAACTATCTAAACCTAGAGAGAAAGAGAAAGAAGCAAAACACCATATTTTGCCTCTTTCTACACGTATGCATTCTCTAACCACCAATGTTTTCTTACAATACGCTTGTCATTGTTTGGAATAAACATATCGTATTTACAGATCGAGTTATCCAAAATATTAGGATTAAAATCAATGATTTTGCATGTGGCCCTCCTATTATAATGATATAATAGGGGCACATGTTCACGGTTTTGCATAAAACCATTTGCATCTATATATATGAAGTGCTCGGGAGCAATAAAGCCCGTTTTCATACTATACTGGATATATTCCTCGTTATGATAGTATATTTTGGATATTAATCCATTTTCTGAAGTTTTTAGCGAGCGATCAATGTGGTTTCGGATCAATTTTATTATAAAATTGTTAAACCTAACAATGTTAGCTTCTTTATATATATATTTATTTGAATAAAAGTGTTTGAAATCTGTTTCAGGTTTACGCGTTTTGTTAATGCAGGCTCTAATACATTTTCTCTCGAACCTTCTTATTTTTTCCATTAGGCTAGCACTTATATTAAACCATATAGGTGCTCCATATGCCAATATTGGTCTGATAAGTGACTGATAAGCAATTATTTTTACTCTGGGGTTAATATTTTTGTTATAAAATAATTTTTTGGCCGCCATAAAGGCTTTATTTCCTTTTGTTAGAATATAACTTACATGATCAGTAAATTTTAAATTTCGGTGTAAATATATACCTAAATACTTAACTACTTTTTTACTATTTAAAGTTTGACCATTAGTCGTTTTTATTTTAAATTTTCTCCAATTTTTTTTAATATTGTAGCTGGTTTTATCCACAGTATCGCGGAATAAAATTGTTTCGCACTTATGGGTATTAATTTTAAGTATCCAAATCCTACAATAATCTACTGTAAGGTTGAACATCTTCTGAACGCTATTTTGGATCGTTTGTACAGAATCGCTTGCAGAATAAAGTATGATATCATCTGCAAACGCTAACGTTGAATTTAAGCCTTTTAGTTTATTTAATTTTTTTAATAAGTCTATAGTATAAATTGTAAACAGTATAGGAGAATTAACTGTTCCTTGTTGTAAACCGTTTTCCATTTTATATTTTTTTTGCGAGCTATGTTTTTAATATGATTATTATTTGATATGATTAATGTTATGAAAACATTTAGTTTTAATATTTGCAAGCTCGTATGCGTCATCGTGTCATTTGTGACCGATCTTTTTTCAAAAGTGTTACACCATATTCCAATTCCGTATGTTAAGGGACTATGTATAGAATACTTTCTGTAAATTAGTTGAAGGTTTTATTTAACAAACTGTATAGGTTATTCGCAATAAATAAATTTTCTTCAATAGCAAGTTCAAAATTTATTTTTATTATTGTTTTTAATTCTATTAAAAATGCATCTCTGAAGTAGTACTAAAACGTTTTTTATTAATATATAATAACCTCTACAATTTAACGTAATAAGTTTTTTAAACTGTACACAAGCTTTACTAAATTAACAATAATATTATACTAGTATTATATATAATTTAAATGAATTAATTTTTTAAGCAATCGCTGCTTGTAATCAATTGAAATCAATTTTTAATTTTTTAATGTTTGTTTAAAATAACCATGTTTATTAAAACTGGTGTATAAATTCTATTATACATTAATAGTTTTTATTTAAAATATTATCATTTATTCCGATCTTTTCCTTGTATTTGAATTGTATCTGATATTTATTTCTGATTTGTACAATCCATTAAGCATTAATTATTATTTGAGTTAAAGATTAATAAATTAAAGTTAATTTAGGATTTCCCAAACAGTTTAAATACGAATTACTTGCTTTTTAAGATATTAAATTGTTTATATATAAATCTTGTCAATATTTAAAAACACACTTTATTAATTAAATTTATCAATCAGATATTACATTTTATTCAAACTCTTCTGATTATCAAAATCCAGATTATTGAAACGAAAATCTAGATAATATTAAGTAAAAATTTAATTTTAACCGATTAGGTATCAAAATTTTAATCTTCAATTATTATCTCAACACTCAAGTTCATTTTTATTCAAAAGGTGCGTCTGAATATGCATTTATATATATATATATATATATACGTTTTCATTTTAATGTAATTTAATTTTATATTTGGTTACCAAAAGACTGTCTGTAGTCAGCAGATAAACTTGTATAAGCTAAAATGAAAATAATAATTAAATTTTCAATAGAGTAGTTTGCTTCCATATTACCAGATGATTCTATATGTAAAGATTTTTTGATTTTTTGTTCAAAACAAAAAAAAAACAACAAACATAATACAACAAAAAACCGTGTAAACTCTGAATCCTTTAGGTAAACGCCTTATGTCTTATTTTAATAGCTTCCACCTTTTATTTCATCAATATTTTTACACTTAACATCAAAATATTGCAGTATGAAGATTTTTATGATGAAAAATTATGTCTAGAATAAAGATGAATTGATGTTGTTGATGCACATTGTTTTGTTAAAGATATTTTGTACTGTACAAAATATGATAAAAATATATATACATATAGCTGATACTATACAAATTCATATGAGTTGGCTTTAACGAAAAATTTTTGTTAATTAAATGAAAATTAAGAAAAATAAAAATTCAATTAAAAATATTTTGAATTTGTGGTATGATAGAGAAGACCACGAGCGGGATTTTGTAAGGTTATAATTATTAATAGTGACTGTTACAAAAAGTAAAAGCGATCTATAAGGCTTGTATCGAGTATTTATTCTTACATAAAAATGCAAGGGTGCATAGCCGCTGTGTATTGCACAATAATATAGCAAGTTTTGGTCTCTTATTGACATCTGATGTGGTTGTCCGAAGCATTAAATATGACAGTATATTCCAATCTTAGTTGACAAAACCGTTGGGTTCATATATTTTGTGATTGAAATAAAAATTGTGATTCAAAAATAATGGATTTACTTAATTTTATTGAACTTTATAATAATGTAATCCTAGTCTTTAATAAAACATAAATTCATAGTGTTTGTTCTGCTATTATCTACTCTTTTCAGAAGAAAATACATCAAATTGTTAATAAGAACTGAAGTTTTTACATTTTCCCACAAAATTGATTTCTCTTCCAAATTTGGGTGGTATTATACTAGAAATATTTGTTTTACCATCAATGAAACTCCTTTATGCGTTTTTTATTTTACAAAAATATCATAGGAAAAATATAAATTCCTAGATAATGGATTTACAGTATGTAAACATTATTAAAATACTTATATACTTACAGTCATCATCATCTAAATGAGTATTTCATATTGAGGTGGTAATTCAATTTATAATTTACCTACCTATTCCATTTATACTCTATCAACAAAACAAAAATAACAACAAAATAAAAAAGTCAGTTAAATCTTTAAAAAAATATATATTTTGTTAGCTAATTCTCTATACGAGTTGTATATTAAAGATTAAAATACTGAACTTACTAGTATAGCATCTTCAATTATTTTAGTAGCTATACGTATTTAATACCTTACATAACTTACACCAAAATATCACGATACATTCATTGAAAATATGATTAAAATATTTTTGTTATCTTCTTTTGTAATTTCCAGTAGCCGTTTTTTCTAAATTACTTTCCAACCTCTTTTCCAACTTGATTTCTATAATAAAGAATAATAATAATTAAAAAAAAAAAAAAAAAAATTTAAATTAACTTTAGAAAATTTTCATTCAGTTTTATTTTATTATATTTTAGATTTTTTTTTTTTTTTTAGTTTTTGGCTTGAAGCAGAAAAGTTCTATCTCTAATGAAATACAAAAAGGCAAGTCTTTTATATAATAAGAAAATTGATAATAATGTTAGTATTAGTAGCGGTAGTTGTAATTGTAGTACTAATAATGGTACTAATGTAAGTGAAAAATATTTGAAATTTATCTTAAAGAACAATCCTTTGAAATTTTGTTAATGATGGTGATGATCTTGATTATGATGAAATATAAAAATACTATAAATATATAGTGTTACCATAAAATTTGTCAAATAAAAAACATGGTGCATATTGATGTTATGCTGATTATTCTTTTATATGATAGATATTGAAAAGGAGACGTAGCGAAACAGAAATTTCAATTTCAAATTCCACTCCATGTATACATATAAATTTTTACATACAAAAATTTTTAATTTATCAAATTTCCGCATTAATCTCCAATTTAATTTGTTTTAAATCAATTATTACCTATGAGGTTGTTGTCTAAGATAAAAAAAAAATTATGCAGTGGTAAGAATAAATTTATTGAAATAATGGTAAAACGATAATGTTTTTAGGTGTTATACAAATATGAATAGCCAGATAAAATGTTAAATAAGTGAAAGATGTTTGCTAACCAATTTAGAAATAGATCTTCTAGATGGAATTAATCTTTCATTCATAAGTGCTATTTGACTTTGAGTGTTTGGCACAGATATGACACAAATTTTTGACCAAAACATTTCGCTACGTGTTGGAATCACATGTTTGCATGTATAAATAATGAATTTCAATTTGTATATCAGTTGATTGGAGAGTCAAGTAATGATAACAAATTTCAGTATTTCAGTATGATATTTAAAAACATAATTATTTGAAAATAGTATATAGTAGTATATAATAATATACTAGTATTATAATAGTAAATAGTACAAATTTACCAGAATCAAGTTTACGTGATGGTGCAATTGATAAAAATCCCATCGTATTACATTCGAACTCAGAGAATATATTTTCAAAATTTAAATAAAAATTATAAATATATTTGGTAACACTCTGTTAGTGGTATTTTATGTATTTAAAGAAGTATAGTTTGAACATTTATTATTTTTTGTTTTTTTGATTTATTTCCTTTGAAAAAATAAAAAAACAAAAAATCGAGAAAAATCAAATAAAAGATAATAAAATGTTTTTTTTTAAATCAAGACTGATCATTAGACAAAATAATTTAAATTAGGTTGTAGGATTGACATTTTATTAACTAGAACAAATTCAAATTTCTTTGATAATAATTATATAAGTAAAATTGATATTATTAACAATAATTCTGTAGCAACGTTATTATTAGCAAAATTAGTAAAAATTTGATTTTCAACATAATTTTTTGTACACCTACAATTTTTCTAAATAGATACAGAGATTTTGTCTAGATTTTAATATTTAGGTAATTATTTTCCTTTAATTTTAATTTTCCGTATTTTCAATATTCAAATTAAATAAGTGTTTGGATAACATTCAAAATTATAATGAAGAGTATAGCTTTGCTAATAAAAGCTTGAGTTTTAAATATCATGATTTGGTGTCAGATTGTGATTTGGCAATCATTTCCGTTGTTATCTCAACACTAGATTACAAGTAAGCAACATCTATATCTTATTTAGGTTTAAATTAATTGAACCACATTTCATCCATCTTGATATATTTATTTATATAAAATAAAAATTATATTTGCTAAGATTTTCTTGAATTAAATAAGTTATAATTTTAGTTTCAAAATCAATATTTACATCTGTTTAAGTCCATAATTCAAGGTTTTAAGGTCATTAATGAAATTTACTGAACATATCAAAACTATTTAATACTCATGTTATATTTCTGGTTGAAAACTGGTTTAATTACTGAAATATTAAAGTGAACGCATCTAAATGTATTTACACTAATAAAAGAAATATGATTAATGTTAAAAATCAATAACCATACCATCGCTCGGAGCAACAAAATTAAATACCTAGGTATGCACATCGATCGTAGATTGACATGGAGTAAACACGTCGAAACAACCGATTACTTAATAAATATTCAAAATTGAACTTAGAATACAAAACTGTCATTAAAGCGGTATGAATTTATGCTGTTCAAATATGGGGCACCGCTTCTCCATCCAATGTAGAAAAACTATAACCCAGTCAACCAAGACAAAACTTAGTTAAAAATAGTTCAGGAAAGGATCACAGGAACCCCTTGGTTTATTAAAAATTATAAATAAAGCTCTGGTGGATTTAAAAATTCCAATGGTCTGCGAAAAAATCGTCAAATATTAACTGAAACTATCTATATGAAAATTGAGAGATACCCAAACCTACAAAACATTGACTGATATTTTTTGTTGTTGTGCTATTCACAATAAGTCCATTTGCGGCTGCGGTTATATGTGGACCAGATCCTCCCTCAAAAAATTACCTAATCTACTGACATTTGTATAATAGATTGAACCTATTCATTACTGCCTTTTTGACATTGTAATTGAGATGAGATTATTTATATCTGTTTTCAGCAGTTTAACTGAATTTACAGAATGGATAGTGTGTATTGATTGTGTTCAGTTTACACATAATTTGAATATGCAGACGTATATAGAACATCCATAGTACTTGTATTATACATGACGTATCATCCACTATCTATATACATAAATAAAATTTATTTCAACTTTGGATTGAAAATCTCACTCTGAGTCACATTTTCAATATCAAAATTTTAATCAACACAAAAAAAATTTTTTTTTTCTTTAATATATTTAACATGGAAAATATTACTTAACATTTAATTTTCCTGTCCTTCTTCAAGATGAAAAAAAAAAATAATTTTTTTTTGGTTTTAAGTTTTTTTTTTTTTTTTTTAATGAAAATCTCTGAACTTGGCATCATCTCACAAATTTATTTTTTTCAATTTTTTGTTTTTTATTCGAGTATGTTTGAAAAAAAAAAACTCTCTGACGTTATGAAAAATCTTTCAAGGTTTTTAATCAATACACCAGAATAAGGCAATAAGTAAAAAAAAAAAATCAAAAAAACACAAAAAACAAATTAAAAAAAGTAAAAACAAATAACAAAACAAAACAAAAAATAAAATAAAAAAATGAAAAACTTTTCCATCAATATATGAAAATAACAGTTTTCTTTTTTTTTTTTCCTATATAAACGAACCGAATGAACAATCTTCAATGATGGAAAATTCTGAAATTCTAGTCACGTATGCGTTTTGTATTTAGAAAAGAGAGAAAAATAACACAAAAGTAAAAAAAAAAAAAATTAAGTAAAAATGAAAAGAAAGATTGCGTATTAAAAACGGAAGCCTGGAAAAGTAACGTGGCTGTACTTTTTTTTTTTTTATATTATTTTTTTTTTTTTATATTATTTTTTTTTTTTTTTTTTGAAAATGTAGAATAGATTTTCTTTATTTAATTCGTATACCTAACCTTTGAAATAATTTTTGGTAGTTTTTCTAATTAAAAAAAAAAAAATAATAATAATGAGAACAACAAATTTAATTCTTAAAGAGACTGTAATGGGTAAGAAGGCTTGAAAAGTGGTTATTTACTTTTGATGTGATCATGTAATTTGAATTGATTTAAAGTAAAAATATAATTCGATATACTTATAGTTTTTGAATAATTTAAATTAAATAATTATTTAGAATATTTTGTCTTTGAAGGTGTATAGTAAATCTTCGATAATATTTCTTGATAACATAAAACAGCCTCTATAAGAATATGTTTTGACTAAATACACTTACAACGCATAGACGCACTATTAAAACTAACCTTAAAAACTATTTATTTTAATACAAAAGTAGTTATTGTAATCTAACAATTATATATATATATATGTATATTATAATTAATACTGTACTAATAATGTCTGTAAAATTTTCGATCGCGGTGAATTGAAGTAAAAAGCTGTGACACGAACCCAAAAACTTAAATGGAAAACTTTTTAAAAATATTACCGCAAAAAAAATATCGATAAAGAAATAAAAAAAATTAAAAAGTATTAATTTTTGCCAAATAAATCATTTATAGAAAAACATATCCGAGTTCTAAACCCATATAGGAAAACTAGATATTCAACAGAAGAGCCAAATAGCAAACCATCATAAATTCAATTAAATATACAGTTTTTTCAAATTGGAAAATATTTTGTAAAGTCATCAAAACAATTAAAATGACCCAAACGACATAGTACCTATTAAGCAAAATTTAAATTTCCCTGGTTTGTGTCTTTGACTAGAAGTTCAACTGAATGTTTATTTTGCAAAAGAAAATATTGGCAAGCAGAAAAACTATATTCATATAATAGCTATATGTTGCAAATCTTGCTTTGTCAACCTACAAAATTCACTAGATTTGCAAGCAAGCTGTTATAGAGAACATATCAAGGGCAATATTGCGAATATTTCGAAAATTGGTGTTGACATTACAAAACTATACTATTTAGTTTATCTTCATACCAGAGACACCATCCGTTGTATACAGAACAAATTTTTAAACCAGAATGGACAGTTGTACATCGGTGATTCTACGACATACGATAACAACAAGAAGATTAGAGAAACAAAAAAATATTCTATGTAGCAAAAAAGTTATGTTTAACTTAAACGATACGATAAGAAAAATAGATTGTTTTTTTTAAAAATTGTTTAAATATTTAAGTGAAGGGAAAAAAAATATTTTTTTAATGCTAATTCGGTGAATGTTACGCCAGGAATAGCTAGTTTAATGGTGAATAAATTGATGAGCCAGAAAAGTGCATTAAAATTTCGTATTGCGAAAAATGTTGTTCTTTGATTGAAAATTTGTTTTCTTATAATTCCAATCCAGATCTTTTGATTAGCAGTCAACTAAAATACTAATAACCACTACATAACATCGGCCGCGTATTGATAATGTGATATGATTATTCTTTAATAAACTTAAAAAAACATAAAAAGTTAAAATAGCATTATTGTAATCCTTTTTTTTTGTGCATCTCAGCTTTTAAATGTGTAACCAGTATTTTTGTAATTAAAAAGTTTAGAATATACGATCTCCTATATAGACGTTAGTGACTCAACTATAATTCACATTTTGTATATTCTACAATTGAAGAACTGAGGTCATATTTGCTTGAATTACCGGCTTGTATTTGAATTTTCATATACTAAAACTTTCCTTTTGAAACCATCAAAGATTGAACAATTTTGATAATTTAAATTGCAATTATACAAACTTAATTATTAAATCAAATATCAGCAAAAATTCAAAACAAAAAAAAACTTATTCTAAAAAGCAACAATTTCTTATTATTCCTTAATTTTATTACCGTAACAAACAAAAACAAAAAACAAAAACAAACAAACCTTCTTCTACTTGTTCTATATAAAAAAACTTCATAATTCGATCGGGTATCACATTAATTTTTTAACCAACAAGTAGTTTCCCATTTTATTTAATTTGACATTATCAAGGCAATCAAGATCCATTGCTTCTTAATGTTATCAAAATATATTCTAAATAAAAATAATAATAATAATGATTTCCCAAAACAAAAAAAAAACAAAAATTCCAATCTCAATTTACACTTTGCAACCCCAAAATTAGAAAAAAAAAAAATAATAAATTTTTTGAAATAGAAAAAATCTTTTAACAATATCAGACTAACCAATACGTATACATAGGCATATACCTACATCAAAAAAATATAAAAACAACAAAAAACAAAAAAAAAACAAACGGTCGAAATAAAACAAATGACCATATTATTATCACAGCAAAATAATAATAAAATAAAAAACAGGAAAAAAGGACATAAAAGGACATTCAATTTATGACTTTCCCAATCAATATGTTATACATGTATGTAGTCATTTCCCATACGTTCATCAATACATCCTGTCTAATATAATAGAAAACGGATAAGAAAATACTTTTCTAATGATTCGTAATTCGTATACAGGACTAAAACCAACTTTTTCCCATGTTGTTGTTTGTGTTGTTGATTTTTTGGTTTTGTATGTTATTTTACTCTCTTAAAATAATACTATTATTTTTGTTATGGTATATGATATCAGGACCTGTATAATCGTAAGAACAGTAAGAAAATAGTAAGAAAAAATAAAATTACTTAATGTTTTTTTTATATTTTTATTTTGAGGGATAACGTAAGGTCCTGGGAGTTATTTTTTTCACACTTTTTCACATATTCTGAAATATAAAAATTGCTTTTTCATCTCAATACAGTTATTATTACATTTTTGTTTTTGTTTTTGTTTTTGTTTTTACATATGATAATATCAAATATTATGAAGGAAATATATAGTGTTGACAATAATAAGTTTGGTGTATGAAAAAAAAAAATAATGTGAGGCAGTTGGGACATCGTCAGGATATTACGTATACAATGAAGTTGTTAACAAAACAAATTTCAAGTACAACAATTTAAATTTGAGTTTGGCATAGAAAAATACAAGTTGACGATTACAAATGTATCCAGTTGATGGCTATAAATGTTCAGGTTAAGGTTTATAAGAAGTATGGATATGTTAGTGTTAATTTAGGTTATGAGTGCATGATTTAGTTTGAAAAAATTGATTAAATTGAAGAAATGATATGCTTCAATCCTATATGGAACATCCTTCAAACCTAACGAGCTAGGGTTGTAATTTAATCCATCACCTAATTTTTGTTTGTATTTTTTTGTTTGTATTATTTCATATTTCTGACTTAGCATATAACAATCCATTGATTTTTAAATTACTTAATCCAAAACGATTTGCAGGTTCCTTCAGTAAAAGATCAAATATCAAAATATTGCACAATGTTAAATGTTAAATGTTAAATGTTAAATGTTAAATGTTAAATGTTAAATGTTAAATGTTAAATGTAAAATGTTAAATGTTAAATGTTAAATGTTAAATGTTAAATGTTAAATGTTAAATGTTAAATGTTAAATGTTAAATGTTAAATGTTAAATGTTAAATGTTAAATGTTAAATGTTAAATGTTAAATGTTAAATGTTAAATGTTAAATGTTAAATGTTAAATGTTAAATGTTAAATGTTAAATGTTAAATGTTAAATGTTAAATGTTAAATGTTAAATGTTAAATGTTAAATGTTAAATGTTAAATGTTTAATGTTAAATGTTAAATGTTAAATGTTAAATGTTAAATGTTAAATGTTAAATGTTAAATGTTAAATGTTAAATGTTAAATGTTAAATGTTAAATGTTAAATGTTAAATGTTAAATGTTAAATGTTAAATGTTAAATGTTAAATGTTAAATGTTAAATGTTAAATGTTAAATGTTAAATGTTAAATGTTAAATGTTAAATGTTAAATGTTAAATGTTAAATGTTAAATGTTAAATGTTAAATGTTAAATGTTAAATGTTAAATGTTAAATGTTAAATGTTAAATGTTAAATGTTAAATGTTAAATGTTAAATGTTAAATGTTAAATGTTAAATGTTAAATGTTAAATGTTAAATGTTAAATGTTAAATGTTAAATGTTAAATGTTAAATGTTAAATGTTAAATGTTAAATGTTAAATGTTAAATGTTAAATGTTAAATGTTAAATGTTAAATGTTAAATGTTAAATGTTAAATGTTAAATGTTAAATGTTAAATGTTAAATGTTAAATGTTAAATGTTAAATGTTAAATGTTAAATGTTAAATGTTAAATGTTAAATGTTAAATGTTAAATGTTAAATGTTAAATGTTAAATGTTAAATGTTAAATGTTAAATGTTAAATGTTAAATGTTAAATGTTAAATGTTAAATGTTAAATGTTAAATGTTAAATGTTAAATGTTAAATGTTAAATGTTAAATGTTAAATGTTAAATGTTAAATGTTAAATGTTAAATGTTAAATGTTAAATGTTAAATGTTAAATGTTAAATGTTAAATGTTAAATGTTAAATGTTAAATGTTAAATGTTAAATGTTAAATGTTAAATGTTAAATGTTAAATGTTACATGAAAATACATCAAACATCCTGGAAAATAATCTTATGAGGGAGCCAGGCCCTGGATGATTAAAACGTAAAATTCAATGTGACCTGTGAAATAATAGAATAGCCAAGCTAGTACAGTATACAAAATTATTTAACTTATTGAATTTTAAATCATTCTGATTGTAAATATTAATGCAAAAACAAAAGTTGAAATTGCATAGACCTAAAATTCACATATCTAATTATTTTCCAATTTTAATTTTATAATTTCAGAATGGATCGAATCAAATTTTCAAACCGGTCCTTTAATAAAGTCTCACTAACGAATTATCAAATAAATAATATGCCTTTGATCAAAATAAATTCCATATGAATTTGAAAAAGGCGATAACAAAATTGTGTGCAACATCACTAAGTCAAAAGTAAAAAAATAAAACAAAACGCAAAACAAAAAAAACAACAACAAAAAAAAAATCTCTGAGGACATTAAATAACAGTTATGTTGGGAAAACAAATGACAACTGGAAGTTCTTAAGAAAAGATACGCATCTGAATTTTTCTGTTTTTATTTTTTATATTTTTTTTGTTTTGTTATTATTGTTTTTTTTTTTTTTCATTTGATGTCCAAAGTCAGCACAAAGTTTTACACCATTATCAAGAATTTTATAAAAATTGCAAAGGAATGGAAAATAAAAATTATTTTCGTTTTTGTATTAACGTTACAATTTCTATATAATAATATGATATGGTCAGCATGTATGTGTATTATAAATTTAAGCGTGTAGTGGGAGGAATGAAATAAGAAAAAAAAAATTGTTTTTAGTTTATATTTTCGAATTTTGATAGAAAATTAGATGACTTAAATCTCCCCAAAGCAAATATATTGACTGACCCAACATTGATGACATTAATGATTATTTAACTTGTCATACCATATTATTACATATATGTATATGTATTACATATTATAGTAATGATGACCTCGCTGATATTTTCAAAGTTGATAACTATATTAAAGAAGCTATTTATTAGGTGTTGATTGTATAACAGAACTTAACATTAAATTGGGTTTGGACGAAATAAAAACAAAAAAAAAAACAACCATTGAAGATTTTATCAAAGATTTCATCGAAAAATAAGCAAAAAAAAAATATCCTTGTATATTATAACATATAATAAAGATTGGGGGTGGTTTAATTTTTATGTTTTTGTTTTTCTATAATTTTTGGTCTCAATAAAATCTCAAGTTTCTCAATTTTTTATTTCTATTTGTTTTCTACATAATATGATTGTTTTCTTATCTCTAAATACTTCTTAAATACCTAAATAAGTAAATGATATTGAAATAAGATCAAAGATATGTATAGTGTGTGTAGTAAGGATCAAAGGATAATCTTCTTAGAAACAAAAAATAAATAAATATTTAGTATTAGGTTTTGTATTTAGTATTTGTTTTGTTATAGTTAGTGTTTTATTAAATTGTTGAACTGTTGAATGGTTTTTTTTTATTCAGTTTATACGAAATAGATTTGATTTTAGAAATGATAATTTTTGTATCAGATTTGAATATTTCAGAATCAGCTAATATTTAATTCTATAGATTGTGTTTAAAATATTCTAGTTTTCGTATATCAACGTTAAATACAATAGTGCCACACAAAAAATATCCCGATCGTGAATCTAAAATTAGTTTGTTAGAAAAAAATAAAGACCCTACTATTTAGAAAGTTCGAAAAATTTTATTTGGTACACAAGTACCTAGTTCTATTCACATTTCTGCAATATTTAGGTTAAAAATATATGGGTAGTATAGGATCAAAGGATAATTTTCTAAGAAACAAAAATAATTAAAATACCAAATCACAAAGTAAAGCATGACAAATTTTGTAATTTGGTACTGAATTTAGTTTTCCGCAGTCGATTGAGAGTTGTAAGCCGAATTTGTTTGAAGAAATAGTCAATATTGTCCTTGATATACTTTGTATATTACCGTGCTACTGATGTTTTTCTTCTATAAGAAAGATTTTTACAAAACCTAGGGCATTTTTAAATATGGCAAAAGAGAATTTACCACCATAGCAACAATAGGAATATTTTTTTTATGCTTGCCAATATTTTTATTTATAAAAAAACATTAATTTTAATCAGTAATTGTTGCGGTAAAATTTTGCGGTAAATTTTGAAAAAGATTCACATTTAAATTTTTTGAAAATCCAATTTACCGTGAATTACCGTAATTCTGATTTTTTTCTTACAAGAAGGATTTTTACCAAACCTAGGGCATTTTTAAATATGACAAAGCAAAATTTACCACCATAGCAACAATATGAATATTTTTTTTCCTGCTTGCCAATATTTTTATTTATAAAAAAACATTAATTTTAATCGGTTATTGTTGCGGGAATTTTTTGCGGTAAATTTTTGCGGTAATTTTTTGCGGTTAATTTTGAAAAAGGTTCACATTTAAATTTTTGGTTTCGTTTCACTGCTTTTTGCTTTTATTCATGGAGATGGAAAGTTATACGGACATTTTTAGCCTATTAATATGTATTAAAAAACTTAAATATTAAATAGGGGAATTCTTGATGAAATACTTTTCATCTATGGACTAATTTTTCACAAGAACTTCAAACATGACGTACTACAATGATTATGAATTTTGTTAATAATTTATTTTATTTGAACATCGCATTTTATGTATTTCAATATCATAAACAATGGGTTTGATATCGACAACGAATCGGAATTCTGAAATAGATTAATG
The DNA here is from genome assembly GCA_963942445.1 of Argyra leucocephala. NCBI lineage: Eukaryota > Metazoa > Arthropoda > Insecta > Diptera > Dolichopodidae > Argyra > Argyra leucocephala. The sequence continues at coordinate 1,990,822 of OZ012679.1, forward strand.
ATACAAAATTTAAATTAAGTACAAAAAAATAATTAACAGGAACTGGAATTTTCGAAAATCAACCAAAAAAATATTTTGGAATTCAGAAAAATAGTTACATTTTAAAAATAATATTAAATTTCTTTACCGAAATAAAATAATTTAATAAATTTATATTCTGCTTTTTTTTTTGCACAAAAAATTAACCCTTTACCCATTTTATTTCGTTTGAAGGTATATCTACCACGAAATAATTCAAGTTGTTATTATAGTTACTTTTATCTCTACGTTATTTTTTTTTTATTTTAAATTTTTACATAACCCAAAGGTAATATTGAGCCATAATTCATAAATGAAATAGATTTATTTTTAAATTTATATATATATATATATATGCTATATCTTTATAAAATGTACTCATATTATGGATAAACATAATTTTACACCACAATGTATAGTTTTTACCATTTTTTTTTTTCATTTTAACTTGACTAGCTATCTTTTTTAACTCTACTATTTTTAATTTTTTTTTGTTTTGTTTTTGTTATAATAACATTTTTGCCCTCGAAAATGTTTTAAAAAAATAAAATGAGATAAAAAATAATTTTTTTTTTTTTTTTACTATACAATGCAAAAATCTTGTATCCACCTATCAGAACATAGGTGGGATCTACAATTTTATAATATTTTGTCTGCTGACTCTAAAGTTAGGTAAAAATATATATCAGAAATAAAAAATATAAGTCCTGTGTACAGTAGCCGCGCACTGTTATCGTAATTTAACTATATAAATGTACATACACTGACAGACATAATAATATTTTACAAGTACACCACTCTCTGAAGTGATAGTGGATTTCAAGATTTCACTGAGATTAACTGAGGTACAATTATTTTTTTTTTTTTTTTTTGTGGTCATCGTTTGATTTTCAATTTGGTTTTTGTTTCTTCGTTCTGAATTGTTTTGTGGGTATGTGGCGTTGAATTTGATATTAAAAAAATAAATAAATAAAAGCAAAAAACGCACTGTGTTACAATATCAATATTTGAATATTCACCTACATGAAGTAGATAAAGGTTGATATGTGTATACATGGATTTTGAATTGATATTTTTTTTGTTTTTGTTTTTTATCATTATTTCAATTTTAAAAGTCGATATCTAAAGTGCTATTCTTTAGCTATAAATAACAAAAAGAATAAACAAATTTTTTTTTTAACAATTTTTAAAACAAAAATTTTGTAGTTTTCTTGTTAAAATTATTTGAAAAAAAAAAAAAAAATTAAAAACACAAAATATAAAATTAAAATTAAAATAAAATAAATATTTTCAATATCTTGTAAAAAAAAAAGATTTATTGCTTTTTTCTGGTATTGAAAATTGCAAGGGTTCAGATGGTTCCTTTATATTTTTTAAATGGTTTATTGAAATAAATGTGCGCCATATATCGAAGAGAAATTATTATTAAAATCGAACTATCAGATGCAGATTTTGAATTTTAATAAAATTTTTGTTTTAGTATGGATATTTGTATATAACTGTTAGGTTAGGATAAATTTAACAGTTATCAAGTTATTTATTAATAGTTCTTAATAAGTGCTTTTCATCCTATAATACTCTTCTAGTTTCACAATACAGGACTAGTGAGATACTCCTAGTGTCCTGGTACATATTAGTTATTATAATTACACAAAAACAGTGATCGTTATATTGGGTATACTTTACTTTAAGTACATTGTCAGAGCTTTTTCAAACTTTGTTGAGACATATCTTAGGTCAAGTGTTGATATGGGTCATTAAAAACTTCAAAAAATCCCTTATAAATTTATGTGAGCTTACTTAAACTTACTTAAAGAGATGTAATACCTACATTTATCTCTGGATCTTTGATAGACTTTAAACCAAACTCTTGATTCCAAAAAATAGGTTTCAAAAATGAAAATGGCTTTCTACACCGAAATAGTCTGTAACTTAACAAGTTGCTTTGTTATCTCTGAACAATAAATTTACATTATACGAAATTAAAAAACAATTTTGGATTTGTATCCTATGTATATTTATTCAAAAGTCAAAAAGGGATTCAAGAGTAGTTCTACTGGACAAAATAAAACATAGTCATACAATGATGTTGAAAATCCAGTCATTTATTAAAGCTATATACCGTATGATACCTATAGAAGTATGAATTGTATGTTATTAAATTAATAAATAATAAAGAGACTAGTAAACGGACAAGACACAGAGAGCTTGGGAATACAAAATTAAAAGACAAAGATAGTTGCGCAAAATCGGCAAATTAGGAGTAATATATTGTATAAGGCCAAAACTCACATCGAACTGTAGTGTTAAACGATGATGATTAGTAGTAAATTATTGAACGTTGCATTAATTGTAAAAATCATATCACCCCTAAGTAAATATGTGTTCAAGTAGACTGAAGCTCACAAAACTGATCAAATTCATCAAATTCATAGAAACCTAATCAGTAGGATATTAGTAAGATTTTAATTAATATGATGTCTTGGTTTTTCCAATTCAATTCAATGTTTGTGAGTTTTAATTAAGTAAATATATTATATTGGGGGTTGCCTTTAGGTAATATTTAGTTTATAAAAGAGATTAAAATTTGATATTTATATATTATATTTATGTAGTATTTGCTTTCTTCGAATATATTGTGACTTCAGATTTTGTGCATTGACGTTAACTTCGAAAATCGATTTGTAGAAGACTATTTTTATCTGAATTTGATTTGGTTCTTCTGCTCTAAAAGGTTGTATTGTAGATTATAAATTGATTTTATATAACCTTCTATATTGAGATACTTTTTGTAACAATTTGATTGTTTCCACTCAGTATGAAAATATCAGATAGGTTAGGTACAAAATACGAAAGATTAAATCCTCAAGCCAAAATTTTGCAAGACAAAATTCCCAAAGACAAAATTGTCAGTGATAAAATTGCCAAACACGAAATTCCGATCACGGATTAGGGCCGATTTTGGGGAATGAAATGGTTGGGGATTTTGTCTTTATCCCGGATCTATTATGCATCTTAAATATCGTTTATTTTTGGTCAGAATCAAATCTTTCCATAAAATTTGCTAATTTTATTCTAACTAAATGTAACACTTTTATTGTTTTTGTTCTTTATTACATAGTCAAAATGCCTGGTTTTATAACGGTTTGGAAAAAGAAAGTTAAAAAAGGGCGAGAGTGAAAGAGAAAGAGGACAATTATGAACGAAGGTGTAAATGTTCATATTGGCTTGTGTTTTTGGAAACAAATAGCTTGCTTGTGATTTCGGCTTGCAGAATGGCTAAAATTTAAACCTAACTTATCAAAGATGTTACTTTAATCGTGTTTGCATACACTAGAAAGCCATAAAGTATACATAATTAAAATTTTATTATGCAATATGGATAATAAATATACTCAATTTAAAGTCTATTCTTTCATAGTTTAAATTGACATTATATAAAAACAAAAAAAAAAAATGTTTTTTTTGTTCTGGTATGACCTTAATATTCATCTTTTAAATAATTTTAAATTATTTAGAAATATTTTTAATTCATTTGAAATTAATTTCAATGTACCATAAAAAAATATAAAAACAGAAAATTCCCCTTTTCCGTTTCGTTATTTCTGATTATTATTATTTTTTTTTTAAATTATAAAAAAAAAAAAGTGAAATTGAAACACTCTTATAACCATCCGCCAGCAGCAATATCCAGCCTTTTTGGAACATTAAAATAAAATTTATGGCCACTTTAAGCTGTTCAGAAAGAAATGAAATAAAAAATGAACAAAAAAAAAAAAATAAGTAACTTAAGAATTTCATTATGACCCCTTATTTTAGAAGAAATCAAAATTAGAAACCGAAAGAAAAAAAGTATCAGTGTATAGGACACTTTAAGGAGGAATAAATTCTTTTAAAAATAACGGGAATAAATACTTTAGCGCAATCAAATTGAAATTGTTTTCATTTTCATTTTTGTTTTTTAAGTTGTTGTTATCCATTGTCCTTAAAAAATAAAAAAAAAAAAATAAAAAAATATGCTTGCATCCTAAGTTTAAAGGACGAAAAGGACCAAATATTTAAGACGATTTAATAAAAAATAAAAAAAACAAAAAACTACAAGGACATTTGAATTGTTATGGGAAATATACTTAAAAAGTCAAAATTTCCATTTCATTTTTTTATTTTTGTATTTTATAGGACAATGAGGCATAAGGACAAATGAGCCAAAGAAATTACATAAAAATAAGAAAAACTACCAAAAAAAAAAAGGAGAAAAGTAAAACAAAAAAAAAAAAAAACTTTATGACTGGTTAATGTACAGCTTAAAATCGTTTTACTTTAAGGATTATTTGATTCATTAAATTATTTCAGTTAAATTTTTTTTGTTTGGTTTTTATTTTGTTTTTTTCACACAGATTCTTAATATATTTATTATGAAGAAGGGGAAATTTAAATAAATATATTATGTATGTAATGTATATATATATATATTTATATTTAAAATCGTTATTTTATGATAGAAATAAGAACATATTTTATGATGAAATTAAATGTACTGCAATTAATTTTTCTATTTTTTGTGTTTTTGTTTTGTATTCAAATTTAATAAAAAAATTTAAATTGCTATTTTAAGGACATTTTGAGAAATTATTTAGGATTATAAATTGAAGAAAATTGAAAAAATTCAATATTAAATTTTTTTTTTTTGTTTTTTTTTTTTGTGTTTTTTTAATTTTTTTTTTTAAATTACGTTTATTGTAAGTTAATATCGGTTTAGATACAATGAACTTTTCTATCTGTCATAGTGATTCAATTTGTACTGAAATCAAATTTGAAAAAGTTATGAATTTTTTAGATCATTGGGATTTAAGTATTAGCATAGTTTTTGTACTTTACGTAGAATATTCGTGTCCAGTTATAGAATTCAGACATCTGAAACTATAAATTGATAAAGATAATTCAATACGGTTGGTCTGTTAACGAAAAAAAAATGTTGTTGACATCAGAAGTTGATCGATTGACAGCAGTGTCTGATGTCGTAATTTAAATATCCCCATAGACCCCACATAACATTAAAAACACTTAAAATCATTCGATTAGTGTTGGAATAACTGAAAAAAATAGTATAGTTTATTGAATAGTTTGAAACTTGGTCAGTTGTTGGAACAGCTATATTGGTTTATTTAAAAAAAATCCCCGATTCAAAAGAAAACTAAAAGAAAGCTAAAATAGAATGGTAGAGCAAAGCTTTAGTTTAAGTCAAGAAAAGTATTACACAATTGACAAAATAAATGTCCCATAACGTTTTAAAGCAAATTAACACTCAAACTTCTGAACTCAATTGCAAGAAATAATATTTCAGTTACAATATCACTTCAAAAATAGTCATATTTAAATATGATATTAGATTTCTAATACATTTTACTGTATTTTGTACAATACGCAACATACAACAACCCTTTGCTGACTTTGATTATGACCTGAGTTCGTACAAAATATGTTCAGTAGCTTTAGTTTTTATTTCCCACATTTAATGCAAATTTTTCCAGGCATTTTCAATCAAAAATTCCACCTGTAGCACTAAGATCAAATGAGTTTTTTGTCTTACAATTGGACATTCATAATCATATCATTACTATTTAATGTACTTATATAGTAGTATATAGAGAACTAATGCTATTCATTCCAGAAATATTCTTACCGTACAGTCTAATAATTTCATATGAGACCAGCTATGTCAATTTAGAAAATGTACGTTTAATATCTGACGTTATAAAGAAAAACAAATTTACTATCATTACACCCTGAATTAGGGTAAATTGAAGGAGAAAAAGAACCCAGTATAATATTATAAAGTATAATTCTAGTCCCACTCTACACACACTAGTGAAGTTATGCTATAAATACTCATCATGCAAATATATATAATATACTTATTAGTAAATTCACATTAAAAATGTTAAATAGATTCGTAATGACCATTACAATATATTCCCATAAGAACATAACATATTCCTCGTGTATTTAAAGACAAAATCTGGCTTCGGTTAGAGAAAATGGAATTTTAATTTTTTTTTTTTATTTTTGTATTTTGGTTTTTTAATAATAAATCTTTAATCATTAATTTATTACACTATAATTTTTTGTTTTTCTTTATATTATTGTATATTTAAAGAGTAAGGTTATGTCAGTCTACATAATTGATTTTATTACTCTGGACAGGATAAGAAAATTTTTTTATTTTTATATTATTTTTGTTTAGTTATTTTTTTTATTTTATTATTTTTATTATTATTTGCTTTCTTAAAATTATATCATAGAAACGATAAATATTTTCGAAATCAAATACAATATTTTTAGTTTAACTTATATTTATTTTATTCTTCTATATAGAGCAGGTCCCAATATTATTTTAACTAAATATATCAAGGATATGGTTAAAAAAAAAAAATGTATATATATATTTTTTCTCTTGTTATGTTATAATATGTGGACAGAGTGTTTCGGGACTATCCTGTGATTATAGAGTATAATAATGTTAATGATGGAAAATATTATAAAATTAGTATGTAAGTAAACGTTATATTGTGCTGGAATCTCTTCGGTATATTATTATTGCTCAAATAACATTTTTTTAAAAATTATTTTTCAAAATCAAATTGTTTTTTTTTTTTTTAAATTTTACTCAAAATAAAGGGCATGTGATATTAAATAAAAATTTAAAAAAAATCTTAATTTTTATTTAAGAAATTGTTAGTGTTTTCGAACACTTCTTCAGAATCGGTTTAGTATACCTACTATGAATCATTTTACTTTCTATATATTCCATAACCTAAAATAATTTACTAAAATATTGTAATTATCTCTCACTACAAAATCTATTTTACATAACAAATTTTTACTAAATCTTCTATAAAAAAATATTTTTTACAAAATCTTTTACTACAAAGTCTTTTGTACAACAAAATTTCACATGCAAAGTATTATAACTTACAATTTTTGAATTATAAAATCCATACTGGTATATAAATTATATTTATACCGTTAATATTATTAATAGGGATATGAATGATGATTCTAATATCTAATAATATTTTCCTTTCTTCCTTTTGACTTTCAATTAACATTAGGTTAGCGTTATGGTTTGCAATGGTTTGGAAATAGACTTAAATGAAGTTTTGAAAAATTTTTGTAATGCTTTCGAATAATTAATATTATGTTTTGTTTATTGAACACATTCTAAAAATATTATTGTCAATTATTTTTAAAAAATTTTTGACGATTGCAAGAACTTAATCCATATTTTTAGTAGAATATCTTATGTTTTGCGCAACAAAATCTATCCGATTAAATTTGTATTATGAATGTATATATTCCAATATTAAATTGAAAAAATTGTTCAGAAACAAATAAACTATATTTTGGTGTAAGATCCAGATCTGATCTATATGTACTTATTTATAAATGTACTTATATATATAAATATAAATTGAATATAATTAAATGTATTTGTATAGGTATATGTAAGTTAAAAAAAAAATTAGCAGAATTGAATTGAATTGAATTTGTATTATGAAGTTGTTGCTCTAAAAATAATAATCTACTTCTTTTTTTTTTTTATTAACAAAGAACATATTTAAAATAATTTAAAACCGTTCAAAATTAACAACTAATTTTGACAGAAAAATAGCTAATAATCAAATATGTATTTATTAATTTAATTTTTGAATATGAATTTCTAGTTTGTTTGATTATATGCGATAGTCTGTGTACTGTACTTGGTACTTCAATATACGTTTTAGAACGTATTATCAACTATATAAACTATGTATTAGAAAAATATTATTCTATATTCAAAATAAAACAATAAATAGCTAATGGTTTTTTTTTTTCAAAACATTTTTTACTAAAACATTATAATATAAGGTAATAACAAGCAATTGTTATTGAGTAAGCAATTGATAATACAATAAATAAATTGTTTAGAAATAGCAAATACATTGCAAATAAAAAATTAATACAAAATCTGAAACTGCCTTCAAATAATGATAAGACAAAATGTATAATATTTTATTTAGTTTTATTTAACAATTTATGTAAAATATTAATTGACAATAAATAAAATAATTAAAAAAAACAAAAATTAGCAAAATATTAAATTAATTCGAATAGAATCACAATTGTACTATCACTGTCATTGCCACACCACAACCAATTTTGGTCTTTTTACAATTCTTTAAATATATATATATATATATATATATATATATCAGAAAACACTCTTTATTACTAAAACGCACCCTGTATACATCATACTCATATATATTATAATATCCTTTACAATCAGTACGTGATTCAATAATGCATATATCCTTATAATAAATTTATGAAGTGGTATGAGTATAATTTTATTGTATTGTGTATATTATATGATATGAGCAAAAAAAAAAAAAAACAAAATAAGAAAAAACCACAAAACTTGAAATTATATAAATTTATATCATATACAGTATATATATATGTAATATACAATATAAAAATTGGCATTTGGTAATAGAAATATATATATATATATATTACATATTAAATATATATAAAAATATATTTTCTAAAAGAAAATAATAATATTATAATAACAAATCTTAATAATCTTTCAAATTTATTAAATTTTAGATAAATTTTATTTAGAATTTAATATACATTAAGATTTATTTGTATATATACAAGTATGCACTATGTATAGATATGTAATATTTAGATATATGTGAAAGGACAAAATTATCTTGATAAATAAAACAATTATTTTGTGTTTCAAAGTATAAATTACACATAATATTATATACATATAAATACATGTGTTATATAAATATATTATAATATATTATATGTATACAACTTCAGCAAAAAAATAATTAAAGAAAGATAAAAAAAAAAAAAACAAAATAAGTGTAAAGTAATTTTGTTGTTGTTCTGTTATTGCTCTGATTAGATTATTAAAATATTTCTATTATTAAAATTAAATAATATGACATTATTGTTGTTGTGCAACAGATCTTTGTATATGTTTCTTAATTAATAATGATAGATATTCGGAGTTAAATATTTCCATCTTAAGTCTAGTTGGAAGTAGCTCTTCAATTGGACAGAAATATTTCTGTTTTAGTGTAATATGGCTTTAGATGAAAATTATCAAAATTAAAAAGATCAAGGATGCTTGTTTGTTATTCTGAAGTATTAAGTACTGAGATACTATAATCAATAAAAAATACTTCACCTTCTTGTCATTTACAATTGAAAATGTTAAGACTAATCTAATAGAGACTAACTAGTCAACACTGACTAACTATTTTTGTATAACTAATATTATTTAAATCATCTACTAATATATTGCTAAAAAATTGGCACAAAAGCTGTTTGTATTTTAAATCAGTTTTAGTACTGGCATAATGATTTTTCATTATTTTCATAAAATTTCAGTAGATGCAACATAAAATCAATTCTTTTTTATAGCTTAATTACCTACACAACATTTTTTATTTTGATGATAAGTTTAAAGGTCGGCCTCAACTGTTTTTCAATAGAGTATTTCACATTTCCCGTTGCTCATCATAGATAATCCAAAAATATATTTCAATCTATTTCGGAATGTGGAATGACATTACATTAACCAATTCTGCAACGTCTTAATTTCTACAATTTAATAAAAAATCTATAGATTTTTACGTTATTAAGTGCAGTTGAAATAATAAAATTAAATTAAATTAAATCTATAGATTTTTTCTTTTGCATTTGATGAAGCATAAAAGTAAATAAAAAAATTTCAATCCCTATAACAACGTGAAACGATGATGAAATTGGTCAAACCATATAATTTGTATCAAAAATATTTATTACAGGAGTATTTTCGTTTATCATAACACTACTTGAACTAATCAGATTAGATTAGAATTAGGTTATTTAATTTCGAGAAGATTTTCATTCCCTATATCACCGCAGCCACAAATGAGCTTATTGTGGTTATTTGGCTTATTGTGAACTAATCAGTAGGTACTTATAGTGTTAGACTATCTACACAAGTCATCATTTTTACTTTAATTGATTTTATTACTTATGACAAGATTTTGGTAATACATCTGTGAGTTATAAAACTCGACCAAAATATAATTCGTATAAATCAAATTGTGAAATAAAATACAAAAAAAAATTAAATTTAAAATAATAACAATAATAGTAAAAAAAAAAACATTATTTTTTTTCCTTAATTTATATTTCACTATTCACAATCTAAATCTAGTTCTTTTGCATATTTACAACTTATTGGTCTACAACTCTAGACTTAAAATTTGATTCTCCAATTTGTCGTATACTGAAAATGTCTGTTGCATTTACATTCATTTCTACTTTAAATATGATTTTCTAACAGTTATATTTTTTTTCTCTTACCATTTTCAAATCTGTTATTTTGTATAGTAACTTTACAACTGTTATTTTTTTTGGAATGTTAATGAATATTCTAAACATCTGGGAATTCGACATTTTTTTTTTTGCATACTCCTTCCACGCATTCATTTCACAGAATCTTTTGAACCTTCATTATTAAGTATAGGAAGATCAATAACGTATCGTAATATAATATTGTAATGTTTATAAAACAAAAGCAAAACAAAAAAAAATTTTTAGGCTCATATTTAATATCAAACCTCCACCTTTTAGGAACTCTTGTAATTTTATAAATGAAACAAGCAATTTTCAGTGTTTCCAGTTTCCTTTTCTTTTTTTTTTCTTTTCAAATTTATAGTTTTTTTCCCTTCTTTTGTTCTTGTATTTTCCTTTACATAAAAATTATTATTATTTTATTTCTTTTTTGTTGTCTTATGGGGCTTTTTTTAAGTACACTTTTGAGTCGGAACATTTTTTTCCTTTTCCTTAAATAAAAAAATAAATTTTTTTGAAATTATTATTTTTTTGTGTGGCTTATTTTTGTTTTTCATAATTTAAGTATATAAAATTTCACTTGTACAACAATTTATAGTAACGGTATTATATTTGTAGTACCAACAGCAATATTGTATAGTAGTAGTATAGTTGTAATTGTAGTAATAAGCTCTATACGTAGTAAAATCATATGATTCAATGTACTTCGCGATTTTTATTATTATCCTTTATGAAGCTCTCATCGTAAATTCTGAATATATAAAAAAAAAAAAAACAAATACAATAATAAAAAACAATAACAGAAAAAAAAAATAACAATAATAAACTTATATGAAAATAAAAAAAAAAAAAATAAAAATAATTTTGGAAAGAAAATAATATTGAGTGGGAGGTGGTGAAGAAAAACAAAACGAGATATAGAATAAGAAATTGTTCAATGGCGGGTCATATTTTGCCTTTAGGAAAACAAAAAAAAAAAAAAAAAATATAGGTTATGTCTTATTTTCTTTTGTCTTATGTGATCAAATTGTCTGACGGTTATTGCTTTTTTTTTTTTTTTGTTGAAAATAAAAATAATAATGAAAATTATTTTTTTACTTTCTTTTTTTCTTGGTATATAATTTTTTTCTTTTGTACTGAAAATATTTTCAAAAATTTCGAATCCTGTAGTTTTACATTATTGTATATATGTGTGTGTTTATGTAAAGGAATATGGACTTTGATTAGAAAATAACTGTAAACTGAGATTGTAACCGCCGCCAATATTTTTTGATTTGACTTTAAGTAGTAGTACTCTATACTTTGTATTATATTTTAAATGGGTATGTAATATAGAAGTAAATTTAAGGATATAATGTATGTAAGGATATTCTATTATATACATATGTACATAAAACTCATATCTTGGTAATTTAATATTGTATATGATAGCAGTAAATTATTGTGAAAAGTATATTTACCCACTTAAGAAAATTATTTGTTTTGATATATATATATATATATATATATGAACGAAGGTTATTATAAATGTATTGTTTTCTCTATATAAAATGTATGTAGGTTGAATGTGTATATGGAGTTTTGAATATGATAAAATTCTAAACAATAATAAAATGAATACGCACCGGGCATAAATTATCTAGATTTTTTTTTTTATTGTAGAATTGAGACACGTTTTTTTATTTTTTACATTTAAATTTGTCTTAGTATTTGTATGGTATCAAAATGTGGGGATCTACTATAATGTATGTAAAAATATATAAATATGAGGTTAAGATAAATATTTAAGAAAAATTCAAAAGGAACATTTTTTGCTTTAACTTTCTTTTTTTTTAAGCAAAATTTATAAAAATATTTTTTTTTTAATAATAAATAATTTTATTGTATTAATTTAAAGACTTTTTATTACAGAAATGGGCAATAGGTGAATTATATTTTTGTTACTTAGATAGGATTGTGTATTTGAATTATTGTGACGTATATTTTAAAAGATTTTCTATTTTTTGAAAATAATCACAGTTTTATTAGATATCATGTCAAAGTAAAAGTTATACCATCAGATTAATTCTTGAAGCAAGCAAGCCGTCTACTGAGAAAAATGTTAGTAAAATATTATCTATTATTATTATTTTTTTATTTACTATAATTAAAATTATAATAAAAGTAAGCACTAGCTACCAGGACCATATGAACACATGTAAACAAGTAAAAAACATAAGTAAATATAGTTTGTGTAAAAAAAAATATTTTTATGTTAGATTAGGTCAAAATAGTAAGTAGCGAAGCTAATAAACAAAAATTGTTAGTTAGTTACAACCATACGTACACATTATGACGCATTCTTTTTTTTGGGATTGCAAATACATCCAAGCTTGTACCAAAATAACAGGCTTAGAAAACCAAATTCAACATAGAAAGTATTAGCATTATTAGGTATTTCCTAAATAGCATAATAATTCCACTTCATTAAAGTTAGTATTGGCTTATACACACATAATAAATTTAATTAATATTCGAGCCTGGGGCCTTTTGATTAGTAGAAACAAATAAAATAACCATAATAATACATGTAGGTTGACAAATTATATACCATATAAAAATAAAATAAATTTTGACAATATGTTAAATTTTGCAAGAGTATATAATATATGAAAGCATATAAAATAAGTATATGTATTGTTATTATGTATATAAATCAATTAAAAATATTTTAATTCAAATTAAATAATTCGAAACCTTTAAATGTTATTAATATTAAGAAAATTTTTCATTATTAGAAGGACATGAAATATATTTCGTTGTCAATACTCAATGATGTCGAGATCTGTTTCGTTAATGTTCAAGTTCAGGTTGACGTCCTGGATCACAAATATATTATTAAAAGTAGCTGTAAAATAATTATTACTAAATCTAATCATGCAAGATGAATCAAATTATGCCTCTCATGAGCTAAGAAGCTGCTAAAAACGGTAAAGACATATTTACGGTATTACCTTAACATAATATGGTTTTGTTCAAATCTATGATCAATTATATTTAATTTTGAAGCAATTATTATATAAGTTTAATAGAAATCAATTAATTTCGGAAATTTGTTTTACTTTGAAAAATTTAGCTTATAATATTTCTACATTTCAATTTTACATATCCTACGATCAGTGAACAAAAGTAAAAATACATTTCTAAAAAAACTTAACAAAAATATGATTAATTGTTTGTTATTTATGTTAAGTATTTTCAGACTTCACTTCACAAGTAATAGGTGTTAGGCTTAAAGTTTTGTAGTATTTTTGTAAACGACCTTGATAAGTGATAGGTATATTTTAATAAATTTTTTAAATTTTATTTTGGGCGATCTGCTATTTACAATTTTTTTTTCTATTTTCTAGATGGAAGGATATTATCTACTCCCACATATATCAACATTTTAATTCAAAAATATTCAAAAAACAATTATATTTTTCGACTTTTAAGATACTCTACTTATAATTTTAATTGCAAATACACCAACAAAACACCTTCAAAAAGCTATAAAATACTACACATATCAGTGAAAAACCTTCGGAACAACTTACTAAAAGTTAAATACACCTGTATCTTTAGTCAGAAATACACAACTTATTCCCTATACGGAAACTTTATACCTCTCTGTTAAATCATAACATCTTTCGTATTAATTGAAGGTCAATTAATGATTCATAATACCATTAAGAAATATAAAATAAATTCTTTATAATAATTTTTTTTATTTATTTTTTTTTTTGGAATGAGCTATCATTCCAATCATCATCATCATCATCATCATCATCATTATAATATTATCAATTTAGTATCATCATTAACATTGTAGTCTCGGTCATTTGCCATTCTTATGATATTGCAGTTCAATATTGACATAATGCATTGGATGTAGGAGGTACATATATATAGTGGTAAAAGTATAGGTATTTATATATTACTAAATATTATGTTTATGTATGTATACAATTTAAACAACGAAAGAAGGTAAATATCCCGTTTAAATGAATTTTAAAAATTGATAAAATAAAAAAAAACCAAGAATAAAAAAAAAAAATAAAAAATTATTTTTAAACCATAAAATATAGTTAAGTTTGGTAATGGTATTTACCTACTAAATTTTTTTTTATATATATATATATATATGTATATGAATATGGTGGTAACATAAGATGAATGATAGAATCTGATTAATCTGTTTTTTTTTTTATTTTGTTTGGACGTAATGGTACATATTGGAAAAAGTCTTCTGAAAATGAATTCTAATACCCGTGTAACATTTTAAGGTTTGTTATTATTAGTTAGGACTTAGAGACTAACTATAACTAAAAAACTTGAGAAATCACAATAAGCCCATTTGAGGCTGCGGAAATTTCTTTCCGAAACTACTCTTATCTCTCTCTCTCTCTTTCTAAATTATTGGTTCTGTTCGACTTTGTATGTCATGATTTTGTGAAATTACAAGTTACTTGTTTTTATGTGAACATATGCATTTTTACATTTGAATTGAATTTGAAAGTTTAAAATAATCGAAATTCCAAAAGTTTATATAGAACAGAGTAAAGCTTAATTTTTAATTTATTAAAATTAAAGATTAAAAAGTCTAGGTCTGTTTAACTATTTTTGTTTAATTTTTTGGTCGGTTTCGATTATTGCACCACCACTATCAAAAGACTGATGATGGTATTTCAACGGCATCCTACATCATATTCTATAAAATATATTTACATTTATTGTGACACTTTTTTTTGTTATTATTATTTCTGAAATTATGTAACAACCAGTATACTTACTACAATTTTTACGAAGCACCATAATGCATTTCCAGCCGTTATAGGTTTAGGTACGGATTTGGAAGAAAATAGGATGATAGAGGCAAATTGGAAGGTATGTTGGAAATAAAGCTGAAGAGGCTTTTCTTTTGAAAAGTCGCTAATTGTACAATGAAGCGTTTCTATCGGAAGGGGTTAGATGGAAGCATGTTCCACATTTTCAGTTCTTGCAATACAGTTCTTGCAATAAATGATTTCCCGAAACCCGTTTTGAACTACTTTGGCATTGCCACGGTGTATAAATGATCTCCTGAAGCCTCCCTAGTGTTACGCTGAAATTGTTTGAAATGTATAGGCGTTATTGATTTTATTTCAATAGAACAATTGCCTTTTTCAACAGGAGATCTATAAAGAAATAAAATTTACTACTTTTAAGTGCTACCCGGGGTCACAAATTAGGTATAGGGCGGGATTTTGAATTTTGTCAAGGTAATCTTTCGAACCAAATGTGAAAATTGCACTTCATCTTAGGTCGAATCAAACAATCAACATATTGTCCTGTAGTGTATAGTATACACTGTATCAAACTTTGTTGCTTGTGTGCAATCACAATTTTTAATAAATGGAACAAAATTGTTATATGGTTTAAAACATTTTAATAATTTAAAAAGTATCCATAAAGTCTTTGGGTGTTCCATTTTAAGTTGTTGAAAATCTTTGATAGCCATTTTAATATGAAAAAAATCACAACAAAAAAAAAAAAAAAAAAAATAAAAATAAAACAGTCAAAAAAGAATCAACGAAAATTGGATTTTTAAGAGAGATATAAGAGAAGCACGAATACGTTCCTTTCCTATATATAATATTAAATGTACATGATGGGATTCCTCATCAATGATTTTTTGGATGGGATCTGTTTTTGTTTTTTTTTTTCTTCATAATATTTGAAGAGAATGATGAAGTTTTAGTAATTAAGACTAAATCTTATGTCACGTTGTTTCATTTTTTTGTTTTTTTTTTTATATTTTTTTAACATTTTCAGTAGTTATAGAATTCCTGGTTATTGATATCCCTGTTAACTAACTAAAAAATATCAAAACAAGAAAAAAAATGATATTGTCAAAGTCTAAAAACTAAAATTAAAGATGAATCAGTTTTTTATATAAATGTATTAATATATATATATATATATATATATATATATAAGTTAAACATTTTAATGATTCAAAATCACTAATAAGCTAAAAATTCCACTTAATTTCTGAATATTTTTTTTTCTTTTTATTTTTTTTTTACTTTATGTTCCAAACATTATCAAACTACACTATCACACACTATTACTTAGTGTTCCTATATTTTTGTTATGATAGTTTTATATGGTAGTGATGATACTAATGATGATGATGATGATGACGATGTTAATGATAAGTTTCTAAATTAAAACGATTTTTTTTTTAATTCTCTCTGTTAATGTCAAGGTCCTAATGTTTAATCAGATGGTGTGTTATGGTTAATTACAAATAAAAAAAAAAAAAAAATTAAAATAGTATTTGGTACTATCATGAAACATTTTTGAAAATCAGTGTAGAATATCATTGGATCACTATTTTTTAACAATTAAGGAATATAAATAGTTTGTTACTACATTGTCCTCGACATTGCCTGAATTAAAAATATTATTATGGTTTTGGCAAAATGACATATTATATCCTTTGTAGTTCTAATATTCAGTTTGGCATCTAGTAATTTTTGTGTTTTGTTTTTGTATTTAACAATTACAATAAGCTATATCATATCATATGTTCCACATTGCGGTTTTATAGGCGAACTTGATTTTGCGCCAAGTTTTTCTGCATGCGGTTTCTTCACTAAATATACAATTCACAAAAGTAACCTCTACCTTAAGTCGGTAATGTCACGGATTGGATATATTGTTTTTGTATTTTTATTCAATGTTTGTCAAATGTTCATGTTTTTGGTTTCATTTTAGTTTATAGTTATTTTATAAAATTTATTAAGGCACAAAGACTGACATGAGCAAGATGTAGATGTGGTGAGGATGAATGATCAAAGGATGATAAGAAAAATATTAAACGCAGTATTATACTATAAAAAAGCAAGAGATAAACCAAAATCAAGATAGCTGGACGAAATCGAGGACTGTTATTGTCTGGAGGTAACGGTTGCAGGACATTTGCATAAGATAGAACTAGAATAGAAGAAAGTTGTAAACGAGGTTAAGGCCCACCCAGCTGAGCTGTAGAGTCAATATCTGATAATGTTAATTTTTGGGCTTTACTTAATGGTTTGGCTGTCTATATAACTTGATGGCTTTGAGTTTGGTTTAATATTGTGTTAAATAGCAATTTTTCGATGATTCCACACAATGTTAGAAAGTACATTTTATTTTGATTGTTCGATATGTAAAAAATATATATTTACTTGCTAGGTGTAACGGAATTTGAAGCTTCTAGGTCCTGGCATAATATTCCTCTCCATTGTCTTCGGCCTTGAGTCACATCTCCAGTTGTTGTAGACCTGATTATTTTTTTCATATATACCTTGTTATTTCATCTTGCCAATGAAAATTCGATTCATTCCCGCGGTTTTGTATATAACCACAATTTCTTAGTAAATTCGAAAATTAAATAATGTTTTCAACTTTAATAGTGTAAGATCGTTTATTCTATCCAGTTCTTTTAGGAATATAGAACATCCGTTTAAAATGTAAATTCCATTGTAGTTTTCAGGGCTTACAACATCAATGATTACTGTTGTCTATTCGTCTAGTAAAAGAAGCGAATTTTTTTTACCTTAGATATGATTTAAGTCCGTGCCTATCCCATGATTTAGGAGAATTTTTTTACCATCCTAAAAATTACACTTTAGAGAGATTAATAGAACAGTGTAGGCACATTCTCTCAAAACAAAAAAGCAAAAAATAAAACACGAATAGAAAGTAAAATGAATAAAAGAAATTAACGGTAAAAATTTAAAATTCATAATCCATGGCGATATGACTGACTTTCTCTCATCAAAATTCACCTCCAAAAAATGTTCATTGTTTTTTTTTTATGTTTTTGGTTTTCTATTATTCAGGCAGGACTTTTGCTTTTTTTCTCAATATATATATATATATATATATATATACATATATGATGCACCATATATATAAATTTAAAGCTTTTTATAGTATGTGATTTGAAATTATAATAGATTGATATGAAATAACCACATACATACATATAAACTAAACATATGAAAAAAAGAAAAAGAAAAAAAAAAGAATTCATTTCGTTTACATGTAAATATTTTACTGAATCCTCGGTGTTTAGATATGTGTACGTGCATAGAGAACAAAAATATCAATTCTTTAAATATATATATATATATATATATATAAAGTATATGAATATTATTTTCTGTTTTATATTTTATACAGATATGTATGTAGTGAACTACACCACACATACTTGTATGAATACAAAGCGAGAACAAAAAAATCCTTACTTAAAAATATTTTTATTATGGCCGACTTTACATTAAAAAATTGGAACAGATTTAAAATAAAATTTAAGTGTTTTTTTTTTTTTTTTTGTTAAAGAGGTGTCATTATCCTTTTTATATTCATGCAAAAATATACTATTTTTGTAATGTGCATTTTTAATAAATTTAGATTTAAGTAAAATACAGTAAAACAAATTTGTCTAACCCACGTCTAGAAAACAAAGTGATTTAAATAATTTCTCTACATTTTTATGAGGACTACATTTTTATGAGAAAACATTCTTATAAGTGGACAACTTTTCGCATATACTCTGGGTAATGCTGATTTTAAATTATACGTGTTGGTTGTCTCAAGTTTTTCTAATTTGAATTCGATAATTTTTCGGTTTATTCGATATATTCGATAAACCCAGATTCAAATTCACTAGGAATTGAAATTCGTCTAATCTTTTAAGCTATTGGTCTTACAAATAAAGCCAAATAGAATAGCAAAAGTAAACTAGTCAGGTATTTTTTAAAAATAATGAAAATTGAAAACAGAACACTCTGTCTTTTCTTCAACCCTCTTTCTCATTTTTATTAAACATCTCCTGTTAACAAATTTCAATCAAATCCATAGTTTTGCGGAAAATGCAAACAGAATTGATTTTGACACTTTCAAATCATAAGTCTATCTATGGTTACGCAAAAACTAAACTTACAATTTCTAGAAGATTTGAATTTTCTCGGAATGCGAATACATCAAAATATGATCTGGAATGATCTGGTTTGGGTTTGTTAAGTCGGTGTATAAAGCCTATACACAATTTAAGATGGAGTACAGTTCAAATCTATGGATGGGCGATTCAAAGACTGATCTACGCTTTTTTGACAGAGTACAAAAATGCGATATTCGCTTTATAGATGATATAAGTGTCTCATCAACACTTGCTCCACGTGGTTATCATCGTGCCGTTGAAGCAGTAACTAAATTTTATAGATATCTTTTGGGAAGTAGGTAATGTGAACTGAATAATTAAAATTAGGAAGGCGAAAGACTTCAAATGCCCATCCCTACACCGTGGAAAATGATTCAAATTGGTTATGGAAAATCTTTTATAGTCAGAGCTTCTAGAATGTGGCATCGAATTCCACCACAAGCATTCCTAGAAGGGACAGTTTTTATGTATTTGATTTGTGTTAAATTGAAAGTGAACATGAATAGCATAGCTAACAACCCTCCGTCGAATCTAATATAAGCTACTTAGTATAAAGTACTTCTTTCTTTCTTAAACTATCCACTCTCTTTTCCATAAACCAACGGAACGAAAGTATAAATGCTTCTCTGCCCTAAGTTCCCGAATTCCCACGTGGACGGAAAAAAGATTAAAAAACTGTTGTCTATCAGTTGGAAGACGCATCCTAATCATTCGGATCGTTAGTCGCAAAATATTTTCAACAAAACGTTATGGCAAGAAACGAATCAAAAGCAAATAGACATGGAAACGCAAGCATAGAAATAACATTGGATCGAACATACTCTACGCAAATTTAACAACAATATCGTGAAACAATGTTTCAAATTTAATCCTCAGGGTAGATGTAGCGTCGAAGGCCCAAGTAAAACATGGTGAACAACAATTTAGCAGAAGCAACTACCCAACAAAGAACATGGCTACAATTGAAGAGATTAGCCGCATATAGGAGATTATGGAAGGGTTTTATATTCATCCTATACCCCACGGATAGATCCTTACAGGACAGTGATGAATTGAATTTTACTCAAGAAATGTACAATCAACTGTATAGTATCATCAGTATCAGAAGGATTGTAATCTTGTAATTAGGAGTACATATTTTAAAAAAAAGTTTTAAAGCTTGATAGTCTAATTCAGAAATGTTGCAAAATCTAACAACGTTGGCGAAAAGTTACAATATAAAAACTGTTGATCTATACTAATACATAGTAAAAATATGCACAAATAGCCATTTAAGGTAATGCTTCGTGATACCATATTTTAATACCGAAGCTGAAAAAATAAAACTTCATTTTGGATTATAGAGAAAGATTATCCGAAGCATTACTGTATAAACAATGCTTGTCTAGTGTATAAAATAAAAATTTCGCTAGTTTTTCTTTCATTGAATTTTTTATTTTTTTTTACATATTATCCAAAAATAATAACAATAAAAATAACAACAACAACAACAATAATAACAAATGAAACAGAAAATTCTTTTTAAATCCGATGTCATTTTGCCACAAAAATCTCTTTTGTTCGACTTGCATACAAATTTCTCTTCCTTTTTTAATATTGTTTTTTTTTCTTCTTTTTTTTTTTTTGTTACACAAAATTATGTGAATAGTTTTGCTTTCGAATTATAATTTGAAGAACTCCAGTTTTATAGTATAGTTAGAGAAATGCCAAATAAACTAAAAGTATTTTTGTTTTTTTTTTTTCATTTTTTAGTATCACCCTGTGTTCACATCGTCATTTTGAATTCTATGTGAATATGGAAGCGCGTTCATTTCAAATATCCTGCCATATAGAATGTATTTTGTTATTGTTTTTATTATTATTATTGTTATTATTATGCTATACTGCATAGCATAATATTAATCAAATTCAGGTTGGTAACGGTGGTGTTACCAAAATGTATGGCATCTATGTGCGAGTATGTATTGCAAATATTTATACGATTGTTATTTTTTGTTGTTGTTGTTCTTATTTTATATATGTATGACCTTAAAATATAAGGTTGAATTTTTATTTATTTTTGTTATTCCTATTACTATTATTAATGTATTTGTTGTTATTCCTGAGAAATAATAATAATATATATATACATTTTTATATATTCGTTTTAATGGAATGCTAGTCACAGAGAAAAAGACGAATGTAAAGGAATCCGGAAGGGAAAGGATTTTTATTTTTTGTTACATTTTTTTTTTTTTTAACTACTAAAAATTCATTTCATTCCATTTTTTTTTGTTTTTTTTTTTTTATACATTTTTTGATATTTTTTTGGTATTTCTAAATATAATATGACTATATAATACTATTAATCTAAGAGGTCAAGTTCAAGCGCTGATGTTGGTTACAAATGAAGACGATAAATGGATATATGGTTAGGTTTGTATGTTTGTGAGTACTGTTAGTGGTATTGCATATAAAAGAAAAAAATGATATTAAATATATTTTAAGAAGTATTTTATTTGGATTTATTTTATTAATGTTGAAAAATTGAATTTTTAAAGTTAAGAATTTGATATTGGTTTTAACAGTATTCAATATAATAATTATTAGTGTTTATTTTCTTAATCGTGTATGTTTAAACAATAGATATTTTTTAGATGTTATATAAAATGTGTCTATTTGTATTTTTGATAATAATGAAAAAATTCCTACTAAAATTTTTTATTTTTTTAAATTTATATTCATTTATTTAATTGTTGGAAGGCCCTTAAATATTGTACAGAATAGACATAATTTTGTATGTACAAATTGTTACTGAGTCTAGTTTCAAGTGACTGACCATATTTTACAAAATTGAATGACCAAATTTAACCATTTAACCAGTTTTAGCTCATAATATATGGTAATGTGAGTCCCATCATAACTCACTATTTCGGGTCAGTACTTCACTACTTAGACAAGTAATTTAATTATTGTGGGTGCTATGCTTGCTATTCAGAACATGGGTGGGATGGTGTTGGTTGTTGTGCTTACAATTCATGACTTATAGAGATTCTGCAGTTAAATTAGATTCGTCTAAAATATACGCTCTAATGATTTTTACGGCATAGCATAAGGTAAAAAGAAACTGAATTACTTTATTGTATACTTTGTAAAATTATATTTTTCTAAATATTTTCTATTTAAGGGTCAAATGAAAGGAGAATAACAACTAATCACTTCTTCTTCTTTTGTTTGTTAGACTTAAAGCTTCTTTTGTCTCAATTAACCCGTTTCTTTAGAAGCTTATGTCCGAAATTCGGTACATATTTTCGTCAGTTTGCTTGGAGGCTTAAGAACCACAGAAAAACCAAAACCTGAATGAATAGATGACTTAGAAGTAGACGAACGAGAGCCAACTACAAATAAACAAGTGGAAAGAAGTAGCAAGAAATCAGAGAAGATTGCAAAATCATTGTCAGCAAAATCAAGATTGATCTTTCACTGCCATAACGTCACGTAAGAAAAAGATGAATATCATTATATTTAATCTGTAAATTGAAAAAAGTACGATATAAATATATGAACCATTCCACAACCGATTTTAATTATTATTCACTTAAATAATATTATATATTTGAAAAGGAGACGTAGCGACACTAAATATTTTTTCAAACTTTTTTAATTTTGAATTAGAAACCTTGAGAAGTTGATGTTCAAAATTTGGTTAATTTTTTTTTTTTCAATTCTTCGCATTCAAGATATATGTTGGTTTTAAGCTCGATAATTGTCACTAGTCTTGTCTATCTAACAATATCTTGGACGTACCAAAACTATCTTATCTGTATATACACTTTGAATTCTGCTTTATATTTTTTCTGAACAATTTCATTTTAATCATGACTAATACATTTTTATAACATTAAAAAATGATATGACATTTTCATCCAATTCAAACCGATTTTTGCTTTTCTTATTCTCTAAGCTAACAATAGGGTAGTTAGAATTTACACAAAAATACACATTTTTTATTAGAAAACTAACTGTCAATGACATTGAATTATACTTCAATATTTTTTCAATATATTAATATTTAAAATTTAATAAATTAATATTTTTGTGTGGGTTTTGATTTTTGCATCAATGTTAAGCATATACGTTTTATACCCCTATTTTTATGCAAACTAATTTTTTGAACGATATTTTATTGATTAACGTGAGAGAGAGTTTTCGGGAAAAATTATTTTTGTCTAACCTGATTTTGACATATGGAAAAGTGCAATTAATACATTTTCTTTTGGGTTTGAATTTTTGTTGTGACATACAAAAATGAATTCAAATATTTACACATACATTTGAATTAAATCAGTCTAATGAATCTAAGTTTAAACGTGAGTGCAGTAAAAATATAGAATCAAGAATCAAAGTCCAAATACAGGGATTTGAATTGAGTATGACTTTTCCCACATTTCTGACTTATCTTGTATAAGTGCAGGATATATCCATATAAACATTAACTGTTATTTTATTTTCCCACATTTTTGACTTATCTTGTTTAAGTGTAGGATTCCTCATATCTCTATATGCAAAACAAATCATTTGTAACTATTATCAAGCAAAAGAAAGTACTTTTCCTAGAGTAGGACAATCTACAAAGCTCTGTCCTCGCTCGTTTTTGTTAACACAATTACTTTTGTTTTCAACCATGCTTTATTGCATTTTTAATTTTACAGAATTCGCCAACATTCTTTAACTATACACTTATAATAAATGACTTGCATTTTTTTGTAAAAACTTTAACTTGACTTCGGAAACATTCTACTATCTTCCTACTTTTATCATTTAATTAAAAATTTATTATAAAAATAATTTTCCTTTCTTAATAAGCTTAACAATCACATTCCATCATTATTATTCCAATAATTTAACAAAAATAATTTTATAAACGTAAATTGCCTACATTTTCAACTATAACAGCCTTCTCTTCAAATATACTACATTTATATATGCATATTAGTTTATTGATTTTAATGTACAGCAAGTTAGTACACATACCATATATCCTTTATGGCATACTGCTAAAAAAACAGGAAAAAAAAAAATAACTTGAACAACAATACACGACGATTACAATATTTATGATGGCGCTGTTGTAGTAGTCGTCGTCGTCGTCGTCATTTTAGTAATTTTCATATGAGTATGAGTACGAATAATAATAAAATGCATGCATATTTAGAATTTAAAATAATAAAAAATAAAAATAAAAACAAAAATGGAATAAAAGAAAATCTGAAAATTTTCACTTTCATTTTCATTTTCCAAATTTTTTTTTTTTTTTTGTTTTTATTTTTTGCTAGCTGTATAGAAAAATAAAAGTGAAAATCGTGATGTAGAAAATTTTTGTACGCTTTTTGCATACTGAAAATTTTATAATAACAAAAAAAAAAAAAAACAGGAAAAAAAAATTATATGCCATAATAACCATAATATTCTGTCCTCGAATTACAAATTTAGTTTTTAGTTTTTTTTTTTTTGTTTTCATTTTTAGTATTTCTATCTCTTTCTACATACATATATCAGTAGATAATATTTATATAGAAATATATCTTTTCTTTTCTTATATAATATATTTTATAGAATTTTAGAGAATATTAAATTATATATGTATATATATATAAAATACACGAGACTCGAATATCCTTTTATAGTCAAAATCATATTTTATATCATATACGAAGGATATTTAGTTGGGACTATATAGAAATTTTCTTTCACAATGATTAAATTTCATACATTTCATATTATTAAAACTATATAGCTATATAATATGTATTTGTTTATGTGTGCTATTTGTTATAGAAATATACAAAATATTTTAAATATCATATGTGAACAATTTGAATTTAATTTTTAGTGATTATTATTTAAGAGTATAGGATAACCAACCGATGAAAGTTTATAATAATTTTGTAGTTTCTACATATTATTTTGTATTAAAATATTATGGAATAATACATAATATTATATACAAATACAATTATAAGTATATATTGTATGTAAGAACAAAATGTTAGAAAGTGAATTATATTTTATAATAAAAAACTAATATTATAATATTAAATTTAAAAAATGTGAGTCGGTTCAAATTTAAATTGATTCAAATGAACATACGAATAATATATTTTACTATTTTAGTGGTATTGCTAAAGGTTTTGTATATTTTTTTAATTTAGAAGTAGGCATATTATTATTCTTCTGAATACTTTACTTTAATATTCAAGATTAATGTACTAGCTAAATCAGTATAGAAAAAAAATATAAATAATTTAATAAAATTAAAGTAGCACCCGATAGTAAATATAGTTATCAAAAATTAGGTTGTATCTGGATCAGGACTTACAATAGTACGAGTATATACCGAAAAAGTTTACTATAAAGCTAAATTTTATTACTCTATTGCAAAAAAAGTTGGCCCATACCTTGTTTGTATTGTAAACCCGTTTCAGTACTGGCATAATGATTTCTCATATTTTTCTAATTTTTTAATAAAATCTCAGTACAGATGCGATATAAAGTCAAATCTTTTATAGGTAATAATTACTTAGACAATATTTTTTATTGTGATGATAAGTTTAAAGGTAGGTGGGTTAACTTTTTTGCAATAAAGTAATATAATAGAGATGACAATGAATGAAAAATGTATCACTAGGATCTTTTGATTAATCATAAGGACCTTCTTTGTAAAGAAAAAATAAAACACAAATTTAGAAATCAATGTGACACATTTTGAGTGAAAATTTTGATTTACAATATAATCACAGAAATTAAATAATATTAATTATAGTCTGAAATATAAGATCTCTTGAATATTTTTATCAAATAAATATTAACTAGTATTCGCCCGCTCTTCGAATTTCGAGGAAATTAGATAAAACAGATCGTAAGTATTCAATATTTCATTATTAATTGTTTGCCATCATTTCAATATATCTTGAACACTATATATACAATTGCTTTTTGTTACATATGATTGATTTATCTTAGACAACAACCGCGTTTATTTAAAAACAATTTAATATGTGTGTATGTGTTAACTAACTTGCTGTAATAATTTAATTAAAAACAAAAATTAAATTGAAGTCGGATGCGTAAATGCGTTGTTAAATTAGAATTTTTGTATTTTAAAATGACTTATATACGTACATGGTGTGAAATTTTATATTATATATGGATTTTATTTTAATTTCGCTACGTCTCTTTTTAAATATCTATTATTTAAAAGAATAATAATATAAATCATTAAAATTTCTTTAAAACTTATTAATTATTTGTTCTATATATGGGAGCGATTTTAAAACTTATTAATTTTGAACTTTTTTATGGCCAAGTATAAAAAATTATTAAATATTTAGTAGTATAGATAAAAATTATTGTTCCACTTTTTTTATATTATACAATTGACAATAACTGCCAATAATACACCATTATTTATTAATAATCAATTTCATTTATTTTTTTCACTTGCTATGGCAGTATATGCCACTGAGACTATGAATGAGACAGTCTCAGAATTCTCTTGCACTTATGATATTCACGAATTTTAGTTGCTTACAGCCTACTAATCTAGTAAAAGAAACAAATTATATCTTTTAGCAGACTTGCCAATCGTACTTGTTGCTTTGTTAGATTGCATTTTTATACCATTCTACCATTTAGGCTATACAAAAATAGATAATAATGTTATATAATTAAATAAATAAAAATAATTATAAAAGCACATCGCAGATTTCTATAATTTCAATAATATAAATAATAATTATTATATATTTAGAATTTAATAATCACAGTTCCAATTTCGGAATAATTTTTTAATTTTTCATTAAAGTTTTTTTTTTTTTTTTAAATGATATAATATAAAAATATTTAAAATGTTACATCATTTCTATTGCTTGCCATCATGCAACATTTTTAATAGTAGTTATTTATTTATTATTTAAAATCGATTTTCTGAAATAATATAAAAATTAAATTGACACTTTGAATCATTGTAGTTTTAGAAATTGTTATTATTATTATTGTTACTATTTTACAAGCTAATAAATTACAAAAATATTTCAATTAATTAGAATTAATTAAATTTGAAAAAAAAAAAACAAATTGAAAATTGAAAATCTACTGGATGATTACAACAATATTAATTGATTATTTCTATCTGTTGACTCTATAAAACTTGTGTTGAATTTTAAATATTTCGAATGAAATTTAAAAACGTTTAATAAATAAAAAATAATTTGTTGTTATGTATGTATGTATGTATGTATGTATGTATGTTACAACAAACTTGTTTGATTTATTGATAATACCTACCAACAGATGTCGTTTAAGAACTTTTTTTTTCCAATAAAATTTTTATTAATTTTAAATTAAATTTTTCTTTTTAATTGCTATAAATTTTAGATTTCAGAAGTAATATGTATAGAAGTTGATATTTACAAAACTGCAATGAGAATTGATTTGATTAAATTAAGTGTACGTCGGTAAATTTAAATTTAAAATTTAATTTAATTAAACAAATTAAAATGTCTCGCTTGTATGGTGTCGGAATAAAATTTCATAAGACAAAATTACAAATGGACAAAATTTCGCTATATGTCCAATTGATGGTTTCAAGTGAAATCAAATTTAAAGCTAAATAAGAGTTTTAAAATATAGTAAACGGGACTGTACTATTTTTTGGTTTTTTTTTAAGTGGCTCAAATTTTTTCATTTTATACATAGGAATTTCATAAGCATTTTAAATCCAAAAACATTATTTTGTAAAAAACGCTTAAGTTAAAATAAGCCGTTTAAACACTCAATAAATTTGAAAATTTGAAAAGAATATTCCAAATTTCTAAAAAATGCTTATTAATTCATTAGTTTTTATGACTAATAATATTTAAAATATTT
Source organism: Argyra leucocephala (assembly GCA_963942445.1). Lineage (NCBI taxonomy): Eukaryota > Metazoa > Arthropoda > Insecta > Diptera > Dolichopodidae > Argyra > Argyra leucocephala. The sequence goes on from OZ012679.1 coordinate 2,019,158, forward strand.
TATTATAATAATTAAGTTAAATAAGCGACTATGACTAACTCATTTTATTTATTTATACTGCTTAGCACAAACAGTTTACAAATCAAATTTATTACATGATAGTATAATGCCTTTCCTAATCTATAGTAGAGTTTGAGTGTATTTTAAAAAAGTATGCACATTAACAACTCAAAACACGAAATACAATGTAAAGTAAATGTGTATCATCTCTCAGAATAATGCATTAATATTATTTTCTCACTATATTTTACTTCTACTTACACTTGCTTCCACAGTAGCTACATTAAAAAAAAATTATTTATTCTCTCAATTCTCATTCTTTCATTCATAATGAACTATTTTTTCATTATTATTGTGTTATTACTGTTGTTATAAAAGGCTTCAGACAAGAACGAAATTAGTATATATGTATAATACAGTTAATTACAATTAAAACTAAAATTAATTAATTTACATACGAAAAACAACAACTAAACAAAAATAGAAGAGAAAAATTCAAAAAATTGCGATTATATAATTTTTGTTTGTGGGAATGTTTTATTAGTGTAAAGTCAATATTGAATTTATGTTTGTTACCTATATAATAAGCATTCTCTTAATAGATTTATATTTGCCATAATTAATCCTATGATTACTTATTTTAAATAAATTGGATGAGCGTAGACGGTGCAGTTTATTAATAATGATATTACTGGAAATTAAAGTAGATTTTACACTGCCCTTTACAATCTATGTAATAAGAATAACATCATACCTACTCATTAAGGATCAATTAACTTTAGTTTTTGCTCATATGTTGGTAGCAAAAATATTTGTAGATCAAGCTAATACATAAACGAGTATGTACCCTTTCAAAAATTATATCATATTAACATTAACACAAGCGACTATGATGTACCATAGCAAAAATGTGGTTTATAGTTGTCAGAATCAAACCAAATTTTGACAGGTAATATTTTTGAAAAATTTTAATAATATGGTAGTTATTTTATCTCGATTTTTTCAATATGTCGACATAAGCGGTTATGATGTGTTGACACTACAGAATAACAATGTAAGCAGATCTTCAGACAATCACAATTAAAGCAAATGTTTTGAGACATACTCTACACTCCCTTTTACCTCGGATTTCTTCTTTTTCAAACTATTAATTACAAAAAAAAAATAATAATAAATGCAATGAATGTTACACTTCTCACTTGTAATAACAAAAATAATAATAATAATAATAATAATAATAATAATAATAATAACAAAAATAATAATAATAATAATAATAATAATAATAATAATAATAATAATGACAATAATAATAATAATAATAATAATAATAGTAATAATAATAATAATAATAATAATAATAATAATAATAATAATAATAGTAATAATAATAATAATAATAATAATAATAATAATAATAATAATAGTAATAATAATAATAATAATAATAATAATAATAATAATAATAATAATAATAATAATAATAATAATAATAATAATAATAATAATAATAATAATTATAATAATAATAATAATAATAATAATAATAATAATAATAATAATAATAATAATAATAATAATAATAACAAAAATAATAATAATAATAATAATAATAATAATAATAATAATAATAGTAATAATAATAATAATAATAATAACAATAATAATAATAATGACAATAATAATAATAATAATAATAATAATAATAATAATAATAGTAATAATAATAATAATAATAATAATAATAATAATAATAATAATAATAATAATAATAATAATAATAATAATAATAATGATAATAATGATAATAATAATAATAATAGTAATAACAAGGAATCGTGATTTCACATATTCCTTATAGAAAAACTTCCAGTTACTCTTCTTCTTGTTTTACAATTCTGACTTTCTATTTTTCTTTTGTTAAGTTTAAATTTGTAATAAACACTAAAAACATTTGGTACTAGATGGCTAGAATTACACAAAATACATAAATTGACTGAAAATTTGAACTTCAAAAAAATCTAAAGTGGTATTTATTCGATTAAATTAATCATAATAAAGAAATATTTTAGGTCCAATAGTATTTGTAGAATTTTTAATAACAAAAAAAAAATATCAAATTAATTCTAAAAAATTTTAAATTCAAAAAATTTTTGATTACAAATTTTAGCTTCAATCAAAAAAAAAAAAACAAAAAACAAGAAAAACAAAAAAAATTTCTTGATAGTGTCGCTATCATTATGGCATTTGTTGTTTTTTTGTTGTTGTTGTTGTTGTCTTTTAAAATTATTGAAATTTAAAAATTAAGCTCTTTAAATTGAAATAAATCCCATGATTTATGTTTCATTATTGCAAATAAATATTAAATTTTGTGATTTTCTTGTCTCAAATTTTAGTTAATTTTTTTTTTTTATATTTATTGAATGAAACTGAAATAACTTAAAAATATCATTCGTAACTAAAAGATATATATATATATATATATATATATATAATATTTGTTATTTAAAGTTACGATATGGAATTGTATTATTACGACAAGTCTTTAAAATATTTCAAGTTTTATTTATTCAAGATCTCTCATATTTTAAATGTTGTATCCAGGTTCAGTGTATTGGGGTTTCTTTTTTGACATAAATCTAAAAAAAAAATTTTTTTTCTGTTAGTTTTTTGTTTTTTTTTGTGATTGTTGGATTTTTTTTATTTTAGTTTGTATTACAGGTGTATTTCACCTGGTGATCTTAAAGATAATTTGGACATTTTTTTTTCAAGATAAAATTTTAAAATATATATCTAGGTATCTATCTAAAGTTTTTTTTTTAAAAGCTCCACAGGGGTGGTATTAGAAATTGTTTTTTTTTCCATTACTTTATAAAACAAGAATCAAAACCAAAAAAACAAAAAAAAAAGATCTTGTTTAGATTTTCTTACAGCGATAAATTTGTTACACGTTGAATATATTTAAAAAAAAAAACAAAAAAAAAAAAATAAATAAATATTATTATTAAGATAAATTTAAAGCATGCAGTTAAAGATAGTTAATGGAAAGTTAGACATATAAAAAAAATAATGTTATATAAAGTTACAAAGTTTTTTTTTATTTTTTTTTTTTTTCATTTTTGACGACCCTGGGTTTTTCTAATCCTATATTAAATACATACCATCATTTTTTAATAAAATCAAGTTTCCATAGAAAATCAAAAAAAAAAAAAACAAACTAATAATGAAAAAAAAAAACTATAATAAATTTCTAAGTTTACGCATAGACTCTGTGACTAGTTTCATATTATCTATTTTTTTCTTTTGAAGTGAATTGAAATTTATGTAAAGAAGTTGCAATAAGACAGTTTCAAGAAAAAAAAATTAATTTTATATATGAAATGTGAATACTGAATGGCTCTACGTCATATCTCCTAAAAAATAAATAAAAATTTGACGTCATTTTCAAATGTTGTGAATATGTCAGATTGGCTCTACGTCATATCTCCTAAAAAATAAATTAAAATTTGACGTCATTTTCAAATGTTAGTGAATATTCACAGAATATGGTTAGTAGATTTGTCATTTATGTTAAAATTTTGTTTGGTTATGTTTAGAGTGTTGTCATTTCGTAAAAATGTAAAATTTTGAAATCTTTGAAACTTTTGTGAATAATTTTGATAAGGTTAAACTGTTCTATAGATAGTCTAACACTACAAATACCTACTGATGAGTTCAATAGCAGTGTTGAGATGAACGAAACAACTACTAGAACTTATTGTTACAAACTTTTTAGGAGTTTTTTGATATCAGGTAATTTGACATTTAGAAGTTTTGACATTAGGACATTTGACCTATTCTTGGTTTTTATAATAACTGTGCACCATTGCGTAATTTCAAAAGTCAAAGGTTTTGATATCTTCATAGTCATAGAACAAACTATGGCTTTTCTGAGCCTATTAACAACAGTTTAATTGACTTCAACTATGGCAGGTACGTTTTTGATAATAAAATCATTACTTTTTTGATACTCCACAATAATTCTCTTAATTTTATTTAATTATAATTTTATACTACAATTATTTTTATTCTCTGTTATTATTTGAATTTACTACCATTACAATTGTCTATTACTATTATTATTTATTAATTTTACTTCTGAATTTTATTTGAACTTCTTTTCTCAATTAATGTTCTCTTTGTTTTGACATTAGTTCATTTTTATTATTATTAAGGTTATCTTCTACTTGAATTTTTGTTTTCTCTTTCTTTTTTAATGTTTTTATTTTTATTTTAATTTAATTTTTTTTAAATATTTTATAAGCAAGATCTGTAAAGGGCTAAGGATTAGATTGAAATAAATAAATAAATATTATGAACAATATTGTTGGACGAAACTGTAACGTAAATTGATAATTAATAACAATAGGTAAAAGAAAAGCAAGCTTTAATATTATAATAATAAATTTTATTTGATGTAAACATATTTTAAATTTATGCAGACTTTAGACATCATTCAATTGAATACTCTTCTTTACGTCATGCGCAATGGACCAATTATATTTATAAGATTTAATTTAAATAACTGGAAATTTTATAAGGAAAAGGAAAGACAAGAACCTGGTACCGACAAAATTAATCTAATACTTATACCTCTACTTATAGATAGGCTTTAAAAATTAACAATACAAATAAAATTTAAGTAATATTCTTCTTATCATCGCTACATCGCCAAATTATAACATGTAAACAAAAAATTCAAGTAAAATCGAACGAAGAAGATCTGTACTGCAAAATCTAAGTTTAACCGCTGGATGAAGCAGTAGATATAGTGCCTGCTTTTCAACAAAAAAGGTCCGGGCTCGATTCCCGATGAATGCAAAAAATGTTTTATGGCTAATGACCGACCATTACGACCTGGTCCAGTACCCTTTGTCATATAATTTGTTTATAGTGTGATCATTAAAAGTATTTTTAGATTATAATATGTGATATATGAAACCATTTAAATAACTATTTATATTACCCATAGTAAACCAATAATTGTTACTGATGAATTAGAATGATACAGTACTGGAAAGATTCTTTCTCAGGAGATATTTTTTCATTATTGATACGTACAGATTTTTCACATACTTTATTGCAATACTATTATTCTTATTTATAATATTAGCTGTGTTCTTTTCATTCGGTTCAAGGTCCAGGCCAATCATTTAATATGAATATGAATACAATAACAATTCAAAAACCACATATTTATCTGGTTTTTATACAGGTCTCAAATATTTAGTAATGCTACTTGTCACAAGTGGCGCTTGCATAGTTTTGTAATAGAAATTTTTGATAATTCAATTACCAAGTTTGCTAACTTAAAAATATTATTCAGATCATTAACCTACATCGTGTTCTTTTGAAATTAATAAAATCTAGCCCTTGAACCATACGAAATGAACACAGATGTTATTGTAACTGTTATTTTACCGGATTATTAAATTGTAATTGAAGAATAAATCTCAACGGTTGAAAACCACATCAGTTAAACTAGGTTTGTTCATACTATAGTACACATTTAATAATTTCCATAAATAAAACTGTAGATATAATCACTTAACCATATTTTAGTTGGTCGTCGTCGGTTTCTTGTAATTTTTGAAAAATTTCCTTATTTTAAGATTTTGAAGTTTTACAAGCTGTAAACTAAATTTAATTTTATCTCAACATTTATCAATAATTTGACGCAATAAATTTTTTTTCATTTATTTTGTTTTTTTTTTTATTATAATTTTTGTTTTTTTTTATAATGAAAATGATCAGGTGCGTCTACTATGACCTCGATTTTAGTATATATATTAAATAAAAAAAAAAAAATGTATTAATATATAGAAACAAATAAATAATAACAAAAAAAAAAAAAAAGAGGTGACCAATCTCAGCAACATTTTTCTTATAGCATGTGAGTTATTTTTCTTCGTTTTTTTTTTTTTTTTTGTATTTTCTTGTTTATTTGCAATCATAATCTTGTTGACATATTTTTTTCCAAAATAATAAAAATCGTATAGATACATATGTATATATATACAAATGTATATATACAAATATTTATAGTTTTCTATTTTTTTATTTTATCAGATTTTAAAGATAAAATAACCAAAATCACAAAAAAAAAAAAACAAAAAAACGATATCTTTAATTTTGAATAAAAGTCATAAATATCGATTAAATGAAAATATTTCAAAACTTTAAGATGAAAAAAAAAATAAAAATAAAAATAATAATAAAAAATGTAGCTATATCTTAAAATGTTACTATAAAAAAAATAATGTTGATATCAAAAAATCTTTTGTTATGCGTATATATATACATTTATATGAATTCACGTTATTTGATTAGGTTTGATATTAAAATTAAACTATCACTATATTATAAAGAAAAATAATTTTGAAAAGGTATTATGAAATTGATTTATTTATTTGTAATGCTACTTTCACAGTTTAATGGATTTACTATATTTTAATTTATTATTACATTATAGAAATTGGTTTTTGTATATATTAAAATTATTTTGCAAACTAGTTTGGAACATTTTTTTCGAAATAATTAAAGTATAGAAAATACAAGTTTTGTATCAGCTCCGTCTGACGAGGGGTTTTTAAACAATGATTTTTTATTTTCAGAACCCTAGAATTATGAAATAAATTGCCTGACTCCTTGTTTTATTAACAATTAAATATAACAAAGTTTTTAGTTTAAATTTATGAACAATAAGTTTAAGGAGTTTTGGAGTTCATCACAACACTACTTGAACTATTATTACATTAGTATTAGACTACCTATACAACTATACTAGTATTAGACTACATATACAACTCCCAACTTTTACTTTGATTGATTTTAAAACTTATTTATAGATATTATTAATGCATCTGTGAGTTATAAAAATCCACCAAAATCGACATAATGTTATGGTTTATCTTAAATCTCGAAATCTTTATCTATTATAGACTGACTTCTGATTCCTAGTGGCATAGTTTCATGTTATTTCAGTTATTTGAGATTTAACTTTGAACATTGAAAGAAAAATTCCAATATACCGTTTAGGATATATTACGAATAAATATAATAAAGGATGCCGTCGTTAAATGAACAATCAGGCTAACAACATTGGGAAGAGGAAGCACTAATTTGTCCTGAAATTAACAAATTGCCTTCGAAGACAGAAAACTGCTTATATGTGACCAACGGAACAGCATTGCAAAAACAAATTATATTTTTAACAAAAATGCATTTAAAACAAATATTAATCAAAAACCCTAACACTGCGAACCATAACAATTATGCTTATAATCAATCTGACTGCCGAGGGATTTATCAATTTTAAATAAAGTGGGGGCTGATTTATAGAGAGAAGAGTATAAAAACTTTCGTAAAAAAACAAAAGTTGACAGGTGACTTCACCTCATTAGGAGAGTCACAAAATCAATAGAGTAAATTATATTTTTTTTTTTATAGAAGATAACTAATTTTCACTAAAACTCAATCAATTTATTGGCTGTAGCCCATATTAATTTCAAATATTTTAAATGAAATACATTTTGATGTTGGTTAAAAAACAAAAAACAAACAACAAAAATAAAAGAGCTATTAAAAACTGAGGACAGGTGGATCAAATCTGAAATTGAAATGAAATAAAATTTGATATACAGTACTGTACAAAATTATAATACACCCAAATGAATGCATACATGAATATTGTAAAATTGAATTTCAATTATCTATTTGAAGTTGTTAGACTAGTGATGCGCTATTATATGTTTAGTTTACATGATTTTAAATGTTCGGAAAATATTATACATAAAATATGTAACCATATTACAGTTTTGTATAATGTAATATTGGCAAATTTTAAATGGTTTCAAGAAATATTAATGAAAAAATTAGGGTGAAATATGACAATAGTAGAATCCAATGGTTTTTATTTCTATAGCTAGGAAATTTAAAGACCAGAATCTAATACTTGCCTAGATTACATAAAAATAACTATACAAATTACGCATCTTAATCATGCTATATCCGATCGTTTAAGAGTAATAGTGTAACTGCAGAATGTAAATATGAAACATGAAAATGTTTGAAAAATGTTTTATGTCAGTTGTATAAAAAAATTAATTATAGTTACGTCAAAGAACAGTTAAAAGAGTTATATATAATGAAAACAGCAGATGATGTAAATAAAATGGCACTCAACTTGACGTCTCAGTATAATCAAATAATAGAAAGTGCTACCGTCGTGAGAAAAAAATGTAGTAAAACACTCTGTACGAGCACTGAAGCTTATTGAGTAAATAAAATAAATAAATGAATAAATAATATTTTCCAATATAATATCTAAATATTTTAGAAAAGTACTGTTAACACTGTAAAAATAGTGAATACACACTATAAAAATAGATTTAATAGATCTATAATTTCAAATCTCTTTCAATTTCATAATATAATCTTATAAATATGAGTTTTTGAGATAAGTATATACCTTTTGACGGACAAAATGATACACATTACATATATATATATGTATAAATATTTTTTTTTTCTATATTTTCATTTTTTAGAAATGATATTTTTGTAATAATTAATTCATATGATAATCTCATAAAAAACTAAGCAAAAACAAAAAAAAAAAATAAAATAAAATTGTGTCAGATATTTTACTATATACTAGACAAGCCTATTGACTCCTGTCATCATCATCATAATATATCTATAAGTGACCAACATTATTTAAATAGGAATACTACAAAAAATTAGTAATAATAAGAAAGGTGGTATCACACAATGTTTTTTTTTTACGTTTACTTTTTTTTTAACTGAAATATGCATTTTTTAAAATTGTGCATCTTATTCGGCCTTATTAAGTAGCTTTATTATGAAACCATTTAGTATGTAATTCCATTTCATATCAGGTTTTTTTTTTTTAATATTATATAATTTTTGTTAAATTAATGTATTAAATTAATTTTTAAATTTTTGTTTGTTACTTTATTAAGAATAAAAATATTTTAAAAGGAATATTTAAATAAAGCAAAATGATTTATAGGCGTTTCGACCTGGTTCAGTACCCTGTGTCATTTGGGATAAATTAAACGACAATTAAAATAGTAATAGACCCACATCACGGAAAGCAAAAGTACTAAAATTGAAATAGTATTAAAAAAGTATTAAATTTTAGCTGCATATTAATATTCAGGTAAACTGATATATTTTAAGGGAAATATTTAAAAGGCTGTAGTAACAAAATTTTACGTTTTTTTAATATTTTGCTAAAAATTTATTAAAAATAAAAGCTATATTTGATGCTATAAATGCAATCAACAAAATGATGATGAGCTTGATATCATTACCATACAACACTGTGTATTAGTTATTGATTTCTAAACATTTAGTCTTTAGCCCAGAAATTTTTGAGTTTGGCAATCGATATTTTTGTATTTTCATTAATTTGAAAATTGTATAACAAAACAAAAATTATATTTTAGATTTAAATAATTAAATAAAAATGTAATAGTTTCCCATTTGAGTCAAGTCTACCAGATTTTGAAACAATAATTTAAAATCTACATCAAAATCTACCAGATTTGCCATACAAAAGCTAGATTTGATATTGTTAAAGTTTGCTAGATTTTGTACAGGACTTTGTTACAATCTACATTTTCAAATACTGCTAGATTTTGTGCAAGTGAGAACATCAATATTTTTGATTTCAAATGATTTTAAAAGACTTAAATTATTTTACTTTTACAACTTTCAAATACCTTGTACCTGGATATAGAGCACATCAATATATTTTTAAATACAGATTATTAATCTTGAAAATAATAGTGTCAATTTTAAAGATTATTGGTTAGCTTAAGTTAAACTAAATAATGACAAATAACAAAAATATAACTTATGACTAAAAGTTTTATCGTTGGAAAGCAATGATCGATTATAAATTGATAATTCAATGCATTATTACCATATCTGATAAACATAACCTAGATAAATCTTTTCACAATTTTATGTATAAAGATTATAAGACATCATTAGTTACAGTTTTATGAAGTTATTAATTGTATTATTAACAACTTATGGTGTATTATTTGGTATACTCTATATCCGAATACAAAATGGATGTAGAGTTCACCAAAACATTTTTACTTCAAGATTGTTAAAATTGATAGTAAAACTGACAGTTTTAAAATTACTGGTTTGCTTAAACTAAATAATGTGACGACAAGATAAGCAGATAGGCCTGGCAGTTACTGGAATTACTATTGATTAAAATTTAATTTATATTCAATACAAAATAATAATAATATGACGACAAAATAGAATCACTGAAACATTACCGTTTGAAACAAAAAAAAAATGGCCCAGTTCAATGTTACTGAGATGCACTACGAACATTGTTACAAAATTATTATATGACCTCATAACTATAATTCATTTATATTCTTAAAAGATCCTGGATTTTTTACAACATTATTGCGACCATCAAACATATTAAAATATTTTACTTTAAAACCCATAAAAAGAAAATGAAATCCCATTAAATTAAATTTAATTTTCTTCTTTTTTTATTTAATTTTATGTAAATAATTAATATTAAAAATAAAAAAAATTGAAACAACAAATTCAATAAACAGTTTTTTACTTACTCTACCATAACTATAAGAAGTGTACTACAACAGTAAAAAAAAAATAAAATAAAAACAATCCTTAAAAAAAAAACAAAAAAAAAACAAAAATCACTATAATTTTCATGAATGAAAAATTTTAATTTAAATAAAAATAAGAAAGAAATTTAAAAAACATTTTTTTTTTTTTTACCAGTTTATTAACCTTTTCCTTACTTCAGTTTGCTACGATACCGCTCAGCTGTTTAAAAAAAAAAACAAACAAACAAAATAATTTTAATTCAGTTTTTTTTTTTTTATATTGTTTTTCTCCACGTTTTTATAAATTCAGTCTTATATAATAATTCATTAAAATATTCAAAAAATTTAAATTAATGAAATTGAAAGTGAATCAAAAATAAAATATTCATTATTCCTCTTAAAAAAAAAAAAAAAATAATCAAATCATCAAAAAATACAACAAAAAAAAAACAACAAAGTAATTAACATATTATTACCCGACTAAATTTAACTAAACATTGTTTATCTATAGATGTTTTTGTTTTTCTCTGCGTTTTTATTATTATTATTATTCTTGCAATTCTCTATACCAAACCAACCAACATGTGTATAATACCATACATACATATTATTATAGTTAACTATCATTATTTATTCGATTTAAATAAATCGCTTGTGTATACAATTTTTAAATAATTTTTTTCTTTCTGTTGTTTTAATTTTAATTTTTTTTTTTTTTTTTTATTAAAATATTTCCCTAGAATATTTTAAAAATCGAGTATAAAATTAAATAAAATTCTCTACTTTTAATGATAAGATCCACAACAACAGTGTTGTATATCCACCACATACTTTAATATACAAACTATATAGACTGGACATAATCGAAAATTCTATGTGGATTAGTTAAGACGGAACTCAATGTTATATATAGTATAGCTAGTTGTATTAGTAGTAGTAGTAGTTGTAACAGCAGCGATGATAGTTAGTGTCATAGTTGTAGATTTTTATTCTGTAACTTTCAGATAAATTCTAGTCGCGTGTGTGATCAGATTTTTTAATTTCCAGATAATTATGTAGTTATAATGTGTTGCTAGTTTGAGGTGTTTTTAATCTTGTAATTTCCAAATATAGAATAAAAAACAAATAAAAAATTTAAAAATAATATTTATAATAAATTATTCCTAGTTATGGTTTATAATAAAAATATGGAATTATTAATTTAATTTTTACAGTGTTAAATTAAATTTTTTATATTAGATTTATGAAGTAGAGAGGAATTGTTTGTTACGGGACATAAAATTATCATCTTTAATTTTGATTGACAAATGTTGTCAATATTTGTTGCTGTAAAGTAAAAATGTCTGTAATTGGGTATAAAATATTGTGGGAGGGTTAATTTTTGTGCAATCTTGTAGGTATGTAAATCCTTTTTTGTATATCCTTTCATATAATGCGTTCAATTATAATAAATTAATACTAGCTAGTTCCGGCATAATATTCGCTGGTCAAACATTTGAAAAAAAGCTTCTCTCGTCTTCATTTAAAAATTTAATTCAAAACAAAATTTTCAAACAATAAATTTTTCTTAGTATAACATTTTTGTTACATAGGGTATTTTTTTCTTTATCTAATCTTGTTGTTGTTACCTCCGTGATGTTACCGATTTACAATATTGTCCATTCTGATTTAAAATTTACTTTTGTATACAATGGGGATATCATGTAGTTTTGTAATATTAGAACCAATTGAATAAATAGTCAATATATTACCCTTGATTATGTTCCCTATAATTTTTTGCTTCTGGCGTTTTTCCTAAAAAAACAGGATTCGGAATTTTTAAAGATGACAAAGCAAATTTACCACCATAGCAATAATAAGAATATTTTTTCTGCTTACTTTAAAAGAAACATTCATTTGAATTTGAAGATGTGCCTGCATTAGTCAATTAGAAACATTTTGATGTGGCTAATTCAAAGACACAAACCACGGAAATTTAAAAAAACTCAATAGGTATGTATATCCTTCACTTTTTGGGTAATTTGAATTGTTTTGACGACCTTAAAAAGTATTTGTAATTTAGAAAATTCATCTTTTATCGATTTTATGATGGTCTGCTATTTGGTTCTTGTATTAGATATATAGTTTTGTTATGTGGGACGTGGGTTTGGAACTTGGATATGTTTTTTTTTACAAATGATATATTTGAAAGTTAGGTACAAAAATTAGTACTTTTTAATTTTTTTTTTATTTCTTAAGCGGTAATTTTTTGCGGTAATTATTGGAAAAAACTTCATATTTAAATTTTGAGATTCCTATCACTGTTTTTTGCTTTAATTCATCAAAGAGGTGGAAAGTTTTACAGACATTATTAGAGTATTAATGTATTAGATACAATTTATGAAATGGTTTGATGAGATCTACTTAATATAATTTGGAATCTGAGCGAATATATTTTTTTCTATTATATTATAATGCAAAATAAAATATATGTCTCGTAGAGTATTCAAATAAATGCTGTGCTGGTTTAAATAGTTTGGAAATATATAAATTTAAATTGCCGTTCAAAGAGACAGTTGGGTACTTAATTGGATAATGTCGTTATGCCAGTTTGTACTAAAAATAATAACTGAATCTGATAATGAAAAGCTATTCGGTTTTAATTTGACTACGAACTCAAAAATAATTTTGTTTAAACATAACTTCTTAAATTTTTTATAATTTTAATAAAAAATTTAGCAGATTTGCTTTTCAGCAAATTTTGTTTGTATAGTTTGTATTGTTTGTATGGGTTTACACTACATTATAGTTGTAATAAGTTTATATTTAAAAATGACAAAATGCTGGTTGATGTATGAAAAATAATTTATTTATGTAGAAAAATCAACCAAGACGTGATTCACATCACTTTGTTATCCAAATAGTCAAAAACAAGGAGCTGCTTATAAGAAATAAAATGGTTAAAGAATCTCAGAGTTACTATAGGTTAGGTTATGTCACCTATTTTTTTGTTTAAATACATTTTTATTTCCATTCCCATAATTTTTACAACCTTAACTTGTACTAGCCTGCAAAAATTTACAAAAAATTGCTTTTTTTCTTTACGCCTACTATCATTTAAACAAATGTAGTGGTTTTTATGTTAATTTAATTTATGTACACTATTTTTAATTAACTAATTTTCTTGTTATTACAATTATTTTTCTGACATAGATTTTATTATTGGTATTATAATAAAAAATCAAAACTTATTATTGATAACAAAAATAAAAAACTTAGCCTAACTAAATTAAAACTTAATCTAACTGAAACCTAATACTACTTAACCTTCCTGACACACAATGGTACTTCTAATACTTAGAGCTAATTAATGTTAGAGTTATCCAACCACCAATATTTTATTTTAATTAAGTTGCCCTTATCAGGTATGGACATATCAAATTTCAAGTTTTTTTCATATATGTTGCCCGGGTTATATGCAATAGATTTACATATTGGCCGTCTACTATAGTGATATAGGTTTGAATATAACCATTATTGTCCACAAAAATAATATGCTCAGGAGCTATGAAGCCCATAAGCAAATTGGTATATGTCACTTAATATCAAAAATTGTATATAGATATCTTTCCATTATAACATAATTTCTGTACCTACCAATATTTTTAACAAAGATTAAAATCACTTCTATAAATCACAAATCATAATTTTTCTTATATTTTCTTCTTTTTTGTTATTCTTTTATTATTATTATAATTTTATGAAAATTAAATTGAGTTCAATTTATCGCATTTTGACTTATAATGTTGAAGTCAAAAACTCTTGAATAATTTTTGTTTTGAAAGGATATTCATTTTGCTAACATAAATAGTTCTTTAATAAAATATCCTTTTTTTTTTATGTATTATTATTATTATTTTTTGATTGCATAAAATGAAACCAAAACACACGTGTATACAATCAAAAAACACGTGTCTAAGATCCTTTCATGTAGTTTTTTATATAATATATATATATATTTTGTTTTTGGTACTCAAATTATGATATTTATGATTTACATATAATATATATATATATATATGTATAAGGTGACTGAAGATTTCTCACTAATATAAAAAAGCTTAAAAAACATCACTGAAAAACTTACTCGAATATACTTTCATAAATTATAAGAAAAAAAATAATAATAATAAAATGAACTGCCTACCATTATATATAGATGCGTAAGGAATAAAGGACGAAAAAATAGTAAATTAAGAATTCATATATAAATAATATAATGATGTACAGGGTGACATTTATAAATGACATTTATAAAGCTAATATATTTAGTGTAAATTATGTTGATTTTTGTTTCGTTCCCAATTATTTCCATTTTAAGACATTACCAGTTCTCGCCTTAAAGACATTACTCGTATTCGCCCGAGCCTCGAAATTTCATTAAAAACAATCGTATTCAATTTCATTATGAATTGTTTTCAATAATTTTACTTTATATACTATAATTTATTTTTTTATTGATTTATCTAAGACAACAACCGCGTACGTAATAATTTATTAAGCTTAAATTTGATTCTGACGATGATGGCTGAGTTGCGGCAATTTGATAAATTAAAATTTTTGTATATTAAAATGACTTATGATATAATATTTATTTTCGCTACGTCTCTTTTTACATATCTTACATTGTAAAGCATAATAATGAAAATCAGGTGTCAAATGATTCAAATATATGTACCTTACTTTTTTTGAATTTACAGATTAAATATAATGATCGGTATTTTGTACGAAATTAATTAATTTTTATTTTCTTATGAAATATCTGCGCTATATCCCAATAGAGGTTAGTAAAGTAAATGGGTAAAGTAAAATAAAAGAAATAATTAATCCATCCATGTAACAGAAGCTAATAATATCTGTTACACAAGTTAAACAACTTGAAATATTATAATCTAAGTAACGATTTCTCTAGCCAGCATAACGGTTACAGCAGTTTAAAAATAAACTGTTATTTTTACTGAGCAAGAAATAGGTTTATAATAATGTGTAGAATCAATATCATGATATTTGAACGTTTGAACTTAAAATTTTTGCAGTAAAATATTTTTATATATATAGAATTAAATATCCTTCAAATTACACTTTTAAACAATAATAACAATTAAAATTAGCTTCGCGAACAATTAGCTAAGCGAAAATTTAACCGTTGAGCATTGTAAAGAGCATTGAGCATTGTAACATTACAGCATTGCAACATAAGAGCTTAAAACTGAAACTAATAGCTATAAAATTTAGTATTATAAAAGCTACCAACACTTTTAAACAACTCAAATTATTACTTGGACTAAAAATTCCCTGTTTTTTCAGATCCTTAACTAAAAATGTTAAATGAATTTGAAAAATTCCGTGATAAAATATTTAAAGTTCTATAGGGTAAATATAATAACTAGGAAATTTTAGACTTGTCACAGTATACATAAACTTGAATTTATTGTATGTAATGCTCCAATCGATTTGATGATTACACACCTGTATATCACCCTATATTATTACCGTTTTAAATAAATTTATTGTGGTAATATATAGCGAAAGGATTAAATCAAAATTTAGATCACCGTCAATATTGTGTAGATTACATATTTTTTCATAAACAATTGGCCTGATTTTTTCGTATTTGCATTCAATCAAAAGATTTTAACACATTTTTGATTGTACACAGACTTTTGTTTATGGTATTTAATGATGGACACATTCATGGTGGGTGATGGTTTAAATCAATATTAAATTTTTTTTTTTTTTTTAGTATCATTGAACTGTATAAGAATTATAAAGTGTGGTGAAATCTTATTATATTTAAAATTGCAATAACATCACAATTCAGATATGTATGAAAAATCATTTACTTTATTATCAACATAGACGCATATCGAGTCGTTTCAATACCAAATATTTAAAAAATCGAAAAATATCAGAAAAAAAAAAACAATAATAAAATATAAAAAACGAGTAAATAAGGGAAAATATTATGATCCTGATGTTCTTCAACACGTTTATTTATTGTATTTTTTTTTTATGTATAGTAAAAAAAAGGATAAAAAAAAGATTGTATTGTGCAGTTGTTGGATAACAATTGTTTGAAATGAAAAAAAAAAATGAAAATGCAAAACAAAGAACAATTCAAACGGTATAGAGATGAACGATGCGTGGCGATACTTGATTTTATTTTATTGAAATTTGGTACATATACACTCATCTACATAATACACTCTGCAATGATAGTATGACGCAATGTTTTTGTTTTTATTTTATTTATTTTTGTATATAGACTGAGTTGAATTAACTTTAAAATGTATAGCAGGGTGATAGCGGTATTTAGTGGTAGTGGTTTTTTTTTTATTATTATTTTATTTATTTTAACCCCTGCTGGAGGGTGGATTTGGATCACGTATTATATAAAATATAAAAATTGCTTTTAAAATTAAATTTTGAATTTTTTGTTTGTTATTTTTTTATTTTTGAAAATGTCAATTTTTAAACTTGATTTATAATATCTCGTTTTATTGTAATTTTAAGTAAATAAAATAATGTAATAAATAACATTTTAACAAAAAATTTTTATTGAGAAATTTGTAATTACTTACCTATATGTATGTTGTTTAAATATTTTTAAAATCATGCACTAAAATCGTCCTTTTGCACTAGAGACTATTTTCTATAACATTTTTCATGTAAGAAGCCTTTGACTGGATCAACAAACCAACAACATTTTTTATTTAGCAACATTTTGATCTTTTCTTCCGCATCTAATTTTCATATTATTATATTTGGTTTAACTTTAAGTTTATATTATTTCCATTGGTTTAACTTTTCTATGTAAGCATTGGTTTTGTTCAAGAGATTTTATTTGTGTGTAGTCCTAATTTAGAAAATATGTAAATTAGTTTATTAAATTTTGTACTATCAGTCATTGGCAAGCTTTGCCAGTTGAAATTAAATTTCCTACATATTTTACTAATTACCTGATGAATAGTTCAAATTTATGTTCTTCCTTCTTGATGTTTATAGGAAACAAAATTAGTGATGCAACTGACTTTCTCAATCTCGAAGATTGACTTTAGTCAAATGCTGTTTTAAACAAATGATGTTTTAAACAACTTTGTTTCAAAGAAAGTAAATGTTACATAAAAGTGAAAGAATTAAGTTCAAATTGATTTTGCAAAAACAACTGGAATACAGTCATTTCCATCCTACTTACCTAAACAGTCATTTCCAACCTTCTAGTCAAAAGTTTAATGGTTAGTTTTTCCTTTACGATTCTCTTTAACAGCATAGAGAGTACAGTATTCATTCTGATTCCAAAACTATGTGTTTTATTTCTTTAACATCAGTACCTAGACACATAATTTCTACATTATATTAGTAAATCTGAAAAAATATTGAAACCGATAAAATTCAATAACTAAAATGTATCGCTTTTAATTTAATTTTTAGATTTTTTTTTTAATTATTACGTATGCGGTTGTTGTCTAAGATAAGTCAATAAGAAAATGATATAGTACTTACCAATTATAAATTGAAATGATTCAAAACAATTCATATGAAATCAAATTCGATTTTTTTTTATCAAATCGGGCGAATATTAGTAATATTTTAATTTATCAAATAAAATTTGTTTTCTCAACACTATCTTTGAGACTGGATAATTTGAAAAAAAAAAAACAGAAAGATACTCAAAAGTATCTTTTAACACCGCATACTTTATTGAAATAATAGAAAATAGTATTCAAATTTTAACTTGGAATGCCAATAGCATTCTTAACAAAAAAATTAGAATTAGAAACACTATTGAAGCTAAAAAACATTGATATTTACTTGATATCTGAATGCCACATTTGTAAAAAAAAAATGAGCATTCGTGGCTATAAAACATACTACGCACTTCATTCAATTGAATGAAGTATAATCCACGAATAATGAGTCGCACATTCCAGTAAGTCGTCATACCATATCAAAATTCTGCAAAATACCGCGATGTTCAGATGAAAAGAACATGTTAAGAAAAAGACAAGAGTTAGAGCTTAAATACAATTAGCTGTATTGGCTAATTGGGCGGACATCTATGTTGTCGACGTATAATAAAGTTTTGATCTACAATTAAAATTTAAAGCCAGCCACGGCATATGGTATATTCGAATATGGGGTTGTGCTAAACAACTATACATATTCAAACTATTCAAACGTTCAAAAAAAAAGTATTGTGAAACATTGTTGATGTCATCTAGTGCATTCGCATTGTTGATGTTCATACAGATCTCCGCATCCCTTTCATAAATGACGAAATAAAAAAATTGGCTGTACGCTATAATAGTGGCCTTTCTCAACTTATCAATGGCGAAATTTCACGTTTAGCTGTAAATTAAAACTTTGTTAAACGGTTTATACGAATGAAATCGTTTGAACTATGTTAAGTTAAAATTTTTAATCACTCAAGATTTCCTAATGGGATCTTGTTTGATCTAAATAATCTGAAGAAAAGAGTCAAAATTGTATTAATGATTGGCCTTAAAGACTAGCTTTAATTTTAACAACGGGATGGCATTTTTTAGCGCTTTAAAATCGGCACTGTCCTTCAACAGAAGCTGAACGCTCTTATGATGATTTTCTTCTATATGAAAAAAAACACACTATCCTTAATTTCAATAATTTGTTCTTAAATTAAAAATTGCTAATATAATTATTAATAATAATGCAAAAAATTGTAATTGAATTAAATGTTTTGGTAAATTAATGTAATTGTTCCTCTTCATTTAAAGTTGATTTATATATACATAAGTACATATATATATACAAACTCCCCATTCATAATTCCTGATTTCAAAATTATATTCTTAAGGCGGCATTTTTGTTTCTTTTTATTTTTTATTTTTTTTTTTTTTTTTACGTCCGTTTCAATACAATTCAATTTAATTTCTCGTCGTCGTACACCAATTTTAATAATAATAATAATAATATTAATAATCATAATAAGAATCCATAGAGTTATGCTCATAAAGAAAAAAATTTTTTTTTTTTTTTTGTTTTGTACATTTAGCCCTCTGGTTATTATCGTTACAATAGTAATAATAAAGAGCGCATCCAGTCTTATAAAACCAAAGAACCATTAAAAAAATGGATAATGTAAAAAGTAAATTTAATTTTTTATTTTGTTGAAGTGACGTTAATGCCACCACATCACAACCACAAAAAAATTGCATACGTTGTCGTCGTCCAATAAATGAGGCAATATGAGCCCTAAGGTAATATTTTGCTTATTTTTCTTTTCATATATACTTTATCAGTATACAGAATGTGTACAACAATAAAAAAAAAAAAATGTAACATTCATTGCATATCCTTATTTCAATGAAAGTCAGTTAGTATTAACTGTTGATGTTAAAACATTTATGTTATATATGTATATACATCGTTACGGTGTTAGTTATTTTCAAAACCGCATTGTATGTATTTCACCTTTTTGTTAAATTTTACAGTAGCATATTATGTACAGGATAGAATAGATATTTAAAGAGTGTACTCCCCCATCTGAGTTTTTTAAAATTTGAAGTAAACAAAAAAAAAATGTTTTATTTTTTATTTTTGAGTATTAAAGTGAGCAGAGTATAGGTAATCCCTAATGACAATATTGGAAAATAACCAAAAAGCCATTTTTTTTGTATTTTTTTGTAATTCTTACTTTTTTAAATCCTTAAGGAAACCATAAGGAAAAATTGAAAATTTTAAAGAAAATCTGTAAAGTACCGAAATACTAAAAAGACATGTGCATAACTACAGTTGGTTTTTCTTAAGTCTTAAAAAATATATATTTTTTTTTTTTTGCTTTTAAATGGTGGGGTGAACTTGAATTATTACAAGAAATAAAATTTTTGTTTTAAGATTAAAAAAATTTATAAGAACAAAAAAAAAATAAAAAAAAAAAATTTAAAATCCTATTAATCCAAAATTGTAAATTTACTTTATAGGGTTGCTGTTCACTTTTAATTTGTTTTTGATCGATTTTTAAAGGAGTCAATTCGGTCACGTGCAATTATTTTATAAATGAAGTCTTTTTTTATCTTAAGGTATAAAAATATTTTGTTTTTTTAGAGTTTTAAAAGATTTTGTTTTCAAGTTCGAAATCTCTAGGTTTTAAAGAATTCAACAATATTAAGAGCCATAGTTTAAAGGATATTAAGTTTAATACAACGCTTTTTTTTGTATATTATAAAATCAAAAAAAGAATAGAATAGGATCAGTTGCTGAACTCTATAGGATGTATATTTCAATGTTTGCTATATACTCACAAGGCTGTTATGACAGAAATATTTATGTCCTCATTAGACCAGGTGATGTAATTAAGAACGATTTATAATACAAGTAGATACCCTGTGCAATTGCACAAAAGTAGTTTTTCAGACACGATTTTATATAAAAAAAAATATTTGTTTTTGTATATTTGTTGTTGTTTTCTGAATCGCTCTCTTGAATATGCTTTATAATGAAATTAAAGTATAATACCTAATACTTTATGATGAAGTTAACACTAATTTCAATATAACTTAACACAATAAAATCCCATTACTCTTAACGTAGTATAGATCGATAAATTAGTGTTTTCGGATAAGATAATATTAAAGTGGGTCTTAGGATTTTATTGTAGAATATATTCTGAAACGTATTTACACAATTAATTCATCAAATATAATCAAAAAATATTTGTCAATATTAAAGACAGCCGCATTAATTTAGATGGACTAAGATAGTTTATTTAATTTTATTTTTTATTTATTTTATTTTATTTATTTATTAATTTGTGCATATACATAACAGTCTTTACAATTGCATAAAAATATATGAATAGAATAGTGTAGTGGTTATGTTATCCTCTATGCTATGTAATAGTAAAATAATAATTTCGAGTTCGAATCCCGCTTATATCATTAATGTATGTACATACAAAGTTTTTCAATTATTTTTTGAAATTAATTTGGAATACATATTCGTTGTCATTTAAAATAAAATCGAATTTAGCTATTATAGAGGCAGAGTTTCACTTTGCAATATATGTAGTTTTCCACATTTGAATTGGCTGCTATAGCAAAAATTAAAAACAGAAAATTGATAAGTAGACAATGTAATCAATGTATGCCATGTTTTGTAGATGTTATTGCAAATACCAAGACGTTGAAACAGTTATAATGTTAATCGTTCAGTCTCGAAATTATAAAAATAAACAATCTGATCATTTTGATGTGCTTGTAAGCTTTATTGATCCCATATTTGTTTACTTATTTAGTGAGCAAATTTATTTGTACTTTTGTATAACCTATGTACCACAGAATGTTTACAATTCATTTTTAAATTGAATGCCGTAAAATATACAATTGTATATTAATATTATTACTTTATTTTGTTTATTTTTGGTTTGTTATGGTATTTAATTTTAAATGTCTTAAGTATTCACTACCGTTTTGAATTTTTATTTTTGGCAAATAACTTGCTAAAATTTTAATATTTTTTGTGGTGTAATTTACTATTCAACTATTCTTGCTTTTATACTCCCCACGTCGTCGATATTGTGTATTATATATATAAGATATTGTCATTTCTTTATACGGCTTAAAACAGAAAATTATTGACTGAATAATTAGGACTTACTTCTTTTTAACACATTGACTGCTATGTGAATTTTTACCAAATGTTCATAACAGGCTAAATCAAAAAACTGATTTTTTTTTGACTCATACAAATACGACGCGGCCTACAGAAAAATTTTCGCATAAATTTTTCTTTGCAGTGCCACGGTGTTCATTTATGAATGACAGTGTTTTTTAATTTTATTAAAACTTGCTCATCATTACGATATAAATTCATTCAAATATTCAAATTATGTTCAAGTGAAGGTAATCTATAGTCTTTAAAAGCTAATGCGAAAAAATCAGATTTTGGCAAATGTGAGATTGAATTGTCCAGGTATGTATGTTGTTCACATAATTCGCACATCAGAACATCTTATCTTTCATGATGGAGAACATTTAAAGTACAGGTTAAGAAGTTTCTGACGAGTATTATTTGATCAGATAAAGGTGCTAAGCTGGACATTAAAGTTTGTATTAGAAACGCTTTGATAGTTCAATAACATGTATTGGTGTACCAATATAAGACAGTTTAAGTCAAATATGAATATGATGTTGAATAGGATATAGAATAAATTTGACAACAACAGTCATAACACAATCCTTTCCCCAAAGGTAAACAAAAACTTGAAATCAACAGTCCCAGTTAACTGTATATAATGTCACCTGAAGATGGTAGATAATGTAGTAGAAATGTAAGAAAATCAAACCATAAGTAAATAAAGTAAAAATCCACTTCGCATTAAAGAGTAGCAAAACAAAAATATATATATTTTGTATTTATTTACCTATACTTATCCGAGGCTTATAGAACCTATTCCGTTATGATTTAAAACTGATGATAAATATATATTACAAAAAACAAAAACTGTACATCTTAAAATAACATTTTTAATGGCTATTGAATTTTTGATAAAATATTTTAACTTCTTTACACTCTTGTTCACTTGCAAACAACATTAAATTAAAGTAAAGATATATCCTTAATAATGGAAAATAATTTCTTTTTGTTAAGCCATCTAAATTCCTTTAACAATTGTGTTAATTCCTAAAAAATAAAATGAATTCAACAATGTTCTTTGCTTTTTATTTGTTTTTGTTTTGCACCCAATCCCATATACATTCTCTTACCAAATTTTGTATTTAAAATTTAAATTCTATTTAAATTTTCATATACACATTTACAGAGTGTTCTTAAAATATTTGTATTAATTTTAAATGAATAACATTTTTTTATATATCTCAAAATAATGATTTTACTTATATTTTTGATCGTAAAACCACTATTGGGACGCAGGGTTGAAAGGGAGTGCATCATAATGGTTATATATACATTATAGATACATTTTGTTTTAGCTCTATAACAATATATTATTGTGTTGTAATGTAACTGGAAATATAAAATGGAGTTGTTAATGAGTAAAAATATATTTCAACAGGTCTTCAGATCCCACATGACAAATGATATGATACATAATGTTCTACATAAGCTATAAGTTCAATGAAATGCATAAATATGAAATTGTTGTTCAAAAAATTGTATCATGCCATTTCAGAACACTCTGTATATAGATCTATATATATATTATATATATTTACTAAATATTATCATTGAAAATTTAATTGCTTTGCCAACAAGACTCAAATATCTGCTATTTTTGTTGTTTTATTTTTATTTTTAAATGTCTCCATTTAAATTCTAAATAACAAAAAAAACAACAAAAATAACATAATAAAAATTTACTCAGTTTCTATCATAAATTTACACCAATTTCTAATCTCTACATTCAGAATTTTTCTTAACCCCATCCTTTTGTATAACTACAAAGTACGAATACAGCGATTCCTTCGAACTTTTTTAATTTTTTCCTACTACAATAGTATAATTGCGTATAACAGGAATACAACGGAACCCGTTTTAATTTTTCTTTTGTTGTTGTTCATTATTTTACTCCTTTTTTTTCTCCTTTTATAGTTAGTTCGCTCCTGTATTGTTTTGGTGTTCTAAAAACACCAAGAATTTATAATGAAATTTACGGAATCTTTTTAATTTGTTTTTTTCTTTTCTTATTTTAGTTTTTTTTGTTTTTAGTCTTTTACGCGAGTTAATAACACCAAAATACGTATACACCGTTTTGATAACAAGAGCTTCTGTTCTCAACAAGGTCTTTAGAATGAAATGAACTAAGTCATAATAAAAAAAAAAAAAAAAAAAATAGAAAATAGAAAATTTCAAGGATAATTTTTAAAATTAAAGAAAATTTTATATTTTTTGTTCTCATGAGAAAAGAAAGAGAGAATAATTTCGGTAAATTAATAGTGAGAAAGAGAGAGAGAGGGAAAGAAGTGGAAAGAATGTTATTGAAAGAGGTTAAAGTACAAGATTTTGTTGAAATTTTCTAATTCTAATAACAA
The DNA here is from genome assembly GCA_963942445.1 of Argyra leucocephala. Lineage (NCBI taxonomy): Eukaryota > Metazoa > Arthropoda > Insecta > Diptera > Dolichopodidae > Argyra > Argyra leucocephala. Next base: position 2,043,897 of record OZ012679.1, read on the forward strand.
ATACGTTAAAAATTTACTTTTCTAAACCTATTGTGTATTGGGGGTAGAGCTGTGCTGTAGCTGTGTAGCTTCTTTAAAACAAAAATTTTCATCATAAATTGTTACCAGTCATTCCTAATATTTCCGTTAATGGTCCAGAAAAGAAATGGTTAAATAAAAAAGAAGGGTTATATATAAAAGTTGGTCCAATATAACAAAAATTAGAAAATTGTACCCCTTTACGATAACAAAAAAAATTTCATATAAGCAACAATTCAATTCAAACAGCTAAAGATGAGGATGGTCTTTTCTTTGGTCAGAGAGGCATTTCTCAATTTTAGTTGAAAGAATTCTTTCATTAAACTCTTTTTATTTTTTTTTTTATGTTCGTTTTTGTTTTTGGAGAAATTTAATTGCTTTTTGGTTTTATTGCTTTTTAGTGTAGTTTATTAAAGGATGATGAAGAAATAGAATTTTGGGTTCACATTCAGTTCCAGTTGAAAGTATTTTCGCGCGTATATTGTTTTTTTTTGGTTTTTTTGTTTTTTTCTAATAATGAAGATGTTCCATTCATTAAAGTACTAAATGGATGATGACCCTGGAATTTGTTTTTACTGTTTTTTTTTTGTACAAATTTTTGGAATGAATTTTTAGTAACCCTTTCAGTCAATTTTATTATTATGGAGGTTATTTAGAAAGAATTTGGTTTTTTTTTTTTTCAAATAATTAGTGATGGGGAATTGTAATTTTATATTAGAACAGTTGTTAATACAAAGTAGAGGGTGGGGTTGAATCTGATATTATTCTCTTATTTTCATTGTTTTTAAAGTTGATGATTTGACGGTCTTGTTACTACTGACTGCTGCTGCTTTAATGGTGTGAAACATTTTTTTACTCATTAAGAGAAATGTCTTTAAGATTAAGTTTGGTTCATAAAATTCGCGAAATTCTAACTTATTTGACTTTAATTTGGTTGTTGTTGTTGTTTTTACTGAATTAGAGATTTTTTTTTTGGTTATTTTTATTGTTATTTTTATGGGTCACACAAGTGGCATCAAATGATTGTAGTGATATAGAAGAGATAATTTTTCTGATTCAATAAAAATTTAATGAGACGAATAAAAATTGTATTTTTATTAGTTTTTGATAGACTAATTAAGTTTTCGATTTGTGGCTCTTTGTAGAAGAATAAATTTTCATTTTTGTTGTTGTTGTTGTTGAAAAAAGGGATTAAATTGGTTTATTTGAAATTTAGGAAAAGAAAAATATAAATTTTAGTGAATGTAGAATGAAAGCAATTTTAAAATTTTAATTTTATCTCAAATAAAAGTAAAGCTGTGAAACAAATATATTTTGTATAGTCAAATAATATTGTGTAGAAATCAAACACAAAATTTCATTTATGGTGCATAAAGTTTATTTTGCGGATATTTGGTTTTACACTGAAACTGGATTTAATCTAGGTGAAAAACGATAAATCAAGCCACGTACTGCAGATTTTTTTTTTATGTTCTTGACGGTAGTAAAGCTTAAAAACTCAATAGATATATTTCACTGATTTTATTAAATCTTGATCGATTTACGGTTATTATACTATCAGAAAACTGTAAAATATAAAATACGTTCTTAACATTAACTTAGCTAGAATATAATGTTCGATAAACTAACCGAAATTCATGGACAAATAGATAAATGTAGAAAAGTAGTTTGTTATCTACAAAAAGCGTTCAATAGTGTGGATGGAAATATTCTACTTAGAATATTGTTTAAGCACGAAGTAAAAGAAAATTAACTCAACTGGTTTAGAAGCTATATTCTGTCAGACCGGTTGCAATATGCTGAATATGAAGATATAAGAACTGGAACTAAGAAAAATATATTTGGGGTGATCTAGTGTAGCTCTCTTTGTCCAACGCTATTCTTGATCTATAAAAGTAGTCTACCTACACTACATGATAAACTGTTTATGTTTGTTGATGAGCTGGCCATTGTTTATTCCGAAGCGTTTTGTAAATAACTTGATAAAGCAACAAATGAAGTTATACAAGAATGGATGCTAAGACACAGGTTAATGGTAAACGTGAAAAATATCAAATTTAATAGAAAACAAGAGAATATATAAATATACTATTTAAAAACTGTCAGTTAGAAATGGTTACGTGCAACAAGTATTTGGGAATGAGCATAGATGAGCGTTTGGTATGGGATCAAAAAAATTGTGAACAATTGAAGAAAGAAAGGAAAATTGCAGAGGTATTCAGAGGTGATCAGTAGAAGTATGTTACTTTAATATGTTTCATTCAACCATTACTTATAGCATAGAAATTTGGGGAAATGTGGATAATAAAAACTTAAAACTATTACAAATTGCATAAAATAAAGTAATTAAGAACCTGTTTAAACTCAGAAAGAGAACAGCAACAACATAAATACACAACAAAATTGTTGTACATCAAAATTTGTGTATTAAACGAACTTGGGTTCATTTGCAAGCCCTCTGCTATTTTAAAAAGTAATTTAACTTTATTTTTTAATTAATGATTTCAAATACTTATATCACTAATGAGGTCCTTGAAGTATATAAAACAGCTACTTGCTTATGCTTGGGTGAATTTAATTGGTACAAAATTGGGTTATTTATAGCTAATGCCGATTTCTTAATATCCTCTTTAATCAAGACGATGTCTTTTCTTTATGTATTCCAGTTCGTTGGATTTATCTGAGTGAGTTATTACTTTGTTTAATGAGTGGAGATTCAGTAATATCGTTGTCGATTCTTATATATAAATTATTAAAAGCTTGATTGTTGGTTTCGATTGTTCGCAGGCATTTGTAAGTTACTTCGTTTTGTTGATCATGCAAGTCAAATTTCACCATGTAATTAGAATGGATATTTTTCATAATTTTTAGAAATTTGTTGCACTCCTCGCATAAAAAATTTGTGGAGTGTGAAGATATTTTAATACAATAACTAAGAACTGTTCATCCCATAATGATTTTTATGTATTTACTTATCAGATATTTTTGAAGTGAAAAATTCATTGCATTTTCACGATCAAATATACTAACACAATCGTACCAACTGGTATAAAAGGTCCCCACCTAGTATTTTGTAGTGTTTTGGCTATGTATAAAAAAAAACAAAAACAATGATAAAAAAGTACATAATGATCGCTTTTGCATTAATACTATTGCTTATTTTTTTATTTACGTACCATTCTAGCCTTGTGTCAGATTTATCATCGCATTTCATTTATTCCGATTAGGAGCGGTTTCTCTGCAGTTTGAGATTCAAAAATTCTAAAGAAAAAGCTATTGTATGTAATTGTGTATTCTAAATCTCTGTATAAAAGCAGTTGTGTTCATCCCATAGACTTTGAATGACATGAAAAAAATAAAAAAACATTACTTTATGTCTGTTCACTCTGCTCAGATATCCTAACGTTCCGATGCCGACGTATTTAATTATTAAATGAGTATTAAAACTATCACATTGTATTAAAAATGTTTGATAGGAAAACTGTACAAAATGTAACGCACACAAATTAATAAATTTATAATATATAAACAATGTATTTGGATTTTTAATATATTCTTAACAAATAAATTTAAAAATTAGAATTAATTAAATTAAATTAATTACCTATTAAATTTAAACAATTAAATTATTTCTATTTTTATTTTATTTTTTTTTTTTGATTAATAGAAGCGTGATGAAAAACCATGTAACAAAATGAAGCAACAATGTTGCTGAAAACAAACGAGTAATACCAGAAACATTTTGATATAAAGTAACTGTGACAACAAAACCGATTATATTTATTTGATATTTAATTTATTTAATAATTTTCTACTATTTTTTTTTTTATTTTTATTAATGTATATAGATAAGAAAAGTATTTTTATTATAATAATTAAAACAAAAAAAAAATAAATAGAAAAAAATAATAATTGAATATTAATGAAAATGATGAAAAATAAGAACAAGATTTGATTATTTAACAAAAATCTTAATAATTTCACGAGATTCATATCACTGACAAATTAATTGTTTTTATAATTAATATTAATAATTATTATAAAAGAAAAAAAAAAATTAATTCAATTCAATTGACAAGTTTATATATTATTTTTTATAAATAAACTTTGATTTTAAAAATTTTTCATTAATAAACTAATTAAATTAAATAATTTTTATATTAAATAAAAAATTGCTCTTTTTATGCACTCGTACTTATACTAATCATTTTTTTTTTTTTTTGCAAAAGATGATTTTCTCATAATAATTATATTATATAGAATTAATAATAAAAAATAAATAATTTATGGAAATTATTATTTATATTTTTAAATTATATTAAAATTAGAGTAATTGGCTACCTAAGTGGCAATTATTTTAACTACTTGTTTATAAAATTATTAGTTTTATTTAATTAAACAAAAAAAAATGTTTTCTTATTATTTTGTTTATTATTTTAATTCATATATAACTAGATTTTTATATAAAAATATAAATTTATATATTAATTTCCGAGATCATAAGGAAATAGTATGTCAATTTAATAATAATCTAAATCAGTTCACTATGAACAGAATCAATCAAAAGTTATTTATTGAACTCAGTATAATGCCGTTAGTCAATTAAAACTAAACTAATAAATTTTGAAAATATAAATTTTATTTGATAATAATAAAAACTGCAAGTTTAAATTTGTTTGTTTAAAATCTTGTAGTTTTATGTTTATCTATACTTATAAAAGGGAAAGTTTGTTTGTTCATTCTCATGTTTTGCAAATGCATAATGAAAAGAGAGAACGACATGACATGTTTGACAGCTGCCTTACACCTCTAATCATAGCACCAATTAGGAATATTTCAAGCAATAAACGAGTAACAGGCCTGTAATTTGTACTTGGAAATTTTATTAAAAATGAACAAACACGTCTTTTACCGTTTTCCGAAATTCGGGCTAGTTCAAGATTCTGCCATATAACTCCTAGCACCCATGAGAAATCTTTCAATAATAATAATAATAATAATAATGTCCCAACGACCAATTACCCCTCCCGTGCCGCGCACGCGGGGAGTCACCATTCTCATTATTATTATCATTTAGCATATGACTAGGAGTGTCGTATACAAGGTCATCACAGTGCTTGGAAGAATAAAACTCTTCGTATTAAAAGCATAGAAAGATTCCAATAAATTAAGTTATTCAGTATGTAATACTGTGACGAGCATACTCACAATGGACTTTCATTAATTAAACTTTAATATTATATTTTAATTATATTCAAAAAGAATACAAGCACGTGATAACCCTTAATGAAGAATGTGTTAGTAAGGAGAGAATTGGGTCAGGAAATGCTTAAAACAAGCATGCAAAACAAAAAATAAACAAAAAAAAGGGGGAAATTAGTAAACACGATTAAGGAAATTAGTAATTAGTAATAAATTGATAGAATACTAAAAACAAACAAAAATAAAATCCATAAAAGGTAAAAACAATTAAAAATCTAGTAACTTTGATTTGCCTTCCAACATGTCAAGGCAAATCAAAGAACAAAAATCAATAAGCAATATGCTCACAAGTCAAAAGTTGAAGCAATTTAAAATCTCCAATCAAAAAAAAATAAAAATTATATCATAGTTTTAGACTATCTTCCAACATGTCAAGATAGGCTAAATCAAAATTTCGCGATTTTAAATTATGCCGAAGAAGCATTAGTCAATTTATTTAGTTATAAACTAAAGAAATTTAAAAAAAAAGAAAAAATAATAAAAATAAATACTTATATAAAAATACAACACATGCAAAACGCAATTAGTCAAAGACACAAAAATAAAAAGAATAATAATAAAAATTAACAAAAATTAACATAATTTATTCACACTTATGTATACATGTTAAAAGTATGAAGTACTACTGATTCAACGTGAACAACTACCTATACTACATGTATTACATGTCCTTCAAAAACTTATTACCTGTTTGAATAAAGCAGATTCTTTAGTTTGGACTTACTAATGTGAAAATCGAAGACATTAGAGTTATTGTTTACGTTACGCAACATTCTTGTAATTGGCTCATTCTTTCCATAATCCGTACGATGAAACTTTAAACGAAAGAGGGCAGAATGCCTAAGAGAACGAAAGTTAATATTGAAGTTAATGTGTTCTAAAATACCAACCGAGTCAACTGCACCTGAGAGAATTTGGTGTACAAATATAATATCAGCTACTTCACGACGATTAAAGAGACTTTGCAGACCTAGAAGTTTAAGGCGGTCTCTGTAAGGGGGTAAGTTATATGGATCTGTCCATGAAAGACCACGAAGAGCGAAACGAACGAATCTACGTTGAACAAAAACCAAGGATGCTACAGATCTGAAAATTTGTAATTTGATGGCCTTTTAAAAATCAATAAACACCTATTTTACCGTTTTTCGAAATTCAAACCGGTTTTGGTAGTTGCCATATACCTCCTAATACTAATCTAGGCATGTTTCAAAAAACAACTGTGCTACAAACGTGAAAATTTAGTAATTTACACTCAGATACTCTTCAAAGATAAAGAAAAACGATTGTTACCGATTAATAATTTTGAATTTGTAATTTTAACTTTGTAAAGGATATTGTATAAAATAAAAAATTATTATTATTTCGAAAATTTGACTGGTTCGGATCGCTGTAACACAATTCCTAGATTACATAACAAAAAACACAATATTATTGCAATTATGTAGAGCTTTAAACTGCAGTTCTTCAGTTGGAACATTCTTTAAGAAATTTACTTGTTAATTTGTCTACCGAGGATATGTTAACGAAATTTATCAGTTGCTGGACAACCTGAGTTAGATGAGTTTTATATATGAAGATGTGTGATATACGCTATACGTCAATACGCTGATGTTGGTATATTGGAATTTTCAATTTTGAGAAGCGTATTTTTGTTTTCATGAAATTGTTTTTGTTTATTTATATTGAAGTGATATATAAATCTACTTGTAATTTTCCGTACACCATACGCCGTACGCTCTCGTTGGACAGTAAGCAATATACTACTGACATTTATAAATTGAAAAAAATACGGTACAAATATGTTAACCATTTCACAACCAATTTGCATTGTTATTCTTTTAATTGATACACATTTAAAAGGAGACGTGGCGAAACTAAATATTCTTTTCAATTACAAATTTTAATTTCACCATATATAAGTATTCAATTTATCAAATTAACAAAACTCACCAAAGTACAGAGTTTCTTCTTTTTCTCACTAGAAGTAAAACTAAATTTATGTTTATTTTTTTAAATAAATTGTTACGGATGCAGTTGCTGTCTAAGATAAATCAATAAAAAAAATTATATACGTGGTGCAAAGAATAAATCGAAATGATGAATTCATAATGAAATTGAGTAGATACGATTTTTTATCAAACCTACTCGAATTCGAATTGAGAGCGGACTAATACTAGAAATATTTTATTGTAAAACTAAATTTTTTTCTAACACTCTGTACAAATTTAAAAATTGATATTATCCAATTAATTGAATTGGTAGAATTTAAGAAAAAAAAATAGTAGACTTAAATTATTAAATTAAAATATATATATATTTAATAATAGTTAAACATTTTTCCTCTTTTTTAATAATATATTATAATAAATAAAATATTTTATGAATTCAGATATATATATATATATATATATATATATATATATATATATATATATATATACATATATATATATTAGATTAAAACAAGTAGCTAACAATATTGAAAGCATATTTACATACACCTATGATTAAATATTTACAAAATTTGCAATTATATTTCAAGCCTATTTAGAAGGTAGCTTGATTACTATTTGTTCTATTACATACATACATACATATTATATTATTTTCCGGTAGGTAATAATAATATGGGAAGAAAATATTTATAGAAAAAAAATTAAAATTAGAAATTAAAACGATAAATAAAGACACTTTATTAAATGGAAATGTTGTACTTGGTGTATAGTTGAATGAATTATCGCTTTGACTTTATTGGGAGTAAATGCGTTATATTATGATTTTGTAATTAGTTTTTCAATGTTAATTGTAGAAATTATGTATAGTTATGTATACTATTAAAAAATTTACTAATTAAAAATACAGAACAGTAAAATAATTATTCCTAGTCATATTTTCAGTTCAATACATTATTATAGGTACATTAAGTATTTCCATGTACACATACAGGGTGTTTATTACATCAGTGTATCAATATTCTTTAGACTTTAATTTGTAAATTAAAGTTTTGCCTATTAATGAAGTCTTAAACAATGGATTATAGCAGTAGTGTGCTATGTTAAACTGTCTATTTAACCAATTAAAGTTAGAACATCGTATTTATATGATCCGATCAAAAGTAAAGTAAAAGGTAAAATTACAGTGAGCCGAACAGTTGCAATGACATTTGGACTATGTGTTCAATCCCCAACTACAAAATCTAAAAAAATAAGGTATTACATCACAAAAACAGCACTCTTTTTTTATCACATCAAACGACAACACTAAATTAAATTATCTTTAATTAATATGTATAAATTAAATGTATCCATTTTCTTTTATAATTATTTCAAATTAACAGTTCAAGATTAAAATAAAAAAAAAAAAAAACAATTGAAAAAAAACCAGTAGATAAATACAAATCTCAGTTGACTTAAGCGACATCTTTCAATTAATTACTATAATAATAATGTAGTTCTGTTTTCTTTTTTTGTTTGAGTGTCAGCACAATGTATCGATCGATTAATACGATTAATCGATTGATCGATTGATCCTCAATAGTTTGGCAGATTGCAACTATTTTCAATTTTTTTTTTCTATTTCGAATATATTTTTTGTTTGTTAGCTATTTATAAAAAAAATATAACCAAAACAAATAATAAAACTCTTGACTTCTGAATTAATCAATTTTTAATTATACAAATGATTACCTTTGATCTCTGCAATGTTTCCTATTTTCGTTTATTTATTTTATTTATTTTTTTTTTTTTGTAAATGTTGTTGACATGACATCATGACTTCATAGGTTTCGATTTTATTTTATTTTTTTTTTTTATTATTTTCTTTTTTGACGATTAAAGGTTTATGTCATATAAAAGTCAAATACAAATCAAAACAAATCTAACTAACCTTAGAGTCCATAATCAGTTTAGAAGTCATCGAAATTGAAAACTAAACTATATTTATTTATACTTACATATATACGTGTATATATACATGTAAATTTTTGAAAAATTCGAATCGCTAAAACCATTACATTAAAGTTGAAGACAACTAAAAACAAAGTTAAGTGGTAAGAAAAACAAAAGAAAAACAAAAAAAGTAAAATAAAACAAATAAGAAGTAAAGTCGTCAATAAAAATATGCGCAATTGTTGCGATTCAGTTTTTTCGATACCTAGAAATAAATTTGAATTAGCTAGGTAGTTCATCAAAAGTGATTATGTTAATTTTCATGCATTGAATAGTTTTCATTTTCGGAATTTATGCAAATTATTTTCATTTTTCTATTTACAGTGATTTAAAAAAATAATCGAATGTAAAAAAAATAACTTGAATCAATTAAAATTTGGAATTAATAAAAATTTTCAATGTTATTTCTATTATCCACCAACACTAAGTATTCAGGATTCATGTTTCCCAACTACACTTTCATCAACAATTGCTGGAATTACTTTTCTGTGCATATGCTAATATTTTCATTATAAATTTTGATTCGATAAAGATGATTGATTATGGTTAAAGGCTAAACATAATAATGACATTAAACTGGCTTATGCCATCTTAAGGAAATGTACAATTATTGTAATTATATATAATAGAGTATAAACTGTATTGCATATCCCTAATAGGAATTAATATTTCGTCAAGTTTTCATTAACTTTAGCTGGCTTTACGATTTCATTCGAACATTCGGTACGGATATTTGACATTTTTAACAGCTGTTAATTATTTTACAAAGTGGTAATTTTGTTTAAAAAAAATGTCAGCAAATATTGATGAATATAATTTTATTGATAAAATAAGTGTAATAAGCTTTTTTCTAATAATTGTTCTCTAATTTTTTTTATTTGATTAATTTCCTGCATTGTTAGAAGCAACGTTCCCTCTAAGCTGCGCATGTGCGCAATTGCGCACTAATTTTTTTTGAATTGCGCATAGAAGTTATTTTGTAAATATTTAATATTTAAAAAAAGGTCCCAAGAAAATTGTTTTTAATAAACAATTCAAAAATTTAAATAAATACTGTCTTAGTAGGCTGTGCAAATTGTTATGGATTTAAATAGTATAGCCAAATTAATCAGCAAAGTCGCAGCAAAAGAAATTCGTCCAGAAGCCATTTCTAGAACAAAAGCTGGTTAATTATAATAGATAATTTTAGGAATTTTAATAGATAATGTTATTCTTGCCATTAAAATTAATTTTTCACTAGTCCAAGAAATAAAAAATAATTTTGCGAAGTATGTAGAGATTTCAGAAAATTGGAGAAGTAAAAATTATGCTTTTGAATTTGTTGAGTGCATCAACCACGTTATCCAACAAGAAATATTAAATGAAATAAGAATCGCACAATTCCGATGCTTAATAGTGGATGAAAGCACTGATATTTCCGTTCACAACATATTAATTATTTATATAAAATACTGCTTTAATTTTAATTAAAAAACTGTTTTCGCTGGAACATAATATAATAAAATTAAATGCATGGGATGGAAAATCAATTGTGGAGTACATAAAATGTTTTTATAAAACTATTAATCTGGATATGCAAAAGATGGTAATGTTAAGATCTGATGGAGCTGCAGTGATGCTGGGAGAATATAATGGATTTAAAGCACTATATTAACACAAGAAATTTGAAACTTAATTTCGCATTATGTGGCACGTGGAGAGGATTTGGGAATCGATGATGCTTGGAAGGGTATAGCTCTTATTTCCCAAGTAGTAACATTATTACGAAAAGTATATACCAAGTTTTGATATTTTACCAAATTAGAAGTTTTGATGTTCCGGCCTCTTAATGCAATACTCTGGCTTTCTCGTCATATTGCAGTTATTCCGTTTATTTGGAATTATGATGTCTTAATAGAATATTACAAAGAAAAAATTAATAGTTCCAATTCAGTTAATCCAATCCCAAAATATTGATTAACAGCTTTAGAAAATAATGCAAATTGTATAACATCGATGCAATCAGCATTAAATGATGTTTTTATCGAATTAACGAAATCATCAAAATATTTACTGTCACCTATAGAAGCGCAACAATATTCTAAATCGATCATCACAAAATTAAAAGAAGTCAGTATCTTGGTGATATAATTTATTGAAATTCTTGAAGATGAAAGTAAGACTAATATGAAAATGTCATCTGGGATTTATTTTTATTTGTTGAAAAGTTCTACTACCATTTGGATAAAAGATTTCCTGATGCTGACATGAACATTTGGAATGATCAAAACGCTATTATCAACATGATTTTAATTATGACAATAAACTTAAAAAAACTAATTTTGAAATATGGGAATCTCATCCCAAACATGAATAGTAAAATAATAATGGATGAGTATAAAGATTTAAAATATTTATTTACGGAAAAATTCAAAAACAATAGTCGAAATTTGAAGATAGTTTTAAAAAATGTAAGAATTTTGTTTGATATTTGTGAAACCTTTCAAGCGTCGAGTGCTGATTGTGATAGAAGTAAATCCCTTGGGTAACTTAATAAGAATAAATACTTAAGGGCGGAAGATATTATTGGCTGGAAGAAAAACAAAGACAGGAAAAAAAAAAAATAATAATGTAATATGTAATTAATAAAAAAATTCAAAAACAATAAAAAACTGCAATCAACAAATTTTTTTTTAATAAAATATCTAATTTACGAAGTTTTTGTTTAATTTTTTAAACATAGCGCAATTTATTTTTCTTTTGCTCAGCTAAAAAAAAAATTAGAGGGAACATTGGTTAGCAGTAAACACTTTAATTATTGTAATTATCCATCACAAATTTTATATCTAAACAAATAACAAAATATTGTTTCCAAAAATTGTACATTTTAAAATATATTTCAAAAATTAATTTTATTTAAAAGAATTATTTTTCGGTTATATTTACAATTCATAAATTACAAAATCACTTAAGTTAGCTAAAGTCTATTATGGGTAACTTAACAGATTACAAAACTTTTATTGGCTTTTCGTTTAGTTTTGCCATTAGCTTAAACCTAGCTAAAGTTCTTTATGATTGGGTCTTAATTTTGTTTTTTTCTTGTACTTTTGTATTGAAGTATTTTGACAGTATTTTGAAGTTAAACTCAAACTATAAAAATATTTTTTCTTTGTATTAGTAAATGACTAGAGAAGAATCAATACTAATTTTTTCGTTTGAAATTTCTCTCTGTCCTGGATGCCTTCAAACCAACTAAAATTCTATTGATCAATTAATTTTGATCAGCACTGTAACAATACATAATAATAATAACAATATGTTAGTTTCTTATTTTTATTACTATGTGCTATTTTAAATTGGTTTAAAAGCAAACCAAAGTTTGTTGTTTAAAACAAAATACGACGAAATCGAATTGATCGATCGCGATTGAATCAATTTATTATGGGAGAGGGAACAAAAAAAAATGAAAATAGTAAAAAAAAACCCAAGAAAAATAAATTTAAAAAAAAAATGGGTTTGAAGCACGTGTTTAAAGTGTTTGTGTTGCAACCATGTTGGTTAGTTACTAAGGTTTTTATGTTGAATTCAAAACAAATGAAACAAAAACAAAAAAAACTCAATCGATTTGAATTTTATGTTTATTACGCGATCAGACAGTCAGTGAGCTGAAAAAGCATTGAAATTTTGAGTTTTTCTTTTTCTTAGTTAATCATATTTTTTGGAGAATTTTTCTTTTTTTTTTTTTTTTTTTTTTTTTGTAACCTGTTGAAATAGATTTTAAATCGAACCTTGACCCTGTCCAAATGACAAAATACATATTTTTCATTTAATAGTTTTAATTTCAATGGTGAATTTTGTTTTTGTTTTTTTTTTTTGTAAACAATTTTAGTTGTTTAAAAAAATTTATATGGACATACATATATCAACCGATGAGTCCACAGTGGAACTATAATTTATATGTATATTTTTGATTATATATTTTACTGAATAAACGGATACAGTTCCAATTTGAAGGATATATTATTTTTGGATATTTTATCAGTATTAACATATTGAGTTAAGTTAATATAAAAGTTTTGTATATGTGGTGAATAAAACTCAGATAATAATTATTTTCTTAAATAATGCTTTACAAAGTAAAGAAACGTGTTTACGATTTAAATTTCGTTCATAATCTCAATTAAATTTCATCTTATATGCTCTTCCGCAAACATGATTAAATTCTGTTCAATTAATCTAATTGTTGTCAGGTTTCCGTTCACTAATATTTTGATTGCAAATATCGATATTTTGGAAGTAACATACTTCCTTCATCAGTGCTTGTGACTAACTATCTCTAATAATTTTATATTTATGACCTACGTAAATTCAAGATGAACACCAACATCATCGTTCGTAACTGTCCTCGTTACATTTTACCCTCCTCCTCTCTCAACATTACTTTCTCTAGCTAGCCAAATGTACCAATCGGTATAAAAAAGCCCCACCTAGTATTTAGGCCAGCCACCGGCAACGTGCGGTCCATGGGCTAAATGCGGCCCATTCGGTTTTTAAATGCGGCCCATTGTGTTTTAATTCTATTAGTTTTATTCGTTTGCCACTATTAAAGTTCTGAATTAAAAAACTCGACTCTTATTAATTTGACTGTTCCGATATCTACTATTGCGAAGTAAGAGGGCTTAGTGCAGGAAATGCACTTAAAAGGTTTTTTCAGGTGAAAGAAGCTATACATATATTTATAGTTGAAAGCAAAAGCGAAGTATTAGAATTATCGGATCCAAAATGGTTTTTTGATTTACCATTCTTAATAGACATCACTTCTTTAATGAACGAATTAAACCGAAAGCTTCAAATAAAAGGAATTTTGATTAATGAAGCGTATTCAAATATAAAAGCTTTTCAGATTAAACTAAAACTACTTCAAAACCCATAACTCGCCTTTTTGTGCAATAATGTTAGAACAAGAACCGAATCTTTATCAAATAGCAAATTTCACGATTATATCGAAATCTTAGAAAATGAGTTTTGACACGTTTTCTGACTTTCACAGCCATTCCAAGGAAATTCACCTTTTCAAAATCCATTTGCAATTAAATTTGAAGATTTTCCCAATTACTTGGAAATGGAGTTAATTGACCTACAATCCAATGATGTTTTAAAATCAACTTTTGACCCATCGCAGCTGAAAATATTTTATTCTAATCTACCAGACTCTGCTTTTCAGTTTTTAAAAAAAATTTCTGCTAGGATGAAAATAATTTTTGCAAGCACATATCTGAGAGCAAACATTTTCAAAGTCAAATTATATAAAAAACAAATATCACAGTAGAATAACTGATCTGCATGCAATATTAAGAGCAGGTGCAACCAACTTTGAGGTGAACTACAACGAGTTGCTCAAAACTTTCAAACTATACTAAATTTCTCATTAATTATAATTACATTATTTTGTTTTTTCGTTTTTGTTTTTGTTAAATGGATTTATATTTTATTTTTGAAAACTTGTTTTAATTAAAATTAAATTATTTGTGACAGTTGAAAATCTAACAGTAAGTATTAAACTCCTGTGGCCTATGCTCTTATCCAGAAAATTTATTTTGGCCCATCGGTTGAAAAGGTTGCCGATGGTTGATTTAGGCTATGTATAAAAAACAAAAATGATATTACTAAAATGAATGAATAATTTTAGCAATATAAAATCAATTCATAATGTTTTGTATAAATATAACTCTTAAAGCACTGCACCTGTATACGTCTCCAGATGAACCGATTTTTTTTAACTTATAAATTCTATTTCTGTTACACTGTATTATACTTTAAATCTTTGCTCGAAGCTTAGAATTTATTATTAAATTTACCGTTGATATTTGGTTCATTAATATCTACGGATATGACGAGTTTGATGCAAATAATCTGGAAGTAATTTAATTTAATTAATTTTGGATTCCATAAATATTGAAAATTTCTTTATTTATTGTTCATGTTTTTATTTAATATAAAAGAAAATTAATTTAGCTGAATATTTTTATATAGGTATATATATATATTTTTTATATAGCTATGAGTATGATTTATACTTGGATTTCAGATGAATTAAACCAATAAATATAGATTTTTCGTTCACTAAGAATGATATTTTTTAACTGCATAATACCCTTATCATGATTCTCGAATCGAATTTGAGTCGAATCAAATATACTAGTCGAACGTTCGCATAAATGTGATCTGATCACGATTCGCAAATAAATATATTCATTGTGGAAAAGTCGTTGCTAACTTAACACTCGAAAATTCAATATTTTGAAAAGTAGAACTGTTTTTTTTTTTGTACTAATAAATTTTATAAAAACTACCTAAACAGTGTTTTTTTTGTGTTAATAAAATATATTTTTTTTTAATCTAACCTCCCATTTTCACTCGAAAAACAATAAAAATATTTTTTTTAACTTTGTTTAACAGTTTTAACTTTAATTTTTCATTCGACAAGTTCACTTTGCTAATCATGATTGTATGACTGAAAATTCGTCTACTTGCACGTTCGATTCGAGAATCATGATAATGAGTGTTTTGTTCATCTATGCTACTGTAATTTATCTTACACTACCTAGTTAATAGTTTAATTCTGATTAGTTCGACAGCTCTTGTATAGATTCAAAATAAGTTCATATTTTTGAAATTTATATGAGTTGTGAAACTAATCAGAATTGAACTATTGTCCAGTTAGTGTAAGACTACTATACCTAATGATGGGTTAATAATAAAAGTAATGGTCATAAAACTTTGTCTTTACCAAATTACACCGATTTTGTTGGACTCAAACTTACATAAACTAGAACCTTTACCTCTTATATACCAGAATCCTTACCATTGAATATTCTCAACCTGTTATTGGGCTACTTAAAAAAATTGAGTTGAAACGACCTTGTTCTGACAAACAAACAAATATAAGTATAGAATTTTCCTGCGTTGAAAAGTTGTTAATTTAAAAAAAAAATATATAATAAAATTTTGCAAGTTAAGGTCCATCCAGCACCTAAATAATTTCAACATCTATATTATAATAGTAATAAAAATTTAAGAGAGACACAACAATATTATATTTTTCTAAAAATCCAATTTTCATTTTCTTTCTTTGAAACAATAAAACAATAACAACAACAAAAAAATGGAAAATTATAATACAAATGTGTATAATCATATAATATTCTCTGATTTGATAAGGTAATAAACTTTAATGGAAAACTTTTGTTTTTTGTTTTTCCTTATTTTTCAAATACAAATCTAACTAGTGTAACACTGTGTATATATATATATACATTTAAAAAGGATAATAAAATAATATTTTCTTAACGATGTGAAAAACAGAAATATAAAAACTAAAAAGGGATGCACTATTATTGTTGTTAACATAAATGTGTACAACAAACACTATTGTTGTATTTATTTTAAATACCAAAAAAAAAAAAAAAAAACAACAAATAAAAAAAAAAAAAAATGATTCAATCTTATATTATAATCGTATCCTTAAATAATATTACTAAAAAGGACGACAATCAAAATACTAAGAAAAATAATACGCAAATATAACTTATAAATAAAGTTTTTCTATTTTTATTCTTGTTGTTGTTGTTTTTATTATTTTGATTTTTATTTAAGGATATATTTAGAATATGTAAAAAAATAAATAAGAATAAAAAAAACAAAAACAAAAACCCTTTTTACATAGTATTTTATTATTATATTGGATTCGGTCCATTTTCTTTAATATAATATCTCAAGTGTGTCCTTATTTTTTTAGTATTTTCAAGTTAATGGAAGTGACAATCGTTTTAGAAAATAATGTGACAATTGGAAAAAATTTGCGTTTAAAATCTAATATACCATTAGATATGTATAGAAGAGTAACTACAGTATGTGCGAAAATTAATTAATATCGAATTAAATTTGAGTTTGAAAAATTAATATTAAGAGAATTTTATTCATCATTCTAGACAAATCCTATTTCATACTTTTTTTTATTTATATATTATATTTTATTTATGACCCTAGCATATAACCGTATGGGCTAATAGTTTTACATTTACAAATTTAAATAATTTATCTTTGAATAGAAATCATTACTGTTTTTATGTATTCTGATGTACTGTTATTATTCTATTTATTTTATTTATTTATTTACAGAGAATAATTGTAATAAATTTAACTAAATATTTGTATTGAATTATAAAAGTTAATTAAAATTATAATTTAAATAAATTCAAATTATTAAAATGGAAAGTAAAAAACAACCGTTATATTTAAAAAAAATATTTATTGTTTTAAGAGTTTCTTCTACGTTTTCCAAATGACTAAACTAAATACATTTACCGCTTCAATTTGAGATGCAAGTCTTACCAAACACCAACTACATGAAACTGAATGAACACTTGATGGTTTTCGAATAAAACATCGTTTTCTATAATAGATAATAATATTGTGTATGCTTTTCTTTTCCTCATTGTGTCTCAATGTACCACAATATGCCTCAATGTACCTCAATATGTCTCAATGTACCTCAATATGCCTCAATGTACCTCAATATGTCTTAATGTACTTCAATATGCCTCAATGTACTTCGTTAATAAAAAAAAAAAATGTACCACAATATGCCTCAATGTACCTCAATATGCCTCATCATTGTACTTCATTAACCGTAACAAATAACTTACTTGAAACAAATATCCGATAGGTTTAATCATTGATTATGTGATTTGTGGAGCAAAATCATTTTCAATTATTTAACTCCATGTGATGAATTTAGCTTCATTTCGCAATATCGTGACATCGAAATTTGCAGTATTAGCGTTTTAACTTCAATCTAATATGCTCTATAACGCATCTACTAACGTAACTAATTGGAAAAAGCTTACATTCTTATTTATAGCTATATGCAAACATTTTGAACCTATCTACATTGTATATAATATTATACCTTATGCTATATACATTGTAACATACTACATTGTAGTTAGAACATACTACATTGTAGTTAAAAATTTATTACTACACTTTTTATGTCATGATTATTTAATTTTTTATAATATTCGAATTGACCAGTTCTCTCCAACTGTTTTTTGAACTTTGTCTTACTTGGTGCTTTGTGAATTGAAATCAAACGTTAAATGACAATCAAAATTTTGACAATATAGGCACCAATTTATCTAAACAACCAGTCATACATTTCCTATACAAAAAACAATCTATTGTATACATCTAATTTTGTTACAGCCTGTTTGTACTAGTAAAATAAATTGAGATTGTATTGTTTTTTCTTGTAAAGTTAATATTAAAACCAGAAAAAAATTAAGAAAACAAAGAAAAAATATCTAAAAAAAAAAAAATAATCACAAAAAAAACAAAACAAAAAAGGATTTTATCTTAAGGGATTGCCCCAAAAGACTTTTTATGTATATTTATAGCAAAAAATTTATTTTATTTTGAAAAAAAAAAATTAATCTAAAAATTGTGTACAACAATTGAGATTCCATAAAAAATAAAATGCCAAAGAAAAAAAAAAATCAAAACAGCTACCAATTTTGAAAAGTCCAAATTGAACAATATCCAAACTTACATAATTTTCCATTTACTCGTTAGTTTTTAATGCAATTTCTTCCTATAGTTGATATTCAATTGTAGTTCTAATATTCAAATATTGCATTGTCGTACCAATTTATTTATTAATCTATTTATTCGACAACAACATTCAATTTTCAAATTGATATCTTCTTCCAAAAAATATACTCACACAATATCATTATGGTACAACATTTTAATTTGACATGATACTCATAGCTAATGATATTGTAAGTCTAACATAATCAAATAGAGTCCCTATTGAAGATGTAATTGCTAAAATTGTATTCATTCTAAATTTAAATTCAGTTTGATAACGTTCACTTGGATATGTTGTTAGAATTTCATTAGAATAACCAACTAAATCCAATTTATTTGGAAAATCTATATTGAAATGTCTAAATAAAAACAACAACAAAAAATGATTTAAAGTTAAAAAATGGTGAATAAGATTGGCTGGCAGTCAGATCTCGATGTATAATTTGTTGTTAAAGTCTATTTTAATTTGAAACGGTGTAAAATGAGATGTTATACATTATCAATATTGTAATTTGTGAGTATAGATTTATGATTTACAATATTAATAACTCTGGCCATTTTAATTAAAAGTAAAATTATAATGTTAATTCACAATATTTGAGACATATTTGGACATTACTTAGTTTAGAAATTTTGTGACTTGTTTTAGCTTTTGTAATTACATTACATTATTTTTCCAAAATTTTACAGTGTAAATGTTTTTCAATTTTTAAATACCTATAAACAATTTCCTTTACAACTCTACAGCTCCCAACTAGACCTCGAACTAGTTCAAATTAGAAATTAGTCTGTTCCAATTTCGGTAGAATTAATCTTCACATTTACAACATAACAACTTTGTATTCCAGAGTTTAGTTTTTGCCTAATTTCAGTATAATCAACTTACACTCATTAACACTAAACATCCACAGATTGTATTCTCAGCAAATTCAAGAACAGTTGCTGCGCTCATGTCTGTTGTAAAATAGCAATGCTAAATTGACATTTGTGGCAATGGCATGAGCATGACATTCTTCATTTGACATAGCAACACCAATTTAGATCAGATACGTATAGCATGCATGGTATAATGGTATAAGAGCCAAAATGATAAAATAAACGTCAAAAATGTCAAAGTAAAAATAATTTATGAAAATATGGCATGAAATCTACGTCTATTTCCGAAAGTTGTTATAAAATTCTCTAACATTTTTTCAATATGTTGAACCGCATGTTCCACTTTTGACATTTATAGCAACAAGCGGTATGAACCCATACTAAATTTTTTTGACATTTGTAGCATTGGTAATTTAGAACCGGCATGAACGCAGCAAGTGACAGTTATAATTTCAATACTCCTTCATTAATTCTAAAAACTAAGCTGAGGAAGCTTAATTACTGCTGCAATACTTTTATACCCATTTTCAGATAAATATTCGTTAATTCTCAGATCAATTATTGAAAAGTGCTAATGTCATCCGTAAAACCTTATAATTACTAAACATTTTACATATTTCAATTAATTTACTGTTAAAAATCAATTTCAGTGAATTTTACTTATTTAAAATTTGTTTCATGAATTTTGTTATTTTGACTATTTTAATTAAAATATAAATCAGTTGACCTACCAAGTCCTGCACAATAAAATCTACAACATATAAAATAATAATTCATTTTTCTAATAAACGGTTTTAATACATGTAAAATTATATCGAGATCCAACTGTCTGCATATTATATATAAATTGTTCATACTTTTCCAAAAAAAATTGCATCATAAAATAACTGTAAAATATAATTAAAGTTGGATAAATTATTGGAAATGCAATAAATATCATTACAATTGTTGAATAAATGAATTTTAATATTGTTGGACATGGCAAAGGTTCATTCCAAATTTTATATAAATGCCAAATGAATGGCTTCATATAATAAAAACATTTTCGGAAAATTGATGTTTGACTGAACTGAAAGCAAAAATAAAAACAACACAGAGAATATAAAATAAGAAAAATATATGAAAATAACAGAAAATTAAAATAACTGTAATTTACCTTTTTTCGTTTGTGAAATTTTACTCTTTGTGTTCTCCTATAATCACTCATTCTTTAGATTCAAATAAAATGCGAAACACTTTTTTTTAATTTTACTTTAATTTTATTGTACTTAAATATTAAATAAAAAATTAAAAAAAAAAAACCAAAAATATACTGAAATTTTTTAAATTAATAATTTTCCTACAAAAAGTGACAACATAAAATAATGTAAAAAAAGTTTTGAAAATTAATTGAAAACTATAATTTTGATTTTTATTTTGTTTTTGTTTTTTTAGTTAAGTTAGTGGGCTTAAATTAATTTCAAGAACTAAAAGTCCTAGATTATTCTCAAACATTAAAGAAAATTCTGTATGGTGATAAATGATAGTCACCCTTGTCAAAGATGACACTAAAATGTTTACTATTCAGAATTCCATCCCTGATTAATTGCGATTGAGTTACGTACAAAAGAAACATAATAAGTATAAAATCAGTCATTGCAAAATAGAGTCGCTGGACTTACTCCCTATCTGAAATTATTGCTGAGAAACTAGTAAGACAAAATCTGATCAAGATTTTGATTTTATATTTGACAAAAAATTACTACTAGATTTTGTTATATTACCTGTAATCAATGTTCCCTCTAAGCTGCGCGGCCGCGCAGCTGCTGAAAATCATGCGCGCACTGGTTTTTAAAATCCGCGTACTTGTTTTTTTTTTAATTTTTAGAAATATTGTTACAAAATTATTTATATCCCTATACAAAGTATACAACATATTTAAAAAAAAAATTAAACAATTCATATTCAAAATTTTGAAAATAAAACCCGATGAAAAAAAAACTTAGTTACTTTCATTTTTTTGTTATTTTTGTTTTTTCTTTCGTTTGTGTTACAATAGTAATTTGAAATGAAGTTTTATGCGACCTTGCTGCACTAACCAAATTATTTCAAAGAAAAGGTTTAACATCATTGGAAGCTCTTCAGTTTGCAAAAAGAACTATAAATAAACTGAAAAGTCAGTATTTGAGTGATGATGTCAAGATACTTTTAGCTCTATCAAACAATGACGTTGATACATCTGAAATTATTCGATTTATTGAACTTTTATGTAAACACTTGGAGAGTAGGTTCCCTGAAGAAGATTTTATAGAGTGGTATGCATTCGATGCTGGTGCAATAGCAAACACTACTAACTTTGAATTTGGGAAAGAAAGTGTTCTAAAGTTAATACGAAAATATTCTATGTTTATTCCCAATTTTAATAACACTGCAGCAGAGACGATATGTCAGCAATATACCACATTAAAATTTATTGTGGCCGAAAAATACAAAGCTGGTTCAATTCAAATATTCACGGACTTGGTGAATTTCGTTTTAAAAGATGACCAATTCAATGAAGTGAAATTTTTACTAGGTATAAGCTCAACATTTCTAGCATCAAGTTGCGATTGTGAACGTGGATTCAGTTTAATTAATTCTATAAAAACTAAATCTAGAAATAGAATTGAAATTAATCATTTGGAATGCTTGATGCTAATAAAATCACATTTATTGTCTCAAAAAAATATAGATTTAGATGAAGTTTATCAATATTGGGCTAATGAAAAAGACAGACGTGAAAAAATGCCGTAGTGAACATTCCGTCGTTTAATTATATATATATTATTCTGCATTTATCTGGATGTTTGTAAGTTCGACGGAACGCCCCAACACATATACAAATTGCATATGTATACAAATGCATATATATACAAATTGCTTTGGTGCTTTGTTTTAACCCCTGTCTACCATGCTGAACCTTTGCAGGAAAAATTGATTGCATGAACTATATTTTTTTAATTTAATGTTAGTCTTCTTCGCAAATAATAAGGAAAAATAATAAATAATAATAATAATATAAATAAAACAAACAATTTTTTTGATTTATAATAATAAGGACTAATAGAATTTTAATCAATAGTTTAATATGGTATAATAACCAAAAGGCAAACAGCATTTAACACAAAAAAAAAACATAATTCACTCAAAGGTTATTCTTATTACTTAAAATTATACATAATAATACACTTGTGTATCTGCATATTTGTATTGTATAATATTATACATTATACTACTTTATTGCTTATACCTTTTATTTTTGTCATTATTGTGTAAAATTATTTTTGTTTTTTTTTGTTTTTTTTTTGTTTTTTTTTTATTATGTGCTGTATCTGTATTCTGTATGTTCTGTATGCTCCATTCCAAAAATATTATTTTATTTTCAGTGTTAAGTGTTCACTGTTCACTTCACTGTTCTGGTTCACTGTTCAATCAATAGAACTTGATAGAAGTAGAGTAGTCGGATAAAAAAAATTTTTTTTTTTTTAAATTGAAAATTATTGATGAAAATGTTTTTGTATTTTTTGTAAATTTTACCAATTTAGATACAAAATTTTGAATATTTTTTTTAAAAATAACACAATACCATAATAACAGTTTATTCATATAGCAAAATAAGATCCCTATACATTATACAAAAGACAAAATTTATATGAAAATAAGATCCCATTTTTAAATTTGCTCTCCCAGAGGCCACAATAACGCTAATACGGTATAATTTATACTAAATGGAACCCAACTAACGAATTATAACTAAATGGAAGTGAGTACGAGTATACCATACAAAAATACAAACATTTTATACAAATTTGTTGGTATGGTACTTCTTTTCCTGTTATATAAAAAAAAAAAAGATTAGTGTTAGGCCAAAATAAACATAAATAAAAATAAATAAAAAGTGATATAAACATAAGTACTGTAATTTCGGAATGAAGAATCTAATGAAAGAAAAAAAGAAACTAGGATTTATTTTGCTTCCGTCATTTATGACGGGTTACAAAGCTAGTATTATATATTTTCTTTTATAAATCCAAATAATTAAATTTAAAAAGAATATTTATAAGATAAGTATGTACATTATGAAATGTAATTTGAATAAATAAATGAAGTATTAATATGCATTAATTACTAAGTCAATATGTAGCTTTAGCTATAAATATGAATTATATACGAAAAAATGAATTACATATATATAATAAATTAAATATTTAATTGTTTAATTTTTGTTTTAATTAATTTTTATGCAAATTTTCCGCTCACTAAATCTTGTTCTGTAAATTTACTGCTCACGCCGCACATTTGCCGCTCAGATATCTAAAAAATTAGAGGGTTCCCTCTAAGGAGGTAATAGGGTTTGCAGCTGTTTGATATTGGTGGATGACTCACAACGAACGATCATTCAAGATCTTTAGTAATATTTGAAATACGAAAATAACAAACAAAATTATACCATTATTGTTCTTTGAATTTATTATTGTAAGCACCTCAATCAAATTAAAATTATGTCGTATTCAAACTAAATTTTAATTTAAATTATCTTATTAACGTGTACTTTTTTTTTTTTTAATTAATGTATTTAACCAACACTCACTTTAGACATATTATTTTTTTATTTACCATAATTAAAATTATAATAAAAATGAGCACTGCTACTACCAGGGCTATCACCTTATTTGTGTAAAATTATTTGTAAAACTACATTGTAGTGAATGTTATTGTATTTATTTAATACAATACAACACAATGTGGTCTCAATGTATTAGTTTCTTTAAAGCTTTTTCTTATCCAAACTATTCAATTTTTTTCTTTTTAGGTTCAGTATTTATGGAAGGACGGTACTTAAAAAATTAAATAGAACTATATATTATGTATAAGAATGGTTAAATGTTAAGTAATAAAATGTATTAAAAGATTTTAATATTGTGAGTAAAAAAAAATATTTTACTTTGTACTCTACAGATTATACAGATTGCCTTTGTTTTACACATAAAGAGAACGGATAGTAAAAATGAAAATTTTATGGGTAATTTGTTTCGATTTATATTTGTAAACTGACCTTCTTCTGATTAAAAATATAAAAAAAAAAAAAAACAAACAAGATGAGACTATACGTTTAATTTGTAAATTTTTATTCAATTTTTAATTCATTTAACAGGGTAATCCATTACAGTTAATCCATAACATTTAAACTAAGTTCTGTATGAACTAGCCAGTCGCTTGTACTAGATGTTAAAAATATCCATAACAGTACTAAAATTTAATTTTCATATAATAGTAACATCTTTCAGATAATTTTCTTGTTTTTTTTTTATTTTTATTTTTAATACCTTTATGTGAATAATGTTAAATTTTGTGTTAATATATGTATAAGTATAGATATGTTAAATTTATGTACACAACACTATCCAGCTGATATGATTTTATAAAAATAAAGACTAGAGGGCAAAATTATATACGATTAAAAAATCACAATTATGTTTTTTTTTTCATTTTTATTAGGCGACTGATGAGAAGAATTGTGGAGTTAAGAGGAGTTAAAACTTGTTCTTATTTACATACAATATCATATATATACATTTACATATATATATATATATATATTTTAACTTTAAAAATTATACTTGTAAACATTTCTAAGTTAATTCTATTCAAAGGCGGCGCTTTATTATAGAAATATATATATATATATAATATATATATACATAATAAGTTGCAATAATTTTGAAGCAACGTGAAATGCGACGATATTAATAAAAATATAAAAAATGAAATAAAAAAACAAAAAAAAATAGTTAGAAACGTTTGTCATGGTCAACAGCTTTTCTGCTGTTCTAATGTAAAAAAAATGTATATGGTAGGTTTTTGTTTATTTCTAATAAAAAAATATATAAAAACTAATAAAAACAGAAAAAACAAAATGGTAAAAAATAATCGCGCAATTGCTATTTACACTTGCTTGCGATTTTATTACTGATTGTCTTGTCTCAATTTAGAAATCAAAAATAAAAAACAGTAAAAATAAAAAAACAAAATGCTGTAAAAAATGATTTTTCTATAATAGTATAGTTTTTTCCCACTTAATAAATTTATATGTGTAGTTAGAAGTTAAAGTTGGGAAGAAATTTTTTATTTAATTTGACTTTGTTGTAATTTGTGCGCGGCTTTGGGCTCTGATACTGATTTGAACAAAAAAAAAAAAATAATATTAACAATAACAAAGTGAGAAATTAATTCTTTATAATAAGTAGTTAAATATTTTAAAATATAAAATAAAATAATAATTTCATTATGTACATACATATTTTGTTAACCCCTATTGACGCAATAGTCGGTGTCAGTTCTGGTAAATATAAAACTAAACATCAATAATGTTTATTTCCGATGAATAGAAATTTGAACTTTGAAATCAAATTATGGAGAAAATATATATATATAGAAATCGATTATTATTATTCGATTAATTGTATTACCAAATCGTAATGTATGGATAAAATTAATGAAAACTGAGTGTTTAAAAAATTCTACTACTCCGTATACTGCGGAAATATAATTACATTCTTTGTTCTTAAATATTGAACTGATAAGCACCTACTTAATATAACGGAAATAATAGCGACTAAAATTTATAAATTTTACAAGGTCTTTGGCTTATACATAATACAGATCAGAATACTTAAAAATGAATTTTAAAATCTAAAAACTTAGAAAATATGATTAAATAAGATTTTTTAAAGCTTAGTAAAAAACTAGTATTCGCCCGTTTCTCAAATCGGTTTTTTTAGTTTGAGTTTGAAAAAAAATCTTACTGCCAATTATTGTTTTCCATCATTTCAATTAATCCTTAGTACTATATTTAATTTTTTTTTATTGATTTATCTTAGACAATAACCTAATACGTAATAATTTATCTAAGAAAAAAAAAATTAAATTTAAATTAAATTCTGGCGATGGATGAGTTGCGGCAATTTGATAAATTAAAATTTGTCAAGATGTATGTATGTGTATGGCGTGAAATTAAAAATTCCTAATTGAAAATTAACAATCTTTGAAATAATATTTATTTTCGCTATGTCTCCTTTTAAATATCTATCATTTAAAATATTAATAATGAAAATCGATTGTGAAAAATGGTTCAGATATTTTTAGCGTACTGTTTTAATTTTTCATATTAAATATAATAATTATATGTTTATTTTAATTTTAAATGTAAATTTGAAATCTGCTAGATGAAAGTGAAAATTATAATAACGAAAATCTTATTGCAAAAAAACACAATTTAATAGCAACAGCTTAGCTTGTTAAAAAAATCTTTGAACAGCTTACAAAATTTGGTTATTGAATTTATACTTCACTTCTAATTGAGACCGATAAATAATACCAAATGTAAATTGATTTAATAAAAAAGGAGGTATGTCTGAGCCAGGCATGATGTTTTGGTGTAGGTTAATTAACATTTGTGTGTTCTGCCAAACTTAAGTTTATCTTGTTCAAGCATTTGCGGGGATTTGTAACATAATATTTTTTTAAAATACCTAGCATACCAGTAAATATATGACATTTTTGTAATATATAAGGGTTAATACATTTAATAACCAGATAACATATATCTATAATATAATTCAATATTAATTTAGAAAAAAAAAAGCTTAAACTAAGACAATCAGATTAGGTTAATAGTGGTAATTTCTGAATAATGTGGTGGGTTTTTGTTTTTTGTTTTTTTTTTTTTAGGTTTTTTCAGTTGTTATATCTTTTTTCTATAAGAAATAAATTAAAAAAAGATTTATGTGAATTTATGAATGGAAAATGAATTTTTTAGTGAATATTAAAAGCTTTTTTCTAACTTACCTTAAAGATTTTTACTGCTGTTGCTTGCGCAAATTTCAGTTGTTTAATTTTTTTTTTTTTTGTACTTTATTGCGCGGAAATGTTAATTAAGAGCAGTTAATAGAATCAATTAATTTTTTTTTTCTTCACTTAATTTATGTATTTGTATATATATATTTATATATATATATATTAATTAGTTAATAACATAATTAATTGCAGTTTTCCATATTGGGATGTCGAGACAAGTTGTAAAGAAAAATAAAATTTTTATATTCTTGTTTAAAAAAAAAAAAATGTTTGTTTGTTATTTTTATTGTTTTTTTTTTTTTAATTAAAAATTCCTAAAATAATAAATCATTTATACCTAATAAAATTTAATTATATTTTTATTGATTGTGCATATTTAAACACCACATATTTTTTTTATTTGTAAAATTAGCTAGTTAACATTTTTGTTTATTATCGAATCAATTATTGGGATTCATATACTTTATGAAAATGAGAAACTTTAGAAAAAGACCTGACTTGAAATGAAAGTACGCTTCTTCTTTAATCGTGAATTATTAAAAAAAAAAAATAAATCGGTGGAGTCACGTGATTTAAATTTTTTTAATATATTGGCTTATTTTTTGTTGTTTCGATTAAACACAAAATAAAATCTTTAGCAGAAAATCTTACCACGCTGTACAATACCATTAATATTATTTACTAAGGAGATTTTGTAGATCCTAGGACATACTAAAGTGCACTAATAATTCTTCTTAAGGTCTTAAGTGCCAATTATAATAAATTTGATCGGATTCGATTCCCACAAACGTTTATTTCAATATAATCGGTTATATGAATCGAATTAGATTGAATTGGGACAAAAAGGTTGGGCAAATTTAAAATTTTTCAAAAAAAAATAACTTAAAAATAGTGAAGAAAAGAAAATAACAAAAATCAAGATAACTAAATGACTATAATCACAAATTCAAAATGATATTTCAAATTGGATCAAATCGAATCGGATTTGATTGAGCATAATTACCACTTTAGGTTGAAATTACTCTACAATTTCAATGATTGGCTTGTACAGCAAGATGCAATTCATAGTTCAGTGTCCTACGTTTAAATCATTTTTAAGATACACTTCGAGAATGTGGCTTTACTTTTCTAGCGGTAGTTGTGTTGTAAATCTGCTGATTCGGTTTTATCAAAATATAAAATAAAAGTACTTACTTAGGATGCCAATAGACCATGTAGGTCCTGAACCTGACTCATCTACGTCCTCTATTTTTTTTTTGGTCACGAGTTACGGTGATAATAGAAGTATAGAGTAAATAATTTTTGTTTCCTTGAATAATAGCAAAGCATCAAACCAAAATTTAAATTTAATATTTCAATAGAATTTTATTGTGTTTTGCTTTTTTTTTTGTTATTTTGTGGGCGAATTCTTGAAAAAAAATGCATTTAAAAATTGAATAAAAAACAATTTTTTGAAATGAGTTCCTTTTTTTTTATGAAATATGTTTGAACAAAAGGTTATCAAGAGAGAAAAAAAAAATAAATAAAATAAAAATAATTTCTCCCTTGATACCAACTCGTATTGACAGAGGTCACGTACGATGAAAAATTGAACTTCTTCCTTTTTTTGTTTTTTAACGATTTTAAAATAAAAAAAGGGGTTGCAAATTTAAAATTTGTTTTTTTTTTTTTTATTTAATTTTATCTAGACTTTACTTTTCATAGACCTATATTTTATTTTAAAATTTATATTTTTTTCTAAATTTTATTTTTTCTGACAATGCTTTAAAAGGCGAAATTTCTAAAAATGGTACATATTTAGAAAAATGTTTGTCTCTATTAGAGTTAAAATGTGTGGAGATTTGTACACTTTTATTTAACTTAAGTTTTTTCTTTAATTTTATTTTTTCGTAATTTTAAAATATTTTAAATAGTGGGGTGAACGGTGAACCAACTATTCATTGTTCAATTGTAAAATCAATAAAAGATTCAAATTAGTTCAAATTTATGACAACAATTTAATTTAAAGTAATTGATTGCGTCTTCATAATAAGAAAGAATATAAAATATTTTTAATTAATAAAAAATCTATAGATTCGTTTTGTTAGCACTTGGTAAAACATGATTATTCGATCAAATAAAGTAGATCTATTTTTTTAAATACAAGTTTTTTATCACTAGATCAAATATTCAGCACTAGATTGATCAAACCATTTACGTACATTTTTCAAATCTAGTTGTCTTTTTCTACACAGTGTTTTCTAATTTGAACTATTAATAGAAGAATTTGATATTTATCCCAAATTTTTTCTATTCAAATTTCTCTAATTTGTTTTAAGTTTTAATATTATTTATTTATTTAATGTTACATTAGAACTCCAATTACTGAAAATTGTAATATTTAAAATGTTCATAAGATTCAGTGTTTATAAAGAGTTTAACTCTATATTGTATTATGTATGGCTCTGTTAGAGAGAGAATATTGAATTTGATAATATTAATGAAAAAAACGACAAAGCACGATCTATTCCGAAGAAGTAATAGTAAAAGTAATTGAATCGTTGTATTTGTCGTGTATTATCACTGCTGGTTATTAATAGCCAGCAGTGCTATTATTCATCATTCTAAATTATTTCAGTTCATAGTAAACTTCATATTTCTTTTAGGAAAATTGTTTATTTTATGTAAATTTTTACAACACAAAATCGGTTGGGAAATATATCTCTATGAATCACGATGATGTATTAATTGTGTGAGTATCAATACATCTGTTTAAAACAATCTATTTGTTTTGTCAAGTTAAAAGTTATAATGAGTTCTACAGCTGATATTTGTCTATAGTAAACAGCTTATAATTTTAGTGAACAAAACCAATAATTGCACATGAATTTACTAAAAATTAATCAATTACATATTCTGATTCTATTAGGATAATATTTAAGATAACATCAGATATTCAATTAAATTTTCTATTTTTAATATTAATATTTTATTTTATTTTTGTTTTTGTTATAGAATTTTTTTACTTTCATTTTCTTCTAATCAATTTTTGTGATTATTTTAATAATCAAGTCACATTTAGGTATGTTTTAAGAAATTTTCTTTTTCATTTTAAATTACTATCAATTTTAATATGGATTATTTTTAGTTTTAAAAATACAATTTTGTTTTTCTAGATATTTACTATAAAATATTTAAATATTCTTATAATATAATATACATATATATATTTTTAGTTTTTATATTTTTTATATTTAATATTATTTAATACAATTTCTTTTACACATGTACTTTGAATACCTGTTATTTATATATTTCTACATATTTTTTTTTTCATTCTTTTTTTTTCAGATATTTTATTTTAATAAATATTTCAATGAATTCAAAAACAAATCTAGAAATGTCAGAAAAAAAAAATAGAAAACAACAAAAACATAAAAAAAAAATTTTTTTTTTAAATAACTGCTAATTTCAATACTCTAAAATAGACAACAGAAAATAATATAAGATTGAAATAGAAATGAAAATAGAGTGGAAAATTAAAGAAGAAGAAAGAAAAGAAATGAAAATAAAAATAAAATAAATTTGAAAGGAAAATCATGTGGATAAATACTTTCTCCCATTTAATATATTATATATTATATATAATTATGTAAGTAATATATATATATTTATTTATATATATATATATAGATTTATAAATATCATTTATATTGTACTGTATTTTAGTTATTCCCTTATTTTATTTTTTTTTTTTTTTTTCAACTTATTTCTTCGAATATCCTTTCAAGTTGATTTGGTCACGTACTATATTCACTATTTTCAAAAAAAAAAAAAAAGAAAAATTAAATAAAAAAAAAAATTCTGCATCCCTTTCGGCTTTTTAGATTGCGAGAAAGAAAATTTTCGCTTGATTATTTTCTTTTCTATTTTCTACATTACTGTGTTTGTTATAACTTATAATATATTAGGCTGATGCTAGAAAAAAATATTTTTTTTGACAGACATTTATGAAAAGCAGATCACAAGCTTTTAGGAAATATTTACTGTACACCTTTAGTATGAACTACTGATTTAGTTTAGATTGAAAGGTGGTGATGACATTCTTATAGAAATCTTCAGCTAAACAAACTGCACTTACTTATGTTATTTATTATATGATTATAATATACCTGTATTCATAATAAAGTTATAGATATTTTAAATAAATTCGCATGTGTTGTTATATATTATATATATACTTTGGACCTCCTATTTATTATATAGGACCTGTTTATGACAGTCAAAGTAACCGATATCAATATTACTTCTTTTGGGCTCTTCTGAATTAAATGTTGTACCCGAGTAGGATCAAATAACTATATCGCAAGGATACATTTCCAGCTTTCTAAAAATATATTAATCCTTAATGGATATTTAAGGACGAAAAGTAGATTTGAAAACATTGTTGTTATTTTATTATGTCGTTGATCTAGAAATTTAGATATATAAACTTAGTAAGATAACAGTTTGAAAAATATTTCAACATTTATTTGACGATGATAGGTGGTACCGCTATGGAGATATTGTACGTCAAAGTTGAAAACAGTTGAAAAAAAAAACAATATTTCGTATTTTCCTTTAAAAACATATCTGTTGGTCAACTGATATAACAGTTTATATGTTATATATATTAAGATGTTTTCAAATGTCCTTTTAGTCCTTAAATAATAAAATGGGTCAAATAACGATAGAAACCGAAAATATCAAGTATTTTTGAAATATTATAAATTTCATCTTAGTTGATAATTTTGTATACTTGTGCATGCTTCAAAATCGTATCGTTCGTAAAAAAAATTCAATTCTAGTTCTACTGATTTCAAACAAGAAAAAAATGATTACTATATAGCATCAGCATAATCCGACAAACAAAAGAAGCAAACACAAAAAAGAAGAAAAAAAAAATAAAACAAAACATCAAAATACATTTGTAAGTTTCAAGAGTGGAGCTATACATGGTTTTTTATGCACGAAATATCGAAATAAGATTTTCCGTATTTTCTTGTCTAGAAGAAAATCGTTTCCTTTTTTTATTTTGTTATTTTTTTTTTTTTTTGTATTTTTTTATTTATTCGTATTAGTCAGAAAAAAAAAATATTTATATTTTTTTCTTCCTTTTTTTTTTTTGAATATGATGGAAAAACGTTCATATACGAATGTGGAAAATCATTTTATTTTGGCATCCATAGTATAAAGAAAAAAAAAACATGTCGTTAATATATTTAAGAGAAAATAAAGATTGAAAAAAATATTTTTTTTGGTTGTTTTTTTTTAAATTCAAAATATCTATATTTTTTTTTTTGTTAAGAATCCGAGAAAAGTTTACAACGTTTTTTTTTTCTTGTTTTAAATAATTTCTCTAAGACTAAGTAAAGCCTCTGGATTAATTTAAACATTATTCATATTAAATTATTTTAAAAGTACCACTCGGTGTATAGTAGTTATGGCATAAGCCTGTTCTAATCAGAACAGTCGGTAGTGAAATTCCGCCTTGGGCATTGTAGCATGTTTCGAGTGAGGGGTGTTTCAGTAAACGCGACCTTTTTAGATCGATTGTACTTCGCATTGGTTAGAAAAAAATAAAAGCACAGTCTCATAATTACAAGGTATTCAAGGAGCTAGAAATTGGAAACATATATTAACGTAGACAAAATAAGCATCATTTGGTATAAAAAATATCATTTCACCTTAAATTGTTTTAGGTATTTTCTTGTTTTAATAATTAGGATATAAACTTACCTCTTACGACTACGACCTATATTTGGAAGCTTATTATGTAGAAGCCTAAAATAAAATTTTAATATTTATTTAATATTAGTCTACTCTATTTAATGAAAATTTAATTGGTAATCGACTACCACTACCATACGAAAGGACTCTGCTCGGGCTAATGTTGATCAACCGCATACAAACTGAAATAGTTCTTCCGCGAAGAAAACTAAACAAATAAAATATTTTTTATTTTTATTTTTTTTATTTTTTGGATTCTATTCCCAAAATAGTCTAATTTCTTTAGACAATCTTTTCACTTCAAAAACTAAAAAAAAAAATAATAATAAATAGTAAACAAAAAATATAATAATACAAAAAAAAAATAAAAAAAGGACACGTACTCATTCAAATACACACATATGCAAAATTGCGTTACATAAATTCGATTCATTTCGTTTTGTATACTTGAAAAAAAAAAAATAAAAATCCCATCACCCAAAATATAATGTTTTAGAATCGATCTAATATTCCTGTTTAGTTTTTTTTTTCGTATTCTAAATAAAACTAGGGCATTTCCCATTAAATATACATGTATAGATGAGTGTTTTGTATATGTATGAATATCGTTACTGCGTTTATACAATTCGGAAAGGATTCGTTTCGCTTTTTTATTCTTCTAAACAGTTTTCTTATATACATACATGTTTGTATATGCAATTTTGTAATATTTAAACCAAACTAAAAAAATATATATATAGATATATAAAAAAAAAATAAACAAAAAATATCCTTTGACATCGAGTTCATTTCGTATATTATAAATGTTTATAAACATTTTTGTTTGTTTCATATTATTTACACATGTACAATTAGATTTTTATTTTTTTTTGTTTTTTTGTTTTTTTTAAGTTAGTTTCTATCATTTTCTATAGAAATTAGAATACGTATTTCTGTATATATACATATATATATATATATATATATATATATTTATTGTAAAAATAAAATTTTATAATATTTTAAAGGAATTTCCATACTAATATTAAATGATAATGATTATGATGATGACGATGATGATGGTTGTAGTGTAAAATCATTTGGGAATTGAATTTTCCTTTTTTTTTGTAAAAGAAAAAAAAAAAGGAAATCAACGAGTACCGACTTACATGAACTTAAAAATAACATGCATATTTATATAATGTTATATATATCTAAGAATATTATATTCCGATACGTTTATATAACATATTATATATATTATAACATACTTTATATACTAGGCTGAACAGGTATTAAAAATTTTGTAGAATTGTTGGTACCTGTAAGCTATTAAAATTTTAACTTGATTCAACTCAATTCAATGGGAGTTGATTTGAGTCTGTATCAGCACTACTGAACTCTAATATCGACTTATATATCTAAAGTCCTAGATCCGAAATAACTTTATATGGAATTTTAGTTGAGTTGAGTCTCTGTTAGAATTATTTACCTCAAGTGATAACACAAAAATATCAACTTACACATCGCAAATTATCAAAAATACACAACTAATTGTTAATTTTTTTTAGAAGTAACTGGGACGATCAGTTTCACGTTCACCTATCAATCATGTAATGAATACATCTAGTTTGTAAATGTGTACATCAGTATGTAACAAGAATATTTTATCTCCAAGTATAAGCGAATTCAAAATATTTGTGAAATTTGTTACAATATAGAAACTGATTTAAGTTAAACTGTGACTTGATTTGTCAAATGAGTTCATTAAAATATGTAATGTGTAGTTAAGTAATCCAAATATTACTGAAAACTACATTTAATGGTACCAATTTATTTCTACCTCATTATCTAATTTTGTAACCAATCAAACCTTAATTTTTTTTTTGGTATTGCTTAAAGACTGATACGTCAAATAATGTATGATTGGTTTTGTATTGTATTTTAATTTGGAATTAATAAAAACAATATATGTTATCTCATTTATTGTTTTGGCTTAACATTTACATAAATCTGTCACCAGCTCCGCAATAGAAAACAAATCGATAAATGATATGAATCGATAAAATGCTTAAAACTAAGCTAAGGATAATTTTAAAATTCGTTTTGAAATTTAGTCCACTATTTTCAGAGTTTATAGTTAGTAAAATGAAATAATTCTCTAATTTTGTTCATCTTAAATATCCCATAAAAGTTTGGTATTATTAGTTGCCCCATTTCATACTGTAGTAACTGTAAAACGTAAATTTTCATTTAACTGTAGGTGATAAAATTATTTTGTTTAATTTTTCAACAACAAAATTTACATTCACCGGCAAGAGGCATTAATTACCTAGACAACGAGATATTCATATATACTCTGTTCAATTGGTTTTTCGCCAAGATTAAAGATATATATTACATCAATACAGTAAATTACGTCATAATACATTACATAATACATACATTACAATACATTACATAATACATACATTATATTACATTACATAATGCATACATTACATAACCTAATACATACGTTACATTACATAAGGTATACATCACATTAAATAATACATACATTACATTACATAATACATATATTACATTACATAATACATGTATTACATTGTTTAATACATACATTACATCAAAAATATATACGTAAGCGATATATGTTTCGAAAGTGTGAAGTTAATATTTATTTATTTATTTAACATTTCATCTCAAGAGAGCACATTCGTACAAATTCGTGCAGATTCGTGCACATTCTCGTACAAAGTATTTTTGATGCCACTATTACTAAAAATTAAAACTAAAGTAACAACAAAATAATTCAATAACTCACCACAAATTTTCTTATTTTTTTTTTGTTAAGTATAATAAATTACTAAATGCGAAGCTTAGATCTTAACATAATTTAAACTATAAAATATAAAACAATTAAATTTGGCTTAAGATTATAGTTGATGTGTTTATATCACCAATTAGTAACATTCTATGAATTACATTAAGTAATCCATGCATACATTGTATAATACATACATTACATTACATAATACATACATTACATTACATAATACATACATTACATTACATAATACATACATTACATTACATAATACATACATTACATTACATAATACATACATTACATTACATAATGCATTAAAAATGTTAATAATTATTTGGAGTTAGTTAGTTTAGTTATCTAGTTTTAAAAGAAGTTCATACTGATATAATACTAGTCTACATATGTATAACAAGATTTAGCTGATTAAATGGCTAACTTTAAGTCCCATTTATTTCACACTGAAACAATACTAGGTCACACATAGTGATCTGCTGTATTTAGTTGTTCGTTGAGTGATTTTGAGTTAATGCAATAATAAGTTGTTCATGATACAAGTACATGTGTACATAAATATATGGTCACCCTAAATAATCACGCTATATATTTATATTATTATTTATATAAAATTGTTAAAATGGCATTCAGAAGGGAAGTATAAATACCAAAAAAGCAAAACAAAAAATAAAAAACAGAAAAACAAAATATTAAAATTTAAAAAGTCGTAACGTTTTATAAAAGAATGCGTAACTTGTAAAGTGTATCTTTTGGGATTTTCATAGAATTTTTCTTTTTTTTTTTTGCAGTTCAGTTTCTAGAAGCGATTTTGTATTTTTTTTTTATTATTATTATTTTGTATTTGTCGCTGATTTTTCTTTTTCTTTCTTTTTTCTTCATTTATTTTTATTCCATTTTTAGCTTTGAATCATAAAATAATAAAAGATTTGACAAAAAAAAAAAAAAAACACAAAAAAACCGAACGAACGATTTTCATATTCAGTTCTTTGTCCGAAAGGAATTGTAAGGATTCAGGTTTTTGTTTTTTTTGTTTTGTTTTTGGATGTTGCCTTCATTACTTTTGTATTGTGTGTCTTTGGCATTTTCTAGCTTTTTAAGA
Source organism: Argyra leucocephala (assembly GCA_963942445.1). Classification (NCBI taxonomy): domain Eukaryota; kingdom Metazoa; phylum Arthropoda; class Insecta; order Diptera; family Dolichopodidae; genus Argyra; species Argyra leucocephala. The sequence continues at coordinate 2,081,179 of OZ012679.1, forward strand.
ATTTTTGTTATTTTTTATTTTTTTTTATTTTAAAGTTATTTGATTCTAAAGAGAAAGTCATAAATTTTATATAAAATGAGTTTATGCAAAAATAAACAAATAAAAAATAAGGAATATTAAAAAAAAATGCTTAAGAAAGTCAAAGAAGAAAATAGTCTTAAAGTATAAAATTTAGTAATTTTATTTAATTTTTTTTGTTGTTTTCTTATTCTGTTTTTTTTCTAAAATCTTTATTAGAATTATTAAATTATGGTTTTTAATATTATAAGTATTATATGTATATATAGAGGAGGCTAAAAAAAAAACTGGTAATTTAATAATTTTCATTTTTTATTGATTTAATAATGCGAAAGGCGTTTGTTTTTACAACAATGGGCTGACTATAAAATACAGTCTGTTTTTCTTTTCATTATATTACGATTTTCTAAGCGGTGCTGTCCAATTTTATTCGCTTTTTGTCATATAGTTCAATTTTCATTTGATTTGGTTTTTGTTTCTTAACCTTGTTTTTTTTAGTTCGTTCACATATACAAATGTAATAAATGTAATAAATGTCCGGCAAGTTACATGCATAGATCAAATAATATGTATAGTCATAAAAGCAAAAACATCAGAATTTGAGGAACTGTTAAAAATCGTAAAAAAACATTTGTTCATCAATCGAGTTTAAATTCGATTAATTTCCATTGTCATCATGAGCTTGTTAGTGTAGAAATTTAGAAAACTTATACCTGTCAACAATATTTTTTGGTGTCAGAAGAATTTTTGGTGATAGTGAGAGTGACTGAGATACAGAATGAGGCTAATTCCGACATTTGAAATCTAATTTTTTCCCTTTTTTTATTCTATATTTCTATATTCTATGGTTTTTCGATGGAAACGTCAAGGTTAAAACTGGTTTTTTGTGTAAACAGTTTTTTTTTTCTGGATTTTGAATAATTTGAGAATTTTAACTTGAACATAGTTTTCAAACACTTGGGATTTTATAGTTGGGGATCTTAAATTTGATTAATAGAAATCAGTTTTAGGGATCTGATAAATTTATTTGGGGCCCCTAGTACAATATACTATTGTATTGAACTAAACTGAAGTCAAATCCAGTTTGGATCAATCTATATTATAATTTACAAAGCTTAAAATTTCACTAACAATAATTATTCACCACTTTTTTATTAATTATACTATACAAATTCTATCAATCAAAAATAAAAGAAAATAAATAGTCCATGCAAATTCCTGTTCTGTTTTAAACGTTTAATTTGACTTTAACTTGAATTATAATTAACCAATAGGGGTTTCTGGTACATAATACTTTTGTATTGATTCAAACTGAATTCGAATGCAATTTGAAGACAAAAAGACTTAGAACAGAGATTTCTAACATAGATTTCAATCAAAAATTTTTTAAATTAGATCCCAAGTGTTTCAAAACTATCCAAGTCCCTAGAACTGATATTTTATTAAAGTTATTTAAGGTTTTAATTTTCTTGAAATATTTTGTACTTCATTTCTTCATCAAATAATAAAAATAAAATTCTCGTGCAAACCAAAATTAAAAATCTTTTATTACTTTTTCCGAACTATTTGAATAAATCATTTTGAAATTGTAAAGCCAACTTATCAGTATTCATTAAATTTTTATTATCAACCAATTAACTTCAAATAATTTATCTTTTAAATCATATCATAATGGTTGACAGTTCGTTTAACTGCTATTGATAAATAATTTTGAATTGGTCTGCTATCTATATAACAAATATTAAATCTGTTTAAATCTGTTTCCAATGTTTGGCAAAATAAAGAAATTCTAATATCATGTGGGATATTTACCAGAGACCATTGCAGTCTAAAACGTTTTTTAAGCTTAATATTAAACGATTAAATCAAGTTATCAGGGAGAATAGATCCAATGTCAGAATACTAACATGGCTCATCACCGGTCACGGTCCTTTAAAGAAACAAATATTCAAGATTTTCAAAATCAGTACAGACATATGTAGGTTTAGTTCACAAGAAGAGTAAACCTGCCATAACATTCTATTTGAATGAGAAACCATAGCTCGTAAAAAATATAAATATTTCCAGGTAACTGATTCAAAAATTGACACCATACCGCGAAACAATATTTCGAATGGAATACTCATGGTACACGGACGTCGGAAGACCGAGAAAAACATTGAAAACAACAGTGTTAGCCGAAGCAAGCACCCAGCAAATAATGTAGCCCATTGAAGAAATAATTCGCAGATACGAGCCGATTAAATAAGATCCCACGGATGGAGTTACAAGACATGGATGATGATACAATATAAAAATTCCATAGATTTCAAGATTTTCCTCTATTATGACGGTGAACTCGGCATGGTAATACAAACTATTTTTGTCTAAACTATGTTTGTTGTTATTTTTATTTAATTTTTGGACATATTTTTCTATAGTTTTGTGAAACTAAAATTTCAATAATATGTAGTAACAGTTAACAATAATACCCTTCATCAGGTTATTGAAGTATTTGTTCAAGAAATGCACATTTTGAAAATCAAATTTGATTCCGCTGTTTTTAGTCATACAATATCGAGCTAATATGACTGGGGTATAATAAGAAGATGGACAAGGAAGTATTTTTAGTTAAACTAAACTGTAAACGTCAACTTAATATCAATATATTCCTTCTAATTTTATCGCGTGGAGGAAGGATGTCGATTTACCTCACTTCTAAATTCAACAAAAAAAAAAATGAATTAATCAAAATCAAAACTATTAAATTCATCATTTATCAATGATTTAAGACAAATATTATTTTTTCACTAAATTTAACAAATTCAAAAAAAATTAAAGATAAATATTCAAAAATCCTTTTAATGTCCTTTTAATTTTATTTATCACATTATTATGACCACAAAAAATTTTCAAATCGATTGTATTTTCTAATGACAAGGAATGCCGAACCTGCAAAAACAAAAAAAAAAAACAAAAATGAAAATGAAAAGGACTAATAATGTGGTTTAACAAACTATTTTAAGGATCAATGATTTGGTGTTGTCCATTCATTATCCTTTTTTACCATTTGTTTTTTTTTTCTTTTCATTTTTATGTTGTTATTCTAAGGTTAGTGTAGTTATATCGAATTTTATAGCCAATTTGAAATATTTCGATTTATAAAGGTTGCATGCTTAAAATATGTATGTTTCGGTTTGGAATTTAACCATCAGAATAACATATTGAAGGAATTTCTGAAATAAAAAAAGAAAATATTTAAAATATTTTTATTTTTCTATAAATTGTATAGGACATTTATTGTGTGCTGTTTTATTTTTATTGTCATCAAAATGTAAACAAAATGAAAATTTGAAAAATATTGCGAAAAATGTTAAATTGGTAGGTATAGGAATTTTACTTTTGAAATTAAATTTTTTATTTTGAATATAAATTTTTTTGGTTAAGTTGAAATAAAGCGTATACAAAAATAATGGTAATTAATATGTTAATATGATAATGTCATAAGCGATGATGTTGTAACTGGTGAACTGTCAAAATACTGGATTAAGTAATATAAAGTTGGAAATAGTTGAAATTCATACGAAATAATTAAAAATGCAAAAACAACATTTTTAGTAACATTATCCAGCACGACAAGGTCCAGAAATATTGAATCCAAACATATAAAATGTCAAGGCGATAAATCTAGTTAGTAATAGATGGGAATGGCTTACAGAATTCAAAATAATTGAATGGACTAATACTGACTTTTAGAGTGAAATAAGTAAAAATTAATTATTGAAACCGATTAAAAACCTATGAAGAAGTCTGTAAGTAAAAGACTAAATACGCGTATCTGTATGATAAGCATATTTAGTAAAGCAAGTCAAGAATAGTCAAAAATATTTTCAACTAATTATACAAATTTTACTCTAAAGCTAAAAAATAAGTAAAACAACATTATTAATGTGTTTTGAATTGGAATACACCGGCTCACTTAAAGGAAATAGGCCCATTGATTCAAAGGATTTTAAATTGTGTGTACCTTCGAGTATTTCAAAGTATTTGCAAATACATTTTGAAAATATTATTAAAGTAGACGTAATAGGTCTATTTCGAAATCGTGAACCTATACAGTTATTTGAAAATATATACATTTTTTTATAATATTATATAAAAAGTGTTGATTTGTTTTTAATAATCAAAAAATAATTTGAAATTAAAACTTTTAAATTTCAAAAATTTTATTTTCATGAACATGAATCAATTTATTCAAATTCAATTAAATTTTATTACATTAAATATCTATACAAAATTTGAACTTTAACAAAACTCTTTCATAATTCAACTTTAGATAGGACGTATTTTTTTTTTATTATTATTATTTTTGTTTTTTTTTTTTTAATTTAAAAACTTCAAATTTTCTTTATATCCTATATAGAAAGTTAGAATCCTATATCCACTCTATCCAATATAAAAACAAATAAATTTTATTTAAGTTTATGAAGAAAATACCTTTTAGTCAATTTCCTTTTTAACACATTCATACCCCACCTACCTATTCATATTGTGTACGTATATATAAATATCTATGTTAAGAGAATGTAACGAGATATGCATGTGTATAATTAGAATGTAAAATCCTTATTTAGTCCTTTAAAAACTATATAATGTATATATATATATATAATAATTTTTGCTACCTTTAACAAAAGTAATTTTATTAAAAACAAAAACAACAAAAAATATTCAAAAATAAAAAAAAAAAACGAAATAGGGAATCTGAAAATTTAAGGAAAATTTGTAGTAATATACATGAATAGACAGCAATGTACAGTTAAATGGAATATTTCATAAAAGATGAAGTTTTGTTATTATTTTGCCAGTAGTGGGTAGGTACGTTACGGTTAAATTCTTTATTGAAAATCCTACAATAGATTTGCCTACCAACAATCAAACTACAATTTCTACTTTTGCAGACTATACAGCAATTTTAAGTTCTAACGCGTGTATAAAAATAGCTTCAACATATGTTTCCAATCATTTAGAAGAAATAGAAAAATGGCTAAGTCTATGGAGATGTTATCTAAAATCATGGTATGTAAAAATTGCAAACACACGGAAAGATTTAAATATCCCTACGATTGAAGAAGAGATAGATAGGATTGGAAGTTAATACACATCAAAGCTGAGAGACCTCTAGCAAGAAATCTATTATGTGACATAGATGAGAGAATATGTGCTAAACAATCAAATAAGACCATTAAAGTGTCTAAAAACTAATTATCTAGCAATGGCAGGGATCATTAATTGAAGTTAGATTTGAAAACAAATTGTTAATAAGAAAGACACAAAAAATAAAGAAAAAATGAAAAGGGAAAAGAAAAAAATTAAAATCCCATCAAATCAAAGTCCAGTTTTTTTCAAAACCTCCTAATTAAAGTTTTGCCAATTGAAAACATCTGCAAAAAGGTAAAACATTTAACTTCTAAAATAATATGGCAAAAAGCAAGAAATTCAGAATTTACAGTAAAGGCGGGACCTTGATTATTTATTGATCACCGAACCTACGCATAAATCTGGTGGCTAACTTCAGGTCTTTTCCTTCGGGATGTGGACCTCTCTATTTTACTCTAACTATAGAAAACAAGTTTTTATATAAAAACTCTCTATGAGAGTTTAATTGACGAATTTTAAAATTTCACGATTTTGATAAGTGATTATTTTTTTGACTGGATATTGTCTGAGTAGTGGTTTCTATATTATGTTGGGTCGTTCATAAAGTTAAAATAATTCTTTTATTTTTATTCGTTCGTAGTATGCTTCATTTTTTCTTCATTAAGGGCGTTTCCGAACCTCTCGCACTTGCACTTGATACTCGCACTAAACCTGTCAAATCGCACTAAATTTAATAAATTTAATTTTGCGATATCTAGTGTACTTGAGACTACACTAAAAAATTTTCAACAAATCAAGTGCGATTTGACATGTTTAGTGCGAGTATCAAGTGCAAGTGCGAGAGGTTCGGGAACACCCTAAGCATTCATATTTTTCATCATTTTAATTTTTTTTCTTTATCATTTTTTTAGGTTATTATTCCGGAGCGATGCAGTGTTTGTTCCAGTCTTGATCCAGTGCAGTGTTTGGGCATCATCTGCTTTTGCAAATACTACAATTTTTGCGATGTTGTTGGTATGTGTTCTTGCAATTGCTGTTTGTTATACATGTGCATTTCAGATTATCTTTCTTCGAATGGCGATAAATGAATATTGTACCGAACCTATTCTAAATATTTATGAATTTATACATTTTTTTTTTTACAATGTGAAATTCAATATAGAGTGGTACTGTATTGTACGTAATGTTATAATATTTAGGTATAGGTAGGTACCATTATTTAGATATGTATTTGTAATTTAAATAGTTTTAATAAGATTGTCTTTTGTTTTTTTATACTATTTCTTATTGCAACATAAATGTAATTTTTTTTTTTCGTTTTGGTTTTTGTGACAATGAAAATGTAAGCAAAAAAATAAAAAATAAAAAAAAAACAAAAATAAGTGTATTCTAACTCTCTTACTATTCTTAATATCCTTTTTGCATATATTTTGGTTTTTAGATAATATTTTTGTTAGTACTATTTATTATTATTATTATTTTTTTTTTATTTTTAGTCCTTTTTTTCTAATAATTTTACTTTTGAATTTTTCAAAGGATCCTATTATATGTATTTATGTGTGTATGTAAGTTTACAATATTATTATGCAATACAATAATTTCATATAAGAATATGTATTTTTTAAAGGATATTATATAGGTGAAATTATCCTTTCATTTAATTTTGCAATATTTGAACTTTTGCATATAATGTATGTATGTATGTATGTAATGTATTATTATAAATAAATATTAGAGTGTCCTTTATTTTTAATTTTTAAAATACTATATGAACAGAAAATATTTATTTTTTAATTTAATTTATTTTTTTCTGAAATGTTCGTTAATGCGGTTTGCTGTTGTTCTAAATATTTTTACCGACTTGTTTAAGTACGACTAATTTATTTAGCATTAAAAATATTAAATTATATTAGATTTTTCATTTGAGGTTGGGTTTATAGGCTCTAAGTAACTACGAAAGTCTATTGAAATATCCCTGCATAGCTCTGGTGTATTTATCTCTTACTTTTCAATGAATTGGATAGGAGTTTGTCTGGTTTAATAAATCTGTGATGCCTCCGGCGCGTTTAAAACATTTGTTTGCCACAAACCGTTTCCAACAGAACGCTGTGGCAAAAAATGTATCATAAACAAATAGACATGCAAATCCGACAGAGGAAATGACGTTGGATTGGATGTACTCTGAACAAACTTGTCAATATTTCGAACAGAACCCGCATGGTATAAGTCGCGTTGGAAGACCGACAAAAACATGGAGACAATATAGTTTGCGCACAAGCAAGTACCCAACAAAGAACGTTGCCACAATTGAAGTGTTTAGTCGCAGATAGGAGACGATGGAATTATTTTATTTCTCCCTATGTCCCACATATGCGATTATAGGACCATAATGATGAGGAAACCGCTGTCCAAATAAAAGATTTGGAATACGAACAAAATGTAGGCACATTAAAATCATATTTATTATTTAATTTACTTTGGAGCCATATGCGGTTTGTTCTTCTAATAACTTTTTCCAAAAACCTGGAGACTTCCACAATAGGATTAACGTACTTGGATAGGTTCGAATCGCATATTGAACATTGGCTATTTTATTACTTAAGCCTAATCGATTAATTTAATTGTTTTTCTTTATTTTTTAATAGTCAATACTTGCTCTTAAAAGAACTCATACTGAGTTTGGAACAATATCTGAAGACATTATAAGTGAAAACAGGCACGGTGAAATTCAGTAAGTATAGTATGAAAGGAATGTATAGCAAAGTAAGTATATTCAGTAGGTAGAGTAGAGTTTGAAATGATACTTTACAAAAGTGATTTTGATTCAAATGTTTAGTACAAGTAGATTAGGTACCGTTACATTATACAATCTAAGTATTTCAAGTGATACAGTGTGTTAGAGAGATATATACTGGTCAAAATTTATTTTTAACAATATCAATAATTAAATTGAATTGAAAGGATCTAGGTTAAATAGAACATCGTTAATTAGAAGATGTACTTTCAGAGACCGGCATTAATTCTAGAACATGTACTCTAAAGTAAGCTTAAAAACGTAAGAGGCGTTAACTGGAACTAAAGTAGGCTTAAAAACGTATTTTTATGCAAATAAGACCCACCTTTAGATATATATATATATATATTTGTATATTAAAAATGTATATCATTATTTTTTTTTTTTTTGTTGTTTTGTTTTGTTGGTGAAATTTCATATTATGAATACGTCTATATAGTATTATTGAAGTCCTACGATATAATAAAGCAATATTCTTGGTTTCAAAAGACACTAAAGTACAAAACCAAAAAAAAAAAAAAAATATTTTTTTTTCATTTCCATTTCCATTGCAAAAAAAAAAATGTTTTCTTATTTTTCGGATAAAATAAATAATTGTGCTGAAAAAGGGATTTGTTTTGCAATTTTTATTTTTTTTTTTTGTTCTTATTTTTCCAATTTTCATAAATGATTATTCGTATCGAAATTAAATTTACATTACTGGAATCCTTAAATAAAGGTGTTAAATAAAAAATATTGTATTTTGTAAAGAAAAAAGGCTACATCATACAAAAAAATAGATGAGTTTGTGTGATTGTGGTTAAATAAAGAAATTCTCAATTAAAATTTCTGTTCATTACAAAAATAGATTTTTTTTGTTTTATTTAGGATCAAATTCTCAGGATATTAGGAGGTGGTAGTTTTTAGTCTTTACATAAATGTATATTGGAATATTAATAAGATCTTTGAACAGTTTTGATCAACTGGAAAATATTATTTTTGATTAGAACTTCAAAACAAACAAAACTCACCATGATCTCCCTATAGATCAATACCAAAAGATATTTTATATTAGATTAAGGGGAAGTCTTCTTATTACAAAACAAAAATTATAAAAGGGTTCAAATAATTTCCTTTAAGATTAAATCTTTTCCAATAAAATTTTCAAAGTAAGTAGGGGTTCTTAAAGATGTGAGTGAGGGGTGAAAATAAAATCCAATAAAATCTTTAAAGAAATTAGGGGTTCTTAAAGATGTGAGTGAGGGGTGAAAATAAAACTGAGTAAGGTTTTGTTATGGATAGGGGAAAATTTATTCATGATTTACTGTTGTAGGGTTGAAAATGGATTGAACAATTTTCAACCAATAAGAATAAAGAGTTATAATATAAGAAAATATACTGAAATATTATTTTTTTTTTCTTATACCGATCTTATTTGGATCGGGATATTTGACATTTTTTTATTCTTCCTTTTAGTTAAAGTCCTGACATCTTTTGGGAACTTTTGCGAATCGAAAAATTAATTTTCATTTTTAAACATAATTAACACTTTTTAGGGTTGTTTAACTCGCTTGTTTACAGCAATTATGAGCATTATTTAATTTTTAATATTATATTATACCAAAATTTAATAAAATATCATATAAATATAAGGAATTGTGTTAAGTTCAAGCATTTATATCTATAGGTCATAGGACAAAGTCTTTAAACATAGTCTTCTTCAAACTTAATACACTTTATCAAACACTTTTCAAGCTTTTTAATTCCCTCTGGTGTATAATGAGCTCAATATACATCTATAAACCCACGTAAGAATTAATTTGGATTACGCTGATATATTGCCAAAAGCACAACGTGTCCAACGAATTATTTTTTTTGTGACAATGTTCACAATGTACTACTCATCTTGTTGATATGTTTTTCATAAGTAGCTTATCATTTAAAATGCGTCCAGCGCTATTTTTTGATATTTTTAAAATGTCTGCCAGCACACGAACTTTTACATCATGTAGCTTTTTTATAATTTCAATGGATGTAGCTGTTTTTGGTCTCCCACTGCTTTGTTCAGCAATTAAACTTTGTACGATCGCAGTTAAATTCAGCTACCCAAATAGTTTTATATGATGGTGATGAAGTACCTAAATTACTATTCATATCCTTTTGGAGACTGGTTGCTGATAAACCTTTCAAAAAATGATAATGAATTGCAGCACAAATTTTAAATTTATCTGAAAAGAACAAAAGTTAACTGATTAGATATCTGTTTCACAAAAAAACTATCGATTGTTTATTGTCGACTTGACAGATCGATTTGAAAATGTAAATCAGACTACATAAAAGATTGTTCTTTGAAATGGCAATCATCAAAATTTATAATATTAAGAAAAAAATATGCCGTTACAGGAACATTTTTGGACTGCCCTCGTATTTATTTAAATTTTTACAGAAATTATTTTCAAAAACATTCAAATCAGAAAAATATTTGTTTATTGAAGATATCTCTCTACATGTCCCGGTTTCTCTTTTCCGAGTTATTCTCATATTTTTTATCAATATTTAAGATTTTTGTATCAATACAACTATACTGGTTCTAACATCGATTCGAATATTAGGTGCCTATTATGGATTTCGATAACGATTACGATTTGATCGAACGAAATGTCAAAATGCAAAATTGCCATTACGTATTAAGATATCGTTCAGAAATTGTCGACGAAATCGATAAAGTTTATCGATGTAAAATTTTACCACGAAAGAGACATCGAAAGAGAGATTTTGTACAAATTATTTCAATTTTGAATTGAAAGGACATCAAGGTAAAAGAGATACAAATATATTTTATTTATATTGGACATTATATTATTTTATTTATATTGGACACTTGGTGTTTTGTTTTATATTTATGATATTTTTTGAAATAAAAATAAATTTAAAAGTTGAAGTGAAAGTAGGTATTTTACTTTATTCTACATAATAATTTTTTATTGAAATAAATTTTAATAGGAATGAAAGGCCTGTTACAAATAGACTGCAATATGAAAAGTTATAGTGTAAATAATGAGACACCATTATAAATTTTCCAAAGAGGTACCAGGATATCTTGCACTCACAAAACCAATTACCTGATTATGATCACATATCTAAAAACAAAAACTGTTATAATAATGTAAACTAATTACAATAAAGTATAAACTTATCAGAATTGCATTAATGCTACAAAATCCCTTTCTACTAAAACATAAATGTTGTACGTTTTGCTTCGGTGATTTAATTTGAATAAGCTTTCCATCTACTGCTCCAATTATTTCAGTAATTCTGCTTTAATCATAAAAATAATGTTTGCCTGACTTTTTTCTTCTAGTCCGTAATGGAATTTGATCCATTTTGCACATAATTATAAACTGCAAATACATATAAAACTTCTTTAAGAACAAAAAAAAATTAGTTGTTCTAGTCCGACATGAAAATCATTTCCTACGTTGAAAATCATTTGCTTGGTACAAACCGCACAGGATCTTAATACACTAACCAATTTAATTATATTTGGAATCGACGTATTACTTATTGGCTATTTCAATTTTTGCCTTAATTTAATAGTTTTCACAATGTAGATAATAAGTCCTCAATTTCATGTATAATTATATACGTATAATCTTCCAAATCTAGTGGATTAGAATAATCCCGAATATATATTCGCTTGTTTTTTAATTCTGCAATTCGATAGCGTTTTTCAGCACTATCAGAAATTGATAAATTTAACTCTGCTCAAATCATTTTATTTATAAAAACTTATAATTTTATAATTATATTTTATTTAAACACTTCAACTTATTTTCAACTTAAAAATTTTAAATATAACATTATTGTTTTGTTTTTTTTTCGTATAATAATTTGAATTTGACAATTAAAGAATGAAACATATGTCATTTTCATCGTAGATTTGAATTTTACAATGGCAGCATTTTTAAACACTTTCGATCAAATTTTCATCGAAATACATAATGACACTAACGATCACAATCGAATAACTTTAACGATAACGATGAACAATTCGATTAATTTCGATCGAAATACATAATAGGCACCTTAATTTGAAATGCCAGTATACATATGTTGAGTATTATCATTAATACATTCTATACATTAAGACTATAAAAACATCATCATTACTATCCTGAAACGTTATCATTGTACGCATTGATTGAATTATTTTTGAAGAGTGGTAACCAATTGATAGCATTCACGAAACATGACAATGAACCATTATTTCCCAAGTGGATAATCGAAATTGAATCATCCTATAGATTCGGTTGAATATTTCATGTTGTGAGGTTAAACGAAATTCTGAAATCACGGAATCAGATTCCAGAATCAGGTCAGAAATTTAATTTTGTAATTTTGCAACCCACTGTTACAAAGATATTTTTGTTTGTTTGACTTGACCAACTATTCCACTTTGAATTACCATTCTATTTATCTACAATGAACTGGAAAAATATAAAAATTGTAATAACCGTGTAACAATACTGCTTATAACAAGTAAAATCTAAAACTATTTGAATACAATATTGACACGAAATAATTAATAATAGCAATTATAATAAAATATTCAAGCAATTAAATTAAATTAAACAAAATTTTCCTAATTTACTAATGTTCAAAAACCATACAATTTTTTTTTTATAGTATTTTTATAACGAAAAATCATTCAGGACAATTCAAATTGTGTTTACTATATTCGAAAATATTCAAAATATTTAAAATATTTCAAACTATAATAAATAAATAATAAAAATGTAATCTTCACCATCATTTTTAAATATAATGAGTATGTCAATGTTGTCAATTCATGGTATGAATATTATTTGAATACGCGTATTTTGCATTTTACAGTGAATTAACACCATATAGAAAATCATGAAAATGGGATTACAGGTTTTTTTTATAACACCTAAATACATACTATAGACATAATAATATTATACAACCAGTTTTCAATCAAGTTTTAATATATGAATTTTAAATTCTATGTAATTTAAAAAAACAAAAAAAAACCCTTTCTACAAAAAAAAAAACAAAAGAAAAACAACAAAAAAAATTAAATATGATAATTAAATTCGTCCTTTTATATTTGCAGTGCATCTAATTATTATCTTTTGGTACCTTCTATCTTTCCAATTCAATGATGTACCCAAATTGGTATTATTATAATTAGACATGATGATCGTATGTTAATTTACCACAGAAGAAGAAAAGTAGAACCAGAGTAACAACAATAAAAAAAAAAAAAAATTGGACTTAAAAAAAATGTCCTTGTTTCAGACGCATGCCATGCTCATTTTAAATTCATCGTTTATTTTATTTTCAACAATTATAATTAAGTGGTATACATATTGTAAAAAAGGTATGTTTTATAGATCTTGAATATTAAATAATTGAAAATTTATTCTTTAAATAGTGAGTGACTTGATTAAAAAAAAACAAAACAAAAATTGTTTTGGCTCGAATAAAAACAAAAATTTAAATAAATTAAATTAAATTTGGAATTGAAAATTTAAATAGTTAGTAAATATTTTTCGAATACCATAACTGCAGTTTAATGTGATGTAAAATTGGAATAAAATTAAATTAATGATTTTTGGATAGAAGACTTTTATTTAGTGTTAAAAGTTAAATTCTTTGAATTAAGATAAAAAAATGTATGACTTAAGGGCAAAATTACTTAAATGAATAATCGAACAAAATACTACTTAGGTATACAATTTCACATACCAACTGCAACTAGATTAATATTTAACTAATTACTATGAAAAATATTTTCATAACACGTTTGAATATTAGAACTTTATTAACAGTTCCATTTTTTCAATCGTGTTAATTTAACTTAAGTTTTACTAAAATGGATCAGTAATGACTTAGTTCCAATTACTTAACTTCAAAGCCATATAAATAGCTGTAGAACATTATAATTATACTCTGAGTCATTTAGAATGTTCCGCCCATTTTGCTTTACTTTAGAAAGTATTAAAATAAGTGAATGAATTTAGAAGATAATAGAAACATAGTCTATTATTGTAAGATACTTTGGTAAGCTAAAGTCGTAATTGGAGACATTATAATGCTTTTGATCATTTTTATATTCTAATTTTACTTTTAAATTTAATAAATATTTTTAAACTTAATCAAAAAGTAAAAAATGAAAGCCGAAAAATATCAGCGATGAGACTAGAAAAATGGAAAAAAATAATTAAAAAGACCAAATCTTATTTACAGCTCCGAATCATATCCATTCAAACCTTATCCGCTCAAATCGATTAAAATTACGTCTAAATAAATTTGTTTTTTACAAGTCTTCCAATAATGTAAGAATAAAAATACAATATACAAACTAGAAATACAAATTTATTTAGACATGAGCGTGGGTTAATTTTTCATCACTGACGCAATGAATCTTTAAGAATATGGGTGTACATGATCATACTGAATCCAACTCTAGTGCGCTGCAACTAAATCCAACATTTATGTAATTCAAAGATTTCAGAACAAAATCCTAAGAACGTTGGTCTATACTCCGTGGTTCATGCTAAATAGATTAATCCACAGCAACGATTTGCAGATTCCTTCAAACATCCTGATGGCAAATAGTCTTATGTCGACTATATGTAATATTCAATGCAACCTGTAAAATTGTATAATAAGCAGTGAAGTAGATATCATAGGATATTCTTTTTCAAGCCATTATAATGCACAAAATTATTTAACTTATTGAATTTCAAATTGAAAATGGAGGAAAAAATCATTGAAAATTAAACAAAAACTGAACCTTGTAGAATTGTGCAGCTTTTAAAATAATTTAAACACTTTGGCAATTTGAAATTTCCTCATTTACAAATAAAATACACAAAAATTTACAACAACAATAAATTATTCAAATTTGATGTGAAGTGATAATGAGAAAATTACAAATAAAATGAACTCAATTTTTCCAATATTTTTTTTTTTCATTATTTCTCCTCCTCAGACATTATCATCATAACCATGACCTTGTAGTATGCAACATTCAAAAAAAATAAACTAAAATAAATGATAAATCTCAAATTTAATATAATTTTATGTTAATTTATACTTTAATTTTATTCCTATCTCTTTTACTCTTTTTCCCTTCCCTTCTATCTCTTAAACTTCATTTATTTTTTTTTTTTTGTTCAGTAACAACAAACCATGAATGGTTACAACAGTTGAGATTTAAATATTTTTTTTTTATTTACTTTTTTTTTTTTTGTTTTTTTAGACGGGTAGACGCAGACACTAGCCAGACTTACGTATATAGTGTATTCTAATTTAATGAGATAAAATAAAAAAAAAAAAAAAAAATTAATAAAAAAAATAACAAAAAAAATTCAAATCATAAGGAAATAAATAGCACCAGTAAAAAAACGAACAGTGTAACAGTAACAGTAACAGTAGCGGTGTAGTCAGTAAAAGCAACAAGTTAAAAATGAATTTTTAATTTTTTAATTTAAATTTTTATTTGTTTTCATTATTCAACGAGCCTTTTATTATACACATATACTTATTTTAGAAGAATTCAGTTGAGTTCTTAGGACTACAAAAATATTATGACATAAAAAAAAATAAAAAATATGTAAATGTAACACGCACAGATAACCAAAAAAAAAAAAAAAAAAAAATGAAACCAACGAAAAGAACAAAAAAAGGGAAAAGAATCTGAAGATTTTTAATATCACACAATAATCAGCAGCATAAAAAATTATAATTATTCGTATGTAATTATATGTATGTATATGTGTGTAAAAAAATTCAAAAAAAGAACAAATCACTTTACGTTTTGAATATTTTTAAATATTTTAATTTTGTTTTTAAACAGTAGCAGTAAAACAGTTATTATACTTGTGTAGTAAGTATAGTTATTTTTCAACCGAATTTCTAATTTCAAAATTCTGAAGTAGAGAACAATAACAGTCAGTAAGTCATCATCATAATATCACAGGATTATTACACTTGGTTGTAGTTTATAATAATTTATATTATACAAGTAAAATGACTATGTCAATATAGCAACAGGTTGTTCAGTATTGTCCCAATGACTTTTGAAAATTAATTTGAATATAAAAAATAATGTGTATCAGAAATATGATGGTTTTATGTTTTTTTTAAATATGATCTATCAATGGAAATTTTTGATTTCTTGTATATTTAGATTTATAATTAAATTGTGTTTTTTTTTACTGAATTAAATTATGTTTTAAGTATATATTTATATTTTTATTTAATTTTATTATTAATAGATTTATAATTCAATATTTTTGTAGCTGTTAAAATTTAATCTCATAATTAATAGAGGTTAAAATAATCACTTCTATGCTTACATTATGTTTATAATTCATAATATTTCAATAACTGGGTAACTCTTAATATATTTAAAAATTTGCATTTCTTATATACCTATCATCACTAATTTAGTTTTTAATTTTAATTATTATCTAATATATTTAAACGCTAATAATGTCTGCAAAAATTCTCCACCACGATGAATTAAAGCAAAAACCAGTGCCACGAGTCCAAAAATTTAAATATGAAACTTTTTCAAAATATTACCGCAAAAAATTACCGCAAAAAATTACCGCAAAAAATTTACCGCAAAAGTCTACAATTAAGAAATAAAAAAAAATTAAAAACCTGACCTACGTTACATCAATATAGTATATATAGGTATTTAATAATAAATTATTAATAAATTACCGCAAAAAATTACCGCAAAAGTCTACAATTAAGAAATAAAAAAAATTAAGAACCTGACCTACGTTACATCAATAATATATTATGTTTAGGTATTTAATAATAAATTATTAATAAATTATTAGTTTATGTTTATAATATATACACAGGCCTACTTAACAAAATCTCAAACATACAACAAAATTTATAGAATCTCTTAAAAGCGAAATTTCTAATTAAAATTAACAAAAATAATAAAAAAAAAATAGATATTATTCTTAGTATATTTTTGCATATGACATTCAATTCTATTTTTTTTTTTTTTATATTTTCATTTTATATCCTATCATTTGACTATAGTGTCTTTTGTTCTATTCACCATTATAGTAAAATACAAATTTAATTTGCTAATAATGAAAAAACTATAGAAGCTGGAAGTAATATCGTACTCAAAACTGTTTCAGTAAGATGAAATTAGGTATTTATAGTTAGAAATAACTACCAAATTAATAAATTTGCAAACAAAAATTAATTAAATAATATAGGTACATATATTATGAGCTGGATGGTTATTTCTAGCTAGAACAAATATTCAACATAAAATCGAATCACGCAGTAGCTGATGACAGCATACTGAATTGCATTTTACAATTTTTTCTAATTATTCTTGAAATAAAACCCTTTTTTATTATCATTCTGATAATTTAAAAAAAAATTTCATCAGCATAACCCTTAATTTAATGGCTAATGTTTTGCTTGGACTATATTGTTTTACAATATGAGTAAAAATCTTAACCAACTATATAGTCATGGATATTGTATACTAGAACTGTATATATCAAAAACTTAACAAAAACATTTAAAATGATGAATTATTTACATTCGGAATCCTTTGGAACATTAGACTATTGGTCAGAAAATATAAACAAACCTCTATTACATCCACTTATCATGTCTTCAATTCCGAATCAATTCATTCAATAAAATTCACATTTAAAATACAAATTGAAAATGGCGCATAGAACAAAATCGCTATCAATTGACAATACAAAAACAGAAAATTAATAGTTTTATTCCTCGTAAAGGACTCTTTAAAAAAAAACGCTATTTTTTTTTTTTAAACACATGAAGCCATTCTTCTGTAACAGTAAATCAGTAAATCTTTTCCAGTACATATTCTAATATGTTATATATAGACGTAATCCTATAACTAATATGTATCTTTTACCACTAAGGAAATGTAAAGGATTTTTGATTTTGTATTTTGTAATTTGTTTTGATTCTAGAAATTACATTTTTTTTTTCTATTATTTATGTTTTTTTTTTTTGGAAATAGCGGTTTTTATAAAATTGTGCAGACACAGCCACTTATTTATATCCAAAATGAAAATAGAAAAAAAAATGTATTTTGGTTTTGTTTTTGTTCTTTTAATTTTCTTTTACTATAATTTAATTTTATAAAATTTTTGATTTTCGATTTGAATTATAGGCGTGTTTGCATTTGGTTTCGCAAAAAACAACAAAAACAAAAATAAAATTAAATTTGGAAAAGAAAAATGTTCTTAGGGAGAGAACGTAAAGTCTTCTAAATAGACTGTTAAAAAAAAAATTAATTATCAAAATGCAAATTTTTTCATTTTTTTTTGTTTTTTATTTGTTTTTTTTTTTTTTTTAAATTAGAATGGGGAATTAAGTAATGTGTATGAAAGGATATCAAATGGTTAAAAAAAAAACTTATTTTTGTATTGAATATTGATTATATATTTTTGGTATTTATTGTTGAAAAGGAAATTAAATATTTATTTTTTCTTATAAATATGGAGAGTATAAGGTGTGATTTTATAAGAAAATTATATATATTAAAACATTTGTTTGTATATATACAATAAATAATAAAATATATATTTATTGAATAGAATTGAAATGTATCAATTTTATAACTTTTTATTTTATAATAAAATTAAATTATTATAAATTTTTTCTGTTTCAATGTTCTTCAAAAGGCCGGAAATTGAAATTAAATTCAAATGAAATTTGAATATTCAAAAATATTGAAAAAAGACTGATTTCTTGAGGGTTGTTATTTCTTTTGTTATTCTTCTTAATTCTGGTGTATAGTAGTGAAATTTTGAAAAGGGTGTCACATTAGAATAATTTGATTAAGTTTTATAATTTTTAATTTGATTGATAACATGATAACACAACATTTGAACATAACATTAATAATATTTTATTATAAAAATGTTATGATTTTTTAATACTTTACCTATATCGAAATCCATATATATTTTTATTTATTTATCTTTTTTTATTTATTTATTTATTTCATTTATTCTGCTACATATAAGACGATTAGACTTTTAAGCATGTAACTAGAATTCATAATTTATAACTAACAAAACTAAACATATTAGAAAATAACAATGAAAAATGTTAAAATGTAAGAATATAAAATGCTTAAACTATAACTAGATTAAATTAACAAATTAATAAAAATAAAACATATATATATTACATATATAGAGAAATAAAAAAAAAAAAAAAAAAAAAAAAAAAATGATTTATAAGTGATCGAAGTTTGATTAAAGTTTGCAACATTTTATTTATTTTTAGGTAATATAGTACAGCGGTGTCCAACAGAAATTCGATTGTAGCCACAATCGCTATTTTTAAATAATTTCATTCGTCACATTAAAAATAAATATAAAAAATATGTTTTTTTATTAAATTTTATTAAAAAAATTGTTTTTTTTTTTTATTAAATTCATTACATATATGTTGTAGTTCACAAGTTATTATTGATAAGAAATTCCAAAAAATATTAATGTGATGTTTGGCAATTTTTTTCTTGAACCATGCGCTTAAAATCTGGTATAAAACCCACGTTAACTGCACATTTTAGTTCTGCCTCCAAATTTTTATCAATAATATTGGATCGATACTTTGATTTTATGAAATTTACAGCTGAAAATGTGGATTCGCACACCCATGTTGTTCCAAACATACTCAACAGCTTTGCAATACCTGAGTCCAGTGCCAAAAACTCATTTGATTTTAATAAGCGAGCCCACATTAATAAAACTGACTCTTCGTTTCTATGATATTCGTTCTGGCTTTGAAGCAAAAGCATATCGGATTCAAAGTTACGCCGGTCCAAACTTAGCATATTCGCGATATATGAACATAATTGGGAATTGGTGATGTCAAAATGGAAAGGATCTTGCGGTCTGAATTTTTCAATATCAACAAAACGATCTTCAAATTTTCCTTGCAGTTCCTGCAACCATCCGACATAACGCTGTCTATTAAAATTAGAATCTTCTTTATATTTTTCCATATTAACGAAATGCGTGAAATCAAGATAAATCAAGATTAATAACATAAATTCTAGTACATACTGCGCTAGATCACATACCAGCTTTTCTTTTCCCTGAAGTTTTAAATTCAACTCATTAATATGCAATGTTATGATGGTGAGAAACTATAAATCGCATTGCCATTCATTTTTTTCGGTTATAGAATATTTTGTAAGCATGACTTTTGTTTCAAGGAAATCTACAATAGGATTAATTAGTGAAGAAAATCGTTGCAAAACTTTATCACGGCTTAACCAACGAACATTTGTAAAATACACAAGATCATTGAATTCAGTTTCATCAATTTCTTTCAATAGCTCCAAAAACTGTAGATGGTTCATAGCACTACTTCGAATATAAATAACAACTTTAACAACTGTATCCATCACATTTTTAAAAATGTCAGTTCTGGATAATTGAGCACAAATATTTTCTACATGTATCATACAATGGAATGAAGCTACCAAAGATACGTTAGTTTGTTGTTCCAAAATATCTACAAATCCAAATTTCTGTCCAAGCATTGCTGGAGCGCCATCTGTCGTGACGGACACTAATTTGGTTATATCTAATTGAAAATCTTGAGCGACACTTTCAAAAGTTTTAAAAATATCTATACCTCTGGTACGGTCTTTCATTCCACGAATTGTTAAC
Source organism: Argyra leucocephala (assembly GCA_963942445.1). NCBI lineage: Eukaryota > Metazoa > Arthropoda > Insecta > Diptera > Dolichopodidae > Argyra > Argyra leucocephala. Next base: position 2,101,858 of record OZ012679.1, read on the forward strand.
ATTTCTTCATATATTTCAAAGTCATTTGATACAAGACGTATCCAAAAAATTAACTGTGCAGTATCTCGGATATCACATTTTAAATGTTGTAACAATTGGCTATTGATATTTTCCATCAAGTCTTGCATTCTACGAGCAATAGTTTGGTGGCTTAGTTGCATATTTTTTATTTTTTGTATTATGTCATTTTTCACATTTTCTTCATAATTTTCGAGTAAAATTTCAATAACAGACAGGATAATTTCTTTAACTAACTCGCCGTCCGAAAAAGGTTTTCTTTTTTGTGCTAGAATCCAAGCCGATTTATAACTGGCTAAAGTTACAAGTTCGGAGATTGTTAAAAACCATTTAAAAAAGTTTTGTTGCGTATTTAAATTTGACTTTAACCGATTTATTAATAATAAAAATTGCGATTCACTTAGTTCGAAATTGCAAGAAATAATTCGCGATAGTCTACTTAAAATCATTCATAAATGGAAAATAAATATAAAAATGCCTACTATGATTGATTTTTTTAACAAAAATTTCTAACGTACTTCTTCGTTTTTCTTTTATTTCTTGTGTTTTTTTGGTTAAAAACCTGGTAAACAATTTGTGACAAAAACCTTTAAGAAATTGGTTTATAAAATAATTAAATTTGGTTTAGAAACTAGCTAAATTTTTTTATTACTCGAAGAAAAGAAATATATTAGTTTTTCGTAAAAAAATTTCAGTGCATTCGCCACATTCACATACTCTATTCGCCACATGTGGCGAGTGGCGATGGTGTTGGACACCGCTGATATAGTAAGTAAACAAGAAAGATATATTTTTCTTCCTTGGAATATTATTCCAGAGTAAAAGTATTAAAACACACTTAATAAACGTATAGATGCCAACATACATACCAAGAATTCACCAGCAAACTTAGATCAGTGAGGTTCGTTGTGGTCATACTACAGTACCCACATAACAATTTTATTGCTATAAGACTCTTACACACTCTTATAACACTATTATAAACACTCTCATAGCAGTAGTAGTGTTAATTTATAGCACTAAAATGGAGAATCCTATAAGACACCGGAGCAATATTGTTGCTGTAATAGTGTTATCGGATTGGTATACATAATATGTATTTTTATTTTTAAATGAAAGTCTTTTGAAATAATTTATGTTTTGCGAGAATGAGATAGATATAATTTTTTATTTTCAAAAAATAATTTTATGGAGTTTATATTTATTTTATTACACACTTTTAGACTTATAAAAACATTGATGTAGCACTTGCTGAAAATCCCATTATAACAACTCCCGAAATTGCTATAAGAACATTCTTATAGCAATATTAATCCCATTATTCCCATAAAAACATCATTATAACACCTTTAGTGATTATCGGGAGTCATATAGGAGTCTTATAGCACTAATTTTGTTTTTATAACAATAAAATGTTACGTGGGTAACTGTAATATATAACTATAAAATATTACTTATTTTTTTAGTTGTATTTACTGTGTAGGAAAAACTCTGATCTAAATATTATGTGCTAATAATTTCTGTTATTATTTAATATTAGCCAACATTATTTCTAATCATCTACTTCCCAGACATTTCCAAATCATATTAATCATTAATTTATTTTTCGATGAACTGAGATTTAATCTACTTATAATATTTATTGCTGTTTTCCCGTCTCTTTAGTGAAATATAAGATCTTACTGAGCATGTTATCGTAGTAAAAGTATAGGAAACAAAATAAATAAAATATAATAATATCGATGTTGCATACAATTTCCCAATTCAAACTGAAATTGTGTATCGCTAATGATTACAAATCGTTCTCCAATTCGTCATAATTTGGGTATATTTATTATGTATATTTTTGATTGTAATATTTTGTTTTGCAACGTTTGGATAGTTTGAATATGTTTAGCACAACTCCGATATTTGAATACCGTGACTGGCCTAGACTGGCTTTAAAATTTGTTTGTAGATCAAAACTTTTTTATACGTCGACAATTTCACCAACAGCTGATTGTATTTACGCTCTAATTCTTGTTTTTTTCTTAAGATATTCTTGTCATTTGAATTTTGCATCAATTTAAGTGTCATACCAAGATATTTGGCAGAATTTTGATATGGTATAACATATGGTATATATTGTGACTGTATGGGACGATTCTGTTTTTTTATTTGTAAACCACCTTTCGCAACATAAGAAGATTATGCTGGTTGTTTGCTGCAGTTTATTTGTTGCTTCGTTTATATTAATGCCTACTGCTAATACCGCAGTATCATCTTTTAAAGTTGCCATAGTAATTAAATATATAAATGTATATACTCTGTACAAGCAATGATGCTCTTTTGAGAAAAACCAAATAAATAAATAAATACTAGTTGCTTCTTCTAGCTCTGGAATAGCACTGGTATAAAATAAATGCACGATGGGACCCAGAATGCTCCCTTGGGGTACACCCTGCATGTATATTGTTTCGGTTAGAGTAATTTTCTCTAGCATAATATGAAAAGTAAGATGCAATTACTTCGAAATTGACTTTAGGTATAATAAGGTTCAGTTTGTAAAACAAAACCTTCTGAAACAACAAGGAATCCTGAAAAGCAGATACATTTTTCTTTTAGTGTCTTTTCGATGATATCAGTTATTCGATAGACTTATTCAACAGTTGAATGTTTTTTTCTAATCCCAAATCGTGGTTTGGGTATGATATTCCTTTTTTCTATTATTAGTTTTAATCTTTCAAGGGCTATAGTTTCTCAAATAACATTGATATGATACAAAAAAATGAAGAATTCTACTTTTAAGCATATAAAATCTCTTCAACTCTTTCAAATTTCCGTTAAAAAATCAATAAATTACAATTCCTTAGAATATTAAGTATATACCTTCACGTTTCACGTTAAATTTTCCGTTACAAAATCAATAAAAAATTAAAAACAAAGAAAATCAAACCAAAAAAAAAAAAAACAATTTGGCAAAAACCGTTAGAAAAATTTCTTTTATTAATTTCTTTTTTTTTTATCTGAAGCTTCTTATATCATAAAAATCTCAAATAAAAATCACATAAAGAAAAGATTATTAACCATTTGAAAATGTCCTGGAAAACAATAAAGTACAAAATTGCATTTGCATAAATTATCTTCATTTGATTTCGGTTGTATTTATACATATAAGTATTACATAATATACATATATTTATACATATATATAACTCATGATATATTATATAAATACATAGGGACGCAGATTTACAAAGATCAAGGACTCTTAATAAATATCGTTATTTAATATAAGTATATTTTGAAATATTCTCCAAAAATTTATCTTTGTGTTTGATTATTTTCAAAAACAATCAATACCATCGCTAATAAAAAACAAAATCAAAGAAAACTCATACATTAGAAAAAAAAGAAAAAAACAAATTTCCTTAAGACTAGACTATTCACACACACAAACACAAACAAACAAACATTTTTTTTTTACTAACCTTTTTACAGACAAAAACGATGATGCAGAAAAAATGCAAATTAGTTATTTAAACCTTTGATGCGTTCTTCAAATATGTATTTTTAAAGTTTTTATTTTTTCAAAAGGATTAAAAATATAGAAGGGATAATAACAAAAAAAAAAAAGATACACTGTGAAAAATCTGTTATAAATTTCATCTTCTTTCAATTGCTTAGTATGTTAGAGGAATTTATTACAGACATTCATTTTATTTATTTTGCAAAATTACATACACACACCAACCAATATTGTCAATACGTAAAAAAAAAACAATAAGGCTATATGCAAAAAAGAAAAAATTCGCACACTCGTTGTTTTTTTTTTTTTAATTTACTTAAAATATCTTACGTGATCATCCTTAAGGAAGAAAATTAATTTAGTGGTACAAAAAGTAATAAAAAAAAATTGATCCTTGCAATTTATTATCCTTCAGTATAAAAAAAACATTATTGCAAAAAAAAACAAGATAACAAAAAAAAAAAATGATCCCGTAATAAAATGAATGTCATCTTCTATTATTTTAATAATAATATAATAGCAAAAAAAAAAAATAATAACAACAACAACAAAAAACTAAACTACAAGATACTTATTACCATATGAGAATTTTTATTTTATTCAAATACACATACGTAAATAAATGCGTTATGCACTTATTTCAAAGAAAAAGGATTCTTTATAGACATTAGTTTTGCATGTATTTTTTTTTATTTTTATTTTCATATTAAAAGAGACAAGAAGACAAGCTGCGCGATTTGATTAAGTATAATAAATTAAAATATTTGACTATATAAGAAAAATTTGGTATGAAATCTATGGGAAAATTTTCAACCCTTTTTCAAATTTATTTAATTCATTTTTTTCATTCTTCGTTTGCTATTCTTATTATTCCTTCCTTTAATTAAATGTGTTTGTGTGGATGTACAAAGATCAACTCTTTTATCTTTTTAGGTCTCTTCTTTAATTTTTTTTTTTTTTTTTTAAATGATGAGAAAATTAAATATATGCAAAAAGATGACCCCTTTTTGCATACGATATGTAATATTGTATTATGCATATGGTTTATGTTGTGTTTTTCTTGTTGGTAATAGAGTGAGAGAGGGAAAAGGAGAATGTGATGAGTAGGTATTATAGAGAAAAAAAAAATAAAAAAAAAACAAAATTTATTATAAATTCGCATATGGCTTTGGCGAATTTTTGTTGTTGTTTTTGTGTTGAATTGATTCTAAAGTAATGTATTTGTAATTTTTGGATGGAAAAGGGTTTTAATTTTTTTAATTTAATATTTTAAATTGTAATAAGAATAAAATCTTAGTTGTTAGAGAGTAAAAAAAAAAATATACTTATGAAAAAATAATAATTCAAAATATTTAAAAATTTAAAACGGCTCACACGGTTCTTATTTCGAATGCGAATATTTCGAAAAATATGAAGTGTGAGTTTTAACTTTTATTTTCTTCATTAGAACCATAGCGGAATCCTTTCGTGTTCATCCTAAGAAATCTGTTTGTTGACAGCGCAATATAAATAGTCAGACTTGTTAGTGCACTTCCAACACTGGCTGCCATAAGTCCAGATTAGCTTGATTATACTGTTTTATATTAACCAATACATAATTCTTATGTTTTGTTTGATTTGTTGTACTTTTTGTTTACCAAGATGCTTCCAGTTAGGGCACGAATAAAAATGTAATGGAAGATATTTGACCATTTCTGCTTTTTGGACTTCTATGTTATTTTTATATACGCTAAATGGTGATTTACGCCTTAGTGCATAGTTAAAGTGAACTAATTTTTCCTCGTTTATCTTAGTTATAATTAAAGAACTGATACCCATAAACTGAAAAAAGTTGTAACTGAAGCTTGAGCGTTATTTATAAACAAAGAAAAATGTTTAAAGTGCGTAATATTTACTTATGTACAAAATTTATTCAAACAGTCTAGGACTAGCCAGTTAAAACAATTTTCTATTTTATCAACATCATTTTACAACATAGAAAGATAACGAAAATGTTTTTTTTGTGACTTCCAGACCTGATGAAATCGAAATTTATATCATAATTGTCCTGTAATTATATCTGTTGTGCATAGGACGGCATTAAAATCTTTCTATTGTATCCTATATGCAGCTAACTTGCAATTTGTGAGAGTACCCCGAAAGCAGTATGGGGCCTTCAATATCCAAATCGATACCTTCATTTTAATACTACGATACTTCCACAGTAATTTAATTTAGTAACTTTTTCGATTCGCGTTTCTTCATGACGGATCGGATCGGTTGTAATGGGCTTCAGATCGGATCGGTTGAATTTAAGCTTATACTTGTTTTAGCACCATACAGTTTTTGGCACATATCATGTAAACTTCCATTTGTTTGTGACGATATAAGCACACATCGTCGGCGTAATTTTTAGTGGATGATACGTTCGAAAGGACGTTACACTGGATATCCTTTGCTTCCATTTACAACCACAGTAGTAGTTATTATATCGTTCATTACTACTTAAAACAATATGGGTGATAAAATACAAGCCTGCCTTACTACCTCGAGGCAATTTGTAAACTATTCTCAATGTAAAACGTAACTTCTTGCATCTTTGTAGGATTTTTTTAGTATGACTATAATTTTTTCTGGAATGTCTGTTCTACTAATGGATTTCCAAATATATACTTGCGGTTTACTCTATCTAAAGGCTTTCTCAAAATCTACAATCATGAGATGTAGTGGTGCTTTATTCGCAAATTGTTTAGGTGGTCCACGCACGAATGGATCCACCTACGCTTGCTGTCTTTTGAGCATAGATTCTATTCCGTCTTTAATCCTTTTTCGAGTATATTACTGTAGCCATACAAAATTTCTTTCCAGAGCAAATAAATTATAATAAATTTCCATTAAATTCATATGGGACTACAAGGTTAAACATTAAATCGTACTGGTGCATTTCATCCAGTAAAAACCGAGTACTCATTCGTAAATTTGCAAACGGCAAAATAGATCTAAGCTAAAATAGAACAAAGAATTGAACAGACTCCTAACCATTCATCAAAAAAAAAATTTTTTATTTTTTTTTTTAAATTTGAACAACCCTATTAATTTGTCTCAAAAACGTATTACTTTTCAATTTCGTTATAGGTATATTTTAAAGTGAGTACAAAATTTTTCTGTCGATCAAGTTCACCGTATTTAGAATTTCTATCGAATCGAGTCGAGTTAGACTTTTTTACTCTTAGAGAACCAATTTACAAACAAAGCTTCTTTATTAGTTGTTACGAAATAGAAATGTATATATAATGTATATAACTTAAAGGTTATTTCGTCACTTGATCTGTTATCTTTGGATAGCAGATTGAATCTAACTTTTTCATTTAATCAACGAGGGTAGTTTTAAATTTTTATTTTTTATTTCTATAAATTTTTAAGTTAAGTCTTAACTATTTAATGTAAACTAGCTTTTGGTTTTGATGAAATAATTTTTATTATTATTATTATTTATTATTACTATATATTACATATATATAGTATGTATATGTAGTGTATATATTCTCTATTGAATTAATAAAGTTAGCCTTGTACTAAATTTTAACCTAATATTAATCTCAATTATTAATCTTTATTTATTATTAATCTTCTGATTTATCAAATGTAATTGTATAAATCAGAAGATTATTTTGCATTGCATTGTAATGTACCGTAACATCGAAAATGCAGTATTTATACAATGTAGTATGTTCCATAATGTGCTTTATACAACTTAATTAATTCTAAAATGTATATATTCGGTTTCGTTCGTCATGTCAAAGCAATATACAAGCATTTTGGAATTAATTACATTGTATTCATATCGTTATGGAACATACTATTCATGATAATAATCATAATAATGCATTTTCGATCTCACCGTTAATAAATACCTTTAAATATTTTCCTTTTACAAAAATACTAGAAAATATTTGTATAAATTATATCTTTCGAATATTTATACCATAATACCAATTCTATTTCTTATATTCAAAATAAAAATAAAAAAATAAAAACAACCAAAAACTGATCATCTTGCAATATTCAAAATAAGGATGTGTCGTCCCTATATTAAAAAACAAAAAAAAAAAAAAAAAAAAATTTGCGTAATGATCCCTTATTTGAATACTCATCTTCATATAATAAAAAAAAAAAAAACATACATTTACACTACATAATAAAATCAAAATAACAAAAAAAAAAAATAATATTTTTCTCAAATAAATCTATATATATCTAGATATATAATAATATACCTTATATTACCTTTAATTCGCACCCAACAGGATATAATGATTACCTGCCTCGTAATGATCATTCAAATTTTTTTTTTTATTATGATATTGAAACCGAATATCTTTCTTATATACCTTGTTTCTATTTTCAAATTTAATATAAAGACAAGAAAATCTATTTAAATGCAAAATAGGCTCAAAATTTACTATAAATAAATCGAAAACAGGAGAAAAAGAAAAATCGAAAAAAAAACTTTGAAATTGAAGGGTTGATGTTTTGTAAAATGAATCCTTCGTTAATATATAGGGAGTCTTTATTTTTTTTCTTGGTTTGTTTTATAAATATATATATGTATATATATATATGTATATATATACTCTTTTCTCTAATATAATTCATTGAAAATACATTTGATACATTAGACAGGTACAAAAAAGAAAGATTGAAGAGGGAAGAAATTGCATTTCAAGGATTTCGTAAATTTTTTTTTTAATTTTGAGAAAGGGGAAAATCATAGTTAAATATTTTCTATACCATAATAGTAAAGTATAAAATTTTCACAGTACCTAAATAATTTTTTTTTTGTTATTACTTTTTCGGATATTTTGCCAATACTGAACTCATTTAAGTAAAATTATTTCTTCGATAATTATAAAAATTTTTATTTAACTACGTTATGTCCTATAAATTAATAAAAGGGGTACGTCTATCAAGTGTTGAGGAATTTCTATAAGAAGGGTTATATTTTGGTTGATTTTCTTTTTATTAAACTCTATTTGATGTAATTTTTTTTTTTTTTTTAATTTTTGAAATTTAAGATTCTCTAGTAATTTAAGAGTTTTGAGAATGTTGTCTTTTGGCATAGAATTTGAATATTAATTAAAACTTGGAACTTAAATGGCGATGTTTTGATTAAAATGGGTCAATATAAAGGTCGAAATGAAATTAATATTTTTATATAGTTTAAATAAAAAAAAAAATAAAAAATTATTATATAAGAAGAGACCACAAAATGAAACTACAATGGAAAAATGTATAATGCTTGAAGAACACGAAATTATAGAAAATTATTATTAAAAGTCAGTTCCAGGACCTACAAGATTTGTTGACCACCTAAGTAATTATTAAAAGTTAAGTAAATATTAATGTGACTACTTTTTTTATTCTAACCCAAGAGACTTCTGTAATATTCGCTCATATGAGCAACCATGTTCTACATTTTTCATATAATGTTAGCGGTTACTATAATAGATTTAAGACAGTTTTTATAGTTAAAGAATATACTTAATAAGTAAAATATGCCTTAAATTGCTTAAGTTGATGTCAACACTTCGTGAACCTTGTATTCAACTACATTTGACTTAAACAATCTATCTAAACAAACTATCTATTATTTTCAATTTAAAAATCTGAAATTACAAAATATCTGAATTTATATCATCATCATCATTATTATTTATTGGTTCTCAGTCGTCAACACTGCGTCGCCAACAACTTTCTTCCATTCTCGTACAACTTGTCAAACTGTACCCCATCCTTTAATTACAATCTTTAGATAGTTGCCCTCGATTTCGTCCAGACATTTTGATCGTGGCCTATCTCTTTCTCTGGTATTTATTTATTTTTTATTTATTTATTCATCTACCAAGTAAGCTATTAAAGATTATAAATTAGCAAAACCAAAATAAAAGAAAAAAACTATATATGAAAATAAGAAAACAAAACAAGAAAAGAGTAGTTATAATAAATTATTCAAAAATAATATAATTAACGCTATTTAGGGCAAGATCTTTAATTTGAGTACAATTTATTTAAAAAAAAAAACATTAGTCTTATTATTTTCAGTTAGACAAAAGCATTTAGGGTAGCATCTTGAAATAGGTTCATTTCTACAATAATTAATTCTATAATATCGAGTATGATTTGCGATCTAAGTAGTCTCGAAGGTATAAAGCGACAGTCTGTACTAATTTGGATTAATGCGATTTGCGATATCAAAATATCGCGAGCAAACGTAACACAAAAAACAAATCTTCACGATAGACATATTTTAGTTATAAACCTTTTTTTTTATATGAGTTATAAAACGTATTCAAGCCGTTGCTGCATTGATGTACATTCATGTAAATAAGAAAATATTTAGATATGAAAATTTCAGCATCATCTATAAAAAAGAGATATGAGCAAATTTCACTACTATATCAATTATAAACCGAATGAAAAGCTCCTTTTCATTTTCTTTCAAGCTATTATTGTTAGGCGAGAGTTGAGAGCAATTGAAAAAAAAATAGAAGAATTGAATATAATTATGCTAAATCTTCTCGTAATATTTTTATTTTTTGAATAATAATTAATTGACTTTAGTAAAATTTTCAGCGCTTTGAAGTTCAACGTACTTTAAAGTTTTAACGAAAAGTTTCTTTAAGCTCAATATTTTGTTAAAATCAATATTTCGTTTAGTTAAATTGATTATAGTTGTCAATATGAAACATTACATATTACTTAGTTGCCAAAAATTTAATACACTTAAAGTCACCTCGAACAAGTGAAGTCTATTTTGTACTGCGTATACACGATAGCTTCAAGTACGCTTCAATATCATGTCTACGCAAATTTTTCCAAATCAGCTTCACTAAATCACTAATCACAAAAATATATACTTACTTTACTTGTAAAAATTTTAATAAATACGCAGCTTCAAAGGTTGAGAGCTTGAGTTGACAATTAACGTGAAAATTTATGAACTTAAAAAATAGAAGGTTTAAAAGAGTAAATAATTAACAAATTTTTAATTCTATATTTAATGTTTTGTTTAATCTTAAAATTTATGGAAAATTTTACAAATTTTAGGCGTCAAAATTTATGTCACCAGTTATGTCGAACTGACAGCCACTCAAGCTGGTTAATTGAATACACATGTTGAAATTTCAAGAAGAATTCAAGTTAAGTACCTACTCAAGCTATCATGTATACATTAGGGATAGTCAAGCTATCATTGTTAATAGTGGATTTTACTTGAATTTACATTTTGTTAAAATTTTAATTTTAATTTCTCTATTTATTAAATTTGTGGTTCCCAGATCTGACCTCATAAACTAAATCGATAAATTAGGCCAAATAAAATAGTCAATCTGAATTACTTCTAAACTGGTATTATTGCAACACGATATTTTTTTCTAGCTTCTCAAGACCAATTAAAATCGTACCTCAAGATTAATTTTGAATTATTATAGATACCAAATTGTAAGTAAATATAAATTTTCAACTGCATTAAAGAATGTTTGATTTTGCATTATAAGAACAATTTAAAAATTCATAAAAAAATAGACAGTATGTCTAGTAAAAAAATGTTACATAATTTTTTCTATTTATTTATTTATTTTATTATTATTACAATTATTATTATTATTTTTTTTAAAAAAAAAAGGTTTTTCCAAAGAAACCACTATGTTTAAAAAAAAAAAAAAAATCTTGCTAATCATAAATTTCCAAAGAAAGAAAAAAAAATTTTCTTTTATAATTTTATTTTTAACAATAATATTCATAAGAAAGTTGACATAAGAAAGCATAATTATATTTAAATATACCTAGGTATGTATGTATATTTATTTATAATATGTAAAATTACAAATAACTTAACCTACAACTACTAATTACAAGAACTAACAATAATATACAAAACGAATAGTAAAAAAAAAAAAAAAAAACAAACCAATATTATTTCTATTGACATTAAGCAGCATTTACTCAATGTCAAAGTTTTTAAAACTAACCATACATCATTCATATGTTGACAAACATAGATATTTTATAATATATACATTATTGTACAGAAGTGAACATTGAAATAGGAACATTTCACATCTGTATAAATTATTGCAATATCTGAAAAAATCAAATTTTTTTTCAGTTCCAATGGCTAATTATGTGTTGCCGTTGATATACGAATTGTTGCAGTATAGAGCAGTTGACCTAAATATAATACCATTCACACATTTGGGCTGGCATTAAATAACATAAAATGCATTAAATAACATAAATAAAATGTAGGCATATATTAATATTCTGTAAAAGGTATATAACTCATATTTTGTAGCCAAGTCTAAAATTCCTCCAAATTCAGAATCTGCCATATACATAAATATGCGGGTTCAAACATTTGATAAAGAAGCGATATTTCCTTTTCCTTTTTCCCTGCTCTTCAATTATTTAATTGAAACCTTATTAATTGTTGCTTACACAAACAACAAAATTTTCAAGTGTATTAACAAAGTCTTTGCTAAAAACACATTTTTTTTTAATTCCTTAACAAATGGACATTTGTGCGAATTGCGAATTTGTTAAGTGGTAAATTTTCTATTAGATTTTTTGCATTGTGAGTTTTACGATAAGACCAAATTGATGCGAGGTTAGCTACAAAATCAGGAAAAAAATATATAAGTCCGTAAGATACAAAATCCAGAATATCAAAACATGGAAAATACAAAATCCGAAAAATTAAAATCTCGAAAGTACAAAATCTGAAAAATCAGAATCCATAATTTCAAAATTCGAGAGGTACAAAATGCAGAAGTTCCATTATTTGGCCTTATTACATCACCATTATTATTTTTTATTGTTTGCGTAAACTCGTATAAAATAATACAACATTGCCAGCGATGGCTCGTTCTAAGGGGTAAGTTGGGCACTGCCCACCCAGTAAAGCTAACCAGAATTATAAAAAATTTTGAATAAAATTTTGTTTTGTTTGGTAAATCTGTTTTTTATAAGACCCTATTTTATTTTATCTAACTTTTAAAATAGAGTTGAAGCTGGATTAATAAACTAAATGGAGAGTTTACCTGATTTAAACATTTTTTCTTTGTATATATTATTCAGATAGCAAAACTTTTAAAGAAAATTAGATAAATAAAAATAGAAGTAAAATAAAAAGAAAGCACGAACAAAATCGGGAATTTCCGGATTGTGTTATCAACTCAATCTTATCAAGTGTTACGCCCCCGAATTCTTTATATTACTTATTGTATTACCTCTATATAATATTAAATATATTTCTCTTAGCTTATGTCAATGCAATTTGAGCAATTAATAATTTTACCGTAATAGTATAAGTCCTTATCAAAATTATTGATTCACAGTTCAAAAGCTATATAAAGAGAACCATTTAAAAACAATTCAATTCGAATTCAAAATATTAAACAATGTTCAAAATAATTTTTTATTTAGTGTTTCTATTGCACTATCCATAACTGTATGTATATATATCTAAATTCATAAATATATGTACATATTTGTATATAAATAAATTTATGAAAATTAAATAAGCAAACCATAAATTAAATATTGTAACATTTCATAGGTAATAATATAATATAGTATGTAAGTATATAACTCCCATAATATTCTAGCGGCCATCAGTCAATAAAATCTGAAATTCTTCTCAACTTCTATTATAATCGTATACATATTCGGATATAAATATATTATTGTAATAGATATATGTACATTTATGTATTTTCATAGGTTATGCTGCTGAGTGCTAAATTCTTATTATATCTTATATACATATATATGTTAAATTCAAGAATTACAAAAGAGAAAAAAAAAACTCATCTTATTGTTGGGAACTTCTTTATTTGAAAAAATTTTTTTTTTCTGTTTTATTTATTTATTTTTTTTTGTACTGTTTTTGGAACCATTTTCCACAGTACAATACGAATTCCACGAAAATAAGTAAATAAAAAGAAAAAAGAAAAATAATAATGATAAAATATAAAATTATCACCATTTATTGTGTGATCATTGTTTTGTTACAACACAGCACAACACAGTAAAACACAATATCTATAACAGCAGCAAGGCTTAGTTAAAAATTCAATTCGAATCTCTTGAAATGTATAAAAACGTATATATCTATATAGACCCCCATCCATATACGGTTATCTAGAATTGCATCTTATTTCGTTCAAAATTTACTTTTTATTCGTTTTGTCTTGAAAACAGAAAAAAAAAATGTTTTTTTTTTAAGCGAAATTAAGAATCTAAGTATTGCAATATATGAAATCAAAGCAGGACATTTAAATTATATTTTATAATGGTATAAATAAACTGATATTACGTTCGTAATGTATTTAATAAAATTAATTTTTGTAATTTATAAACTACTTAAAAAGTATAGTTTTGTTTTTTTAATTCAAAATTGGAATTTAATCTGTTTTATTGTCCTTTCGTACACATATTTTTCAATGCGCAAACTGTTAGAATCTCTGCATATCCACTACTGGATATCTACGATCACATTTCTGAAGCAATCTCTATTCTACGCTACGTGTATTATATTTCGAACCATTTAGAGGCCAGTTCATTGGCTGATGTTTTTTATCCATGACATTTGTTTGCTGCTAACACGTTTTCTGTCTTTAATTTGACCTTGTAGAGTCAGTTGTAGAATATGATATTTATCATTTCACATCATATTATGATCTGGATAAGTTGTTTTTCTGTGTTCGCTTGTTAATCGAAACTCACGGTCTCTACCTATATTAGCCTTGATGTATGGGATGACCACGATTTACCCATGAATATATTCAGTATTCTACGGTATGAACCCACATTTAAAATGCTTCAAGCTAATTCATGGTAATTTTTTTCAGTGTCCACTATACCGGTCCGTTTTGTTTTGAGATTGATATTACGTTTATATAGAATTTTTTTTTCATTTACTCAAAGTTTCAGCTTTCATTTAGCCAACATCCTAGATATTTAAAACTGGAGATATGTTCAATTATGGTGTTATTTATAGTTAATGTTATGTTTTTGAATAAACGTGTTGGTCCTAGAAATAATGATAAATTTGGTGTTACTAAATATTAATATATTTAAGGTTGCTGCGATTTCTTATCGAATTTAAAAGTTGTTGAAGATCAGTGTTATATTATCGGCAATTAGTGTTGAATATCTCTCCCAATATTAATTCTAATATCTAACCTATATTTATTATTAATCTGACTCTGTTTAATCTGACAATATTTTATTTATATTTTAATTAAATTATGGGTCTTTTATCACTAATAATTCTATTTGATTGCATCTTAACTCTAACAAATAAACTTAATTTTGATTACTTCTCTTTCCTCTTTGAACTGATAATGTTTAAATCCCTATCAATTGCCTAAGTGAGTTTTCTGTTAGTATTTGTCGCAAAAACTGTTTAAGAAAGTATGGATATATGCAATTAAATAAAATTATTTGTTAGGCACCTATTTCGATTTTGATTTTTGTCCCTATCCCTACATCATTTATTTTTACACATTTATTTAAACAATCTGCCTCTCTAAATGTTATTTGTTCTCTTCCAAGTTGCGAGTCATTTACTTATAAAATTTATATAATCAGTATTTATGGATTTTTCATAAAAAGCAAAATAGCTTATTTCTTTTTTTTTGAAATTTTGATAAGTAAAATCCATCAAGGTCCACTAATTTATATCCTGTCCATACTTGGGTTAATATAATTACATTAATTTGATAATATAAAAAATTTTTAACATTACAAAATTGAATTTCGCTGATGTTACTTATTCACCTTATACTATTTGTAAAAACATTTATATATATATATATATTATATATATATATATATATATATATATGTATATAATATATATTATATTGCTTCTGTTTATATGTATATGTGGGAATGTTTAGAAGAGGTTTGTCATCATCATCAGCATTATTCAATCTTTGCTTTGATGGTTTTGATTATTATTGTTGTTGTTGTTGTTGTTGTTTTGTTTCTTAAACAAAGTCAAATTATTACTTGATGTCAATCACCATGAAATGACCATATTACCATCCAAAGAAAACATTTTTTTATTTTTTTAAGAGATAGGTGAAGTGCGAGCATTAACAATAACCCCAAAAAATATATATGTATATTTATATATTAGTTATTTGTTTTTGTATTCTTACCAAGAAATGGTATATTTTTTGTTTTTTAATTTTATTTTATTATCATGGCCAGTTTGGACAGTGTTTACACTAATCAAATATTGAACTGAATTGAAAGAATTTAAACAAAACGAAAAAAATCGTTTTTTATTTTCTTTGTTTTTTTTTTTTTTTTTATTTCGAAAAATTTTCAAATGAATTGTACAATTTTTTGGTTTTGTGTGTGTGTTTGTTTTACCATGGCTATGTCAGAGCTTATGTAAACAATGATGAGTAGTTATATTAAAAAATGTTTGATGTCAAAATATAGGTACGAAAAGTACTTAAAATTAAGAAAAAAAAGCTTAACAATTTTATTTTGTAAAAAAAAAAAAATAAGTCAGTATTGCCGTTTTATTGAAGAGCATAGAGTAATTGGGCTGACGAAAATGAAGCTAACAAATTTTACATAACAAAAATTAAATATAAAAATGTTAACGGTTTCTGTTTGAAGCCTGAATTATAGATTGTATCAGTAAGTGAAGTTCGTTTGATATCTGGTGATATTTATTTTTTGACTTAAACCGTTTTTCAGCAACTCATTTAACATACTTCCAATTATATCGCACCTGGGTTTTAGCACTTGAATTCGATTTTTATTTTGTTTTATTTATTTCATTACTTATCTTCTTCTCAGCCAAAACAAAATGTTATTAAATATGAAAATCTCTCTAAAATCTATCTCTATACTATTTAAGCCCTTAACTACAACCATAATTCATTTTAAATCCAACAAATTCTAAATGGTTGTCAAAATTTCTTTTTGCCAGCGGTTTTAACTGACACAAATCAAAACCACACCAATAAAAAAAAAATGTTTAGTAAATTTAGAAAATGTCACAGATGTAGTGGGCGTTTATTGCATTAATATTTTGTTTCATTATATTTATTATAGTGGTATATATATATATATAGCATATACAGTATATATATATATATTATTATTCATCCCTTTGATATTAAAAAGAATAAATGTTCAGATAATAGTAGTTATAAAATCATGAACTTTTATATTTCCCTCAAAATATTGGTTAATTTTAATACAGGTTAGGTATAGAAAAAAAAAAAAAAAATGTGGTTCGTAACTGATTTGGATATTACGCTGATGGGTTATTTTTTTTTTTCTTGTTACAACAAATAACAACGATATTAATTGCATAGAATTCATCGGTTAAAATTATTAATAATTTTATGTATATATTGTAATATATTTTGTTTTTGTTGTTTTTTTGTTTTGTATATCCTTAAAAATTTTGCTCGTATATCCTTTCCCCATACTATTTATATAATATGTATCTATGTATGTATGGATTTTATCAAGGAAATATTCTGATTGAAAAATTGACTCTTGAATTCCATTTTTATTGTATTACCCTGTTATTATACAAATCGTTAAATCCAATAAGGAGCTAAATGAACCCCTTTTTATTTCTTATTTTTTTTTTTTTTTTTTTTTTTTTTTTTTGTTTATATTTAAATATAGATTTAAGATTGTGGTTGTAATTATTGGTGTTGGTGTAAAAATTTTGTTTAAAAATAAAATTTATTGTTTGTTACTTATGTAATAAGGTTTATATTTATGTTTATTTGATATGAACAGAGTGTTCCTACTGTATAAAAATATTATTGTAAAAAATATTATTGGCGAATTATTCAGATACAGTTTTAATATTATTATGTCTCTCCAGATATATCCCGTCGTCCATGTATTTAAGAATAATTTATTAATTCCATTCTAAAGCCATGAAACATATGATGTTCGTGTTTCTCAGCGATTGACATATCTTTCTCTATATTTACTCCATTAACTGGTGATCTTTTGACCTTTAATAATCATAGAAAAATACGTTAGAATAAGCCCTAGGCATATTCTGAGCTTGTGATCGTGTCTGGTATGCTTCATTAATGAAAAAGCTAGAAGCAATTGGGTTGGGAAATATTTCCAATGGGTGGATTGAAAATTTCCTTTCAAACCGTACAATATAAGTTGTATTGGATATAGTTTTATATCTCAAAAATTCACTATAAATGCTGGTGTATCTCAAAGCTCAGTTCTTTCTCCAACAATATTAATAATATTTATAAATGATATGCCAGTCCAGTGAAAATACATGACTGGGGAGGTGTAAATAGGGTAAAATTTAATGCTAAAAAAACACAGAGTTGTCGATATCAACATACTCATTAATTTCAAATATTGTATTCGAAAATGCAGAGATATCGAAAATTTTGAAATTCTAATCATCGGAATTGAAATAAACAGAAAGTTTGCTGGCACGATCATATTTTTTCTGTCGCGAAAGATGCTGCGAAATGTTTAGGATTCTTAAACAAAAAATATTTTACATCTTCCAACTTTAAATTAATATATAAGGCATACATTCGGCTTCGACTAGAATATAACTCGCATATTTGGGGAAGTGCACCTAGTACCAGCATACAGTACCTAAATAAGGTACAAAAGCGAGTCATCAAATTTATCAATGTGTAACAACACACCGTAATGTCAGTCATAGCCGTAATGTAGGACCAGCTACATTTTATAAATATCTGTTGGGTAATTGCTCTGACGAAATTAAAAGTATTATGTCCAAAATGCAACCCTTCCAAAGTTCCAAGGTAATACTTGCGTGGTAACGCTCGTTCAGAAATTTGTAGTGGAACCTCTTTGGACCAGAACTGTGAAATATAAAAATTCTATCATCAACCGCACCTTTAAACTATGGAACACCTTACCATATTTTGTGCTCCCACAAAAAGATAGAACAGATTAGAAGTTTTCAAGAGAACACAACAGATTAGAAGTTTTCAAGAGAAGGGTAAATAAATATTTTTTAACATATCCGTAAATTTTTGTCTTAACTCTTCTGTTCTATTCTATTCTAATCTTTTTTTAATTTTGTTTATTATTCTTTACTATCCTTCATTTTTTTTCCTTCATTTTTATATGGCCAAAACTCTGCAACGGCAGTTAGGGTACTTATCACATTATTTATTTTAGCCTAATATAGAAAAAAATATTTGATCTGACTAAAATCTGTCATATGTAACTACAGTAGTCTATATCAATTATTTTTTATCATTTATTTTATCCCAATGACAAAGGGTACTGGATCAGATCAAAACCCCATATAAAGCATTTATTTTGCCTTCGTCGGGAATCGAACCCGAGATTTTTCTGTTGAAAGACATGCGTTCTATCTGCACCATTGCACCATCCCGAATGTGTACTGCCAGCCTACCCAGCTTAACTTTTTTAAAGGTTTAAAGTAGTTAGAAAAGCCGAAAACAAAAATTGTAATTTAATAATTTATAAATGTTAAACTGTAATAAAATTCAATTGTTGGCTTCTACCAGTCAAAGGTGTACTTTCTAGAATTGAAATGAAAAACCCAACCGCATAAACAGTATACACCAACACTAAATTGCTTTAAGCTACTTTTTCATAGTCCAGGATCGCTTAATGATCACCTGTCATTAATACAACACACCAAACCAAATACTAAAAATGAATAAAACAAAAAATAATTCAAAGGATATTCCTTAAATAAGTATTGTTTTACTATATAGCTTCTCTTCTAATAAAAATAATAATAATTTATAATTTAGTGGTTTGTTGATTTTTAATAAAACAAATAAAACAACAAAAAAACACAAAATTCATTTGTATATTGGTTGACTTAAAACCAAAACAACAACATAAAAAAAATAAATGACTATTATCGAATCGGAAAGGATTAAAATTAACGAAATTGGATATTTCCCCCAAAAAAAAATAACAATAATAAAAATAAGAAAGAAAAAAAAATAAATATTATGAAAATAACAATAATGAAAAAAATATGATTTGTTGTTAATAAAAAAAAAATAATAATAATAAAAATTAAACATTTTTTATTTTTAAGGAAGAAATAATGTCCTTATAAATAAATGTGTGATTTTTTTTAGTTTGGAGAATTTTTAAAAGGGTCTATCTAAAACAAGGAAATCCTTTTTCAGAATTTTTTTTATTTAATTTTTATTAGAAAAATAAATAAATGTTATTTTGTGTATTTATTGAAAATATATATTGTATATATATATCACCATCTATATATTTGTATTCGTACTCATATCTTAGAATGATGCAAGGTGCAAAACCGCATTTTTGTAAGGGTTAAAAAGAAAAATTGTTTTTGTTTTTTTTTATTTTATTTTGTGTGACCCCTATTGTTTGTGATTCTATAATTTAGAGTAAATATTTGGTTTTTTTTTTTTGGAAGCGATTGTTGTAAATCACTGAAATTGTATTAATGTTATTTATTTTGTTGGTAATTTTATGGTTAAATACATCTGTTTTATTGAATGTATTTTAATAAATAAATAAATAAATAATATAAAAAAAAAGATTTATTTTTGAATGGTTGAATTTTGAATATTTTTTTTATATATTCATCTATAGATTTTTGTGAACTATCATGGTGATCTATCCGTTTGCTAAGACGTTCTCATTGCCCTTTTTAATAAATTATTAAACATGATTTCTTTACTTTCAATTTTATTTTTTGAAAAATTCTTTAATAAATCAATACATATCTACTTTTATAGAGTAAATCAAAACTGTTAGATAAGTTGAATGTGTTCTAGATAAATAAGGTTATGTACTGTCAGATTTAATGCTTAGAGCAAGCACATCAGACGTCTATTAGAGACGAAAGCTTGTTATATTTTTGTGCAATAATTAATCATGATTCTGTGAGATTAGTAAAAAAAAAAAAATAACAGACACACTGTTAGTGGAGTTAGACATATTGTTTTAATAACTATATTATGGATGTTAAGAGTAGATGTCTTGTAGATACTAAAGCAATGGGTATTAACATGAAACTAACATGAAAAAAAATTAACATGAATACTAACATGAAAAAAAAATATATTTATTAATTGTACAGCCTAGAATAAGAGTAATATCGCAAGGCATATTTTGATTGAAATAAATATATAAATACATACAAACATAGTATAAAACAAGATAATAAATATTTAGAGTGTATATCGTCTAAATACAGTAGATTACATGATAAGACTATAAATATTTATATTGGATATCCTTCAGAAAAAGAAGGTTGTATATGATAGAGGCAATCAATATTTAGATGTGAATTTTTCTAGACAAAGAAGTTTATAAGACAAGATAGTGAATATATTTTAAAGATGCAAGAATACAAATTTAACTTCAGTAACCAGCTCGAATGATCAAACTTATATATAACCTATATACATTTTAGTAGTTTCTATATTGTTTTTCCACGCCACAAATAAATTTTTTTTTATATTTGAGTTAGGAAATATTTTTCCTTTTTTTATTATTTTAAGTTTGTGTGGACGTTTTTTTTTTTTTTTTTTAAATCTAAATAGAAATTAGACATGTTTCGACAACGTTGAAGTTGTCATCTTCAGTAATAAATTAATTAATTCTATTTTTCCTTAGGGTATCAACATTATACTAAATCTGTAAATTGAATTGAAAGAAGTACGGTACAAATATCTGAACCATTTCGCGACAGATTTTTATTATTCTTCTTTTAAATGATAGTATATATTTCGAAGGAGACGTAGCGAAATTAAATATTTTTTCAAATTTTTTTGTGATTTTCAATTAGAAATTTCAATTTAAAATTTCACTAACTCGCCATTTCCAGAATTAAATTTAAATTGAATTTTTTCTCTTTAAATAAATTATTATGTATGCGGTTGTTGTCTATGATAAATCAATAAAAAAATAAATATAAATTATATTATATAAAGTGAAATAATGGAAAACAATTCATAATAAAATTGAATACGAATTTTTATCAAATTTCAACGAATTTTGAAGAGCGCGGGAATACTAGCTCATATACGAATTAAAATACGAGCTTAAAATACGAAAAGCACACCAATGCCAGATCAATAATATATTTTCTAATAGAGAAATTTTTAGAAAGTTATAACTTATTTATATTAAATTCTTATAAAATAAAAAAAAATTTGTCAAAACAAAAATATCATCTTCATCTTGAAATTTTACTTTTTTTTTTTATTTTTTTTTTTATTTTTAACAATAAGCATTATATTCTAAATTTACTTTTAAAAAAAAAATTGCAATATCAACCCATATACAAAATGTATAATATAATTGTTATACATGTATAAATACATCTATTTTTCTTTTCTTATATAAAATATGACATATTTTAAGGCTTGGAATCTCACACCTTTTTAAAATTAAACCACACACTGAATTTTACTCTTTCTTTCTCTAATTTTTTGTCGTATTTTTTTTGTTTTAAATATACGTTACGTATAAAAATTTTCATATGTTGTCTCGTATACCACTCTATAACAAAATCATTAGGCTGTTCAGATTTTATAATAGAATCTATAATAATTAAAAACACAAATATTCTAAAATTAGAATAATCAGGTCTCAATTTTATAGAAATTTGTTTGAAAATTTGCTCTGCTCTTCACTCTTTACTACAAAGTATTCATTGTACACAACTCATCCACAGAAATGAATACTATAATAGCAGATGATTTAATAAAAAATAATTAGTGTTTTGAGAGAATTATATCCAGGTATTATCTTATGGATTCTAACCTAAAGATTGTCCTGAAAGGAACACAAATTTAAGATGACCAAAAATAGCAAGCTGAGCAGTGACATTTGGGTCATTGATAAGCCGAGTAGCCTATTTTTGAACTTTTTCCAAATATTTTATTTATATCGCATTACCAGAACCGCCAACCCATATTTAAGAATTGTACTCCATTTTGGGTAGTTGAAAAGCTTCATAGATTTTCAAAAGGTCGCAGGAAGAGAAGTAGGCCTTACAGCAACCGACAAAATCTATATCTATGGTGGCTGCGTTTTTTGCAACATCTAATAAATGTCAATCATTCCAGATCATTTCCCGATTTAAATGCATATACCTAACATGCTTAAATTTTCAAACCGCCGCAGTTTATTTGTTGCCAAAACGAAAGATCAGAATTAAAAATAGACATTTTGCTGCCGATTTAAAAGCTCAGACACAGTTCTGAGCTGTTAAAGTATTAAACTTGACACTGTTTTTTAACCCATAATTTTATTGACACTTGGCACTATTTTTTAAGCCCTATAGCGATCAAATGATGGTTAAGAGCCATGATATCTCTGTATTATTTGATACAGCGATAGACGTACCTTAAATTTTTTACCACTGAAGAATGCCACCAAAGAGTACTGCCGTCTGCAAAGCTATGAATTGGGTTCAAAGTTGTTCGGAGCAAGTTATTTATAAATATATGAGAATTGACCTTTGAGCCCCACCAGCGAATATTTGGAGTTGATCGAACCTAAATACATCATTTTACGATTCGAAAGGAAACTTTAAATTCATTTAACCCATTCGCGAACACTAAATTTTTATTTGATTATACTTAGAAACGACTTTTCACAGAAATTTACCCTCATTTACTAGGTTGAAATTTTTTTTTGTTTGAAAGATTGATTCTGTTATTTCCGGCAAATTATGGTTGAATTTTATTACAATTAGTACAGAGCAAGAGATTGTTACAGCCATTTGCACCAGCCATTTTTTTCTAATTTCAAATTATTTCTTTTGTGTGGAAGATTTATCAATAAAAAGACATTATCAAGAGAGATATGGGACATTTAATAAATCTATTTAACTTAGGTATATAGGAATTCTTATGCACGTATTGAACTGACATTTATTTGATCTTATTATGATTTATTCATCGTAATATTGTAATATTTAGTTAGGTTGTGTTATTGAGTTAGTAAGGCTTGTTCATATTTCACACATACGGTAATTGCAGCCAGTATTTTGTTTAAACAGTATTATACATTTTCCAACAGTTATAACTGTCATTTCCACGATAGGATTAAAAGGAGTAGAGCCAGGGCCAATGCCTGACCAATATTTTTTTAAAATTGATTGTAAAATGAAAACGGTTATAACCATGATTTTAAACAGTATTACACATTTTCCAACGGTTATAACCGTCATTTTCCTGAAAGCGGTAAAAAGAGAGGAGCCACGACCATTTGTTATAATTTGCTAATAATGCACCATGCCATACTTGATCGCAAGCTTTATAAATATCCAGAACCACAATATTTGCTTCATTCGAATTTTGCGAACCAAATATTTTCTTTAAGGTATGCCATTAAATAAGTCATTAAATATGATACAGGCAACTATTCTATTACAGAGTAGTTCAAAATACCAAAAACAAAAAAAAAATGTTACTCTCAAAAATTCATTCAACAATTCATATAATTTCAAAAACGTTAAAATAGAAAATATTATTAAAAAAAATAAATAACGCACCAAAATCATTTATTGAGAAACAAGATATAAAAAAAAAAATTAAAAAAAAAAAAATAATAAGAAAAACACACCTTAAAATCCATCAAAATTATCTGAACAAATATAAACTTTATAAAAATCTCATTTCAAATAAATCTCTTTATTTCCTCTTTATATTAAAAAAAAAAAAAACAACAACAAAAATATCTAAAGATTAAAATTAAAAAAAAAAAAAAAATACCTTTAAAGAACGATGAAATTTACGTTTGTCTGCGATTACGAGACACCTAGCGTTTATTAAAAGAAATCTTCAGTTTATTTTTTTTTTTTTGTTTTTATTTTTTATTTTATTTTTATTAAAAATTTTATTTTTCCATTTTTATGAATGAAAATACGCACTTGATAGTAAATTTATTTACTTGTATCATTTTTCATTCATGAAATTTCATCTTTAATGGTAGACCATTAAGAAAAAAAAAACAAATTTTTTTTTTTTTTTTTTTTGTTATTGTTTTGTTGCATCAATGTTGTGATCATAATAACTCAGAAAGTTCATCAAGTTCACTTAATGTATCGTCTGATTCTCTGTACATTTCTGAGAGTATATGAAAAAAAAAAAAAAACGAAAATATACTAAAAAGGTATACAACAGTTTTTTTTATCCTTTATTTGTGTTTAATCTGGGATCTCTACGCGAATCTCCGATAAACAAAGATTCAAATAATTTTGTTGCAGCCGTTAATAATTTTGAATGAACTTTTTAAGTTGGGCACGTATATGGATCATAATTTTAGGTGTTTTATTTTATTTTATTTTATTTTTTTTTTGTTATCAAATTTTTGGTATCTTAATTTTCTGTTATTATTGTTTTTTTTTTTTTTTTTTTTGGTTTTATTCAGTTTAATTTGCGTGCCTTTTCATTGTAGTTTTCTGGAAATTTAAAGTTTGTAATTACAGATTTATGGGACAATCCAGATGCAGTTTGAGTTCGGATGACAAGCCCGGTATATTATATTTTCCGATAAATCTTTTTATACAATAATTGGTAAGACTTGACATTTCAATTCTGATTCATTTAGATGATACCATATATAGGTTGTATTTTTTTTTATTTAGGAAGTTTTCGTAAAACGAGTTTTCGGTAGAATTACATTTTCATGTGAACACATTTGGCAGAAGAACCCGTTCACTCTGTAGAACTCACATTTTTGCCCTCTCTTGTGCACAGAGTTCTACAGTGTGAATTATTGTAAATTTTTGCTATTTTGAGTGTACGGAGCTTTACAGTGTGAATTATTGTAAATTGTTTTTCATCATAATCTTCGTGTTCAAATAAATAGCCTTAGTATTTACCTCTATGTTCATTTACAATTGTAGAACTACCAAGATATATAGCAGAATCATCTAATCCTTCTAAATATCACCAATGGTTTGCAAATTGTACATAACTGCTGTGTTCACTTGCATCAGTTTGGTTTCGCTTGCATTTATCAATAGTGCTAAATCTGCTGCACATTTCATTAGTAATTTCAGCTTGTTTTCTATATCAACTTTGGTGTAGAGGTGTTTTGAGATTACAAGCCCTTTTGAGAACATGCAGCCTTTAGTGAGAATCCTTTCAATGTAATTTGTTTATCGATTTGTTATCTTCATCATATAATCCACAATTTAAGTGATGAGTAGGCGATAAAATTTAATGGAAACAACCTTGTTTAACACCAGTGCAAACATTTAAAGGGTTCAAATGTTTCCCTATAACACACTGAATCTTAGTTTATATAAATTTTCTAACTTATTATACTTATAAAGTATAAAGATACAAACTGAATTACTTACTTAGGTGGCCAATAGACGATATAGGTCCCAGACGTGACTCATCAACGTCCACCATTTTTGTTGGTCATCGGTGGCTTCTTTCCAGTTGAAGATACTAAATTGCTTCATGTTTTGTCAAACGCAGGATTGGTCTGCCAGAACGTTCTGATGTGCTTTCGGTTTTGTATTCGAAGATTCTCCTGGGTGGAGCATTTTTAGCCATCCGCTTTAAGTGTCCGACCCATTGTAGTCTATTTCATTTTCATTTCATTATACAACTCATAGGATTCGACTTTAAATTTTTTCCTCCAACCCATCGTCATTTTCAGTACCATTTATTCGGCGAAGAATTTTCCTTTCGTATACACCAAGTGCATGCTCACTTGTCTTGGGCCTTGTCCATGATTCTGATACGTAAATCAGAACCGGGAGTATAAGCGTTTTTTAGTTTTGAACTTTGGTGTTTCGGGATAGGTGTTTCAAATCCGATATGTTTTGACAAAACGACGCAGCAACGATTTGCAAGGGTTATTCATTTCCGTACCTCCACATTGATTCAGTTTGACGTTTTTCGAAATTCTGTATATATATCAAATAAAGCAGAAGTGACGTTATTTCCAAACACCGTAGCACATTTTGTAGATACCGAAGTAGACATATAAACTAGTTAGTTAAGAAGATATTTTTATAGATTCACAATTTTCTACTTCTAAGCTTAAGATGGAACATAATATAAATAAATAATTTAAATAAGTGAGGTCTAATTAAATATTTCAAATTTATGTTGGCTCTCTCAAATTTTTGTACTCAAATTTTTTAACTAAAGCTGTTAAAAATAGCTGGATTTAACATTTTGTGTATTATCATACATTCAGGTACCACCCATATTGAATTTAGATCTGAATATTTTAAAGCCCTTAAAATAACTTGCAAAATTTGATTTGAATGCCGAAATACGAAACATGTTGTAGACAATAAGATTGTAAATTAGAGTACTAAACTTACGAAAACCAAAAACATTTAATGGATATTTTCAAAGCTGAAATAGACGATCGGATTTCAATTGCTTCATATTTTCTTACATCATATTCAATAATTCATTGAATGACAGGTAAATTTCATAGCAGATTGTAAAACAACCAACTAATTGTATTAAATAAAGCTTGAATGTCAATCTATTTATTGACGGTTAATGGGATCATAGTACTTGTATATTTGATTTAAAATAACCCTCACGTTTATTCTGTATATACATAAACAAATCCACGTACATTTCAACATGTATGATTATATGCAACAAATTGCAATGCATATGATCTCTAAATCTTTGGAGAGACAACAAAAAAAAATGTCCAAAAAATAAAAACATAAAAAAAATATTTTTTTTTAAAAATATTTTGGCGTTTATAGATCCTTTTGTTTTCATCTTCCAGATTTTATCGTAAATTCTCAAAACAAAAAAAAACAAATTTAATTTTTCAGACGACTGACTGTCTTTCAAAGCACAAAATGTGTAATTAAAAAAAAAAAAAAACACAAAAACAAAAACAAACCAACAAATAAAAATTTTCATAAACTTCATAAAATTAAATTGACAGCAGAGTAAGTAACCCGCACACTAAAATATTGTTACAAAAACAAAAAATAATAACTATACATAAATCCTTTTACCAAGTTTAGCCGGCTATGTATCGGCAATTTACTTTACTAAGTTTTTTAAGTAGTAAATCAGCCGCAAATAATTAAAAAAAACTCAAAAGTAGATAAAATTTAATTACGAAATTTTGTGTTGTTGTTTTTAATTTTTTTTTTTTTTTTGGGTGTATATAATGAGTTAATATAAAACAGCACCATCTCATACACGTATTTTGTACAATAATCGCTCGCTTCATCTGATGAGTGAATAAAAAACAAAAATGGAGAATTTTTTTTTTTATTATAATTTTCAGGAATTAAAACTTAAAATAAAAACAATTTTTGTTATTGTTGTTTTTTTATTTTGTTTTTTAATTTTTAATTTTGCAGACAAACACGCCCGCATCCAAGTCTCATATTTTTTAATTCATGCCTCGCTTAAGTTAAAAAAAAAAACAAAAAAGTAAAAGAAAAATAAAAAAATTGTAACCGGCAGACTAGTAATGTTGTTGTTGGTGTTTCTGCTGTTTTTATTACTGTTTTTTTTTTTGTTGTTTTTATTGTTTTTGTTTTATTAGATATAAGCTTGATGATAATAAATGGTAGACTTGAAACTTCTAAAAGGTTAAGATCGCTATTTTTTTTTTTTCTTTTTTATTATTATTATTTTATAGAATGCGGGGATTTTATATACATGTACTTACTTACCTGTAGAATTATGATTTATATGATTTTTGGGTGCGCTAATGAATTTTTAGTTGAAATTTTGTTAGTATTGAAAATATAAATTGAAAGCGTTCGCAAATGTTGGTTGATAAAAATAATTACGATACAGTAAAGATTCGATATTTGAATATAAACAAGTGTGATAATTTATAAAAAATTAATGAAAATCTCGATGAAAATTATTGGCGAAAAATCATTCATAACGGTAAATACTAAAGACTTCTGCAGGTGGCAGTAACTATTCCAGTTAGATCAGACTTGAAAGAAATAAATAGCTTGTCCGTGTGATTTGAAATTGGTTAGTGATCGGTATTTGAACCGTTTCACCCTAGATATACCCATAACAAACCAATAGCTCCAGACCTATTGAAGTTAGTTTGTTTTGTTGGAACACCACGAAGGTCTTGTTTCTATTACAGATTTCACATTTTTCCACTAAACCACCTTGGGTTTCTTCTTTCCAAATAAAACAAACAAGATACCAACAAAACAAAATACAATGGGTTGCAATTACGTTACAGGACACGATACAGCACTTCTAGATTCAAAAATTTTCCCTGAAATAGCACCCTTTAAGCTTCAGAGAAACTTAAATAACAAAAATAACTGGTTAAAAAAGTTGAGAATCAAAGCAAATGATGTTAAATACCAATGGGATTAAATACCAATGCCGGTTAAGTACTTGGGGCTACACTTGTACCAAAAATTAATGTAGAAAAAGCATATTGCAACAAAAAGTAAACAACTACGTCTAACATTTTACTACTTATACTGAATAATTGGCAAACATTCACAACTTTCTCTAGAATGCAAGGTCTAGAAGCATACTTTATCCAATTTTGACTTACGGTATCAAGATGTGGGGTACGATAAGGAATTCAAATATAATCGTTAACTCGTTTTGGTATATTCGAAACTCAGTCATAAAAAATTACTTACAAGTGATATCTATGAATAGAGAAATAATTGCTTCAACCAAAAGATATTGAACTCGTTTAGAAAACCACTCACATGCACTGATGAAAAAATTACTGAGAGCACCAGGTGGTTAACACAGAACATTAAAACACTTCTCAACAGCAGACGTTCCATATATGCTTACTACTTAATTCTGTCAAATAAAATGTAAACTAGGAGTATATTATTGTTCAAGTGTATACCCTCACAAGCCAACACACCAGTTCAAAATTGATTTAGATTGTTGTAATGATTTAACGACAGATTTTAAGACAGATTAGAAAAAAACGTAGAAGTTAACAAACGATTAAAAAAAGATATTAAAACAAACGAATAGGATGCTTAACAGCTCACAGCCGAATTTAAACACATTTTCAAAACTTCAGCAAATATATTTCCATCTACATAACTGTATCTATAGGACCAAAGTTGTGAAAACGAAAACTGTATACAGCTTTGCTTTGTGATTGATAAATAAATATCTTCAGACTTATGTAAATCTATCGACTAGTCATTTTGATGATGAATAAAGGTAGGCTACAATAGACTTAGCGATACTAAAATGTTAATTGGTTAATTTATTGCTAGTTATATAACATCTCCCATACTAAGAATTGTTTTTATTGTTTGGTTTTGTTTAATCAAGTATTATGAATCAGACATTTTTTGTCAGTCAGGTCACTCTCATTATCAGACTAATCTAACTTATATCCAGTTACTGTGCATTGATTTAAAAAAGGTAATCATTATTGATTTCGAAAACTACTTATTTTTAATTTGATTTATGTTTGGTGTCATTTAATTTGTATTCTACTCAATTTGTTTTTGTCTTTTGTTTTCTAATTAATAAATATAAAAAAATAATAAAAAAATATTATTCGTGTTATGTCTAAATATTTTATGAGAACTTGTTATTTATTTATTTATTTTAACGGTTATATCTGGATAAATCTGTAGGCCAACTTTAAAGGTCCTTTTCCATTTCGAAATGTGGGCCTTTTTGTTAAATTATATTAATTATTTGGTATATATTTTTGTATATTATATATTTATATTATTTTTTTTATTAGTTATATTATATCTTTATTAATTATTAAATTATATTTGAACTGATGTGGTTGTATTGATGTGAGAACTTGTTTTTGGAATTTTATTTTCGATACTACCTGAAATTATACTTTACAATCTCTAACTTCTTTATAATGTATTTAAACAAGTATGTAGTTATAAGTTGACTGACTATATGAGATGATCCGATTGAACAATGGGAAAAAGTTGAAGTTTAAACCAGAGAATGTACATTGACATACATTAAATATTGATTTCGAGCCCAGCAGAAAAAAATTAAATATACCTACACATGTGGTAACCCTAAAATAACAAAAAAATGAAAAATTGAAGCTTCGATTGACTACTGAGTGAATAAACACAAAGTTGATTACGAATTGAATAAAATACATGTAAATCGAGAAATTGTTTATCGTCACCTCACTGTGCTGGTTGGTATCAAAATGAGAACGGTGAAGTAATGAAACTTAATAATTTATTTATTATTTATAGCTATTATTATTTATGCTTTTTTTAGTTTTGATATTTATAATGTATAAATTTGATTTGAAAATTTAAAATTGTAGCCCTAACCTTTATTTTTTATTTATTTTTTTTTTTTATTTTTTTTTTTTTTTTCAGATAGGTATACAAAGAGTACTCATCGTTTCGCGTTAAGTGATTTTTTTTTCTTGTTCTTGTTTTGTCTTTTGTTTTCGTTAATTAAATTTATGTAGGTGGCTGTGACACAATGATTATTGAATACTTCGCAATTTTTATTTTATTGTTTTTTTTTTTATTATTTTATATTTAATAAATTATTATTTTTTATCGAATAATTTTTATTATAGAAAACTTATAATTATATTATTAGAATGTAAATGGTAGGTAATGTACCTGGTGTGTGGTGGAAAAATATTAAAAGTTCAAAATATGAAAATATCTTAATAAATTAAAGCCCTCATGAAAAAGTTAAACAGAGCTTGAAATAATCCAATCAATAATTTTAAATATTGGGTTTTTGGATTACTCCACAAAAGAAAATAAATGGAAAATATATAAAACTTATCATTTAATTTTCAACTAATCAATAGCTAAATTCTTAATATAAGATTATCTTATTTTAACCTATCTTATAAAGAATGCAATACACAGAATGTGATGGGTTGAAAAGTGAAGCTGTAAAAGTTGAATATGGTGTAATACAGGGAAGTTCACTCGGACCTTTTTTCCTGTTACATAAATGGCTTATTATGCACAAAACTGAATGGTAAGCCATTTATGTTCGCTGATGACCCTGGTCATAATCTATGAAGAAAAAACAAACAAAGAATTGGAAGAATTGGGCATGAGTGAAGTTCACCAATGGATGGAGCGACATAAGCTGACAATAAATACACTAAAACAAAATATATTTTATTTAAAAGAAAGACAGGTGATGCCTTAAATTACTATAACAAATGTAAGTTGGATCCCGTGAACAGTTACAAATATTTGGGAATCTTATTAGATGAGAACTTAACGTGGGAACAGCATATAAAAGAACTAATAAGAATAGGAAGAAAAATTGCGGGACTATTCAAACTAAAAAATAAAAGAGTACCACTAAAAAATAAGAGATCAATTTATTATACAGCTTATTTCATAGCACAATTATGTACGGAATTCAAATATGGGGAAACACTGTGAATAAAAATTTAAACACATTACAGAAACTGCAGAATAAAGCGAAAAAGAACTTGTTTGGATATAAAAGGCACACTTCAACACAGAAAATTCATATTACAATTGAATCATGTTATAAAATGCAAACAGGCCACACAAATACATCCCACGTAACAATTTTATTGCTATAAGACTCTTGCGCACTCTTATAACACTATTATAAACACTCTTATATGCAGTATTAGTGTTAATTTAAGTGCTCCGCAATTGCTACGAATGCTTATAAATACGTTATAGCACTAAAATGAAGAATCTATAAGGCACCGGAGCAAGTGCTGTAATATTGTTATAGGATTAGTATACATGGATTAGTGTATATGTTTTTATTTTGAAATGATATTCATTTGAAATAATTTATGTTATGCGAGAGTGAGAAAGGTATTATTTTTTATTTTCAAATAATAATTTTATGGAGTTTATATTTATTTCCTGAGAAAGGGAGATAGATATTAGTTAATAATATAAAAAAAATGTCTTACTAATAAATAATATTTTTTGGTCAAAAATAATTGTATTAATATTTATAACTATTGTGACCAAAATGAAAAAATTTGGCTGGGAATGAAATTTCATTGACATTTATTATAAAAATAATTCGAAAAAATACAATGCCCTCCATTTTACAAAATAACCAATTTTTAAATAAATAAAAGAAAATATATTTTTTTAAATTGCATCTTTAAAATATTTAATAATGTATGTTAATTAATGCATAACATCAAATTTGATATTTAAATAATTATTCTTTTGAGTAAAAATGATATTTTTGCGAAAAGAATGCAAAATAAAACTTTTCAGTTTTTGTTTATTTAAAAAAAAATTACCTCGTTTGTAGAAAATAATGGCCGTCGCAAAATATTTATCTAAAAGCTACAGTAAGTTTATTAGTAACATTATAGGAATACAGTAAAATAAAAACACCACTACTGCTATTCCAACAATTCTATTCTTATAACAACACTTTAACTCTTGATATAGGATTACGCACTTTTAGATTTATAAAAACATTGCTGTATCACTTGCGGAAAATCCCATTATAACAACTCCCGCAATTGCTATAAGAACATTCTTATAGCAATATTAATCCCATTATTCCCATAAAAACATCATTATAACACCTTTAGTGCTTATCGGGAGCCATATAGAAGTCTTGTAGCACTAATTTTGTTTTTATAACAATAAAATGTTACGTGGTATCTCATACTTACTAAGAATATAAATACAAATATTAAGCCGTTGATGAATAATGAAGTTCATACATACTCAACTAGAAATGCAGCTCAAATAAGGGTAAAAATCTTCAAAAAAAACATTTAACAAACATGACACAATATATAATACACCATATAAAACGTATAATGAATTTACCCAGTTGCGATTAAAGAAACTGCCCAAATATCTAAATTCAAAAGTAAAATTAGTGATTATTTTCATCAATTAAATGATAGTAATAATACTTAATATTATATATAAAAAAAATCAAATTTAAATATCTTCTATAAAAAACAAAAAATTCCTTATTTTAAAATTAAGATTGCACTGAATTAAAACTCAATTCGTTATAAGTAAAATTGTAAAAAACTAAAAACACTCTGTACGAGCAATTGAGCTCATTTGAGTAAATAAATGAATGAATGATTGAATGAACCTACTTTCTTATCTATTGCTACTTATCCAGAGAAATAAGATTTAATTCAAAAACAAATTTTATATTTTGTAGCTTTATGAATAATTTTTCCGCAGATGACGATCGACGATATTTTTATAAGACTTAGTAAGACTGACTTACCATCTGTCTTTCATTTCCGAAAGTCGGTACAATTTTTTTTTTTATTCATATTACAAAAATAATTGTCCGAAATAAATTTAGTTAAAACTACAGCAATTTACTTTTTCGCAACTGACTTAAATTTTGCTTTTAAAAATCAAAATAATTCGGAGCGTGCCATATGCCTGTATTTTATTTGACTGGATATGCTGGATACTGGATTTATGATAAATAGTAACAAAAGAAAGTAAAGATTATATTATTCAGGTTCGATTGACTTAAAGCTGAGTCATTTATAAATGATTGATAACCCAAATTACATCGTTAATGAAAATAATAAACATTAAAGGACCCAAATGGCTGCTATGACGAACTCCAGATTTGAAAGATTTGACGTAAAGAGTATTGTTTGAAAATTGATTACTTAGGCAAAGTAACACTGTGGAGTAAAAGATCAAATGCATTACTTAAATCCGTGTAAATTACATCTCTCTAATGACCAGTCTCCATTGAGTTCAGAAAAATGGAGTAAGATTCGGTCAAGCTTATGTTACGTTGATTGATTTTTCATAAAACCAAATTTTTCATGTTGGTTTGGGGGAAGTAAAACAGTGCAGTCAATCTATATCGTAACGTATATGTACATACCTATATAATGAAATAAATAATATTACATACCAAAAGGAGAAAAAACTATGTGTTAAAGACTTGCAAAAAAGGTTATTTAATAGAGTTTTGTTGTGTAGACATCCAGAAACATCTGAGGTCTCTATTCTACAGGTGGTATTTTAAACCTATGTACATTTTATTTGGATTTCAATCTTTATTTATTTATTTATTTATTAGTGTAACTGCAAATAAATCCGCAGATCTACTTCAGGTGATTTAAATTTTATTGTACAAAAATAATCATCCGGAATATCTTTTAAATAATTTTGGGAAGCTCAACAATTCTTGTTTTGGAACCATCATAGTCCGGGGTCACCCTACTTGGATGCATAAGGAGTTTTTAAGCTCTTAATGTAAAAGCCAGCTATATATTATCATCATGTGGGACATCATTGAATATCTAGGCGAGCTCTCCAACTTTAGCTTGGTGACAATGAGATTCTGAATTAGGAGAAATTTTAGAGTTGGATTCAAAATTCAAACAGAATATTTTTATAAATTATTTGTATGCGTATCCGTTGTTGAATAGAAAACAGAAGATAACTTCTGCTTTTTCCAAAATATTTACTTAAATCATTTTTATGTGTAGACGCTGCTGTTGGGATACAAAGAAAATGATTAAATTCGCAAATACTAAATGACTTGAAGTCGTATTGTCGAATATTGAATTTTGTTATTTTGGGGTCTTATATTTTGGTGTTTTGGGGTTTTGTGTTTAAGATTTTGCCCACCCATAAATTGTACACATAAATACAGGGAAATAAAACACAGGCATGTGATAGCAACCCGAAATAATTCAATCTACAAATAGGCTAGTCTAGTTTTACAATCTACAAATTTTTTTTATTACTATTCAACGGCAACATTAACTTATAATTTCAACTAGCCTTAAATACTATATAAACCATATAAACTTTTCATATAAATTTTCATACCTAATTTGTCAAAAGAAAAAAGAAGTAGCCAAAATCAATTTGAGAAAAAAAAATTGTTTAACTAAAAATTTGCTTTCTAAGGAGCAAAATCAAGTCTCTAAATTAGGAATGGCACGAGCCAAAAATTACTGCTTCTAAGCTATATAGGTATAACTTTAACCATTTTATTCTTCTTTTTTACCATACAAAAAATTAAATTTAAATTTAATTATAATATCTTTAGTTAAAATCTTTAAATTGGTTAACGCAACCCTAGAATCTCTCTCACAACAAAAAAAAAAAACGTAAATTTAAAAAACGAGTTTAGCAGCAATTTAGCAGCGTGCTGCCAGCAAATATTAAATTTAAAAATTATAGTTTTTTTTTCATAATCACTTATCCCGATTTTTTCAAACTCTTATGAATATTTCTAACCAAAAAACAAAACTGTTATTTTTCTTTTTATGGGATAACGCATGCTACAACTAAGATTTCAGCTGTATCCAAATCTTAAGAATTAGTTGCTAACAATAAAATGTTTGCTATTTTGTATGTTTTTTTTTTTTTTTTTATTGTTGTAACTGTCATTAATAATTGCTCACCGACGCGACACTACTGTTATTTTTTTCTATTTTTTTTTTTTTTTTTTTATTAACTTTTAAAGTTGGCGTAAATATTTAAATTTAAAAATAATTTACTTATCATATAAAATAATAGTTAAAAGGTACTCGGTTCTAGTAATGGTGTGGTAAAATATTATAGTGGCGGTGTGCGCCATATTATGAAAGAGGTAAAAAAAAATATAGCTAGCTAGCATTTTTTTTTCTTTTGTTTATTTAACATGTCACTTAAATTTAAGCTAATAGGTAGATTTTTAATAGAAAATATTTACACGTAATTGTACTTAAAAATTAAAAATAAAAAAAAAATGTCTATTATGAGTATTAGAAAATTTTTAATAGAGAAAAGAACAAAAGAAAAAGTCATATATTTTAAAGTATCAACACAGTTGGCTTAGTGTAAATGATAGTTAAATGGAAAATTTAAGCTTTGATTGAAGTATAAAGGATTTTAATAATATATTTTTAAACTTAACAGCATTTAGTGCATAAACTAGATGCCTCTGTCTATGACACATGACTAATTGTTAGCTTTGATTTGATTTTAGTCAAAATAGTTAAATAATTGACCTTAGGCTTAGTAAATTGTTTTATTCTACTAAAATTAAGTGAATGCAGCTAGTGTGTTGATCCGATTACATCGCTCTTGCTACAAAAATATTTGAGAATGCTTGTGCAAATTTTTGATTAATGCTAACAATTTTAATCGAACATCCTAAATGTATTTATAATAATCAGTTGGTCAGAAAAATAATTATTTAATTTTTATTTTAAAGATCATGAGTGGTATGTCAACTTTTTTTGTCTTTAATAAAGAAACTAGAGACTTTACCCGCTATCGTCCGAGTCCAAAATATATAAAATTTACTTCAATAAAGTTTTATTTATAAATCGAATTGAAAAAGATGTCTGTAACAGCTGTAGTTTAGTGAAATAATTCGTGTTGGGTGCTAGGAGTTGTATGGCAGCTACCCGAACCAGTTTGAAATTTGAAAGTCTGTTTATTTTTGAGAAAGTAAGTATAATTACCGATTTTCTAATTTCTAATACCTTTCGCTTGTTAAATGTTGTTGCCGGATATTTCTGATGAGCGCTATTAAGAGTTAAATTGTATGGTAGGTACCGAAATCTGTCAATTGATAGTTTTGTACCATGTTTGTGTTTGATCATGAATAATTATGGTAAAATTCAGAACTCTATCTTTAAAGTTGTGGACAAACAAGCAAACTAGTATAGAAAAAGATAACGACCGATAAGATCCAGTGATTATGTCATCTGACTATACTAATTAGAATAGCCGACCCAAATATCTACCCTAGCGTAACTTTTACTTTTATTCTTATTAAAATAGAGAAAAATAAATGAATGGCTTTATAAAATATTAACAAAGAGATAGTAAATGTATGTCCAAGTCAATGAAGAATAGTTTAACTACAATATTTTCTATTCAGCTATTCAGTTAAAATTAATTAGAAACTTTAACTAAAAAAAAATCTAATCTGGAGAGCAATTTAACTACAGATACTTTCCTATTCATTCTAGAAGAAATTAGGAATATATAACTTCACTAAAAGAAATTACGTAAGCTTGAAATAAGCTTAATAGCAACACTTTTCATTCATGCAACAATTTAAAATAAAATATAATTAATGATTCTAACAAAAATAATTTTCAAACCCAGCCAC
Organism: Argyra leucocephala; assembly: GCA_963942445.1. NCBI lineage: Eukaryota > Metazoa > Arthropoda > Insecta > Diptera > Dolichopodidae > Argyra > Argyra leucocephala. The sequence continues at coordinate 2,139,508 of OZ012679.1, forward strand.
TCATTTCCATTCATCCAACTACCCATCTAACTATTATATAAAATATGTCTGAAAAATTTCACAACACATTTTTATTATTGATATTTTAAATGATAGATATTTAAAAGGAGACGTAGCGAAGCTAAATATTTTTTTTAAAATTTCTTAAATTTTCAATTAAAAATTTCTAATTAAAACTTAACCCCATGTATAAGTCTACAAACATATTTATAAAATTCACCAAAATGTACAATGTAATTTTTTTTTTTTTTTTAATGAATTATTACGTATGAGGTTGTTGTCTAAGATAAACCAATAAAAAACAATTAAATATATAGATAAGTTGATAAATGGAAATAAGTTGAAATTAAGTTGAAAACAATCCATAATGAAATATTGAGCGCCATTTTTTATCAAACACATTTCGGTGATGTGGCAAATGCTAGTTATTTAGTTAAAATAGAATAGTTCTAAACAAATATGGTAAAATAAGTATTAAAATAATTATGTTGCTATACTAGATCACACTAAAAATAATAACCTTAAAATACTTAAACGGTATCAAATTTCTTCAATCTTTGTTAATTAAAATAATTATTTATTTTCTATATACATATAGCAGTATCAACTAAACTACTACTACCATTACCATTCATTCACAAATACCTACATAAAATTTCAACAAAGCAAAATTTTTTGAAAAAACAAAATAAAAAAATATGAGCCCCCAAACACTATACACATATTTTTTTCAGCTGCTTCAGGTGCATTTTCATGGCTATTAACCCTTTAATTTTTTATTTCTATTTTTAATAAAACAAAACAAACACAAAAAATTACCCTTTTTTATATTCTCCAAATAAACTATGAATTAAATTTTTTTTTTAAATAAAAACTATTAATGTATAGCTACGTTTAAACTAAAAGATAGTTGGAAAAACCATTAAAGTAAAAAATTATCTTAGAAAAATAAGAAGGAACAGTAGTAGTACAGTCTAAGGTACATTTTTGTATTTCTCTTCCCCCAAAAATAAATTCCAAAAGGACATTATAATACAATACGAGTTATAAATAATATGATGGTGTGTTTCAATGTTTTATTTTATAATATCAATCAAACTGATTATATCTATGCAGTAAAAAAAAAAAAAAAAAAAAAAAAAAATGTTGAAGCCAAAGTATCAAGTAAATGTCACGTCTTTTTATTTTGTGACACACAAAACAAAAATTATTAGTATTTTTATTTTTGCCATATTCAGTGTCTTGCAATCGGCTACAGTTTTGTTATGTTTGTAATTTTAATTTTGTTAAGAGCCTTAAAACAAGAGATATATCTTTAGGCATCTTAATTGTTGAAAAAGTAAGTGAATAAATATCATGCCAGAAATTAAAATGTTTTGTTTTTCAAAATAGTTATAAGAGCAGCAAATTATTTTTGGTATCGTATGTTACCCGATATTCCGACAAAAATATAACTATTATACTATAAAGCCTCTGCTAAAGTTCTAGTATAATAAAATATGCATATTAGGAAAATATTAACAGCTTTGGTCTCAGAACCAAAAAATATTATTATTATTAAATTAACAAATTAGTTTGGGTAACATGCGGTATGCTGTATGCGGTTTGGGTAAAATAATATTATTGTTGCCCAACGATGTTTCGATAAAAAAAAAAATCAGCCAATCAAAATCCCGCTATATAAAAACCTCTTTATATCAAAATCTTACCATTTAAAATCCCACCTTTGCAGGAATTTTGAAAATGCGGACAGATACACCCATTTGCCTAAATAAAAAAACAAAAACAAAGAGAGGATTTTGATTGACTGGTTTATTTTTTAATTGGACAAAATCGTTACGCACCCTAAAATATTGGAATATTGATTCATTAGTAATTTGCTCAAGTCATCACTGTAAATCGATGTGGTGGGTATTCTATTTCATAATAATAATATTTTTTTGTCTTGATATCGTATGTTACCCAAGCTATTTTGGTAATTCAACAATAATATTATTTTTTGGTTATATGAGCCCAAAACTGTTAATAATCTAATACTCATATGAATGTTTTATTATACTAGAACTTAACAATATTTAGCAGAGGTTATAGTACGCCATTACTAACTATCAAAATCGAATAAGATACTCAAATGTGAATTTATCTTATACTAGAACTTAACACTATCACACAAAGTGTAAATGATTCCGTATCGATCCAGCGACTACATCAAAATTGCATGTCTATTACAACAGACACGAAATAGTCGGTTTAAACTAAAATATATAACAATTTGTAACAGTATTTTCATATTATTTCTGAAGATTCAAATTATGGTTATAAATGACAGCTTTACTTTAAGTCTTACAAAATTTTAAAATTTTTTTATAAATCAATCTTAATACCTTAGTACCTAATCAACATATATACATGGTATGTATGGTTCCAAAATTTATTTTGAACAATTTTGATTTGAAAATTTATTATATTTATTTTTGAATACCCAAAGGCATCAAATATTTTTCTAAGGTATATTCGCTGTCCCAAAAAGCCTCTAGCTATAGGTAAAAGCTAGATAACTATAAAATTAATTGTTACTTGAAATCAAAACAATTATTATAACAAAAATAATTGTTGTTGCGTTGATGTCCATGGGTTAGAGGAAGTAGTATGAAAAACTAAAGAACACTAATACTAACAAAATACGAATACTGACTAAGTAGAAATGCAGTGATTATGAAATGAGGGCTGAAATACAACTTGCCGTAATTAAAACGAAGTTTTCGATTGATGGGTTATACTTGAGTTATTATAAATTATTTCTACTCCCTTTTTTAGGTATACCATTTAATTCGTAAGCCACTTCAACTTTAGCTATCAATATAAAAAATACGTAAACGTAAACGTAATACGTAAAATACATAAACATATTCTATATTTAAAGCAGTAAATTTGAATAGTGTGGTTTTTTATTGTAAATAGAGTAGTCAGCTGTCCGTTCACTCTCAAATGCAATTCCAGGGCTTCTTAACATATACAACAACATTCTAACTGCTTCCAAATACATTATTTACAGTAATTAATATTAAATCTACAATTACAAACTGATGTCTTACTCAACTCTACAGATCATATTTAATTTCTGATTCTAGTTTAATATATTGACAACATTAATTACAAATTATTTTGTAAAAGGTTGCAGATCACTGCAAACAATTTTTTTTATTATTATAAGAATATTAAATTAAAAGCAAAAATTATCAGTTCCGATCCTTGAAATTTCGTATTAAAACTCTCAGAGAGTAAATTTTTTTCAGTATCTCAATTTTAGAAATCTAGATAAATGTACATCTATTTACTGGGTTAGTATGATATAAAAATAAAATGAATGAACTGGAATGAAAGTATCAATATAGAGATGTGAATTTTTTCAAATACTTTTTTTTTATTGTTTTTGTTGTTGTTATTTTTTTAATACATCACTACTACTGTTATTGAACAGTAGACTTAAAAATATCAGCAGCAAATATTATAATAAAATATAAACAGTGTATAAAAAAAAAAATAATAATTTAATGAAAAAAAAAGAGAAGACACCATGAATGATGAAGATCCTGTCATGCTTAATTTTTCTTTTTTTTTTTTTAAACAAAAAGAATTATTATATTTAATCAAGATAGAAGACCCACGTCTCTCAACCTAAAAAAAATAAAATAAAAAATTGTATGTAATAATCGTTAATTTTTCTTTTATTATTACGGTTGTTAACAACATACAACCATACGTTGATTTTATAATAAAAGTCACCTTATTTACACATTGATGAGTAGAACAATGGAGGGGGATAAAAAAAATGATCAAGAACATTTTTTAATACACCTTTTAATTTTACCTGAATAGCCTTTTTTTTTGTAAAAATTTCTATTTATACTAGTAGAGAGAGAGAGAGAGATTACCCTTCAAGTTAAATTACTGAAATTTTTTTTATTATTTTTCTTTTTTTGATATTTCACTTCAATTCAAGATTCATATTATCCGATCCGTCGTCGTTGATCATCACGACGAGCGTTCGTTTTAATCATTTTCATGCATTTTATGTTAAAAACGGTTAACACGGTTTGAACACGTTTACATGGCTTTGTTTTTTTTTTTGTTTTTATTTTCGTGGATAGTGATCATAGAACGATGGATTATTTTGAAATTTCAATGAAATTTTATATGTACAAGGTCATTCAAAATTATTGACTAAATTATTGAAATTCGTTCAAAAAAAAAAAATAATTGTGTCAGTTAAGTCGACAAAACTGTAGATAATCGACGTACGACTTTGAATAAAATGTGACCATATAGATATGTTTTACTACGCTGACTGGTTTGTTTCACGTAATTGAATTAATATTTTAATCGAGTTCTATTGTTACACTATCATCAGGAAGTCTAGTAATTATTTATAATTCTCAGTAGTAAAATATAAGAAACCTATACAGAAGAGCTTGGTTTTATGAAAGGTTCTGGCTCGACGATGGAGTGATTACCAGAACGGAAATTGTTTAGAGCAGGTTCGACGGGCGTAAGGCCTAAGACGAGTAATTATCACACCCATCTAACCAACCAATAATTAAATTATTTTTATAGAAATTATTTAAAATAAAAGGTTTTAGTAAGGAATTTGGCAAACACTATTTTCGCCTGTTTAACACGTCGAAAATATTTCTAACCAAATTAACATCGATCACTGGGTCTATACAGTACAAAGAAAAGTCACCCCTCAAAATCTAGCAAGTATAAATTTCAGCTAAATAATTTTGTAACTGACTGTATAATATACACATATATAGTGTACATTGAAACAAATAATCGCCCTAAGGGTTGAAAAAAAAAATTTATATAATTGAAAATGTAATTTAAATTATGTGTACTCTGGTTGTATGTATATATAGATCAATATTAAGAGAAAGAAAAAATAAACAAAATATTTGACCAGAGAACAGAGAAGTGGAATTTAAAGTCAGCTGAGAATGTAATAAAGATAAAAGTATAATAATATGTATGTGAAGAAATGAGAGTTAATGATCTATTCACATATTAATAAAAACCGTGTCGTATAAGTTTCGGTTTAGTTGAATATCAAGGTAATAATAATTATGTAACGTATTCCCGTATATAATGGATATTCAACTAGCTTCTTTAGCATCTGCTAATTGTGTGTTTTAATTATGAAGAAAACTATGATGATCTTGTATCTAAAACGTTTACTTCTGCGATTAGTTCACTTATATAGAATAGAATATAATAGAATAGAATAGAATAGAATAGAATAGAATAGAATAGAATAGAATAGAATAGAATAGAATAGAATAGAATAGAATAGAATAGAATAGAATAGAATAGAATAGAATAGAATAGAAAAGAATAGAATAGAATAGAATACAATAGAATAGAATAGAATATAATAGAATAGAAATAGAAATGGTAGGGTGGACCATAGCTTTGAGGTTTGGTTAATGAAAGGATTTTTATATTTCAAAGTTTTGGTTCCAGTAAGCTCTATTGGAAATTTGTGAGAAAGGACTATCTAAAGATAAAGGGTTTCCCTGCGAGTATTGTGCTGAAATGGTTGTATCGTATTTTGGACATAATAATTTTTATTTCATCAGAACAATTACAAACAGAAATTTATAAAATTGAGTGGGTACATCTATATTGTCGTAATGATTTAATGATATCAGGTGTTTTGTAATATCACCATCATTGATAATTTGGATGACTTGCTTTTATACCTTCATTAAGTACTGTAAGCTGATACTGGATACACCACCACAAATATACATTAACTAAATTACCTGTGATCTCATATAGTTTTAACGAAATTATTACTTGGTGAAGAAACTTGGAGGGGATTAAATCCTTACAGAGATACAAATTTTTAATTCTACATAGAACATAATTGTTTTGCTTACGAAAACAATTTTCAAGGGCTTGAATTGAACACAGTTGGATCATGAATACAACTATTGCGACCACTTAATATTCATTGGAAATAATTAAACTCTATTTTTTAGTACAAAAATTTCTTCTTATCAAATTTTTTAATCTGTTTTATGGGTTAATTTCAAATGTGTATGTGAGAACGTGTGTATCTCTACAGTTCTTCCATACTTAAACTACATTTACTTTCTCCTTTTTTTTAATTAATAAAAACGATAAATAACAGAACACCTGTAAATAATGGTCAAATTTAAAAATTAAAATATAACGAATTTTTGGTAAAGACGAGGGAATTTTTGGAAATAAAAAAAATGTATGTGTGGGTAGTATAGTAAGAAAACTGTAAAATAAATAATTAAGTATAATATAAATTGCGAGGGATATATTTTGCTTTTGTATTAATGCAGTATTGTTTACTCATTACGTAAACTACTTGCATAGTGGTATGTATGAAGTGTTTTAATTGATCGATTTTAGTCTAAAATCAATGCAAAAAATTAAACGAAGTAAATTTGAGCTTATCAGGATACGTAAAGAACAACATTATGTCCTAATTTAGGTGTGAAGTCCCCTTTATTACAAATTAATAAAACTTTTTGTAATAGTTTGGAAATCACCTTGTTTAGGTTAGTAAAATCTCTTAGTATAGAGCTCGCAAGTTCTCTTGATAGAATGTGTATTTTAGGAATATATTTTCAATAATGGATTATATTTTAAACAATATGCTCTAGGTGAAATAGTTTTATAAAGATTAAAAACTTTGGGTATGCTTCACTAAGTTTATTAAATATATTAATCAATTTCGTTTATTACACCATCATCAGAACACTGAACAATTAAAGATCTTAGTCACACATAAACAAATAAAATCACAATAATGTGGGTATACAACGTCATCCTGGCATAGCGGGAAACGAAGCAGCAAATTATATAGCAAGAAAAGCATTGGATTCAGCTTTCTTAGGGTTAAGTTCATTCTGTGGGATTACCCTGAGTACATCTAAGATGCAATTAAAAGCTCGCTCAAGAAAATCACAACTCAATAGGAAACACGTACGTATCTTGGCAGGGATAAGAGCAGGCCACTGCCTAATAAATAAATCCTTTATAAAATGGGTCCAACCGAAAACAACTTATGTATAATATGTGAAATAGAGGAAGTATCTATTAAACATCTGCATCTCATCAACAATGACATCTATACAGGTATCCTTATTGACTTGGAGGCTAACTATCAAACACGTGTTATCACAATAAGCCCATTTGCGGCTTCGGTGATATAGGGGACAGTAGGGGAGCGTAATTTTCTTCCAAAACTACACAATCTATCTAGTCTATTTTTATATATTACTTATTGTTATTATAATATGTTAATAAAATATTTTAGTCTGTAAACCTGCAAGTCTATTATTATTTGTAATAATTTTGACTTTAAGTTCTTCAGTTAAATTTCAACTTCCTTGTAGCTTCCTTATTATTTATTTTATTAATTATATAAGACCAAACATCACCCTTATTATTTATATCCATTTATTTCTATGTTAGAGAATACAATTTGAGGCCAATATAACTGAAGATTTAAAATCAATAACGACTACTCTTTTTTTTTCATACACATTATAATTATATTTAAAGAGATCTTCCTGATTCATATAATTCACACAAAAAAAGAAAAAGCATAAATAAATAATAATTTCCTTGATATGAACACATTCAATCGTCCCATTAACAATTTGTTTTTTTTTTTATTTTTTTTTATTATTTTTGTTATTAGACATGAAAATTGTTACTTTGATCTCTTGTCTATCATTTTATTTCACGAATTTTATAATCTTACTCACTCACTATACTCATTTGTATTTAAGTTGTATCAAGTTATAATATGCACGAGTATATAGTATGACTATAATAAATTATTAAATTGATAGTAACCAATATAACTATTCAATTTTATTATCATGAGCATTGGACAGGTTATCTTACAAGTCAGTTGTTTTATGAAATCAATGAATTTGTTTTTTTTTTCAGATATTTGCGATGATTCAATATTTAGAAGAGTATGCGATAAAAATTGCGCTGTTTTATGAATTACCGTTTTATAAATATAATATTTTTAAGTTTTGACTTTTAGTTTTAATTAATTTACTATAATTGTAATGAATTCTAATATTTAATAAAATATAATAACTGAAAAAAAAAAAAAATAAAATAAATAAATTTAAAAAAATTAATTTTGTAATTTCTGTAGTGTGCAGATCAGTTTAAATTAATATTTTTTTATTTAAGTTGAACATTTAAAGTGTATAATAATTTTTATATTAAATATTAAATATTGTTGCTACATACAAAATAATTAATAAATAACTATTTAATAATTTTTTTATTTTTATCTGTAGTTATAATAAGTTTTATACTTTAATTTTGATCGATTTTTATAACTCACAGATGTATGAATAACATCTTCACAGATGTATGAATAACATCTTCACAGATGTATAAATAACATCTGCTAATAAGTTATAAAATCAATTAAAGTGAAAATTTGGAATTGTATAGATAGTCTAACAAATGCCAACTGATGAGTTCAACTATAAATTACTGATGAACTTAACTAAAAATGCTTATTGATGAGTGCAAGTATAGTTTTATGTTAAACGAAACCACTACTGTATAATAATATTATTGTTGACATAAATATTGTTGGTTATAATAATTTTAAGTACCAGTCAACACTCATAATATATGCTATAATAAAACCATGTCAATATTATTTAGTTATGATGTCTGCTTTGTTAGGATTGAATTTTAATATAATAATTTTCAAAGTTTAATCAAATTTGTACAATAATTACTATATTCGATTTTTATACATATTGGATCAGTACAATATTCATAAATTTGATTTGGTTCATGTGCATGTTTTGATACTGATGACCTTCTAACTGCATTATAATTTAATTGAAATGTTTTAATTTTTATAATATAAGCCACTGGAATATAATTAAGTTATATCTGGAAAACTTATTTTATTACTTAAACTTTAAAGGACCAAGACTCTGTGTAAAGCTTGATGTGAAAATAGGATGCTCATTATATTGTCTTGGTAAAAAAATACAACGAAAAACATTTTCCTAATAACAAAAATATTAAAAACGATTTTCCTGTTCTATTTTATTAGAATCGCTGAGACTATCGATTTATAAGTATATAGTTTTTGGTCATATAAACCGTAAAAATTGTCTGTATATACTATTTTTCAATATATATTTGTAAAAAATTGTCTGTATATATACTATTTTCCAATAAATACTCTGAATTATCATTTAAATATATTTGAAGCTTCAAAATTAAATTTTTTTAGTTCGATAGCTATCGTTTAAATTAATTTACTCGTTTCAATGTACATTAACCTATACTGTCTTCTTTCATATTTAGTATTTAAATCCAAAATCCTGACATAGAAAGAGACGACAGAATTAACTCATTTGACACAATGGAACACCCTCATATTATGTATTTGTCCAAAAATGTATATGTAACTTTTCAAGAGACGTGTAAATAATTATCTTTTAAACTGTCTGTAAATTGTATTTATACTAACTTTTCTATTCTATTATATTCTATTATATTATTTTATAATTTTGTCTATTATTTCTTTACTATCCTTTTTTTGAATAATCTTTAAATTGATTAAATTCTGCGAAAGCAAATAGTGTGCTAATCCCATTGTTTTGGCCTCTATTAAAAAAAAAAGTTATTTGGCATAAATCCGAAACTGAATAATAGGACGAACCACTTTTTATAATATATATTTTAAATTTTTAAGCAATTTAAATATCCACAAATAAAAATAACAAAAATATAAAGTGAATGACAAACTTAAGGTAAAAATAAAAATAAAAAAAATTTTTTTTTACATCTCTCGAAATTGAAGAATGCAATTTGTTTGCAACAATCAATATTTTTAATGTATAAACATGAATTTGCAACAGCAAGTTGTTGTTGTTATTGTTAATTTTGTTGCTGCAACAAAAAGGAAGCCTAATCATTTCAATATTATAATGTAAAAAAAAAAAAACAAAAAATAAAACTTTTAGGAGTTCTTTGCAATTTATACGGTGGCACAAGTGGTAATTGCGCAATCAACGATCCAACTTAATGCATATAATCGGTTTTGCAAAAAAAAAAAACAAAAAAACAAAATCAAAATGAAAATAACAAAACAAGTGAATACAGCAAAAGTTGTCAAGTGCAATTTTGATAAAATACATTAAGTTAGTTAGTTTATGAGTATGAGAAAAATAACAGAATAAAAATCAGGTTTCTCAACGTTCTTAAATAATTGGATTTTTCTGTTTTTCTTTCACTTTTTTTTTTAACTTGTTTCATTTTTCATTTTTTTTGTTTTTGTTTTATTCTTTTTTTTTTCATTTATGAAATTGGTTTGGGATCTGAAACCCTACAATGTAACAAAATTCAAATAAAATTTATGATAATATTTAGTATAAAATTTTTTTAATTAATTATCGTATTTTAAACTAAATCAATTTGACATTGTATTGCACAAGACGTACTTATTTGTCACAATTTTAAAATTTACAAGTGAAGTATAGTATTTGTCTGATGAGATTTGAAATATGAAATCTAAAATGGTTTAAGTAAGCTGTGAGTAAATAAAATATTACTTAGATGTATTATGTTCTTCAATCGGCATCATTATTTTTGAGTCAATTTAGTTTATAGAGTCAATAAAAACACAAAGAGTCAATAAAAACGCAGTTAGGGTGTTTGTCTCATTATTTTGGTTTTAATATTGGCCTTTATTTTGGTCTAATTATTATGGTTAATCGCAAAATTTAATAAAAAGCCAACATTTGCAGTCTAGTAAGATCATATAAGGTTAATGTTGATCAAGGGTACCGTCAAGTCTATAGAATAAATACTTTAACAGCTTTGCGGGCTTATCCCATTTTTTTGCCCTTAATATTGACCTTTATTTTGGCCTAAAAAACTAGGTTAATCGCAAAATTTAGTAAAAAGCCAAGATTTGCAATCTAGTAAGATCATATAAGGTCAATGTGGATCAAGGGTATTTTATAGTCTATAGAGAAAATACTTTAACAGCTTTGCGTTAATTTTTGGCATATCCCATTATTTTGTGCTTAATTGGCCTTAATTTTGGTCTAAAAGACTAGGTTAACCGCAAAATTTATTGAAAAGCCAAAATTTGCAGTTTAGTAAGATAGTATAAGCTCCATGGGGGTCAATAGGATTGTCAAGTCTACAGAATAAATACTTTAATAACTTTGAGTAAATTCTTAGCATTTCAGGAATCGCACACAAAAATTTATAATTGGGTTTTTAGTATATTAACTAATTTAATAATGGAAAACTACATTATAACTACTATTGTAGAATAATTTCATCTTTATAATATCATATTTGTGAAATATATATGAACTGAATTATATTCCCAATTTATTTCAGAACCAAACTTTCTAAGACTTATCGCCAGGTTTTGGTATTGAATTGTTTATTCGGGTGATTATTGAATGACTACGAGTAAATAAATAATAGTACGAGTTAAATGAATTGTCATACATTTTGGGGACTCTTAAATTCAACTATGAGCTAGGAAAATTACTATATATTTTTTTAAACTCTTCCGGTTTTCTAATGTACTTGTTTATAAATAATATTGTGTCATTTTATACTGAGTACCATTTTTGGTTTGTTTTTATTGTTTAATGTATTAATTTAATTTATGTTTATAAAGCAAAATAAAATAAATAAGATTAGAAAGTTGTAACAAAGAATATTGGCCCAAATGCCTAAAGCCCATATTGGCGGCAAAATTTAATACTAAAAAATTAAAATACTGTCGCTTAATAAAGTTTTAACTAAATTAAAATTAAATTAATAAATTTAAAAATTGATTAACAATAGGCATTCAATATCATATTTTGAATAAAATTGAAATTGAATTGAATTGATCAAAATTTATTAATTGATTTTAATAATTTATTTCTTTATTTCATTTGGAATTTATTTCATTGACACCTTCACTTTTATTTTATAAAATAATCTTTATGATGCATATAACAACTTCAACAATTTTTTTTATAATAATATGAATATAAATAAATTATAATGTAGTCTTGTTAAATTCAAGTAATAGTTAAAGTTATCTAGGACCCTATAATTGCTATATAATTATTTAGTATAAAATTAAAAAAAAAAAAAAACAGATCTAATGACAGAAATCAATAAGGAAACAAGGGATTTTATGATATTAAATAATTTTTATGAAAATATTTCGTAATTGTTAGTTCACATGTTTTTAACATGTTTTGTAAGGTTCAAAATGCAAAACAATCGATCACTTTTAATAAAATTGTCAAATATAATTTATTTGTAGCCGATAACTCTGGTAGCTAGGTAGCTGACTTTTATTGTAATTTTAATAATTATAGTAAATAAAGAATTAATAATAATAATTATAATTTATTTACAACATGCTGCGACTTGGGTGGTATGTAAAAGGCTTACTTTTCAACGAAAGATCTGTTAGGCTATATTTTCAATAAAAGCACAAATTAACTCTACGGGTATTTTTTTTATCAATCAAAATAGATAAAATAAGTGACAAGAAAAAAATTACATAATAATAAAAATACGCTAACCGACAGTTTTAGAAGCTATAGTAATCATTTTAATTTTAATCAACAACACTTATAAATTTGTTTAATTATCAAATAAAAATTGGAAAATTTTGAAAATACCAAAAATATATAGACAAACACTTTTAACCTTTTCCAATAACAGTATTTTTTTTAGTTTTTTAATAAACTTTTACTCATGTTATTGAAATTCAATTTAACCTCAAATATTTTAATTTAGATATGCCATTCAAATCTAAGTATATACAATTTATGCACAATATACACTTGCATAAAAAACAACAGTATGTGACAGACTTTCACAAATAGCTATCATCCAAATAATCATAATGAAAGGGTTGTTGTATCTTTAATAAAATTTAAAAGAGTAACAGGCCGCCTCAAAAAAAATAAAAATTATATATATATATATATATATATATAGAAAATATTATGAACAAAGAAGGAAAAGAAAAATAACAACAATGAAATTTACAAAGCAACAAATGTGCTTTTCAAATACAAAACATTGTACATATTGTGTGTATTATTTCAGTTACGATTTTCCATAAAGAAAAACAAAAAAAAAAACAAAACACGAAAACAAAAACATACAAAAATAACACACACATTATAACAACAGATTGTGGTTAATATTAGCGGAATGTTTACAAATTCTAAACTTAAAATTAAAATCAACCTATCCTTTGTCTCCTGTACTTTTTTTTTTTTTTTTTTTTTTTTTTTTGGAAACAAATTGTGTCTACTTTGAAAGAACAAGAATATTTTATAATTTACCACAACATATCTTTTATTTTCGTATATATACAAAACTTTCACACCACAATTCGCAATAAAAAAAAAAATTTGTTTTTTGTTGTTTTTTTTTTTTTTTTGTAGAAATTTTCACTAACATTGCACGCATTTTCTTCTATTTTTTTTTTCTTTTTCACTTTGACAGCAAAGTAGTACAGCTCTTTTTGTTTCTATTACTGTCATAAACAAAAAGTGAAAAGAAAAGAACGATAATAAATTAAAGAGTGAATGAATGAGTGAGTGAATGAGTGCTGAAAGGATAATAAAATATGTGCTAGTTTTTCTATTGTGATACAAGTGGGTATACAGATTTCAAAGTGTTGTGTTTTATTTCTTTTATTTATAGAGAGGGTTAAAATTATTACGATTTTTTATTTAACTAAAAAAACGTATTTTACTTGGTTATCAAAAATTGTGGTAGAGAAAGAGATGCATATATAAATATATGGAAAAGCTCATAGGATAATAATTTTTCGTAAAGTTTTGTCTAGTTTTCACTAAATTATAATGACACTTAAGAGAATAAAATTGAAATTTTCGTAAAAAACGCGAAATATTTTTTTTCCTATTTTTTAGCACCATTAGAAATTGATAGTGTTGTCTTAAGATTGTAAATTTCATAATTTTTTTTTGTCTTGCTTTCTAATAAGACATGACAGTTTAACGGAAATATATAGTCAGACTGGATGTTAATCCTATTTAATATGCAGTTAGCAGTAAGACTATTTGATTTAAAGGTGGGTGCCGCTTTCTAGCGGTCACTGTTAATCTAAAACAGTTTCAATTGGTTTGAATTGATATAAAATTAAAATAAGCAGATCGCACTGGCACAACCAATACGTTATTACTTAGTACCAATTACAACAATTTGTTTTATTTTGCTAATTGGGTTGCCAGTGTCAATGCCAATGCACTGTAATACCAATTTGTTGATTTTTTTCCTGCTTCACTCCTTTTGGGAGCATAGGCTTCCACAAAGCTCTTCTATCTGACTCTTTTCTGTGCTAGGTGTATAACTTAACTCCATGTTCTATTGTTATTCTCTATTTCTTTATTTTCATCTTTTACTCTGCGGACTCCAATCTGCCTTTCTATATTGCCTTTCTATTCGCTAAATGTCTGCCTTTCTATAGGTTACTTGTAGGTCTTTTAAGGGCGGGGTCTATCCACCTCCATTTTCTCTGCTTTGTACAAATATTACCATCTACCAAATTTTACCACCAGGTGAATATTACTATCTGCAGAGATAATGGCATAGAAAAATTTCATAAAAACAAAGATTTGATACGGTAGAAATGTAAATTCTAAAGTAAGTCTACACTTACTCGTTGATAGACAAAAAATTAATATTTGTAATGTTTGTGACGGGTTCTTCTACTCTATTATATTATTCTATATTATTTTCTAATTTTGCTTATTATTTTTTATTATCCCTATTATCTCAGAAATAGCCAAACTGGACCCTGACTTATTCGCAAAAACAATTGAACCCCACATTAGGAAAGCATGGATAGAGGAGAATATACCACCATCATGGAAGAAAGGAATGATTGTCAAGATACCTAAGAAAGGAGACTTGGCAAATTGCAGCAACTGGAGAGGAATCACGGTTCTAAATACTATTCATAAGATAATAGCAATTATTATAAAGAAAAGATTAGAAGAAGTACTAGAACCAATACTACGAAAAGAGCAGGCAGGTTTCAGACCAAACTGAATCTGTGTTGACCAGGCAAATACTTTACGGGTCATAGTTGAACAATCAGTAGAATGGAATGCCCCACTATATCTACTATTCATAGATTTTAAGAAAGCATTCAACACAGTCAAGAGATGCGCAATATGGAGAACACTTACAAAGAAAGGAGTTCCTGAAAAAATCATCAACATCATCAAAGCGATGTATAAAGATGCAGAGACAACAGTTCAACACAGAGGTAAGATCAGTGATCCATTCTACACCAATATAGGAGTTAGACAAGGATGTCCACTATCTCCACTTCTCTTCAACACAATACTAGACGACATTCTAAGAAAAGTTTGCACTGGAATAAACGGAATAGAATGGGATCTCTTCGGCAACTTGGAAGACTTAGATTACGCAGATGATGTATGCCTCATATCAAGGAATCAAAGGGACCTACAGAACAAAGTCAACAGATTACAGGAAGAAGCAAAGAAATCGGGACTTGAATTAAATATCGAGAAAACCAAGGCAATGAGGACAAACAACAGTGATAGTGAGCCAATAACAGTGAGTGGACAACAGATAGAATACGTAGAAGAATTCAACTACCTGGGGAGCATCATAACATCAAGAGGAGGTACAACAGAAGATGTCAACAGCCGTATAAATAAGGCAAGAAGAACATTTGGCAGCCTAATGAAGATATGGCGGAGCAACCAAATATCGAGAACAACAAAGCTAACAATATTCAGAGCATGTGTTAAGTCAACATTAATATATGGCAGTAAAACATGACTCACTTCGGTCAGAATCAAACAGAAGCTACAAAGCTACAAGTATTCATCAACAAGTGCTTGAGAATTATATGCAGAATATTCTGGCCGGCAAGAACTAGCAACGAGGATTTATGGATGATAACTGGAGAAGAACCTATCAACAGACAGATAAATAGGAAAAAATGGAAATGGATAAGTCATATACTAAGGAAATCAGAAAGCGATATAGCAAGAAGAGCTCTAGAGTGGAATCCACAAGGACAAAGGAGACCTGGCAGACCATACAACACATGGAGACGCACAATCGATCAAGAATTAACAATCAACAATTATACCTGGGACGATATTAAGGAAGTAGTACTCAACAGAGAGGAATGGAGATTCACTATCGAAGCCCTATGCTACCACGCGGAGTAATAGGAGAAAAAAAAAAAAAAAAAATCCCTATTTTGATGTCCTTTAATCACTTAAGTGGTTTAAATTCTGCGAAGGCAGTTAAGGTGCTTATCCCATTATTTTACCCTGAAATAATAATAAAAAAAAAAAAAAATTGTGGCGATGTGTGAGTTTCGGCAATTTGATAAATAACAATTTTTATATAATCAAATGACTTGCGATGAAACTTCTATTGAATACAAATTAAAAAATATTTAATGTCGCTACGTTTTCTTTTAAATATCTATAATTTAAAAGTATAGTGATACAAATCAGATTTAATTTTTTTAAATTTACAGATGAAAATATAACTAGTAAAAAAAAATCGTATTCAATTTCATTATGAATTATTGTTTTCTATCATTTCAATTTATCCTTGGTACTGGTACTATATTTTATTTTTTTATTGATTAATCTTAGACAACAACCGCATACATAATAATTTATTTAAAAAAAATTAAAATTTGCGGATGTTCAAATCCCTTATATATGGTTTCAAATTTTAAATTAAAATTTGTAATCGAAAATTAAAATATTTTAAATAAAAAATATTTAATTTCCCTACGTCTCCTTTTAAATATTTATACTGTATTTTTTCCAATTTATAGATTATAAATAAAAAATGATGTATTTTTTTTTGTTTTAAATATAGTTGGGTCGAGCAGGGTTATTAAAAACTAGTCTCAAAAGAATCTGTTAACTCAAATTTATCAAATTTGAGGTTCGGTTTGACTTTCTGTAGAATATTCCAAATTTTATTTTCATAGCATATTTAAACTAGAAATAGAATTAGAGATAAGAAGAACCATAAAGAAGTACTTGCAGTAACCATAAAGAAATTATTTGAAATAATATTAACTACATACTTATAATATTAGCTACTTAAAAACGTAAAGTAGTATCAATTTAAAATCATTTTAACTATATACATATAAATTAATGGGCCAAAAGTGAACTTAACAATAATATAAAGCTTAATGAGTGAATTTCTCATTCAATTTAAAATTTTACACTGTTAATGATTAATTTTAAGCATGTTTTTATTTTTGTTTTTAAATTTTTTGTTTTATTTTAATTTTTGTGTACCGAAAGCAAAACATGAAAATGAAAATAACCATTATTATCATTAACTTTTAATTATAAAGTGAGTTCAATAATGATTTTAGTCACTTTAGTTGTAGCCTAAAGAAGAATAAATCATTTTTTTCTATACTCTCTCTCTCACTCTTTCACTCTCTTTCAGTTCAATCTGTTTTACACTCTTGTTCTATCTATGGAAATTTTTATTACTCAATTTATGATTTTTACTTAAAAGCAAAAATGTTTTTATATCCTTATTAAATGGACTGCAGTAAAACGCCTGCCACCTTCATTTTAATACGTTTTCATAATAATTATAGGTTATAAAAATTTTTCCAAAGTTTATTCGAAATTTTAATAATGAATTCATAATGATGTTTCATCATTAATGATCGTTCAAAGAGGGCGATTACAATTTTAAAAACCAAAAATTAGATATAATATAAGACGTAAATTTAGGTTTTGTTTTTATGATTGTCGAACCTAATAAGAAGTCTTGAAATTAATTTGAATTTGCTTGAATTTATATTCACCATAAGAACAATTATTGTATAGGAAAACTGTTATGATTTTTGGTTACTTAGAAAATGTTAAATTTAATTATTAAATTAACATATTAGCTCTGTTAGTTATAATTTTAATCCAAAATATTATTTTTTACTTTAGAATTAAGCTATTTATTAAGTTTTTTTTTATTCATAATTACTGATAAAAATATTTTGGTATAGATTTAATTACTTGTTAGGTGTCATAATAAATAGTTTTAGAAAATGAATAAAAAATTATTTTTTAAAGTACAGAATGGTAAAAAACAAAATTTTCATTTAACGAATATTAGTAGCAGAAACGACGCTCCAAAAAGATTTATTCAGCAAAGGTAGAAGAATGGAAATCCTTCATTAACCTAATCCACGGATTACAACCTTACAACTGATTACAACTAAACTGATACAACCTTAAAGAAGAGTAGTATTGGGATTTAGTGAGATTTATTTCGCACTCAGAGCGAAATTAAAAATCACGGGTATAGCAGAGAACCAATCAACGAAAGACTATTCTGAATTTATTAATTATAATTATAAGTACTACATTATGTAAATGATATTTGAAATAAATGGATTGTTTTAATAATTTAATAAAAATAATAATAATTTACTAGATATACTATAAATGAAAATATACAGATTCCACTATTACGGTAAAATAATCCCTGTATCAAGAAAAAAATTAGTGAATTGAATTGGTAAATTAAAAATTGATATCACGAATAACTTCAGAAGATTATAGAGCTACAGATTATAGAACTATGTTGTGATTTAAAGCTAAAAACATCAAATTTCATTAACCAAAAATTTATTTTATTTTTCAGCCTATGTTTCAAGGATAACTTTGCAGGACAATGATGATGATGAAGAAATTTATTAACACTCGCTACTAAAACATTATTCTTATCTGAAAAAAGTCTGTGAGACCGAAAACACATGTTTATAATATGAAAAATATTTATTTAAAAATTGAAGTTAAAACAATAAATATTTTTCAAATCACCCTGTTAATACAATTCGTTTTATAAATTTATGAAAAAAAATACTATTTTCTATCAAAAATTTGAAAAATTACAATCTTAATTGGAAAATTTAAGGTGTGCAAGAAAATATAATAAATACAAAATTAAATTAAGTCATTTCAATTCGAATATTTTTATATAATACCGTTATCTTGATTTCAGAAGTGTTAATTTTCATCTGAATAATTTATTTATTTCTAAATACTTAATATACCTATTTTCATTTTATTTCAAAATTTTATTCAAGATTCAAACCTAAACAGTGAAATTATTGTAATTTTGAAAATATTTTAGAATTTATGCATTTTAATAATACAGGAAATAATAATTTAGTATAATGTAGTTAAGCAGGAGTGTTAAATATAATTTTATAGAATTATAAACTTTGAATTTGTTAAAAATATTAGGACAAAAGAAAAAAAAATGTCAAGGTAATTTTAATTATATCTACCTACTTGTTAAAAAATAATATTGTTAATGTCGGACTTGCTATATGAACTTATAGGCAATTTAAAAGAGAAAAAAAATTCTGTAACAAGAGACTATATCGAAATTCAATTCCCAATTTTTCTTACACCGTTGAAAGATCTCTAACTTGTGTCAATTGAATATAGAAATACAATATTAGCTCGTTCTAACCATTGTAGAGCTTTATTGCAATTATAATGTACATATTATTAATATTGAAATGCTATGGTGATCGTTCCCTACATTAAATAGATAGGTAGATTGTGAATTTCGGTAGGGAATCTATCTCCTATATCACCGCAGCCGCAAATGGGCCTATTGTTATAATACGTGTGTGTTAGTTAGTCTATGTGTCCTTAAAGATACCTGATTTTGTGGTCACACTCAGGATATTCTTCAATGGTATACTGGATATCTCCTATTGTTCGGGTAAGGCTGTTGGTGAAATCTTGGCGCTAGGGAATCGTATCCGATGCTAGGTAATCTGCAGCTTTGCTTCCTGCTATACAGGAATGCCCTTGTACCCACATTATTGTGACTTTATCTATTTTTTTTTTTTTTTTACTTTATTTATTTATTTATTTCTAAATTCAAAATTTACAATAGTAGCTTCTAGTTTTTACTTTTTACATAAATTTTTTTTAATAAATGTCTATGGTAAATGTTTATGGTAATTGTTTTCTAAGCAATTCCATACTATAACTTTGATATGATGGTATATGAATTATTAGCTAGTATGGCTGCTTTACTGTCCGAGAGAATGTAGATCTTACGTTACTTGCAATTTCTTCTTAAATTCCCTCGCACACAGAGTTCTATATGGCAGGTACTTTGGCTTGGAAAATTGTGTTTGTAGAGTCTAGGCTTAAATAAATATGAACCTTGAGGCTTTTTCTATATACTGCCGATCCTACTCCATTCATTTTCTTGGAGCCGTCAATATACCATTCCAATAACCTTTTCCAAAATATTTGACCTCTTTAGAATTGTTACACCATTTAGGTTAGGTTCCTTTAATTTGTCCCTAATTTTTCTTATTGTCAAGGCGGCAATAGTGCTTTTATTCGGATTTGTAGAGAGCACCATAACCTTTCAGCACCATTTGGATACCATGCTTAGTGAACATTTAGTTAATTCAGCCACTGTATATAATTATTGTTGCACTTGCACTACCCGTCATATTGGCTTTCTTAACACCTTTCAAAATTTAATATTTTTCTAGTTAACTATAGTTATATTTTTAATTAAAAAATAGAAAAAAAAACAAAACCCACTACAAATAAACCTGATTTGCAAAATTTTATAAGACTAGATCGTAATTCCATCAATTTCCAATAAACATACCTATCAACCCAGAAATGATTTTCTTAATAAAATACCAATAAACAAGTCACAATTTTGCTGTGATTCAAGTCACAACTTTGCTGTGATTTCTAACAATAAAATTAGATAAAAATCATTAAAAAACAAAAAAAAAAAAAAATTAATAGAAAATAGAAAAAAATTAAAAAACTAGAATTAATCGGTTATTTTATAATAAAAAATGCAAAAAAAAAAAAACAAAAATTCAAAAACGTTTTCTAAATGATGCATGATGCAAAAATATTCAATATTGATATATTTATACATATACATATATATATGTATAACACATCGAGCAATAAATAAATCTTTGTAAACTAATCAAAAAAACAAAAACTAAACAAAAAAAAAAAAATCATTTAATAAAATAATGCACTTGCTTTAATCATATATAAACAAAAGACCAGTCAACATTAAGCAACAACAACAAAAAATAATAACAATAAACATTTTTGTTTTTTTTTTTTTCTTTAATTTTATAAATTCGCTCCACACGACATCTACCAGACACTAAACATTCACATCATCAGACATATTAAATCAGACGTCAGTTAATATTGGATTGCATTCACTAAATCTCTTATTTTTTTGTTGTTTTTGTTTTTATTTTTGTTTTTTTTTTCTCATGTTGCAGCGATACACTATTATGTGCAACGCCATCAGCTTAACATTATCCTATCACAATAAAGATTTATTTATGCACAAAACTATGCAACTTTGCAACATTTACAACAACAACAACAACAATACCAGAAATAAGCAAAATTTACAAGTTCTAAGCAAAAAAAAACAAAAAAAAAACAAAAAAATTCTGTTCTCAAAATAACTCAGCAGTGAATTTCATCACATTTTTTTTTTCGTTTCCGTTTAAGTTCGTCTCTTCTTGACTCAACGAACAGTAGCACAATGGGTAATAGAATACTAGTTAAAAAAAATTTTTTCCCAGTTAGTAACTATTAATCTATCTTGAAAATATTTATGAACATAAAATTTAAAATTTCTTTATAAGAGAGGACTACTAAAAGATGTGCTACTTTGCCACTATACAAAAATTTTACTAAAACTCATTCTCAACCAAATGATTTTCAATTAATTTAGAGTACAGAGAAAGAGATGCAATAAAAGAAAAACATAAAGAAAGATGCAACCTAGTATAGGTATATATATATATATATTCAAATTCGAAATATTGATACTTTGATATGTGGATGGCAAGGGTTATCAAAAGTAAAACACACATATTTGTATGTGATTTGAAAAGTACATCGTTTTTAGGATTCAAAAAGAAGATTTAACCTTGATGTTGAAATCTGTGTATCTAATCATTATAATGAGTTCGGTTGGTTGTATTTAAAACTAATTCAGTACCTAATAGATATTGTACATACATCTCTCTAACTCTATTTATTTTAGCCTGTACTTTTGTGAAAATACGAATTTTAGTTTTCTACCGGATTTAAACGGTACAATATTTTCTGCCCTTCTATTGATTTAGTTATAAATAGACATATTACTAGTATAAAAAATATGCTAATTCCACACTAAATATACATTAAATTCTATCAAACTGAAAATTTTGCTATTATTGGATTATTGTTCTATCGTGATCCTGAATAAACCGAAAAAGAAGAAAATCTAACGGAAAAAGATTTAATCAAAATTGGATAACGTTGTTTCAGAAAAACAAAGTAATTGTATTTGTGATATGGTTAAGGGGATCGCTATGGACCCACACGTGATCTAGTTTTGTGGTTGCCATTCATTTTTTAACCTAACTAACTAAATAAGTAATTGTGCTGTTGAAATTGAATGCCATCGATGTTGGATAACAACTGTTGAATCAGGTTCAGAAGAACAAAGTAATTCAAAATTTTGATGAGGTAAAGTGGATCACTATGTGTTAATCTAGTGTTGTGATTATGACTCAATGCTCTGGCTGCCATTAATTTTTCAACTACTGGACAATTGTGCTGATGAAGTTGTAGCTGCAATGTATATCCGAATGAAGATTGTAATGAAGAAGATTCGATTCAAGGGTTATAAGGAGGTAGGTAGGTATATAAAAATGAGTATTCCAGTTGCTTTTGGAAAATTAATTAGCACTTAGTTATGCGTTTTTGATACCATCATCATTTTGAGTGACTTATTTATTTATATTATCACTCTCCTGAACTCTCCAAAACTCCTTACCAGAGCAACCTCGTGCGATTGAGAAGGTTAATTAGAATAGTAATTTTACTGTCCGAAACAATTCCTGTATTGTTGAGGAAAACCTGCTCTAAATTCCGGATTCTGACTCTAACTAATGTTGGGCAGCTGCAAAAGAAGTGTTCCAAAGTTTCTAAATTGTTTTCTTTACAGCTGTGACAATTGAGATTGAATCGATTACTATTTTGGTAGCGTGGCTTCTTTGAAGCCAGTGGCCCGTATTGACAGCTACTCTTTTTTATAGCAGTACGAAAACTGGCTGAAAATTTTTTGGTTTTGTTGATGTTAAACAAGTGCCATTTATTTTCCTATAGATTGCATAAGTAGTTAGTCTTTGCTACACTTTGCTTACACTGGGCAAATAGTAGGAATGGTAATTTTTATATAGAGTATGGACTAATAATGCATTGATTTTTTTTTGTAATATCATAACTTCATTTTAATAACAGAATTAATTATTTATCACCATTAATTATTAAATGAGTTGTGAGTTATAAAAACCAAACAAAATTTAAACATGTTTGTTTTTTTTTGTGTTATTTTTTTTTATAACAGGTTCGTTAGTATTTTAGACCCAAAAATTATATAAGATGAGCGATAAATCTTACCCTTATTATAATCCGAATCAAATTCCAGAAATAAATATGTTAAAAGTCCACAATTAAGAACAAGTACAAATATATATTGTATTCCCGATTTACAAAAAATTTCATATCTTTCCTAAATACACATTAACATTGGTATTGTAATAGAAATTCAGTACTAGTCTAACAATTGTTTACTCACAAATCAAAGTGAAGTGAAGCAGCGTAAGCCAAAGCTAATTTTCTATAAGCGGTGCGGTTTTATAACGACAGGAGATTGCCCAGCTCTTTTAAGGCTGATACTCAGGCTGTTGGAAACGCACCACATTACCTCAGAAGACTTCAGCAGGATACGACCCTCAAACTTATTGGTTTTAATCAATTGGGTCAACTCAGTTGAGGTGTAGAGGAGAGCATAAAAGGCTAAAAGCTTACATGCCGGTCCTGACATATTAGGGTCACCTCAAAGAATATAATTTAAATTATACACAATAATGATTTACAAGCACTATCTTCCAGGGTCAAATTAAAAAAATATATTTATACATGAAAAAATTTCATTTTCTATAAAACAATCTTCTCCAATAAAAATGAATTAATCTAAACAATTAAATTGTAATAAAAATGAAACCCAAAGTCTTTTTTTAACCACTATGCTCATCTAAGGGTTAAATTATAATAAATCGAATAAATGAAAAAAGGAATGTACTTTGTGTATATATACATATAGATAACAACAACACTTCTCTTCATTTGAACAATCACCTTAAAATAAGTGTATAAAAATATGTTCTACTTATGTATTATGTTACAGGTGATTCAGGTAATTTAATATAAAAACTTAGGTTGATCGTTAGAAAAATTGTGACAAGCGACTGCCAACAGCTGATGATGAGCTCTTTTTTCTTTATTACAATTTTTTGCTTTGCAATTCAGGATTCAAGAAAAAAAAGGAGTAAAAGCAAATAATATTCATTTTATTTTTTGTTTTTTGAATCACTTAGATGTTTATTACACCTGAAAAAAATAATATAATCTTACAATTATTTGAAATGCAAAATACACTGAAGTTTGTGTTTTTATTTCTGTCTAATTTTCAGTTACTGATGTCTTTGCGCATCAAAACAAAAAATAAATAAAAAATTAAAACAGATATAGTTTTGCATATTATATACGAGTAGAGTCGTATCGTATGATGTCACTGCTGGTGTTATTTTCGTGCTTATAATGATGACGGTAAACTGTTAGATTTTTCCGATTTGTTTTTGATTGTTGTTGTTTTTTTTTGTTTTTTCTTTTTTTTTTAGTGTATTTGCATCATGTCATTTTAGCATGCAATAAATATGAAAATGAAGTGGAAATGAGGTGCTGATGATACTGGCTGTGTAAAGTGATTATTTTTGTTTTTTGTTTTTGTTTTTTTATTTTATTTTTTTATTGGAAAATTACAATAAAATTTGATAAGATATAACACTTTTTATTTTAAATAAATTTGAATTGAGATTTTATTGAGAGCTTGGGAGTTCTTTAAAGTATTTTTTATACTTTGTATAAATTGTAAAGTTAAAATAAAATTAAAATTTTGAATATTGAAAAATGCATTTAGAGTGAATATTTGTTGTTTTGTAGAAATTGGATAAAGAGAGAGAGAAATTAATTACGAATTTTAACGTTTTGGAATCATTTATGATTTGTTTAAAAATATGATTTGTCTCTCATAGAGTGTTAATTTTATATTTAAAATGTTCATATAATTACTATATTAATTTATACTTTTTTTTCATTCAAATTCAACATTTTGTCAAACAAGTTGTTCGAATAAATGTTGAATTTGATTGAAAAAATGTTGAATTTATTTGAAAAAATGTTGAATTTGAATAAAAAAAGTAAATTTTAAGTAAAATGTTAATTGGGTAAAGATTACTTTCATTCTAACTAATTACAATTTAATTAATTTTTAATAATATGCTTTTCATTCTAGCCTTTGTAGATTCAAACAACTATTACCAACCATAATATATCAATTTTTATATATAAATCTACGTTATTTTATTTACTTGTATAATTATTAAGGCTTTTGATGGCCACTCAACCCCTAAGAATTTTTATTTATTTATTTTATTTATTTATCAAACATATTTTTATTTATTTATTTATTTTATCTCAAAAAGAGCAATTTGCTCATATAGAGATATCTAAAAAAAAGCTGAATAGCTCGAACAGAGTTTATAAATTTTAACTTAGTTTACTTTAGTAACAGAGAATCAATCAAAAGAATAAGAATTTTAATTCCAATCCAGAATTAATATCAATCCATTTAAATGTGCTCCAACACAATATTACAGTTGATTTGTACGGCTAGTATTGTGCCGATTATTAACGACTAATTTGGTGTATGTTTTTATCCAATTAAACAGGTAAATAACAGTATGAATAATGATTTAGGGAATGGATATTTACCGTTATTTAAATTAATAAAATAATTTGCAAAAGTACGGGTAAAATAAGTAGCTCTATCTGGTAGGGATAAAGGATATGTATGTATAGTTCGGCTAGTATTGTGCCGATTATTAACGACTAATTTGGTGTATGTTTTTATCCAATTAAACAGGTAGATAACAGTATGAATAATGATTTAGGGAATGGATATTTACCGTTATTGAAATTAATAAAATAATTTGCAAAAGTACGGGTAAAATAAGTAGCTCTATCTGATAGAGCTACTTATTTTAAAATGAAAAAGATAGAATCGAGAGATATATTTAGTCACAAACAGTGATGAAAGAAGTATATTGCTTCCGAAATATCGATATTTGCAATCATATATTAGAATAATTATTAGTCAACGGACACCTGGCAACAATTAGATTATTTAATATATGTTGTCTTTTTCACATTTACTGTAAGCTTGTGAAGAGCCATCCAATCCTGTATTTATTTTTAGTGTGTCTGTGTTCATTTCTATATTATACAACTCTTCTCAGAATATTATACTACCACTAGATCATCTGCATACAAAAAGCTTTTCCTCTGACAACTGAATGTTTTTAAAACTATATATCCATAACAAGAAAACAGAGTTGGACCTAAAATGAACTTCCTTGTATCACTCCAAATTCAATATCAACGAATAATTCAGTGATTTTGTTTGAGTTTGTAGTGAAGCCATATTGAATGTCACATAATAGATTATTAATGTTGTAGGTATATTCAGTTAGTCGATTGTTGATATATGTTTCTATTATTTTACTGAAGACGGAGGAAATTAGAACGGTCTAAAATTAGTGTTTATCACCAATTTGTGCTAAGTCTCAAGTGTTAGTTCATTATAAAGAAATTAAATGTTTGTAATAGTTTTGCTCTCTTTTAGAGGACAACAACAGCTATTTAATATTTCTAAAAGCCGATAGCTCTAGTAATTATAGTGTTTGTAAAACACCATTGTTCATAATTCAAATATTACTCAATAAAAAATAATAATATTTTTAAAAATATATTTTTTTTTTCACTTTTAAAAATTGCTGAAATTTAGCTATAGTTAAATATTGTAATCGGTCTATCGTTATTTAAAAATTTTAATATTTACAAAGATTACAGAAAAAAAAAATCCATTGCTTGACTTCTTTGTTGGATATTTTCATTACATTCGAATGCCAAAAATTACAAGCTTTTTGATTTTAAGTGATTGCGTTGACATTTTGTTGCACAATTCATAGCTTTTGCCATTATAATTATTTAAGTTCTGTATCTACTCATAAAATAGAATTAAATTGTTTTTTTTTTTTTTTTTTCATCTATCGACTGGAGCCAAATTATTATTTCGAAAGAAAAAAAAATTAAAAGATCTAAGTTCTAAATTAATAAATTAGAATAAACGTAAAACAAATTTTTTTTTTTTTCAATCAATAATTTCTAGTATTTTACATTTTACCTGTACAGATATAAAATTTTAATTGAAAGTTAATCTTAAGTAAAAAATCATTTTTTACATTAAAAAGACAAAAAAAAAATAAACAAAAAATAAAAAAACATTTTTCTCAACTTTAGAACCTGTTTTAGAACCAGTTTGTTTGTTTTATTTTTTTTTTTTTTTTCTAAATTCTTTTACTAAATTAAAAAAGTTTGTACATATCGAAATAATTGTAAGTGTGTTTGGGTGTTTATGACTGACTATTTTGTGACAAAATATTAAAATAATAAAAAAAGCTTATTCCAGAGATAAAATTTAGTTTTGTTTTTTTAGTTTTTTTTTCTTCTCAAAACGATAGTAAAAAAAAAAAATTTACCAGATCATATATTCATACTGCAAAACATTAGAAATTGGTGATAAGTTCTAAAATTGAATAATGACAGAAGTCTTCTATAATATGTGTAGCACAGAAATATTTTAAGTCAATAAAATTATTCTACCATGAGATTCAACCAAACAACAGTAATCTCTTTCTAAACAGTTCTAAACAATGCTTAAACAGTATTTAGTAGACAATACTATAAATTATAAATTTACAATACTAAATTTGAAATCTGTCACATCTACTGTCTTAAACACTAGATATGACACATTTCAATTTCGGCAAGGACAAATCGTTCTCGAATTGTAGTTTTTTAGCATAACCAAGAGATTCAGCTAAACTATTAGTCATTTTCTAAATAATTCTTAAACAGCATTTAACAGTGACAGATTTCAATTTCGATCACATCTCAATTCCGGTCAGGACAGGTCGGCCATGGATGGTGGTTTTTATACATCGGTTATGTCAAAATGTACTATATACGAAACATAATATATATAATTTAAATTGTGGTCAATTAAATAACAATAATAACAATCAAATTAGTAATAATAGTAATAATAATTTTAATTTTAAAAATTTTAAAAACTAGAGCTCAAATAATTTAACATCAGACTATTTAAAAGGTGATGAATGATGGAACACATATTTTTCCCGTTCAAATACAAGTCATTAGAAACAAAAAATTGTACCAAAAAATCAATTAAAAAAAAGTCTGATAATTTTGATGGTCTAAACATAATCTGACCTCTTCAGTTACTCAGAACATAGGTAAATGGTAATTGACCCAAAAGTATAACAACCTAAGATAAATAAAATGAATAAAAGACAATTTAAACTCTTTATCCATCTACATATATTTACCACATAATATGAATATGTATATATATATATATATATATATATTATAATAGTACCTATACACTTTATACAAAAAAAAAGCTTAGGTAACAAACAATACATCAAATATAATGTATTTTACTGTTCGAGAACACACTACATTTTATTGTTGGTTATTAGATGAAGTGTATAGTCGTCTAATAAAAAAAAATAATAAAAACATGAATATTGAAAAAAATTGCGTGGGATTAGCGCCCAGGGACATAATTTCCATTCATATTATTTAATTTTTTTTTAATTTTTTTTTTTTAAAGTTCATATAAATTAGCAGCTTAGAATATTATAGTTAGAAACGTTAAAGGTACACCATATCAATATCTTTTGTATTGAAGTCATATGATTTGAGGGTCATAGACTATCGACTACAATTTTCTTAAGTCGTTTAATATAACTATAGCTATATTTTCTTTAAAAAAATCATTGATTTGTTTTAAATAATTTTTTAATTAATTGAAGAAACGATGAAATTAATTCTGATTGGCAAAACAATTAACAGAATCAAATAACTTAGATTGCAATAGAAGACTTATTTTCATATCTGGCTGATTGAAAAAAAATTTCTATTGTCGATCCTAGATAACGGAAAGATTTTTGCGATATAATCCTGTAGCTTGTTCAAATAGTTGTGTTATAGTTTAAAAGTACTACAATCGCTTTTGACTACTTATTGCCGTCGAACAGTCAAGTACTACAATCGCTTTAGACTATCCTTATTTCCATCAAATAATTTATACTGTATAACCAGAGGGTCATCTATTGTGAACTAAAAAAAATTAAACCGAAACAAAACATAATTACTGTACATTCCAGCTGATAAACCGATGATTACAGAGAAAATAAATGACTTTAGTAATTTATATACCTACTACTATTACTACCTAGTATGCATAATTATCTAAATTTTTAGATATATACAATGTTCTTCAATAGATTTCTATCTTTAAAAATAAATATTTCCAATTTTTGTATCAAATTGGCATCTCAAACCGTTCTTCATCAAAAGTGTCGACTAATTTGAGAGAGGGCATAAGGAGCTTAAATGGCTGACATTTTAGGGTCACAACCATACGGGAACAAAACAAAAAAAAAAGTGATCCCATTTTATTTAATTTTATATTCTTAAATTTGTCTAAAGTCTCAAAAAAATATAGAATTAATAAAAAAAAAATGTGATAAATTGGTTGTTGTCTTAGTTAATTTAATTTATGTTTTTGTTGCAGTTTTTATTTGAATTTTTCAAAATTAAACTATGAGCATTATTCAAAATGTTCTTAACATTAAAATTTATCTGTAGTAATTTAATCTTATTGTGATTATTTTTTTTAATTGTCACTTCAAAATAAGATGTCTAAAATTTGAACAAAAATGTTTTAAATTTATTTTTTTGTTCGTTTTTTTGTTTTATAATTTTATCTATAAATTTCATTCGAAATTGTTTATAATTAATTATAACTTAAAACCTATATACGAACTAAAGTAACAATGGTTAAAAGTGTAAAATTTGCCGCAATGAATGAATAAAAAATTATTTTCTTCATCTTCACCAGGTTATTCAATGGAAGTGTGATTAGATTAATTAATCAAAATCTAAAATTTAATTTTTTGTTTTGTTATTTTTGTATTTTTATTTCAGTTTTTTTTTCGGTACAATATTACATGATGTATACAGCGACAGTTTGTACAAGTGATTCTCAAATTGATAAAAAAAATTTAAATTTGTCGGTTAAAGAAAAAAAAAAAAATTTGTTTTTATTTTGTTATGACAGTTAATTTTTTTTTTTGTTTTGTTATTATTTTTTTTTTTTTTTTGTGTTTGTTTTCTTGATAATTAATTATTAAGGATTTTGTTAAAATCAAAATGTAAAAGAATCAGACCAGACCCTCATCATTAGAAAAATGTTTAAATATTTCTAGAAAATCATATATTACTAGGGACAACATGCTTACTAACTGTTAATGTGAGGTTTGGCATTCAAATTGTATTATGTAGAAATTATTATATTTGAATAATTAAATTAATATATGTATTTGAATTTCTAAATTGATCACAATTGAATTTTACTGCATGAAACATAATAATTTTTAATGTATCATAATTAAAATTTTAAATTTTTAATTAATTTTTCAAATATTATAAAAACTGTCTATTAGGTAGATAGATATAATTATCTAAATTTATTTATATGTCATTTTGTATATCAATAATTCAATAATTGCAATACAATTAATACAGCTATCTCAATTTTCGAAATTTCCGTATTTATTTCTATTTTGACACTAGACTTTTATGACAGTAGCTTCCCAGCTACGTCACAAATTATTTTAAATTTCTTTTTTGACAATTTATGTGTGTATGTACTATCTTGCTAGCTACTCTTACGTGGCAAACACTAGGTGACAGAAATTAACATTTTGCAGAACTCTATTGACCCAATATTTGTTAGCACAATTTAGTGAGATATATTATATAAAATAAAATATGATCTGAAGCAGCTCTGACAGCCTTGTGAATCAATATTGGGGCTTGTGAATGAAAATTGTGTATAATTTAAATTATTTGCAACAATAATAATATTATTAGTAATAGTAATATCAACAACTATGGGATTGGGACAATTTTTATTTTTAGTGATAACCAAAGATTGTATTTCCAATAGCTAAAAATAATTGAAAAAAAAATTACAAAATGCAAGCTCTGAGCTGAATGTGATCACACAAGTCTTATGTCACGTGACATAATTACTACATCAAACTGGTCGGTAATAATTCAAACTTAACTAGAACAGATATGTTTAAATTTAAAAAATCTACGAATTGATTTTATTAAAATAATTAAATTAACTATTTTATTGTCTTACTATCTAATTACTGCCATTAAACTTATTTTAACTATAAATACAATTTTAAGGAGTAAAATTCTACAATTGAACATTTTTAATTTATATCACAGGATCACAAACATTTATATATAAACAGGGTCATATACAAACATACAATTATTATAAAACATAAAATTTTATTAAATTGAAAAACTAAATTGAATTGACAGAAAATCTTATGACATTTTAGTTCTGTCAAAATAATTTCAATAACAATCAGTGTCATAAAAGTAATTTAATGCAGTTGTTACAAAATTTTATTTTTTGTTTTCGATTTTTATTTTGAGATTTTGAAATTAAAAAAAAAATAAAATAAATGTGCTTAGAAAAATATGTTATGAAAGATTTTATTACGTTCACCTGTTGCACATCTACAATACCTTACCAATATTCAACATCATTGTAATATCAATAACAACAACAAAACTAATAAATTAATATGACAGTACAAAATACTATCACTATATCTATACATTTTATATACGATCATAAAGTTAAAATTTCAGTACTGTCGATATTAAAGTGGTGTTAGGCTTTTGAAATATTTTGATATTTTTATTATGTTGTTGTTGTTGTTGTTTTTTTTTTATCAAATCAATAAATTTTCCTGCATTGCATGACATTCCAGTGTCAAAGTAAAAAAAAAAAAAATATAAGAAAATTTTTTTTTTTTCTAATAACGATGATGACCAACAAATAGCCGCGAGTTTAAAAAAAAAAAATTTTTTTTCTCAAAATAAAATCTTGGAGCTTTTTTTGTTTTTTTTTTTTTTCTTGTATGTTTTTAAACGTAAATGTTGTGCCCAGTATCAATTGAGATTAAATTGTGATTTAAAAAAAAAAACAAAAAAAAAACAAAAAAAGCTGTTCGGCTTTTTGTTTTTGTTGTTTTTTTTTTCTCAAAGTTCGAGATATTAATCTGGATTTACCTGAATTTATTGCGAGATTATGAAATTTTAAAAATGTGGTTAGCCTAGAAATTTCATCGAACATAGTTGTTGTCGTTGTCGTCGTCAACATTGTTGTTGTCGCAATGAATATGTCGCCACACTAGATATATATATAAGTACATATCTATATAGATTAATTTTTATTATTTTTTAGTATATAGTTTTTGCTGAAAGTTTATTATTGATGCTATATGAAAAATATGAGTGTATGCATGGATGTATTTTAAAATATGTCCACAAAAATGAAAAAAAAAATAATAATAATAATAAAAATATTTTTCTTAATTAACTTCGTGAAAGGTATCACGTCAATAATATTATTATTGTGTATGGTATTCTAAAATGCAAGTTATTTGTTGCAGTGTTATAACGTTTAGTACTTTAAATTTATTGGATTAAAATAGTATTAAAATTATATTGATTGTTGTAAGGTCTACTTGTGGATAGCAAATGTTTAATATCAGAAGCCTCTGTCGACATTGTTTTTATTCCAATCACCTTTCTTAGTTTTTATTTCCACCACCTTTCGTATAATTTTTTTTTAGAACTACAATCCAGGCAATACTAAACAAAACAATTTTGGATTTTTAAACCAATATGGATTGAAATCATCAAAATTGCATTGATAGTTGTAATGCTTGGTTGTGGATTGTAAATATTTAATGTCAGAAGCTTCTGTCGACATTATTATTATTATTTTTGTTAAAAAACATTATTAATCACCACCTTTGAAAGTTTTAATTTCCACCACCTTTCTGCATTGTTTTATTTTAGAACTATAATTTCAGACAATACTAAACAATCCAAATATCCTTTAAAATTATTATAAAGTATTAATTATTGACCCTACTGTGTTTATTTTATAATGTACTACTTCAATGTCTCACATTCCAATGTGTCAGCCTGAGAATTAGACCGCGCCTTCCAGAACGTGTTTTTATTTATTTCAATCATCAATTACCAAATGGAAATACACACTAGTCAAAGCTGGAAATACTCACTAAGTCGGAGCTACTCTGTACATATCAATTGATTGGTATTTCTAAATGTCAACAGTTTTTGAAATTACAACGGTAAAACCGTTTGTTGCAATGAATTGAATTTTAAAGATACACTTACCATTATAATAGTATATTATATAGTATCTTTATTATTTGATTGAATTGCAATAAAAATTACATTTTAATTTCAGCAAAAAAAATAAATAAAGTAAAATAAAAAAAGGTATGTAAGTATATCAGAGCTATTAAAGAATCTATAAACCTAAATTGAATTATTAAAAAAATTTAAAAAATATTTTTATTGATTATTTAATCAAATATTTTTATTTTTGAAATTACTTAAATTTAAAATAGTTTAGTCATATTCAATATTACTTCGATACTGTTAATATTATAAATACTCTTGTGAAATATTCCGATTTGTAATAGTCTTATTTAAAATTGAAGTTGTTGGATCTAAACGATTACTAAACAAAAAAAAACAAAGAAGCTGCATACCTAAACCTAAAGAATTATTGATATGATGTTGATGTCTTGCCTAACCTAAATAGGTAGTAGTCAAACTCATATAAACAAGATCTTGTATGACCTCATGTCATAACAGGTCATGTCATAACATACCAATCGCTTAACTCGATTTACAAAAATTCGCTTGTTATTTGTAAAGTGAAGATTTACCCAATAGTATGGCCGCTTAAAGAAGTCGTTGTAATATTTGAGTTATATTAAAAAAAAATAAGTTCGATTCAAACAAGTTTAAGTTGGATTCAAACAAATTTGAGTTAAATTCATACAAGTTTAAGTTCGATTCAAACAAATTTTGAATTCCATTCATACAAATTCAAATTCCATTCAAACTATTAAGAGTTACGTATACAAAAAAATTTAAGTTCGATTCAAACAAATTTTAGTTTGGTTCACACAAATTTGATTTAAATTCATACAAGTTCAAGTTTGATTCAAACAAATTTAATTTCAATTCATACAAATTCAAATTCGATTCAAACAATTAAGAGTTACATTAATAAATATTTTTATTTTTGAAATTACTTAAATTTAAAATAGTTTAGTCATATTCAATATTACTTCGATACTGTTAATATTATAAATACTCTTGTGAAATATTCCGATTTGTAATAGTCTTATTTAAAATTGAAGTTGTTGGATCTAAACGATTACTAAACAAAAAAAAACAAAGAAGCTGCATACCTAAACCTAAAGAATTATTGATATGATGTTGATGTCTTGCCTAACCTAAATAGGTAGTAGTCAAACTCATATAAACAAGATCTTGTATGACCTCATGTCATAACAGGTCATGTCATAACATACCAATCGCTTAACTCGATTTACAAAAATTCGCTTGTTATTTGTAAAGTGAAGATTTACCCAATAGTATGGCCGCTTAAAGAAGTCGTTGTAATATTTGAGTTATATTAAAAAAAAATAAGTTCGATTCAAACAAGTTTAAGTTGGATTCAAACAAATTTGAGTTAAATTCATACAAGTTTAAGTTCGATTCAAACAAATTTTGAATTCGATTCATACAAATTCAAATTCCATTCAAACTATTAAGAGTTACGTATACAAAAAAATTTAAGTTCGATTCAAACAAATTTTAGTTTGGTTCACACAAATTTGATTTAAATTCATACAAGTTCAAGTTTGATTCAAACAAATTTAATTTCAATTCATACAAATTCAAATTCGATTCAAACAATTAAGAGTTACATTAATAAATATTTTTATTTTTGAAATTACTTAAATTTAAAATAGTTTAGTCATATTCAATATTACTTCGATACTGTTAATATTATAAATACTCTTGTGAAATATTCCGATTTGTAATAGTCTTATTTAAAATTGAAGTTGTTGGATCTAAACGATTACTAAACAAAAAAAAACAAAGAAGCTGCATACCTAAACCTAAAGAATTATTGATATAATGTTGATGTCTTGCCTAACCTAAATAGGTAGTAGTCAAACTCATATAAACAAGATCTTGTATGACCTCATGTCATAACAGGTCATGTCATAACATACCAATCGCTTAACTCGATTTACAAAAATTCGCTTGTTATTTGTAAAGTGAAGATTTACCCAATAGTATGGCCGCTTAAAGAAGTCGTTGTAATATTTGAGTTATATTAAAAAAAAATAAGTTCGATTCAAACAAGTTTAAGTTGGATTCAAACAAATTTGAGTTAAATTCATACAAGTTTAAGTTCGATTCAAACAAATTTTGAATTACACTCATACAAATTCAAATTCCATGCAAACTATTAAGAGTTACGTATACAAAAAAATTTAAGTTCGATTCAAACAAATTTTAGTTTGGTTCACACAAATTTGATTTAAATTCATACAAGTTCAAGTTTGATTCAAACAAATTTAATTTCAATTCATACAAATTCAAATTCGATTCAAACAATTAAGAGTTACATTAAAAAAAATTCAAGTTTGATTCAAACAAATTTGAGTTAAATTCATACAATTTTAAGTTAGATTCAAACAAATTTTGAATTCCATTCATAAAAAAAATTTAAGTTCGATTCAAACAAATTTGAGTTAAATTCATACAAGTTCAAGTTCGATTCAAACAAATTTGAATTCCATTCATACAAATTCAAATTCCATGCAAACTATTAAGAGTTACGTATTCAAAAAAATTTAGGTTCGATTCAAACAAATTTTTGTTCGATTCAAACAAATCTGAGTTTCATTCATACTAATTCAAATTCCATTCAAACAATTAAGAATTAAATTCAAAAAAGTTTAAGCTCGATTCAAGCAAATTTTAGTTCGGTTCACACAAATTGAAGTACAATCCAAACAAGTTTCGATTGAATGATGCCTCTCTTAGTCTTTGACGGAAAAATTTAAAGAAGTGATATTTTAGGGTTTCTATTCCGTCTGAACAAGTGGCAAAGTGAATAGAAGAAATATCTATAAGATATGGAAATTGCTTCAAAGATACGACGATTTTCAAGTGGTACAAGGTAAGATGTCACAGTGGTATTAAACAAATAGCACGTTTTTGAACTTTGTCGACAAAATTTAATGCGGTTAAATAAAGAACATACAAAATAATTTTTTCTATCTCTTTTTGCAATTATAACTTTGTATTCTTCATGCTGTTTTTCGTCTGTTTTTACTCTATGCTAATTTATATGATTAATTGTGCTCTCTCGAAGTATACCAGGTACAGAAAACAGTAACAAAATCAACATAAAAAAACTGGATACCAAATCATATTTAGTATAAGATGATCAATATCAAAATTTGTTAAAAATTTGTCAATTATTTCAATTTAAAAATCAAAAAAAAAAAACAACAACAACAACAAAAAGGCAAGATATAATACTCTAAGTGTAATGTAATCTTAAGAGATCTTAAAGATATCCAAATATATCTAACAACCTCAAGTAATATCGTCTAGCCTTTTTAATAAGTTCATAAATAAATTTCTACTGGGTATTAACTCTACTGCACTAAATATATATATATATATATAATTATATACGTATACATATCCATCAATTTAATTTTTATCTCATAAATAGTGCAACAGCAGCTCATATCTAACAATAATTTCAGTAGTCATATTGAATTCAATATTTTTATTAATGTTATACCACCAACCAACCAAACAGTTAAGCAGTAGTAGTGTGAAATTACAAAAAAAAAAAAAAAAAAAAAAAAAAAAGAGTTAAGAAGTGCAGAAATGACTTAGCTTATATTAAAAGTATACCTAAATAAGAGAAGCAAAAAAAAATATAATAATTTACAACAAGCAGCAGCAAAAACAACAACAATTTATAATAATAATATTATTTTTCCCTTGAGACTTTAGACTTTTATTCCGTTTCTTGTTTTTTTTTTTTTTTTGTTTTTGGCTTAAATTTTGATTTCCCAAAGCAAGCACTCCAAAAAAATTGGTACTTTATGACTTTTATATCATATATTTGATTTCACTGCATCCAAATTTTAAATATAACCAATATTGAATAAAAAAGGTTTGAGGAAAAAAAGAAATCAGTCGTGACTTGCAATCTTTCTTCATTCATACTACATCATACAATTATGTATATAGGTAGATATATGTATCGGGTTGAGTTTATATAAGTATATGTGTATTTTTATGGGAGCTACTGATTTTTTAGTGATCTGATCTCAGATCTTTTGTATTTACTGGTACCTATATTATGATGTAAATATGTATGCTTACCATTTTGGTACCTAGGTACTTCAAAATTATTATTATTATTGTTATTCGAGAAGAAAAAGAAGAAAAAGAATGAAAAGAAAGAAAGCCAGTAGCAGGATCAAAAACTCATAAAACATTTTTATTTATTTATTTATTATTATTTCATATATTTTTTATTTTTTTTTTTTATCTTTGTATATTTTGTTTATTTTATTGAAATTTAATAAATATTTATCCAATAATGTTTTTTTTTTGTTTCATCTTTATTTTTTGGAGGCATTTTGACTAGGTACAATATTGTGAATGAAAAACAATAAAATACAAAATTTACTTAACTTAACATTATTGGTATATATTAATGTTATGTCTCATTGAAACATGACATTACAATTATTTGAATATTATTAAAAATTGGTTGAATTCTAAAATTGATTATTCTGTTGTAATACGTTTGAATATTGTGTTGTATCAATTTTATTTTGTCTCGTTTACTTTCGAGACCGAATTTTATTTTTCCAGCTCCCATTCATTTAGAAGCAAATTTATTTTATTTGGTAATATGTTCCTGCATTGACATAATTATTATTAGTTAATTTTGTTTGAAAAACATGTTGGATTCAAAATTATTATCTATCGTTGATGCAATACAGTTTTTAGTTTAGATAAATAATCTGGCATTATTTAACTGATTTTCTGCAACAAACAAAAAAAAAGAAAGAAGAAATATAATTTAATCTTGGAGTTCTAAGTACAATATTCTTAATGATATTTAAGATATTTATTAGTCCACTTAAAGATAGTAACTACTACAATTATTAATAATATAATAACAATATTTTGAATCTACTATACAATTGCAATTACATGTAATCTTATGACAATGTATTATTTTAAACTTTTTTGTTTAATCTATGTTAATATAAAACGGTTTAGAATTTGAATCGAACTCAATCAAACATAATAACTAGTATATTGTTCTAAGTTAAAATTTTCAGGTTTTTATTATATATGAAACTATGATGTACTATAAACATATTATGTAATAATATATATATTTATGTATGTATAAACGTATGAATAAAAACAACTAATATATTACTACTACTCTTTCAGGTCTGGCTTTATTTTTTATCGTAAATTAGATATTTATTAAATTATATTGATGTAGTTATAATTATAGTAATAATAATTATTGTTTAAAAAAAACTATGTATCACAATCGTACAAAATTATTGTTAAGAGAAGTTTGCAAATATAGGAAAATCATTTGTATGGTAGTGTTTGTTTTCGACATTACAAATTTCCTTTAAGTAAATTGTATTCGAATAATTTCTAGTATATTTATTTAAAAAAATTGCATTCATACAAGTTTCAGTTCGATTCAAACAAGTTTGAATTCAATCCGTACAGATTTAAGTTCGATTCGAACAAATATGAGCTCAATTCATACAAGTTTAAATTCGATTTAAGTCAATTTGATCTCTCGCTATTGATTGTATTGTTGTTATTTTATGTCTTTTAGTACTGCAGTTCTATATATGTAATTGCTTTCGTTATTAAAAATTATTATACAAAAAGTGAAATAAGAAATAAAATAACAACAAAAAAAAGTTTTTAACTACTGTATTTACTTTTATTTTCCTCAAAAAAAAAAATAATATATACATATATATTTTTTTAATTCTCGTGAGGTATTATTATTATTATAATAGGCACCACCACGGGTGGTGTAGATGTGTATTTATTAATCACTTGAATAACATTTTGAATCGATGATCATTAAAGATTTAGTTTTATTATTATTATTATCTTTTATGAGCAGCTCATTTTTTTTTTTGTTTTTTTTTTTTTTAATTTTTATAAGATACCTTAAATACAACTGGTACATGTGTAGTGTACGAGTATGTAATATAAAAATGATGAAATGAGAAAAATTAATATAGTAGTTTGGTGCCAAAGACTTACCACTATTTCATTACAGATTTTTTTTTTTTTATTTTTTTTTTTTCTGTTTGTTAAAAGATGATCTTTAGAGTAACCTAAGTTTGTATGGGAATTAAATTTACATTGTACATCCGAAGAGTGAATATATATATATCTATAATATACAAAACGATGACAATAATTTTTAATTTTGTAGAAAAAAAAGAAAAGAGTAAGGCACTCCTTTATAATAATTTAATTTTTTTTTTGTGGTTTTTACTCACTTGATAAAATGGATTAGTTTATGAAAGAAAATATTGTAATCCCAGAGAATCCCAAATCAAAAATAATAAAATGTGAGATAATGGTGTTGGAGGTGATTATTTTTTGTTTTTCTTTTTTTTTTTTTAAATACAAATTAAAAATATTATGATGTATTTAAAACTGACCTTGGTTACAATATTCAATAGTTTATTGCAGTAAAACGATTGGAAACGACATGGAATGATTATGGTTTTTGATTTTAGAATTGGAAGAAAATTAAAAATGTTTTGTAGAATTTTTTAATAATAAAAACACAAAAAATATTATTTACCGGTTGAAACGGTTGAAAATTTTGCAAAAATATTAATATTCAACTGTGGTGAATTAACTCAAGTACATATCGGTTAATTGGCACACTTATCTTAATTGTGCAGTGTCAATAAAATATATTAAAAGCCTTTATTGTAGATATGGATCTAAGTGCTTCATA
This sequence comes from Argyra leucocephala, assembly GCA_963942445.1. Lineage (NCBI taxonomy): Eukaryota > Metazoa > Arthropoda > Insecta > Diptera > Dolichopodidae > Argyra > Argyra leucocephala. The sequence goes on from OZ012679.1 coordinate 2,180,023, forward strand.
CAATCTTTGATCGTGAACAATTGTGCCATGTATCAAGAAATAGTTTAAGCCACTGAAAAAATTAAAACGACTAGTATATATGCCAAATTTATTATACATTGTTACCCTTTTACACCTGTAAGCCTCACCCATGTCCTTTTAAGGCTAATATATATAATATATAATATTCGAGCAGTTATTACCTCGGTATTTCCACCATGCAGAAATCTGCACTTGAATTTATATAAAATATACCTCTTCTTATTCTACATCTTCTGATATACTACTTCGTCTTATATTATCCATATTATATACTACCATATTTAGGACGTAGAAATAATATAAGAAATTATAAATACTATATACATCTAAATAAAAAAATTATGGATAAAAAATTCAGAATTTTTTCAAGAAAGAAAAAATACAAGCCACATCGTTCCATATCCTATTCTGATTGTCAACGATTTACTTTTTTTTATAATAAATTTATAAATAAGTCATATAAGGTCGGTCAACTTCAAACTTTTTCATTCACAATATTATTTTTTTTTGTATTCTTCCGTAGTCAATCTCTTTCGAGCACTTGTATCCTTAATTAAATTTTGATAGGTATACGATAAGTGTAAGAAATAAAATATAATAAATTATATATAAGTAGGTACAGAGTGTCCTACTCTTAATGATCAACTATAGATGATAGCTGGGTTCAAACTGAAAATGAAAATCTTCTGGTAGAAGACGGTCTCTGTTCAGTCGCTTAGGAGTTCGCTTAAGAGGTTTAAATATTGTAAAAATTCCGAAATGACGTTATTAAGTATTGTGACAATATAGTCTCAACCATCATCATACATAAATACGATATAACAGGAAAAAAATGAATTAAAGCTTCTTTTAGACCTCCTGTATCCATCCACTCTAAAAACTGTCAATAGAAAATCAATGATTTAAAAATGATAAATTTAGAAGTCAAGTAAAAATTTAGAGTGTCAAATAAGCTTTGAAAGAGAAAAACAGTTATTTGTATCCTATCTTATTATGCTAGGAACTTAATAACCACAAAACTAAACAATATCGTTTCAAAATTTAAAAATCTGTGAGATCTTATAATTCCTTAAGACTTTCAGCAAAAACGTTCTTTTTAACGATTTTTATTTGACCCTAGCTACCACCCAGAATTCAACACCCTGTATAGCATTTGAATATATAAATTCTTCTATAATGAAAAGTAAATAAAAAAAGCCTTGTCGAACAAAAGCAAACACAAAATTCACCCCAGTTTTTCTTTTTGTACGTATACCTTTTGCATATCAGCATAAGAAGCACATGAAAGGATTTACAAGGAAAGAAAAAAAAATCTAAAAAAGCCTAGTAAAAGTGAAGAAAACTTTACACGTACTATTTTTTTTTTTGTTTTTCCTTTCGTTATTGTTGTTGCTTTTTTTTTGTATTGCAATGCAACCATCTTAAATACTTTGTGAACACATTTATATTTATTTTTTGTTTTTTTGTGATACCATTTTCTGCATACCATATTAACAAGTGTGAAAATTTTCCACTTTCCATGAGTCCACTTTTAATTTCTCTTTTTTTTTTTTGTTTTCTTTAACATGCTAAAGAATAAGAAATCAAAAAATTAAACGAAAATTTTTTTTTAAAAGAAATAAAATTTTACTCACACACAACTCAAAAAAAAAACCCCCTTCGATTTGAATAAATTTAAAATGATGACATGTGATAAAGACGCCTATATTATAGTGCATAGCAAGACTCTATCCAGTATACTGCGTTTATATAGTAGTACTTATATATAGGTATAATATTACAGCTTGAGTGAAAAAATTGTGAGAAAGTCCTTATCGAAATAAGGATATTTTTTTGGTTTTTTTTTTTTTTAATTACAAAAAAGTGAACACATAAAATTTACATAAAATGCATTTGAGTATGTATAGACATCCAATTAATATAGAAAATACTTTTATACGAAATTCTTCAATAGGACACTGCAATAGTAAATGTGTTATACATGAGATGTTCAGATTATGTACTAAAAATTGAAGTAGTTTTGATTTTTGCTTCAAACTCAATATTAAAAGGGCTTACTGCACGTAAATAAGGCTAAATAATGGTCAAAAACAGTAGTGATAACTTAATAAAAATTTCAGTCATGATATCCAAATATTTTCTTCTGACAATTTGATTAGAATTAATCATGCATAAATTCATTGCAGATCGTATGTATTCAAATTTTTTTATATACCTTAATTTGAACCTTTGATTTGAAAAAAAATTTTAAACAAAATTATAAATATGTACTCTTCTTTGCTCTCTTCAATTTCTATTTTCGTCAATATCTTTCGCGTCTGTACGCATCTACAAGTTGGAAAAATTTAAAAATATCCAGGTTAGACTTCTTGTTATTATATGTTCTTTAGTTTTACAATTAAAATATGATTTTTTAGATTTTATTTTGTTTTTGTTTTTATGTTCTGAACAAAACTTCGACACAGAGCTTGGTAAATTAATATGGTCATGCCAGGATTGGATTTTGTTAATAACTCTCCCAAGATTGCGAACTTTATCTATATATGGATCCAATCATCCATTTTTATCTGCGATAGCTTTGTCTTTGTTTTTAGAGTAGAATACCCTAGCTTGTGATTTAAATACATGTAGCTTGAGTTCACCGTTTTTTGACCAAAATAAATTGTATCAAGTTGCATCATTAATTTTAGCTATACAAGACCCCTAACAAAAATGTGAGGCAGCTGAACGCAAAAAAGTGTTTAAGTTATGAAATATTATCTTCTTCAATAGATAACAACGAAATTAATTAATTTGAAATTTGCTAAAAACCTTTGAATTAAATTTTAATAAATTTGTTGACAGCATTTCGGATAGTAATAGTGTATTTTACGCAAATATGTGATTTACATTATGTAGTTATACAATATATATAAAAAATTTAATAGACCTTAAAATAAAATGATTCGTTAGAATTTGGTTCACCCATATAACCATATATTAAGAAAGAAAAGAAATAAATTCAAATCTCAACCACATTAAACACAAAAAAAAGGAATAAGAGTGAAACATACATTTTTAACGAATATATTATTAAGCTTTCTCAAAATATAAAAATTAAAATCTACTCCTTTTTATATACTTTTATATTTATATTAGAAATGATTCTATATTCATTTTTGTATATATAAATGATAACCACAACAATTTTTTGTTTATTTCAATTTTATTCTAAAAGTAAATTTTACAGCCTCAAATTTGTGGTATAATCATTTTGTCTTACCTTATGTCCATCATAATATTATTATTTTCTCTTTCTGTAAACACTAATGATGACAACTTTAGTTGACATGGTATTATACCAACATCCTTACACTTTTTTATCTTGTCATTATTTTTCTTACTAAGAAGATTTCTTATTCATTTACAAACTACTACTACATGCTACTATCACCGACATATTACTGGTCATCATATAAAAATTAATGATAATATGATATATGTATATATATATTATTGTTATCATAAACGTCGGTCGAACATATTATTACATATTTCATATATAGTAATACTATATATATATGTTATGTAAATTATTATATTATGTTGGCGCGACATAGTCGCCTATAACTTATTAACTACTGTTTTTAATTTGTTTTACTGTTATGATAGTGTTATGCATATGTAATGTAATAATATTCGTATAACTAATTTATACATAATAGTATTATTTTGTACTATATAGCATAAATTATTTATTTCAATTTATTTTTAATATAGTAAAGACTGAAATAAATAAAATGTATGAGAGAGAGAGAAAGATAGAGAAAGAGATCGAAAGAGTTTATTTTTATTTATAATCTATTGATATTACAATATAAAACAAAATATAAAAAATAAAAAGCGATTCGAATACAATCAATACACTCTGTATTAATATTATGATGGCTTTTGCTATTTAACATATGACCTTGACTATATATTATCGTAACTATTAAGAAAAAAACAATAAAAAAAACAAAAACAACAATAAATAAAATTAAAAGAAAACGATTTTTTTTTCTTTTTTACTTTTTTTTTTTTATTTTACATTTTGTTTTTTTTTTTACATATTTATTATACGTCTATGAATATTTACATAATATTATGTACATTATTACATAGTGGTCGAAAAGTAATATTATGTTTTAGTAAATTTTATATTTGGTATTTCAAATTTCAATTTTGCGGAAAAATTAAATTTGAGTATGTGTATAGTTTTTGGGATTTCGGTGAAACTTGGGTGACAGTAACATTGTAACAATAAGATTGAGCTTTGATAGAAAAATGCCGATTAAGATGTCAAACTTGTAAAGTAACATTTTGCAAACAAAAATATTATTTAAATTTTATATTAATAATAATTATTATAATGTAGATATTTCTCAAAATATTTTTTTGATTCTGAATCGAGTGAATGCAATCGGAATTGCATCGTCATTCGCTACAGGTTGAAAGTAGTGAAAAAAAACTATTACCTAGGTGTAAATCAATTTTTATCCTATTCAACTTTCTTCTCATTCATATCTTCTCATTTCCATTCTGATGACCGTTAAAATTACGTGAACTATTTATCTTACGTTTTTCTTCTTGTTTTATTCATTAAAATACCTGATATTTTTAAATTTTGATTATAGATGATAATTATTTATCAAATAATATGTATTATCCTATTATACATGATAGACACATTATTATTAATTTGATATATAATTTCAGTTGTGTAGATCAATTAGTATAACATATTGTGAACTTATCTAAAGTCAAATTTCGCACAAATTTATAGATCGCATAAAAATCTCTGAAAAATTGAATGTGATTGATTGTATATAAATATGAATATTTGGGTAAATAAATTAATGAAATTAAAATACATAATACATATCCTCAGCAACTGGTTTACACGCAGCTATACATAATTGCTTGATAGATTTGATATCAGTTTACATTCAAACAATATATTATGTATAGCTGATGATTCAGGCTTAATACTGATTGATGATAGATTTTTGATATTTTGCATTTATTATGCTAAGAAGGAACAATTCGGCTCAATAAAGTTAAATTTAGTATTACATAATAGTGATAGGTTAGTATGTTATAAATGGATTACTGAATTTACTATCCTCATTGCTAGCTTTAATATAGCTAAAATTATTACTATACTCATTACCAGACTATAATAATTTATTTTAAAATTTTTTAAACAGACTCTATAATCAACCTATAATAATATATTATTGTACAATCAAATCGATACATAATATATGACGACTGAATTTTATTATAAAATTGACCGTATCGACAATTTGAACTCTTTGGTTTTTTATAATAAAATAATATACATTTACATAATATATATATATATATATATATATATATATATATATGTATTTATTACAATAAATATAATATAAATATGTATATAGTTTGTCTAATTCATCAAAATGCAAAATATTTCCTGTTTATGAATATTAACGATATCAAAACTATTTTCAAATTATAACAACAAATTTATTTTTTATACCAATAAACTTTATAAAAATAAAATTCTGTGATTGAAAATGAAGTTTTCCAATAATTTGTGTTATTAAAAATTTTCCTAACTGAGAACAAAAAATCAATAATTTATTATATTAATGTTTTTTTTTTTGTGGTGTTGTTTTTTAGAGTTTTTTTCAAAGTGAAAATTTGAAAATTTGTTGAAAAATTATTTTGTAAATTGAATATTTTGTGATAGTCTATATCCTTCCGTTGATATGTGATTAATGAAAATTATAGTGTTAAATATTTTTCTTGTTTTAGAATTCCAAAAATTTTGACTGAATAAATGGTTTTTCCGTCTTGGTTTATAATAGTGTTTTCCTCTTGAAATTGTGATATATCAAGTAATTTAAATGTGGAAAAAATACTATGCTACCTATTCTGGTGTAACAGTGCCTTCAAATAATAGCACTTGTCTTTCTATTTTATGTTAATTGGTGACCAAATTGTAAGTCTGATTAATTTCAAAGGAAAATTGGAATGATAATTGACAACATCCATTTTCGGACCAAGATTTGAATTCAGGACCTTCTGATTAACAATGATATAACCACTGCACAATGTCGGTTGGCCCCTATAACATAATATAATGTATAATTAAAATGACTTGATATTCTCTTGAAGAGACACACTAATAAAATAGAATCCTGGTAAAAGAAAATTTAGAAAATTAAGACCTCAATAAAACTGGTACAGAGGTCAACAACAATTACAATTAATATATATCTGTCAATTCGACGGAACGCTCCAATAAATACAAATTGCGTTGGTCTGTTTTTTTTTAATATAAAATAAATATATTTCCGTATTCAGAGCACATTAAATATTAAGAATAATTCAAAGTAATCAAAGAAGAGCAAATAACATATTGTGGAGTCAGAAAGAACCACCATCATGAAATTTAAGTGACTATTCCAGACCATCCTGATTATGAAGATAAAATAAATATATTTCGGTACCCCAGTATTTTTCTTAAATTTGAAATGAAAACTCTATATAATGAAAGACAGAAAAGGCTAGAATTTATTATGCTTCCGTCATTTATGGCGGGTTACAAAGCTATAGCTCATTAATATCACTGCTTTTTTTATAATATAAATTTGACAACGCATAGAACTTCAAAATGGGAAGGTAGAACTAACATTTTTGTCTAAATTATGTAAACTTTTTTTTTTAATATTTTCTACTACAATCCAGTTGGAAAATTATGAAAAATAAAGCTTCAAAATTACAGTCTTGGAAAAGCCAAAACCTATGAAAACCCGTAAAGTATTAGGAAAATTTTAGTATTAGGAAACAAATAGGTGGGTATACATTTATTTTTTTGTAATCATGTTTTGTTCATCTCCTCGAAATTATAATTTTCATCTTTCTATAATTTTAATGTTTTGCTATTAAATAATTTTAAAATGATGTTTTACTGTGAGTTTTGATAGATTTGTGGGTGTCATTCAAATTTTGATATTCACTTTCATTGTCGTATTTTCTTCAATATTAAATTTACCTCTTTACCTATTTTAAATTTAGTCGGAAAGGTAATGGTGGATCCTGCGACTATATTTTTTTATTTTACCGTTAATATTAATATATGTTAATTTCTTATGTATGTTATTTAAGACGATATTAATATAATAATACGTCATGTAATTTAAAATAAGACAAGATTAGTTTTACAGGTTAGTTTTAATAAGTACAGTCTGTAGTTTTAGAATTGTAAATAAGAAGATGAAATTAAATTGAGAAATAAAATTAAATTTGATATGTTAATTCTCATTCTAATATTAATAGACCCATCCACAGATTATAAAATCCAACCGCAAGCTTTTTAGAACTATACAAATTTTATGATTAAAGTCTATACCGTAGCCTGTAGATAATCCATTATCGGGTATATCTCTGTAGCTAATCCATTTTCTACTCTGTAATATTTTTATACATAATTGCCTTTAACTAGGCACCAAGCCAGACTAAATCTTAAAAAAACTACTTTAAAACTTATCCAAAGTCGCAGATTTCATAAATTTATAGATCACATAGATGACAATATCGGATTAGAGAAATAATTCCAATTTTATTTGCAAACTTTTAATTTGGTCATTGAACTAATTTTTTTTTTCTTTTGTAAATGTTGAAATGTTTATGGAGTAAAATATTTAAATTTTTTTCTTATAATCTAAAAAAAAAGAATTTTGCTTCTTTAAAATTATAATTTAAATTAATTAAAGTTTTCAGAAAAAAGAATATAATTTTAAAGAAAAGTTAAAAAAAAAAAAATATAATTTCAAACAAAAAAAAAAAAGCCATAATTCAGATTGAAAAAATTTTTGTTGAAAAGATTAATTAATTAAATACTAAAAATGACAAAATAAAAATTAATTAATTTATTTTAAGAATTTAAAAAAAAAAAACAATATTAGATTATAATTTAAATAAAATGATTATATTATAGAAATAAAATAGAAAAATTTATTGTTTTGTAAATTTGTGAATAGATAATTTTCTGGATTTAAGTGATTTATTGCAAAAAACATAATGATAATAATAATAATAATACCCAATGCAAGAATGAGAGCACGCGTTTTTTATACTATCAAATACAGAAATTAAAATATTATATTATAATATATTAAAATAATATAATTACTCACCTTGTTGTATAGAACAGATAGACTTAATATTTACGAAATCAAAATTCTGTTTATCAAATTATTAACAAGTTTCACTATTAAAACCAATATCCTCCACCATTTTGTTATTATTAATATTATAATTTCATTGTTAAAAATAGTCGAATATTTTCAACAATTATACAAATTTAACTCTAACGCCAAAGAATACATTTTTCTAAAAATTATAATATATATTTTTTATCAAGTAATCAAATAAATTCATTAGGAAATTTTCAATGCGTCAATAATTATGATATCAAAGAATTTCCGACCGAGAAATGAAAAACATTAATTAAATTATTCTAATAACTAGGTTATGTAACTATAAAATAAATTTAAAAAATTATAAATTTACTTAAAAATTATAAAAAATGTCTATCGAATTTTACATTTAAATAATTAAAAAAATTATTTTTGGTTGAGTTTTATAACTCACAGATGTATTAATAACATCGTTTAATAAGTTAAAAAATCAATAAAAATAAAAATTTGAAGTTGTATGGGTAGTCTAATACTCTCAATACCTACTGATGACATCAAATAGTGGTGTAATGAACGAAACAACTCCTAAAATTTATTGCTATTAAACTACGTTACAATTTTAATTTTCAAATTTTCTCATTTCTCTATAGTGTTGCCATTATTACCGATCTGTTACCTGGTTAAACCTAAATATTAAAAAACAAAATATTGACTAGCCTTTATTATTTTTAAACTAATGTCAAAATTTACTATATCGCTAATAAAAAAAAACGTCTGGCGTAAATACTACTCATATAAAAGCAAAGAAAAAAGCCATATTGAAATATGAAGAGTGGTTTGAAAAAACCTGTTATGCACGGTTTTTATTATAATTTTTTTGCGAATATATCGACGAAATTGTTAGAACATAAGCAGAAGATATAAAAATTCCATAAGTGTGATAGAGAAACAAATGATAAAATATCGGGAAAGTGACCATAAATATCGGGCAAAATATCGAGAGAGTCTCCATAAATATCGGAGAATCGCCATAAATATTGAAAAATAGCTATCTTTACAAATGTCTGTTTCCTATAATTATCGCCAACATTTACAATAAAATATAAAAAAATAGGTACTTACACAAAACTTTGTTGAGGGAATTGAAAAATACAATATTGGTATATAAAAATTGGTATAGCTATAAAAATTATACTTTTACTTCCTCGTTCACATTATAAGTATACTATACTCCTCTCTTTCTAAGCTACAATTTATCGACGAAAATTTTATAATGAAAACTGTGCATTATCTGCGGACAAGCAATTCCAAGGATTCTATTACAGGTAAATTTTATATTATTATATTATAATTTACACTAGGGGCCCCTGTTGAGTAATTATAATTCAAGTTAACAAATAGCTTTTGTGGAAAAATAAATTTCTTGATACAGGTTTTTTTTATTAGAAAAACGAATGTTAAATGTACCGAAAGATGATAGGGACTGAACAGTGAATATGAAAGAAAATAAAAGAATGTTCAACCCGTATGCGCATTTCTGTTGTAAATTTACATTGATGGCATTTCTGTTTTAAAAAACAACTAATTTACATATTTTTACAATTTATTAAGGAAAAGACAGATAAAATGAGAAGGTATTTATTGCATAGGGGTCCTTACATGTTTGTCTATTATAATTATTGATGCTCACAGTAACACTTTATAGTACAATTTATGCTCCTATATATAATATATATATAAATTTATGAATTTTTATGCATAACTCAACTGCACTAGTCAAATTTTAATTAAATTGTCCACTGTAAAAACATCGTTTTACAGATACGAGATATTTTCATATCACCACCGATATGTTCTAATCTAAGAATATATTGATCATGGTCTTAGATCTCTTAATATATGTCGAAACTGTACACCACAAATATATTTAAATATTTATGATATATATTTATTAAATAAACTGCTTGTATAAACCAACACAAGCCCAGAGGACAAATTCAATATTAAATTAGAGCAAAAGTAATTGATACAAAAATATTTAAAAACAATTCAAAGCAAAAATTTTAATTTTTCAATTCTAAGGATTTTAGCAAATAGAATGATGAATAGAAAAAAATTGAATTAAATTGAATTGAACTGAAATTTAATAAAACATAAAAAAAAATTTAAATTGAAAATTTAAAAAAAAAAATGCAACAAAAAAACTAAAACAAAATAATTCAAAATAAAATTTAAGATCGATTTCATCAAAATCAAATTTTTATTATAAATTTTTAAATTTTATTAACATACCAAATTAGAAAAATTTAAATTTTCAATTTAACGGCTTTTCTCATATTATTCAAGTTCTCACGGTTTTTCTCACTAATAATATCAATTTTTGGAAATTTTTACTTTTTACAACACTACTGTGTAGATATCCAAAAACTATTCCAGCATACAAAAATTGAATCTATTTAATAAAATTAAAAAAATTAAATTTTTTAAATTTTTTTAACACTATAAAATTAAAAAAAAATAATAAATTTTTATTTATTCTATTTTTTATTTTCCCTTTTTGTTTCAAAAATTGATTTATAATGTCAATTTACTAACTTGTCTGATATTTATTAGAATTTGTAGTAGGTTGTTTTTTTATTTTCTTTTTTTTTATTGTAGTGAGCACCAATTCTAAAATTAATTCAATTTCCATAAAATCTAACCTATATGAAAATGAAATTGTTTTGCAAAAATGAACTGCCTTACAACATAGAGAGAGAGCACACAATACGATAAAATAACAAGAGAAAAAGAAACTAAACAAAAAGTTGTATGCAACAAAAAAACTTGAAATTGAAATGTCCAATAATCTAAGGATATAGTGTAGTATGTTGGAGACAACAAAACATAAAAGTCAAAATAACGGTTAAAATAACGGTAAAGGATTCAATTCATTTTATGAATTTAAACTTCTGACTACGTACCTATACATATATATTTTTTTTGTATGAATATATTTAAATAAAAAAGAAAACATAATTTAAAACTATAAAAATCTCAATTTAATTTTTTTTTTGTTTTTTAGATAAAATAACGGTTAAAGCTAATATTATTTATTCACTAAATGAGAAAAATAGTAAAAATTATGAAAAAAGAAAAACTGAAACTATCTATAAAATGATTAGCAGCTTTCCCCATTACTGGGAGCATCTCTTTTAATATCTAGAAGAGTAAGAAAAAAAAAAATAAAAAAAAAAATTGTTCCAGTCTTTTTAAACGAATACCATTAAAAGGTATAAAAATTTGAATCAATGCGACAATATGGTTTTTTTGTTTTGTTTTTTATTGATTTTTATCTATTCAGCTTCTTATGGCCATTAATTGAAAATTTATTCAAATTAGAATTTTCGAATTAGTAATATTGTATTTTGTTGTTGTTGTTGTTATTATATATGTATATAAAAAATTAAAAAACAGAAATTAAAAAAAAAAACAACAGGTAAATTTATGTTTATGGTTTAAAAAAATGTTCAAATGATATTTGAACGGAGACTTTAAAATCTATACTAAATTTTTTTTGTTTTTGTTTTTTTTTAGAGGTTTTTAATTCCTCCAAAAAAATAAAAAAAAAAAATTAAATATATCTTATAGCTATACATATAAATAAATTAAACTATAGTTTTTCTTATTTTTATTTTTGGTCTTTTTCAAAATTGATAAAAACTAATTAAAGAAATAAATTAAATTTTTTCGAGAAAAGAGAGAGGATGAATTAATGAAAAAAACAAAAAAAAAAAAAATGAAACGTTAATAAGCGGCATGACGATGATAAAATCATAGTAATAAGTTTTTCTTGGCGCAATCTATATGTTACAATATTCTATGATAATATAATAAAGGTTAAGTGACTAAGTCAAATTTTTTTGATTTGAAACGATTTGAATTAACAATAATAAAAAATTTTGCTACTATTATGTAAAATCAACACGTCCAACATATCTGATATTATTTAAAAGCATCTTTATAATATACATCCAAGCACAATTCCATATTTGCATGTATAATCTAGTGCAGTTTAGATCTAGCTTAAAAAAACAATACCTACACTGCTATATTGTAGACCGTTATTATGTACTTACCAAAAATATTTGAATCCTACATCAGATATGAATGTTTAATAGAATTTAAAACAATAATACAAATTGCTATTGAAGATAGTTTGCTTAGTGAGAATAATTACCTACAGTTTGTTAAATAAGACCTTTAACAAATTTACAGAAATAGGGTAATTCCACTAATATATTGTATTATGAAACAAAAGGTTACATCCTCCAGTCAAGCTAACAGTAATTTTTCCTCATCTCTTGACTGAATACCCTGAATCCCCAATACTGATTTTCGTCGTCTGTTAGAAGAATTAATTTTCATTTAAATTTATATATTTATTTATTTTTTTATCTAATAAATAATTAATTATATTTCTATAATATTAATTTTAATAAATTATAATAATATTTACCTACATATATCTTATTGAGTCACGACATTATGATATAACTGATTTCAATACAGTTTTCAATTTTTATTAACTCTAATGAATTAAATCGAAAAGTAGCAATAATCAATTAATTACTCTGTAACTGTCTTATATTTTCTTAAATTCAATTTCTAAGATTGCCCTCTAATTGAAAACTTTGAGAAAAATCTATTATGACTTACTATCACAACTAACTAAATAACTAGGAGTACAAATTAAGGGACAAATCTATCTAAAACTATATACATATACATTTTATATAAAATTACAAAACTGGTTAGATTAAATTTTTTTTTTTTTGGTTCTATGTAAAAAGAAGAGAACCTACTAAATATAATATTTGAAAAAAAAAAAAAAAAAAATAACAACAACAAAAAAAAACAAAAAAAAAAATTATCGAAGAAGAAATTTTGGATATTATAGAAGAAGGCCGCCTGTGGTGAATTCCAAGGCATTAACCTTATTATTATAGAATTGAATTTATTTATTTTCTTTTTTTTTTTTGCTTTTTTTTTGTGATTGTGGTTAATTCTTACCAACCAAAAAACTGAAAAAAAAAACAAAAAAAAAACAAAATTCAAATTTCCAAAATAGAAAATGACATGATATCTATTAAAAACTATGATGATGATAATAATGGGATGCTTTCTAAAGGGTTTTAAGTAGCTGATGAAATATAAAGTTAGTATAGTTATTTTTTTTTTTGTTTTTTCTTATATTCTTAAGTTGTTGAAATTAATGGCGAACTGTAAGATACAAAAAAAACTAAAAAAAAATAATATATATATTAAAATAAATTTGGGAAAAAATATAAAGTATCTGTAGAACTGTAGTGTCTAGGTATGTATATTTTTTCATTTTGATTTTTTTTTTGCTTTTTTTTTTTTTTTTTTTGATTCTAATGGGTGTTACATCATTTCTAAATATATTAAATTTCAAACAATTTAAATTGTATTGTATTTTAGTACAATTTTCTTTTGGTAGGTACTATCAATATTTTTCATAAGATTTGTGTTTCGAGCATTCACATATTATTGATTTATAATAAATGGGATTCAATCTACTATACTATCTACTATACTGGAACGTATAGTGCGACGAGCGGAAGTAAACACGGCCGGTACTATATTTTTCAGATCTGTTCAACTACTAGGGTATGCCGATGACATTGACATCATAGCCAGATCACAACGGGCGGTCGTCGAGGCCTTTACCCAGATTGAAGAAAAAGTGAAACGAATGGGTCTTAAAGTAAATGAGGATAAGACAAAATATATGTTGTCGACAAATAAAAAGACCTCTCAACATCATATTGGTCAAAACATCACTGTCGGCACATATAATTTCGAGGTAGTTCAGGAGTTTACCTACCTTGGAACCAGTCTTAATCCCACAAACGACCTCCACATTGATGGAGGTACGGCGAAGAATAACCCTTGCAAACCGTTGCTGCTTCGGTTTGTCAAAACATCTCGGGTCAAAGCTACAAAACGCTCATACTCCCGGTTTTGCTTTACGGATCAGAATCATGGACACTGCCTAAGGCAAGTGAGCATGCACTTGGTGTCTTCGAGAAGAAAATTCTTCGTCGGATATATGGTCCTGAAAACGACGATGGGGTCTTGAGGAGAAGATATAATGCCGAACTCTATGAGCTGTACAATGAAATGGACGTAGTCACAAAAATTAAAGTCAAGAGACTACAGTGGCTCGTACACCTAGAGCGGATGGATGAAAATGCTCCAGCCAACAGAATCTTCGATTCCAGACCCGAAGGTACAAGACGTCGGGGCAGACCAAACCTTCGTTGGAGAGACGAAATATCAGCGGATTTAAAGCAATTTCGAATCTTCAACTGGAGAGAATCCGTCCGTGACCGGCAAAAATGGAAGATGTTGATGAGTCAGGCCCAGGACCTACATGGTCTGTTGGCCACCTAAGTAAGTAAATAAGTAATAAATGGGATTATTAATTAATAAATAGAATATTTCATTCGAATTAAAAACAAAAATTATAGTTTGAGCGATTTCTTCTTATTCGAATAACAAAACAGTTCAAATTAATTTTCAACTTTCTGATTATTGTTTCAACTTTAATTGATAATATATTTTTGTACCAATAACTTACTCAACAGAGTTTTGAAAACTCTTGTCCAGGAAGAAAAACAAATTTATTTTAAACAACTCTAGAAGGTAGTGAGAGTCTGATAGTCAAATTTTGATAAGCAATGAAAGCTCAGCACGTGAAATACAAAACCAGAATTTAATTAAACGATAGCCTCAGTTCAATCAAGTCAATTAAAAATCCCTACAACAATGAATACATATATAATATAGGTAAAAACAAATCGCAAACTCCGTTTAGAAGTAGTGATGCGTTTAGAATAATTTTAGACGAAATAAAATTGATCAGCTTTAAGGTCTGTAGCGCCCAGAAAGTTAATAAGTTTCCTTTTCAATAAGTGTTTTTGGACAAATACATAATTGATACAGTAAAATAAAAAATAAAAATAAAAACAATAAGAAAAAGTAAAAAAAAATGTTCATATTACTACGATTCAGTTTTCATTTGATGCAATCTAAGCCATAATTTTATTAACGTTATGTCGAAAATTTTTAAAATACATTTGTTATGATAAATACTATAGATACATATTGAAAACTTCAAAATACTTCCAATTTTTTTTTTTTCCTTCTACGGAGGTGGCCCTAACATGTCAGAGCCGGCTTTTTAGCCCTTTATGCCGTCCTCCACCCCTCAACTTAGTAGACCCTTTTGATAAAGGCCAATAGAGACAGTGTATACAGGTTGGGTCGTCACTTAGTGCTAGTCTACACATGTGTTTATTCATGTGGTTATGACCAGTAAGTATGCCCACCATCTTCCTACAGTCTCCTCTATTGAGAGTTAGCAGGAAGTTGGTTATTTTGGTGTTTATTCTTGGTGCATATATTTTGGAGACCCTGTGGCCTTCCATACGCTCCCAAAGAATATTTGCTTCCCTTTTCAGAGTGTTTTCTATTGATAGTTTAATAGTACCAATAGATATACCAACTGCTGGTTCCGGGCCATAAATGTTTCCCGCCGATGATCTGGCTAGTTCGTCAGCCTTCTCATTTCCAGTGAGGCCACTATGACCCGGTATCCAGATCAGTTGTACCTTGTTTCGGAGCCCTATGAGGTTTAGGGCTTCCGAACATTCTCCCACCAATCAAGATTTGATATATATATAATGAAGTATTCATATAATATATGAATACTTCCAATAGTACTAAAATCATTTTTTAAATTGACGATGTTGTATTAAGTTGTCTCAATTAATTTGTAAATATTTTTTTTTGTATTTATTACAAATAAGGAATGTTCCGTCAACATGTAAAAGTCAATTTTGAGAATCAAAAATTTATTTGAAATTTTACAACGAATATAGGTAGTGGGTACCTATACTATTAGACATCAACAGTCGTCATCACGTGTATTTTTTTTTTATTATTTATTTTTATATAATTTCATAACATTAATAACATCAAAATGCACTCTCAATAATATAATATGTGTAAGTCCCAATAGTTTAATAATTCATTTTTATAGTTTAGTTTTTATTTTCTTAAGAAAAACATTTTATTTTTTCGTTCTGGTTTGTTTTTTTCGTCGTATAGAGAAATTCAATTTTCTAGAGATTTCAATAAATTGATATGTCATTCAATGCCATCTCTGGTCATGTTTTACAAACAACTTGTTGCAAAAATTTTTGTTTTTTTTTTTTTTTGTTTTTTTTTCGTCACTTTTTTCTTAAATATAGATTTAAGGCAATATTTAATATTTACGTGCACACAAACATATATAATAGTATCTTTAATATAGCTATACATGTATTGAAAAAAAAAAATATTTTATTGACATCCTCATATTAGCTTTCTAAAACAAAAACAAACAAAAAAAATAAAATAAAAATACAACAAGTCAAATTGTTGCGAATTCGCGAGAAAATTGAAGGTTTTTCCTGATACATTTGACTGTTATGTGTCAACAAGGTTTCATGCTGAAAATGTCATATGATATATACGAAAAGAAATTGTTTTTCTAATCTCTTTATTTTACTTGTTTCATATTACTTATGTACATTTTGAACTTTTTTTTTTATTATTTCAAAAATTTAAAATTGCGCTGCATTTGTAATACTGTAAGAAATTAATTTATTTTGTTCTGATGTAAATGGCATGCCAATAGGGATCGATATAGCGTTTTACGAAAATATGTAATCATTGACCAAGTCATTAATTCAACTGCTCAAATTTACTTGCCTACATATTTTGTTCTCCTTAACTGTATTTATTGAATCTTATGAAATGAAAATAAAACTAATTCGTAACAATTGTGACCTTTTGTCTAATCCATTGATTTGACACTTCATATATTTGCTCGTTCACTCCAATGCTCAGCCTTACATGACCGATATCGATTTTTTTTAACCTGCTGGTATAACAAGAATGTTTTTGTAAACTTCTCGCCAAAGGGTTAGGTTGTTGGACCAGTCTGATTGCATATGTTTTATTTACATTTTTCAAGTTCTTCTAGAACCATATGGGTATATTCAAAACTTTATATAGATAATATTTCTAAGGCACCAAAATGGGCCTGGGTTATGATACGTAAATTTTTTTTATTCCATTCTTTGAATTCTATTAGAAGCAGTTCTTCCTAACTGACATACATATAGGACCAGATTGATGTCGGAATGGTTTTGTGCAACAGTGCCTTGCATTACAAATCTAGAGTAGAATTTTTTCCAATATACGAATGAATGATTTTCGTCTTGAATTATAGTTTCGCTTTTTCTATGGTGATGTGCTTCTTTCAGGTTAGTATTTTGTCTAGGTGTACGTGTACGAAATAATTATCTAGTTTATATGAATTGACGGGCATACTTCCTTCTTCAAGGAAAATGGTACATATACAATTTTGCTCTCTTTCATTTTTAACTCATAACACATTCCTGTATTGCTGCAAATGTTCTTACAAATTTTTTAGATGTTTGTATCTGTATATGGATGTCAACTTGAAATCGCAGTGTCAAAGTATAAATTTATATGTTAGTTATAAAAAATATTTTAGCCCACTACATTATGGGACGCCAGAATTTATTGCATGTTCTTCTGTTAAAAAGGATTTAAATCTAACTCTAAAGCTTCTATTGGTTTTAAAATTTGGCAGTTTTTATTGTATTTGATAGAATAATCCGGCCTGGGTGACATCCAAAATGCCTGGGTGACATCCAAAACCACAGTTCAACAGAATTTTTTTTAACTTGTTTTGTTTGGGTAGCTATTATCTATGTACCTATGCTAGATCGTGCTATGCGCAGCTTGAAAATGAATTTGGTAATTACCGTAATTCCGGAATACAGTAGGTACTAAGTTCAACGCTTTAAAAAAATTTTTAGAATGTAAATAAATTTATAATTTAAAAAAAAGTTATTATTATTGCAAAATTCGTTATAATAGTAAGATATTCCAAATATTTTAGCCTTTTTTGATTTTTAAGAAAAAAACAAAATTTTTAAAGCCAAAGTCTAAAAATAAAATGGCAAAAAATAAAAAAAAATTAAAAATTTTCATAATTTTGAAAATAAAAAAATTAAGAAATTAAATTAAAATTACTTCTTCATTATTATAGAAATTAAGATTAAAATGGCATGCCGTTGTCAAATGTCATATTTTTACTTTTAGACTTCCGCGATCAAGTCCAACAGACTTTTTTCTATTGTGAACATCCGCGATAGTTGTATTGTATTATGCTAAGTACCTTACAATATCTGAGTTATTCAAATTCAAATTATTAAAAAACATTTTTTTCTAATTTACACACCCATACACATCTGTTAGGCGCATCATTGACACGATTAAAAATCAGTTCAGCTGAATATATGTTACTATCCTGATCCTGTAAGATGGGTGATACAAAATTTTTTTTTTTTTTTTATTATTAATTCAACTTAAAGCTGTCCCGTCGTGCCTAACAGAATAAAAAAATATTACTTCAGCGATATTTACATACGATAGGTCTAAGAGAATAGAGGTGATATTTTTTCCGTTAAGGTAAATATTTTATATTTTTAAATTTTAAAAAATAATGTATACGTATATCTAATAAGTTCAAAAAATTAATCATTATTTACTGGAAGATGGCCAACTCTGTGTTGTCGAAAAATTAAATTTTAAATAAAAAAAATTTGTCAAACAAAAAACTAAAAAACAAGAAACCGTTCATTGTTTTAACATTCACTTATTTCAATTTGTATATACATACATACATATTTTAATATCTCTTAATTTCAAATAAAAATGTCATGAAATCTAGTTTCAACAAATTGAAATGTTGTTTTTTTTTTATTATTTCACAGGATTCCAGTATTACCAACCAATCAATTTTATTGATTTATTTTAATTATAACAAAATTACATTTAATTTTTAATTAGTTTATAGATAAAAATATCAAATTATCATATTATTATTAATATAAGTATTAAAACTACAAATTTATTAAATAATATATTTAAAATAAATTTTAATTGATTTGAATTGAATGGAAAGAACATTATATTAATAAAATAAATAATTGTAGTAGCATTTAGGTCTCATAATTTTTATAATAACTTCAATTATAATAATTTAAATTAATTATTTTGTTAGGCACATATTATTATAGTTATTAAGTTATTATTAACATATATGTACTAATAAAATTTATAATTTCGTTTAATTTAAATAATTTATTAATAATAATTAGATATATCTGGAGTATATCTGATGTTTAATGAATATTTGTCATTTGTTAACAATTGTTTAACCTATTTAAAATTGAACAGTTTGTATTACGAATTAAATCAATATAACGGTACAAAGTTGAGTCCAAAATACTTAAAAATAATGTAGTTTAAGCTCCTTGGAAAAAAAAACAAATTTAAAACTAATACTTATAGCAGGATTTTGATTCAAAACAAGAGTAATTACAACTACCCAATGGTACATGAACAGAAATTTCAATTTTTTGCAAAAACACAATGTTTTTTTCTATCAAAATATTTGTTTGTTGTCTAATTAGCCTAAAATAGTCTTTCTGAATCTAGCATTTATATATTGATAGAGATTTTTTTATACTAATATATTTACTTGATCCACCATCATCCATCCATCATCAATGTATTTCAATTGCAAAGCACGGTGGCATCGAACATTTCTTTAAAAAAAAAACTTAAACCTGATACAATGTCGAAAAACTAAGTTGCCAAATAATATACGTAGAAATAAGTTGGCAACAATGTGTAATGAGACCTTTGTGAGACATTGTATTTTAATACATTTGTAATCAAGAAAAATTAACACAAAATTTGTATTTAATTTAATTTTAAGGCACATGATCGATTATTATAGAAGTAAATTTAATTAAATTAAATTACTAACATCAGAAGTAAAGGCGATATCTTATAAACATTTACATCGCTATCCATCTACAAAAACGTTGATTTGATGAAATGTATATCAAAATTTTAAAACCAGTCAAAGATAATGTGGCCTATTACAATCGTAAGAGGTTCCAGTCCACTTATACAAAATTATTATAAATAATAAATTAAAATTTTTTCATAATAGCCATCTAATTGGGAATGCATCCTCTTCCAGAAATTATCTAATGGTGCCACCTACAAAAATAATGGTTTTCTCTTTTCATAAAAACCACATCACAATACCCTCCTAAGTTATACCGTTGGTCTTTTAAAACAAAAATTTGTTGTCCATGTTTTAATGTTAAAAATTTTATACCATGTAAGTCTCTAGAATATTAAACTTGATAAATATATAATCATGGATTGCATTATTTTAAATAATATCCAATTGATGGTGAACATGGTGAATTATTATCAAACCTCGAATATATTTTTTATGTTTGTTTTAATTTGATTCGAATTTCGTTACGTAGCTCATTCTGTTCTCCCTTATACAGACAAAGACTTTAAAAAAAATGCATAAACATATGGTTTTTAAAATTTTTTTAGATACCCAATATACAATTTGGATCATAAAACAATGTCTCAAGCTTTTGTAAGCTTTTGTTGACATTTTAGATGATGCAAATGTTGTATTCAACTTTGTGTTGAGAGATTTAGGATGTCAAGGGTAATAAACTATCTCCATCATCTTCTACCTACAGTCAGTATCTTCAGTTATATCGGCTTTTCCGATTTTTACGTAGCAATTCTCTGACATGTCCTTCTGGACTTCATATTATTCAAATATTCATGTTCAATCATGAAAAATTTATTTTGTTATAAATAAAATTCATTCAATTACACTAATTTACAGAACAAAGGAAAATTGACTTAAATTCTAAATTATTTTCGGTCCTAAAGGATCTTGGAATCTAACTTTAAAATTTTTAATTATAAAAAAGATGAATTTTTTTCAAATAATTTATTATTAAAGCTCATTCTAAACATCTATTGCATCAAAAATTAAACTAGAAATTACACAAACGTATATATTTAAATAAATATGTATATAAAAATAAATCCAACTGTATTACACAACACTGTCATGAAACAAGTTCAGTTTTTTTTTTTTTTTTCTATGTTCATTTTATTTTTCTTGATAGTTATAGTTACAAAACACAAATTTGATTCATTGGACATTTCACATTGGACAGAAGATTTTTTCTCATGTTTTAATTGCTGTTCTAAAATCTTAATAACATGAAAGTAGAAAATAAAACAAAATTAGAAAAAAAATAACAAAAATAAGAAAAAAAAAACACTTAATTTTGTTAATTTATAAACTCTTATTAAATGACAGTGACCTTCAATTAAAAACAGCAACAGTAACAGCAGCAGCAGCAAAATAAAAAATTACAAAAACAAAAAACGCCTGTTAGTTTGATCAAAATTAATTCTAGGTTCTCTAGAACTATTAATACACTATATATAAGTATATATATATATATATATTATTGAAATTTACCTTGAATTAAAAATTGTATTTCTATTTTTTTTTTTTATTTTATTTTAATTCTTTTTATTTTTGCTTATTTTTTTTTTTGTTTTTTTTTTATATATAAAAGACATGATTAGGAATTTATTGTAGCTGAGACATGTAAACATATATCATGATATTTTTTACACTACCTGCCTGCCTGCTTGCTTACCTGATGGTGACATGAAAAACGTGGTAGATTTATGGCACTACTTTGGATTTAGTTTAATTGGAAAAAGCGCAATTTTTATATTATAAAACAAAATACAAAAAAAAAAAAAATCTAAAGATTGTGTTAAAAAAATGTTGAGTGTATTTATTAAAAAATATATTATATATCTATATAATAATAATAATAATAATAAAAATAATAAATAAATAATATTAAATTAAAAAAATAAATATATATATATATATATATATATATACAAACCTATATATACATATTACAAATAATATTCATTAATTGAAAGCAATTTTTATATTGATTATGCAACATTACTAAAGTTTCTACATTATAAATTATTTATTTTTACGGTGGCGCGTTATAAAATTTTTCCAATTACAACACTTTAAGAATTTCAAGAAAAAAAAAACAAAACAAAAAAAAAAATTTGTTTTTTAGAATTAAAAATAATAAACAAAATAAAAATAAATTTATAAAAATGAAATCAAGAATTTTTGACTTTATAGAACATTCCGTTTTGAATAAGAATTTAAAAACATAAAATAATTGATTTTCACCTTCATTATTGATTCTTCATAAGTTAAATATACTCGAACCTATATAATTAAAAAATAAAATTCATGAAAATTATTAAGTACTTAGATGACAGAAGAAATTCTGTAATTTGACTTGACTTGACTTGTTATCTACTCACTCGTCAGCAGTTGTCAAACCGTGTATACAAGGATTAGCTATACCAAATTAACAAAATTTAACTTGCAATTTAAATAGAAGCAAAATATTTTTGGGAAATATACCTTTTTTATTAGAGGTCATCAGTAGATATTTATAGTGTTAGACTACCTATACACCTCCTATTTTCATTTTAATTGATTTGTAGCATTGGCTCATATGACAATATTTGAAAATAAAAATTTTAGATTTTCAAATACTGTTTGAGGGTCACCGGTAAATGACCTCTAATTTGTGCCAATTCTTTCGATGCAAAATATCTCTTACATATACCAATCATAAACGATGAATTTAAATAATATAAGTATGAATTATACTACAGTGAAAGTATAATCAGTCAGTCAAACATTTTAATTGGTCTGCTGCTGATGACAAAAAACTTCAGTTCAGGGAATTCATTGCATCCAAAAAAAATAACATGAAAGTTAATTTTCGTTGAATCGAGATTACTGATGATGACAACATGGATACAACTGAATTATTTATTATAATAAAGTGTATTTCTGCCCCTTTGTCCGAATAGATATTAAAAGATAAATGCTGTAGTTTAAAGAGAGTATGATGCTCATTCAAATGCTCTGAAGTGTTGATTTCTACTTTAAAATTAAATGTTGAATAATCTATTTAATCTATCTAATGTATATTATTTTATTTAATATAGATATTTAATCTATCTTATATATTTCACCTATCTAATTTATCTAATCTATCTCATCTATCTAGTCTACCTAATCTATCTCACCTATCAAATTTATCAAATCTATCTAATATATTTGATATTTGATATTTGATTCTTTATTTAATCTATATAATCTATCTTGTCTGTATTGATTAACTAGCTTACCTAGTTTATCTAATCTATTTAAATTATTTAATCTATATAATCTATCTAATCTATATAATCTATCTATTCTATCTAATGTATCTAATCTATCTAATCTAACTAATCTATCTAATCTATCTCATCTATCTAATCTATCTAATCTATCTAATCTATCTAATCTATCTAATCTATGTAATCTATCTAATCTATCTAATCTATCAAACCCATAAACACTATAAAAACAATCAAATCTATCAAATCTATCAAATCTATTAAATCTATTTAATCTATCTAATCTAAGTAACCTTTTTAATCTATTTAATCTAATCTATCAAATATATCAAATCTACCTAATCTATCGAACCTATCTAATCTATCAAACTTATCTAATCTATCTACTCCATCTAATCTTCCTAATCTATCTAAGTTATGTAATCTATCTAATCTATCTAGTATATCTAGTTTATTTAATCTATTTAGTGTACCTAGTGTATCTAATCTATTTAATCTATTTAATCTATCTAATCCACTCCAATGTCTCTGATTTATCTAATCTATCTATCTATCGGTCTAATCTATTTAATTTATCCAATTAAGCTCATTAATACACCTAGAACTACTCAAAATCAGTTTTCAATAAATCTTTTCAAATAGAAACTGGAAAATATTATAACAAATATTTTAGGTGTTACTAGTCCTTTGGACGTCCTGCAGCGACACTTCCTTTAATTAAATTTTCACAAATTAAATTATCCTGAACTGATAAGTACTTTTATTAAGATAATGTGAGCCATCTAAAACCCCAGAACACTTTATCTCGAACTTTGTATCAAAATTAATGAAGAATGTTCCTACTTTGCAATTTTATCTTTAGATCTAAAAGTCTATGTTTGAATCTTTTTTTCCATAAAAAAAAAACTATTTTGAGTTCAGATCAAAATTTACTTAGAAAATTAGTTTCTTTTAATTTTTTTGTTGTTTTAGTTTTTTTTTTATTTCAATTAAAATCTCACCCCAAATTCATTCAAATATTTATGACGAATACCTGCGTATATGGAATAAACATTTTTTGATTCTGTTTTTTTTCTTTTTTTTTTTTAATAAATCCAAATCCAATCACAACACCAAACGAATGAATAAAACTATATAATCACTATTGAATACGACTATGACTGTGACAACGTTTTATAATAAAAAAAAAAAAAAAAAAAACTGATCCGCGGATATCACCGGAAGCCATTATAAAACGTGATCTACCGAATAGATTTTAATTTACATACATCCATACAAATACACATTATTCAATAAAATTTATTTATTAAAAAAAAACAAAACATTATTGTATGGTTAGTTTTACGCCAAATTCAGATTCACAAAAAAAAAAACAATTTTTTTGTTTTCTAAAAAAAGTTTTACTGCTGCAATCCAATCGAAAGGTGTACAATCATTACTTACGTACGTATATACATATATATAAAACCATATAGAACCTAAATAGATACATGTAATTGTTGTAGAGAGATTTAAAAAAAAAAAACAGAAGAGATGTACGTGATCTAACAACACCATAGTTGAATTTTGTATGCGTTTGTGTTTGTATACAATGAAAATTATTACAATTTCTACTTAGAACAATAAAAGAAATAAAAAAAAAAAAATTTTGTACACACCACTGTAAAAAAGAGTCACATAAATTTTTTCCAAAAAAAAAAAAAAAAATCAAGGAACTTGAAGAAAAAAAAAAAACAATTTTTTTTATTGAAAAAAAAATGTAGACATATCAAGGCAAGCGTACATTTCACATTTTTATTGTATATAGAGTCCTACCATATTTGAAGAGTTTTTTTTTCTATCTTTTATATCAAAAAATTAGTCATACCTAAACCGTTCTCATATCAGTTACATCTTCTTCTTAACTTAAGTTGTTTTTAAAAGTGTACTTATTATTGATTCAGCTGGCCTCCACGTATATTCTCTGAGTGTCAACTAATCTAATGAAATATTCTTTAATATTAAACTAGCTATGAGTATACATATTAGGTGGATCAGATATGGAAGAAAATCGTAGAATGATTTGCTCCGTTTTGATGACCAAATAGTAAATAAGGAAGCAAGTGGCCTACAAAATAACCCTCAACGAGGTATACACAGTTGAAATGTTGAAGAAATATCAGTTGAGTATCTATACATCTTATTGAAGATATATTTAAGAAATTTATATTTGCTACCTAAGCCCACGGATGGGGTTAGAGAAATATTATGATGAAATATCTGGCAACTTTATCATTTCACAAAAATTACTGATGTCTTTTAACAAAAGAATAAATAATTGGAAATGTTTGAGGGATGTCAGTTGAGTATTTATATGCATCTTAGGACGTGTAATATGGCAACAAAGAGGCAAAATTATTTCCCAATCTCGATCATACAAGGTTTATCAATTAGTGTTACAAAGTATTAGAACAAAGTTTTTGGTTCTGAACTACATCAGACATATTAAAGAAAGTTGGAAAAATACTTGAAGCTTTTATTTTCTTTTTAATCTGGGAAGGATGAGGCTTGCGCCTGATATTTTAATCATATTCTAAATTACACAATAGCTAATTGTTTCTCCCAGGTTATATCGCATTTGACTGAACTTCAGTAGATTGATTTTTGTCAGGTGCTGTTTGGTTAACTATTGTTATGTTCTAGTTTATACAGGATGCCAGTCTATGGTAATATGTAAAATAATATGTCCTACTTTGGGGTAATATATGGAATATTGTTTCGTTAACCAAACATACCCTAAGCATAAAACCGGCTACGAAAATTCCTTCATAGTTCGAACTGCAACCATGTGAAATCATATTCCCTCGATTGTGATTGCGCATCAAGATAATCTACTAATCTATCCCATACCTTCCTTCCTTTCTAATTTTATTCTATACTATACCAATCAAGGTACGTAGATGTTAATGGTAATATTCTAGCACTTTAATTGATTATACAAAACAAGAAAAAAACCTTGCGTTCTAGTTCTTTAAGAATTCTAGTATATGCTAATCTATCTAGTATGTATGCATTAATTGTTTACCTATTTTTCTAAGTGTACGGTCTTATTCATTTCCAGTTGTGATTTGTTTCAATATAGATTACCCAATTTTTAATCCACATGTTTTTGTCAATTACTATGTGCTTCTTTATTCGATTATGGACGTGGTGGATACTAAAAAAATATTACAAGAGGTTTTCAAATGTGCACCTTCATTATTGTACCTACTTGGCTAAAGTATTCAACAAATTATAAAACACTAGTATTCGCCCGCTCCTCGAAGTTCGAAGAAATTTGATAAAAGAAATCATATTTAATTTCATTATGAATTTATTGTTTGACATCATTTCAATTTATACTTGGTACTATAATTTATTTTTATAATGATTTATCTTAGACAACAACCGCATACATACAAATTAATTTAATACAAAAAATTTAATTCAATTTAAAGAAATCATATTCAATTTCATTATGAATTTATTGTTTGACATCACTTTAAGTTGTACTTGGTACTATAATTCATTTTTTTATTGATTTATCTTAGACAACAACCGCATACGTACAAATTAATTTAACAAAAAACGCGACGGGTGATTTGTGGCAATTTGATAAATTAAGATTTTTGTATTTTAAAATGACTTATAATTAGGGTTACTTCAAATGTTAAATTAAAGTTTCTGATTGAAAATTAAAAGAATTTTAAAAAAAAATATTAAATTTCGCTACGTCTCTTTTTGAATATACATAATTTAAAAGAATAATAATTAAAATTGTTGGTTGTGAAATGGATAGAATATTTGTACTGTACTTTTCTTACCAATTTACAGATTAAATATAATGTTTAGTGCTAGCAAATCGCTGCAACTACCAGTTGAGCCTGTTGGTTTGTTGATTAAGATATCAGTAAAAATGTAATACAAGACCGGAATATAGATTTTGAATTATTTTTTATTCACTCTGATACCAACAAACAACTTATTATAATCCTTACACACCTCTGATTTATTGAATTCATAAATTTTAGGTATAAAATTTTGTTTGACTTTTTATTCAGTTCCTTTTCTTTGATTTGTGACAAACCAAAAATGCAAACGTTGTTTCAAATGTTATTGTCCTTAGATTGTTTTTGAATGATAAACGTTTTCTAAAAAAAAAAAAAAATAAAACAAAAAAAGAATAAGAAAAAAAGAAATTTTAAATTTCTGAAAAAGGATGTTGCAGGTTTTGGATTTATTTGTTTTTGTTTTTTTTTTTATTTTTCTTTTTAAATTATTGTGCAATATCAACTGATGATCATTATCATCATTTTTATGATTTGTTTCTTACTTATATTTTGTTTTTTCGGGACTGTTTTTTTGTCACTTTTTTATTTTATTATTATAATTTTTTTTTGTTCCTTTATATTTTGTTAAAATACTTGCTTTAAAACAATCTTCAACCTTAGGCAGTCACAAAATAAATAAAAATAAAAAAAAATAAAAACAAGAGATGTGATGTTACAACACCGCAAGAACACAGGTGCGGGTGTAATGAATTCAAATATTTTTAAAGCAGCCGGTTCCTCTTTTTTGGTTGTAATATTTGTTTTTGTTTTCAGTTTTATTTTTTTGGTTCATAATTCATATTCTCCTCAGCACCAGATCCATGGATCACATAATTTTGAATGTGAATTAAGAATCTTGATAGTAAAAATATTTTTTTTTGATTCTTTAAACTGATTAATATTAAATTTACCATATCAGATACGTTTACATACATGGAGGACACAAAATAATGGTTTGATTTAATATCAGTTTACTCGATATATGATACTGAAGAGCTTAATTACACTGTTAAAACCAATTGAATGGGTCTTAAACAAATTTATTAATAACGCCAACTCTACCGCAATGCGCTGAGAGATACAATTGATGACTAGATCACTCATAATCTAGCGGAAATCGCCAATAGGGGTAATGCAAACAAAGTTGAGTTCAACACGCACAAAACGTAAAGCTGTTTCATCTCTTGCAAAAGAGATTCACCCGTACCAACTTCTACCGCAATCAGCTTGAAGAAAACATTATGACTAACTCACTCAGCTATCATCCAGCAAAAATAGCCAATTGGGGTAATGCAAACAGATTTGTCAAAACTCTAAGCTGTTTGATCTGTTGTAAAAGAAATCAACCCGTTCCAACTCTGCGATTTCGAAAAGGAGATGATCTACAAATGTCTGAAAATGTAAATATTTTAGACATGCAGATTTTAGACATGCAGAAAATACAGTATCATAGCTATCAAGAATGCTGCCCAAGGTTTGGGTTTTCTTTTCCGACGTAAAGCCTACTTTTCTACAAGAGGTCTGTCTAATATCTATAAATCTTATATCCGATAGAAGATGGAGTATAATTTTTACATATGGGCAAAATTTTCTAGATTATTCCAAATATTCTAGATAATTCACTAGATTATCTTGACAAACTCCAAAATCGCACCATAACCATACGCTTAATTCTGTCTACCGTAAACAGATTCTAAAGTAAGGTACGACAATTTAAAAATTATTTTGTTAGTAAATTTAAAATAATTTATCTAATAATTTGAATTCAATAACAGAATAATAAAAAAAATGCATAGACTAAACATATAATTGTATAATTACCGTTGTTAATTTAGTTTTGTTGACGAACAATATGTCAGGGGAATATCTAGTCAGAAACTACATACGCTTATTAAGATTTATCATTACATTTAATTTGTAAATTGAAAAAAGTACGATACAAATATCAATTGTATATCGGTATCAAATAACCATTTCACAACCGATTTTCATTGATATTCTTTTATACGATATATTATATTCAAAAGCGGACGTAGCGAAACTAAATACTTTTTTTTTAAAAATTCGTAATTGTATAAGTATTCATCTTAACATACAAAAATTTTAATTTATAAGATTGTTGCAACAACACATCCGATTTAAATTGAATTTTGTTGTTTTTAAATAAATTTTTAACAACATGCGGTTGTTGTCTAAGATAGATCAAAGAAAAAAAATTGAATTTATAAAATTGTCGCAACAACACACAAGATTTAAATTTAATTTTGTTTTTATAAATAAATTTTTAACATCATGCGGTTGTTGTCTAAGATAAATGAAACAAAAAAAATTATATAGTGTCAATAATAATTTGAAATGATGGAAAACATATAATAATGAAATTGAGTACCTAAGATTTTTTATCAAACCTGCCCGAATTTCGACAAGGGGCGAATAATAGTCGTATATTAATTTGTTAAATTAATAAATTAATAAATAGGCATGAGAGAAAATACAAAAAAAAACAAATAAAGAAGCATTCTCTTGATCTAAACAAGAACACTGTTATATATCATAAAAAAAATTGTATATCTTCACATTTTACTAGAACTGATCTTTTATTTAATATGTAGACTCTACTGTAATACAATTTTTCTCCTTATTTCAACTAAAGTTTTGTCATAATTCATATAAGGTGTTCTAAAAATGAGAACATTATTCTGATGTAGTAAAGAGAATAAAACCAAAAAAAAAAATAGAATTAAATGAAAATTTTACAAAATTTTGAAACGTGAAATGAAGAAATAAAAAAAAAAATAAAACAAAAAAATAAAAAAATAACAATTTAAAATCCCATTGTTATGAATTGTTTTAATTTATATAGATAGGAAAAATTAAATTTAAATTTATTACTTCCGGTCTGGATTTGATTTGCCAAAAATTATTTGTTTAATTTTTCATTTTTTATAATATTTAATTTTTTTAATTCGAATTAAATATCCAAAATTAGAGCATAAAAAAAATGACACCTATGCATGTATTATTTACCTGTGGTGTTGCTGTTGTTTATTTTCGTCTAAAATTAACCGAATGAAAATGGTGTTGTTTTTTTGTTTATGTTTTATTGTTTTTTATTAAAAATTTATTATTGTAAACAATTTTGACATTTAATTATAATTAAAAATCGCACAAGGTGATTTCTTTTATACGTTTTTGTTTTTTGTTTTTTCTTTTTTTATTATTATTATTGTTATTGTATTTATATTTTGTTATTTTCTTTTGTAAATTTACTTATACCCGTATAATTATACATATATATATATATAAAATATATGTATGTAAATACATATATATTTCAGGAAGTTTTATTTAAATTGTTTTAAAGGAAAATATAAATTTTCAACTTGACATAATTAAAATGACAATATTATAGAGGTGTCGCATTATAAATATTTATTTTCTTAATAGTAAAAAAATAAATTTACAAAAACAAAATTTGTGCTTATATTATTCATTTGTGTCAGTCTATTTGATAGGGTTTGGCAGATCAATGTACTAGACATAAATTTAGATTATACCTATTTTCGTAATTAATATCTTATAGAAAATTCACCGACCGATATGGTAAGTGATTATGTCATCCGGTTCTGGGTTCAAATTCTGGTCAGAAGATAGGAGTAGTATAAAAACTATTTTTCTGTATTATTATTTGAAATTTATTAGAAAATAATTTAATTATAAGAAAAATAAAATTAAAGGAGGGGGGGGGGGGAACTATTCTACCATAGATATAGTTTTCTAAATTTAAATTAGTTGGTATATCATAATTCAGATACAAAAAAATACATGTTGTATGTGATTGTTATGCCAAAACTACATAATTAATAATTATTAGTATACCATAGCTCTAGATGATTTACAAAAATGGATCTACATCGAAAATTAAATATTCAATGTAAAATATGCAATTTCTAAAGGCAGGAAACCCTTCATGGCATTAAAAAAAACTTGTAATTGTAAAATAGGGTAAAAATTATCTGCTATTAAACATTAATTATGTCAACACTTGTCTATGGTATGCCTGAATGGTATAATAGTTTGAAAGAAAGTGCATAAGAAATTGTATTAATAAAAAACTGAAAGTCCGAATCCTATTACAAATATTTGTATTCAAATAAATATTTATACAAGGAATTAAACATTCAACAGTTCATACTCCAATACACAAAATACTCCATAAAATGATTTAATATCTCATATATTTTACCATAATGATGAGTATACATAAAAAAAGCTTTGCGTACGGGATTTATAGACCCTGACCATTTTATATTTCTGGACCAAAATAGTTTTATCCAAAATCAAATTCCCCATACTATATCACTACAGTAGACGGATCACATGTAAAACAATAGAATATTAACTGGGCAATAATAACAGAAATAATCTTCAATTAGACATGTCCGTACCAGTCAAAAACATTAATAGAATATATTAAAAGAGTATTAAATTAGCATTAGGTATTAAACATGTACAATTCTAGTATTAAGGGTTAAGTTAGTTTATATATAGGGTTAATTATTAGGTTAAATCAGGTTAGCTCGGTATAAGTTTTTATTTAAAATAACAAGAGATAATATTCAGCTTTTAAGCCTTACTTTTAAAATATATAAGTATACAATAAACCTTATGAATTAACAAAGCACACATTAATAAGCATTTAGGATTAATATAAAAATTTAAAATTAATTTAAATGTTAATAGTATGGCTAGTTTTATTAAATCCGTTTTTCTTATACTTTTTATGGGCTAGGATAAAAGTTTGTATATTGAAGACACATAATAAAGGTTAAATTAAAAACAAAAAAATGTACAGAAACAAATGTGTACAATAATTTGGAGATCATAACTGAATTTTGCTTAATCATAATGGTTAATAATAAACACAAATAATTCCAAAGTATAAACCAAGCCAATAGTTAGACACTGTTGTATATTTCTTGCCAATGGAATTTAATTAAATTGTATTCACTGTACACAAATAGACAAAATTTTATATCTGGAGCAGTACTCAGAACATTAATGGTTTATCAGGATATCTCCGAATTATTTTAAAAATTTCATTTTAGGATTTAAAACATAGAATTTGGTTATAAAAAATCATAAAGCCAAAGGTAAAGCCATTACTGGTATTCAAATCAATTTTTCTACACTCATAATTTTAAAAACTAGATTTAAAAAATTTATAATTTCAATATAATTATTCAAATATGAATATTCATTAAGTTTTTAAATAAAAATTAATAGGTAGTTAGTTTTTAAAACTAGTTTTAATTGTAATTTGTATATGTTTGTAAAAATCTCACATTCCTTTTATTTTGTATTTTTGCCTCTAAGAATCATTTCGAAAGTTTCCACTTTAAAATATAAAAATATTTATATATATTTAATTTCAATGGACTGAATAAAGAATTGTGAAATTCGATTTAATTTTGGACCATTTAATTCAGTTGGTTAACGAAGATGCTCGCTTTTTGCTTTGAAAAGTACCTATATCAGAAATTTACAAAAATCGAACTTTTAATCGAATTTAGAGTCAGTGAAGTCTATAGTAATGAAAATAATAACCACAACAGTCCATTTAAGACAAGTTAATAATGTAATTCAGTAGATACACATTTTAAAATTAAACTGAATCGAATTTGTACGATTAAAGAAATTTGATTTTAATAACTTTAATGTATACTATACTTATACTTTATGTATACTGTTTAGGTATACTTTAATGTATACCCACATTAATGCCTTATGAACAATAGTGAATATCTATATATATGTAAAATAAAGTATATCTAGTGTGCCAACTTCCATTATGAATTGGCTTAACGTTATCTAAATCTTGTGTGTAGCATGTTCCGTATATAAATAAGCCAATCAAAAACATTAGATCAGCCGTCGAAAAATAATTTTTGAAACCGTTTCAAAATAAACTTCGCTTGATATTAACTAAATCTTTTCAATTTATTTAAAAATATATTTAAAAACGGATTGTTGATATTAAATTTGCCAAAAATACTGTTATTTAACTTTTGTTTATAACTGTTATTAGTAAGATATCCAAGTTACTGTTATTGCGTATATTATAAAACTTCTATCATATTTTATGATTAAATTTCAAATTTATAATGACTATAATTGATAATAAATAATAGTATAATTAAAAGATGGAGAAGGTGGAATAGTAGGAAGTTCATCAATGAACTTATAAAATATTGTTGAATAACGGAAATTAACAACAAAAAATTTGTTTAAAAAATTTAAAATAATGTTGTAAAAAAACAATTTATCATGATATTATTGTCGTTATGATATTAAGCAAATTTTTAGATTTAATTCATCCTTTTCTTTATCTCTGTAGAAGATGTCGAAAATTATCAAAAAAAAAAATAAAAAAATTAATTGTTGAAAATACTCGAATATTTTATTTTTAATTTTACTAAATATGCTTATATTTATACAGATTGATTTTTCTATGTACCTTTTACATTCTAAACTAAGCATTAGAATAAAATTAGATTATTCTTTTATTTCGTAAGATATTATTGGCAAAAATGTTGGATACTTTACTTCAGCACACAAAGTTTTCTATATATTTGAACATATTCTGAGGTAGGAAAATTGATGAAAACGTAATGACGTTAAATATGTATATTACCAAAAAATTATTATTATGTTGTCAACCTTAAAACTGACAATATTTTAATTAACAAAAAAAAAAAAATTAAAATTATAATCCTTTTAACAATTAAAAAAACAAATACAAAAAAAAACAAAAACAATAATTTAAATAAATATTTTTTTTTAATCAATATTATATTAAAAAACCAGAAATCAATTAGTTAATTTTTTGATCATAAATACCACGTGTTTGCAGTTAAAAAACATAAATTTATGATAAAAAAAAAAAAAAAAAATTAAATATTTTATATTCTCTGGTTAATATTCTAAGTAGAATCATAATTTAGAATAAAATCAATAACAGCACAAAAAAAAAAAAAAAAAATAAAAATAAATAAATAAAACTCAAAATGACAAGTAAAACCGACTAAAGCTATTAATTTTCAAGGTTTTTTTTTTGTTGGTTTTTGTTTTTTTTTTAATAATATTTTTAAAAAAAATAAAACTATCAAAATGGCGGTTTTAAAGTTCAGGTTTATTTTTTGCTTTTTTTTTTGCTTAAAAGTAATACCATAATATTGGTCTGAAAAATAATTCGAAAAACCAACACAAACAACAGAACAACAACAACAACTAAAAACCAGTTAAAATTAATTTTTTTTTTTTAAATTTTATTTATTAAAATTATTAATTTAATTAATTTTTTTTTTTTTAAATACTAATTTATTTATTTTTATTTTATTTAAAATTGCCGCAATTTTAACTATTTTCTAAGAAGGCGGAAATACTAAACATATTGAAATCGTGTAATAAGGGTTCAAAATATAATATATTTAAGTTCAATGCCAAAATAGTCACCTCCAGTCTATCTGTTTCTCTCTATCATTTCAGAAATTTAAAAAATGTAGCATATTTCAATGCCAAGACACCTTCAGCAGTCTCTCTATAACTACTGTTATTTTAGAATATTATTTAGCACATTTTAATAAAAATTATTTATTGAATATTAAGAATGTTTAAAAATGTGCTTACAGGAGCTAAAGAGAGACTGGATGTACCTATCTTGACATTAAACATTGCTATATTTTTCAAATTTCTGAAACAATAGAAAGTGAGAGAGTGAAGGTTGCTATTTGGACATTGAATTTAAATGCTATATACAGACTGTTTCTTTGTATACATAGCCAAAACACTAGGTGGGGACTTTTTATACCGATTGGTACGTTTGGCTAGGGTGGGAAAGTAAAATTAGGTAGAAAGAAAGGAGGACAATTATACGAAGATGTTAATGTTCGTCTTGAAATTATTTAGGTCATAAATATTATAGGAATTTATCATGTTTTGGGAACCCATAGGAAAGAATTTGGTACCGCATTCGGGTTGTTAAGGTTATAAACGAATTTCCATAACTTGTCTTTTGTCATCTAGGGATTTCAACGGTTTTTTCTTCTTTCTTTTCAAGTGTTTAATTTCACTCCATGTTCTATTGTTATTTTCTATTTCTTTATGAACTGATCTACACGGTCTACTTCTTCCTATTTTATCCTGCGGATTCCAATCTAATGCCTGCCTTTCTATGTTGCACGTAGGTCTTCTAAGGGTGAACACTGCATAGGCCTCCTCCATTTTTTCTGCTTTATTTGTATGCTTATTATTGATTGTTGTTTAGCCATTTCTCAGAGGTCATTGTTTCTAATTGCTTTGGGCCAGAATAATTTGCACATTATGCGTAAGTATTTGTTAGTGAAGAACTGCATTTTCATCATATATTTCTGATTAACCATGTGTCTCTACTATAAAATTAAACGCTGGGTGCGCAATATGTAGAGCGGCTGCCTTTCAACAGAACGATTTCAGGTTCGATTCAAATTTAAATCAGTAGATTTGCCATAAAAATTCTAAAGAAAAAGCTATGTGTGTGATTGTGTATTCCAAATTTCTGTGTAAAAGAAGTTAGAGTGGTCATCACATAGACTTGGAATATTATATATAACAAAAAAATATATTCTAAGTTTCATGTCCTTGTCGATATGGAATTGGCTTCATACAGCTCACAGTCTTTCACATATTTTTCACATATTTTCACATATTTATTTATTTGTTAATTTGTGCATATACATACATAAGACGATAAGTCTTTACAATTGTATACAAAGTATATGAATATAGAATAGTTCCATTTATATATAAAAGCAAAAAAGAAAAAAGTTGTCTTTCGAAACTCATTCTGACTAATTTTAATCTATTTTACATGTCTTCATTCCGAAGTAACAGAACCCGGTGACGTCTTCTATGACAGTCGATGTTGATTGTACATAGGTACTATTTCTTGCGTTAATTCTTACATATTTTGTTTTGTGCGGGTTGATTTTGAGACCAACTTCTAACACATTTTTTTCCAAATTTCTTATTTGCTCCTGTATGTCACTGTGTGCATACCCGAGAAGGGCAATATTTTATCCAGGTATTTTAAATCTTCTAGTCTATTTTATCCAGGTATTTTAAATCTTCTAGTTCTAGCCCAATTTATTCCTATGGAACATCTTCAATTAATTTTTTTTACAATTCAACTGAAATGACTGCTCTGAGCTTATATACAGTTGCTCTCGCGAGTTGTAATTGGAAGTCTAAAACTTATACTATCCAATTCATAGCTGTATAGGATACAGACATCATAATATAACCCATTACCTTTTTATTGCAAAACAAAAATTCACACTTCAAACCCTACACAAATTACTTAAAAGTTCAAGACAATCTATACACTCTAAACTATACTTTCACGGTCTGTATAAGTGGCATGATGAAGATATTACATTGATTGTAGAATAATACAGGAAGACAATTTTTATTATTTATAATTTTTTTTTGCTTCTGTTTTTGTTTTTTTTTTTTGTTTAATATCAAACCATCACAATAATTTTTTTTTTTTTTAATTTAACCTAATTAACCTATTTTAACCCCTCTTTAACAAAATAAAAAACAATAAGAACAATAACAATTAAATACCTTTGGTGACAACATGGAAAATTATATCGAAGAAAATTAAATGTCATTCCATTATATAATTAAGGTCATATATATGTCAAAATATCAATGACATTTAAAAATATAATAATAATATGATAATACCGCCGCCACTGTCGAACGTATATTATTATGAAAGAACATTTTTTTTTTTTCAATTATTTGTATATGAAGGGTTTACGTTTTATCAACAACAACAAAAAAACAAAAAATGGAAAACATTATCAGAATGAAGTCTTCCTGTTTTGTTTTAAAATTTGTTTTCTTCACTTTTTATATTCATTTTTTGTTTTTTCATTGTTCTTTGACATTACACCTTCCGGCTGTTTAATTGTTGTCATTTTGAATTTCTATTAAACAAAATACATAAATGGGTACGGTAAGAGTATTGTTATACAGTTGTAGTGTGTTAATGGTCATCTTCATAAATATCGAATTTTCAAAATAATATTTAGTTCTTAGTCCATCTTTAATATTATTACATTGGACTTAAGTGGTATCATCAGATTTTTCAATGAGTTATTGAAAAACGTTTTCTGATGAGCCAGACTGATAGGTAATTTTTGAGGTAATCACAGAACATTATAATCTATCTGTTTTACCCTTTTTGAAAGTATATAGGCTTTCGGCACAACTCTGATATAGTTCAGGTTTATAAAGGTTGATTATCGTTTTCAATAATACAATCTTTTCGGTAGAATGACCTAATCGGCAGGATAACAAAAACTTACAATTAACCGCTGTGGTAAGCCCGGGTTCAAATCGCTTACGATATAAATTTATCACTCTATCTATCTATCTATATTAATCTATATATCTATCGCTTAAGATATATATCTACCACTTCCTAGTCGGCGGTAATGAAGTATAAATGTTTCTGTAATCTAAGTCTTCGGCTTTGAATATAAAAAAACGTTTTTATTACATGCGATGTAGAAGTTTAATGCTAAAAGCGCTGCGTGATTAATTTAATATAAAATTTCCAGAAATATTTGTGTATTAAAACTGTCCATTCCTACAATATTGTCTACGCCAAATCGTTCATCAATTGAAATGCCAATAAATCACATGAAAAACAGCAACATGGTTGATCCTTCATCCAATCCAAAATACTTTGATTTAATCAATCTTTAGTTCATATAAAAATATTAGAGTCTGCCAAAGAAAACTTGTATGTATAGGGAATGCAATTAAAAATGGAATTTGAAAATGCTTGCAATTTGTACTTCCAATGCAATTTACACACAAAATGTTGATACACACCTGAAGCATATTTAATTTTTTTTTTTTTGGTTTATTATTATAAAAGAATTTGTAATAATTGTTATTGTATATGTGTGTATATTAGTTCAATGAATTTATTTATTATACATACTATATGTAAATTAATTGCGTTGTAATAAGTTATTTGAAGAGAAAGAAAAAATAAAATAATAACAAAAAAATAAATAATAAAGTCTAAACGCATATTTTGTACTCGATTCGAATTTTTATTATGAAAATAAAAAATAAAAATACAAAAAATTTATTATAAATAAAATACTTACATACTTCTTGCAATGTATAGAAATTACTTAGGTAAATCAATATGATACTCATATGTATCATATGTATACATAGATCGCATAGCTATATTTTTTGTATAAAAGCATGTATTAAAGAAAATTACTGCTTACTTATTAGATAGTTATTTACTTTGATTTTGTTGTTAGTAGTATGATAGGTAATATACTCACCTTCATTGCATTTGATTTATATAAATAAAAAAGATAGATTGAGCGAAAAAGTAAGTAAATGCAGAAATAGTTTTGATCACCATTTTGAACTATCCATGTTAAGCGATAATCTTAATCTTAATTCTATGCCATCAATATAAAACTCATATCTCAAATAAATTAATTTTAACGTTTTAAATTAAAGCGATCCGGATTTCGCTAATAGAATACGTCAAAAAAAAATTTTTTATTATTTTTGACCATACATCGGTATTGCATTATCAATATTCCGTACTTTGTACTCAGACAAATTTGCCTTTTCATAAAATTTGCCGTTATATTTATTTGAAATAGTAAATTCCTTATAACAAACTATATTTTAATTACTTTTATATGTCAAATATCTTATATATACTAATTTTGTTTTGATGTCGGAAGCCTTAGTTATCAAATATTGTGCATATGTATTCGTATAGCAACCAAATTTCTTATACAATATTCATATTTTATAATAATTTTGTTTTGATGTCGAAAGTCTTAGTTACCAAATATTGTGCATATGTATTCGTATAGCAACCAAATTTCTTATACAATATTCATATATTATAATAATTTTTTTTTGTATGTCGGAAGCCTTAATTGCTAAATATTATGCATGCATATTTGTATTGCAGCCAAATTCTTTATTCAATATCTATATCTAATTTTGTTTTGCTGTCGGAAGCCTTAGTTACTAAATATTATGAGTGTATATTCATATTGTAACCAGATTCTTTATATAATATACATCTTCATATATTTGTATTCATATACGTTATAAAAATGTACAGGAAAAATAAAAACTAGCTCAATTATAGCTACAACAATAATAATTAAAAAACAGGAAAAATCACTGTTAGGTTGAAGGATGCGACATTTTATTTCATAGTATAATATACCCTCTTTCTAGAAGTTATCAATGGTATTATACTAGTATATATATATATATATATATATATATATATATATATATATTTAATGCCAAATTTACAACTTCAATTCGAAAAATACGACTTTAATGATTTTTTGTATATTGCTGGTGTAAGGTTTTTTGCGGGTATAAGTTTTTTTTTAAGTTAATTTTAATGTGCGGCGAATTAAAACTGCCAAAATGTCGTTTAATAAAAAAATTATTTTAAATTATTTAAAGCAAGGTAATATTTTTTAAATTGAATATGATAGAAAATTTGTTTAATAAATGTTAATATGAACACAATAAAAGAAATCGATTAATATTAATTAAGATAAAAATGAAAATGAACTGTTGTCTACTACTCGTATTTTACACGAGTCCAGTCCAACACATTAAATTAAACTAAATTTGACTACACAACATGTTATTTTTATGGTCAATTCGGATGTTGTTAACCACCACAATTGAATTCCAAAGTTAGCGAAATCTTTAATTGTTAAAATTGAACTAGTTAATCCCTATATTACCCAATTTATTGATTTCAATTTACATCATTCATTCACCGAGTTATCAAGTTTTACTTTCATAATATACTGATAATGTTAATCGTATTATTTAGAAAATAACAGTATAATTTCATTACCGTTAAAATGGAATGGTGATGTGAATATTTTATTGCTTTTCTAGGTCTCATCACGCATCCTGTTTTATACAACTTTTCGTAGAATCACTTTCACTTGATGAATTCTGTTAAGTCTAGCAATCTCTTTGAACCACTGCATAGCCAATTATAGCGTAGGTATATAACGATATATACCTGATAACCAATATAAAAGATGTACCTAGAAAAATTAAAACTCACATGAACAGCATATCCATAGGATAGCAAAGTGGCTTGACTATTTTGATAAAATGAAATAAACAAGTAAATAAACCTATAGATTTAATATAGAAATAGCCCAATAACATAAGCCATAGGATGTAGAATGGACGAAAAATTTCATATATCTGTCAAGATAACGAATATAAACCAATCATAAAAAAATATAACCAACAGAGTTTAATAGATGAAAAGTATAAGTAAAATGAGTATACTATCGTATTATTGACAACAAATTAAGTCAGTAAACTGTCACAATATTGAAAACTGAGAGTAAGTACTGAAGTACAATACATTACCGTATTATCGTATATGTAATTATTATATTATCAGTTCTCTGGTCAAATACAATGACCATCTTTTCATCATAATTCAAAACCAATCAAATTAAATGACCCGAGTTTACCAATTTTTAAATTCATTGCAATAAATTAATTTTTTTTTTTTTATTTAAATATTAATTCCTTTAAATTTCTATTTTTAGAATTTAAATTTTCTTTTTATTGCATAACAATATTACATTTTATTATACATATGCATATACTTTTTCCTATATCTACATAAATAATTAATATATTTACAATATATTAAAAAAAAAAAAACAAAAAAAAAAAAAGTTTAAAATTCATATCCAGTATATGAGATATTGTTAAATTGTTATATTAAATAGTAATAACAATAATAATAATAATTAAATTATGAATGTTATAAATATATGTGTTAATATTAAGATATTCATTATTCAAGACTGAAAAAATATTTAATCATAATTAAATATTAAATTATTCTTAAAAAACAAAAATAATAATAGTAAAAAAAAATATATTCAAATAATACATTCACATATTATACACACAAACATACATAATATATGAATAAATAATAATATGTATTCAATTTATATTATTTTTATATTTTCAAAATAATGTCATTGACTTCTAATTGAGTGCTGTTCTGGTGTGTCTGGAGGAATCCCAAAAAATTAATTTTAATAATTATATATTTATTTATACAATATATATATATATAAACACATATATACATATATGTAGATTACCGGGTATTTTAATTATTATTAATTTGATGAAAGGGAAATACTCTAATTTGTATGTATGTATGTATGAGTGTTATTTTTCGTTTTATTATTTTTTTTTTTTGTTATTTTCTTACATTGTTTGTTTTAGAAATTAGATGGAAAAAGAAATACACACCATCATTATTCATTGAATTTAAAGTAAAAATAAAAATAAAAATAAGTAGTAGACATTGACTGCTCTTGAATTATTTTTATAAATTAAATTTTGTTTTTTTTTTGTTTATGTAGATGTTTTGTAGTAATAATGAATTAAATTATTACCATAATTATATTACTATTATTTTTTTTTGTTTTCTTTTTTTAATGCGTGAATATCTTTATTTTTTATTTTTGGTGTATTAATAATGAGGAATTTTTTTTTTTTTGTTTTTTAAATTTTATTTTTAAATTCAAATTATTTAAATAATGTATTTTGTTATTTTTTTTTTTTGTTTGTTTTTGTTATTTTGTTACCTATATTTTATTCAATTATTTATAAGTTGGAATTTTCTGTTTTTGAATGAATTTTGCAAAAAAAAAAAAAAAAAAAAAAAAAAAGCAAATTTTAAAGATTCCAAAAAGAAATGAGGTGT
This sequence comes from Argyra leucocephala, assembly GCA_963942445.1. Taxonomy (NCBI): domain Eukaryota; kingdom Metazoa; phylum Arthropoda; class Insecta; order Diptera; family Dolichopodidae; genus Argyra; species Argyra leucocephala. Next base: position 2,222,301 of record OZ012679.1, read on the forward strand.
TAAAAATGTTTGCATTTATTAAAAATTTGTAATATATGTATAGTATATACATACACCTACAGAAAATAATTCGCGCATTTATAATAATGTAGGTTTATGTATATTATGTATATTGCTGTTAAAAATTATATTAATTAATAAATTTAAATTTTATAAATTAATTATAAATAAAAATATATGGCGGCCGGTATAATGAATAATGATGGCGATGATGATGATAATTTTTGAAACTGTTTATATTTGTAATCGTAAATTGTATTTTTGGCGGGAATTTTTGTTTTTTAATTTGATGTTAATTTGATGTATTGTATGTTGTAATTATTTTATAGTTTTTTTTTTCATCATTGAGAAAAAATATATATTTTGCATTATTTTTTTTTATTTTCTCTTGTGTGTAAGTTGTTTCCCCTGAATTTTTTTGATTATTATGTTGTTGTCTATGATACATTTTGCAATTAAAAGTTCAATTTCTTTTCACTGTAAAATTTTTGTCCATATTCGATTAATATGATTTTACAATCGGCATTCACATTTAATTGTATACAGACCGACTTCTTGTTCTATTTAGTAGCTGTAAATGAACAAACACTTAAAATTTATAGAGCTAAAAAAATTTGCCTGAATAAATCCAAGTACTAATAACGGTTCGAATCGATGAAAAAACATAATTAAGCCCCTTATTATACTTTTACAAGCTTGTCACTTATTTTTGTTTACTTTTAAGATCTCACGCTGTAGTTTTTGATCAATAAAGCACTATTTTAAGTCATGTCTTATAAAACTTGGAAATTCAAATAGAACATTAATGAAGTCTAGATGAGAACCTTTCGATTTATTATATTCTTTGGTATGACTAACAAATTGTATTACTTCTATGTTTTATATTAATTTTGTAATAAGCAGTAGCCATATCATATAACAATCAATACGTTAATTATACAAATTAGTATAAGGTCTTAAAAAAGTAAATTAGATATAAGAACAATTGCATATCTAATAAAATTAAAGCATATGAAATAAATAATAATATCTTAATTTAATTATAATATAGTTTATTGTATTTTAATCGATTTTTTAATATAACGGTTGATTTATATTTTAATTAGACAATAACAGTGGCAGCTAGTATTCATGTTTTAAACAAAGAAATAAATATTTTAATTAGTTCAATTTATGTTTATCAGATTTTTAATATCATTAAGTGTATGCATCATGTTGAGAACATACTATAGGATTTCAATAAAGAATTTATAATATATAATATAATGACAATGACATATTTTTTTCGGAACTGTATACAAATTTGAGTTATATTATATACATAACTGTATATGAAAATAGATTGCTTTTGATAGACCTGAAATATCTCCAACAACAACGATCAGTGGCTAACATCACGTTTATTCACCAAATTATTGATAGGAACATCTTTTGACACCTAAAACTAGTGCTTTAATGACTATTAAAGGAAATCCGACTAATTTGCGTTCCGTTGACCTTTTTAGTACTGCCAACCATTATACTGATGACTACTGTAAATTTGTTTGTTTTGATACCTTATTAAATTAAAACTTAAAAAAAACTGTATAACCGATAAATAATTGTTGTAAATTTTATTTTATTCTTTTTCTACTTTCTTTCTGTATTTGAATATCTTTTTTCATTTTAACATTCAACTAACAGCAGCATGTTAACTATTTTATTTTTATTTCTTACTATCATTAGTTACTATTATGTAGATGATTACTAACCCACTGGATGATGATCTCACCGCTTCGCAAAATCCACAATAGACGCCTGATTTGCTTACTATAAACAATATCTGAAAGTAATATAAAAAAAAAACCATATATACCTACATAAAAAAAAAAAAAAATCTAAACAGTAAAAAATGAAAGTGAAAAAGAAAGGTGTGATATTTAAAGTGCGAAAATATTTATTTAATCCTTGTTTTTCATAATACTTAACACTCAATCCAGTATAATTACTTCTTTTAAAAAAAATAATAACTATTATATACAAAGGATTAAATTAAAACAAGGATTATTCCATTTCATTGGTAATTTCCAAAATGAAATTCTGAGAAATATTTCTAAGTAACTGTATTTGTTATAGAATCGAAGAGAAAGTATTTCTCTCTCCCTCTCTTTTTCGTTCTTAATTTCCACTATTATTAAAACTGTTAGTAATTTTAAAGATCATTTCAAAAACTAATCTACTATCCTTTCTTGAAAATTTGTTTTTAATTTTTTTTTTTTGATTATTTAATTCTAGCGCCTTTTGCGAAAAATATCCTGCTGTGAGGCTCGATAATTATTGTGAGAAATATGAGATTTCAAAAGGTTCACAAATATTACCTTACATTTTTGTAAATAAATTTTTGTCAGAAATTAAATTTGAAAATACATAAACAATAAAAAAAAAAGTAGAAAATTTTGTTTTAAAAAAATTGAATTGTCAGATTGTAACGAATTAGAGTTTTCGTGCTGTTCTCGTAAAAAAAAAAAAACATAATATTAATGAATTTTTTAAATTGTGATTCGAAGTGGTTTGTTTTTTGTTTTTCTTATATTTAAAAAATATTAAATTAAAAAAATTTTATATTTTAATAAGAACTATGTTTTTTTGTTTATGGGTCCTTTTCATCTTTATAAAGCCCCTTTCCGATGGCAGATTTTTAAAACAAAAATTATCGCGATTATTTTTCAAAATGTTTTCACATTAAATTTAAATTTTTTTTTTTTAAATTTGTTTTGAAAAGTTTTCAAGTCACATTAATCATATTTTTTTGTTTTTTAAGCGTTTATTTTTTACCTCCTTATTTTCATCTATATACTCTTCTCTATTATTATTTAGAAATTATTGTGATCGTTTTCATGGTTGTTCGAATACCAGTGTTATAGAATTAATATTTCGTTTATTATATTATAAAGATTGAAAATAATCATTCCCATAAGTCCGAGTAAGCCGTAAGTAAGTCGGAAATAGAGAGTCATCAAAATTGAAATTTTATTCATGACATTACAACGCTTGCTCATCAGAGCCGCTTAATGTAAGACACTCAAAGTTGTTCATGAGTATGTAAAACAGAATTAAGTAAGTAAGCCGGAAAGAAAGAATCATGAAAGTTGAAATTTTGTTCATGAAATTACAATAATACCTTGCTCATGAGAATCGCTCAACAAAGCTCAATTTTAAATAATTCAATTCATTTTATTATTATTCATTTATTGAGTAACATCGTAATATGCTCTCTTTATAGTTCTATTTCTGATGGATCAATAATTATTGATCTTCTTTAGTTAAATTAGTATCTAAAAAATAACTACGATAAGTTAAAATAAAAATTAATTTCCTGAAATGTTGAGAACTAAGACACAAATTATGTGTACTCATTATCTATAGACGAACTATTAGGTGCAGTTTTAACTTAGAATTTATTTTATTTTATTTTTTTTTTTGCTATACTTCAGACAATTTTTGTCTTTATATTGTTCTACTTAGAAATTAATCGTATAAATAATAATTAATTTAAAAAATTATGACTAAAAAACAAATTCAATAAATAAATTTATACTAAAGAAAATCAAACCTTTACCATAAATTTGCAATATAAAGACAATTAAGAATATATACATAACAAAACAATGAGCAAAAGAAAAGTAATAACTATATGATGAATATAAACAATTATAAAAGAAACAAACAATGAAAAAATAAAAAACCAACCTATTATTAAAAATAACAGTTAAACCGGCTTTATACTCATTGAAGTGATTCCGAAATGACTCTCTACTGAACCTACTAAATTTATTTATATTAGTCATGCGCAATAGGCTCCATCTTATGCTAATAACATAAATATAATCGAATCTGTTCATAAAAACATGCAAATTCATACTACTGGTTATATTGCTAAATGTAAACTGATTGATATTCATATACTTATTTTGAGTCCATACGAAAGTATGAATAAAATAATAGCCTCAGTAATGTTTTCTTATGATGTTTTATCATTTAGGATACTAGAAGTTTTATTTTACAATTATATAATATTTATGCGTCAACTCGTTAAAATTAAAATTTTATTCTAACTTTAATTTTTTTATTTTTTTTTTCTTTCTTATTTACTATCATATTTCTATCTTCTTAATATTTCTGTATAATATTTGTTTAAATTTTTTTTATATTATTAGAACTAGATTAAATGATTAGATTAGATTAAAAGTAAATTAACTCTATACATAAATAAATAAATAGATCGTTATGGGGTTCCACAGTATACTTGCTTTAACCGAAATAGAAATAAGTCTTAGACCAGTGACGGGAAACAATCAGATTAAAATTTACTTTATCAGACACATAATTTGCCTTTAGAACTTATAACATATAATATTTACTACAATATATTTTTTGAGCCATCTACAGTTGGAACAAACTTTGCGTTTAAACTTTTTATTAAAACTACTCAGGTTTTCAGATTTTTAATTCTGCTATATTCTGACATATTTAAACATTGGATTTTCTTGTATACGCAGTAGAGTAATTTCCATTATTTCTTTCATTCTTTTTTTGGATAGGATGTGATATTACTCTCTCAGATAGTTTTATTTTATTGAATATGTACTTTAAAACTAAGAAAACAACACTTTAATTACTCATTGATCTATTTACGTATCTTACAGTGTGAATAAATTTTGATTTTATACTGAATAAATTTTCATTTTATATTTATAGTTAAAAATAAAATCATTACTGTCAATTTTACCGCCCAATACGTCTTTTTTATTTTTTGTTATTTTTTTGAAATTCGTTCAACTGCAAAATATTTATTTTAAATACATCAAAAAAAAAAAAAAAAAAACCAAAAACAAATATTTTTAGTTGTGCAAAATCATCCCTTTCAACGCAACAAAAATAAAATTAAAAGCAAAAACAAAAAAGACAAAACAACAAATAAATAAATTGTCATTATCGCTAAGTTGATTGTTGGAGGTTGTTGTAAATTTAGTAATGGAAAAATTCTACCACCCCTACTAACAATCTATATGATACAAAATGCTAACTCATTGTCGCTATATTATGTTGGAAAATCCAAATAATTTTGTTTAATATTAAAAACTGACTATTTGTTTTTTTTGTGGCTTTTTGTTGTTGTTGTTGTTGTTGTAGATGTTTTAATAATAGTAAAATAATTTTTCATATTTTTTAAAACATTCACCTTTTAAGAAATTTTGCCAAATTATGTATGTGTATATGTATGTAAAACAACGAAAAAAGGGAAAACCTAAAAATCGCGATATAACACTTTAACAGAGTCTTAGTGGGTGTAAGAACCGTATAAAATTACAGTACACTTATTTTCATGACACTATTTAAAAAGTTGAATAATAGCAATAAATAAAAACAGTTTAATAACAGAATTTATTTAAATATAAAAGATAGGTATAGTGTAAGAGCGGGTGGATGAAAAGTATTGAAAAAACTATGTAGAAAAATAACAATTTGGAGCAGACCTTATTACCGCAGATGAGTTCACTGTGTGTAATTTAAATGGGTAATTTAGATATGACTAAGTATAAAAATTTGAGATAATGAAAACTTACAATTTTTGTGTATATCCTAAACACCGAAAGTCTTGAACTATTTTCTACAATCCACATCATCATTTAAGTGTAAGTCTGACATACTAAAACATTGTACATCCTAATTATTAAAAACATTTTGGACTCTTAATTAAAGGATTCTATTCTCTGTATTTACATTTTTTTTTTTTAAAGATAGGAAGTAATCCCTGTAGGGCATCAGGAGCTCTTGCCTCTTGATAGTGTGGGAATAGAACCCACTAAATCCAACCTATCTTTTTTCTTTTATAAGCAAAGTACGTTAGATCGACTAATGACATTTTTTTTGTAAACTTATCGATGCTATGCGTGTTGAGCAAATTATTATAGTAACAGTTTTCGTAGAATCATTATCGCTATTAAAATAATGATTTCCGTGCAGAAAAAAAGCCATTCAGCAATAGTTTCTGCGTTGAAAAAAATTTGTTTTTCTACGTAAAGGAAACTAATATCGTAAAATTTTCCAATTTAGGACATTTTTGTACAAATCAAGAACTGCTGACATTTCCGTGTTCACATTAGTTTGCAGTCCCTGCTCTTCTTTTACTGCATGCTTCTTGGTTTTATCCGTGATTCTTTTAATATGCGCATCGATCTTTGTTACGTACATATAGCATGTTGCATTAACTATACCACGGAGCACTTTATGTTGAAATGTTTGCAGCATTTCGATGTTGGGTTGCCATTTTTTTGCACAGCCCAATAATTGGCAACGGTACGTCCACACACGTTTTAATATTTGCTTACATATTAGTATTTTATTCACTGCATTTTGAAGTTTTGCTTCAATGCCGTCTGCAAAGGTTGAGCTACCATGAAAATGTTATATATGTGGAGTCATTATACTTTATCAAATGATTGTGCGAAGATCTAAGAAGATTGCTAAGCAAACTTTTTTTTTCTTCTAATGCTTTTTCCATTATATTTGTCATCCCCGATCCAGTTGTTCAATTGTAGTATGTTTATTTCTGAATTCACATTGATGGTTCAGGATTAGATGTCTTTCTTCAATAATCGCAAGTTAAGTCTTTTGAGGTGTAATTTTTCAAATATTTTTAATAGGTAACCGCGATTTTATGGCTGATATGATGTTACCGCTGAAGGCGGGTTTGTTTGCTTCGGTATTACTATTACTTCTTCAATTTTACATTGTCTTGGAAAACATGTAAACTTAAAGCATGCATGAAATATTATCACAGCTAAATCTGGTAGACTACACATGATTTGTGTTAATCGTAATCTGGTGCTTAGTTTGTGTCTGCATATTTGTTTAATTTCTCTTAGAATAACATGTGAAATTACATCTATTTTAGCTTCGAAAGTTATATTTTCATTATCAAAATTTTGTGTTTGTTTTATAAAGACCTCTACCTAGTTGTCATTAAATTTTTTAGCTTTTTATTTTGGACTACCAACCCAGGTATGAGTATGTTGTTTCATTCGTGGATCTTGCATCTGTGGCCTATTTATTCGTTTAGCTGCTTACCTAAAGCAAGTAGGTATAGTCAGTATTAGCATTGGCTGATAAATTATTATTTATTGAATTAATAATTTTTTATATTTCTGATTTGCTGTTTTAATTGATTACTTAAGCAATTAAAGATAACTTTATCACTTGGGTACCTTATCGATTAGCAATTTTCTTCGTGCTCTTCTAAATACTTCGATGTAGTAAAACCAAATAGTAATTTTTATACAAAAATTTTGAAAAAGTTGTACTTAGAGGTGGTCATTTGAAATGCATATATTTCTTCTCCATATTTAATGCTGTAATTTCTGGAGGATAGCTTACTGGTGGATTGCTGTTTCGAACCAAAAAACGGTGTGTATTTCAAATGACCACCCAAATCCAACTTCTTCAAAGTATTTGAATAAAAATCACTACTTTTTCTACTGCATGGAAGTATATTTAGGGATATTAAAGGTCATCTACCGACGCAAATAATTTCAGAGATCAACGAAGACTCATTTTGTATAATTATATGCTTACATAATTTAAGTAAAATTGATCTATTTAGTTTTTTTGAAATTTCTATAATTTCCGACTTTTGAAATTCTAATTTTTATCAAAATTTGTTTCCTAATTTTTAAAATGATCGTCACTATTATCAAAAAATTATTTAAAATATCTACATTTTATTTTCTATCTCTTTTATTCATAATTTTAAGTTTGAAAAATTCTTTAAAATAAAATCACTTGAAAAATCATTTTAATTTTAATTCACTTCCACTCCATCACCTCTTCATCGCCCCTACTAAATCCATTTTGTTTATTTTTTAATATTTTTATGCTGGCAGTTTATATTTAATTCATTTATTAGATGAATTATTATTTATTTTTATTTTTTATTATTGTTTTTTTTTTTTAAGACAAAGTGTTATCTCCACAGTAGTCGAAAATAACAAAAGCAAAACTTATTCGTTCTCCTTTTTACATTTTTAACACAAAATAGACAGTAGGCAAGATATTCCCGTATAATTTTCTATATACAAAATACTTGCACACTTCTAATTCGATAATGTTTGAAAATGCGTGTTATACAACCGAGGGGGGAGCCAGGTGGTTATAAAAAAAAATTTCTAAACTGATAAAAACATTTTGTTTTTGTCTTTTTTTTTTTTTTGCTTTTTGTTTCATATTAAGTCGTGGAAGTCATAACATTCTGTAATATACTATTTCCGTTACTGTAAATTTTGTAAAGATATGCCTTGAAAACATAGAATCTGAATCAAGGATAACCAAAATATTATATTTTCTATATTCTTATTTGTTAAAAAAATTTTATACGTAATGAGAAGGAGTAGAGAGATGGGTGGGGTGTAGAGAGAGACGTATACTATCTCTAAAAAAAAAAATAAAAATAAAAACTTGTTTGAAAAGATACGCGTTTAATATTTGGTGTTTTACTTTATCGTTATTATTGTTCACGTGTCCCTTGGGGGCGGTGTTTTCCAAATTTAAAAAAAAATGAGAAATAAAGTTTTCTTTTTCATTGTTTTTTTTTTGTTTTTTTTTTTTTTTTTTTGTTATCAAAGTGGAGTAATTTTTGTTACTGATATCATCTAAAAATATGAAACGATTAAAAAAATATTTCGTATTTGGTAAAATGAAATAGAATCAAATGAGAATGTGGTATGAGAGAAAAGAAGTGTACAAGATTAAGGTAATCTGGATCAATACAGTTTATAATTGCAATTTGTAGTTTTATGAATTTATATTAGTAATTTGGTTATTGCTTCATAATTCAATACATTTGTCCGGAGCTAAACCAATTCATGTAGGTATTACGGTACAAATTTTAAAATTCAGTTGGAATTATATCCCTACATATCCGCGGGCAAATAAAAATCCATAACAAAATATTAAAAATTATGAAGTAGACTATTATAAAATTTATTAAAGCGCTAAATTTAAGATGGGCAGAACATGTAGTGGTGAGGATGTATGATCAAATGATAAAAACACAATATTAGAAGCAGTATCGTGCAATAACATAGCAAGAGGTAAACTATTGATACAGATGGCTAGACAAATTTCAGTACAAATGTCTTTCAAAGCCTTGAGGACATGACTAGAAGATAGAGCAGAATAGAAAAAAGTTGTAAAAGGCATTTAAGACTGCCATGAAGCTGTAGAATCAACAGATGCAATAAAGTTGACTATATTCATTTTCAATACGATTCCAAAAAAATAAAAGACAAATCTAATATACAAAATATTAATATTTCTCCACAAGAAATTACTTGCAATTTTTGCATTCAACGAAAATTGGCAAATTTTGTAACTCCAGAATCCAGAATTTTTAAATTTAGAATCTATTAATTCAAAATTAAGTATCCAAAAATGTAATTTCAATTACTATAGTCAGTTTAGTAGACCAAGTTAATCTGTCCTATAGTTTTTTAAATAATTATATTTAATCTGTAAGTTAATCTGTACAAATATCTGAATGATTTAAAATCCGATTTTCATTATTATTCTTTTGATTAATAGATATTTAAAAAGAGACGTAGCGGAAATAAATATTTTTTTCTTATTTTTTTAATTTTCAATTAGATGTTTCAATTTAAAATTTCATTCTATGTGTAAGTATATACACATACATCTTAAGATATAACAATTTCAATTTATCAAATTGCTGCAACTCATCCATGTACAGAGTTTTTTTTTGCGGTTTTTGTCTAAGTTATATCAATAAAAAAATATATATGGGACCAATAAATCTTCAATGAGAAATTGCAATTTACAATTTCACCCCACATTTCACATAGAATTGCCGCAACATCGGCAGAATTGAACTTAACTTTAATTTTTTTACGTATGCGGTTGTTGTCTAAGATAAATCAAAAAACAAAAAAATTAAAATATATTAACAAGTATAAATTGAAATGATGTAAAGCAATAAAATCATAATTAAATTGAATACAACTTTTGTTTTTTTATCAAACTTGCTCGAATTTCGAGAAGTAGGCGAATACTAGTAGTTCTATATTTTTTGAATTTTTTATCAAATTTATCATATTTGCTTGCGCTTTGATCACTATGAATTTCTGCTAACCACACGCAGAAACATTAGTAATTAATCAAAATCACAATAATTAAAATTTAATAATATTAAAATAGGTTCAAAATTAAAACGGTAAATTAATTCTTACAAAATTTACTGTTATGTACAAAAAAGAAGTTCAATAGTGCTCTACTCATACAAAATATTCGTGATTTTTAATATGCATTAATCTCATCACATTACACCAAATATTAATGTCAAAAACTTTAAACTGTACCACTCCTTTCTTTTATAGAAATTATAAAAATAAAGATGAAAGCTATTTGAAATATCATGCACCTCTTCCGAATTTATTTTTTTATTTTTTTTTTTTGTTTGAAATTCCGATCAATTTGCATTTCAATTTTTCGTGTTACAGTCAATATCATTCTGACATCACATTGTTACCAACCTCATATCATTAAATTTTAATACATTTCATTTTCGGGTTGTTTTTTTTTTTTTTTTTGTTGTCGAATGAGTAATAAACACTCTCTGCATGATGTCTTTATTAAAATTTGATGATCATCGGGTGGTCAATAAAAAAAAAAAAAAAAAAAAAACAACTCGTACCATACAAATAATCGAAATCATAATTTAAAAAAATTTATATTATTTATTTTAAAGAAGAAGTTAAGTATTAAATTGTAAAGTAGAGAGAGAGAGAGATAGAGAAGGACATGATTATCACAATAATTTTGAATATATGAATAATTTTAAAAAGTTAATTCCATCGTACAGTCATATTTATTATATTTAATATAATTAACTAAATGATAAGATAATTTATTAATTTTTATGATAATGGTGATAAAGAAATGACAATTCTGGTTCGTGTAGATGTAACAAAAAAAAATAGCTTTGATCTTCGGTTTTTCCAATCTTTGAGTTTATTTAAATTTATTGGAGATCGATATACAAAGACTATACAATCAGGCTTGATTTATTTCTATTTGATGGTTAAAAGAAGGTTATACGACAGACAGTGAATATCTTCTTCTAGCCCCATTCCCCACTGATGCTTGCAGATTGCAGGATAGTGATGATAAAAGTGTTATTTCGATGGTACAGCAACATTGTAGATAAATTAAGTAGGTTTTATTTTTAAGGAGTATAGAACTGACAGTTCGCTCACAAGACATATTTTGGTTGAAATAAAAAATAAATAAAAGTAATAAGAGTTTAGTTCTGGACTCAGTTTAAGGCCTAATATTAAGTTATTTGCATTACCTGTAACCTAAAGAATGCCTTATTTATTAATTTAAGTCAAGAAATCTTTCAATATTATTATGAACAATTCTCATTGTTTGTAGAAGTCTGTTGCCAGGTTTCTAAAATTACCACGAACGAGTAGTAAGCTACTAAGTAGACTACTAAGTCTACTTTCGCATTTGAAAGAACAAATGTTCAAAAGATTTCTTTTGTATTTCACACATTTTCTGTGTAGATTTTGTGTTGAAGAGGTACACCCAATGCTGCAGACACATATGTAATTAATTTCACCTTATAAATATTCTCATACAAGTAAAAAAATTTTTGAGTCACATATTCTGCTTAGGTTATTTTTGAACATACCTAGTTCTTGACTGGGTAATGGTCAATTAATGTCCCTCTATGATGATGTTAGCCTTCAAGCTTAGTTTTTTTTCTATTGCTGCTATCTACATCATCCTATTAAAGAAATACAATTAAACCACCCCGTTACTTAAATCGTTCGCTTCTCAATCTTCAAAATAGCCTACAGTTCTAATTGACAATTTTTTGTAGAAAAAAATTAAATATTTTAACCCGATTCGTCCCAAAACTGTTTTTCCATTTGTTTTTGCATATTTATGTGTATGGATATGGTCTATAAGATCTAAGCAACGAATCCACTCTCTTTAGGTCTTGATGTTGTTGTTGCCATATGGCATCACCGGTACTAATCTTGATTTTTTTTTATTAGAAATTTTTCACTAAAAAAATATAATAAAAAAGTTCGAAATTAATTTATTTTGTTTTTATTATAGGATTGTTATTATTATATTTAGTTTATAGGATTAAAAAAGTATAGATATATGCAAATTTTGATATTCTTCATGACGTGTTTGGGTTGTGATAATCTGCAAAGCAATTTACACACAAACGACAACATTATATTTCTGACAGGACGTTTGACCGATTGTTTCGCAAACAGAAGCAACATAACGGGCTTCTCTTTTCATAATGAATTACAAAATAAAATAGTAAATAAAATGATGCAACTTTCAACATTAAAATAGGTTGAATACTGTTTTTCAATACGTCCTATAATCGAATTCAGTTGTATTACTTCTATACTGAAATGTTTTGATTAATACCTAAATATTTTCTCTATAGTTTAATCGATGCGATGGCAAAAAAATGCTATTTTAGAAAGTGACAAACCGATGTTGAAATGATGTACAGGGAAATTAAATTCGTCTATTATATTACACGATAGGTCGTGCAAAGCTAACAGAAGACCCGTAAACTAGTTTATGAAAATTATGAATAACACCTGGAAGATTAAAACCACGATATCTAAGCCTAATATTTCCAACTGGAGTGAAATAAGATAAAAATTTAAAAACAAAAAAAACGAATTTAGAAGGTAGAAACAATAGCCAGGAATTTAATTTTAGTTCTGGTAATGCTTATACAGCATTACCACAATGCCATAGTATAGTTTATTTCAACTAAATTATTTAAGGATAATAATTTATAGTCAAACCTCTATGATAATAAAATATATAAATTTCAATAACTCTAACACTCAAGCATTCATGCTCCTACATTATCTATACAACTATATCTTATTTCTAAATCAGCCTGAACTGTGACTAACAACTCATTTCTATAAAATATTAATTATTTTTCTGTAAATTAATATTTAAAATTTATAAATCATAAGTGGTTGGTGTAATAGGACCCTTATTACCATAATTATTCATAATATAAGATCCTTTGATTTAAAATTGAAATTATACAATAAAAAAAAAAACAAACAAACCAAAGTGTGAAAAAAAAATTATACAAGAATCAGAAAGGATATTTTTTTGGTATTATTATTTTTTATGTTTTTTTATGTTTTTTTTTTAATTTTCCAATGTCAGTTGTATAAGAAAAAATCTTCATACCATATAATATTATAGTATATTTCATTCAAAAGACCATAGGGTAATAAATATTAATAAGAACGCAACAAGTTAGTACATCATCATCATCACAATCATAATAATCATTATCAATATCATATAGTTTATATATCATAGCATTAAAAATTCCAGTATTAAAACATGAACCATAAACCATGAGAGAATTAATAGCAAACCACCACCAAAAAAAAAAAAAATGAAAAAAAAACAAACTAACTATCACCATATAACAAGATCGAGACCACAAAACAAATTATGAAAAATCCACATAAATATCCAGAGAGAGTAAAAGTTTAAATCAAAGAAATAGCAACGAAAACATAAAAAAAAAAAACAAAAAAACAAAAAAAACAAACAAAATATATAAATCCTGAATAAATTTACACCATAATCATTTTTATTCCTACTCTCTTTATGCGCTGATTTCGATTTTTCCTTTTTTGATTTTTCTTTTTTTATTGGTACCTAAAATAAAGAAAACATAAAAACAAAAACCAGTAAAGACAATTTTTTTATAACTTTGAGGCTACACAGGCATACACATTCAAACATATTGTACATTGCACAATGTTATCTCATTTTTCTTTTGATTTTTGTTTTTGTTTTTTTTTTTGTAACTTTTAAAACATGAATGAATGAAGTTGTAAATCTACACGAATTCTTCATCTCTTCAATTTTTTTTTTTTTCATTTTTTTTTTTTTTTATATTATTTTGATTTACAATTTTAGCCAGAAATTGAATGAAATATTGTATTGTATAATTAGTGTTGCCACATTGTCAAATTTTACTAATAAGAGAAATAAATAGAGTGTGTGATATTATGTAGACATTTATGCACTAATTATAATGTCATAGAACTACATTATGTGATATACCATATATGGAAATTACATGTAAATGCTCACAATCGAGATATGTCTCAATCAAGTTGAATCTGACATTTCGTTAAATTTTCATTAAAACATAGAATTTTGATGTTAAATTCCATCCAAGCCGAATTCAACGTATGCTATTTCTTTTTGTTGTTGTTTTTCTATAAAATATTTTCTTTAAATAAGATCGTCAAATCGATCCTGTTAAAAATTGATACTAAAGGATTTATTTACCATCTTATTTTATTTAGACTAGGCCTATCATATGTTAGTTAATATAAGTGCTACTTAATGATACGTCGTACATGAGCTTTAATTAAAAAACGAAAAGTTAAAGATTGCGGTATAGTTGGGCACAATTGTTTCTGTATACAGCTGGTGAGTTATTAGCAGGCATATAGCAATGAATGCGACATAGCAATGACTAGTCAGTGAAAACGACATAGCATAAAATGTCGCATAGCAATGAATGCGACATTTTCATTTTCATTTTCAGAGAACAATTCCAAAACAACAAGAAAAACATTTATAATTCAATGGCTTAGAACTGTCAAAATGAATTTTGATCAAACTTTTGTCGCCAACTTACTATCTGTTACAATGTCATTCAAACACATTTGTTCAAAACATAATTTGACATATTTTATCGGCGGTAATGTCGTGTCGTTTTCATTGGACTTTGGTGCTGCAGTATTAATAGATACTTAATAGATGTTTGTAAAACAGTATATAGACAAAAAAAAAACAACTGATTTCTCCTTTAATTTGATTATAACAATTACGGGATGTGGTTACAGTCAATATACTACATAACACCAGGTCACTGTTCATTATCTTTGTAATTAGCAAAAAAAGTTCATTAAAACTATATTTTTACATGTTTCTAGAACTGTTCAATAGGATCATAATATCTTGGTATTACGGGATGTGCATTGATTTCGTTAATAATTTTTACTCATTTTGATCTATGTGTAACTGTCCATCATTGGTCAATAATAATTTTTGACCAATTGGTCTCGGCTTCATCTAACCATGTTGATCTCTGTTTCATTACAAGAAATTTTCAATGTTGTATGGAATAATCTATAGTATTTTTATTATTGTCAGCCAGTAATTATTCATTCTCACGAAATGTCCTAATGCCCATGTTAGTCTTTATGTTTTAATAATTTTTTTTAATATTTTGGTCGTTTGATTCCTCTTTTGATTTGATTTGATTTGATTATTCAACATATTGTCATTATTTACAACTAAATATTTTCCTTCCAATTACATTGTATCTATTTGCGCCATTCATTGTTATTGTCAAGGCTTTACATCTATGTAGGTTAATGTACCGTTTATCTATATCTATAATTATTTATAACGACTCTCCGAATATTTTTTGATTTATTTCATTATTTATAATGGTGAGTCTGGAAATAAATCTGTTGCCCAACTATACAATTTTTAGCTATCGTTCTTATAATTTATAGTATAAAATGCTGTTATCAAATTGTATTATGGAACCTTTAATTATATTTTTACTCAAAATATTTATAGAGTCGATATACGCCAAGCAGATATCTATAATATTAAATAATTTAATTGTTGTCAGGTTTCCTCTCACTAATAATTTTTTCATATTTTATTGCAAATATTGATATTTCGGAACCAACATACTTCCTTCATCAGTGCTTGTGACTAACTCTGTAATATGTCCCTTATTCTTCATTAAAAATAGACCTAAAATTATATTATAGCATACCAGTATTAGTATATAGAAATAACTTATAAAATTCGCATAAATTCAGGTAAAATTGTATTACCTAAAATGAACTGGCAACCCTAACAAAACAAAATACAAATTATATAAAAAAATAAATAGTTTAAAAAAGAAGAAAACAGAATTATTTTTTCATTTTACAAGAATTTTTTTTTTTTTAATTTATTACGCTTCATAGTTTAAAACAGGACATTTTTATCCTTTTTGTAGGAGAAATGAAATGAATTAAGACGAATAAAAAAAAAAAAAAACTTGAAATGAAAAAAATAAAAGAAAAGCAAACAATAAAAGAACATTGTGTTAAACCAGATTTTAAATGGTCACAAATTCATCATTTCCACACTAAAAAAAAAAAAAAAAAAAACAAAATCAAATAGAAAAACAGCATTCTGATATAATTTATATTCCTTAAATTTTAAAACTTAAAATAATTTATACAAATGGAAACCAAAATAAAAGATTTTAAATAGGCATTAAGTCATATTAATGTTTAAAGGTTAACAAAATCTGGGATTTATATAGTTAATACGTTACTGTTATGATAATATTATTTAAAATAGATTATCTTTATTTAAAATGTATATAATCTAAGCTTTTGAGCGTGAATAAAGAGAAGTGAAATTTATAGAGTAAGGAAATGTAAAATATATTTCACTACCGAGCACTCTATAACACCAAGCACAGATCAATTGACAAAGATTAGATAAATATGTTAATAGAATATAATGGCGTGAAATCTACAGACAATTCAGAACAAAGCAACAATAGATCTACAGACCATCCAGCACAAATCAATTAAAAGTCTGTTTCTATTCCATATGTCCCATAAAATATAGGACATTTTCAAATTAAAAGAAAAAGGAAGAACTCAACCAGATCTTACACATTAACAATATTAGGAAAAATAACATCAAATTAAACATTACCCTCTTGCCCAACACTGATGTGCATAATTACAATACAAATCATCTCAGAACTATGTGTGGTCATAATGTAAGCGAACCAGAACCAATAATAATTATAGTAGCTGTATAGCCTATAAAATAGATTCAAAATATTGCAACAACAAATAATACTTGCATGGGATAGTAATTTAATGCTCAGTATTTAAAATAAACAGTATTAGTTTTCATTCATTAATGTTTTGTTTATGAAATTTTCTAAAATTAAAAACAAAAGTTGCAAAGTGGCAATTTGTTTGTTTTGGCTTACGTAACAATGCATTACAATGTTTTAATATAATTTATATACATATATTATAACATCAAGCATTATGCATAATATCCAGTATATCCAGTCAAATAAAATACAAATAAGTAAAATACAGTCAAATAATATACAAGCAAATTGCAAGAAATACAGGCATATATGTTAAAACCTCTAAAAATTGTAGGCCATCTAAATCCACTTTGATAAGAAGAGTCATTAAAAATAATGTAAAAAAAAAAAAATTTGTAATACATCATAGTATACAACAGCATAGAACAAACCGATAATTTTAAGCTAGCACAGCCAAACCAACGTAGAGTTTGGTATAAGGTTAGGAGAAAGAACAAAATGAGTATAGAATAACCTTCAACTATTCGTTAATTATATTGGCATAATAAATTTCGTAAATTAAGATTACAATGTACTTTTTCATACTTCTTAATACCTATCATATTCTTCTTAACTCTACCAACGTGCTCCAATTAACCGACTCAAAGAACAATAATGTAAAATCCAATTCAACCATATGTTAACAACTGTTTAAAAATAATACAATTTAATGAAAAACATCCAATACATATATTTTGAATTTAAATTAACAGTATTGTTGATTTTTTAAATGAATATTAACTCAATTGAATCCTGTACCTGTACAATATACTATTTTTTATTATTCCCCAGTTCAAATTGTCAATAAGTAAAAAATATTTTTTCAATGATTTGTGTAAAAAAAAAAAATAAAAAGGTATATATACAACATCATCATAATGATGAAATCATTTATTGAAAACTTTTCTTCAAAAATTACCAACAGAAATAGCGCCCATAAATCAAACCAAAAATTTCAAAGAATAATTTAATTTTCATTTTATATTCTTAAAACTCCCAGATGGAGTAATTTACGTGTATACATATATTTTTTTTTACATCACCAATAAAACACCTTTCCATTTCATTTTTTGCACATCTATACATGTGTATGTATGTATATTTATTGTGTTATCAGTAAGTATATTTAATTTTTTATTTCTTTTTTTGTTCATGATATATTTCTTGTCACAAAAATTGTTTATTTTTGTTTTATTTTTACGTTCGCCCTCGTTTAAGGATTGTACGAAGAGAAATACTTTTTTTTTTATTTGTCATTTTACACCTCTTAAAAATCGTAAGTGAGATTTTTTTATTTTATTTCATTTTACCATCAATTTATTTATGAAAAATGTGTCATTTTCCACCCCACACATTCTCACATCACTAACAAAAAAATATTCGTATACCTATATATGAGAACAAATAATATTTGTATGATATAAGACATGTATGATAACCCTTTTATTTATATTTTTATCGGTATATAGTCGCCGCCATATTACTATCATTGTATATCCATATATTATATGTCATCATAAAGTAATAAAAAAATAATAAAAAAGAAAAAAAAAACCGCAATGATAACGCATAAAATTTACATACAAGAAAGATTTGTGTTTGTATGTAGAAAAAAAAAAAAACATAACCTCAAAAAGAAGAAATTTTTTTTGTTATATTTTTGTTCTTTTTTGTTTTATGACCGACAAATTGTAAACCATGTTGTATGCCCCAAAGGTTAAAAACTTTATATTTTGGGAAAAATTTCCTTTAAGAAAATTAATAGAATTTTCTTAAGAAATTTTCTAATCCTTTCACTACTCTTTTTCGAATTCGTATTTATTTGTCACATTTTGTTTTTTTTATATTGAATTTCGCTGCAAGGATTTGTATTCAATTTCGTTAGTGAAATTTTGTTTTTCCAAACTATATTATTTTGTTGGCTTTTATTATCCTTGAATAGTGCGTATGAGTTACAAAGTTAGTTAAACGCATATTTTTTTTTTATAAGGTTGGGGTTGCCAACGTTTACTTCTTTTGATTTAAAATTAATGTTGTTTCCGCGAATTTTAATCAAACCTTTAGGTTTATAGGTTTATATTTCATTCAAATAAATTGATTGGGGAAAATAATAGTGGATTACAATTTCTGGGCTTAAAATTAATCAAAACAAACAACAAAATAGTATTTGACATCTATAGGAAAGGTACAACCACACAACGAACATTACCATGTGAATCGGATCATTACTTTGGACAAAAGATGTCAGAATATCACGCAATGATTCGTAGATTAATAACAACACCTACTTACAAAAAAAAGGTTCTAGAAAGAGAAGCTATAGAATACACAGCAACAAAAAATAGTTAACCAAAAAAAAAAGCCCACATCCCGTAAGGGAAAAGGGTTTGAAGTAGGTCCGTTGTTTAATAATTAAATAAATAAATACAAAAAAATTATCATAATCATCATCATTGCCCTTGTCCGGATAAAGAAAATATACAATTACAATTTTATAAGTGGTCTGGTGATTATGGTGTAATAACCGAAATCCATTGAGATATTTAATATAAATTGGGAAACATACCTATTTAATTACAATATAGTATACATATAATGATAATTGATAATACGTATTATAACTTAAATAATAATTAATCTTTATTCATTAAATTTTTTGTTTATTTGTTCTATGTAAATTATACAAAACAAATAATCGTAACCGCACACTTGGTAATTTGATATTTTAACATTGACAGTCAGTTGTGCCATTCGTCGGATCAGATATTTTTCTAACATGTTTACACGTTGGTAGTGAATAATAAAAAGCTATTGCCTACTTCCACAACGGGTCAACTTTCATCACTTTTTTTCCTTTCGTTTCATTCCCCCCTTTCTATTAGCAAAATTAGTTTATAGAAAAGGGGGAATGAAACGAAAGGAAAAAAGTGATGAAAGTTGACCCGTGTGGAAGTAGGCATTAAGAACTCCTACTTGAAAATAATAAAAAAACAATAAAATCATCTTTGAACAAGGTACACAATCCTCCCGGCTCTAATCAGGGAACTCTAATATTTACTTATTTCTATTTACATAAGTGGGTTGTGTTATAGTGTCACATGCCACATACACAATCATACATAATAATAATCTTGATTTTGAAATTTAATATTTTCTCTTCTTTACATTTTATAAGTTAGCTATTTTTTTTTTTTTTTTTGCATTTTATTCTCATTTTGTTTTTGGCCCCAACCATTGCCGAATTTAAAAGCGAACAAAAGGAAATATTTTATCTAAGATCGCATAATTCTATGTAATTAATTTCAACTCTTTCGTTAAGAAAATTATAAAAAAAAAAACAAGAAACAAAAAAAATTAATAATAAATTTAAACTGTTATTATCATTATTGTATATATACATATATTATGTATATATATATATACAAATATATAATATAACAGTAAAATATTATTAAATAGCTGTATATAAGATATATAACTGTTCAGAATATTCTGCTAGAGTACACAAGACGTATACAAAAACAGAGTATAACAAGAGAATGTTATCAATTAAAAATGAAGAAAGAGAGAGTTAGAGAGCAAAAAAAGAAAATTATTATTACCGTAATTATTTTTTTCTTCTTATTATTTCTATACTGTATTTTTCATACAATCTTGATTTTAGCGAATTTAAAACAAAAAATGATAACAACAAATTTTATTTTCAATTAGAAAATTTTTCCATTTTAATTGCCCAAAGGGAGTATTTTAGTCCTGATAACAGTATAGATGATGTTTTGTAATATTTTATTATTAAATTGGTGAATTATTTAAAAGGTTTTCTTTCGTTTAGGGTTATTAGTATCATATAGATAAAATAAGAAAGAAAGAGATAGATATTTTCTATTTATATATATATATGTATATATATATATATATATATATATAGTGTGTGTTAACGCTAAAGTGAAAATAAAATAGATTAGAATTTTAGTGAAATATAAAATTTCCAAATGGACTAAAACAAAAATTAAATTTTCAATTAAAATTGAAATAATTATTATTACTGACATAGAAATAGTTATTATTTTTATTTTTTAATTATCGCAAATTATTATCAAAAACCAAAACAAAAAAACAAAACATAAAATTTATTAAGAAAATTGCTTTTAATTTTCATTTTTGTATCCCGTGTTTAAAGAAGTGAATTTCCGTATTCAGGTATATTTGAATTTAATAAAAAAATATTTTTATATTTAAAAAACTTGAAACATTACAGTTTTAATGTAATTGAAATAGCAAAAAATGCATTCCTGAAACACAAAGAAGTTGTTTACTGTCGTGAAATGAATTTAGGCCTTATCTTACGATTCGTTAAATGCTATATGTTTGGTCTATACTCCTATTATGTTATAGAAACATGAGCCTTCAAAGTAAGAGAACTCAACAAACTTAAAGCCTTCGAAATGTGGATCTACCGAAAAATGCTAAAAATATTATAGGCAATCACATTACATACGAATAAGTAGAGAAAGAGAACTACTTCTAAGGCTGAAGAAACAAAAAATCTTCTATACTTTTGGCATATTATGTGTGGAAATAAATACGAGCTAGTTCAGTTAATAGTATAATATATATAATATAACAGTAAAATATTATTAAATAGCTGTATATAAGAAACTGGACAGGCAGCAGAAACATTGGCAATTTAAACCATTCAGCAACGGATCAAAACATCTATTAGAACATCATTGCCAATATCAAATGACCGCTGACATCAAATTAGGATTAGGTAGTAAAAGAAGAAGAAGTAATTCACTAGTACTGCAGTTGCAAAATTAATTGTAGGTTTATGTCCTTGATAAATGCTCTATTATTGCTTTGATTTCAATTTCAAAATCAAGCAATTTGCCAAGCATCAAATTACTTAATAGTATTTTAATAGTTATTAATTTATTTTCCAAAAAATGTTAAGCTACTTGCCTCTTAACTTTTAAATAAACTTAAAAAAGTTTTTAAAATATGAGTCAAGAGTAATAATTTCATAATTTAAAAATTATGTCATGGTAACTTCCTTATACTACAATTATTGCTATTTATTGTGTATGTATATGTATATAATATAACAATTCAAAAACAACAACAAAAACAAATAAGTGGTCCCTTTGGAATCAATTCTCTTATAATCTCCTGCCTTCCAACCAATAACCATCTATATATTTTATATTCAACTTTTTTATACCCCTTACTCGTATACACATTTTTTTTCCATTTGATTTTTATTTTTATGAAGAAATATGAAATCATAAAAATCATTACATTTCCTTTCTAAAACTAAATTTGTTTTTTGCTGTTTTGTTTTTTCTTTTTTTGTCTTCGTTTTTTGCAACTTGAATGCAACAAATTGAATTTTTCATCTCTAAACTGCAATATTATTAGATTCATCCGCTGCGTTGTTACACTAAATGCAATTGTTCATCACTTCAGACTTAAAATTATGTTTCTATATATATATATATATATGTATATATATTAATATCCATTATATATATATATATATATATATTTTGTTTTGTTGTTTCTATTTTATTTTTTATTTCTTTCTTTTATTGAAATATCTTATAAAAATGATATAGCCATCATCATCATTATTATCAACATCATCATAATCATGATCAACTTTGTAATCATTATCATCATTATTATTATATGAACAACCTGATCAACATTATTTTATCTATAAGATTATTTTTTTTTTTGTACTTTTTTGCTACTGTGAATTGTATTACTGTGAATACACATTCACATTTATATTTTATGCAGTATATTTATATTAAATGTGAATTTTATGGATGATCAGATTCGCGCATTAAAATTTTTTTTTTTTTATCTTTTAGTGAAGAGTTGAAAATAAAAAAAGAAATAAAAAAGAAAAGAAAATTTTCATTGATGAAAATTGCAGTAAATTTTATTTGTATTTTTTTTTTTTTTTCAACCTATTGCGCAACTATGATGTAGTTTAACTACATAATATTATAATATATGGTGTATGTGAGAATGTGTTCGTTGTTTTTGTTGTTGTTGTTTTATTTATTGTTACTATTGTCATTTATTGCAACAAATTGAATTATATTAATCTATTTAAGCTAGTTGTGATGATCTTATAAATTTTATTTAGGTCAGAAAATTTGAATAGGAAATTTGTGTCTATTTTTTTGTAAAATGGAAATGATTTAAGTTAGTAGAAAAAATTGATTATTTTTGTTAATACTATACTTTTTTAATGCTATACCGAAAATAATGTAAATAAACCAGCAAATAAGTCATTTTCAAAAAATATTTGCTTATGACAATCTATAAGGTAAATTTTTGATTATGTACCCAACTAAAGGAATTTTAATTAATGGTGATGATAATGATTATGATGATAATTTACAAAATAATACATATATAGAATAAAGTGGCTATATTTGACGAAGTCGTTCTGATGATTGTCATATTGTGAAATTACAATTTAACTATCATGATTTGCATATTTGTAATAAGTAATATAGGAAATTATGCTACGATAGTAATTTATTGTCAAAACTATAACAAATTAGTTTCTAAAAAAAATGTTCATTGTACTGATTTTTGTATATTTTGAATGTTTTTTGTACATTTTGTTTTTATAAATATTTTGTTTGGCTAAATAAATAAATAATTCCCTCAGATATAATTAGATATTATTTTTCTTCTGCAAGATAGGTCACCTACCTGCAAGACTTTTCTGTGATCTTAAATAAATTTTACTATTATTATAATATACTAAATAATATTTCCCGTATTTTCATATTTGAGGATTTTAATGTACTCCACATAATGTTATGCCATTGGCCTAGATTTGACTTTGAGTATGACTTTACTTATACAGCAGTAAACTATAAATATACGCAGTATTAATAATATTATAAAGCAGTAAACTATAAATTCCATCTATTAATATACATTTTTTTGAATACTAGTGTACTACGTTCAAAACTAAAGAACATATTAAAAATAAATTATGGTATACATTTTGTGTATGTCCTATTATAAAATATTTTGATCATATTTTAAATAATTTGAAGAATAGTACTTAATATAACAAAAAATAGAACTGTAAGGACTGCTAAATTAAATTCTATATATAGATATATTTCTTGCATCGTAATTTTATATTTTTACAGAATTTAAATTTTGTCATTAACTATATATTAGCAACATTTATTTTTATTTAACATTTTGTTTAAGTGTTTTATTATATTTTTTGTGATTATGAACAACTGTGAATGTCATATAATTTATTTAATAAAATGAACTGTTAATTTCATAAATCGAAACAAAAAAACGAAATATGAAAATTTAAACAAGGTCCCCGCCCAGAAGTAACATAAACAAAATCTTAACCTTCTCTTATCAACAAAATTTTATTTTTTTTTTTAATTTGATTTTATTGCAGACTTCCGCAGCAACATGTTTCATAATTATTTATTTTTTATTTTTGTTATTGATACATAATAATATTAATATGTATGTATTTCCGAAGGTCATGTCATAATATTTTAAAATGCATTTCTTAATAATAATATATATATATATATATATATATATATATATATATTCATCTAAATAACCATTTAAATATTTATTGACTCAAAGGTAAATTGATTCAATTGACAGTACAAAATCATCGTTTAGACTTTGAGGCGCAACCATATGTATATCTTGATAGACTTTAATTCTGTATCAAAAAAAAAATAAAAAATAAATAAACCATAACACAAAAAAGGAATATAAAAAAAATTTCAAAGATGGCAAATTACTGTTATTGTTTCATTTTTTATTTTAAATTTTCATTTTATTATTTTTTTTATTATATTTTTTTTTTTTTTTTTTTGTTTTTTAATTTGCATTAAATTGGTATTATAATCGACTTAACTAAATGATATTTTTGTCGCATGTTTTCATTAATCGTTCGATCTTCAATATTTAACTTAATTTTAATTTAAATTAAGAGTTAAAGTTTTGTTTTGTTTTATATATTATTTATATAGAAATAAATAAATTTTAATAAAAGAGTTAATAAGAAATAAATTTAAAAAAATAATATTTTAAGGTAGGCATAATTTCGAATTTAAATATCTTAAATTTCAATTTGTACATTTTGTTTGATTAATTTTAAAAAAATTAAATCAATGTTTTTATGCATATATTAAATATAAGTTTTAGTATTAGAAAAATATAAATATTCATTTTTCATTTTGTCAGCAAGTTTTTAAACTTTCAAAACAATCCTTTCTATCGTTATTTTTTCTGAACCAGTTAAAAACTACTGGAATTATGAATATTATTTGACTAGTGCTAATAATTAAGAACTCATAAGATTTATAGGTACGCTATTAAGTACATTATTAATTATATATTCAGCTATAAGTATTACTAAAAATTTGTTGTTTAGCAACATATTAAATACCCTTCTTCTTCCTTTTCTATTATCTTGTTCAGTGCCGACGGGGCATATCATTACAATATAATCTGTAAATTGAAAAAAGTACAGTACAATAATAATATCTAAACCATTTTATAACCGTTTTTTTATAATTATTCTTTTAAATGATAGATTGATATTTAAAAAGAGACGTAGCGAAAATATATTTTCAAATTTTTTAATTTTCAATTAGAAATTTCAATTTAAAATTTTACCCCATTATAAGTTATTTTAACACACAAAAATTTGAATTTATCAAGTTGCCACAACTCATCCATTTTCAGAATTAAATTTAAATTAATTTTTTTTTTTTAAATAAGTTATTACGTTATGCAGTTGTTGTCTTAGATAAATCAAAAAATTGTTGTATAAATTGAAATGATGGAAAACAATTCATAATGAAATATTGAGTACAATTTTCTATTAAACTTCCTTTGATTGCCAGGGGTGGGCGAATACTAGAATATATTTTATTGTATTATACTTATGATATCAGAAGGCCGGTATTATAATTTTACCTAATCGCCCAAAATATCTGCTCAAAATATCTGCTCAAAATATCTAAGACAGGACTAACTTATTTTCTTAAGAAGTCAAAAACAATAATTGAGCTTTATCGATACCAATTTATATGCAAAAAAAACATTTTTTCTTCAAAACAGAGTAGGGTTACAGAATCTGCAAAAATCAATTTTATTTAATTTCTTTATTCTTTTCTAAATTAAGATTTCTATTATGTATTTCGATACGGATATCTATTTGATAGTAGAAGCGTCAAAATGTAAAATTACCATTATGTATGCAGATGTAGTTCAGAAATAGCCGATGATTTATTGATCAAATTTTTATCATCATCGAAAAACGTTTGTACAATTCAAATTTGATATTTTTATTTAAATGTATTTTCTCTTTTATATATTATTCCTTCATCATTTGTCTAATCCCACCTGAAAGCCCATTAATGGGTGATTCCCATGAGTATTTTAGGCAAAAAGGGTTCTGTGATATATTTTAAAATTCAGCCTGGGTTAAAGAAAATCGAATTAGAAAAAACAATTACAGCTCCGCAAATATGCAAGCTAAAATACATAATATATTCTGCAGAACTATCATTTTTTAATTGATCTAGGTACTTGTGGAACCAATGATACTTATGCGACTGGCATCAGAATTACAATTTTCTAGATAAGTTTGCTTACATTTATTTTTATTATTAATCAATTGTTTTGAAGCATTGAACGACAGTTCATACATTTTTCAAAGTACTTAACTATCATGTTTTTGTATTCAGTAATAAAAATTTAAATTATTGCACAATATCATCACTAGCTTTAACTCTTCAAATTCGAATTAATGCACATAGTTATGACTACGAGTATATTATTTTATTATTTTTAAAAAAATTATAAATAAAAATTAAAATTATTGAATATTGTGAATCATTTAATAATAATAATACATATATATATATATATATACATATATAATATTTAACTTTAAAAAAAATAAGAAAAAAAAAAGAAAACTAATAAAATAAAATTAAAAAAAGTGAATTTCGAAAAATAAAATAATTTATGAACAAAATTTTATTATTTAGTTTCCACATAAAAGTTTTACATTGCTTGTAGTGAAGGCGAATATATTCCAATATCTTCAATACTTTTCAACAACCAACCAATATGATTTTTAAAGGTCTTTGTATTTGTCGACAAGATATATTTGGCTCTTACTTCCTTAACTTTGAGATCCATTTGCTCCGTTTTTTCTCACAACCGTCCATTGTGATCTGGAGATGATGTCAATGTTTTCGGCATATCCGAAGTAGTTGAACAAATCTGAAAAATATATCGGTGCACTATACGTACCAGTAATAGATTTAAAAAAGTCGCATGAAATTTGGCATTTCATTGCCTAAATCCGATACATGTCTGAAATAAGTCATAAGTGTTATTGCTATAATCGCCAAAGGACAACCTGTGTTTTCAAATAACATTTTTGACAATCGGATGAGTTTTGCTGGTACACCAAATTATCAGAAATACTATAAAACTGCGTACAACTCGATGTGGTATATTCTATTGTATGCAAACTTAAAATCAAAAAACAGGTGATTCATATCGATTTGAAACGCATGAATCTTCAACGGGATTTGCCTATTTTCTATTTTGGCAATTTTGAAAAACTTCGGGATATTATAAATTTTACTAAATATTTTATTATGTATTTTTTTTTTGAAAATTATAACAAGCAAAAAACTTAATGTCATACAATTCCCTTTAATTCATGCTTAAAGAGTTATATTTCTAATGATGAGAAGGAAAAATTAACTGAGAGTGCATCAGTATGATTTTGATTTATTTATGAGTATTTATTATTTTTTAAGTTAAAGTTTATAAGTACTAGCATTATATACAGCTTATTATGTGTTTTATAAATGAAATCCGAACCCTGATATATATTTTCTACTTCAATCAATATTGTTTAACGTAGGAGGGAATGAGGGCAATAACGAACGAAGGTAATAACGAACGAAGGTGTTAATGTTTGTCTTGAATTTATGTAGGTCACAAATATCGGTATCTTCATAGACACAATGAGCCAAGTAGCCTTCATTGTGTGTCAGATTTTTACTGACTAAACTACACCCCTCCCATCAAAACTAGTCCGACGGACTAACCATTAAATTTATTTTTAGTGTTATTTTCTTAAAGAAAAAGTTTAAGAAATTCTATCGTATTAAATCTAGTGGCTTAGTTCTTTTAAGCCTTCTGATATCATTTTGATTATCTAGCAGTTGAGTGGCATCAACATTAACATGACCCTCCAGACGAGCTATTTGCTTTGCTACATATCTTTTTATTTAATTTTCAATGCAAGGTATTTTTAGATTTCTGTGCAAGTCACTGTTGCGAACATTCCAAGAGGCATGTACCATGTTGCACAAGACTTTATTTTGAAATTTTTGTTTACAAACTACATGTGTTCATTTGGCACATCCCCATATTTGTATGCCGTACAACCATATCGGTTTGATTATATGATTATATAACAATATTTTCTTATGTATAGGTAATTTTGAATTTCGACCTAAGAGCCAATTATATATAAAGTAAATTGAGATACTTAGATTCAACTCAGCCAAGATCTACATGTCTTCCAGCCGTAACATTTTATTTAATATTCCTACATCGATGCAAATTAATTGAATAATATTGCCATGAAAGACATTTTTCAGTGAATTTGATAGAGCAGTTTTTTTTTTATTTAGGTCTTTTGTTTCAAATTAGATATTTTATGGTATTAAATTTAATTAATAGAATATTCAAAAATTTATTTTATTTTATTAATTTTTTTTTCTTTATTTTTTTCATTGTAAAGTAAATTGCAGCCATTTCTAAAATAATGGGCTTAAATAAGATAATAATAAAGGCAAATATAAAAAACAAACGTTAAAGTCATTCGATACGCAACCCATTATTATTTTCCAAAATTTTTATTTTATTTATTTTTTTTTGTTTTGAATAATCTTATATTGTCTTGTATAACATATTTTATTATAGGTACACACTATATTTGTATAGTATCTTCAGATTTTGACCCAAAGACGAAAATTAATGTCATACAGGTGTTTTTTTTTTCATTTTTAACTTTTTAGTCTCGGAAAAGTCTTTTACATCTATTTAAGCTTGCATTCAAAGAAATGCATTTAGAAATTATTTTTTATTAAACAATTTTAAGAGTGGAATGTTGGGCTAAAATAAAGTTTTTACGTAAATTTCAATATTATTTATTGATAGTTACATAACCACTATAAATGCACATGTAGAACTATAAACTTTTCCCATTTATAAGACAATGTAGAAAATCAAAGCTTTATGAAATGGTACACAAAAAAAAACCTACCATCATTAGAACTTAGAAATTGATATTTAATCCCTAAATAAATTAATATTATTAAACTTAATATTAATGTTAATTTATCAAACAAGATGACAACTTAATTTTATTTTTGGAATTTTGTTTAGGCTAAATTGTTTAAAGAAATGTTCATGTTTTTTTATTGAGAGAAAACTGACCATTTTAATATTGGAATATTTTGTTGACCCAAAGTTGCAAATAAATAATTAATTTTTGACAACCATTAGTTTACAATTTTTATGTGAAGAAATATTAAAAGGCACCATATTTCTAATAATTATACCCTGTCCTTTAAATGCAATGCCTAAGACGACTCACCTTTTATATCGTTTTACACCTCTGAATTCCCTATACAATTTTTTGTCTCTTTTGTCCTATACCCAAAAACTCTTGGATCAGTTATTAGTCGCTCTCCGTACACATTCTGTGTTCTGATTGGTCTGTATGAGATCTAATAACTTGTAGGTTTATTAATATTGAAATTGAAATGAAAATTCTAATACTAAGACACTGTACTTATTGTAATTCTAAAATTAATATTTCTTATTTTAAGTTACATATCGTCTCACATAACGTATATAAGCAATTAACACATACTAATATTATCGATAGACCATACAACACATGGCAGACCATACAACACATGGAGACGCACAATCGATCAAGAATTAACAGTCAACAATTATACCTGGGACGTATGCTACCTCGCGGAGTAATAGGAGAAAAAAAAAAAAAAAAATATTATCGATAAAATCAAAGAATATTATCATGGTGACCATTATCAGTTTTCCGACTAAGTTTACAAGGGGTTAGGAAGCGATTATAAAATTGAAGCAAATAGGACAGTGAAAGTGAAAATAGATATTTGAATAAAGGCAACAAACTGAAATTAAATATTTACTAATTTTAAGGTAAATATTAATTCTGTAAATATTAGTCCGTGTTTCACTGTTTTTGCACTCTGTTCTGCACTAGTTATTTCATTTAACTCCATTTCTGTTGTTATTCTCTATTTATTTATGGATGGGTCTGCGCCATGTTTTCCGCGATCGACCTATTCGTCTTTTACTATTCTGCTTTTTCCTTGTAAAATTCTGGTTTACCAGTCATGTATCGCTACCACAAAATAGGGTTGATTTCACGTAGGCATCATATTATATATTCTAAGTTTCGTGCCCCTGGCAATGTGAGGTTGTTTCAACACTAAATAAACTATTAATATGCTATGGTTTTAATTAAAATAATCACAATATAACACCTAGGGTACAATTATTTTCATTTTATTGCTCTTTTATTATAAACTCAAGATATCGATTTTCTGTTGACGACATAAGAATTTTATTTGCATCAAACTTTAAATAATTGGCACAACAAAGTTTACCCAATTAAAAATCCAAATCGGTTAAAGTAATTCATTTGAAATAAAGCAAGGTCTTGAAGAAGTAAATAGAATGGCCTATATACTCCCATACTATTTAGCCTATAGTCCTTGAAGTTAAAATTATGAACCTATTAGTCGAACACAACTAAACACAAATAGCTATCAGTAATCAGTAATAAAATCCACAGAGTGAGATATAAGTCTAGAACTGGAAGCCGATATCAAA
Source organism: Argyra leucocephala (assembly GCA_963942445.1). Lineage (NCBI taxonomy): Eukaryota > Metazoa > Arthropoda > Insecta > Diptera > Dolichopodidae > Argyra > Argyra leucocephala. The sequence goes on from OZ012679.1 coordinate 2,253,376, forward strand.
GAAATTAGACTGTTGCCATGTATAGAAAAACGAAAACAGTGGTATAAAACAGAAAAAAAAGTTCTAGAATTGGTAGTAGGTGGTAATGTAACACAATAATTTAGGACATTCAAATACTTAGGATACATGACGGTTATTCATCCCAGTACTAAACTATTTCAGGCGACGGATTAAAAGTATTCGAAATCAAAATTTAAAGGTACATATATCAGAGCCGAATTATGAAACTCAGACTGGGGAATAAAGTAAAACTCTGAGCTGTATAGCAAAATATATGTGACAATAATAAATAACCGCTGAAGTTGATATAAGAGAAAAGTGAGATATTGTTGCAATCATATTCTATGTGCAAAAGTCTATCTTCCACAAAAATTATTTAGATACTGTGTGTTGCGCATAGCGCATATTATAACAACATACACCAACTTATTATCGTTACAAATATATAAATTCACTATCTTATAACAGCTTAATATTAAGTTATATATTAAGCGGTATAAGTATAATATGAATCGGTTATATTAATCTAAGCGGTTAAATATCTTCTGCTATACCACTCATCTAAAATTGACTTAAGTAAGCGATTGTATCCAAATTTATTTGTAGTTTTTTCATATCTAAAAATGTATAAGAGCATTCACAAGAGTTCATTTTGATCTTGTACTATAACAGCCCTCTTTTGTGTGTTTTTAAATTTTTAACTTTAATTTTTAAATATTATACAACCAAATATTTAAAAATTTAACTTCAATAAAAATTAATATTACGAACATACACTGGAACATACACTAGACTTTTTATGTTTTCCAAATTCTTTCACAGAATAATTTGAAAATGGGAATATTTATGAAATTATCATACTGTCTTAAAATTCGACTTAACCGGTTATTATTGCCACAGATATACACGGAACTACACTGCTTTACTTTCGTACATATTTAACGATACAATTTAATATAAATATAATATAAATATAATAAAAAATAATATAGTTAAATATAAATATATTATTTATTCAACAGAATAAAAATAATTTTTATTAATTACAATATCTAATCTACAGTATAATAAAATTTGCTCTTTTTGATAGAAATAAATAAATAAAATAAAATAAACAATATTTTTTTTGTTAATTTAAAATAAATTTAATAAAATTGCCCCATATTTTTTGTTTAACATCAATTTCACTTTATTATTCAATTAATGATAAAAAAAAACTAGACATTACAATAATATCTTCGACTTGTTCTAAAAAACATTTAATCCGCCAACGTAATATTGCAAAAAAAAAATATATAATATATATATATATATATATTATGTGATATATAAAAAATTAAAATCAAAATTCTAATATATTAATACACATTACTAAAGTTAATATAATAATTTTAAATGTTCATCATTATGGCCAACACTTTAAAAATTGTATTTTAAATTAAAGTGTTGTCGGAAGATGAATTTTAAAACTTCCCGCATCATTTTAATTCATATTTGGCACACGCAATCAACTTATATATACATAGTATGATCATTATAGATAAATTGTAATAAGAAAAATGGTAGAAAAAGATAGAGAAATTAAAAGACAGAGTAAAAAAGAGTATAATATTATAATGTATGTTTATAACAATAGAAATGATGACAGGAAGAAAAGAGTTGGTGTTAACAACTTCCTCAAAAAGATATCGCTTTTTTTTTTTTGGTTTTTTTTGTTTTTAATAAATCTCCAAGAAGATTTTCTATTAAAGAAAATTATTCTACGCAAAAAATTTAATTCGCATTTCCTTATATCCCTCAATACAAATTTTATATTATATATGAAAGAATTAAGATATGTGTTATTCAGAATAATATAGTGTTGCCGTAAAATAGCGTTTTGCAGAACGAATCTATTTTTATTGTGTCATAGTTTCAAATAAAATTAATTAAACTCATTGGGATTGATTACATGTAATAAGATAAAAAAAAATGTCCTAAATAGGTCTGCAATGATTTCCCCACAAAAAAATTCCATCAATTAAAATTATGACATATAAAAATCCCGCCGTCAGTCAACTAAATTTATAACGTTTCGTCTCAACCTTTCTCTGATTGCAAATTCGGATTGGAATATTTTTCGTACACAAAACGATATCAATTTACTACATGTTTCTTTTCATTCTCATAATTTTCATTTTAATCACTTCTAATTAATTAAATTTTTCTCTTTTATTTGATTTGAATTCTCGATTATTTGTTATTCACCTATGCTTACAAATTTTTCAGTTTTAAGTTTGAGACAATATCTTATACAGCTATATCTACTAATTTTATTTTTTGTCTGAAGCCTTTTATAACAACAAAATTAAGAATAAAAAAAAACATTTCATTATGAATGAAAGAATGAGAATTGAAAAAAAAATTCTGCAAAGGCTATACGGCGATCAGTGCTTCACAAGTTATAGACTGTTTTTATTTTATTTTTTTGCCAAAAAATGCGTTCTACCTCAACTAGTGACTAATATTTTATTTTTTTTTTTGGTTTTGGTTTTAGTTTTAGTTCTTTTTTTTTTTTTGTGATGATACATTTTTGATGATAAATATTTATTCTAAATTGTTGTTGGTTTTTTCAGTTGTAACGTGCATACTTTTTTAAGCTGCACCCAAACTATACCAGATTAGTAAAGGTATTATATTAGTAATTTACTAATTTTCCACTACAAATTTAAATTTGATGTGGTAACACTGCTAATAATCTTAAGATAGAAAACAAGAAAAGAGTAGAATATTTTTTTTTATTGGAAGTGACTATCTACTCTACTAAGAGGGTGGAATAAATAAATTTTATTTTGCCAAAACAAAAAATACACACACAAAAAAGAAATTAATAAATAAAATAAAAAAAAAAAACTAAAATTGCACATCGCTGATTTACAAAATCCGGAAAATTTAATAAAAAAAAATTAAATCTCTTAGTTTTTTACTATTGTTATTTTTCTTAAGTCGAAAGTTCATTTTAAATTACTCCAGATACGTCAAACAAAACCAAATTAAAAAATAGTGCAGATTTGTTTTTGTTGTATTGCAAAAACAAAAACACAAAAAAAAAAAAACAGGAAGAAGAGTATTTTATTACTTTGTATTATATACTTGTAGCAAATATAAGAATATTCTTTCGATTCAGATCTCGTTAATGAAACAATAATTCGTTATACATCATAAATACACCATAAAAGCTGGTAACGGTTGAGACCTGTTAAAAAACAGATCTTTAAATTGAATAAATTGTTACCCAAGATGAAACATACCGTCTTTTCCCTGCCAAAACCAAATTACAGGTCTATAGGAGATTAACATAAAAATATGAATTAAATTAAATACTCTAAGTATATGATTATCTTCTGATGATGTTGTAATCAATGAAATCGATCAAAATATTAATTGAATTTACTAGTACTAGGGGCTCCTGTTGAGTAATTATAATTCAAGTTGAAGCCAAATTTAAAGTTTCATTGGTTTCATTGTATGTAAATAATCATAATAACTGATTTGTTTGTTTTTGTGTTTTATTTTAATAAGAACTCACATATATAATATGCATAATATATTTGCTGAATAATAAAACCATATGAGTCAAAAAATATACAACTTATTTATCTATTAGGAGTTCATTAAATAGAAGCGAAATAAAATGAAGAGTGTCTACTGCGCAGGTCCTTAAATGCTTTACAATTATAATTATAGATTAACATAACTAGAATTTATATTATTTTTGATAATCAGATTTGTTTTTAATGGTAAATAAATATTTAATTTCTTAATCAAAAGTCGAATTTTCTTTCACTAATCATTTATTTTTATTGTGTTAATATCGATATTTCGAAGCCAACTTTTACTTCCTTTATCAGTGCTTGAGACTAATCGTTTTTAATTTAATTACTAAATATTTTTTCAATCTTATAATATTTATTAACAAATACTAAAGAACATAATTATAATTATACAGTTATTATTATGTTCTTTGCTAATACGCATAAATATAATATTTGACAAGAGCCAAAACTTTAAGCGAAAACATTTTAGTAATAATTGAGTTTCAATTTTGCACGTTCAATAGAAAAAACCAAAAACAAATCGATTTGTAAATATAAAAGAACAATACACATAATATGTATGCGTAGGTACCCACTAAATGAAATTGGTGTTATTTTTATGAGTAAAATAAAAATTCGTGTATTAAAAAAAATTAAAATAGAAAAATGTACTGCAAAAAAACTGGAAGTTTGGTGAAAAAATTGTCTATAACTTTTAAAACACTGATCGCTGTATAGCCTTTCCATAAATTTTTTTAAAGGAAAGAAAATTTTTTTTAATTATGTGAAAAAGATATTATTTTAGGATTTTCGCTATTAAATTATAAATTTAAATAGAAATAAAAAATAGTATAAATTGGTTGGTATTTGGTTGTTATTGTTTTTATATATAAATCAGTATAACCAAAATCTAAATAATACCATAATACATAGGTACATATAGATATACACGATCATAAATTTAAAATATATACATATGCATTTATATTGAAAAAAAAACAATAGTTAAACAAAAAAATTAAAAATGATAAAAGTTTTAACTCTTCAACGTACCACATTTCTAGATTCTAGTATACGGTTGCAAAAAAAACTTAAATAATTATTTTTAATTCCATAAGTGTGGTACTTTTAGGTTTACTTTTAATTATTTTTAATATTTAATGCGCTTAACACTCTGGGTACCAATATATATTTATTTGATGTTAAACAAAAACAGACCAAAGCAATTGGTATATTGGAGCGTTCCGTCAAAATAATTATTATTACTTTCAAAAATAACATCCCGCCCTCATAACTTGGAGACCGGTATAACCGCAATAATATAGAGTTTGAATACGACAAAATCCTATGTATTGCCCGTAATTTTAAACAATCCAGCGGAGAAGTATAATAGCTCTTAAAACGCTCATGTACTCAAAACAACCCATTTTCATAATAAAAAATCTCCGATATTGTTACACCTGCGACAACAATAATTTACTTTATAGACAGAGAGTATTCTTATGCAGACAAGAATAATCGCTTTTTGTCTATTATTATTAAATCGAACCTATCATTATTATTTTTATTATTATTAATAGAAAATCTTAAAATAATAATAAAGAGAAAATATCGAATTCTAAATTTAAAAAACAACAACAATCATCTTCACAAATAAAAAAGTAAGAAGCGTAATATACAAACGTGCATTACACCTGTACCTTCCTTCGGTACGTTCACAGACTGTTATTAAGAGGCACCATCATAACATTTTTATTTTTTTATTGTGATTTTTTTTTTTTTCAATATCAAGAGATCCGTTTTTTTAATATTTAGTTAACTCTTAGTGATTAAAGGTTCAAAGCCCTAATTTTTGTTGTTGTTAGAAATGTTGTTTTTGTAATACAAACTGAAAAAAAACAAAACAAAAATAGTAAAAATAAATTCAATAAATTTTCCCAGAGAGTTAGTTGGATAGATAGATGCACCTTTTTTCATATTATTTATTGGTAGAGTTGAATTTCTTTAAATATCAAAAAAACAAAAACAAAAATTAACAAAAAAAAAAAAAAAATATTTTTTTTTAGTTACGAGTATTTTGGATTCATTTCATTTACTATAGTTTATATATTATATACCCAATGACAATAACAATAATAATAACAATAATAATAACTATAGTAATAACATAAGTATCGACCCCAATTTTTAACCTGTTCTTCACATCCAGTGGTCTCTTCTATAATTTATATAAATTCATTTCTATTTTCCTTTTTTTTCTTCTTTTTTTTTTTGAAAATTTATAGCTCATCTCTAAAATTTCATTACTCTCTTGTAATGCACACAATACATTGAGAAATTGTTATTACCTTTCTTTTTAGTTATTTTTAAATTATCCATGGAAAAATAGGCTACTATGCTCCTATATGTGTTGTAGCTAGTATACCTTACTTAAATGTTGATATTAACGAATTAAAATTTAAAATTTGTGACTAAAAAAAAAACAAAAGCAAAAATATATAAAAAAAAAGATCCAATCTACCTTTTTTGGATAAGAAAATGGAGTAAATTTATTACATTTCACTGTTCTCCAACACTCAGAGATTAGAAAAGAACAACACTTTTTTTTATTTTAATTTCCACAACAAGAACAACAAAAATACATGTCAAATTATAATCTGGGAATTTTATTTGAAAAAAAAAAAAATAAAAATAAAATAAAAAAAAATTTTTTAAATACCATTATAAATAATTTTCGAAAAAACAACAAAACAACAAAAAAAATACCTTAAAGGTTAAATTCTAATGTTTTTAGTTTTTGACCACAGGAGGAAGTCATTTTTTTTTTCCTTTTTTGGTTGTTCTTTTGGTTTTTGTATATGAACTGGACAGTAAAAAAAAAATGTCATTAATTGTGTGTAACTGTAAGGGAATGATTTTTATTGCAACCGAAATAAGAAAGTTGGATCTGCTGGATATTAAATTAAAAAATCCAGCATTGAATGCAATAATTTTATTTTTTCTATTAATTTTTTATTTTTTTTTTTTTAACATTTGGAGAGATTATCTGTTACAAGACCCAAAATATTTAAGTATCATTTCTTTATTTTTGTATATTATTATATATATATATAGAAATGTATGTACAGTGACATTAAAAATTTTAGTTATAGTAGAAAAGGGCACGTGCCCAATTAAATTTGTATCAGTTTTTACCAATTAACTGTTATTATTAACATTTGAATAGTTATTTTTGTCAAATGGAAAAATATATATATGCTTTTAGCCTTCTCCGCTTCAGCGTTAAGTTTTAGTTTGGCACATACGTTCGATATACAAAAAAATACATAAATTTGACATTGTCGAACTTATGACATAAGTTCGAAAAAAATTATTACAATTAAAAACGATATAAGTTCGAGATTTACACATAGATAGTGTTTGACAGAAAATTTTGTTGAAATTATGTCATTTTTTGTATCGAACTTATGACAGGGAGCCATTTTGTTTAATATGTTATGAATAATTACTGAATTTTATAACTTAGAATGAGTTCATGCTTGAATGTAAATTATTCACTCGGGAATTCAACTATTCGCAACAGAAAAGTCTTTTGACTACATAATTTGGAAAAAAATATATATATATATATATGAACCTATATTTGCAGTATCATTTTCAAAGTCCTTAGGAAGGCCGCCAAACAGATGAACTGAAGAGAATATCAAATAATGTAATTCATTGCGTTCAAAGCAGTCTAAGTATACGTGTTGTGGGGATAATACACCATTATTTTAAAATACGATATAAATAGTATCTGAACAATTTAATAACCGATTTAAAAGGAGACGTAGCGAAAATAAGTTTAGAAATTTTTAATTCAAAATTAAAACACCCAAATCATTTTGACATACAAAAATGTTAATTTATAAAATTGCCGCAACTCAGTCATCACCAGTATTAAATTTAGGTTTAATTTTTTTTAAAATAAATTATCAAGTATGCGGTTGTTGTCTAAGATAAATAAATAAAAAAAAATATTGTATAGCGTTAAAAATAAATTGAAATGATAAAAAACTAATTCCTTTTTGATACCACACCTCGAGTGACCTATTCGTCAACTTATATGTTAGTTGTTTTAGGAGACTACTCTCCCATTACTTATCCTCTCTCTTTCACAAAAATTATTAAGAAAAGAATATTTTGTTACTACAAATTATTCAAATAAAAAAAACAAAACCTTAATTATCAACAAAAATAAGAATAAAATACCCTTAACATTAATCGCTTATAGAATGTACCAACTGAGGTAGTAAAGACTCAAACCCCACATTAGTGAAATTTACTTTTCTAAGAAAAGCACTGAATGTAGTAATGAATGTACTACTCATATAATTGGAAAGTATATAAATATACACCATATGTAATCACTTTGTATTATTTGTTTGTAGCAGTGTTGCCGTAGAAGACTAGGCCTTAACAATCTCAGTTAACCCGTTAATTAGTTATATGTATAAACTAAAATAATAATAACCAAAAAATATGGTCACATATACTCATTATTTTGATCAGTACTGTAATTTATAATCACCTATGATTTTTCGTATGCCCAAAACACTTGACTCTGTAACAATATTAGGATTATACTCAACAACAACAATACAAAATAGAAAGTCTAGATAATAAAAAAATTTATTTTATTTTTTTTATTATAGGATCACACTTACTTAAATCATCTACTGATCTTTGGTACTTGTTGATCACTATATATATTGAAAGATGACCACTAAAACTCTGATGGCAGAAAAAACCAAAAACTCTACAAAATATTTTCAAGTGTAATAATTTAAAAGAAAAGATATCTTATAAAAGTATCTTAAAATAATATTCAGTAGATCGGTAATAAAATAACAAAATTTAAATAATTTAATGCAACATTTTTTATTACCAATGTTGTTGGTAATTAAATATTTGTACTACTACTGAAGTATCCTACAACAACAAAAATCTTAAAATTTTTTTTCAAATTAGGTGAAATTTTTGTGGTATATTCAAAATTTATCTGTACATATAGCATTCTAGTAGATATTATATGGTAGCAGTGAACTTATTAAATTTTTATTACATTTATTTTCTTTTATTGATTTGGAGAGTAGCAAACAAATTAAATTTTTATTGATTTTCATTAGAGAACAACTTCAAATCAATTAAAATTATAATTTTGATATTTGAACATCTAAATAATTTGTCCCTATATAGTTAAATATTCAAGAAGTGGATACAAAAGAAGTATAAATCAAATTTTGTATGTACAAACACAAATGTATGCAAAATTATCTACTTTTTTGTAGAATTATCAATTTTTGGTTGGGAACTTTACTGTATCTGGAAAATAAAAAAAACACAAATTGGTTCAATTACTTACATAAGGAAGCTGAAAATATTTTGTAACAATGAAATAATTGCAAAACCTAACATGGAGCTCAAAATTTTATAATAAAGCTCATGAAATTAAATCTTTTGAGCTCACCTTGCTATAAGTAATTTTTAAAATCATCGAAGACATAGCTTGTGGATGTCTTAGATAAAAAAAAAAGACAGAACCAATTGCGTATCAGATGTTCTAAGCTAAATTGCATAAAAGGTATCGAGTGTTTTAGTAGGTCTTTTCGAAGATTCCCATTCAGGCTAACATATTTCAATGTCCGCTCTTTACCACCCAAACAAATTTATATCGCTTGTCCTCTATTAACCATACTGATTATGCCAAAATTTTACACAAGTAGTTAATGTATTCATCCAAACAATGATGGTATTGATTGAAAAAAAATAAAAATAAAATCCAAGATACAAAATTGACGTATCCAAAAAATTTAACTACAGTTTTACTTAGATAAGAATTGTTGAGGTCGAGGAAGAACTTAAACAGTACCATATTATTATGTGAGACAGAGATTTGTTTATTTTGGAAAAAATTCACTTAATATACCTAAATAAACTACCACAAAGGCTCTCTCTTCATAACAAATTTAGAACTGTTCTAGCAAAAAACTTCATTATTTAGAGTGAACAATATAAAAATGTTGCAGTGCTAATCTGCTGTTTATACCAAATTCTAATTTCAAAATTAGATCTTTCGAGAAGAAGAAAAATGTTATATTTATAAAACATTATACATATATACCCCCTCCTGTATAGAGTGACCTAATACTATTGAATATTCAAAAATAGCGTACTTCTAAAATATCTCTTTACTTATCTTGCTATATTTTTTCACCATTTCAATATTTGTTTTTTTTCAAATTCATTGTAACCATGACAACTACAAATACTATTACAGTAAATGGCGTTTGACATTTATTATATTAGTTGTAAATTTACGTCATTGCATACCGATGCAAAATTGGAAGAATATTATGGCAAATTTGAGACTGAGCAACATTACAATAGCTCTCTCTCTTCTGTCTTCTTTCTCCCCATTCTGACACGTTCAAACTAAGCGGTATGTTAGTACTAAAAGTCGACACAAAAATAAATAAATAAGATACCATTTCCGTAATATTCTGTTAATACCAGAAGTTTGTTTAATATCCGAATAACTGAGAACTAATTTTTCTTAAGCCATAAATTATGTATTATGGTTCTTGTCAAGGATTATCCTTCGACAAAATACATACAACAAAACAATACATATATGGATATATGGTCCTAAAACGACGATGGTATCTGGAGTAGAATATATAATGCCAAACTCTATGAGCTGTAAAATGAAGTGTACATAGTCACTAAAATTAAAGCGAAAAGATTACAGTGGCTCGAATACTTAGAGAGATGCATAAAAATAATCCATCCAGGAGAATTTTCGAATTCTGATCCGTGTATAAAAGACGTCGGAGCAGACCAAATACTCATTGGAGGGATGAAGTATGCTGATATGATACAATTTCGTATCTTCAACGGCAGAGAAGTTGCCCGTGAACGACATTCGCGGTTAAAATTAAGAATTTGTTGGAACCGTATTGCATTTGCATCAGCAAAAATTCTATTGCGTCAATCGAAAGTTGGTAATTAGAACCAACATATTATGGAAACTGCAACTGAATAGTATTTTCAACAACCTCATCCCAAATAATTATTTTTATCAGGGTTACTATTAGTTACTATAAGTAGAAAATATGTGCTCTCAATTAAACACAAGCTTCTGCTATACCAACAATGAAGTTCAACTGTTAGGTTGTACAGTCAAAGCAATAGAAACATAATATGTACAATTTTTCAAAATAAATTGCTACATGATATAGTCATAGCTCCGTAGTATATTCATAACTACTACTAATGATTGCGGTGAAAAATGCTAGATGGTATAGTTATTAAAACGATCGCACAAAGTCATCAAAAAAAAACTAGAAAAACATATCAAGGCCGAAGCTACTCAACACTTGGACAATGATGATCCAACAGGAAGATTGACAAATTCACCAGTAGATTGAAAATTTATTTATTCTGAGCTGAAACCCACCAAGCTTATATTTTCGATTGTAGAAGTTAGTTAAATTTTTACGCTTTGTTAAATGATGTGAAGCAAAATGGCGAATTAAACTAACCTTTTCTTATTTTAATATTTTCAAAAATCTTTAAAAAAATTATTTCACACTTCCAATTATTAATTTTAAATTTAAAGTTAAATGTATATACATATATATAAAATCAATTCAACCCCTTCTATATTCTATTTGAATTCGGAAAAAAAAACAATAATAATAAAATAATAATATAAAAAAAAAAATTTATCGATGAAAATCATTTAAGAGGGCCACGGTAGTAATATGGCATGGCATATGTGTGACATCGTTTTATTTTCAATTTCTGATGAAATCAGCAATTTTTTTTTTATATTATTATTATTTTTTTTGTTTTTTTTGCTTTGTACAATGTAGATATTTAGAATGTGCGTCGCCATCCAACAAAATGATCCAACCAAAACGACCAACCAAAAAAAAAAATAAACTAGAAAAAAAAATGAGGATACTTTATTGTATGATAGTAGTAGTAGTAGTAGTAGTAGTAGTAGTACATGGTGTATATCGGATTTAACAGGGGTTTATTTTCCCTTTAATATTTCAAAAAAAAAAAAAAAAAAAAACTACTGTAGGGAGCTGAATAGAAGACAAAAAAAAACAAAGAAAGTAACGGCAAGGAAGAGATTTTTAGTTTTAGATTTAAATAATTTTCTTTATGTGGTATCTTTTTCTTTTTTTTTGTTCTCAAGAAGATGAGAAAAGGTTATCAAATGAAGGAATCTATTTTCTGTTTTTAGATTTTTTCATTTTTCTTTTTTGGATATTTAGAAAATTGTTGGATTTTGCTTCTTTTAAACGACATAAACATCCTGTTCTGTTCAAAAGATATGATTATTGTTTTTCATTTTATTATACTTTTTTTTTGTTTGTTTTTTTTTTCTTATTACAATTTTTTTTTTATTTTTTTTTTTTTTTCTATTCAAAGATGACATCTTAATGTGGTAGCTACATACATTGTATACATAAATTTATTGCATAAATTTCAATTCAAATTTGAATCATTTGTAATCTAAGAAAATGACAAAATGATCTGTGCTCATATGACCTGTGTTCGGTCTTAAATTAGATTGAATGTGTGATTGAATTGATTTGGAAAAAGAAAGAAAAATTATTAATTTTGAACTTTAGAGTTCAATTGTATTAATTTAAGGGTTTAAGAGTTATTTAAATTGTAGATCAAACAAATTTATAGAGTTATTTACAAAAGAAAAAAAAAGAGATGACAAAAAAAGCCTTTTTAAGTTGAAAGTTTAAATAATTTTTTAACCATTTTTAAAAGAAAGATTGTTTAAATTTAAGTTTTTTTTACAATAAAAAAAAGAGTGTCTTACAGATGCAATCGACATATTAACCCCTTAAAGCCTGCTCATTGATCCCGTTGTACAATCATTATGAAATTTTCTAAGGATAGTCATAGAAGTCATAGAAGTTGCCTGAAATTTTAGATCTCTAGCTTTTGCCACGCCTGAGATTTAGAATGGGTATTTAAATACCCAATGAGCGTTAGCGCTACTACATTTTATCATTGATTAATAATACTATAAAGATAGACATTTTCATACAACAGAAAATGTTCAGCTCACTTTTTCCATATTCTCTTCATTATATATAAATTATCTGGAAGATAATCAATGTGTTGGTGCATTTTCTATATTCAATTTGAATTTTTAAATTTTTGATCGTTTTATACGACTTTATTCTCTAAATAATTTGTATGTGTTTAGTTTCTCTACACTGTTCTTGAATATTATTGTTTTTAACTTTTTGTTATTTGAATTTGTACAGGTAATTTGAATTTTTTTTTAATTGATAGGTACAAAAATTTCAAATTGGATAGCATTTTTATCGAGTAGTCTTTTAAGAATATTTTTTTTTTTATTTTTCTCTCAATATACATTGTAATAAAAGGATTTTTATAATTGTTGATATTGTGCATGTATATTATTTGTAATAATAAATTATAAAATTATAATATAATTTTATAATGTTTAGGAAACGAAAATATTTTTCTTGTTTTAATTGAATAATTTTCAAAAATAAAACAATTTCAAAAAATTCAAATAATAGTGAACATTCATCCACGTAATGATTTCTAATATATATTCATACATACATATACATATATGTATAAATTTACAAATGGAATCAAATTTTTGTTAAAAATGTTTTAAATACAATTTTCTAAATTTTAAATTCAATTCAAATCGGTTTTTAGGTACATATGTACGTACTTATGTATATACCTACGTTCAATTATTTCATCTCTAATTTTTCATTATGAATAGCTATTTAAATTTCGTTTTAAAATTTTGTGTTAATTTTTTAAAAATAGTAGTATAATCCACATGTATGGCAGTTTGACACTTTTTATGTGCAAAATCCAGCAAAATATCTAATTGCTAATTCTTCAAAATTACTAAATGATTTACTATGTGATTGAACTGTATTTGAAGTTGAAGCTAAAACATTTTCCTTCTCATTTCTTCAGGACAATTTTCAATAATAAAATCTTCATGTGCCAAATCATTGGCATCAATGTCCAAATAATTGTTGTGATCTGTTTCACAATTTGAGGATGTATTTTCGTTATAAATACTCGCCTCGTCTTAGCAAAAATATTCCCAATTTGTTGTTCAGATGGATTTCTGCAATAATCACCAGCAGATCTTATATGAGAAAACATATTTTCTAACGGATCTTGGTTCAGTCTGCGCGTCATCAAGAAATTAATATTCTATCAATTTGATTTTTCGATAAAGATAATACAGCAGTTATTGTTTGGGCCATTCCATTAATGGAAACATTTTTTTTGGTACTTTTAATTTTTGATTTTTTTAAGATATTCTAGCCTTTCCTCTAAGAATAAAAACGGAGAATTTTTAACGGTTGTGAATTCAAAATTTTTAATTTTTTGTGTTAAAATTTGAAGAATTTGAATAATCAATTAACTAGTTAACTCTTAAAACAAAATCAACAGTCAGATTGGTTTTATTACTCAATAAATTAAAAAAAATTCGATCAGTGTTATTTATTGCTTTTATGGCTGCATATGTACTATGACTAAATAATTGAAAAGCTGATTTTACTGACATTTTTTCAAATGTGTTAGAATTAATATGGGTGCTACGAACTTTAGGTAAAATTGTTGAAAGCTAATAATATCATTATTCCAGTTTTCAAAATCGGGTTTTATAAAAGAATTTCTGACAGATTTTATAAAATGCCATATCAAAATAAGCATAAATTTTATTTCCATTCCAATCATAAAAAAAGAGTCTACCTTATTGACACCAAGTAATTCATAAGTATTTCGATTTGTACTGCATTAGTCACAAGCAGGTGCAACAGTTTTAGAACCAATCTTTGTTAGCTCCTTAAGATATTTTAGTAGTAAATTGATAAAAAAATGAAAGGTTTTAAAGTTACTCTTTTCAAATTATTTTTGGATAAATTGTAACCCTATGCGTACTTATAACTTTCATGTAAACTTTGAGTCATAAAGAAATGTGCTTCTGTTGCTAGCTTTTGTTTTCTATCCCCATCTAAATCTTCCACACCATCTATACAATCCCTTTTTGTACTGTAAGATGTTTCTTTTTCTTTATAAATTATTTCCTTTAGAAATTCATTTATATAAAAAAATGATTTTGGTAACTGGTACATTTTATGAAATTATTAACTGAGATATAATTAAGAAAATTGTTTCCAAAGAGAAAAGTGCTCATCAAAAATATTGCCCAAAACTGGAAATACTCATATCAGTCCCAGTACTTTGCAAAAAATCTTAGCTGTTTTAGCTTTTCAATTAATTACATATGCAAATATGCAGCTACGAAAACAAAATAATTATAATTTTAATTTTTCCATATAATAATGAGTAATAAAGTAAACTTGCTGTTGTGAGTAATATGTACACTGCTGGTCTTTCTTTAAATTCTTCAAATATTTATACTAAAAATACGTACAAACAACTATTGAAAATTTTCCATATTTATTCGTAGAGAAAATCTTAGATTATCTTAAAAAATTAAAAGCTCTAAACAAATCCACCTGCACAATAAGATTTTTACAAATATATTACGAATTTGATTAATTTCATTTACAACAACAATATATTTTCAAAGCTGGAGTAAATCATGACAAGCCTTTGGATATTGATATTTAATGCTCTTGTTATGAAAATAATGACAAAGTAGAAAATTCTGAATTTGAAAAATACTATTGTAAAATTGTGCGTTGCAAGCTTTAATTATCTTAAAAATAAATTGTGTGCTTACTGCAACAAAAAAACATATTAAATATACTTTTCAATTTAATCTACCGTTAAGATTTTTTATAAATTTTACAAAAATTAATGATGAGTTTTTCAAATATTTTTAAATTCTGTTATAATTTTAAAATCCATGCGTACATACATATCCACATATTGAAAAAACCAAAAAGAAAGCCTTTTAAAAATAAAAATTTGAAAAATTTTTAATTCCAGGCGATACTCCATATCAAGAATTTTGTCATTCAACATTTCCTTGATGGAAGCTTCAAAGGAATCGAAGCGTTTAGTCAAACTAGTTATTAATTCAGTGAGATGGTCAGTGCTTGCATTTTTAGCAAATGATGGAGAGCTTGATTTAACTGATGATATCGAGCGAAGCTTCATTTGTTTATCCATTTTATTTAGTGAATTGAAGATTATAGTTTAATATATTTTAATATCAAGTAGATCAGTTATATGTTAATGTATAAGAGGTAGTAATTTAGCAATTAGTTTTAGGGATACATCAAAAACTGAATACTTTTCAATAACCCATAATCTTAATCTATTATTAAATTATAATTATTCTTATCTATATATAAATTATAATTATTCTTATCTATATTAAATTATAATTATTCTTATCTATATTAAATTATAATTATTCTTAATCTATATATAAATTATAATTATATAAATTGAAAATTTAATATTACAAATTTTAATAATTTTAAATTATTAATTTTAATTTTATTTGTTGTTGTTACTATTTTTATTATTTATCTTAAAATTTTAATTAATTAATTAAAGTTTTAAATTAAAACAATCTGGCAACGCTGATTTAAATTAAAACAATCTGGCAACAATCTGGTTATTCTTATCTATTATATTGAGAGAAAAATAAAAAAAGAAATATTCTTAAAAGACTACTCGATAAAAATGCTATCCAATTTGAAATTTTTGTACCTATCAATTAAAAAAAAAATTCAAATTACCTATACAAATTCAAATAACAAAAAGTTAAAAACAATAATATTCAAGAACAGTGTAGAGAAACTAAACACATACAAATTATTTAGAGAATAAAGTCGTATAAAACGCTCAAAAATTTAAAAATTCAAATTGAATATAGAAAATGCACCAACACATTGATTATCTTCCAGATAATATATATAATGAAGAGAATATGGAAAAAGTGAGCTGAACATTTTCAGTTGTATGAAAATGTCTATCTTTATAGTATTATTAATCAATGATTTTATATAAATTTTTTAGTTTTTTTTTGAAAAAAAATGAAAATTTCATGGATCTATTATTTCATACTCTATCTGATATCTATTGATGGATAGTGGATTATATGACAAAATATATATAATTGTTCTGTATTGTAAGATTTAAAATGTTTTTTAACTTTTTCACATTATCTCGTGGTTTGAAGTTTGACAGTTGTGTTGTCAGTTGGTTTAGAAATTCAAAAGTTTTTTTTTTTTTTGTCTTTATTCTATACAACTATCTACATAAAATATAAAAGATATTGAGTATAATGTTGGAATTAAAATTGACGTGATGTAACTGACATGTAATCTAAGTCAAAAATCCATTGATTCTTGACTTAATATTCAAATTTATATTTATGGAGTCTCAGGTAAAGTGAATCTAGTAGATAAATCCAGCGGTCTGAAGCGTCTTAATCTGCGCTCGCTTGTTCGTTCATTATTGATGAGTTGAGGAGCAAGTAAATTTGGATGGTTTTCCAGTCGAACATAGTATTTTTCAGCTTTCTTTTTAATGAATTTCTTAACAGATGGGATATTTAAATTTGATCTAATTGTGTCATTTCGGACATACCAAGGCGCGTTGACCTTATAGACCTTAATACTTTGGACTGGAAGCGTTCTATTATTTCGATGTTGGAGTTACTAGTTGTTCCCCATAGTTCCAACCCGTAGCCCCAGATTGGCCTGATGATAGCTTTGTACACTGCAACTTTACATTCTAGGGATAAATTGGAGAAACGACCTATTAGCCAAATTAATTGGTTGAATTTTAATCGTAATTGTTTATTTTTGCTGATGATGTGACTTTTCCAAGTGAGGCGTCTATCCAAGTGCATACCTAAGTACTTAACCGAGTCTTGGTGAGTCAATTCCATGTCGTTAAGGTGAACAGCGGGGCAATTTCCCTTGCGATTAGTAAAGGTGATATGAAGGGATTTCGATTCATTGGCCTTTATTCTCCACTTTTTCAGCCAGTTTTGTATATCCAATAAGTAGTTCTGAAGAACTTCTGAAGCTAATCTCGGATTAGTATGAGACACTAAGACCGCTGTGTCGTCAGCAAAGGTAGCAGTGAGTTACCTCGGCGATGTTGGTAGGTCTGCTGTAAATATCAGGTAAAGTAGTGGGCCAAGGACACTGCCCTGAGGAACCCCAGATTTAATTTCTTTTAGTGACGATTGTTCCCCGTTGTATTTAACGAAGAACCTCCTATTTGATAAATAAGTTGACAAAAGTTGCTGGTAGTGGTGAGGAAGTTGTTTTTTAAGCTTGTAAAGGAGACCTTTGTGCCAAATTTTGTCGAAGGCTTGCGAAATGTCCAGAAAAGCTGCAGAACAGTATTTTTTCTTGTCAAGTGAATTATTTATATGGTTCACTACTCTATGTATTTGCTCAATTGTTCCGTGATTGGGACGAAAGCCAAACTGATGAGCTGGTACGATATCTCGTTCATTATTTATTTTAATCAATCTTTTGGCTATTAGTTTTTCGATTAATTTTGATATTACTGGCAGAAGACTTATTGGTCTATATGAACTAGTCTCATTTGGCTCTTTCCCCGGTTTAGCTAACATTATGATATGAGCAGTTTTCCAGATATCTGGGAAGTAGCTAGTTCTTAATATAGCATTAAAAATGTGGGTTAAGAATTTTATACTGCAATACGGAAGTTCCTTTACCATTTTGCCTGTGATACCATCATACCCAGGAGCCTTCTTGTCTGACACAGAGTTTTTTATAATTTCCTGTACTTCCTTTATCCGGACTTTCTTTATCGGTAAATCGGCATTTGATAAGGCACTTCAAGGTAGTTTTCAATCTTGTTGTTTTCGTCGGTTGAAATTACTGGTGGATACGGTACAAACACTTTTTGTAAATGTGATGCAAAAAGCTCTGTTTTCTCACCATCGCTTCTGGCCCAATTACCATTTGATTTCCTTAGTGGAGGTGTAATTTGTTGTGGCCGTTTCAGTTTTCTTGTTGCTTTCCACAGTGAGTAGTCATTAAGATCGGTATATGTTAGTCTTTCAAGGTAATTCTTCAACGAACTTTCTCTGCTTTTATTTAACAAAAATTTAAGTTCTTTGATTGCACGGTTTAACCTGGCTTTGATTTCAGGGGATCTAGTTTGTTGCCAATATTTCCTAAGGTTTCTTTTTTCCATGATTTTGGATTTTATTTCTAGTGGAGAAATAACATATTTTCGGATGTTACCTTGCGTCGGAGTTGATGACATTGCTGCTTCAATCATGGTTATATTTAGGTTTTTTATAGCTTCATTGATATCTTGGGGGTTTTTCAGTCCTATATTTAGAGAAGTTTTCATTTCAATTTCCTTTCTATAATTATCCCAGTTAGTTTTCCTTGTATGTAACCGTTGTTCATTTTGAGTTATTACTACTTTGGATGAGGCAGTGTGAAAATTCAAAAGTGAATTGATAAAGTTATACAGTTATCCTAATGATGTACCACGAAGCAAAATAAAAATTAAGAAAGCGAAATAATTTACAAAATAGTTTTTAAAATTTAGTTTTACAATATTATTATTTAAACATGTACTTTACTTTTTTAGATTTATTCAATAAAACACTGTGAATTGTGCCTTACTTTCATAAAAATATAAATTGTTTTTTCACTAGTTTTTATAAGAAATTTTTCATGTTGCAGACGGTTGGGTATTTAAATACCCATAAACATAAATCATCTCTAAAGACGAAGTAAGTACTCCAATCCAAAAAACAAAAATATTTCAACAGATTCAGAAAGTTTGAGGTTAAGTGATCTTTGGAAATTTTCCCGACTTTTCCATTTTCCAATTTCCCAAAAACTACTTTTTATGGAAATTTTCGGGATTTAAAAAATTCTTAGTTTTTGACTCCCACTAACCACGACAATTCTTGAGAATTTTGATTAACTCACTGAAAGCGAATTATGGATCCGCCTTTTTTCTCTCTAATAAAGTCAAAACCAATTCAATATCTGTTACCTAACGGCAAATATAGCTATTTTAATGCACTAAGGTTTTTGGGTATTTAAATACCCAATAAGCAGTAATGGGTTAATAAAAGAAAAAAGAAAATTAAGCAGGCATAGATCATTAAGCTGTAAAACACTATTAGCCACTTGTATACTAGAAATTCGCGAACCATACTATTAAAGAAAAATAACTAAACAAATACCAACAATACCTAGAAAAATTTGTAACCAACAGATACATACCGGACTTTCGGAACAGGTTAAAGAGACCGATACCAGCTGAAACACCTATTAGCCGACTTCCAAATGGAAACTGGGCTAGAAGCGACAAAGATTGGAAGACAAAGACAAGAAGTTGTTCAGAAGGATCTAGCAACATATCGTAAGCACGTCTCAACAAAAAGGATAAAATATTTTCAAGGCCCTAAAGGCAAACATGAGAAACCTCAACGTCCCTAACCTTTTAAACGTAGCCCTAAATCAACCAACCTCAGTTTCTGCTTCTAATAACACTCCTATTAGTACCTTATCTATTTTCTATCAAAATGTTCGGGGTCTACGTACAAAAACTTCGAATGTGTTTCGTAACTCCATTACTCTTAACTTTGACGTTTACTCTTTAACAGAAACCTGGTTGACTAATTCAATTCAGTCCTTAGAACTATTTAACCAATCCTACACTGTTTTTAGAAAGGATAGGTTTCAACAAACTTCTATCACCTTAAATTCAGGATTTGTTGCTAAAGGAGGGGGCGTTCTGGTGGCAATTAAGAATAGCTTTAATGCTATTGAGTTGTTTCTTCCCCATTGTGATTCACTTGAATTAGTTGCTTTAAAAGTTGAACTTCTTAACAAATCGCTTTATATTGTTTGTTGTTATATTCCTCCAAAATCTGTTGTTGACATATATTCTAACTTTAAGCTTTCTCTTGACCATATCTCAACCTTAATGAATCCCTCTGATGAATTATTAGTTTGCGGTGACTTTAATTTACCGAAAGTATCATGGGTACATCACGAGGATGAACCATATCTAATTCCACTTCAGATTAATTCTGACTGTGAATATACTTTACTGGATGGTTGTAATTTAAATGGTCTTCAACAAATTTCTTCAGTGACTAATTGTATGGATAGGCAACTTGATCTTATTTTTGTAACAGATTGGGCTAATTATACTTTTAGTGTTCCTATTATGCCATTAGTAAATGTTGATAATTTTCATCCTCCTATATTTCTTTCATATTGTTATAATAGCCCAGTATTACCTGCTTATGAACTATCTTATAAATATAATTTTGCCAACGCTAATTTTTCTGCGCTAAATAATTTTCTTTTATCAATTGACTTTAATTTTATAGTTGAAGATGATGACATCAATAAGGCGGTTTCTAAATTCTACGAAATTCTATCTAAAGGTTTGGAATTGTATGTACCCTTGGCTCGTAATAGAGACCTTAGTTCTAGTCCTCCTTGGTTTAATCATGAAGTAAAAAAATTAAGAAATAAAAAGAATAAAGCTTGGAATAAGTACTTAAAAGAGAAAACCACTAAAAACTATCATGAATTTGTAATTTTGTTCAACTCCTACAAACTGACATTAGATTTCAGTTATAACAACTATTTAATAAATGTTAGCTCTCAGCTAAGGATTAATCCTAAGTCCTTTTGGAAATTTGTTAACTCCAAACGTAAATCTGATCAATTTCCCGTCACCATGTCCTATAATGATGTTAGTGCTAACTCTCCGAAATCTATTGCACATCTCTTCAAGCTATTTTTCTGTAGTTCTTATTCAGAAAATCTCTTTGAAGTTGATGAAAATAATTTTAATCACATGATAAACCAACCTGAAAACCAAGTTATCTCAATAGATTTCTCTACTCAGAAAATAAAGAGTTATTTGAATAATCTCAACAGTGATGTATTTCCTGGACCTGACAAAGTACCATCTTTAATCTTAAAAAAACTGTTCTGAATCTTTTGCGTTACCATTATCCCTTTTATTCAATCGATCGTTTACTTCTGGAATATTTCCACAATATTGGAAAAATTCATTTATTCGCCCTGTTTATAAAAAAGGTGCTAAAAATATGGTCACAAATTACCGTCCCATAGCAAAACTTTCATGCATACCTAAACTTTTCGAATTAATAGTTTTTGATTCAATTTATGATATTTGTTCTAAACATTTATCAATTAATCACCATGGTTTTGTAAAGAAAAAATCTACGATTACAAATTTAGTTGAGTCTTGCTCACACTTCCTGAACACTATGGAGGCTGGCTTTCAGACTGATGTCATTTACACAGATTTGAGCAAGGCATTCGATTTACTGCCTCATAGTGTTATTTTATTAAAACTTAAAAAACTGGGATTTCCTAAATTTTTTATAATGTGGATTAAATCATTTTTATCCAATAGATCTTATAGTGTAATGTTTAGATCAGCTTTTTCTGAATCAGTTTCTGCCACCTCTGGTGTACCACAAGGCAGCCATCTAGGTCCCTTACTATTCATTATCTCAATTAATGATGTCAACAATCTCATTAACAATAGTAACGTGATCATATATGCTGATGATATGAAAATTTATAAAAAAATATCTTCATATAATGATTGTACTGTACTACAGAACGATCTTGATTCGTTTTTTAAGTGGTGCGGCTATAATAATCTTCTCCTTAATATTGATAAATGCGCTGTTATTTCCTTTACTCGTAGATTGATTCCAATAATAACTGATTATACTTTTAATTCTAAACTAATCAACCGAGTTTCTCATTTTAAAGACCTTGGCGTACTTTTTGACGATAAACTCACATTTAAACTTCACTTTAATAGCATAATTAACAAGGCAAATTCTATGTTAGGTTTTATTAAAAGATGGTCTAAGGAATTTGATGATCCATACATTACTAAATCTTTATTCACTACTCTTGTTCGCCCCCACCTTGAGTACGCAAGCCCTGTCTGGTCACCTCACTATTCCACTCATATTAATAGAATTGAATCTATTCAAAAAAATTTTTTGCGATATGCTCTACGTAATCTTCCCTGGTCTAACCCAATAATCCTACCTCCATACATAAATCGTCTGAAGCTTCTTCAGATGAACACATTGCAATCAAGAAGGGTTGTTGCAGATATCTTATTCATATCCCAAGTATACAATGGTGAAATTGATTCCAAAATTATAAAAGATCAGATTAACTCGTACATTAACACCAGTACGCGTTTTCGTATAGAACATCTTTTTAATCTTCCTTTCCATAGAACTAATTATGGTAAATTTGAGCCAATTAATAGAATGTTAATGGCAGTTAATCAATACAAAAACAGTGTTGACTTTTCTTTGAACAAAACCAGTTTAAAGAAAACCTTGTTTCACTTGCTTCCTTAGTCCTCCTAATTAATCTTGTTTTTCCGCTACTAATATTAACTAATTTGTAGTGTTATAATTAACTTTTAATACTTTTAATAACTTTACATCTTCTCTTTTTTTTCTGATGAAATTTATTTTATCTAATTTTGTTTTTTGTTTTTTATAAAAACTATGTTGTATTAAATTTCAAAGTAATTTAAACTTTAAATCATAAATCTTATTCGATACATTGTGTTAATTCAAAATTTTAATAATTAAATTGTATTATATTTTGTAAACTGTTTGAACTAAATAGTAAAAAAAAAAAAAAAAAAAAAAAAAAAAAAAAAAAAAAAAAAGATAAAGGTGAGATATTCGTCGACCACTTTAAAAAAGTATTTACGCCAAATGAAGCAACAATCAATTTCCAACCTTCCACAGCTACATTTAACAACTGCTTAAATTCAAAATTATAAGACATTATCTTATACAATTATATCTATATACAATTAAAAATAAAGTAAATGTTAAAACAGCATCAGGGCACGATTAAAATACAATAAAAACTATAAATGAACTACCATTAATAGCTGTTACACATCTTATGCACATATTCAATACGATCCGCAACGCATGGGTTATTACCCCATCTGATGGAAGTTGCCCCATATCATAATGATACCAAAACAAGGAAAATACATCACCTAGGTAGCTTCAAACAGACCCTATAAGTTTGTTACTAACTCTGAACTATTTGAGAAATCATTAATAAAGCAATTACATCAAAACACTTACAATAAACCGAACTATACTTGACTGACATCAATTTTGGCTTCAGAGAAAAGCATAACAGGTCAGAACAAATACATCGAATAGTCAGTCAAATTAGCAAAACATTCGAAGAAAAAAACAATACTGCTGCCTCGATATATCTCAAGCCTTCGATAAAGTATGGAATGAAGGTCTTATTCGTAAAATAAAGAACTATATGACATCTATAGTGTCCACGAGTTATTGAAAAATTACATCACAGAGAGAAAATGCTCCTCATTTGCACATCCAATTCAAGCTGGAGTACCTCAAGGCAGTGTCCTAGGTCCACTGTTATACTTAGTGTTTACCTCTGATATGACTACCAACAATCAAATGACCAGTTCTACTTTTGTAGACGATACATCAATTTTAAGTTGTGTTTGTAAGTCAATTAACGAGTGCCCCAAAATAACTTCAACATATGTTTCTAATTATTTAAAAGAAATAGAAAAATGGCAAAATCTATATGGAGAATTAAATTTAACGAAATGAAAAGTTCCCACCCTCCTGTTAAGATAAATAATAAAATTATAGCACAACACAAATGATGTCAAACACTTCGGAATGCATTTGGACCGAAGGCTTACATGGAGGAAATACATTGAAACAAAAAGAACTGAAATGAAACTAAAAAGTAACAAAATGAGTTGGTTCTTAAATAGAAAGTCTAATTATTTTTATATTAAAATTTCATAATCAATAATGTAAGAGCTGTATCTAAAGTACATCCTGATCGTTTAAATTCAAAAATTAAATTTTAATTATAAAAAAACAAGAAAAATTTGCAATTCAAAATTCAATAAATCTCATTTTTGAAGATTTTGTTAATCTAAAGTATTTTTATTTTTTTATAATTTATCTATAAAAAAAAAGTATAAAACAATAAAAGAAATTGTTTAAAAGGAAAACAATTTTCTTTCGATTATAATAACTACAATACTTTAAAAATAAATCTATAAAAAAAAAACAACAACAACATTAAAAAAAAAATATTCAATATATTATAAATTTTCAAAAATACTTGTTACTATTTCGAGACTCTCAAAATAGCAAAATAGCAAAAACAAAAAAAAAATGATTTGAAAACAAAACAATTGAAGTCATGATTTCGATGTTTTACTAAAGAAGAAGAAGAAATCGACACGATTAACAAACCATTCAACATAATTTTTATTATTATTATTACATTTTACTAGAACTACTAGTACCTATTACTACTACCCATATATCCTACTATTATTATATTACCTTTTACAATAATATTATTTTTTTTTTTTTTTTTTTCATATTATAAAATGGTAACTAGATTATTTAAAATAAAGCAAAAAAAAAAATTGTAAATTTCATTGTTTTAACCTTAAATGTAAAAACAGAAGAAAAAATAAAAAAAAATTCAATTCGCCACTGACTTTAGCGAAATATTTGTTTTTTTTTTTTTATTTTGCTTTTTTATTTCAAATCAACTTGTTCGATATTTCTATTGTTCTTTAAGAAGGATATTAAAAGGTTATGACCAATTGACTTAAACAATTTAAATTTATTTTAACTTCAAAATGTACGATAGGTAGGTACATACTTTCCACAAAAAAAATCTTTTATTTCAAAACGTCACAATGTATGAATATTTAGTAAAGACACAAACCTAAATATTTTAAATGTTTGGTTTTGTATACCATTTAGTAATTTTATTCCATATTTTATAGCTTACAGTTATAAGTATTATATCTATTTTTAGTTGTTGTTTTATAAATTCATTGATTAATATAAGTATTTATTTATTTATTATTAATAATAAATAAATAAGTAAATAAATTGCGTAAAGTTTTAATAATAAATAAATAAGTAAATCTAAAATCTAAATTAATATAAAATAAATCACTGAAATGAAAACTAAAAAATTAAAATAAAGTAATCATTTGGATGAAAAATATTTTTTATATATCTTAGTGAACCCTTTATTGCCAGGAGTTGCAGTATTTATAAAGTAATTGAAAATGAAACGTTCAACAAAATAGAATTATTTTATGTATTGTAACTTATTACAAATCTATTTTCATAAAAATTTGAAAAAAAAAACTGTTTATTTCAATTGTTTCATAATTTGGGCATGAAAGGGTTAATTAACTATGATTTATTTATAGTTGAATTTATTATCATCATCTTATAGCGCTTACAGCTCTGAGTAAGTTTTGGCTTTCATCACAATACTACTTCAAAATTGTCAACAATATATATCAGTTTTATTTAATCTTTAGTAAGGACATAAACCCATTTTTTTATTTTAAATATTTTTTAAAGCTATTTAATCTAAGTAATCTTAATGTGATTAAAACAAATTGTCCAAAATTTTTAGAACTTATTTACATTTTTATTCTTTACATAATATAGTTTCTCATCTTTCTCAAAATACAAAATAAAACAATTCACAATCCTTTTCACATCAGTTTTATACCACAAAATATTGTTATGAATTGTTCACTCCTATTTAAACCAAACTTTTAACTCCAATTCATTCATAGAAACCAAAAAAAAAGTTCATTAAATCATTTTTCTTCTAAATTATTTTTTTATTCCTTAGATACAGATTGAGTTTGCTGACTTATATTTTCAATAAAAAAAAACAAAAAAAAAAAAATCAGGGAAACAATTTACCAGATACATTATTACAAAAACAACAATATTGCCATTTTATCTATTTACATTACTCACGTAATATGCATACTGCAGTATTGAAATTGCAGTGTTGATCCCGCATATAAAAAATAAAAAATTACACTGTACTTAACTTAAGGTATTGATTCAAGCACTTCTGAATCAACAATTTTTAAACGAAAAATGATGAAGGTAACAAAAAGAAAAAAAACAAAAACATTAAAACAAAAACAAAAATTCAGGAGCGCGTGATTCAGTAGCTCAATCACTTGAACAATATTGCAAATCTATCATTACAATTATTGGATATATAATCAAATATGGTTTCTTTTTTTTTTGTTATTATTTTAATTTTTTTTTTTTAATTTTGTAAAACGTTATTATAATCAAAATGGTTAGAAAACGAATTTATTTTGTTATTTAAAAAACAAACTTATATAGATACCTCCTTCTCTTTAATTCCATTTCAGGCAGTAATTTTATAGCACTCATTACACTTAATTTTTAAAAGTATATTGTATAATTTGAATGAATTTATTAGGGTTGCCATCTTTTGTAATATTTTATTGTGCATATAAAATTTTATTTATTATCTAACTGTATAGAAATACAAATTTTAAATAATTTATTTGAGAGTTAATAATAATTAATTTATTGTTCGGGATCTGTCATCGAACCTTTTTTTTCTCTATAATTCCCCATACTTTCATCAACAGTTTAATCCAATAATTTATCCATAATATTCGTTATTATTCGACAATTACAAGCATTTTGATCGAAAAACAAAATATGAATTTTACAAAGTGTAGTGTTACCGTGTCTACCATGCATATATCGTACCCAGTAGTATGCTCAAAAGATTCCGGCATCAAAAGCAAAACATTTTTTTAGTTGTTGAGTAACTCTAAGAGTTTTGAAAAATGCTCTCCAAAACAATTTCAAATAGTTATTTAAGTACTGATAAAGGAAGTAAATCGCTTCCTAAATACCAATATTTTCAAAACTAACAACTATCCGTTCGCACGTCAAAATTCGAGGAAATTTGAGTAATTTCAATTTATTAAAGCTCACTTTAATTTCTTTTTAAATTTTCTTCTTAACTTCATTAAGATGATCACAAAATTGATAGTAAAATTCAAATACGGACGTACTGATCCATGAATTGACCCCACTAAAACTGTAATCAACTTCAAATCAATCTAAAAGCTGACTTCCATATCATTGGATGAAATATGCTGCTAAACATGTATTTCAAATTATTTTTGGCAATAATTTTTTTGTTATTTAATGTTTTTATCTTAGACAACAACCGCTTAATGTATTAATTTATTTATGGGAAAGGAAAAGAAGAAACTATATACTTTTTACTTTGGTGAGTTTCAGTAATTTGATAAATTAAAATTTTTCTATGTAAAAATGTATGTTTATACTTATCATAATCTATAACTCTATACTATACATGGGGTGAAATTTAAAATTGAAATTTCTAATTGAAAAATAAAATATTCAGTTTCGCTACATCTCTTTTTAAATATCTATCATTTGAAAAAATAATAATTCAATTTACGTTACCTAAATACACTTACGAACATGCAATACAACAACACATCAATTTACACAATAAATATAATGATTTTTGATAGTGAATAAAATTAATTAATTAATTTTTTTAATTTAATTTTTGTTTATTCATTCCAAAATATAGTTAACATATACTGACATTATCGGCTTATATTAAATTAGAGCTTAAATTAAATCATCTTATCAACTACAATACTTTACATTTTTTTTTACATATTACTACATTGCCTCCTTAATTATAGATTACAAAATACTTAAAAATGTAAATTTCACTTTTAACTGCGAAATTTAATAGAACCAAACATAATTATCAAAAATTAATAAATTAGTTTAGTTAAACTATAAATTTTCAACTTTTATATGAATTCAAAAGTATTACCAAATCTATTTGATTGTAGAAATTTGAATGCATGAAATCACCGGTAATACGAGTAAATTTTTTAAGTTAAAAATAACGTTTGGAAAGGCTTTACTTAGTTCGAAGTCCGAAACTTTGATTTGACTAAAACTAAATCGAACAATCGCAAAGATAGTATATTTAAGGGTCTTTCCTGATGTTACAATACAAAATAAAAATAATGTTTAACTATATCGTATTAATTACAATTGAATAGTGGTTTGTACCAATTTATACTGTATTCCCCATCTCTCTTTATGTATTCAAGTTTTATTGCATTTTTCTACATAATACCTTGTGTATGACAATTTCTGATTCTTTTCAATTTATTTATTTTTATGCATATTTATTTCTAAATTTCTATTATTTTAAATTGTTTAGGTCCTGATTAGACTAATATATATGTGATTTTAATGAAAGTAAAATAAAAACAAACGATGGCAACTCTAAATATTATTGTGACGAATGTGAAATAAAAATTTCTGTACAATATTATATTCCTCGTGAATAATTTTTGATATTTTCCAGAGTATATTATAAGTAGATATACATTTGGTGGTTACTTGTGTATGATAATAAGACATTGTTTCAGTACATTGTTGCACCAAAACAACAACAACAACAACAACAATAAAAGTTATAGGTAAAAATGTAGAATAAAAATTCAAAATTCAAAGAACCGTAAAAAAAAAAAAATCATGAGTAATTTAAGTTCGTTTATTCGATCATCTTCGATCTAATAAAATTATAGACTTTTGGTTCGAAAATTTGTACATTATGCTGTATAATTTTGATGACCATATCGTTAGCACTATACTGTAATTTTTTTTTTTTAATATTTCGTCTTTGTTGTGTGTTTTGTTTTTTTTTTTTTTACTGTTTGAATTTGAATTTAAATTAAATGGTTTAACAGGACTGTAAGGTATATTTTACTGCGGTAAAACAAAAATATTGCTACCACCGTTATATTTGTATACCGCTATACTTTATTATTTTATTTGTTGTTCGTTTTTAAATTTTTTTTTTTTGTTTTTGTTTTTGTGCATTTTATTTAAATACAGTTTTCTGTATTTACTTTTCGAATTGCATGTTTTGCAATGATTTCATTTTTTTTTCTGTTTTTTGTTTTTCATTTTTTGAAAGTCAAACAACAAGATCATGGTTATTCGATTTCAAATATTCGATTACAGTAAAAATTTCATAAAATACCGTTTTTGTTGTTATTATTGTTGTTGTTATTACTGTTATTGCACAAAAACATTTTTAAACTGTTTAATTTTAAAATGTATGTACATTGAAATGAAATTTTTAGTTGAAAACTAAAACAAGGCCAATTATTGAATATTGAATGAATTGATTCTGAAAATGATTTTTAAAAACTAAAAATATGAGATAATCACAATTAACTGGAAGGATTTGCCTAAAATTGTTTATTTTTGTTTTGTATTTTTTTTTTTTTTTTTTTTTGAATTCATTTTGGATGAGAAGAAAATTTAAAATTGACAAAATTTATAATGATGGTTGGTTGATTTTTTTCCTTTGGGATAATGATGAGTTTTCTGTTCTTCTTTTTTAATAGTTTTTGTAGCAAATAAATTTAACTGGATTTTATTTATGAAGCGATTAGTAAATTATTTCACAGGAATTTGAAAATTATATACCAAGATAGTTAAAAAATTATACACCTAAATGTAAATAGAAATGATTTATATTTAAAGTAAGACGATTAAAAAAAAATAATTTAGAAAAACTATTTTTTCTAGGTCATAAATCAGGACGAGTGTAACAATCGGGTTGTTCTCATTAATTTCTTTTTTTTTCCCTAAATTTATTTACTATCTATGTATTAAGTATATAATTATTATAAACAAATGTTTATGATGTAATTTATTTATTTTGACTTATATCAAGATTTACCATCGAAGACCTGCCTTGGATCAATTTACAACATCATTGGTATGTTACTGTTTTTTTCCTGTTTCTGATGTTTTATAAATCACAAGGAATACTTCATTTTGGTTTTCTCTTTTCGACCTCCAGTCAGGTTGTTTTAGATTACGGGCTAGATTGTTTGCACGAACTTGTAGTTTGGGTCTGTATAGCTGGTCCATTTAGCTATTACACTAGTGACGGATTCAATGTGTAATTCGTATTCTATGATTATATTTAGCACAAATCACGGGGACATTTACGAGTGATCTTAACACCTTATTTTGGAAATTTTGAATGATATTGATGTTGGTTTTTGTTGCGAAGTTCCTGAACTGGAGTCAATATGTCCAAAGAGGTTTTATTATGACTAAATATTTACAGTAAATTATTTTTATTTGGTTTTGTTTTTTTTTATTTAATTTTTTAATTTGTCTTAAAATTAATTAATTTATTTTAAAGAAGATAATTTCACAAATAAAACCCATTTTGAGTTATTTCTATAACTGAAGAAAATTTATATTATTATACTTTTTATATCATACTATTTTGTTTTTTTGTTAATTTTTGAGTAATTTTACTCAGAAATATCTTTAATTCAATTTAGTTCTTATTTTTCATGTTTTTCATTCATTAACATAAACTTTTTTTTAACACGTACGTAATATTACAAATGTAATTATGCTGTAAAATTTACAACAATAAGGCCAGTCAGCGAAAGCTAAGGTCATCAAATTTTTATATTAATTTGAAATCAAATAATTTAAATTGTAACAATTTAATATTTATTTATTTTATTTATTTTATTTATTTTATTTATTTTATTTATTTTATTTATTTTATTTATTTTATTTATTTTATTTATTTTATTTATTTTATTTATTTTATTTATTTTATTTATTTTATTTATTTTATTTATTTTATTTATTTTATTTATTTTATTTATTTTATTTATTTTATTTATTTTATTTATTTTATTTATTTTATTTATTTTATTTATTTTATTTATTTTATTTATTTTATTTATTTTATTTATTTTATTTATTTTATTTATTTTATTTATTTTATTTATTTTATTTATTTCTTTCTATAAATAAATAAATAAAATAAATAAATAAAACAATTTAATAGATTCAATCAAAGCACAAATCAAATGGTTTATCACAGGTCATGGCCATTTAATAAACATCTGTTCAAGATTGGTAAAACGAACACAGACACACATGCAAATTTTGCTTAGAAGAAGAGCAGTTCTTCTCTTATATTCTATTTGTCTACAAACCCATAGTATGCAAAATATTTCCAGGAATAAACATCGCCTAATCCTGAAAATGACATCTAAACAATAATAGATAAACGTTCATCTACGATATAAACCTTTAGTTCTAAGATAACAAACAGGGAAGTACAATAGATCTGAAGAAGTCGAGCTTACATGGTATTAAAAAAAAATCAATGGATTAATTTAATATTCAATCAGAAAAAGTATTTAGTGCAATTAGGGACACACCACAATGTATTACAGTGATATTAAACTTATCTTATTAATATAACAAATTAATTTATTTAACTTGTTAAAATGTCTCATTTCGATTATTTATAAGACGAATAGTCCGTTTTTGGATTTTCTCCAAATGCTTAAACAAAAAATGTATGTAACAAAATGTATAAAACAAAAATAAATAAATAAATTTTATACCGTTATTCTAGATTATGTCTTATTTCTTTTGTCTATTATAAAACTTTTGTTCTAATATAATTAATTTTTATACCTATATTTTCTATATTCAAAATTCAATAAATTTTGTTTTTAAATAATAATTGAAGAAACAAGAACAAATCATGAATTAACTAAAAAATATTTGCCAACAAACCATTAGATATAGAGTAGTATTGCGCAATATAGCTAAACAAAGCAGTTTTACAAGTTTATAGCTTTCTTTAATGACACCAACATCTAACAGTTACATTGTCCAGATCATTGCCGAGGTAGAATCAATTGGGGTATTTAAAATACAATTGGCATATACTATGTTAATTGTAACTGATCACCATTATAGATGGGTACAGCCTTTTTAACCTTTTTCACGGTACCCTTTTTTTTATCTTAATCCAAAAATATAGTATAATCACCGTAACTACCTTTACGGGATTGATTAAATTTTTTTTTTATATATCAACTAATTTTCATATTGAAAAATGCATCTATTGTAGTATAATTTCGCCTTCATAATGAATTACAATAACAACTCAAAACCCACTGGCTTTTATATACAAATCTAAAATATTTAGTAATTATATTTACCATGAGTGGCGCTTGCGTAGTTTTTCAATAGAAATTTTTGATAATTTAATTAACAGGTTTGCTAACTTAAAAAAATTACCCATATCATTAACCACAGAGGTGAGTATTTATTTGAATTTTATTTTTTTTCATTTTTTGACTCAAGAGAGCTAAAGCTCGTATAGAGTGTTTTATAATTAAAATTTAATGCGTGTTTATTATTTTTTTATTTTTATCTGGAATAGACATGTCATATTTGAGTCAATTTTCCGCTACAATATCTGGGCTATATTCTATTCACTTGCATAATACAGCCTATTTATTATAATGATATGTATTGAATATAAACTTTAGCATCACAAGCCATTGCACCATATATATCAACAACATTGACCTAAATCAACAAGTATATCAATACTGATTTAAAACTATTATTTTTCTTCAAATTAATTTTTCACAAAGATTTACACTAAATTTAAATAAATTTGAAATTAAAAAAAATTTATATTCCATTTTTGTTTTATGCCCTTACATTATGAGTCCCTGAGTCCCACAAGAACCATTTCTATTATATTATTATTGTTATTATTATTAATTTTAATATTTATTCAAGTAGAATAACATAAAATTAACAATTCAATAAATTAAATTTGACCGATTTTAGTTTTCTATAATAAATCTCTAGACAATTTTCCTCATCAGCAACACAACACAACACATTTTATTGTGTCTAAGATTTTGAATTAAATAAAGTCGCGCATAATACCTAACATAATGCAGCAAATTTATTTTAAACGGTTTAAACTTCAGATATAGCATTAAATATTGTTTTTGAAAGTAAACTTTTATCAGGTCAGTTTTGTTATGAGTAATAATGATCATGTCTATCTAATTGATAAAAATTGTCAATATAATATAGATAAGGGATACAGGGAACCATTATAATCGTTTCAAAGGTGTTAAACTTTTAAGCAATTTAATTTTTTTTTTTTTTTTTTTGTTCCTAGACAATTTCTGTGTATAGACAATTCAATAAAAAATACAACAAAAAAAAAAAAAATTTGTTTTAAAATTACATCGTCATTGTCAGTAAATCGTATATGGGAATTGTAATACCAAGTATGTTGCCTTTTTACTTCACTACAGTTATTCATATTTGCAATTTTTCAATATAATAATAACAATCTACTATACTCACTCTTCTATATAGTAAGTACTATTTTTTATTTTATTTTTTATTTTTTATATGCTCTATACTGTGCTCCACTTCTTCACCGTTTTCACAAATAATAAAAAAATAATAATAATAGTTAGGATTATTATGGTGGTATATGGTAATGAAAGGCGCCTCAATTCTCAATTGTGTAGGTACTTATTTGTTATAAAATTCATCATAATATTTGTAATAATTTTCATATACGTATACCTTGTTATGGCGATTTTATGCGAAATATACAAAATGTTTTTGTTTGGATTCCTTTGGGGGCGCTTAATACGTGGCTGGAGTCTCTTCAATATTATTATATTGTATTTTAAAATTCATAAATCCTTTTGTACGTATTTTTTTTTTGTTTTTGCTGTTTTATTTGGTTATTATTACTCAAATATTGTATAAATCTAGGTATGTTACTAAAATTTTATGTACTTAAAAAAAAAAATTATTTAACTTTTTTTTTGTGCTCTGCATTAAAATCTAGTCAGGATGGTGCAACCAATAAATGAAAAACAACAAAATAAAAAAAATAAAAACAGAAAAAATGAACATTGCAAAATTTATGTACATGAAT
Source organism: Argyra leucocephala (assembly GCA_963942445.1). NCBI lineage: Eukaryota > Metazoa > Arthropoda > Insecta > Diptera > Dolichopodidae > Argyra > Argyra leucocephala. The sequence continues at coordinate 2,287,823 of OZ012679.1, forward strand.
CACAGTAGTTGTTGCAGTAAGCCAAAAACCGAAACAAAAAAAAAAACAACAACAAAATTAAAACAACAAAAATAAAATGTTTGGATTGAAGTGCATTTCAATGCAATGAATGCAACTAACAAGTACAAATAAAAAAAAATTATAAAGTACAGAAAAAAAAATAAAAAAAAAAAGAGAATAAAATGAATTAACAAAAAAACAAAAAAAAAAAATTAAATAAAATTGCGTTTTCATAGCTGTGTCCGGTCTGATATAGATGTATAATACGTTACGTACTTAACTTCCAAAAATAAATAAAAAAGGAAAAAAATCAAAAGTAGAAATCAAAATCTGAATTACTAAATTCTTGTTAAAAAATGTTTTACAATTTTAAATTAGTCTGACTCTCTGACTACTTTACTTTACAACTGTATTATGTATTGTCTTCTATATTGTTCATAATCTTGTCAATGTTTTAAAATTGAAAAATATCAAAGACACGAACTATTTTGATCATGTGCTGTATATCTCCAACCCATTTTTGGTTTGTTCCAAATATCTAAATTTTGTTTTTCAAATTTTCAGTGGGTTTTGAAAGCTGTAGAGGATGCCCGCAATTGTCATTTATAATTTTGTATACTTATTTTGGTTGGTTTGTTTCAAATACTATAAAGTTTTTGTTTTTCTAATTTTCACCGGGTTTCGGTGGTTGTCGAGGATGCCATCATTTGTTATTTATCATTCGGCCTCCTGCGTTAAACAAAAAACGAAATTTTCACAATACTATTTTTTGTTATTATAAAATCGTTTAATAAATTGAAATTAGAAGCAAAAATGGTGTGAGTCTACGGCTCGACCCAATAATTAACATACTATTATATTATAGAGCAAGCAGATTAACTGTATTTGGACAGTAGCATTTACTGTTACTTAACAATAATGTATAGAATTAAAATCACACTAATCGCAAAGATTGTATGAGATTAAAAGGCAATCATCCCATAACATCTCATAAATTAAAGTAGTTTATGGTTACAATTTAAAATTTGAAGAATTCATGAATTGAAATTATGACGAATGTTTGTTTGTTTTTCCTATTTTTTTTTTTTTTTGCTTTTTTTTCTTAAAAAATAACATTTTGTGATTTCACATTTCTAGTTTTTTTTATTTTGTTTTTATTATATTTTTTTTTATATATAATATTATTTCACTATTTCATATTTTTATTATTATTTTATTGTTATGATTTTTTTGCTATTTTTCTTGTTATAAGTTCCAAGCGTAAAAATTCAATTTCGATTTTATTCACCTCAGAATGTTGTTGTTTTTTTTTTTTAATTTGTAATTTTCCTGCAGGTAATATTATATATAGGAAAATCTTGAAATATGCATACAGGGTGTTTTGAGAATATTAATTTGATATTACTTCAGGGTTGATTATGAAAGTGGTAAGAAACAAAAAATTGTATCAGAATATATGGAAGGGTGTTTATTTTCAAACTTTTCAGAATGAGGTTTAAAGATTTTTTTATTTTCTAAATAGCTATCTTGCTTTAGTTGGGATTTAATAAAATCGGAATGTGGTAAAAAGAGTTAAAAGCTAGTATGATTACTTTAAACTAATCAAAGTCGTATTTTATATCATTAAACATCTGAAGCATTATCTTATATCATTTCGATCGGTATAGTTATAAGGTTGTAAGTTTAGATATTATTTAATTTTTAGCAGCAATTTTTAGTATTCGCCCACTCCTCGAACGTGGAGGAGGCTTGATAAAAAATCACACACAACTTTCATTTTATTATGAATTGTTTCCCATCAATTCAATTTATTCTTGTTACTATAATATAATTTTTTTCGTGAATTTATCTTAGACAACAACCGTAATCATTTAATTCGGGCAAGGAAAGATCTGTACTTCGATGAGTTGAGGCAATTTGATAAATTAAAATGACTTATACTGGGGTTAAATTTTAAATTGAAATTTCTAATTGAAAAAAAATATTTAGTTTCGCTACGTCTCTTTTTAAATATCTATAACTTTAATAATCTATCATCAAGAAGAATATAAACACAAATTTATGTTGTCTTTTATTTTATGTCTGTTCTTTATTTTTAAATACCCACTACTGATCAACGGAACATTTTTATTTCCCCAATCTTCAATTATTCCAATTTGTGCATTCATGTATAAAGGTATATCGTTTAAAACCTAATTTTTGGCTTAAATTTTATAGGAAAATATATTTTTCCAGTGAATTTTTATTTTTATGATATTATTAACAACAGTAGACCTCTCCCAGTTCCCAATACAAATTAGGTATGTTACAACAAAATAATCCTGAAATTATAGCGAATTATTCCCAAAGCACCGTGTATAATATGCATCTACATATGTACATGAATGATATAATAATCATCTACTGTAAATTGTACACTGGGTATTCCTAGTATGTTCTACTTTTTTGTTGTTGTTGTTGTTGTTATTTTCTTTTTACATTATTATTGTGCCTAGATTCTATACAATTGCTAACTATTTTGGAGTGTTTCTGTTTCATGAAATTCAACTGAGAGATCTGTGATTTATGATTGTTCAACATTTACTTGTCCAACAAAAATTTATGAAAAAACAAAATAAAAAAAACAATAAAAACAAAAATACTGTAATAAGAAAAACTGTGAATATGTGTTTTTTTTTTGTTTTGTTTGGAGAGAGAATGTTTTCAGGATTTAAATTTTTTGCGTTTTTGGTTTTTTAATTTTTTGTTGCTCGCGATTTGTGTACTCAGGATGACGAACAATTTTTTGTTTTGTTTTATTGTTGGTGTATAAAGTTGCTGTTGTTGTTGTTTTAGTTGGTTGGCTATTCACACAACAAAAAAAAAAAAAAACAATAAATAGGTATACAAAATGATGAATTGTTTTCCGTTGGTAAAATTTGTTTTATGTCTACAAATATATTGTGGGAGTTTGATTTGTTAAGATACCTATCAAAAAATAGGATTCCAGAATTACTCTCCTTTTCACCCCTTTTTTCTCTTTCTCTATTGTATATATTATGTATATATGTATTTCGTAATAGAGTATGCATTATATATAAATTTACTCGTTCGAATTAATCCACCCGTTGGATATTATATAAAAAAAAAACAAACAAAAAAAAAAATTAAAAAAATTAAATGAAATTTTTTTTTTTAGATGTTTTCTATTTTCATTTTTTGTTTTTGTACAGGGTGTTGTACATTTTTTTTTCTTTTGTTTTATTTATTTTATTTGCTTCAAATAAATTTATAGCTACCAAGTAAAATTTAGTGATATGTAATTTTGAATTCCTAATTTTAGATTTAAAATTTATATATTTAAAAAAAAAACAAAATAAATAAAAAAAAAAATAAAAAAATGTTGCTAGGTTTTTTGTTTTGATTTTTAAATACATGAAATACAAAAATTCCTCTTCTTTAAAACGAGTTGAAGCGTCAATTTAATTTTTTTTTATGTTTGTTATAAAAAACATTGGTTATAAATTTATTTTAAAGCAATTTTTTGTTTTTATTTGAAAGCTACTCGTTTACAATATTGTATGGTATGAACGAATTTAACATTTATACTTATCCAACATTGAAATAATAAGAATAAGAAAGATAAATAATGAACGCTTTAAGTCTTATTGATTAAAATTTATATTATGAAAAACCAATAATGATCAACACTATCTAGTCCTCTCTGAAAGAGGAAGTGGTCAATGATTTATATATATATTATGTTATATGTTATGACAATGAAACTATACATGCAGTAATAGAATCACTGTAACAGAATAATATGTAGAGTAGTAGAGGGACGTAGTAAATGAAAAAATATATTTACAAATTGTGAGTTTGTGATAGAAAATTTTACCATTTTATGTATTTGTTGAAAATACAAAATAAAATTGATTAGTCCCTAATTCCATAGAAAATAAAATCTATAATGACTTTTTCCTCCCCACAAAAAATTCCACTTTAAAAAATCCACAAAAACAAAATCCATAAAATTGTGGCAAAATTAATGCTGGGTAAAGGAGATATCCTCTTTCTTGTATCCAACACCGTATAGGATTTCGTTTTGTAGATTTTGTTATTTGGATTTTTTTCTTCTGGATTTCGGTTTGTGGATTTGGTCACTAACCCCATAAACATATATGGTTAAATATTTTCTATACAAAAAACAGAAATGATATGAAAACAATCAATACAGTTTTTCTTCAATCAATACAAGTCAAATCACGACCAATCATGAGCTAGTCTAAACTGTTGGCTGGGATAATATAAATAGAATTGAGTTAAACACTTCCAAAAATCCAAATCTGTCTTGTTAATAATAAACTGACAGTATTTGAACCAATTTTTCGGCTACAAAACAAAAGTATTCAGTGATTCAAAGGCCTAAACATTCTGGGGATTCGAGTGATTCAAAATATGCACTAGAATAAGCAAATTTTTCATATTTCTGATTTTTGAGTCGGTGCAAAGCTTATTTTTTATCTCGAGACCTCTTAATAATCTATAAAGCATATAAACAACGCAAGTTCGAGGCGGGTGCGCCAAAAACTGCTTTAAGTTTCTTTTCGAAATGATTTAAATCCGGTTATGGAATTTTTTTTATAATTAGAACAACTCAAATATGAAATTACGTTCCAATCGAAGCATTCCCAATGAGAGAAGGATTTTTTATTTATGATTTGCAGCGATCTAAGATGAATATTAACAACATTGTTCGATCTTTCCCACACAACTTTTCTTCTTCTTTTTTCTGTCTATATCTTCTTCTTCATCACCATTGCGTTTGCCTTTAGCTATCCTTTGCGTTTTTCAAATAACCAACGCAAGTACTCAAAAGTTCATAACCTAAGTTTTGCTCAAAAAAAAAAAAAAAAAAAAAAAGCAGATTCAATTGCAGGATTTTTCTTTCCTGCAAAAGTGACCGAACAAAATCACAATACATAAAAGTCAAAAAAGAGCGCTTTAATTGTACATTAATGAAAAAAGCTTCCCTATAACGCTTCGTCATACTGTATACTCAGATTTTTAAGACCTAAATTTAACCTGAAAACCAATAAGCCGTCTTGTCTATTTTAAACCTTATCTATTTAATGTCATAACTGTTCATACATCGAAGTATATATCACAAATAGAACCATCTCTAAGCCGTCCAATATGAAATGGTTGAAATGTGTAAACGTTGTTATGTAGAAGTTATTAAAAAATTGTTAACAATAGGTCCAACAGACAGATCCAATTTCAATTGTAAAATTAAAATATCTTCTTCTATTTTCTTCTTTTACACATCAACATCTTCTTTCATTCTTCACTTCATCATTAACACATCAGTCAGATCCCAAGATTATATATTGTAACAGATCACAGATCAAAGAGATGAAGTAGGTTGACCGGGGTGGGGTATATTAATGTTGAGTGTAAATAAAAATTAAATTAAATTCAATACTAAATTCTACAAACTACCTATTTGTTCCTGGGCCTGATTATTTTAAGAAGCAATCACTTAAATTAACCCTTCTTGTGCAACGTAACTCATCGCATTACATTTAATTGTATGGGAATAGCGTTCCTCGAGCGATGGGAATTGCTCAACATACCATAGAAGAATTTCCTGGTTGTAACCATTAAATTGGGTATCATTAGAGATTCAGATTTTTTATTAAATTAAGCACCACACTACATTCAGAAATTGCATTGCTACGGATGTTCATAATAAGTTAATTTACAATTGCGGTGATATGGGGTCAGTATCCAACTCTATGACATCTAAAAATATCCAAACAAAACAAATATTTCTCTAATTATCTCTTCAAGTCAAATTGTACTGTCATAGTTGTAACTCCCCTCTAATATTCTTTTACGAATTTTTAAGTTTAATTTTCAGGACTACTTTTCAGATATTTTTTTAAATAGTTTTACTTTTTTTCTCTTATATAAGAATTATATTAACTAATATTATTAAATTTCAATACTACACCATCATATTTTAGTACCCCACATTCAGTTTACACAGATTATAATCACTACCACCACCATCATCATCACATTTTCATTGTCAATTCAATTTGCAGAAGCATTGTTTTAGGCCTACAGGGGGCAACAATAATTGCAGTAACGAATATTTGTGACTCTCATCTCTTTTTAAACTAAACTAAAATAAACTATCATCATTGAGTTGAGATAACAAGAACAAGAAAAAAAAAAACAATTTTGACAACAAAAGTATAAAAATTCAATTGCAGAATTTTCAATTTCGTTAATTAAAAAAACGCATTTTATTTCTTTCAATGTCGTGTCATTCATGTTTTGGTTTTTTTTTCTCTTCTCTTATACTTTTATACTATCTCACTTATTTTAATTTCTTTTTAGTAAATTTAATTTAGTATATTATATACATATACATTCCAAATCCAGAAATTAAAATGTTTCCACCTAAGACCGTCTTGTTTTTCTACAGTTTCTTTTCTAATTTACAAAACAACAAAATTAATTTCTGTTTTAGCAGACGTTTTTTTATTTTTTTTTATTGTTATTTTTATAGAAGGATTCTTTTGAAAAATGAAGAAAATTTTTTTTAGGATATTCTATGGATTATAAAGATGTTCCTACTTATTTTAAAATATTGGAAGCGAATAATGGAATCATTTTGGATTGTGTTTTAATTAATTTAAGAAAACAAAAGAATACAAAATCAAAATAAAACTTACTGTGCTATGTTAAGAGATATACTGGACTAACTGGCTACATTTATTAACACAATTTACTTAACAAAAAATTTAAAAAAAACAACAAAGCAACACTTTTTTAAACAACTTTAAGTGGCTCTAAGGTGATGGTAGCATATTTGCATGTGCAACATCGATCGTCTTCATTTTATAAATAAGAAAAACAAAAAAATGGAAAAATTCACAAAATCAATATCGCTAATACCCTATATTAAAATACAATCAATTTAATCATTATCATCATCATCAACATCATCATCATCAACATCATAATCATGATCAGTAACGCAATGTTGGGTATATATATAGTGTCACTATTATTATTGCTTTTATTTCATTTTTAAAATGTTGATGTTGATGATGATTATGCTGATGATGATGATTAAAATGATGATGTTGATGGTGAGTATAAAATGTGTATTAAATGTTAAATCCCCAGTAGAAAAGAAACAAATACAATCCATTAAGAATCATCAACAGTAGGATACCAAAATTGTTACGTATATAAAATTACTAATATTATGGTACAGTAGCGGAACGTGAATTAGTCTTAAAATAATTATGCTTTTTGAGTATCGTTATGAAGTTTTTTTACCTTATTAGAGTGTGTACCTTGTTAAGAGGCACTTAAAAAGTGTACGAGAAAAACAATGTAACATAGTATTCTGCCAGTACTCTGCCAGTACACTGCCCAGGCTTAAATTTTGACAAGCGATTTTTACTTGTAATAAGTATATATAAAGACAAAGAAAAAGTGGAAAGTACCACTGTCGTGCGGCTTGTTAAAACGTAAAAATAAATACTCAATTAGAAGTACGAACAAAAACAATAAAATTATTTCCGAAAAAAAATTTACTTTGGAAGTATAAACATATAGCGCAGATCTTAAAATCTACTCGATAATGAGTCGCAAGACTTATTAGCAAGTATAAGAACAAATCAAGTTCGAGCAGAACGGAATGAATGGCCAATCTAAATTTACATTTGACTTAAAAGAGGTTATAAGAAGCTTTAAATGGAAACCCAGTATATATGGCATTTCTACATCAACTGTTCAGAGAATTAAAAAAACATATGGTTTTATGGTATTAAACAGTAACAATAATTGTAACTGACAGAACTTCAAAAAAGAATGTTGAAGTAAAAACATACTAAAAAAAAAACATTTTAAATATAATTGAAGTGTGCTCGAGTAATGGTAACTACTAAAATTATTAATATACTAAATTATACATAAATTATTTAGATTTCCAATAAAATTAGCTTTTACGATCTGAAATGAAAGTTTTGATTAAATTTTGTTATAGAAAATTATTACAAAATTCGATAGAGTTTCAAATCACTTTTAAATCACGGTTTATTTTTATTTCAACAAATACAGTCACATTAATATTAGTACCAGGGCATTCTGGCATAGCAGAAAATGAAAATGCAAATCTATCTAACAAGAAAGACATCGAATACGCCTTTCATAGGTCCAAATCCTTTGTGTAGGCACATCTAAGATGCAGTTAAAAGATTGAGCAGCAAAAAGCTGAAGATCTGTTGGTCAACACTGCTGGTAATCTTCAAGCAAAAATGCTCATGCCAATTTTGGCTCAAGAAGACCAAAACTCTTTTAATTTGCAATAGGAAGCGGATGCGTATCATGGCAAGGATAATAACATCTTTATAAAATGAGCCTAACCGAAAATAGCTTGTTCAGAATATATGATGAAGAATCTATTGAATATCTGCTCTGTGAATGCGAAGGAATCACTCGTAGCAGACTTCGCAATTGAAAAATTCCATTGAGGAATATTCTGAGCACGATCACTAACTCAAGTATTCTTAAGGACTCTGATGATTAATGGCGTTAGTACGGGTAATCACAATAAACTTTTTTACGGATGCGGTGACATAGAGGCCAGTCCCTACTCGAAATTACCTAACCTAATCTAATCTAATTTCAACAACAATCTTACACATCAATTATTGGATAATAGAAATTATTTTTATCTTAAGTCAAGATTGTTAGTACTGTTATTAGTTCTGAAAAATATAAGTTAACAAATAAACCAAGAAGCGCTAGTTTAAATTTCACCTCACTTTTTTATTTATGACTTACAGAGGTTTCAGACGAATATTAAAAACATTGTTCGCTCTTTCCCACAAAACTTTTCTTCATCCTTTTTCTTTCCTTTCCTCTAACTATCCTTTCCTTTTTCAAATAGTCGACGGTACGCAAGTACTTAAATGTTCAAAATCTAAGTTTTGGCTATAATATCAAAAAAAAAAAAAAAAAAACAATAAAAAAGTGTTTTGCGCATCTCAAAACTTAAGATGTAAATGTGAGAAAAAATTATTTCTTTTAATGGTGAATTTGTATCCTGTGTGATCTTGAGACATACATGCACTTAAAACAGTAAGGTTAGGCCCAGACATGCAATTTATAGTTTTATAACAGTTTGATTGCACATTTCGCACGCATATAAAACCAATTGCAGGTATTCCCACTTTCATATAAACTAATGGAACACAAATGTGCAATCAAACAGTTGCAAAACTAAAAATTGAATGTCTGCGCCTTACTACAGTACAACCTTAATCAGAAATTGGGATTATATCAATTTCTTTCACTGTACCCATACCTTTAGAAATTTTAATTTCGTATGTTTGTACAATTATGCATTCCCGTGTGTTTTAAGTGTTTAATGTTGTTCTGAATTCAGTTATTTTTTTTTTTTTTTTTTATTCTGTTTAATATGAAGATGGCTACTGTTCGTGTTAAAACTTTGATTTGTGCAATATAAATGCATCACTTTGGTACCATCTCACTTTAGGTGGACAAAAAAAAATCTGATCAAATCCGTAACGTTTTTATACCGTTTTTTTTTATATTTTAATTTTGTTTTTATTTTTTTTATATATATTTTTATTCTTTTATTTTTACCTTAATTTGGTCCGTCGTGTTTGTAATGTACGTAAAACATGGAGGCTACTGTATGAGCAGCTTGTGGGGTTATCCCATGTTAAATAATCAAACTAAAAAATAAACAAACAAACAGAAAAAAAAACATTTTACTAACAAACAACAGCAACATAGTGGTTAGTCTAACCCAGTACATAATATATATATATATATATATGTATAGCCAACTCCAAACCAATTTACAATTGAAAACCGAAGAATATTTAAGCCATCTTTTCTTTTTTTTTATACTTGTAAAAAAAAACAAAAAATGAAACAAAATTTCTTTTAGAGAACCGCGGAGGAGTTAATTAAGACACAAATGGCATGTAATTCATCTTAATCTTAAAAGTTTCAATAACAAAATAATAACAACGGCAGCAGCAAAGAAGCAAAAACACATTTCTAAAAAGAATTTATGCAAATTGATTTTATATTGACTTTAAGAAAAAAAAAACACAGGGAATTAAATGAATTAAAGGGACAAGGATTAGAAGAAGTGAAACTATCAGACAATATGTATATACCTATATAAGAAAATAATGTGTGATATGAAACAAAAAATCAAAAAAGTATAACAGAAGAATTAAAGAAAACCGAATTTTTGTAAAAAAAATTTTTGAAATGGAAATTTTTGCGACATTTCTGGATTTTTTTGTTTTTTTTTTTTTTATATTTTACTTTAAAAACGATGTCATTTCAAAAATTGAGATCCTATTTTACTTTTGAGAGCACAATTTTTTTTTTCATGGATTATGTTCTTAAAAATAAAAATAATAAAAATAATAAATATATATACAAGAAAATATGACCACCGAAGGACATTTTTTAATTAGATAACACGATGAAAATTTTAAGAGGCGCCGCTAATTATAATTTTTTTATTTTTATTTTGAAAGTTGTTTTTTTAATTGGAATTTTTACAAAAAAAAATTAATTTATAATAAAAACAAATTTTTGGCAGGTAGGTATTCAATATTTAAAAAAAAAAATTGTGACAATTATAAAATTAAGAATTACCCTGTGATTTAAATGCAAAATACTATAGATACTATCACCAGATTTTTGTTGTCAACTACGGGAGGCTCTCTAAGTCCCCAAATACAAAATCCCCACCCCCACACAAAAAACCCCAAATAATCCCTAATATTTTATTAAGTCTTCGATTAAATGTAAGATCCAAAATCCGCAAGACGTATAATATAACCAGGGGGCCCTCACGCAATCCAAAAAAAAAATCTCAAGTTAAGCAAAATACATACAAAATTACAAAATTCTAAAAATTTCAAAATTAAAGCTATTATTATAAACTTAAGAAGTACCTATGTACATACAAAATGAGGAAATGGTTTAGTATGGCTTTCGTGGCAAATAAAGGGCATCAAGTTTATTTAGAAAAAAATTTTATGCGTTATTTTCTGTCCTGCCATATGTGTATGGATATCTTTGTTTTGTATTGCAATTATACCACCTTTTTATTTTGTTTCAATATATTAGTTAGTAAATAATCAAATCAAACCTTTCCAATAAATAAAAAATAAGATTCAAATTTCAATTAATTGTAAAATTTAATTTTCAAAAATGTTTCGCATAATGATCTTTACTCAACAAGTGATGAAATGATTGTGATGATATATCGCCAGTATGCTACAAAAACAACTTAACTAATGCTATACTAATAAATATTTAATGCTGTACAGTGCATTTGAGTCTTCTTCTTCACTATAATACAGCATTTTGAGCTTGGGTCATAATGAAACATCATCAAATCTCTGTAGTTAAATTTGTGATACCAGGACTACCTTTTTACAGAATATAACAAATGATTTTTTGAAGTGTTCTGTATTAATAATTCCATCTGATATTGATCAACAATTAGAAGTGGAGATTTTCTTGCAGAATACTGACGACATGCCTTTCGCAGAATACATAATGTATCTGTACATGCAAAATTATGAATTAAGAGGCATTTTAGAGTTGGTATTGTTTGTAAACAAATTAATTATGAAAAAAAAAAATTCTTTGGAATTTTAAAATTTGAAATTTTGTTGTTGGGAATTTTATAATTGAAATTGTTCAATTAGAGAATTTTGGTTGTGGGATTTCCAGGGCAACCCACTACACTACAATCATTGGCCTTCTTTACATAAAAAAAACTACCACTAGAAAAAAGTTGTCCTTAATATTAAAAAATAATGATTGATGATGATAAAAGTATTGTAGAAGCTGGCACTTTTTGCTGATTTCAAAATCCCTATATCAAAAAAAAAGACCAGAAGTTGATACATCACAGAGAATTCAAAGAGATTGCTGTCAGACTATAAGTCAACTAAAAGTTAGCCCAAATTTCGGATTATACAAATTCTATGTTACAGCTGTTCTAATATGCAATTGAAACGTGAAACATAACCATAAATATAATAAACAGTAATACAAAAATTTGTTAATATATGCTTATAGCATATACTGGGAATATTTTCGTACGGTATTATAACAATAAATATTAAAACTGGTGATCTAATTAACCTTCTCAGTCGCACAAGGTAGCTCTAGTAATATCCTAAAACAACCAACAACAACAAATAGGTCACTTGAGCCGTGGTATCAAGCAGGTACAATAAAGTGGTAATTGGTTTTTAAGAAACAACTGGAATGTTCAATACTACCTAAATCTATCTATAACAATAATGCTGAATTTTATAACACAATTGCCTTACAATCATAGTTTTTAATCAAAAATATTTACCCATATTCTCTTTGACGTATCGTATGAAAATATCAGTTAAATAAATATTTTTCTATTTCGTTAGGCGCAAATGAGGCTGTTTTGAATTGAAATGTTGACAAATAAACTACCCAGTACTACCAAAATAGTACAATTTCATATCACCCATCTTACAAAATCTTACGGAAATACATATTCAGCTAGACTGATTTTTTATCGCATCACTAGCGTCTAAGAGAATGTGGGTGCAAGTAATAACTAGATTTTAACTTTCAGTTAATAATAATCATCTAATAACATCTAATAAAGACATACCCCGTAAAAATATTTATGAACTTCATTCACAGAATTTTCATAGTTAATATCAAATAATCATAACGGTGAATAATATCCAAACAATTTTAAAATTCATTTAATTTTATAATACCAGAAGACCGTATTATTATGAGCCCTCAGAATTTATGAAAAAATTCATTTTCGATTATCGGTTCAATTCAAATAACAAAAACAAAAAATATTGTATTTATATCCCAGGAGTACAACAATATCATCCTTGTTATTACTATTTCTGTTTTTTTTTTGTTTTTTTTTTTGATTGTCGTAAATGTCATTTTATTATCCTTTTTGGTGACTTTGTGTTTTTTTTTTGTTTTTTCTTATTCATTTTCTATAGGTCAATCATGTTTTATATATATTTACAGCATATTTTTTGTAATGTCATCTTAAAATAATAGAAAAAATCAAAAAATAAAAAAAAAAGGATTAAGGGGTTAAAATCCTTATCGGTTTCTCAATATAAATGACATTTAATATATATATAAGAGTAAATACATAAAATAATGAAAACGGATATTTTAGAATGCACAGATGTACAAATTTGATTGTTTCACGGTAAATAACTGTAAATAAAACTTGTTGTTCATTAGTAAAATTTAATTTCCTTTAGATTTATACATTGGGTGCAGTTTATACAGTGAGTAACAAAAAATTAGTATGATTACTAGCTTAAAGTACAAACACAATATAATTATGTCACTCGTTTTCATGTCTTTTTTGCCCTAAATAAAGGCACTATATTCGCTGGTACAAATAAACGGAATCATCCCTGACTAAAAAAATAAAATTATATCAATTGTTGTCAATTATTATGTAAAAACACTTCTAAAAGTATAATTACTGTCAGATTTATGCTTAGAGCAAGCACATCAGATGCCTATTACTAGACGAAGGTTTGCTTCATTTAACTGTGTTCATAAGTCATCATCCAGTGGGGTTAGTAAAACACCGCCACCTTTGATTAGAAAAATTTAAAAATAAACTAAACCAGATACATGCTGTTAGCATTTAAAATAATTTGAAATTTCATGAGCTAGCGTCTTACCCGGAAAGATATATAAAAAATCGCAACAAAGACAAAGATCTGAATATATTATCTATGGTCGAGGAAGAACTTCAAAAACTAACAAGGAATTATCATGATGACCAATTGCTAAATCATCCCAACGTTCTAGCGCGAAATTTTCTAAAACGAAACATCTTATGCTTGTAGCTGTGAGTGATGAGAATTGATGTCTATAATCACTGGATTACAAGTCTTTTATTTAGTTTGAAGAATTTAGTTTATAGGGTAAACTGTTTTCTAATTTAAAAGCCGAATTATTGTCAATTTGTTATATGGAAAGATTGATTTAAGATTTAGATTTATTTAAAAAAAATTGTATATATATATATATATCTATAAATATATATATAATATTATAGATACAAAATAAAAAAATATTATTGAGCGCTTGTGAACCACTAAAATAAATTTAAAATCATTAGTGGCCATATTGGGCGGCTAAATGAAATTTAATATAAAATAATTTAAATATTTTTGATACATACTGTATATTTAAGAAGTATTAAAAAAGGGGGAATTATATTTTGGTAACATAATTTAAGGTTTAACGCAATTTTTTTGTTTACATTTATTGCAATTTTGTTGCCATAAATTGTTTTTTGTTTTATTAATTTTTTATTTAGCAAACACCGAATGTTCAAATTTAATTTTGTATTCAAATATTTGACAGAAGTTCTCTTACAGAACCACAAATGTGTCAATATATAGTGTTGTGGAAAATAGTAAAAAAAATTCTAAATTAAGAAATCATGAATTTAAATACGAACTGCGGTTGAAAAAGTTGGTTTTAATCATATATAACTATTATTTACCATTGTCATTAGGCGGTCTTCTACAGAATTTGAAATGATGTTTCAGGTGAGAAAATATAGTTAAAAAAAAAACACCTGATGACCAACGCATACTCAGAAAATAAAGGCAAAATAATTTATATATAGTTTGTATGTAGACACGACAATGGAAATGGAAAATATGAAATCCATCAACCTTGAGAGGGCTGCAGAAAATGAAAAATACAAAACTTGACAGTGTTTGTTTAAAAATGATGAAAAAATTTATCAAATGATTTTACTACATAATTAAAAATTATTTAGAGCCTACAACATCACTGATTATTTTAATGACAGAAGCACCTTTTTGATAAAAGCAAAAGAAGAAAAGAAAAAAAATACAACCCATTGTATTTTATGCAAATTAATTGAATTTGAACCAGATTGATTAGCTTCGGCAGCAAAACACGGTCATAGAAATTTTAAAAGTAGTTTTAACTAATCAATCTACTTTTCTACTGTTTTTAATAGCTTTTTTTCTAAACATATATAGCCTTGAAGGTGCAATAACGGTACAATAGAAAATCACAAAATTAAAATTTTAAATCTGAAGCAAATTTCATCTTCCTACAATTTTTATTATATTGGTTAGTCTATGGTATTTACGTTATACTAATATTTCGGTTATTGAACAGAAAAACAAATTCCAGACGAATCAGTGATTGAAAGGTAGCAGATATATTGATGAACGACATCTAATTCAAAACAGGGAACTATTTTAAATAAATGTAGAAGAGGGGAATATGGAGTTTTGTATGTACAAGAATAGTAAAAAACCATAAGAATGAGCTATGAGAATCAAAATCATAAAATATATTGGCTATATACTGACTATAATTTGGTGTAGTGATTATGTCATTTGACTACGAATTTGAAGGTCTCGGGGTCAAATCCCGCTCATGGCATTAATGTTTGTAGAAATTAATTTAATAAATAAATTTATTTATCACTTATAATAAACTAAAATTATGCTATAATGAAAGCAAAGTATACTATATACACTCGATATCTACAATACAAGTAGGTTAGCAAATTTCAAATTAAATGACGTATAAAAACCTTCAAAAGATAATAACTGTCGTATATGTTTGTGCTTATATTTGCCTTGACAGTAACTTAGGTTGAAATTACCTTACGTCTTCGTGTTTAATTAAGTACGGTACGGCAAGTTTATACTACTCTATTTTACTATACTGTTTTTTGAGTATTTATTTAACAATTGTTCTCTGGCTTATCAACTAATTTAAAGTGTTCGTACCACTGTCTTGAAATAACTCAAAAATTAATGTAAAACTATTTATTAATAATATAAAGAAAAAATGTATGTTGGATCGGATTCAATCTGACTGTAATTTCTTGTCGTGTAATTTTCGTTAATATTCGCTGCATCGTATATTTTCGTAATATCCATGTAAAAAATTTTGAATTTTGTTATTTTTGAATGTATACTAAGTAAATTTAATTGTATTTTAATTAATATATGAAATGTAAGACTAAATTGTGAACTGTTTGAGCTAAATAGTATAATTAATTTAAAAAAAAATAAATAAAAATCACAAACTATTAAAAACTTCGTCTTGTTTGATTTACATACTGTCAGATAAATTGCTTAAAGCAAGCAAATCAGACGTTTATGATATACGAAAGCTTACTTCATGTTGCTAAGCGGTGCGATCATCATCTAAGTGAATTAGTATCCATCGCCATTTCTAACTAATGTTAGTAAGAGATAAAAATAAATAGCTAGCGACATGAGTAGAATGTTAAAAAGATAAATTCAAATACAAAAATAAAGTAGAAAAAGAGAGAGAAAAAAACCATCCAATTTAGAGAGAAAAAAAACTCAACCGATTCAATTGTAACGATCAAATTTCTAGTTTTTATACAGCTATATTACGGCTACTTGCTTGTACCCATCTTCGTTTTTAATAACAGACATTACGCTTTTCATACATAATCGCAATTCAAATTACAACAACACAGCCTTATCTTTGTTTATTTGTATGTCAAAACCTATTGTTTGGTCATTTTTAAAATCGAAAAAATAATACAAGGTCAATGCTTCCATTCTTTCTCCCTCGCGAGAAGTGTATTATAGAAACAAAAAATTTTAACACCAATTTTAATTCGTAGCAGTCTTCACATTTAATCTTCAAATCTCGCCATATTTGTATTAAATAATATTTGACAAATTTACACCTTTGTATCAATTATTAAAGTGATAATAAAATTGATATTAGTTATACGAATAAAACCAAATGCTCTTCCCTTACACATTTTGTTTTTATTATTAACGTTTTTATTTTTTTTTTCCTGTAAATCCATTCAAAAAATTGTTTTTTTACCCTCTTTTCGTTATCTACCATTCAATTTGAGAACATTTCCACGATCGACAATAAAAGATATACAAAACAAAAAAATAAAACATTTGCAGCACAAATACGACCTACTCTATATCTCCACTATACTACACTACACTACAGACAACAACTCATCGAAATCATAAAAAGATTTTAATGATAAGATTTCATTTTTAAATGTTTTACCACCACCATTCAATAAAAAATGAAATAATACAAAAAAAAAAAAAAATATGAAAATTCAAAACAAGTAACCTAAAAACAAAATAAAAAAAAAAAAATAATATAAAAAATCTTAAAATCAAACAAACGGATTCAAAAGGACAAAATTTTTATGTTCAGAACAAAAGATTTTCTACCCATCTATATTGAACTAGAAACGTGTCCAAACCTAGTATTAAGAAGCTGATCTAAACATTTTAAAAACAATACACACAACTTATGAAAAAAAAAAAATATTTAAACTGAAATCACATATTAAGGATCAACATAAAAACAATAACAACAAAAAACATTTTCATTGTTTCTTTTTAAATTTATAGATTCCCTCATATTCATCGAATGGATCTTAAAAAACCATTTTTGTTTTTTTTTTTTTTCTCAAATGTATATATGAACAAACAATACGCGATTAAATAGTGGAGACAATATGTCTCAACATTGTATGAATTGAAATTCAAAGTCTATATAATATTTAGCAGCTAGAGGAGCTAACAACAACAAGACTTACAACTCACAACAAATTTAAGATACACTACACACTCTAAATGTATTCCTCTTTAGTATTTTTTTTTATATTTTACAACTGGCATTGTAAACAATGATTGTACACTTAAATATTATGAGAAGATTTAAAACTGAGTTCTAGAGACATTATTATTGAGGTTGTACTAATGCAACAATACTGATAATGATAATGAAAGCAATGATGATGATGATGATGATGATGATCGGACATTATAACATGCATTTTAAAACAAAAACAAAAAAAAAAAAACAAATACCCAAAAAAGGGATATTATGAATGATTGTAATAATAATGATAATAATAATAACGTCTTAAAATATTCGAATGTATTTTGAATACACCAAAAACAACAATCGAAAATGTAACGTTATTATAATATACATGCTAAGAGATCAGAGACGACTAAATTAAAAACAAAAACAAGAAGTAAAATACAGGAGAATCTTCATGTCGATATGCATGAATCATTTTTGTCCTGTAACCTCATTTGTGGGGCATAGCGCATATAGCACATAGAACAGATTCTGTATGTTATCTCAATATTCAGCTCGAGACCAACCACATGAAATATCCGAATCAAATCCGATGTGCGGTTTACTACAAACGACACTGCATTAGAATTGATCTTGCGGACCTACCGTTTTATGTCATGCTTAATGAAATGTTATCAATTGATTGACCTTTTGGCGTTTCTGAGATATAGGTATGACAAAGCAATAATCTCAAATCTGATAAAAACGTACGTCAGTTGATGGATGGTCAGATTCATATTTTTGATCATTGTGAGTACAGACGCCTTTTACGGCTGCTCCAACGAAGGGATGCGGACGCTGTATTACACTGGTTACAATAATTCATGCATGAATATGTTGGTATAAAATAATCAATTTCTAAAAATAGATGTCGTACTCTACGAATGATTATGCCATGAATGGATGGATCCATCAATTACGAAGCGGTTAATGTACATGCATAGCTAAAGAGAAAATAATGCTGACACCACTTTCAAATATTTTTATTACAGAAACGGGTGAGTTAATCATCAGTTAATCATAAACGAATGAGGAAAAAATAGGGTTCAGGTGACTTGCAAACATTGGGCGGATAGCAATATGAATAGAGAAGAAACAGTATTCAAACTCGTAAAACAGAAACACTCATGAAGCACGTATCAAACATTGGGTGGGTAGATAGATGGATAGAGAAGAAAAAGTATTCAGATCCGTGAAGAAGAAACAATACTGAGACGCAAAATAAACATTGGATGAATATGTGAGGGACAAGAAATTGCTGAAGAAATAGTATTTAAATAACTTTAAAGCTCTGGATGAATAAATAAATAAGGGTAAAAATTTGGATGGAGGGATGGATGTATAAAGAAAAAAACAGTATTCAAGATATCATCAACCCCAAGACATTAAATAATCAATCTATTTAAGCCAATACCTAGCGAACATACGAGAGAGTATTACTATCTGGCAAATGTGTAATACCAAAATGTTTAGGCGGTGGTGTTGTTGTTAATATATCATTGTTATACAATTTTCGGAAGTACAATTACATTTTTTTACTGTCTTCTCCATTCGCTTACTATTTTTCATGATAGTTAGTTTTCAAAAATACTAAATTACTGGTTGTGCTTAAGCGGTGGCATAAGCAAGGGAATAGGGAAGACAGTAAAAAAATTTAATTTTACTTCCGAAAATTGTATAACAAACAGATATTAACAACAACAAAAAAATTAATAATTTAAATAATTGGTCGAAAATATTACCAGCTATCACAACACGGAAGTAGAAATACGAGCCCAAGCAGGAAAATCCGCAGCCATTTCAGGCTATCTCCGGAAAAACAAATAAATGCCAATAGAAAACAAAACACGAATATACTAAAGCTGTATTCGGCCTATACTAACGTACGCTATAGACCATCGCGAATATATCTAAATAAAAACAGAAAATGTTTACAATAGAAATGCGAACTTTGAGGCAAATATATGGATACAAGCATTTTCCGTTCTGATTTATTTGTTATAGTATTTATGGTCCGTAAATAGCAACAGAAATGCGAACTTTAAGGCAAATACGTGGATACACATTTCGAGATAAGAAACGTAGCAACAAAATCAGGGATGCATATACGACATTCAAAATATTTGCCAGTGGAGTCCACGTAGATACCACTTGAATAGAATGGTAAAAAGTCAACTGGTGTAGGTAGTAATAAATGGATCCAAATCAATATCAAACGTCTACCAGGAATACCTCTAAAAATATGGTATAAATGCTGAACGTCGTCATCATAATATTTAGGATAAGATATGTTCATTGAAAAAACAGACACTAAATGTCTATTTAAAGAAGAAGAAGAAAAAGTTTAGAAGACCTTACAGAACGCCCTAATTACTTTGAATTAGAGGGACCGTTACACTGATATATCAAAATTTAAAGTAATTTACATAATAAATAATTTTAAAAATATAAATGTGTATACCAAGACGCTGATGCTCAAGTGGATTCACTCCACTGTCCACATTTAAAAGACGTTGATGCTCAAGTGGATGAAAGCATTTATTCCACTATCCACATTTAAAAACATACAGAAAAATTTATATGAGCTTCATACTCAAAATTTTGTAAAATATTAAACTACATTTAGGATTGCAATACTTTGTAGTATTGCATTTAGTTTGACTTTAGTATAATACTTTGTATTAACTGCGTATTACTGCGTAGTTATATAAGTTAACACATTTGAATTGTATTTTAAAAGTCATAACGTATAGCTGAAATTTCAAAATTTTGAAACATTTCGATCCCTTAATGTAAAAACAGGTGGGCACAGGTCGGATAGTAACATCCCAATAGAATATTTGCTAAACGAAAAAAATAGATTTTGTGGTTGAACACAATGTAACACAAAACGAAATAAACAGAAACGTTAATAATAATGAAATCCATAAATACTATAAGTATCGAGATCTTCCTCCTTTACGTATTGCTAAAATTGATAAAAGGAGTAGTCATCTTTCACATTTTCTTTCTTCAGAATTTAATATTGTCTATTGTTACTGAATTTCTTCTTTTTTTATTTAACTTTTGTTTTTTGTTTTTGTTTTTTACTAGTAGTATATTGTACATGGAGATATGTCACTATTTTAGTGCCAACATTATATGTTTTTCTAAAGAGAATTGTTGAATTCAATGAAAAATTAAAAGAAAAACAAAAAAAAAAAACAACAACAAAACAAAACATGAACCATATAGTTTACTTATAGTTCCAGAAAAGGAAAGCTAAAAACTTAGGAGGCAAAAAAAAAACCAAAACAAAAATAAAACACTTTGTGTCTGGACAAATCTGCTAAAAAGAAGTTTTTCAAATTTGTATTACGGTTTTAGTTACCTATACCTAGTCTAAGAATTTTGATAGGTATATAATAATGTATATGTATATGTAGGTATGTATGTGGTGTTGCATGTTTGCATTTTTCAATTTTAAAATAAATATCATATTTGGTATTGTGGCGACATAATTCTGAAATTATTTAACAAAAAAACAAAAAAAAATAAAAAAACAAAAGAAAATTAAAACAAAAACAAAAATTCCAATGTGTTTTAGAAGGCATAGTAGGTACTATACACTTTGGTTGAATTTAAAAAAAAAATTGATTATGGGGGATGATGAGAATTTGAAATAATTTTTTTATTAAATAGAAATTATGAATAGAATTTAGAAGAGTGACAGATTATTTTATTCTTTTATTTTTTTTTTTTTTTGTGGGAATTTTTTTTATGGATGGTTTTTGTTGATTCCCACATATCAGTTCAGTCGTAGATCAGCTTCGGCTCCATCAATTTAGTCTCAGTTTTCAAATATTTATATGTACAGATTTGTACACATTATGTACACATCCGCACTCCTCTTTTCAATATTTTTATTTATTTACAACGCACAACCACCGTTGCTTTCGCTGATAATTGGCATTCATAATATCCTAGTACATGCTACAGAGATTCTGCAATACAGCATAAATAAAATTCAGCAATAACTTAAGAAGTGGAAAATCAGAGTGAATCAACACTTGTCACATTTAACCTGAAAGAGAAAAACTTGTCCGACGGTGGTGTTACAAAGTAGATCCACAAAAAGAAACATTAAAGTACCTGGGGATGCATTTGGATAGAAGAGTTACATCCAATTTCCATATTCAAAATAAAAGAGAACAATTTGGGTTGAAATTAAATAAAATGTATTAGATGATTAGTCGCAGCTCGCCAATGTCGCTCGAAAACAAGCTTTTGATTTATTAAGCTATTTTAATATGGACTTATGGAATCCAACTGTAGAGAGAGTAGCCAGCAATTCTAATATTGAAATATTACAG
The DNA here is from genome assembly GCA_963942445.1 of Argyra leucocephala. NCBI lineage: Eukaryota > Metazoa > Arthropoda > Insecta > Diptera > Dolichopodidae > Argyra > Argyra leucocephala. The sequence continues at coordinate 2,309,965 of OZ012679.1, forward strand.
CGATTCCAATCAAAAATATAAAGACTAATAGCACGCGCACAATTGTTCGTAAGTAACGATATTTTACATCCAAACCTGCAGATGAAAACCATAAAAGAGGAAATCAGATGTGCACGTCACAAATACCAAACAAGATGAGATTCTCAAATCCTGCTAGTCGACTTAAACATTACAACATTCTGCAACTACCCAACAGATACTAACAGAGTATAACTAGATTGTAATGGATAACTAACCATTGGGTTTTTCATCCGCAAGTTTCTTATTGAATTAAACCATTGGTCAAACAAGATCAAGTTTATATGACTTTGACATTTACGTATATTTGAATTAGTCAAAACTATCAAAATCAATATCAAAACTTGTTTAGGTGTAAAACTTTTATTTTTGAAATAATAATCTCTGAAATGCAGCAATTGCGATATCTAGGAGCGCTTTTGAGCAATAGGTTTTTCTTTCCAGCTTATTATATTTACTATACTGTATGAATTTGTTCAATTGTTAAATGGTTTTGTCTAATTGGTGGATTGCTATTAAGTTTTCTGGTAGTAATATTGCTCTTACAATTTTTTGAGCCATTCTTTCTACAAAGATGTAGGCCATTTAGATGACTTTGAAATATAAATTGAGTTAATACAAAAGAAGTGAATTTTTGGAAGTGCATTACCTAAGTGAACGAAAACATTTCGTTAAGTCCAAGTAAATAAAATTAATAGAAAAATGGCATTTACTTGAATTTATAAGAATTTAACAGGGCTTGGGAAAGTGATTTGACACCAGATTGTGAAATCATGCACTGAAGAATAATAGATAGAAAATAATTTATATTTTCGTGGCATAATACAACTCATACCAAATAGATCTAATATTATGTTTCCAAGAGTTGATCTGAATATATAGAAAAGTTCATAAAGTCATCAATACTTAAACTCTAAATAATTTTTATTCTCAAAATTTATTTCGAAAAATTTTCCAAAGTAACGTTCACAGTCGACATTTTATATGTGACTTTTACAAAAATTAAAATGGCCGCCGATACAAATATTTTTTTTTTTTTTGTTATTTTTGTTAATATTACAAATACTTAACAAGTATTTGGCCAAAAGTGTAAAATTTATCAATAAATAAAATTTCTATTATATTTTATAATATTATAAGAATAAGAAATTGTGTTAATAATAAAAGTAAATTTAAAATAAATAAATAAATAACCGTCTAAAAGAATATAACCTTGATATTAACAGTAAATAATAACCAATAAGTAACCAATAGTAAAATATTGAAATAGCAACAAAATAATAAAAAAACAAAATACTAAAAAACACAAACAGAAAAAAAAAACAATAATAAAACATAATAATAATAATGTATAAAATAAAATATCGAAAATTATATAAAAAATAACAAATTTTTATTTGAAGATTTACCGAAAATTTAGTGAAAAACTATTAAAAATGTCGAAATTATGAATTTGATTATACAGGTTGTTTTAAAATATATATATATATATATATATTATATACGTGTATATTATATATAAATTTATAAATATAATAAAAATATAATCTTTATACATATATATGCATATATATATATATATTCACATTCATAATTTTGGTAACAGTAACCGTTAAAAGTGATTGAACATTTAAACTATAATATAGCTATACCGTAAATGATTCAGAAAATAGGAATAAATAATTTCTAAATCGTTTTGATAGCTCTGCAATCTAAGCCTCGATTAAATAGCTGAATGTAACAATTTAAAAGATTAAATATATACAACAGTTTATATTAATAGTAAAAATATAAATTAGTTTTTGTTTTTTTGCTCATTGTCCTGGTGTTTCCTACCTACTACTTGCATCGTTCAATTCCGACTAACCTACAACTTCAACCACAATTGCTTTACTTGCATCATCTAATTGTAACTAACATGCTACTTCCATTGTGATGATAATTGTTGTACTTGCATCGTCTAATTGCAGCTAAATTGTGATTCCAATCATTGTTTAAATTGTTTTAACGATAAAGAATCTACATAAGATCGTCCGTCGGTGTAAATATCTAAACAAAATTAACATGAAGCATTTTTAAATTTTTCATCATAATATATTCAGTCATTGTGGTACACAATCCTAACATTGTTCGAAAGTAAATATTTGTGATTTATGCATACAAACCTGAATAAAACCTGAACCGTTGTTTCTTGGTTAATTAAATTAATTGACCAGACAAATGCAGTTCACAATATAGCTATAATAAAACCTTTATACGGTCTTTGATAGAAAATTTTTAGCGTAATTTTTCATTATATATAATGTATTATATATATAATAAATTTCATAATTTATATCTTGCAGCAAAAACATCGATAATAACAAAATTACAAAAAGTAAAGAATATCTGAGTACAGAATATCAAAATGTGCTCTGAAACACCCAGACAATACGATCGGTGGGAAAACAATAACAAATTCGATAGGACTTCATAGATGAAATATGCAATTTGTTATGCTAGGACTTGAATGACAGAACATGATCGTAGATGTAGTATAAAGTTCGAAACTAGGATTTGGCAATTGACCAAATTGTTTGTCCGACCAGTTATCAGGATAATATATTCTATGAGTAGTAAGTACTTGTGCATGTAAAACGTAGCCATCAGTACAGTATCAAAAAAATTTTTAAAAATGTTAGACATAAAAAATGTGCTACCAAAAGCTGTAAGACTGACTTATTGTGACAAATGATATTAAATTAAATTACCTAGTAAAAATTAATAAAGTAATAGCTCAATTTATTGGGGCGCATTGGGTTTTTGATGGCTCAATTGGGTAAAGTATATTTAATTGTTCTGACATCCTAACGATTGACCTATCGATTTGATCGAATTGATTGAAATTTCAAAATGATCGTGATATCGTGTTCCTGATCGTAACCATGAAATATCGTTACAGCTTATCAATCAAAATTTTACAGTTGAAAGAATTTTTTTTTATTATCAATTATTAAAGCGTTCATTTATTTAAGTTAATATAAATTAACATAATATGAAGCTTGGCAGATTGTGTGACTTGACATTTGCATTTTTGACAGTAAGTTAGAATACATTTTCGTTCTATAGGTATCACTGCATTGCAATTTTGAATTACGAATTAAATTATTATTTTCAATTGTTCAATCATTTTCATCATTCACTGTAATCATATTATGTGTATAATCATACATAGTAACATATGTACATATAGACAGTAATATTGAATAGGTTATCGAATTATCAGTGAAATGCTAATGAAATGGCGGAATATAATTTTAGTTTAAAATATGCAAAAATAAAAAAAAAAAAAAAACAAAAAATATAACAAAACAAAAAATAAAATGCTTAGCTTTTTATAGCCTATAAATACGCTTTAGATATTATATTATAGTACATTCATATGACGTGTAGAGTTTACTATAATTTAATATTGTTGTTGTTGTAGATATAAGTATATATACTAAAAATAAAATAGATAGAAACGTGGATTAACTATTATTGCCTTAATTGATTGAATAAAAGAAGTCGTTGATTTCTTTTGTTGGTGTTATTATTATTATTATATTTTTTTTTTTATCATAATTAGTTCTTTAATAAAAGCTGAATAGAAATAATAAAAAAAAAATAAAAAAAAATAATAATAGATATAAAGAAAAATAGTTTTTTTTAATGATTTAAGAAACAAAAAAATTAAGAAAATTTTTATTATTAATATTCTTATATTTTTATGATTTCCCTATTGATATACAATAATGTGGTATCTCTCTTTTATTTTAAAATAAAATTTTTCTATTTTTGTTTTTTGTTTTGTTAATCTAACAAAAGAACTAAATGGTAAATGGTATGGTAAATGAGTAAAGGTATTGTATGACCAGAACAATTATTATGCTACCGTCGGAAAATTTGCAGTATGATGATGAAATTCTATTTAAAAACTTCAGACAATATTCAAATTAGAAAATACCAATAACAGAGAAAACATGTGATGTTGATTACATGAATTCAAAAGATGTATGTGAGATTATTGTTTAGAAGAATTAGTCAAAAAAATTTGTGTGAAATTTAATTTTTTTTTGTGGAATTAAAATCAAGACAGGAGTGGAATTTTGTAAGATGTTTGTGACAAAAAAATGATCGAAAATTGATTTTCGGCATTTTATATGGTTTTTTTCACTGCAAGGCTGTGATAGTGACAATTTTTGTTAAGTTGAGAGTGACAACAAATTTGTTGTTGACCACAAAATATTATTTTTTCTCTTCTTAGATGTCATAAAATTTTTTGCGTTTTTGCTTTTTTTTTTTTGTTATAAATCTAGTGCTAGTATCAAGTACGAAGTGCGATAGGTTCGCATACGACTTTAGTACAAAAATTGTGAAATAATTTTAAAAAAAAGCTTCCAAAACCATTATATTCATCTGAATATGCTCATATTTCAAATTTAGTCGAAAATATCATCGAACATCATCACAACTGGCTAATAGTCACAAAAATTTCATTGCTCGATCAATATGTTTTTAAGCGGATTTCAATTAAAAAAATTTTAAAATTAAAAAGTCTCCAAATCGGTTTTTTTTTATATTTTTGTTCACAATAGCAATAATACTGCCTTGGAAATAATATATTTTTTCTCCAAAACAATTCACATAAATTAATTGATATTTTCTCCAAAAAAGAAGAAACCTATTTTTAAAATTTAGCTACAAAAAGTCTCCAAAAAACAAAAAAGTCTCCAAAAAACAAAAAGTCTCCAAAAAACAATAAAGTCTCCAAAACTATTTTTTTTAAAATAATTTTTAGTACAATGGCATTTTTTCCACGAATCAGCATGATATCATTCTACGTTTCCACTTGTATTCACTGCGATAATGTTTTTTTATCTGAGTGTGTGTAATTACTTTTTAAAAACAATTTTTTATGTGTGTGTAATGGAAGCTAAAATTTTAAAACATATTTTTTAAAACAATTAAAAATAAATTCAGCGAATACATAAATTTTTTCTAACCTTACTCAAACTATATTTTTTTGGTATTATCTATATGTATATATTTTGTGTATGATGATCGTTCAACAAACACTTTTTTGATGAGTACTCTCTTTTCGTAAAAACATAAAATTCCCTCCACAAGATATGTTTATTGATAAGAAAGTATGAAACGTACATTAAAATCATTATCATTATGATTTGTCGAAACAAGGCCAATATCTTCGAGATGTTATAAAACTCTCCAAAACAATTCAAATGAATTTATAATTTTTTCTCCACAAAAAATATATTAGAAAATTTTCAAAATAATATTCTTGAATTTCTACAAAAATTGATTTTTATTTCTTACTATAAATTTTAGTCCAAATTCAATGCGGGAACTCATATTCGTTTTTCAAAACAATTTAAATGAATTTTTCATGTTTATTTCTCCAAAAAAAAAAAAAAAAAAATTGAAAAAAGAAAAGCCGAAAATGTCACACAAAATATTCTAATATCCATTAAAAATCATGTAATTTAAAGAATATTCTATTAACTGACCATTTTTAGTTAATAAGTTAAGTTTTAATAAAATTTTGAATATAGAAAAAAAAAATGAAAGTGTATTCCTAATACAAATTCGGCCTTTTTGATCTTTAATCATTTTTATTTTTTTTTTTTTTTAATCAAAGTTTCTCGCATATTACATTATAATAATATTTCGGTGACAATATTCAGCTTTTCGGCTTTTTAACTAGTTCAAGAAAATTAAAAAAAAAAAAAAAAAAATTACACAATAAAAACGAGGACCAAAAATTGTTACAAAGAAAAAAAAAATCAATCTTAAGACATTAGAAAAGAATTTAAAAAAAAAAAAAAAACTAAAAAAACGAAAGACAGTAAATTTCTTTTGATAAAGCGCTTATCCTATATTTTCGTAAAGGTATATTCAAGTATGGGGTTATTTCAAGAAGTTACTATCTATGATATATATATATATATATATATAAAAGAATATTAGATACATAATGTAGATCGAACCCGCGTTATTTTTTTTCTATTTTTTTGTTATTGTTTTTTTTATGGTGTTTTCAATTTTTGAACATATTTTATATTGATTCTTTTAATAATATTACCTGTACTCATTTATATCTATTATCGAATTATATATATATATATATATATAAAAGAGAATTCGATAAAATGCTATAAATCACTTGAATAACATATGCCTATGAATATCTTTTTTTTTTATTTGTTACATTTCTGGTGTTTTTGCTTTGAATCCCTTTCTTTGAGTAAAATTTATTAAACTTTCTTTCTAAAAAAACATAAACGTTAATACACATTGTATGATATGTATATACACATAATATATGTATAAAAGAATAAAAAAATGTTATCGTTATTAAATTATAATACATATACTAAAATGTTGATTGAAGTCTAATTTGTTCTATACGCCATTTACAGTAAATAAAAAATAATAGTGGTATCCTTTTTAAAGCCATACAGTTAATGAAGGTAGTATTGGTAATGTTAAAACTGAAATATCAAGTTAAAAATATATTACTTACCGTTATTCTAGACTAAAAAAAAAGTGGGTCAAAGAATAAAAAGTGTTATATAGTCCTTAATATGACATGTTTGAGCCCTTTTCTATATATGTTTAGAATTAAAAAAAAATATTACAGTCCCATCGTAGGAATTAATAATTTCAGTAGTTATTTTCAGTACCTTAACGAAACATTCCTATTCAATCCAAGCCTATTAATTTATATTTTTTGATTACACACGAATAACTATACATTATATATCAAAATATATTTTCATTGGGTTCCCTCTCAGTAATTTCCCATAATTATAAATCAGTTCTAATCCTAATGTTTCAAGTATGGAAACAAATTTTTAGAAGTAAAGTATATTTTAAATCAACAAATTCAAAAACAGATTAGCTAAGATAGTTCGCAATAACAGACTATAAAATAAACGTCAATCAGTCTGCCTATCGAAATGTTAGAGGTATACAGTTGTCCTTCTATATTACACAAGACGTGTAATATGATTTAAAAAATATTCGAGTCGAAAACATATATGAGGAAAAACAAGGCGAAAAAATTAATAAACGGGATATACTACAAAATCGATTTAGACAACAAAAAGGCTGCATTCTTCAAATGTTCTCTTATTATTGCTATCAATTTTATTTTTCTTCAATTTTCTTACAATAATAAATTTATTTAAATGTCCATTGGTACTTAAGTAAATTGGTTGAGGATGGCTTCAAATATATACTTTTTCTTCAATAAACAAAAACAAAAATAAAACATTAAATTATTGTGGGATATTTGAATATAATAAAAGAAAAACAAATGGATAAAATTTTGGGATTTTTTTTTTTTTTTTTGTAATAAATCGATTCGGAGGCGGTTAACCAATTTTTTATTAATTTATAGTAATTTTTTGTTTTATTTATTTTTTTTATTTATTTATTTTCATCTTGTTTTCTAATAATAGTGATTTAAATGTAATTAAATTAATTTTTCTGATTTAGATATGTGAAAATTTGAAAATTTGAATTTATTGTACTTGAAAATATTTGGTATTAGTGAAATAGTATATAAGAAACTTTTGAACGGACTTACTATATAATATCCGTAACCCCATTCGTGGTACATAGGCTTAAAATAAAATCCTTCTATCGTCTACCATCTGCGGATAATATTTTCAATTGTAGCCATGTTATTTGCTGGATACTTGTATCGGCTAAGACTGTTGTTTTCTATGCTTTTCTCTACCTTCCGACGAGACGTATACCATGAGTATTGCATTCGAAAAATTGTTTCGCTATGTTGTTTTCATGTTTATTCAGAATATGTCAAATCCAACATCCTTTTCTTTGTCGAGTTTCCGTGCCTATGATATGATTATTCAATATCATCATATAGTAGTACAAATAGTAATGTTGATAAAAAAGATAATAAAAATTTAATTATTAATAATAAATTATTCCAACAAATAATCAACAATCAAATATAAATTATGGAATTAGTGTTAATTTAAATAATAGTAATAATAATAATGATATTAATTTTAATAATGGTAGGCTTTTGATTCGTGTTTGCATTATGTTAGAAATATAATTTTTTGCCAATGAATGTTTAGGGTGCACTGGAGACATTTATTGATATACGTTTGTCTAATGAGATATGATTTTCCTATGGCAGCAGACAACAAATTATTATCAATAATTATTAAATCAATGATTTGATTTATCATAATCACTGGTATGCAAAATACTGGTTCGCAAAAATTTTATAAGTTTTGTGTTGAATGTGTTTTGCTATTGAGAACGCTCAGAAAAATTTATTATTCGCCAAAATTTGGCTTGTTTCACCTCTTATTCATCTTTTGTTCTGCAACAAGAAAAAAATTATTAGTCAAATCATTGTTTTTAATTTCAATACAAATATTTAATATATATCTATATATATATATATATATATATATTTCAATATAATGATTTTTTTGTGTCAAAATACAAAATTTTAAAACCACCCAAAATATTAAAAACAATTTAGATTTTTTCAATTGTATAATTTTTTTATTTGCCATATTTTTTTTTTTTTTAATATTCTACATACACCCATGCATAGAAAAAATATTTAAAATTATATAAAAAAAAAAAAATTTTGAAATATAATATACATAATATATTTATAAATGGATATTATAATTTCCTAGACACTAGGATTAACCTTGACTTTCACTCTCAATTCATATTGTATATGTGTACAACAGTTATTATTGTATAAGGAGGAAGAAAAAAAAAAAAAAATTGGAAAACCAACCAAAAATGAAAAGCTCATCGTATCGTCGTATATGTAAGTAATTGTAAAAATATTTTTTTTATTTTATTTTTCTATTATTTTTCCAAAATGGAGTTAAATATTAATTTTTGTGGGTGTTGGGTGTAGGTTAAAGGAAACTTTCAAAATATAGCTATGCTTCAAAAACTCAAATATAATGGTGGTACATTTTGAATTGATATCAATATAAAAGATATATATATATTATAATATACCAACATACACGTATGGTACCATGTTTGCATATATAGTAGAGGTGTAGGTACTAATGGTTGTTTTGAATTGGTTTCAAAAATTAGTTTTAGAGTAAATTTTATTTGAATACATTTTAAAGTTGAGTTGAAAAACTACAAGAGGATCACAGAGATGAATGAGAAGGTGATTTTGTTTTTGTCTGTGATGTACAGCACGTTTTCTAAATTTTAAATTTCTATGACAATATATATATGTTATACATTTACTTATATGATGTATGTACAAAATAAATGTATATTAAAATATTTTCATATATGGTTCAAAATTTATACTACATATAGAATATTTTTAGAAAAGTTTTTATATTTTATAATATACCTATGTATACATACAAATAAATACAATTATATATCTACATACATACAGAGTTACATATGCATATTTTAGGGGTGAATGGAAACATTTTGTTTTGTGTTTTATTTTTTTTTTTTTGAATAATTCATGCAATTGCTTTAACTCTGAATTTTTTATTCTAAATTTATTTTAAGTTTTATTTTATTTGTGATTTTGTTGTTTTTTGTTGTTTTTGTATTTTTTTTTTTTTTGTTTTTTTAGTACTTTTAGAATAGAATAATTTTATACTAAGAGCTTTAGTAGGTATAACATAAAGTGTTGCCCTTTAACTCCAATATGGTCGAATAAATAGAAATTTTTGTAAGAACACACACAATAGCATGTATATATAACCATATATAGTATATACGTAACACACAAATATATATATATATATAGTAATGTATAGCAAAATATGAAGAAATATGTAAATACGTGTGTTCTTCTGAAAGTCACGTGTTATGTATTTTCAAATGAACTTGTAAGAGAAAATTTTGTAACTCATTTTTTCCTTTGTTTTTTTTTTTGTTTTAAAAAAATTAAAACTATTATTGTTTTTATATTTTGAAATGTAAATTATAGAATTTAAACATAAAAAATAAAGATTTTCAATGAATACCATTTTTAATTGATTTATTTTTGTGTTGATGTGAAGGTGTTACAACTATAAAAACTATCAAACTTTTATTCAATTGTAATTTTGCCCCTCTCTCAAAAACCATACAGTTATCTCACTTAACGAACAGTAAAAATTTTATTTTAGAGTACTTGCAGTCTCAAAGTTATTTTTTTTACTGATCGTTAAGTGGGATAACTGTAATGGCCTAATATCATAGCTAGAAATATGGCTGCAATAACCGACTATTTTGCGGTTGCAGTCCCTTAAGATAGCTTCGAACAGTTAGCGATGATAACTATTGCTTAAGCTTTTTATAGATATTTTATCCAGCCTACTGAAGTTATTAACTTCAATATGAGGTTGCCAAAAATTCGAATGCGGTCATGGTTATCTCCTTTAGAATGTTGTTGCTTTCAACTAAAGTTTACTATAGACTTAAACTTTCTCTAAGAAGCTATATGTTACCCAAACGGATGCGATAATTTCTCCCTGAAAGCCTTTACAACTCTGCAGTAACGGTTACGATAACCAAATTGAAGTCAAGTCAATGCAATTGACTTCTGAAGTCACATAACATCAAAATATGTAGTTTGAGTAGCCGTCAAATGTGATAATCTTCACAGCAATATCCGTGCTTTTTCCTATCTATTTTTCTATCTCTTATCTAATTCCAAATTTTCTTCTGTATCTTCTTTTCTTTTTCTATCTCTCCAATCATTCTTTCTTTTTCTCATTCCACATCTTTTACTTCTTTTTCTTTCTTTTATTTTCCCCTTCCAATAACTCATTTTCCTTCTAATGATGGTAACGACATAGCGAAGACCAGTGTTCATTACTTGTTGTCTTCTTCTTCTTCTTCAGCTGCATGTCAACTACTGGATGTCTGCGATCACATTTATTAAGCATTACTTTTCCCGCCGTCCATTGTGACGTTTCTTAACCATGAAATTTGCTTTCTACCAACCTGTCTTCTGCCTTCAACTTTACCTTTCAGAATCAGTTGTAGAATATGATATTTGTCATTCCGCTCCATATGACCCAGATATGCGGTTTTTCTGCATTTGATTGTTAATAACAACTCACAGTCTCTGCCTGTTCTAGATCTACCCACGATCTACCCCTACTTGTACTTTAGCTGTCAATTATTAATCTAAAACAATTATAATCGATATACATAAGTATAACAAAAAATATTATTTTCAAAATACATTTAGCATGACTTTTAAAAGTAAACTTTGTTGTATTTACGCACCTATATACAAGAAACGACATTCTTATTATTTTTCTTCCTGTCTTGCTAATTTCATTATGGCGGATATATTTACAAGTATTTTTTTTTTTTTTTACTTTGCATTTTCTTTTTTTTTTTATAATAAACCATACGAGGTTAGTAAATTTCTGTTAGTAAATTATGACCGCCCATAATGCTAATTACTAAGAAAATATGTATATAAAAAAAAAAAAAAAGTTATACCGACGAGGTGTTAATAATTTATACAAAATGAAGAAATTTATAAAAAATGAAAAAAAAAAAAAATAAAATGTTAAAAGTAAATATTTCCACTTAAAATTTTCAGTACAACGCATTTAAAAAGTGATCGCAAAAATTCTAGAAAAATTTGTAAGCACTAATTTTTAAAAATATTGTTTTTACTTTTTTCGAATTTTTATATCGTTTTTGATTGCAGCTATTATAATAAATCAGTATGGAACTATTAAACCGAAATCTTGAATTCATGGTAAAATATAGTCTGCAATTTGGCCTACAAAGAACTAACTTTATGTTTCATATATTTGAAGGAACCTATATTCTTTACGTCCTTGAGAAATAAATAATAGTTAAGTTCGTATTGCAGGGTATCGTTGGAACCAACAATTGTCTTGGTGTTGCGACAACGATGAATTACTATGGGCAGCGTTGAATTGAATTCAGTTCGTATTGCAGGGGATCGTTGGAACCAACAATTGTCTTGGTGTTGCGACAACGATGAATTACTATGGGCAGCGTTGAATTGAATTCAGTTCGTATTGCAGGGGATCGTTGGAACCAACAATTGTATTGGTGTTGCGACAACGATGAATTACTATGGGCAGCGTTGAATTGAATTCAGTTCGTATTGCAGGGGATCGTTGGAACCAACAATTGTCTTGGTGTTGCGGCAACGATGAACTACTATGGGCAGCGTTGAATTGGATTCAGTTCGTATTGCAGGGGATCGTTGGAACCAACAATTGTATTGGTGTTGCGACAAGGATGAATTACTATGGGCAGCGTTGAATTGAATTCAGTTCGTATTGCAGGGGATTGTTGGAACCAACAATTGTATTGGTGTTGCGACAACGATGAATTACTATGGGCAGCGTTGAATTGAATTCAGTTCGTATTGCAGGGGATCGTTGGAACCAACAATTGTATTGGTGTTGCGACAACGATGAATTACTATGGGCAGCGTTGAATTGAATTCAGTTCGTATTGCAGGGGATCGTTGGAACCAACAATTGTATTGGTGTTGCGACAACGATGAATTACTATGGGCAGCGTTGAATTGAATTCAGTTCGTATTGCAGGGGATCGTTGGAACCAACAATTGTATTGGTGTTGCGACAACGATGAATTACTATGGGCAGCGTTGAATTGAATTCAGTTCGTATTGCAGGGGATCGTTGGAACCAACAATTGTCTTGGTGTTGCGGCAACGATGAACTACTATGGGCAGCGTTGAATTGGATTCAGTTCGTATTGAAGGGGATCGTTGGAACCAACAATTGTCTTGGTGTTGCGACAACGATGAATTACTATGGGCAGCGTTGAATTGAATTCAGTTCGTATTGCAGGGGATTGTTGGAACAAGCACTTGGCTTGGTGTTGCGGCAACGATAAATTACTATGGGCAACGTTACTTTTACATTTATTTTATTTATAGTTTTTATATAATGATTGCAGTAGAAAATATATAAATTGGAAATGAGTACGCCGCCTGCTATACCCTCAATTATTTCAATTGGAACGGGTATTATATACCGATCAACTAATTAGACTTTTAATTAACATTAATTAACGATAGTTGTGAAGTTCAGCTATCACAGTTTAAAATCATACAAAAAAAATTGTAACAAAAGTATAAAAAGCAATAAATGAAGCCATCAAATACGTAGGTATATAGAAAAATAATAACAGTCTGTAATGAAGTAGATGTATAGAAATATTCAGCTTTAAATATTAACGCAATATAAATTGTCAATACATTCAATACACACAGAATATAGACTTGAATTATCCTCAATTGAACAAGTGGATTATGAGTAACGGAATAATCGGTATAGAAAAAAGCCAAAGTAAGAAACAGAAATTAAAAAATTTTTGTATACAACAGAAATAAAGGGTTCTTTCGAAAAAATTTTCATTAAAACCTTTTCAGACCCATCTTAAGCGATTTGAACTATTGCGTAATAATTGAGATTTCGATTCCATGTAGCTGTTTTTATTTTTTGTCTTGGGTGTGAAAAGGGTTAAAAATCACTATTACAGTGGATTAATCGCTGGGTGGCACAGACGGTAAACACTCTCGTATTTCAACTTATAGGTTACAGATTAAATTCCCGGTGAAAAAATAAATGCTTTATGAGTTCTCCGACCTGGTCCAAATACCCTTTGTCATTGGGATAAAATAAATTACAAAAAGAAAATAACTTTATAGTATAACTTGATAACAAATTAAATAAAATAGAGCTATTCTGTATTAAAGAAGGTTTAGTTCCTGACAGTAGCAGTAGTTTTCCAGAGTTGATAAGCCAGTAATTTGATAAATAAACACTCGAAGTATTGTAGATATTATGGTATAAAGTTAATGAAGCACGAAAAGGGCATAAAAAAAAATTCCCTTCCGTTTTCATAAGCCATACTTTCTATAATATTTCAATAGGTCGTCTTATGATAAATTTTTCGTAAATAACCGATTTAAAAGTGACAAACAATATTTCGACAAAAAAAAGTTAATTAATCAAAATCAGGCAATATAAATATCCTCGCATATCAAAATTTTGCAAATAATAAATTCCGTCTTTTCTTGAATCCCACAAAACACATTTTTTTCTACGCCAGATATACACTTTTCATAAAACAAAAATATAAAAGGGATTTTAATTAATAGAGATTAAAAATTTCAGATATTTTTGCCTAATTTTAATTTCTTGATCGATTTCAGTAATTACACCAACATCAGAAAACTGACAAAAGCATGCCAAACTTGATTAGCGGATTGTTTTGTTTTTCGATATTGTATTTCGGTTTCGATTATTGACTTACAAAAATAAATTATATAACCTATGCTAATAAATAAGTTAAGTAATAAGTTGGTCTATTTTCAGTGCTAATTATATTATATATATTTTTTTTTAATTTTATATTCATATCAAGCTTAGGTTAATATTATGTAATCATAATGTCATATAATAAATATAACAGAATGCTAATAATTAGTCTACATGTGTTCTACAACTAATTAAAGAATGGTTTACCATCTCTAATTGAAAATATTAACTAGATGGGATTATTTTGCTCGTGCACTGGTGTATTCAAAAATTCAAATTTGCAATTTTGCTATTTTAACTAATTTAAATGTGAAACAGTGTACTAGAGAAGTATCAACGTTTTGCTAGGGATCCAATACAATCATAGCGTTTTGCGAAGGATCATCACAATCATAGTTACTGTGATTGTACAGTTTATCCAATTATTAGGCCAATAGCAACAGATGTTTATACTTCTAATTCACTATGAATTTACGGAGATGAATCTGACTTAACATACATAATAAAAAGTGAAAAAAAATAAAATCAATTTTTTTATTTATAATTTAAAATAAAAATCTTTTAATTCGTATCAACTTAATTTCTTTAATTTTAAATAAATACACTGTCTCATAAGTATCACATAAAAATTTCAAATCTAATTTCACCTTTCCAAAATAAAAAACTAAAACATATCCTTAAAAAAATCATAATATCTTTAAATATACCATCCTTTTTTAATTTTACGTCTCGTTTATTTTTAATTTTTTACGTTTTTGTTTATTTTTTTTTTTTTTATTTATTTACTCTATTTTACCTTTTTTTTATTTGTTGTTATTTAAAAAAAAAAAAATAATATACTATTTAACCTTTTTTAATAACTAAGTTTGAACTCGTTATATAGCAGCAGTCATCATCATCATCATCATCATCGTCATCAACATCCACTATACATATCATTCTAAAAGGTCACTGACACTTTTATTTTTATTTATTTATTTTCCAATTTTTATAATAAATAAAAATAAAAAAAACAATATTTAAGATCAGATCCTGTGAATTACACCTGCCATACAAAATTATTTACCTTTGAAGTGATGAAAAATAATAAAGAGAACAAAAAAAAAAAACAAAACATAAATACGAAAGCAAAACAAAAGTACTCAAATAAAATTTTAATCCTTTTTATGATAGATTTTTAGTTCTCAGGATGAAATTTGAACTGAATTGTAATACTCCTTTGAAGAAAAAGGGTTCAGTCTTAATGTAATTGGAGATGAAATAAAAAATAATTGTGACAAAATATTAAGAAATAATATTTTTAATAATTAGATTTCTTAACTATAGATAATAATCTTTTTTTTGTCATTGATTTATAACAGTTTTATTGAGCATATTAGTAAAGTGCATTGAATTGCATAATAAAGTACAGTTATTTATTGCAAAATCTTAAATTCATTTGAAATATTGGTTCACATGATTCCATTTAATATTTATATTTACAGAGCAGCGTAGGCTCAAATCATGGGAATTCAATTTTTGATCTTTTCTTTGGGAATTTTACTAAATCAGGATAATACACCCGTTATATTGGTATCTGATCTATATACCGTTATACGAATATTATTGTCATATTTTCTATTGAACACCTATCGTAGAATTGAATCTCTTGAGAACTTTATTTTATATAACAAGATAATGAATAAAATGATGTTTTGTCAATAGACTCATAAAATTTTGGGCAGAACAAGTTTACAACAGGTGTCAAAAACAAAAAAAAAGTATAGGCAAAATTATTGAGAGCTAAAATGTTTTTAAAAAAAATGTTCTGCAAACTCTAATCTGTGTTGTATGTTGAATTAGAGTATCTATTGGTATTCAGATCAGTTAATACTAAATTTTAATAACCAATTTATACTTTTTTATTATGATTTGTTATGGTATCAAAAATATTGTATACCAAATGTTTTATTTATTTTATTTAGTACATATAGACTCTATAATTGAGTTAAATCAGTATTTCAGTTTAACAGCTTAACTATTTATTAGAAAGCGACAATAATTTAAGCATGACTTATTCAAAAGGAACAAGTAGTATCATCACGAATAATTGCGGTATCATTCACCAATGTGACTGTTAGTGTTTACCTATACTATCTAGTAGATCGCCGGTATAGATTAAATATAAAAATGACCCCCCACACTACGTTGCGGTACATCTGCTTTGATAACATGTTCTTAAGTATCTTATATGTAATACACAAGATGAACGACACATGGTGAGTAAAAAAGCAAGAATAATTGAATAGTAAATTACACCACTAAAATATTAAAATTTTAGCAAGTTCATGGTGCTGAGTACTTAAAACATTTCAAATATTTACACCAAATAAATGACGGTTATTTCCAAGTTGAGCGACATCTATATTATTCTAAAATAAATTTCAATCACGAACACTTTTTAAAAAGGCTTTATAAAAATTCTGTCATTTTAAATAAACACACAAACTTATAGAAAAAAATACAAAAACAAAAACACAAACAAAAATTGGAAATAAAACAGAAAAACCAAAATCAGTTCAGATCATACTCTTCAGAAATTATACAATAAATGTTACTTTATTTGCTTCTGCTATCATTAAAAAAAATATATGCAGTAAAACACGGTTATAGTCATTCGCAAGATTTCAATAATATTTCTGACTATAACCGTTTTGTCACTATAGGCGTAGTCAAAAAAAAATTGCATCTTTATTAACAAAATCAAATTCAATAAAATATCTTTCGTATAACAATTTTAAACTTTATTTTATTCATAAATAGCAATTCTGTTATGTAATCACAAAATATACATATTTGTAATAAAGAACAGAAAAAGACAATATTACAAATCAGTTTTTTAATAACATAATTCACTTTTGACTTATTTTTTTTGTTTTAGCGCTATATTTTAATGTGATTATAAATGACATCAATTGTGTGAAATTATGAAGTTTATTCCTTTTTTTTTAAAAAAAAACATTGTTGACTATAACAGAATTGTACCTACAAACGTTTATGATTATAGACGAATTAAAATACATCAATCTACTACGTTGAGAGTATAATGGGATTTTATTGGGTTAAGTTATATTGAAATTAGTATTATTTTTTCGTTATAAAGTATTAAGGCATTATAAAGTATAAATATTCAAGAATCCAGCGATTCAGAAAACAACAACAATTATACCAAAACAAATATTTTTTATTATATAAAATTGTGTCTGAAAGAAAAACTTCTGTGCAATTGCACAGTGGATTCACTAGTTATTATATTTTTTATTTTAAATCATCTATCAGTTAGGTAGGATTTGATAATTTGATAAAATTCAAATTGTAGTTTAGTTTGAATTTTAAAGTTTAGACAGATCAGTATTAAAATAAAAATATATTTGTCGAGTGAAGAGTGATCGCAATTACCGAGAGATCGCATCCGGTTCGGGTTTCAACGAAGCAAACAAAAAAAAAATGCTTTATGGACTACGATGATCTTTAAATTGTTTAGGCTTCCTCATAATCTACTTGTCGTAGGATTATTTAAATTTATTCAGTTTCGGTGTATTGAATGTACTGTCAATTCATTTTTCGTTAATGTTTAAAACTGAACTATTTTATACATCTTTACTTCATTACAGGCCATTATTATTTTTTCTATACGTATTAAAAGTAATAAATAAAGCCATCAATTATTTATTACTTTTAATACTTTTATTATACTTTTTTTTTGTATGATTTATTTATTTAAAATGTATATTCGAAAATTACAGATTATACCATTGACATGTATTGAAAGCCTGATCAGTTTATCGGTACAGCGTTGGAAATTAGTTTTGGGAAAATATTTACTACTATGTTGTATATTTTTGGTGTCACTATTTGATAGACCCATTGATTGTTACGGTATTTTTTCAGTATCGGTTCTTTTTATTTTTATTAAATTATTGAAATTTATTTTATTTTTTTATTTTTTAATCGAATTTTTTAGTGATAATTTATCGATATTTGCAATCAAATATTAAAAAATTATTAATGAAGGGAAACCTGAAAACAATTAAATTATTTATTGTAATTTGTTTGAATTAAGCAAAATAAATATAGAAAACTGTTTTGTTTTTAAGTATAGTATTCACCTGAAGTGAATACTATTTGAATTTTTTTAGCTGATAAAATGGCGCGAAGTAAGTTCTACAATAACTACGGCGTTTGAAGAAAGGTATATGTACTGAGGTAAAAGGTAAAAGGTACTGATTTTTTCGTTTTCGTTTCACTTTAGGCCAATACCATATACTTTATATGATACTTAAAATCTATAAACAATATTGGAGCTATCCTATCCATTTATTTTCTGTTAATATGTTTTTTTTTATCAAAATTAATTTCTGATTATTTTATCAATTTTCTTAATATTATTGGTTTCAAATAATTTGCTTTAATTTTTTTTTTTTTTAATCAATAAAATTTCCAAAACAAAAATTGTTCGACCCAAATTTATCAAAAAATATCAAAATCAAAAACAAACCGAATTTTTATGAATTCAAATTAAAAATTTCCCATAATGTTATTTTGTTGCTATAGATATAAGTTAATTTGATAAAATGTCATCACATCATTGTTGTTATTATACAAAAATCACAATAATTAGCAAACATCTATGTCCAAAAAAAAAAAAAAAAAAAACAAACTAAACAAGTTAAAAAATTTTATTTTTTTTTGGAAAAGCTGTTCCATTCAAATTTGTATACATTTTTGTTTCTTCTATTTTTTTTTTTAGTACTTTTTTATCGTCCATTAACCTATATTTGAAATTTTTAATAGTTAAAAAAATTTTTATTTTCTTTTTATTATTATTATTATTTAATTTTCCGATATTCATAAAATTGATACTTCGTTAAATTCTATGTCATTCACAAAACATTAAAAAATGATCGTTGTTATTTTAACTATATATATTATCTACATATATATATGGTGTTAAACTTACATTCATATTCATATAATGAAAGTCATCCCAATTTATTTTATGTTGAGAATATTGGGTTGATGTTCAATCATTAAAATATTGAGATTTTTTTTTTTTATATGTACAAAATAAAAACTACACTCTACTAAAAAAAGATTCAAAAATAACAAGAAAAAATTTTACAAGAAAAAAACAATAAAAAAAAAATAAAATAAATCTTAATTTGTGACAAGATCAACAAGTTCAAAGTTGTTCTTTTCAATCAATTGACTTTTCTATTTACTAATATACACTACATAAATACATTATGTACTTTAATTCTTTGTTTTCTTGTACACACTATACAAAGCGAATGTAATGGAGAGGTCACTTATTTTGTAATAAACCGACACATATACTTATATATATATATATATATATATATATATATATAAGAAAATAAAAAGCCCTATACACTATGATCTAAAGCAAAAAAAAAGTTAAATTAAAGCATTCTATAGATTTATATCATCGCGCAAAACTATCATAATGTCATACTACATCGAATATATTTTTTTTTAGTATATTATGATATTATTATGATATTAGCGAATAACGACCCCCATTCCAAAAAAAAAAAATAAATAAAAACACAAACTAATAAAATTTAAATAATAGAAGAAAATATTTTTTTTTTGTTTGTTATGCAACAACAATTTTGATGTATTTTAAATTCAATTGGCTGATCAACAAACATCAAAGTATAATAATTATTGATTACTGATATCCGAACAAGATTTCGAATCCCGATATTTTTTTTTATAAAACTTAGCTATCCTAAAATGAAATATAGTAGCGAATGTAGTATGTAACTCTATTCTCTAAACAAAAGTGATAGTGTTGTTCAATAATCAATAATCATGATCTATATTGAAACTGGGGAATAAACTAAAACAGCAATCTATAAAGAATGTTAAATAAACATCCCACCGAAGTGACTTTAACCAATGATTGATAGTATATGATGATGATGATGATGATGATTAATAAGCTTGATATGCTTCATACAAATTGTAAACAAATCTTTCTTCACTTTTATATATTATGCATCTTTAGTATTTTTATACTCGTAATTAGACTTTTTATATTATCTCTATTCTACTACTATTCTACTACTGTAGATATTCTAGTAATATTCTACTACTCTATTCTACTACTGTGGATATTCTAGTACTATTCTACTACTCTATTCTACTACTGTATTCATTAATGATCTCTATTCTACTACTATTCTACTACTGTAGATATTCTAGTATACTATTCTACTACTCTATTCTACTACTGTATTCATACTGAGTATAGTATGGCAATCCCAATTCTTAGAATAGAATTTTATACAAATAAAATGAAACTGGCAGTGAGTGAAATACCCAACTAGCATTCAAAGTGACAGAATACATTGTTTTTTAGATTGGGTGAATAAAAAGTCCCTAATTACGTTTTTGGGTCCAAATAAATTACTACGAGGTTTTCGTTACGATATAGTAACTCTATAATTTTATAAAAATCTAATAAATTAAAATAGCATACTTTATTCAAAATTAATAATTGCAAGAAACTGAAGCCCAACCTGTATAGTACCGCACATAATGAATCCGAGCACGAATCACTAAGGAAATAGCAAAGAAAAATTAGAAAATTTTTGTTATTAGAACCCCGAAAAAGTGTTATCGTGTTTTATCGTTTGACTTGATATATTGAATTAATTATTTAAGTTTGTATGTAATTCGATCTTCTTTTAGTTCTTTGGAGCAATACAAGGAGATCCTTGCTATAGTTTTTTTTAAATAGAATTCAAATCTTATGATCGAAATAATATTTTTTAGAACACTTTAATCTTGAATACCACCTATTCAACAAAACTTAACCAGTTACTCGAATCTCATATAACAATAATAATTTATGTACGACCCAATATATTTTCATTAGTTATACCCCAATAAATTTTCCGGGAAACTTCACAAGGTTTTTTTGTTCAAATTGCTCACCATAAATTTCACACTTACTGCATATTCAAGTCCCAGTTCTTTCTCCAATATTGCTGATAATATTTATAAGTGATCTCCTATCCATGACTTCAAATCAAATTTACAGCTTTGCTGATGATTATATCCTCAAGTCATTGTATTTCTTTGAAAAAAACTACCAAAGTCACCCAACCTTCAATTCACAGGAACGAAATAAACACATCTGGTTCTCTAAACAGCGATCTTAAAATAATTCAAGACTGGAAAAGTGTAATTACCAAGATAGGCAAAGACTGGAAAAGTGTAATTAGGGTAAAATTTGATGCTTCAAAGACCCTCATATCAACCTCACATCAACAAAGCAAAATCCATCAATATAAAAATATATTATTTTATTATTTTATAAAATATAACTGTAGTAATTTAAATATATACCGGGTGTTCCACAGCATGCATATCAGCTTTTTAAGAGAGGAAGGATCCGTTAATTTTTATTAACTAAATCGAGGGTGCTCTATCGATTGGTGATATTTTAAACTTCCGGGAAGGAAGGAAAATCGTTTTTTTAAGACCACAAATCGCCGAAATTGGCCGAAATCGAGATTTTCAAATGGGAAAGGGTTGTTTATTATTTTTTTTTTTTTTATTTGTTTTTTGTTTTTTTGGATACCTGATTTTGTGATTACATTCAGGATATTCTTCAATGGTGGTATGCTAGATAACTCCCATTGTTGGAAATCTTCCAATATCCTATAATATACAAGGTATACATTTAGCCATAACTTAAATATAACTCGCATATTTAGGGTGATGCACCCAGTTTACAGTACTTAGATAAGATAGAAAAGCGAGCAATCAAAATTATCCATGACGGAGATGTTACACAACACCTAACGTCATTAAGTCGTCACCGTAATGTATGAGTAACCACCCTATTATATAAAATATCTGTTGGGTAATTGGTCTGACGAAATAAAACGTATTATGTCCAAAATACAACCATTCCAGTATAATACTCAGAGCCCAGCTCCTTCCGACAAATTTGTAGTAGAACGTTTTCGAGCAAAAATGGTGAAATATAAAAAAATTTTCATTAATCGAATTTCTAAGCTATGGAATAACCTGCCATCTTATGTATTCTCAGACAAATACAACTGACGGGTAAATAAATATCTTTTAAACTGACGGTATATTTTATATATTAACTCTTCTATTCTATTCTATTCCATTTTTCTATATTTTCTTTTCTAATTTTACTTATTATTCTTTACTATCCCTATTTTCCCTTCCTTTAATCTGTTAAATGACTTAAATTCTGCGAAGACATTTATTGCGACTTATCCCACTATTTTGGCTTCAAACAAAAAACAAAAAAATATTTAAATCAATATTCTGCCATTTTATCAATTTCTATTTATAGGGTAATTATTACTAAACCTTTAAGTCATTTTAATAATTTGGAAACAGCTTACTTAAGTCAAGTTATTTGGAAACCGCAACAGTTTACTTAAATGGCTAATTATTATTTATTTTTTTTACTATTAAAACCATTTTATACTTTCTCCAAATTTTAAATATATTTTTTTACACCTGTTCAATCATTTCAAAACTAATACAAGACCAGTAGCAAAACAAAAAAAAAAAACAAAAAACATTAAAAAAAGATAAAAACAAAAAAAAAAATAATTTAATTTGAAGACTTAATTAATAGAAATCATTAAAAGAAGCATCTCCGACAATAGCTTGAATTGAATTATTAACCCAATTTTTGTTTTTTTTTTATTGCTAGCTACTCTCACAATTTAAATTTTTGAAAATTACTCAGATGTTCAGAATCAGGATCTCTCAATTTGTACAACGTGTTTTTGTAATGCGAAAACATAAGTTTATAGAAAGAAATTTTAAAAAATGTAATAATTGGTATAACGTCAAAGGCAGGTTAAGGGTCATAGATTCAATGGTCGATAAGCACTAGGGAGAAATAAAGTAATTCTTTAGCATATTTGAATACATTACTTTTATAGTTAAGGTAATTTTTTGGAATAGCTATACATTATAATGTAGTATAACTGCAAGTGCAAAGTTCTACACTGCTTTCAACATAATAATGTAATTATTTTAGGTTATATTGTTTGTGCCTTGACATAAATTATGACTGTCTAGTTATCATATTACATATAGTTCGTCGAAATTCGGCTAATTTTCGTGTAGTCGGTTCTAAATATTTTTTTTCTGCCCTGCACGAACACGAAATTCTTAATTGATTGCAATGCCAACGAAAATCATGTTGTTGGAGATTGCCTGCTCGAATTCTGTCACATAAATAATATCAATATGAATATAAATGTTTGGGATGGGTCAATGTTTGTCAAAACAACCGGGGAAAGGTCCTGGATATCACATTGTATGATGTAGACACCAGCAACGCAGGACGCAGCAACACGTCTCAATGATTCCGTCGTTATTATATCACAAACATACGGTTTGATATTGGAAAATTAGCAAGTACTAAAATCCAAAAAAGCATCCCTAAAAATACAAGGTCGCCTTTTCTGGGTATATTTCTTCAATAACAGACAATGCTTCAAATGTACAACTTAATATATTCGATATCACTGAATTCAAAATATCCATACCGGATAAGGACAAATTTATTAAATCAAACTATTGGTTGTTAGAAAACTCTAATTATAGACTGATTAGCACCAAATTGTAACGCATTAATTTGTTTTTGATTAAGTTAACTATTCTAATATAGATTAAATTACGCTAATTTTTTTATTTTATTTTATTACTTACACTTACTTGTTGAGCGCTACAGACCTTGAAGATCCTGGGCTTGATGTAAAATTGTCCTCCACTGACTTAGATCATGAGCCGAATCTATCCAGTTGGTGATTTGAATTTTTTTCCATATCTGCCGATACTTCATCCTTCCAACGAATATGTGGCCTCCCTCGATGAAGCGTCGGCCTCACGAAGCTTAGATTAGCTGGAGCATTTTCCTCCATACGCTCTACATGGCCTAGTCAATGGAAAAGTCTTATTCTGATTTTTGTTTTGGCTAAGTTCATGTCGTTGAACAGCTGATACAGTTCGGTATTGTATGCTCTGCTCCATACCCCTTCGTCTGACGACCACAAGACCATCAATGCGACGAAGAATTTTCCTCTCAAAGATACCAAGTGCATGATCCGGACCGGAAGGATGAGCGTTTACTATAATTGTGCCTGGGTATTTTGGGATAAGAGCTTTTAACCCAGTTGTTTGAACAGACCGAAGTAGCAACGGTTTGCAAGGGTAATTCTTCGCTCTTATTTTATTTAGGTTTCAATAAAAAGTTATTACTTTTCCACGCTGGGTGACGCAGTAGATAGAGCGCCTACCTATCAATCGAAAGAACAGAGGTTCCAAATGAAACAAAAAATTGCTTTATGGAAAAAAATATTATAATTTCGAGACAAAAAATGTCTGCAAAAACCTGCACATATCTATTATAAGTATTAAAAATTATTATAAGGTAAAGGCATAAAATTAACATAAAAACTAAAAATGTGCTTTTAGAATTTAATGAAATACAATGAAATAGCTGTAAATTTTTGTTGGCTATAGAAAGAATTTAAAAACAGTGCGAAAAAGTTGTAATTTATGTAAAAAAAAAAATATGAGAACCACTGATATCAACTGTACATTGATAGGCTTTAAGTATTTAACAAAAAAACAAAAATAATAATAAAAATTTCATTGCAATACAATTTATTGTTCTCAATTACATGAACTCGTACCGTACGTTCTCGTACGCTTCATTCTTCTGTTTTTGCTTGAGATGCTGATGATGACGACAGACAACAATTATTGTTCAAAGTTGTAAGTAGTAAAATAAAGTCGGGATCTCTTTTTTTTTGTATGTTTTTGTTTTTGTTTTTTTTTATTCAATAATAATAATTGAGATCGTAAAGATTTAATTAAATCAACAGTGTTTTTTGTTTTCTTATTATTATTATTTTTGTTGTTGTTGTTGTTATTGTTGTTCTAAATTTAATAATTCAATTTCAATTTTAATATTTTGTTGAGTTTGGTTTATTGAGTTGTTAACTTATTATTTTTTTTGTTGTTTCGCAATTTAGTTTCTATATAGACGATATGAGATGACGCGTGCGTTTACAATGCACGAAGTAACACACAAAAAAAAAATATTTTTTTTGAAATGTAGATGATATTAAAAGGTTGGTTTTTTTTTTGCAATATCTGAATCTACACACTTTTCAAAAAGATTCCATCATTCATCATCAATTCTGATCATAAAGATAATATGGTAAGCAAAAAATGAACCAAAAAAAAAAAAAATTAAATACATTATTGTTTGAAATCATGGAAATTAATAATTTAATAGTCATAACTACACATAGAAAAAATGGCTGTAGGTGGAAAAGAGATAGAAAGTCAATTGATGAGAAGTTCAATTTAATTTAAAAGAAAAAATGAATAAGAGCCAACTTTCATCTGACTTATTTTTTAAAATTTATATATATATAAAAAATTAAAAAAATATTAGGAAAATTAAGGAGAGAGAAAGAGAGATGTGAATAGTGAAATTAGAAGCTTTCAAGAACAATAAAATAAGCATTTTCAAAATATGTCTACAAGTAAAATTATTGCTATTTAATTCAGATGCTTTAAACATTTTTTTCCTTCTGATGTAGAAAAACCATAATAACAGAACGTGAGATATACAAACGCAATAATCTCATCTCTCACCAACAATATTGAAATATTTTTCTACTTAAGTATAATTGTGTTAATTATGAATAAATTGTGTTAATATTAAAATATTGTGTTACTGTTGGTTGTCACTGCTGCAGTTTAACTATTGCCCATATCATATAATAAAGCAGCATCTAATACATATTAAATATAACTTTTAATATATCCGAAAAATCAAAACCTAACCATGAGTACCCTACCGCGTACAAACATGCAAATCATGAGTACCTAATGCAAATCATGGAGCAATCCCAGAAGTTCTAAACCGTTGCACAACACTTATATTTATCAATTCTCAATATGCGTGCGATAGTATATAGCTAAAATATTTCAATATTGTTGGTGCACATTCCCATCTCGGAGTTTGATGTACTTACCTCGTAAAATAGTTTTGTGTTCTAAAATTGTACTAGAACGAAAAATGTGTGAGTGGACTTAACACGTTTGATCTATTTGAAATACGAACTGCTACAAGGAGATGCGATTTAAAGCGAGTTCTTTAAAAAATAATTTGAGTGATAAGCGGGGTACGTAACAGAACCAGAATTCTATTTTTCAAATCTCAAAGATATGCCGACAAATGATGCTGTCATCGACAAGTTCATCAAAGCTTTTAAACTACATTGAAAACAATTATTCTGATGGGTCTGAAAATAAATGAAGAAGAAAATAAAATATGTCTTTTATAGACAAATAAAAAGACCTGTCAACATGATATCGGTTAAAATATCACCATCATCAAATATGAATGCGAGGTAGTTCAACAATTTACCTACATCGAAAACATCAATAATTCGACAAATGACATCAAATGCGGAAATCCGGCGAAGAATAAGTTTGGCAAATTTTTCTACAACTTCAGTTTGTCAAAATATGTTGGGTTAAAGTAGAAACACCATGAAAATACAAATTAATATTACGCTGATATTCCTGGTTCTCCTTTAAGGATTAGAACTAAAAAGACTGTCCAAAGCGAGTGAGCATACATTTGGTGTTGAAAACGTGTTAGTGTTCGGAGAAGCAGGTATAATTCCAAACTATATGAGCCGTATAAAGAAATAACCGCCTTCACAAAAACTAAATGCACGAAAATACAGGGGATCCGGCAACTTAAAGCGGATTGATGTAAATGCTCCACCACAAGAAATTTACGAATTTAACATGTCGGGCAGATTAGTCCTTCATTTGAGAGACGAAAAATTGGCAGACATGAAAAAAATTTAGAGCGTAAATAAATCCCGTCTCTTAAAACCTAGATTACCAAAATCTCGCTTTTTCAAAATATAATTTTTTCAAAATATCGTTTTAGTTCTAAAATGTTTACTTTAATTATTTGTTTGCTTAGCCGCTGTTACCTGCAAAAAGGCGATTTTTCTGGAATATTTCCAACCAGAACTCTTAGATAATTTTTTAAAAAAAACGTGATTATAAAAAATGATATTTTAAAAAGTGAGATATTGCATCCGACCCAAAAAAAAATCGTAATACGAATAATTGACATGTCATGTCGGGACGTGATACAACTTTCTTGCACTAGCAATTGCTTACTCTAAATTTTTCAAGTGTCAATCAATCAAGTAGCCTTCTTTCTCTTAAATAGATCAACAATGAGCCCTAGACTAATATGTGTGTTTGATACTTTCGATAAGAGTGCTTCAGGAATCATACCCTTCATATTTCAGTATTCACAATATTAAATTAATTATGTCTGAAATTAAATATTTTTACGTTGGACCCTTCCGATTGATTACGATACATTATCATACCATACTTTTCGAAATTGCATTTCCATGGATTCGTTAATTTTCGCTACTGATTTTATATTCTTTACCTCAGAACATTATTTCTCTACAACACTCTTACTACCAACTTCCCTACACAGAAAATCAATCTATAAATTTTATATTTCTATTTCAAATCTGTGCAGTAAAAAATCTCTTATTTAATTTTGATAATTATACCGCAAAATATGTTCACTCCTTTATTTATATACCAACGCAATTTCAGTGCTCATGACCTTAAAAACAAAAAAGTGATATCCAAAAATTATTTGCCCCAAAAAAACTAGGTTTCACGACCCTCAATTTAAAAATGTCTGTTCTTATTTTAGTAAACTATGATTCTGTAATCAATTACAGTACAACAACTACAAAATAAAATCAGCAGGTCGGCTTTAGAAACGCGGCGCGGCGTCATTAATACAATTTGAGGTAAAGTAAAGAAAGAAAAAAATTGAAAAAGAAAAATGTTTTGTGTGTGTAGGCGACTTTATCACTTTTAAAGGCTTGTTGTTTGAAGTGAATTATTATGACGAAGTTGAAATAAGCTGGAATAATAAATTTTAAAATAAATGAATTCAGTCAGTTTAGAGAAGTGCGTTCGATTTAATTTTTGTATTTTGTCTTTTTGGTTTTGTTTTTTTTTGCTTTTTAAAGAGAATAATTTTAATTTCAAGAAAGAATTAAATAAAAAAATAATATAAAAATAAAACTTAACAACAACAACAAGAACGATTGTAGACAGACAACAATAGGCGAAATCGAATTATTAATTTTTTTTTTGTTATTTATTTTTTTTTTTTTTTTTTGTTATATGGGATTAGGTCAGTAGTATAAAATTACAAGTTTAAAGTGATTGCATATGAATAAAAAAAGAAAAAAAAAACCTAAATTATGAGTTTAGGGCTTGGTTAAATTATACGAACATGAACAAAATTGGTGCGAATTGCATTTTAATTTGTTTGCGCTCTTGTGTTGCAATAGAAAACTGCTGGCAGGAAGGTGAAAAAAGTAAAATTTTCTATCGTAAATAATTTTTTTTTTTTTTTTTGTTAAATACAAAAAAATAGCAGTTTTGTAAATTTAAAATTAATATACTTTATATTATTATTGACCCAGGTTAAAAGAAAAAAACATAAAATAAATGAATTTAAATAAATTTTTAAATAGCCGTAGAAGTTGACATAATTTTTTTGGAATCTTTCAATCTGAAATTTGAATAGGTTAAAAGCTATTAAAATTTAACAACTAGCAGTTTTTTTTTCATAATTGCCAGATGAACAGCTGATTTGCTTTTAAACAGAATTTTGACATAATTATGATACTGGTTGAAAACACTACTAAATTGCTTAACTATATATCTTATTATATATACTGATGTAGCCATGATATAATACCTCTTTTAATTCACTGTCATCTCTACTAATATATTTTAATCATGTCAAAATAATGTGCAAGATAATTTGGTTGGTTAACCAAATTAAGTGAGGCAACATCTCGCAATTAGGGCTTCATTTAAAACATAATCATTTGAACGACTATATTTTAACCATGGCAAAATTATGGGAAAGATAATTCGGTTGCTTGACTAAATAAAGTGAGCGATTGCGATAAAAACTCCTTCCAATATCTTTCAATTTATGCTACATTTAAATCGCCAATCATCTCTACTAAAGCATTTTGTGCTCCTTCATGGACAATTCATCATCATCATCGTTGTCTTATTACTCAATCCGTGGGATATAGAGCCGAACCCCGATTTTGTTATCTCGATAATGAATTACGGGTGATAAAACCATAAATTCAAACCAGACAGACACGCCATCCCGTCGGATGATCAGATTCATCTTGTGGAATGTCGCTTATTGTGAGTTCGCCTTTTGCAGTCGTAACAACGAGGAGATGCGTACGCTGCATACATTCGGTTACGCAAAAGACCCTTAGATTCAAAATGTGAAAGTGGCTCTGCTCCAGACATGGATCTTCCGCATTGGTTGCTAACTCTACCGTTGTTCGATACACTCCATGCTTCTTTATCCTACTTCCTTCTTCCATGTTGTCATTTGCGAGTTGTACGCATGATTTCAATCTTAACTGTAATGAATTTTAGACACACACTTACAAATAAAACATGAATTCGTAAATAGCAGTAAAGGGATACCGTCAGCTTAGTTTAAGTGACTGTTATTATGTTTAATTGTATGCCAATGAAATCCAGTCGATCTTATTTACACTCACATTACTAGGCATTATCATTATTTACTATTAAGGGCAGTGTGGGTGATAAAATACAACTCTACCTAACTCTTTAATACATTTCGCATTTGCACTCTTGCAACATAAAAAATAATAACCATTTTTTTAGCTCACCATAGACCTATCATGATTTCTCTTACATCTACACCGTTGAGTGTTCTCAGTTATAGCCAACGGTTTTACAAAATTTCATTTTGTTGTATACTGAAAGGATACTAAACTATACTGAAGGATATTATTTTACACTACATGTTTTCTTTCTTCAATTTATATTATATCAATAATTTCCTGGTCCCCAAAAATTTTGAATGAAGAATGGCAGGCAAAAATTGAAAATGAAAAGTGTTTAATGAACGTTAGTCTATTAAATCACACACAAGATAAAGAATTTACATTATACCTACACTATTATAACGGTATAAAATATCTTTCACTTTAAATTCTTCTAAAAATACTTCCCCCCACCCACCTGCCTTCATCGCTTCTTGCATATCACACTTTATATTTATAGTAGAAAACTATAATAGAATCATTATATTCGATTTAGTATGCAATTAACATTAACATCTACTGTTAATTGTATTTAATAAAAATAGAATAATAAGAATAATAAAAAAAAACAACAAAAACATAATAAAAGGACGATAGGAAAGAGTAAATTCTAATAAAAGAAAAATAAAAACAACAAAAAAACTATACAAACCAACTATTAAAAATGAGTCAATGAGCTCATAAAAAACAATCGAAATTAATGGCGGACATGAATTTTTATTGTTTTTAATTTTTGTTTTTTTGTTTTTTTATTTTCATTAAATACATACGTACAAGTATATATTACAGTATTATTATATCACAAACGAAAAAAAATAATAATATTTAAATAGAAGCAACAATATAGAATTAGTAACCCCCATGAGGGTTGAATGGGCGCAGTTTTAAAAAAAAAAATGTTTCCCTTAATATTGTCATCTCTTTCTTTCTTTCTATAATGACAAAAATGAAACAGGATAATTCAATATGAAAAACTGTAGAAACATGACCAACCATACACCAACCAACAAACCATTTATTCACAAAACTCATAGAACTCTACACATTGTACATGTACATAAAACGCTATAGAGAAAAAACATTTTTAATTTTTTTTTTTTTTGTTTTTTTTTTCTTGGTTTTGGAGATCTGAATTTTGAAGGTTTTGGTTTTCGGATTTTTTAGTTTGGGTGATTTTTATAAAGGTTCTGTAAAGAAATGGAAAGAAATTATTGTAATAAAAATAAAATTTCATGTTGCCATTTTGTTCAATAGAAAAGCTTAACACATAAATATATACATTATAGTATCTATATATATACATATTCATATGCATATATATATCCATCTATATTATTATATATATATATATAAAATGAAATGATGTCCAATCGTATTATATTGAATTGAAATTAGAATGAGTAATAGAAGAAATCGGTGTTGTTGTTGTTGTTGTTGTTGTTGGTATAATGAAGGGCCCATAGGATAGTAAAATATTGTTGATGATAGAAGGGAATCCATTTGAAAAAATTTCAGTGAATTTAAAAAAAAAAAAAAATTCTGTTCAGATTTTGAAATAAAAAATAATTTGTGAGGAGTTGAAGGGAAGGATGATTACGAAGAATTTTTTATTTTTGTACGCTAAAGAATGAATAGAATCAGTGATGTAGCCAAGTTCAATAATGGGGGTTAGGAGCGGTGTTTAAGACATATTATACATGTACTAATATTTTAGATTATGGAAGAATCCTAGAGAGAGATGATAGGATTGATTTCACTTGGCATTTATATTTTAAGCAATTACCTAATAATTATTCTATGCTAGATTACAGTTTAATTGTTAGTTGATTTCCAAATTTACAAATATCCCATTTCTTATCTATTATGTTACTAATTAGATCTTTGATTTCTCTTCTGAATTAATTTTTGTTCTTTTTTTCAATTTTGTGCTTATTTTTAGATTCCAGTTAAATGACTTTTGATATTATTAACAATTCTTAATATCATTGAGCCACCATTGAGCTTTCATAAAAATCGTTGTTACAGACTTTAAATGTGTTATTTCGAATTTTCAAATAACCTATAAGTAAAACACTTCAATTCAATGATGTGCCATCAAGCTCGATATCAAATTCAGTGAAAGATTCCTGTCTTATACTACAAAAAAAATGCAGGGCTTATACTCTTTATATTTATAACTCTTATATTATTATACTATTGAACTCTTATACTGTTTTACTCTTACACTCTTATACTCTTATAAATTTATACTTTAATAGTTGTATTCTCTTATACTCTTATACTGTTACACTCTTATACTCCTTATACCCATATACTCTTATACTCTTATACTGTCACACTCTTATACTCCTTATACCCATATACTCTTAGAGTATACTCTTATACTCCTTATATCCATATAATCTTAGAGTATACTCTTATACTGTTACACTCTTATACTTATTCTTACAGTTTTACATTCTTATACTCTTCTACTCTTCTAGTCTTATACTATTATACTTAATCTTACACTTTTACATTCTTATACTCTTCTACTCTTATACTATTATACATTTATACTCTTATATAGTCTTATAGTCTTATACTATTATACTTAATCTTACTCTTTTACATTCTTATACTCTTCCACTCTTATACTATTATACATTTATACTCTTATATAGTCATATGGTCTTATACTCTTATACTTTCACATATCTGTCCAAATCGATATTAGTTGGAATAGCAACAATCGAAAATAATGATCTGCTTTGTTTGATGAACATAAAAAAATGTCCTTTGATCCAAAAATAATTTATAGACAACAACAACAAAAATATTTGATGTAATGTTCGTTATAATTTTGTAATTTAAATTTGACTGTCTTTGTGACTTTTTAAAGAGCTTAATTTGACGTTAGATCACAACTTGGGTTCATATTAAAGATAGTAAGTCTCTTTACATACAATTGTAGAGACTTAGACTTACAAATAAATTAATTTTAATGACATTATATTCCAGAATTAAATTCAAATGTTTTTTTTTCAAAATAAATGAAAAAGACCTCGTGAAAATTACATGTTACGTTCCTGTACAATATTATAGAATTAAATTTAAAAAAATTTTTTTTATAATGGACAGTAAATTTTTATCATGAATACATAAATTCGAGGTAGATATGTATTGAAAATGGAACAGAATATTTTTTTTTTTTTACAAAAACAATAAAAAAACAAAAACAGCGAATACAACGTAATAATCCTTAATAGCAAAAATGTCCTTTCAGTCTGTGATTTGCTATGACTTTTTTTTTCTTATATTTTTTTTCTGTTTTTTATTTCTCGTTATTTTTTATGTATATATTTTTTTTCTCTATTTTCCTTTTGTTTCCTGAATTCGGTAAATTAAACACGAAAAATTGAAATAAATTGGTGATTTGGATGTTGGATCAATAGACGTATTTTATATAATATATATAAATGTATGAATTGGTATATATTTGCAGCAGGAAGTTGCAAAGCATAAAAAAAAAACTACAAAATAAATAAAAAAAATGGGAAATTTTTTTTTGAGAGTGAGAGAGACAGAAAAACGGAGTATGATGTTGTTTTTGTATTTTTTTTATTTTATTTTTGTAAATTTAAATTTTGTGCAACAGGGTATGAACAAAAAAAAAAAATTAAATCAAGGACCTTTATATAAAAATGTCCATGTAAATACAAATAGAAAAATTATGAAAACTTTCTATAAATATGATGATGGTAATTTTTGTTTTGATTTTTTTTTTTTGTTTTTTTTTTTGCTGAAAAGTAAACAAAAATGAAATTTCCAATTAAATTTTATTTTTTAATTATTTGAGAATTGATTTTTTCATTACTTTCATAGTTTCAATACCTTGCTGACTTCGGCAGGGCAAAATATATTTGATTTTTTTTTTTTGCATTTAGTTGCATTTAATAAATAAGACGATTTGAGAGATAAGACAACTTGGTATCACTAAATTATCCGTAGGTTGGACGTAGGGATTTCTATATTAAAGATTAAAAAAATAATATTTGTTCAGAAAGTTGTCAAGTGAGCCAATCCTTTGCAATATTATATAATTGGATTGGAGTGTAGAAATTCCCGTTAATGTTCGTTAGATGCACTTTTCAGGCTTTGTTACTTTTTTTATATTATATTAATTATGTATATAATTCCAAAGTCTATGAGATGAACAGGTTGCTTAAGTTATT
Organism: Argyra leucocephala; assembly: GCA_963942445.1. Classification (NCBI taxonomy): domain Eukaryota; kingdom Metazoa; phylum Arthropoda; class Insecta; order Diptera; family Dolichopodidae; genus Argyra; species Argyra leucocephala. The sequence continues at coordinate 2,344,402 of OZ012679.1, forward strand.
AGATATATCAAAATATTTTAAAGAAGAATAATTTTGTTTGCTTCCGTTAGCTTTATTAAGCTTTTGTAGCTGCTATTGATAAACTGAGATTTAAGAATTGGTGAAGTCAGAACTGTTAAAGCAGGCTTTATTAAATTGTGAATATATTGGCACCCTTATGCCATCTTTTACTGCATTGTGCATTTACAAAAAAATAGTGGGATACAATTATGTTCCAAGGACCGTGCAAAATTTGAACCTTGGTCCAAATACACCCTTACCGGTTTTATTTTCGATTTTTAAACCAATAATATACCATACCGAAGCTGCTGGAGGTAAGAATTTTTTTAATCAATGGACTTCTTCTATTTAAGATATTAGTAAAGTGAAGTTATTTCGGCAATCAAAAGCATATAGTTCGACATTGAAATTGCTTCGGTTCTTAATTAAATTTTCTGCAAGAGTATGACTGGTATCCTGGTCGTTTTTGTTTGAGGCTAGTTGTTAGATTCAATCTTGTTTGCGTTATTCCTGCCATCTTCATCAGTTATAGATAAATCAGTGGGAGTTCCAGAATTTTTTTCTTTTAACATTATCAAATATGGAATTGAATTATGTAAATGTAAATATGTAAATACAATGTGATGAAACAGAGTATATTAAACACTTAACAATTAGATCCGTTGAAAGCATAAGGTTTGTACCTACAATGTATGATTGTAAAACAAAATGGTAAAGTTTTAAAAGAACTTACTTCCATCGGATCAAATCGTCTTAGTGTTAAATTTGCTGGTCCAACATATATTTATGGTGGTTTATGGTGGTTTATTAATCGGGAGTTCTATGTAAGCGCAAACTTTTAACATCTATTGTATTTCTCCATTTATTATCTAAAATTGTACGTCTATGTCATTGATGAACGCTATTATTGATTTGATTTAAATTTCAGAAACAGTAACAATATTTTATTTATATATTTTTTTATAACCTACATATTCAATAGACCTTTATCAAAGGTTTTCATGTTATTAGTACTTGCTATCATCATAATAAATTATTTATTTATTTTTATGTTTCTAATTAATTTCAATCAAAAAAATCATTAAATAATTTTAATCAACAACTCAACAATATTAGCACCACTACCAACACCATTATAGTAGAAAAAAAAACTGTATACACAAATCGCCATAAAAACTCCACTTACCTTTTTGTTTTTTTTTTTTTATTCTGTTTTTTTTATATCAAAAATTTAAAAAATTAATTTGACATGGCACGCGTTCCCTGTCAAAATCCGAGCATCAAATATACCTTATTTTATATTATACAATTGAATATATTTACCAACCAACAAGAATAAAAATGAAAAAAACAAAAATCAGTTTTTTTTTTATGATTGATTTTTTATTTCATTAAAAAACATTTCAATTTTTTTATTTTAATTTTTTTATTTTTTTTTTTTTTTTCTTCTTTTTTTAATTAATTATATCCGACAAATAAAGTCAAATACAATTATAATATATTTAATCATCATTTCGATCATAATCATTATCATAATTTTAATGATATTATATTAAGTATAGTATAAAATATAATATATAGAAAGGGAAAAAATTAAATAAAAAAGTTGAATATACAAAAAAAAAAAACACAAAACAAAAATTACATTTCCATAATTTTTTTTTTTTATTATTATTTAAAATCTATTAAGAAAATAGGTATCATGTTTTTAATGATCATATCAATTTAAAAACTTCAAACTTCTACTACAAAAAAAAACTGGCCATAGTTCTCAATTCAATTTACGATAATTACAAATTTCAGTTATAAAGTTAGTTACGTGTAACTATTACTATTAACCATTATTATCTTTAAAGTCGTCAAGTATCAACTTTTCATAAATCTCTAAACAGAAAAACTGAAAAAAAAACAACAAAAAAATTTAACAGAAAATTTTAAAAGTTGTTACTTTATTAATTCATACCTCCTCAATGTTGAAGTAACAAAAAAAAAAGAAAAAAAAAAAAAAAAACATTAAAAGAGCCCCCTCTAATTATTACTTGAATTGAAACACTTTATTATTATTTCATCATCATTGTGTACCTAAAGTAGTAATGTTATGTGTGGCGTCCATCATCATCTTTAAATATTTCCAATTATCCAAAAAGAACAAAAAAAATTATCAACAACAGTAACAACAGCAACAACAACAACAGAATTACTACTATTTTTTGTTACAAATATATCTGGGTAAATTGTTTTTAAGTTGAATCAACACATTTTTTTTTTTTTTTTTTTTGTTCCTCCACCTGTCTTTCAATCATCACCTTCTCAATTTCAAATGCGCTCAATTACACACGATTTTTTTCGTTTTGGTTCGTTTTTGGATCGGATCAATTTAAAAAAAAAAAAAAATTGTTTTTTTTTTTTTTGTGGTCTTTCAAAAATTCTTGATTTGGTTATAGATTTGTGAGTGATCCAAAAACTCAATTGACTTTTGTGAAAATGTGTTATTCATCTTCATGATGGTGTGGTTGGTTAAAATAGTTAATGTATAATTATAATGGTCGTGCAACAAGTTTCAATAGAAAGTTGCCAAGAAAAACATAATTGATGACTCTAAAATGTTATATGTTGGTTGGTATCTGACCAAAATGTCAGTTTTAGAAATACAAAACGGGGTAAGAAAAAAAAAACAATAAAAAAAAAAAACATGGCATTTGTATATTTTTTTGGTCAATCAACCATATATTATAATTATCATCATCATCATCATCATCATCATCATCATCAATAATATCATCATTATCAACATCATTATTAGAGGTGTACACCATTACGATGTTATGCAGGTACAACTACTACATAATTTGAAAATTTTCTTGTGGTCGATTAATAGTTTTTGTTGTTGTTGATGTTTTTGTATTTTGTTGCTTTTTACAAATACATAATTTTTTTTTTTGTTAATATATTTTTTTTTCTTTCTCTTCATTATTTGATTTTGTGGTAATTACATGGTTGTTGTGACTTGCTGTCATTTTAATGGTATTTTAAATAAATGAGGTAATTTTGAATATATACATTTTCATTTACAATTGATTTTATTTTTGTTGTTGTTGTCGAAGATTCGAAGAATACTCAGTTTAAATTCAGTTGCAATTTTGGTGAAGGCTGAAATTTTGTATATTATAGTCATTTATTAAGTTGAATATTAATAATATATTATTTTTTCAAATTTTTTTTTTTATAGTGAGTTCAGAAGTGTAATTAAATAAGAAGTTTTAGTTTCGTTTCACTTTCGCACATGTTGATTTGTATATACTGGCGAAACCGTTTGGATGCATGTATTTCTAATCTGGCAAAGTATTTTGAGCTTTTTGTTGCTATAAATGGCTTCTTCAACCGATTCTATTTTGAAGTTCTTTCTAATTTCATTATTTTCGAACCATCATGCATTTTACTGTTGATCGCAGCACTTTGAATTGAAACGTGTCCAATATTTCAATGGTGAAGTTATTATTTCAATGGTGAAGGGGGTTGTGATACCCCACAGTTGATCACTTTTTGTTTTTCATCATTTCTGACGAACCATGTACATTTTACTATTGATAGTAAACCTTTGAATTGACACCTTTCCAGTATTTAAATGTTGGAGTTACTTGTGGGGCCCCACAATTGATCACTTTTTGTTTTCCATCATTTCTGACGAACCATGGTCCACTTTACTATTAATCGCAGCGCTTTGGATTGTAGCATTTCCAACATTTCAATTGTTGAAGTTACTTGTGGTACCCCACAGTTCTATACCATAGTATAAAATGAATTTTAATACAGTCTTGTATAGCAGGATCTTGCATTCCATTGATAATTATCTCAGGATCTTGCAGAACCTTTCACTCTATTGTAAAGTGTTTGAGCTAAATAGTATAAAATAAATAGTTTCTAATAAGGTCCTATTAACCAGCGTAGACAACTTCAATCTAAATCGCTTGTTTTTGTTGAAAATATGCTCTTTTCAATTTAGACAATATGTCCTATCCAAATGAATATGTATTTTGGGGTCGGTCAAACAAATGGAAATTTCCTGAAAAAAATCGTATTTAGGAAATAATTACATTTCAAGTAATATCTAGCAGAAATTAAGGGAGGAGATAGATATTTGGGGTCTAGCAGAGATTACGGAAGATTACGGGTAGATAAAACGACTATTGACATTGCCAAAAATTGAATTTAAAATGCATTTATGGCTTTCTAAAATTAGAACAACAATTTTAAAATAATATTTGTCTATTAGCAGATACATAATTTTTTCTTACGACAGTCTGGTAACATAATTCTGATTTTTTTTTGTATCTATAGCTATTTTTTCTATCCAATCATCAATATATTCCATATTTCATAAAACGCAGTCAAATATTAGAGCTTTATTAGTCGCTGAAAGTAGCCTACTCGATCTTAAAAATCTATTAAAACAAAATGTAAGTTTAATTCTCTTAATATGGGCTGATGCTTTTAGTAATTGGTTAAAACATTTGGATATAGTAATTGGCTACTTCTCTTTTACACTCCTACTTTCTTTTCCCTTCCTATCCAATCGGTATAAAAGGTCTCATCCTAGAGCTTTGGCTATGTATAACCAAAAAAAAAATTAACAATTTTTCTATACAATATTTTAAAGAATCAAGAGTTAAGTCGCTGGCGGGCGCCCCTATTTTTATTTTAATTGCATTATATTTTGTTACTAACACCAATTCAAATGATTTGATACTCTTTTAAGCATTCTGATCAGATATAGTTCTATCATAGTTTCAAATTTGAACAATCGATATGCTGTAGTGGGTATCGGACCAGTTATGAGTTGATATTTTGTTTGAATTATGTGGATGTTTGAAGGCATAGAATGTTCAACTAAAAATTAAAATTTAGTGACAACCTAAATAAAATGAGATTATACCATTGAACAAGGTAAAAACCTCCTGACAACAGTTCTCGTTTTTCACATTAACTTACTCAATATTCCATAAAACTGATAAATACGTTGCAAAATCGTACCTAAAGTACGAAAGGATAGTTCTATCTAAAATATGGGTACCATAAAAAAACAAAATAAATAACAATTTTTTTCTAAACAAATGCGCAAACAAATTTAGACTATTGTAAAATTTTTGCTTATCTTAATATATTCGCATTCAATTAAATAATATTAACCGCTATACTCTTCAAAAACACTCCAAATAAAAAAATTTCAAATTAATTCCATTACTAATTAATCAAACGGTTTTATTTTTTTTTTTTTATCAAAAAAAACAAATTCAAATTTTTGAACTAATTTCATTAATTTTAAATTGGCAAAATTGAATAATTTTATAGCAATAATAAAAAAAAAAAATAAAAATAAAATAAAATATTAATCTATATTTTAACGGAATTATAAATATTAAAATATTCAGTAGCCTTAAAAATCTGTATAATTTGTCAAAAAAATTATTATCAAAATTTGGAATTAAAAACATTCCAAAAATACAAAATTGTTGTCATAAACCCCTCAATATTATCAAAGTCATCAACCACTTTCATAATTTTTATAAAATTTCAAATTGAAAAAAAAAATATAATAAAAAAAAAAAAAAATTAATCCGAATTAAAAAAAAAAAAAAAAAAATTAACGATTCTACAAAATAGAAAAAAGAAAAAACCGAAGTAAAAAATACGAATCCAAATCATACTGAATAACAGTCTAAGTAGCACACACAGTCTAATAAAACAAAAAAAAAAATTTAATTTCGAAAACTAACTCTAATGTCATAAAACTTTATAAGAACATAACAGGTGCCATATCTATACCTATATTTAATTTAAATTCTTCATATTAAAAAAATTATTTAAATTATTTTTTTTTTCTTTCATTTCTCCCCAACCTCTTTCCAACCTCTTTCTGTACGCATTTTAATTTATAAGTAGATTAATAGCCCAATCCTCAAATTAATCAGATTACAATAAATATAGAATACCTAAATTAAATTCTTACTAAAATGTGTACACCTCAAAATAAATTGATTTTAAGTTAGACTTGGGAATTAAAAAAAAAAAAAAAAAAAAAAACATGTTTTTTTTCTAAAATCTCTTTTAGATGAGCTTTTTTTTAGAAAATTTGAGTAGAACAAAAAAAAATAATATCGAACATGGTATTAATTTTAATTTTTAACATTCAAATATGGGATATTTTTTTTTATACTCTGTTAACAAAATTACTAATTTTTATGTCTGAAATTACAAAAATTAATAAAAATAATTATGAAGTCGCCATATGTAAAATAATATACTCGTCGTAGGTATATTTGAAAGGTGAATCCATAAATGAGTAGTATAAAAAAAAAATTGGTCTATGTGATGGGAGGCTCTGTAAAACAATATAAAAAAAAAATAAAATCATAAGATTGATATTATTTATGACGATAATGCAAAGCAAATTATTACTTCTTAATATAGATTCTTAGATAGATAGGTAGGTTTAAAGAAAAAATAGTTATAACTAGAAAACTCTTCAAATGTCAACTTTTCCTTATGCAAGTGTTGAGAAGTTATTATAATACGATTACTCTTGTACTGCAAAGTCACATTACAGATTATATTAGATTAGATTAGGTTCATAGATGAACGTTGGTCCTATATAGTCACCTGTATTTATATCACCATATACTTAAACTAGTCTATGTTATCTTTCAATAAATCTGTAAACATTTTTCTGTTAAATTAGGAGTTATTCTATAATATAGATATAGATAAATATTAATAGTATTTGTAATATATCTGCATAGATCTAACTATATTCTACATTATTACTGATCTTTCAATGAACCTATCAACACTGAAATGGATATGAGTTATTCTGGTTTAATGAATCTCTGTTTTAGTTGACGTAATGATTCAGAAAACATGTTGTATCGCTAATTGCAATAAATGTGTACAATATTTTCATTGTAGCTCACGATATATATAGGTAGAGTACATTCAAGATTAGATTCTAAGGTTTAGACGACTTAATGAGACTCATAAGTCTCTGCTTAAATGGCTACTATGATTTTTATTACTTACTTATACTTATTACTACTTACTATGGCTATCTTATGATATTTTCTTCATTGGCTTTTATCTCAGGCAGTTGCACTTCATATTTTAATTTAATACTTCCATACTTGAGTTTCGGCCTAACTCTGGTGTTTGCACCACCGAAATTAAATTCAAAAATAATTTTTTTCTGAACAATTTTCTTTTCACCATTCACCATTTACATTTACCTAAGTTCAATTATTATATTATTTTTTATTTTTCTGGCAATAGGTCAGTATTATTATAAAATGAATATAGCTATTATAATTGTATTTCTAATATTGGAAAATCTATTTTGTACGAATTTAAAATAAATACTTGTTAAATTCATTAAGTATATGGGACTGCTGCAATTTATTTACATAAAAAGGGACGAGTATTTGTGTTACGAGGATTATTATTTATCAATTGTCCATTATATTAATAAATTAAATATGGAAAATCATTACTGTTATCAGAAATGACTTGAACGGATTTCGATTAATAATCAGCTGACATAACCATTACACAACGTAGGTCAGCAATCTGTATCTCTAATGCAAATAATTATGCAAAATAATATAAAGCTACTTCCAAAATGCAACATAAAGTTTTAATACAGTCTAAATACCACTTCATTGTAAAATAATATAATAATACTTTTGTTACATTTTGGAATACAATTTTGACAATACAAATACACGCACACATTTTGATGTTGAAATAATTAATTTGTGTTTTTGTAATACAAATCGATAATAATCATGATTGTTTGTTTATTTTTAAATAAATTTACTTTTGGCTTATATTTCGTTACATCAAAATTAATATTCCCAGATTTTCATAGGTCAGAGCATATATATTTTATATTTAACACATTTTGGTAAATTTTGGCAATAAACATATTTTTCAGCCAAAAATATTTTCTAACCTATAATAAAATTAATTCTGGTAAATTTATCTATGATATGTATACAAAATGTAGTTAAATATTTTTCGCTACACACTCTACTCTTATTTTACATTATTCTAATACGTATTTGAAACAATTTGGAATAGTGTGCAAATTCAAGAGCTTTTGATATACATTTTGTAAGATGCTACATTGTAAATTTTACAGTTTTACTGCATTTTGGAAGTCACGAATAGCTTATACTAGGATTTTTATATTTTTATAAAATAGATGTAGGGTAGTGTAGTGCAGTAATCTATCTGTGACTTCTATATTATAAAAAAATCCGTTCTTAAAACGCCGTTAAACTGTTTTCAAATTTAATTTTTGCAAATTATTTTCTACATAGTAAAACAAATTTGCTGTAATATTTTTACATTATGGAACACAATTTTAATCTTTTGACATTTATTTTGGTGTCATTTTCTGTTAATTTTTTCTGTATTATTACAGTTATAGTAAAAACTTTAACATACAATGTTCAGAATTGACCGTCAGTACATTTAAATTTCAAAAATCTTTGAAATATAACTAAATAGAAAAAAAAATAAATATATATTTGCAATTCTATATACATATTAAACAACTAGTTTTGTAACCCGTCATAAATGACGGAAGCAAAATAAATCCTAGTTTCTTTTTTTCTTTCATTAGATTCTTTATTCCGAAATTACAGTACTTATGTTTATATCACTTTTTATTTATTTTTATTTATGTTTATATTGGCCTAACACTAATCTTTTTTTTTATATAACAGGAAAAGAAGTACCATACCAACAAATTTGTATAAAATGTTTGTATTTTTGTATGGTATACTCGTACTCACTTCCATTTAGTTATAATCCGTTAGTTGGGTTCCATTTAGTATATATTATACCGTATTAGCGTTATTGTGGCCTCTGGGAGAGGAAATTTAAAAATGGGATCTTATTTCGATATAAATTTTGTCTTTTGTATACTGTATAGGGATCTTAGTTTGCTATATGAATAAACTGTTATTATGGTATTGTGTTATTTTTAAAAAAATATTCAAAATTTTGTATATAAATTGGTAAAATTTACAAAAAATACAAAAACATTTTCATCAATAATTTTCAATTTAAAAAAAAAAAATTTTTTTTTTATCCGACGTAGAAGTAGAGTTTATTATCCTACTCTACTTCTATCAAGTTCTATTGATTGAACAGTGAACCTGAACAGTGAAGTGAAAAGTGAACACTTAACACTGAAAATAAAATAATATTTTTGGAATGGAGCATGCAGAACAAACAGAATACAGATACAGCAAATAATAAAAAAAAACAAAAATAATTTTTTTTGAGTGAAGTGAGTTACGCACACAATAATGACAAAAATAAAAGGTAGAAGCAATAAAGTAGTATAATGTATAATATTATACAATACAAATATGCCGATACACATGTGTATTATTATGTATAATTTTAAGTAATAAGAATAACCTTTGAGTGAATTATGTTTTTTTTTTGTGTTAAATGCTGTTTGCCTTTTGGTTATTATACCATATTAAACTATTGATTAAATTTCTATTAGTCCTTATTATTATAAATCAAAAAAATTATTTGTTTTATTTATATTATTATTATTATTTATTATTTTTCCTTATTATTTGCGAAGAAGACTAACATTAAATTAAAAAAATATAGTTCATGCAATCAATTTTTCCTGCAAAGGTTCAGCATGGTAGACAGGGGTTAAAAAAAAGCACCAAAGCAATTTGTATATATATGCATTTGTATACATATGCAATTTGTATATGTGTTGGAGCGTTCCGTCGAACTTACAGACATCCAGATAAATGCAGAATAATATATATATAATATGGAATATACTAGATTATAAACAATTTTTTTTGTACAATATGGAATATGATGCATTTTAGATATTACATTGTTTTTAAAATATGGAAGTCAAGGTCTGTTACAAAAATATACAAACCGTAGTACAAACCATATTATTTTGTATAATTATTTGCATTAGAGATTGCTGACTTACGTTGGCAGACTGTTGGCAGGCACCGACAAATTTATACGGTTCAGATTCATTGTTTTAATAGCTTATATAATATGAAAAAGCTCTAATATTTAAATTTAAATTCCAATACAATTTTTTCACCCTATTCAGGAATAGCCATGTGAAGAGTACAACATTTTTTAGTTCTAAATTTATCTATTAAATACTTTCAATAATTGTTATAATCAATTTTCAAAATAATTTTAAGATAAAAGGTTATGTTCATTTATCCCATCTCAAATACGTATCTAAATTACAAAGCAAAATGTTTTTTTTAATTGGCTTTCTCTTAAAAAAAAAAACAAAAAAAAAACAAAAACCATAAAAACATTAAACATTTGAAATTTATTTTGATAAAAAATTTTCATTTTATTTTTTAATACATATTATTAATGAAAATCTTCAAAAAAAATTTTTTAACGACTTTTACCTAATAATTTGAAATTTAAAAAAAAACTAAAAAGACTAATAACGATTTTACTAACGATTGATTTTTACGATATGATTTTTTTTTCTTTTGTTATTATTTTTATTTTTTCTTTTATAATTTTCAATTATGAAACAATAAAATCACATTTCCCTATTTCTTTTACTCTCTTTCTATTTTTTCTTGCTGGTATATTCAAATTTCTTTCCTGCACAGAGCCCCAAATCAAAAAAAAAAAACAAATAACAATACAGATCTAGATGTTATCTCTAATGAAATCTACCATAAATTTAGTTTTTTTTTTTTGGATATTTTTTTTTTTTTAGAGGGGCCATAAAACTATAATCGGCTTCATAATTACCATTTTCTATACTATAAAGTCTATAAAATGTATTCTTTTCCTTTAACCAAAAAATTAAGTTCCCCCCTTCCCAAAAATAGTCATTTATTCTAATAATCTCTTTGGCATTGTATAAAAATTTTGTATTTTTAAAACTAAAGCTAAATATTATTAAGTTTAAAATTTTAATATATATATATATATATAGCTAGTTATATGGTTAGTGGATGGGTATAAATTTCACTGAATTTTTGTGTATGTGTGCACGTGTGTTTATTTTCTTTAAAAAATCAACTTTTTTCCTATTTTTTGTTACCTGTTAGAACCTAATAAAAAATAAAAGTTAAGATAAAAATTTTGTTTTTTTTTTTTTATATTAAAAACTAAATATTTTTTGTTGTTGTTATTTTTCTATTTTTTAAATTTTAACTTTTTTTTTATTTGTACGTTTACAAATCTAACACTATTAGAACTGATTTTATCAAAGAATTAAATTTAAAATAATAATAATAAAAAAAAAAATTCAAAGCATTTTAACATATTGGTGAATGGTGAACAGTGTAAGTTATTTTTGATTTTGGGTGGGGAAAATGAAATATAAATGTTAAACCAATGCCTCTATATCTTTTAGCCAAGTTACACGATGGTTTTTACGAAATATACCGAATTAAGATTTTTTTTAAATTTTTTTTTTTTGTTTTGTTTTTAAATTTTTTTAAATAAAAATAAATTTTGAGAAAAGTACAAACAAGAATATTCTGAAAAATTTAATACCAAAAATTAAATACAAACACCATCAAAGGTTTTGCTTAGGCAAAAAAAAAATAAACAACAACAATTTACATGCTATGTCAATTTCGTCGTACTTAATAGAAGTAAGTAGGTTTCAGGTCGGATAATAAATTTTTTTTTTAAATTTAAAATTATGAATGAAAATGTTTTTGTATTTTTTGTTAAATTTTACCAATTTAGATTAAAAATATTGAATATTTTTTCAAAAATAACACTATATCATAATTACATGTTATTCATATAGTAAAATAAAATACCTATAGAAAAGACAAAATTTATATGAAAATAAGATACCAATTTTAAAGTTGCTCTCCCAGAGGCCAGGCTAGAAGATATAGAGGTATTGGTTAAACTATACCAATTTGTGTAGGTGTATAAACTCTTTCAGTTCAATAATATATATAAGCTTGTTGCTGCTTGTTGGAAGTTGTTTGTTTTGCTGCAGGTCAGGAACAGCCTTGCTTTTTGAAATATTTTTGATGGATGTTAGGAGTTGAGTAGCACGTACTGTACCAGTGCGATTTTTAAAAACTGTAAATGTTTGTTTATTATTGATATAGATACCTATCATGTATAGAAATAAAAAAGACAGAAAATATAAATTGAAAATCTAATTATCACTACAGATGCTTTACTGTACCTATGTCTTGGTTCAACACAAAATGTAAAAAAAAATTCTGCAATAACGATTTATTTACGAAACGAACCCAATTTAGAAAAAATGGTTCTGAAAAATATTCTAAAATTTTAATAACGTTATATATTTAGACAAATATGGGTCCTATTAAAAATCTATAGTAGGTTTGAATTTGTGATTCAATAACATAAGAATGTAATACAAAATTATATTGTACTTTATTATTAATCTGGTATTGTATAGTTTTCGCTGACTGAAATTTCGTAGAAACATAACCTAAGCTTCTAATATACTTTTGGTTCTGGCTGGTGAGCAAGAAATGTCAAAAAGCTTGTCAAATTCAATAAATTTAGAAACTCTGTTTCATTTTTATATCTGTATCGTCGCTATATTTCAATTTTACCCTTTATTTTACCATGTTTTCAGAAATTATTTTTCGCCCTAAGCTAAAGTAAGTTCTGGGAAAATATGTATAAGATTTATACTTTTACTGCAAATTCTTCTAAGCCAGTCAAAATTTGGGGAAATGTTAAGATACATTTTTGCCTATTTTTGAAAGAATAATCACCGATAATCAAGTATGAAAAAAATTTAATTACTTATGGGTACTAGAAGTGGCAGTATATATGGCAGCTACCCAAAATAGTCCGAATATTGGAAAACAGTTTTTCGAAAAACTACTTAATTATAAATTTCTGCAACACTCATAGTTTTTGAAATATTCTTGATGGGTGCTAGAAGCTGTGTATAGCAAGTACTCATACTAGTGCAATTTTTAAAAACTGTAAAATTCGTGTTTGTTTATTTGTATATTTGTATGTTTAAGTTTTCATGTGTGTAACATAATTGTTTTTTGAAACATTATTGATAGGTGTTGTATGACACTATCACAGCGATTCGAACCATTTCAAAATTTCTAAATCGGTATCAGTTGTATTTCTTTATCTCTAAAAGACTGGTTAAGTGTAAATTTTCAGTTTTGAACACCTTTGGTTTTTTGAAATATTCTTTCAAAAGGGCTCTAGGAGTGATATATTAACCAACAAAATTTGCCCGAATTTTGGAAAACTGAACTATTAATGTTGTTTTATTTTTGATAGAGTACCTATGTATAAGTTTTTATGTCTGTAACATAATTGGTTTTTGAAGGGTTCGTGATGGGCGTTAGAAAGTCATTTGATAGTAGACAAAGTAGATACTGAATTCTGTTATTTTTGTGATTACGAATAAATGTGCAAGATCAAATTCAAATTCAGAACTATGACCTTAGAATAGTGTGCGTGTATAGTAAACAAACAAACAAATTATCTCTTTTTTATAAGTATAGATTTACATAGCAAGAAATCTCATAATTAAGAGGTTGGTGTCGTACAAAAATATACCCCAATTAATATCTGATTTTTTATACAAGTTAAGCATATCATATAGTGACAAAATTTTGATTGAATTACATTTCAATAGATAATACTGGCGGCAATTCTTACACTTAGTGAATCTATGAAAACGGTGTACCAAAATTAGGCAAAATGTATAGTGAATAAAACAAAAAGAAAAACCGTAAAAAAATTAACAAAACGAAATCAATAAAATATAAATTTAACATATACAAGATTATTGGAATACGCTTCCATCTTAATTAGGAAAAAAATTATCTGCTATGATAATACAGAAAATCATTTAGTCAAACAAACATAAGAAAAATATATAAAAAAATTTAGTGTATAAAAGATTCACAATTAACTGTACATATATATACTCCTCTGCAGAATGAAAGAACCAAATTGTGATGAATTTGTATACTCTACACACGACCGCTCTGCTCTTTTGGACACAATAAAGTAAATAAAAAAAATATTGGATACAGAAAACTACATGAGTTGCTTTAGCGTAATTCGGAATATTGAAACTGGTTCGGACATATACTATATGCAGGTTCAAATTCTGAACAGAATTGGCTCTAACACACAAATACACCCTCCGATGACTAATTATATCAACTGCTCAAGCAGAAAAAATAGACCTTTGAAATATTTAAAATAAAATTTTATTTTAATACTTTCTTCAAATTTCCACCCCCACTCAAATAGAACGCTCATGATTTCCTAAACTCATATTTTAGTTACCATTTCTTTATACAAAAACAAAAAAAAAAAACAAAAAAAAAAACATAATAAAAATATAAAAATTAATAGAAGAGAATTTCCGTAGATAGATATAAATTTTAGTGGACATCTCGTTATTATAACGGTAAAAATAGATATAATTTTAGTGGACATTTAAAAAAAAAATTTGTTTTTTTTTTTTTATTTATTTAAAAATGAAGGGAACTGGTTTCCCCTAAAGTAAGAGAAGAAAAAAAAAATTAGGCACATTTTTTTTTTTTTTTTTTTTTTTTATAATTTTTTTATTTATTGCTATAAAATTTTGTTGTCACTTTATATCTTTGGGAAATTCATTTGATTTTTTTTATAAATTTAGTATATTTTTGTTTATTGTTATTATTATATTTTATTTTTTTGCGTTTTGTACATTTTTATTTTGTTGTTATATGATTTTGTTTTTTTCGTTTGTTTTTTTTTTTTTTTTTTGTTTTTTTAAGTTCAGGTGCCTTTTTTTTACATGTTTTACCTTTCATCAGGTGAATTTATTGGACATAATTCTGCTGTGAATATCATAAAGGTATTTTCTCTTATTTTTATTGTTTTTTTTTTTTTTGTTTTTGTTATTATTATATTTGTCTTCAAAATGAACATTAAATATTTAGTTTTTTTTCTTATTCTTTAACTTTATTTTTTTTTTTATTTTTTTTTTTTTATTATTATTGTTTTAGTATATTTTACTGTCATCGTCACACAATGATGACAATAGAAAGTTTATATTGACCACAGATTTTATTTTCGATCATTTTTTCAATTCTTATTTTCGTTTTGTTCTTAACAAGTGGAATTTAGAGTAAGAAAGACACTATTTTTTTATTTTCTTTATAAATTTTTAAAGATGATCCAAAGAAAACTATTGAAACTATTAGAAATCAATAAAAAAAAAAAATTTTTTTTTTAATCTTTTTATTGAAAAACTTTTTAAGACTACTAACTATAATAATAGTAAGTATATGTATATATATATAAAAATAATATTGATTTTCAAAAGAGTTGCATTGTTTATTAAGACAATACAATGAGCTGCTTAACAATAAATTTTATAGTCTTAGAATAAAAAATAGAAATACAATGAAAAATAAAATAATATTTGAAAATTTGAAATTTTTTTAAATAGAGCAAAATAATCAACAAAAAAAAAATGGCTATCGAGAATAACAACAAAAAAATCAAAAAATAACCAATATAATGTTCTTTTAAAAGTGTAGAATAATCGAAATGAATTAATTATGCTAATTAAGGTATAATATATATCTTATATATATATGATATATGTATATATTAAAAATCGGCGCCGATTTTTTAAAATCTAAATTTTATCTATTTGATTATTAGCTCTATATTAATTTATGGAAATATTTTATTAATTTATAAAAGGTTTATGCTACCTCATATATTCTATACCATATTATAATATATAAAATGAAAATTAATTAAATTTTTATATTATACATAATATAATGTATTCTTTATAGAAATGTTTAAAGTGAATTATTTACGATCACTCTAACGATGATAGCATTCATTATTGTTGAAGTAAAAAATTTAAGTTAGAAAACATAGTGACAAACAAAAATGTTGTTAATTACATTAATTATGTATTTTTTGTTATGTGTTTTGAATTATTTTCTTTTTTTTTTAATTGTGTTATAGCATGTTCTCACTTGAGCAAAATCTACCAGATTTTGAAATAAAATAATATTCTATACCAAAATCTACTATAGATTCTGGAGGTAAGGTGTAGATTTTGTACAGGATTTTGTTTATATCTACTCAAAATCAAAATCTCTATAAATTTATGTAAATTAGGCATGAAGTGTGTTTGACATTTTTAAATTTTATTTTTAATTTTAATTTTAAAAAAATTGACAATCGTGTTTGTTTTTAAAAAGTATTTTGATTTGAAAATAGAATAATAAAAATGTTGTAAATTAATAACTGTAATTTAAAAATAAATAAAAAAAAAAATAAAGCGGACCAAGAATTATGAAGAAATTTTAGTGAAATTTGGGATGAATACACCCCTATCATAACAGACTAGGCAACTGGATTCACATGAGTACAATGGTGTGACTTGAGTATGAAATTGATATCGTAATATACTTAAGATACGATGAATTAATTGAACCGGCAACACTTATTAACATATATTAATACAATTTAGCACAAATTTTTAAATGTCATTTGTTCTCTATTCAGTATTATTGTTTATATTCTGGATTGGAATTTTTATTTAAATTAACTAAAATTAAAACATTAAAAAGTGAAATAATATAAAAAATTTAACAATATCTATACATAATTCCATTTATTTTTTTATTTATAACAGTTAAAGTTTTATTATTTTAAAATTTTATTTTTATATCTAGGTACAACTACAAGCAACAATTTTTAATTATATTTAATTATATATTTAATCTACAAAATGTAACAGCAATTTACTTTTAATAATACATTTATTTTTTAAAACTAGCACAAAATTATTTCAAAACAACTTTAACTGCCGCCTAATAATTGAACACGATTAAAAATACGATAATCAAAATTTTTGTACTAGATTTTTGCCTATGCGGAAAAGTATAATATGATACCAAAATGTTGTATTTATCGCCACATATGACAACTGTCATTTTTTTAGTCTATTATGATAGAGCTGATAATATTTTTATTTCAAACTTTTTAAAACACTTAAGCCTACATTTTCAAAATCTGTTAAATTTTCTTCAAGTGAGAATATTGCTAGAATCCAGCAAATGTTTATCAAATATTTTGAAGTCACTTGTTTAATGTTTCAAAAAATATTATTTTGAATTTGTTTAAATTCATTTTGAACAGTTATGTTTTTGAAAAGCAATGATATCAAAAATAATTTGTAAAAAAAATTCTGATAAAAATATCTCGTTATTAAATTTTGAAAAATAATAAGTAAAGTGACCTTAAAAACGAAAAGTGCTTGATTCCACACACTAATCATAATATAAAGCTGCCCATGATTAATCTATCTTTTCAACCAAAGCAGCTATAGTTACCAGTCGTCCAAGCTATAGCTACCAATTTTAATACCAAATTAATTGAAATTTTTTCATTAATTTTTTCAATGAAGCTGTATAAAACTTTTTGAGAGTATAACGCTCTGATAATTTAAATAACAATTTAATTAACATTTCTAATCTAGTCAAAGTTTAAGACTCCTAGGCTGAAAGATACGAAAGATAGAATTCGTTGAGAGATAGACGAGGGATAAAGATTACACAGAAATGAAAAATCCCTTCTTTGGTGGTGCGAATGTTAGCAGCCGTAGATTAATTAATAAAGTTGTGAAAAAATGTTGACTTCAACTGTAAGAAATTATTCAGCAACGAAATCTTACTAATAAACAATAAAAAAAAAATGAATCAAAGTGAAAATCATCCCATAAGCAACAATATTTATATCAAAACCCACAAAAATCCTATTTGCGACTGCGGTGATTTGGGATCAGATTCCTAACTATTTACACAAATCTAATCCAATTTAATCGATTACATTCCAAACCCAATAAATTTGCAATACAATCTTTACTGAATATTAAAAATTGTATTTTCTATGAAATCAATTTTTAATTGTAAAAATAAATATTTAGAAAAATTCATTCAATCGTGATGTGATTCCTACGTTAGGTATATATTTTTTACTCATACATCTATAATATAATATTTTATTTACTTTTTTATGTTAAAAAAAAAAAACAAACACTTCACAAATTCAATAAAAAATCAAAATTTATACAAAATTAATTAATTTAAAGTTCACCTGAATTTCACAGCTGCTGCTGCTGCTGCCCAAAAACCAAATTTCAATAATCAAAACGGATTCACATTAAACGCTTTTAATTCCGAGATCAAATTTCGAAATCTTTCAGATTCACTCATAATTATTAATTTTATTGTTTTTGTAATTTTATTGATAGTTTTAATCATAAAAATTAAAATTTCCATAGTTACACTATCTGTCCTGCTCACGACTCTTTAATGAGATTATAAAATCAACATGATTGCAGAACTAATTAATTTCCAAAAATGTTAACCAAAAAATTGCTACCAAATATACTAATCTTGATAATCAAATATCTTTTCAAAACAAAAAAAAAAAAAACAAAAACAAAAATAAAAAACGGTTTTTATTGCAATTTACAGCAAAATATGGACATTAATTAAGAATTTTAAAGCTTTGTTAATTTTTAAAAATAATTTTTTGTTTTTTTTTTTTACCATTTAAAGAAAATGTATTAACACCAATTATAACCAAATTCGAAAAATTTAAAGCTATATTAAAAAAAATTACAAACATTTTTATATTATAGTGAGGGAATGTCATTAATTTTTCATTATTATTATTATTTTTTTTTTTTCAAATAAAATTAATTTATTTTTTTGATTTTGTATTTTTTTTTTAATTTAAAACTTGAATTTAAATTTTGAAAATTACAAATTCAAATTACCACCGTATTAAAACAAAAAAACAAAAAAAAATCAAAAAATTTTTATGAATGAAAATTGATGGTCATTTCTCATGTTTCTAAAGAGTATTATGTATATATGTATGTATATATATATATATATATATATATATATATACGATAGGAAAGAAACTTAGAGAGTCACCAAAATCAGTTACTCACTACCATAATGCATTCAAGAACTCTGCTACTGATTTATGTGTTGTGATTAAAAGTTATTGTGGGTGAGATCGTAAAATAAAAAAAAAAAAAAAAAACTTTAAAAAAAACAAAAAAAAAAAATATATCTTAAGATTTAGTTATAAAAAACACAAAAAAAAAAATATTTATCTTATTTTTTTATTTTTGTTTTTGTTTTTTTCGTTTTTTTTCTGTTCGTTTTTGAAGAAAAGATTAATTGTAGAACATTATCGTTGATGATTTGTTCAAAAATTCATAAATTTATCAAATATAACAACCACAACAACAACAACAAATCCAATCAAATACTGAAATTTTGTTTTTTATGTTTAACCATTTTGTGAATTTAATTCCGTGCAAATTATTAAAAATTCTTACCTAAATATTTAATACCGGTAATTTGTTTTTGTTTTTGTTTTTTTATTCTTTTTTTTTTTTATTTAATAATTCACTGAATAACTTCACCGTCTTGCTATGCTGCTCTGCTCGCATATTTAATAATTAATAAAAAAAAAAATTATTTTTGGTTGGTTATTAGGGGCTCTGTGGCATTATTTGTATTTGTAATACAGTGGTTCTCAACTTTTTTATTTTATTTATTATTTATTAGATAAGTATAGTTTCTTTTTTAGCTGCTAAATTTTATTTTTTGCAATTAAAAAATCACTTGGCATTTTCTTCAATATTTTATGCTGTATCGAGAAATATTATTTTCGACATATGACTGTTAGGATCTTTTTAAATTTTGTAAATGTTTACCGTTAAATTCAAATTTGTTTTATTATTGAAAATAGTCCGACTATTTGCAGATTTCTGCAGAGTTTTGTACTCAACTGAGTAAAAAAATGTAAAATTGTCTTATTCAAATTTACTGGACATCAGGTTCACTGGACTGGCTTTGATCTTTTTCACAGTTTTTCAATTGTTTTTATTAAGCCGGCCATCTTGTTTTTAATATTTCTAAGAAAGAACATTTACTGTTCACTGATTATTTAATTCAACAATTAATTGGAGCTATTTTGCTCAGGTGGGTAAATGAACTTATACTAAACCACTTCTTTTGTTCCAGCGTTTATGTTCCAGGCTTAAAAAGTTTTTTTTTATAATTCTGATTGTGACTTCAATAACAATATAGCGCAAATTATTGCCCGAAAATATACGGTATTTGAGAAAAGCTGGCAATTGGTTTTTCATGTGATACAAAGAAAAAGAGCCACTAGGACCCCAGATGAATTCTTAATGTAAAGTAGTGTGTAAGTGTATTTAATATATAGATTGCGAAGTTATCGAGGTGGTGCTCACTCAAAACTATAATACCACAACGACAATAATGCATTTCGTAAATTAATTTTGATGAGATATGGATTAAGTTTTCATCTAATTCTGCACTGTTACAATTCCGGTTGTTTATAAATGCCAAAAAAATAGAAACTAGAATTAACAATTTCCAAATTACAATGTAGATCAACACAAAACTATTTACCGTTACCTACATCTCTAATTTTATTATTTTATATTTAGTTCCGAACTTACAAATACAAATTATTAGGATTTGATATTACCCGATGTTTTCCAGATTATTGTAAATTATTTCTAGATCAGGGTACAATCATAACGGCATTGCAAACTTACAAGATCCCAACACATTATTTAATTTGACCAGATCCCATCTCCATATTCCCCATGATCACAACACCACATCAGTTTATTAGATTTGTTATCCACTGATTTAATTTTTGTTTCTTCCTGTTTAAGAATTTGTTGCACAAATTTAAAATTTTGCAGGTAACACACTTAGAAATTTCTGATTAACAAAAATAAAAAATAAAAATTTCCTAAAATGGAAATTTCAAATTAAAAAACAAAAGCAAAAATATGATTAGTTTTATGAACAAAAACAAAATAAAAAAAAAATCTTTATGGGTTCTTGTCTTTGATTAATTAGATATTTTAAATTTATACTAAATGTAAATCAAATATAAAATACAAAACTGTAGGGGGTATTTGCCCTATAAATTAGGTATACAAAAACCATAAAAATAAAAAAAAATTATGATTTTAATTTATGAATTGAAATACCTAGGAATATTTAATCATAATTTAAAGGATTTCAAAAATAAAAATATGAGAGATGATCAAATTTGTTCCTGACAAGATATTTATGATACTAGGATTTGTTTCATTTCTGAATTAAATATAAAAAAAAAATACTTTTCAGTTACATTTTAAATATAGTTTGTCAAAAGTTTGATACAATTAATAATATAAATAAAAACTTCCTTGTTCAGGATGTAAATAATGTTATTTTTGATTAAAAAAATATAACTTAGGCAAAATTCCAATATAGAAAGACTACGCAAGTACATAATAACAATTTTTCGCAAACAAATTATTTTTTTAATTACCAAGTAGGTCCGTATTAGAACCGAATTCCCACAAAGGTCTTTTATGGGAAAGTTCATGGACATCGACTAATTAAACGACCTAAGAAGATTATGAAATCAAAAATTGGAGAATGACTGTCTTGACAAAATGACAAAGTTCTAATTATTTGGCTATAACGCCATTGAAAAAAAGAAGAACTTCAAATTAACACAACTAAAGCCGGAATAGAAAATTGATGATTTTTTGCTATTATTCAAATGATCTAATTTGGTTCTTGTATTAAATAAATAATTTTTCGATATAGGTTTAGAACTTGGATATGTTTTTTTATAAATGATTTATTTGAAAAGCGGCACAAAAATATACGGTAATATTTTTAAAAAGTTTCACATTTAAATTTTTGGGTTCGTGTCATTACTTTATGTTTTCCATTAACCGATGTAGAAAGTTTTACAGACATTATTAGCGTATTAATTATAGTAGATAATTAACAATTCAAAATAATTTTCAAATGCATTAAATTTTCACGATTTAATGGAACATTTTTTTTTTTAGAAAAAAAAAAAAACAAAATGTCTCTTAATTCTTAAATGACAATCTGTAATATTATATACCTCTACATGTATTTTTAACTATTTTCATCTCTTCAACAAAACAAATACACACATTCATATTATACACATTTCATATTATTATTATTATTATTGTACATTTAAAATTAAACATAATTAGCCTTCAAATTCCATCAACTGTTCAAATATTAAATAATCATTACAATAGAGAATAAAGCATTTGTTTTCCGCAATGAATTTTAAAATAAACATTTAAAAAACAATAACAACAACAAAAAAAAATAACTAGCGAACCGCTGTACCTCATTCTAAATAATAATATTACCTACTTAAATATTAATGTCCACAACTCTATTATATTTTATTGTTTAACGCATTAGATATATTATTTTATGTGTTTGATTTGAGTGAATATGGTACGTACTAAATAATATAGTTCGCATAAATTTTTTTTTTTTTTTTTTAATAATACTATCTATTAAATGCAATAACGTTCAATGTTTGTAAATTTAGTTGTTTACATCAGCAGCAGCAGCAAACTAAAATCGATGGCGGTATTCGATTTATATTTGAATTTTCTTATGAGTTTTTCTATTTAATGTGCTAGCCACAGCTGACCGAATTATGTAAGTTTTTTATTTTTTTTTTATACAGGGTGATTCTTTACATTGGTATATTATTTATGATATATTCTGTTTTCCATACTTCTTATGTTGCACCGAAGTCCTATTTATTCTGAGACAGCAGATTTGACGTCATTGCTACCAGTTGGACGGTTGTTTTCTGACCGTTCTGATACTATATATTGATATAATTTTCCCCAGTTTATTGTTGACATTCGGTATACATATTATTATAGTAATTACTTTGTCTTCCGTAGGTTGATTCTATCTTATACTATATTCTAATTTCACATTAATTTCGCACCCATTAGTTTTTTCTTCTTTGTCTTTTATAGTTAAATTGTGCAGAAATCTTTTGTGGTCTGTTGTTTGTTTTATATGGATGTCTCTACAATTTTATATTGCATTAGATAAAAACGGTGTGTACACCACCGTTTCCTTATTGATTTTGTTTCGTTTAAGCCATTATGGTTGTTGTAAATATATAACAATTTAAGTAAAATATGTTTACTTATGCAATGGGCTGTTATTATCTCTGCCAAAATACGTACATGTTTCCTATTAAGAGTTTTGGTTTTCTTGAGCAAGCGCTTAGACATAAGCATTTTTGCTTAGCAGCTTCCAGGAACGTTGACCCAGAAACCCACAGCTTTTTTCTTAACCTAAACTTTTAATTGCATTTCAGCTGGGCTCAGGGGAATCCCACAGAACGGACTTAATCGGCAGCTCCTGCTATACTAGAATGTCGTACTCAATTGAGCACGAAAACGGTGCAAGAACATAAAAAGTAAAGAACATAAAAAAATATAACCACCCTATAAAAAACAATAACATCAGAAATAAAACACTCTGTATATACATTAACTCTTGATGTCTTAGTTAAAATATTTCTTGTTTCGACTTCAATTGACATGAAATTTAAAATAATTTTCAAATAGAAATCAATATTTGCGGGTGAGAAATGGAGAAGAGTGGTAAATTATAAATAATGGTAAATAAAAATAAATTGAAAAAAATAGTAAAATTTATGATTGTTATTTAATATTAACTAAATATACCTATATATATATATACAAAATAATATTGTAATGGATGATAATGTTTAAAGAAAAACAAAAATAAAAACAAAACGAAAAAACTGGACTAATATTTGAACTTCTAATTGCCCAAGACATTTTTCATGGATGCGGCGGCGGTGGTTAACAGCTGTCTTTATTTGCAAATATTTTTATTTTTTTTTTGTATTTTTTATTTTTGAATTCATTTTTGTTGTTTTTGTTTTTTGCGCTCTTTGGTAATTAAAAAATAGAAAAAGTAAAGGTCGGTATAATACAAGAATTTTTGCTTACAAAACACTTGAAAATAGAAAATAAAATAAAAAAAAATAATAAGTTTAATTAAAAATTGTTTATTAGGTTTAATATTATTAGACTAGATATTTGATAGGTATTAATTAACGTTAAATTTATAAAATTGCTTTTTTTATACGAATAAAATTTGACTTTCAATTGATTTGCCTCATTTTTCTGCTTTGCTTATATTTCGCTTCAATAAATTTAAATTTTTTTTGTTTTATTAGAATTTTCTATTATTGAAAAAATATTTGAAGAAAAAAAAAATCACTGAATATTAAATCAAACAGGTACCATTTAAATTAGTTAAATACAAAAAAAAAAAAAAAAAAAACAAAACAAAAAAAATTTTTTTAATTAAAACTTAAAAAACATCACAAGCTTCTCATCATCGTTATGACGTTAATAAGTTAATAATGGTATATAATATATTTTTTTAAGTGCCTCATCATTATTTCACATTTGTAAAGCAACAAAAAAAAAAACTAACTGTCATCAAGAATAAAAAAACAATAATAAAAAAAATTAATTTCTCTCATTTTTTTTTTTATTGTATTGTAATTATTGTTTCTCTTTTCTAATAATTTGTTGTTGTTTGGCTTAAGTCTGAACAAAAATGTAGTTGTAGACATATCAAAATGTCCAAACAAAAATTCTACAAAACTGAAGAAAATCAAATGTTTTTTTTATAAAATTTTGGGTACCCAAAATATTATACCTAAATTGAAATTTATTGCCAAATAATACAAAAAAGGAACAACAAATTTTTATTTGTAAAAATTTTGGAGTGGGGGTATAATATTGGCAATTTGGTGAGTTTTTGTTTTTTAATTATGTTGACTTTTAATTGTTTTTTTTTCTATAATAATTTTATTTAAAACAAAAAAAATATATTTTTTTTTTTAATTTTAAAAATTGATGAAAATTAATGGTACATACTTATATACATAAATATGAGTATGTATAGGTATATAGAGAATTGTTTTTATTTTTGTTTTCTTTAGTTTTTTAATTACTATGTTGACATATTCATTGGATTAAAAATGTAAGTAAGTCTATTGACTTCTTCTATTAAAAGAATTCAGTTAAGGTTAATAACTAAAAATGTGTGGTGTAATGAAATCTTGTTTCAAAAATTTTAAGTTTATGTCATTTGATCTTCACATAATTATTAAAAAGAACTGCTTTAAAGCTTCCTGCTGATCTAAATTTTTTACTAATAATAGTATTAAGATTTTTTTTTTTATTGCAAGGTGTACCAAAACAACATTTATTATTTTGAATAGACTATGTGGATTCTGTCAATTCTGTTCTGACTACAGAAAAATAAATACTCCAGGTTATTTGAACAAAATTAAAATTGGATATTACTTTGACTAAATCTAGAAAAGAAATATTCAGACTTACAATATTATGTCGTGGTTGATCAACCCTTTCCCACCAAATTTATACTACACCTTCATATCAATTCCGATTTTTTTTTCAACTAGAAGGAAATCATCAAAAAAGCCTTCAGCATCTGTTGTATATGGCGGGAAGAGCAAAGTGAAGGACTGTGCCGACTTTAATGTACTAACAACTACCATCCTTTCGTTAAAATTAAAAATGGTCTTTTAGACTAACCTGAAATACAATTTTTGACTCTTTTCTTCAGATATCTTTGATCAAACAAGATCACATTAGGAACTCTAAAGAGAGATAAAATATGTTAACCTAACATGGTTCTAACGTCGTCGTTCGTTTAAAGCCGTCTAACAATGTTTTGATTGTCAACTTAAAGTTGAAACATCGACATTGGCATGTTGAGAAAGACAACTTTAATGGCATACCAATTTATTTCGTCTTTTATATGAATTTCCGATGAATACGAAAAATGCTTCATATGGCTTTTTAGATCTGGTCCAGTGTCCTTTTTGTCATTGTGATAAAATAAATGACAAAAAAATAATTTAGAATATAATCTGGTAACAACTTAAATAAAATGAAACTAAGCTATTTCAGAACGCTTAATTCCTGATAATAGTAGTAGTTTTTCCGCATTTAATAAGTTGAGATTTTAGAAATTGTATAAATCAAAAGTCGCAGAATATTGGCATAGCCCTCAAGTAATATATACATATTTAATGTACAAACAAATAATTCTATCTAAGTAAAAATGCCGAACTTTAGTCGAATAGTTACCGAAGCTTAGAAAACTATGGAACACTCAACTATCTTATGTACCCTGACAAAGATACAACTTAGATGTTTTCATACTAAACTGTCAGCATAAATTTTTATTTTCCACTAATTCTTTTCTATATTCTATTTCCTGCATACCCTTTTCTTACTTGTTTATTATTTCTGTACTATCCTTTTGGCCTACTAAAATGGCTTAAATTCTGCGAAAACAGTTAAGGTGCTCATTATTTTGGCCTCTAATAAAAACAAATGGAAAGAAAGGTTTAACAGATGAATTATTTCAAGTTAAAATAGTGTCAACTCAGTTTAGTAAGTATTGTAGGTAGGTAGATAACCTCGGCCACCCGAAAGAAAACACATTTAAAGCAATAAGGTTGTTTGTGACAAAATGATATCAAAATCCTTTTTAATAAGCTATTTGCAAGTTTTTATAATGAAATGGAAGCGCCCAGTAATAGTACACGTAATCGCACTCAGTCAGTCCAAAAAAAATATACCATTAGGTAAGCTTTTTTTTCATAACGACTAAACGGGGCAGTTGTAGAAAAGGATTCGGCATTCAGGATTATTCCACCCTCTGCAGAAATAATCAGAGTGAAATTTAAGCTTTTTTGTTTGCTGACCATAAATCAGTGCTCCGTAACAATCCCAGTCTGTCATTGTGGTGATATCTAATGTTTTGAATAATGGTAGGTTTAATTAATACATTTTAGTAGTTTCTACTTTCATTTTCCACGCCACAGATAAAAAAAGAAATATTTTAATAGGAAAAATAGGAGGTTTAATGTTCAATAAGTACTATGTAAGTTTAGCTAGATTATAGTAAAGTCTATTGAACTATGTGCGGTTATAAAAAATGATTCCCCTTTTGCGAAACAACTTTCAAACAATTTCCTGAAATATCACATATACACATATTTTATTCACCCTTTGCTGATTATTATTCCCTCTTTCCTCCGGACATTTTATTCCTCCTTTGCGCGTACATTTGATTCACTTTTTGTGAACAATTGCCCAGCGATTTGGCTAGCGATGGACAAATCTAAGGCTTTTAGAGTTTAATATGATTTTGTAAAAGACATTTTAAAAAACACATAATGTGCATATTTTATTTCAAAACACTCTGTACATTGGCATTTCCTATTATTTTAAACAATAACATAATGTTCTTCTTAGAAGTCTATTCTGATCATAAATAAATTCTTAAAATTTTAACTATTCAAAATTTATTTAATTTATGTATTTGAATCCTCATTCCCAGTATGCGTAACTATTCGGAAATCGGAAATTTTTTTTTATCTACTTTAATAGAGTCAGGTGTGTTTGGTGAATTTTGTGTGTTAAATAAAAAAATATTCTTGTTAATTTTATAATAGAATTTTTCATTTGAAATATGTAATTCAGACTTTTAATAATTATACGGTTTTGGACCAGCAGAATTATTGAAGTTAGAAATTTTTATTTATTATAGAAAATTAGTTCATGCTCTTCAATAGATTAAAAATATTAAAAATTAGCAGTCTATCCACAATCTATTATCAAATATAAAAAATTGCAAAACCAATAGCTCTACTAGCTGGTGCTAACTTTTATTGTAATTTTATTAAAGCAAATACAGAAATAAAATAATAGAAATAAAAAACTGCATGATAAAACCATACTTATTCACTTGGTGAGCGTTAAATTATACTTCGAAGATTCTGCCTAATATATCAAAGCATTTGAAAGATTAAAACTAGACTCCGCTTCATTTATATTGTCTGCGGAAATTTGTTTTTGTCAAAATAATTGAATTTTACACCCTTTGCTGTCCGCAACATTTTATTTTATTAAAATATTGACACACGCTTTCGATTTTAAGACCTAATACAAGTGAATTTGTATAGTTATTACTTTCATTCTTTCAAAAGTAGATAAAATATGTTGATAGTAAAGGCATTATATATGTCAATACGGCTTTGGAACCACCGTTCTACCGTTGATTTCATGTGACATATCTCTGCGAAAAGCCCAACACTAGCCATTACCAATCTAGTTAATCTACTGTTGTAGTTCTGGATATATCTAAAAACTTTTGATCAAATCTGGCAGTCTGCTCTTATAGCAAAATACAACGCTATATGCCTTGATTCAATCTTTTCAAAATAGATTGAAAGTTTTTCTTTTTCTATCATAGCTTAAGTTTCAACTTCAAATCAATGCTGGTGTTCCACAAGGTTCTGTCCTTTCAGCCATACTATTTCTAATTTTCGTAAATGATTTACTCAAATTAGCTTTCAGTTTGATCCATTGATTTACTGACGGCAGTGCTCATATAAATTTCTAAAATAAACGAATGCTACAGCTTCCACAACTTGGGATTTTTGAGTCGCTGCAAAGTTTATTTTTCATCTCGAGACCTTTTATTATAAACCATATATAGGAATACAACTCACATTCATTGGCAATAGCCACAAAAACTGCTTTAAGTTATTTGCGTACAGTTCAAAGCTGCTCCTTTCATTTTGATGGCGACATAAATGCGACCTCATTCTTTATATACCACTTGGTGATGGTAGGTAGGTAGGTAGGTAGAAGTGGCCATTCCAGCTACTTCTGGAAAACCAATTAGTACTTAATTGTGCCTTTTTGATACCACGACTCGAGTGACCTATTTCGTGTTTTCAGTTGTTATAGGTGGTCGTTCTCTTATCTTCACTCTCCCAGGGACTCAGTACTAGAGCCACCCTGTGAGATTAAGAAGGTTGATCAGATCTCCTATTTTGCTTTGGGGAAAGCTTCACTTAAAGTCCGGCGTCTGACTCTAGCTAATGCTGGACAGCTGCAAAGGAAGTATTGAAGAGTTTCTACCTCATTCTGATCCTTGCAACTGCGACAGTGGGGATTGAAAGGAATATCTAGCTTGGCAGCGTGGCTTCCTATTGGCCAATGAACCGTACTGATGGCTACTAGACTTTTACTAGTAACGCTTTTATGATGCTACTAGATGGTTACTAGTACTACCACTACTTGGTGATACTTATTCTATATTATAGATATTTACTTAATGGTGTTGGTACTTGTTCCGACGAACTAAAATCATTTCTTCGACATCTCAAGCAATTTCGACGACGAACGCGAGATGCTGCAAATACCTACCCCTACACCGTAGAAATTTCAAGATGGTTCAAGATTGGTTTTGGAAATTCTTTAATATGACATTGTGTTCAAATCGAAGCATTCCCAAATAAGAAAAGGATTTATTTATGATTTGCATAGGCTTAAGACGAATTTTCTTTCTTTCGCACACAAATTTTCTTCATCATTTTTCTTTCCATTATTATTTTAACTGTCCTGTTTCTTTTTTCAATAGCCAACAGTATACAAGTACTCAAACGTGAATAACCTAAGATTTGGCTATAATATAAAAAAAAAATGATTCTACATAATTAATCATTAAAGAGGCACAAATATGTTCTAACTGGTTTTTCAGATGTAATTGGAATAATCTCTTCAACCTACCTACGTTAAGTTATAGTCATTTATTTCCGTAGCTCCCAAAAAAATTCTAAGCCAGTCTATTGATGCGGTTTCATTTTTAAGAACAAATTAAAACTGAAAATGTACAAATAAAGTTTTAATTGTTTTCTAATAGGAATGAGCGAATAGTAAATATTCGTTAGTAGACTATTCGGTACTATACGGACAAGACCGATTCCGGACGAATACGATTTCCAAATGTTACTAAAAGGCCTAAATTTTTACTTACTAATTTTAATATTCATTTCAATAAAATAAAATTTTGGTTAAATCATAACTGATTAAAAAAAAAAACAATAATCCATATTTATATTGAAAACCATTTTCCTAGGACAAAATAAACAAAAATTTCTCATTTTACTATCGATTCTTTATAAATCTATATACACAAAGCCAATAAATCCAATCCAACTCTCTTATCTAAATTTCAGTGAAAAAAATATAACTCTCAACTTATATCAAGTCATTTTCTATGAATCTTCTATTCTCATCATTATTTTCTTAATATAATGATAATCCTTAATCCTTAAAAACAGTCTGCGAATTTCTTACAGCTTTTTTGTTTGTTTTTTTATTTTTATTTTTCTTTTTTTTTTCTGTAATTGTTGTTAACATCAGAAGAACAGTAGAATTTTTATCTTTATAATATATAATATAAAAAAAAAGTAGTTATACTCCCTGCTATGAAAATTCCAGCTACCGCTTATATCTTACATAATTGCTTTGGTAGTTCACTACCAAAAAAAAAAAGAAAACAAAAGGCAATAAAAACAACAAAAACAAAAATTTAAAGATTCATAAAGTGTCTTCAATTTTTACATAATGTCATCGTAAAAATTGCAATAATCATTCCTGGTGCTGATATTGTTAGCAAATTTATATATATATATATATTTTTTACCTTTATTCAGGTGATGACCAACCAATCCAGGTGAATGGGATTTTTATAGTAATGTTGCTTCTGTTGAATTAATATTAACAATAATCAAATGAAAAAAAAAAAATATTTTCTTCTTCTTCTTCAAGTGAATGCAGACATCTTCAAATTATATATATATATTATACATTCCTATATATTCATAGGTATTTAATAGCTCTTAAAATTCTTCAATATATAGAAAAAAAATGATTTTTGTGAGTTTTTCTTTGGTTGAGGTGCACCTTCCATTAAAACAAATTCATGAATCTCAAGAAAATTTTCAAATATAAATACCTACTCTCCAACTTATATATATACACACTTTTTAAGACAAAATTAACAACAACAACAATATTTTAGATCTCATCAGGGATAGTAGCTACACTTTAATAAAAATATATTTTACTGTTTCTCGCATAAAAGTTCAGGTACCCATCATTTCAAATCGAATCAAAAGAAGGAGACGACTATGAAAATGAAAATGAAAAAGAAACAAAAACAATTTTTTTTGATTTTGGAAACATTGAAGATGATGAGGATGATGATGAGAATGGATGAAGAAGATGAAAAACGTAAATATGTATATTGTATATATATATATGTATATATATATATATACAATATAATAATAATAATAATAATAATATTAATAAATCTTTAACGTAAGTTTATTTAGCTAGAAGGCATCATTAGGTCTTCTTTAAAGGCGTATTGTTGTAACACGATACATACAACAACAACAGCAACAGCAACATAGAAAAATAACAAGAATAAAACTGTAAAACGTAAAATGTTTTGCAATACAATACAACCAACCTCCTGAGCACATACATGAACTGAAAAGAAAAATATACAATAATAATAACAACAACAACAAAAACATCAAAAAATATAATAATATCAAAAATTATGAAGAAGATGAATTCAAGTGTATTAAAAAAAAAACGTAGTTAGGATAAAAGGATGAATGAAAGAATTAATATGCCAAAAATATTTACAAAAAAAAAAAAAAAAACAATAAGTCTTTAGTAAGTAAATGTTAGTACAAAGAGGAGACAAGCTACATTATTATATTATTACTACACTATAATAATATAACTGATGCAGTTTTGAAATTAAAGAGGACTTCTGTAAATCAACATGAATCATAAGTATATTAAAAAAAAATATTTGATTGATAAAAAAATTAAGTCGAATGGAAGTGTGATTGTTTGTGAAATTGTAATACAGAGTATTAAAATTAGATTACAATTTTAGACTTGCTTAAGACCCCAATTAATTTCTATCGAAATGGCAAAATGTAATCCAACAATGTGACGAGCAGGTTTTCTAATCCCGCCAAAGATAAAATATATCTACGTATATATCACGCCCCTGTGTTCGTACCAAAATTTGTTTAATGCCAGAAAATTGGTCTGCTATACTGATTATTTCAGTATAAACAGTCGGATACGCCAGCAAAATGTTGTTTCTACAATTGAATAAAAAATTTTAATCAAAACCACCTACGTATGTAGTAGTTAGTAACAGAACGAACAGAATTTTTCAATAAAAATAAAAATAATGAGGTTCATTAGTAGATATTTCAGCTACATAAATCAGTAGAAACTACCCCTATAAATAGCTACATAGTATGATTTTGTGTATAGTTTGAAAACTCATTATAATGCAGATTTCATAAAAATATAACAAGTGAGTTATAAAAATCAAACACAATTTTCACTTGATAAAACTTAGTGAAGTGTAAAAGTGGAAATTTTCTTTCGTTATTATAACTCACATATTTGTTTCTTTAAAATCTTTGTATGAGTTTTGAAATTATTCAAATTCAAACTATAATTCTGTCTAGAAAAATTATCCTCACCTCACGTTACGTAGTACCAGAACAAAAACAAACAAATATAATATATAGACTAAAGTCTTATCTTACTTGGCATCTTACTTTTCTTCCGTGGCTGCTTCCATCAACTATAAGCTTTTCCATTTTTCCCCACTACCTGGAAACGTTCTTAGCTAGCTAGCTAATTTTTTTTAGTTGTCTGAATTTCACTTTCAGATTGTTTAATTTTGAAATATTTATACAATGTTAGTAAAAAAGTACAGTTATTTTCAAATAAACTCATGTTATATAGTAACAATTGCTATTGTAATAGTAACCTGGTGTCTTACACATCAATTTGAATCCCTTTACTACACGCAGATGATATCTATCTTCTCTCGCACCAACTCAGCAACATGCAGAACAAATTACAACATCTGGAAGAACTTGCTAAACTTGTTGGACCAAGAAATCAACCTTTAAAAAGCCAAATGTATGAAATTAAACAACGCCCTCATAGAACATCAAAAGTTGAAAAAAGAAAAAATAGAATTTGTAAGCAACTTCTGCTACTTCGCCAACATAATAACAAGAACCAGTGGTGGGCCAACAACAACAACTAAAACTATTATTGAATATGGAGGCACAAAGAAGATATAGAAAACAAAATGAAGAAAGCAAGAGCGGCATTTATAAGATTGCAATCGATATGAAGAAGTAGGTAAATATCCAGTCCCTCTATCGAAACTAATATGTATAAAATTTAAATTATTATGCTAAGTATAGTCAGTGGTTATAACCTAGAATATATCTATTGAATATAGCGTGGTTTAGTGTGTAGTAAGCCATAGATATGATAACCGGTTTTTGTTTTATTGAAATATAAGAACACGTTTGAACAAATCAGAAGGAGTAAATGGAAATGGATAGACCAAACAGTCAGAAAACAGCCAAATAACATCGAGCGATTAAGGCTATATAACCCACGCGATAGAACCCACAAAGCAGAAGAAAACCTGCTCGTACAAAGAACACCTGGCAGAGGTCTATTAAACCAAAGGTTAGAAAAAGCAGTGAACCTAACTTGGGAATAACCAAACACAGTAGCTAGCAACCGAGCACGATGGAAGTGTTAAGTGGAAACCTTATGCATCCAAGAGGAGAAAGAAGAAAAAAATAGTAACAATTGTATTTAGAATAAATTCAAAAATTTGAAAAATAACAAAACTTAATTAAGCTATGGAAATTCGTTTATAGCATCAATATCCCAAATGTGGAACCAAATTCCATCTTATGTGTTCCTCAATTCTATATTTACGACCTTACGATAGATAAATTCAAGACAAATATTAACAACACCCTCGTTTGTAATATTGTCCTCCTTCCCTTTCACCCTCATCCTTTTCTATTAATTATCCTTTCCTTCCCTAGTCAAACGTATCAATCTATATAAAAGGACCTAGTAATTTGGATATGTATAAAAAACAAAAGAAAAACCAAAACATTTATAAATTTCATTTTAGTTCAAAGCCCAGACACAATTATACACCTATCATCCAATCCAAGAGTGTTATAAGAAAGATATTCATTACTACATACTTACTAACGCTTAGGAAGCAAGCTACAGAACGTTCAGTTGAGTCATTAAACATTGAATTACTGTTAAAAAATAAAATATCCCATTTGATCTTCAAGCCAAGTTGGAAATTTACTATTAAAAATTTTGACATTATGTACATAAACAAATTATACTACTCTATTGCAAAAAAGTGGGCTCATACCATGCTTGTATTGTAAAGCGGTTTCAATACTGGCATTATGATTTCTTCCCATAAAGCTTCAGTAGATGCGATACAAAAACAAATCTTTTATAGATAGTAATTACCTATATACAACATTTATTGTAATAATAAGCTTAAATGGGGGCCAACTTTTTTGCAATAGCGTAGTAATAATGTGATTGACTTTGTAGAATTACAGACAAGACAGAAACAGCAACAACAATTACAACTATTAGGATATATAGGAATATATATAGGACTTGTATAATACATATACATGAATTGATGAAATTTCGAAATTAAATTTAATAATGTATATGTAATGTACAATAAAATTAGGTGGCGCGAAAATCGCATTTAAAAATTTAATGTTTTTTTTTTACAGTTTTACAAAAAAAAAAATTCAATTAGAACATTGTGAAATAAAAAATTAAAAAAATGCATTTTGGAATGCATTATTTAAAAAAAAAAAAACAAACAAAAAAAATTATCTTGAAGATATTTTTATTGAAGGACTTGAAAAATAACGTTAACTTACTATTATTACTATACTCATCATCAGAGTCAGAAGCAATCATTACAAAACCATTTAAAATCACTGTTTTGTAATTTAAAATGTTCATAACTTTATTGTGGACCTGAAAGTCTGTTTCTCTCATTTTCAACATTTTATATTATTGTTATGCTACCATGAATTATACAGAGAGGAGCTATGAAGTATGGAATAATTGTTGAATAGATGAATTGACATTTAAAATTGACTGAACAGCATCAATAAATTTCATTTTATATTTGAGAAAAAGGAATTCATTATTTTCTGTTTTCCTGTTTTAATTGAATTTTCTTTTTAAATTCATGGTCAAGTCTTTTGTTTTTTTTTGTCTTCTATACCTATACGGGGGACAATAGATTCACTTCTTAAAAGATTTATTATTAAAATACCTATGAAATTTAATATTAATATAAAATCTCTGAATGTATACTGAGATTAGTTGGGAAGTTAATATTTACAGATAGCCTTCGGTTATGATAGAAAATATATAAATTTTATTTTGAAATTAAAACTTGAGTATGTAAAGTTAAAAGGTAATTGGTATTAGTTTAAATTTGAAAATTATTCAGGTATTTGGTTCTTTTAACACTATTGAACTCATCAGTAGGTATTTTAGTGTTGCAATTAACTAGACAGATCATAGTTTGAAATAAGATTGTTAATGACTGTTAATAATACGTGTTAAAGTTTATTTAGATTTCAAAGAAAAAAATATATGTGAGTTATAAACACCAAACAAAATTTCCATTTAGTAAAACAAAAATTTTAGGTATTTATTTGATGTTTATAACTCACTTATTCGACTTCTTAGAAATTTATATAATAAGTTTTGAAACTATATACACAAATTCATACTAGGACCTGTATAGGGGTAGTTTAAACACTAAAATAACCTCAATGCCGAGTTCAGCATATTTTTATAGATTTTTTTTTTTATTTATCATTTTTGGTTGATTAAATTTTTTTTTTTTTGTTTTTTTATTCACAATCTGTATGTTAATTAAAAATAATACAATAAGTGAATATATTTTTGACTGAATTAATTAATAATAGACATGTGAAATTACAATCCAATAAAAGTAATTTCCTAATTTACAATAAAAAATATAAATATATTAATAATAATGTGAAGAAATTTCTACAGATCTCCTGGTGTATTTCGTTGTAATCTTGTATGTTGTGTAATATTCATAAGTGTACTTGCTATTACATTGGGATGACTATTTAGTCTATCACGATATCTGTGGCTGTGTCGGTGAATTTCGTTTTGGACCGTCGACACTTGCAAATCATTGTGTATTATGTAATTTGGCACAAACTAAGGTGTATCAACTAAAGCTCGCAGTACTTTATTTTGGAAGCGTTGTAATATTTCAGTATTTGTTTTTTTCGGCTGTTCCCCATAATTGTATATACCATATGTCCATATTGGTTGGAGTATCATC
The DNA here is from genome assembly GCA_963942445.1 of Argyra leucocephala. Lineage (NCBI taxonomy): Eukaryota > Metazoa > Arthropoda > Insecta > Diptera > Dolichopodidae > Argyra > Argyra leucocephala. The sequence continues at coordinate 2,380,635 of OZ012679.1, forward strand.
CTATATATCATCAATTTGTTTTCCAGTGTCATTTGAGACCTTCTACCCACGACCCAATATAATTTTCTGAAATTTGTACTTAGTTGGATTCTTTTTGTGTAGATGTGCTTTTTCCAGTTCAGACGGCGATCCAAATGCATTCCGAGATACTTGAAACTTTCTGTTTGAGGAACAGCATTACTATTTAAAAATACTGTAGGACATGTATATTGGACCCTCCTTAATGTGAACGCAACGTGATTAAACTTAGTTTCATTGGTTTTAATCTTCCATTTGTTCAAACATAATTCGATATTGTTTAAGCTCTCTTGCACGAGCCCAGAAGCCACATTCTTATCCTTGTGCGATACAAGTATGGCTCTATCATCGGCAAATGTAGCTATCATTGTGTTTTTTGTTTGCGATAAATCGGCAGTGTACAGCAAGTACAGCAAGTGGATCTACAACGCTACCTTGTGGAACTCCCGAATGAATTTCTTTGAGGCTGGTAAAATATTTGTTTTGTTTGACAAAATAATAGCGATTTTTCAGATAGCTTTTTAACCATTCATAGTAGTGATATGGCAAATATTGATGAAATTGATCACCATGAACTATTAAACTTAATAATAAATACTTAATATATTTCTTATGAGTGTTTATAATGTGTTAGACACAGTGCTTAGTACTCTATGATGGTGTGTACAACATTGTTTTTATCAATTTCATACTCTTATTCTATAATTATTCTATATCTATAACATTTGTTTGATCAAAACAAGAAAATAAATAAATATGATGAATCTACTACTAAAAAGTATATAGTAAATGTTTATCGAATTATATTTTTAATCCTTAGGCGTGTCCTACACCGAATGTGTCAGCAGAATGTCTCAGTTGTAGTACTAAGAAAAAGATTCTTTATCGAAAATAATCATGAATAAGACCAAAGCCTGAAAATGACCAAAAAAATATTATCTTACAGCCCGCCGATCCGTTTAATACCAATAGTGTCCAAACTACTTGAAAAACTAATTTTAATGAAACTCAACACAGAGTTATAGAAACTGAAAACTCATACCAAAACACCTGTTTGGTTTTAGAATTCAATATGGTCGAGTTGTGAATCAAATAAATTCTGACTTAAAGCAAAAAAAAAACAATACTGTTCTACCGCATTACTTGATATAAGTCAAGCATTCAACAAGGTATGCCATTTCGGTTTATTATACTGAAAAATTCAATTTCTACGAACTGCTAAGAAGTTATACAAAAAAATCGTACATTTTATGTCAGACAATAAGATTTTCACACAAAACTATTCGATATTGAATCTGACGGTCCCCAAGAAAGCATTCTTGAATTCACATTCTACCTCATCTATACGGCGGCTAAGGCTTGTTTGCTAATGATACAGTAATGCTAATTTGCTAATGATACAGTACTCTGGCTTGGCTTCAGATATCGATTCATTGCTAACCTAAAATTTCCATAAAAAAAAAAGATCAAACAAATTTAAAGCTGGTTTCACAGTTGGAAAATAAAAGTTAATAAAAATAAATCAACCGATGGGTCATTTACACTGAAGAAAGGTCCTCCAGTAATTTTGAACATTACAGTCATACCAAAAGAGTATTTTGTCAGATATATTCTGAAGATTCATCTTGCTAGGCGTTTACCATGATAGAAGCACATGATTTGTAAGTGCATTCAATTGGGGCAAAAACTAAGAAGCCCAATTGTATTTATTAAAGAAGCAGTATCCTAGTTTACCTTCTAATGGTTGTGTTTGTTATTGCCCAAGACAATGAACATCCCATCTAGCTGCTTTTGCAGAGTCCTAACAACTTATTTTCAGCCATATTGGTGGTTATTACAGAATTTTACTTTATACCAATGTAACTTTATCTACCTTAGCAGCATAAAACACTTTAGGACGTATTCAAATGGTTGTATCAGTTAGGATGATAAATAATTATCCATCAATTTTTTGTATTTAAAAATTAAAACTGAAGAGAGAAGAGAACAAAAAAAGAAAGAAAAAAAACCTAAGCTGGAAAATTTTGTTATTTTTTTAACGTATAGTATTAAAGGTTGGCGTTTCGTATGTGAAATTGTAAACAACACCAGCTCCCACAAAAAATCACATTTTTTTTTTCATTACATTGGAATGCTTTTTGTTTTATTTTGGGCGCGAAATGAAGTTTACAATATTGAATATTTTGTAGTTGTTGTTGTTCTTGTTTTGGTTTTTTATCATGGTTGTTAGTGTTTTAAAAAAGACCCGTCCCGATATTTGATTTTTTTTTTTTGGTGTTTTTGTTTTATAGAAAACGTCTTAATCAGAAAAATTAAACTCAATTAAGTTTTTTTTTTTGTCTTACAAAGAATTTTTTTTTTTTCTGTTGTTTTTATTCTGCTGATTTTTTATTAAATATCGTAGATTTGAATCGCAATAAAGTTTTTGTTATTTTTTTTTTTTTTATTTAATAACAAATAATAATGAAAATGAACAGTGGGCGGATTGAGTTTTTATTTTTCTGATTTTAATTTTTGTCTTTTTTTTCTATTTTTTTTTTTTTGTTTTTTTTTTTAACATTACTACTTTGGCTGGTTTTGTAATAATAATAATTCTTATAAAAAGTTAAGTTTAGATTGATTGAAAATTAACTGATCATGATGGCAACACCATAAATTTTAAAGCTCTATTTTCTGTATAGGAGTAAATAATTGATTTTTTTTTTCTATTTTTATTATTTTTTTTCAAGTTTAATTCTAGTTGTGACATAGAATTTTGTACTTAGCCTTGAACTATTTAATAATGCTACGTTAATTATATTATTTGTTTTATTATAGTTGTTAGGTTTGTCTCCAGACTACTTAAGTTCTTTTAGAATTACATTATTATTATTATATTGGTCATTAGAATTAAGAATGATAATGGTATAATTAATAATATGAGTTGGGATTGAATAATTTATAATGACTAGAGTTTTAAATTATGAATATTGAGTCATGAATGAAATAGTATATAGGATTTAACATTAAACTAAGTTTTAATCCAAATTGATTCAATCATATGAAAATGTAAATCGTTACTGTATTTACATACTACTTTAAATAATATTAAACAAAATGATCGGTTCATTGGGCTTGAAACTATTTCATGAGCAGAGCCCAAATGACAAAAGAAAAATATAAGAAAAAAATTTGCCAATTTCAGAAACGCAATCTATTTCTCCCATATTAACGAAATGTTCCTAGAAGTAATAGAAGTATTAGCCATTTAATTTTTCGCTTATTTTTCCTAACAGAACTTGAAAAATAGAAACTCATTCAAGTCATCGTTATCATCGTTAATCAAAATTTGTATTAAAATGTTTATGGCTTTTTTTCTTTAATCCGATTAATTAGATTTGGTTATGTTGCATTGTATACATTTTTTGATGGCAGCGCAAAACAACTGAAAACTAGATTGACCGAATCGCTTAGGATTTCAATATATTTTAACCATAGTAATTTTAGTTTTGAAGTTTTTCAATCATGGACAACTCTCTTACATTCTAAACTGCAGATGTTTTCTTCGTAGTGCCCTAGTAATGTTAGGGTGGTACTGTAGTAACTACTGATTACACGATTACAACAATTTATAACTTTCCAATCTATTCGTTAGTTTAATTTGTTTTAAAATTATAATTCCTAATGATCCTGTAAAGTATAGTTTTCTATACCGGTCATTGGGTCTCGCCAGGTATTCCGTTCAATCCCCATTGTCACAACCGGAAAAATTAAAATGAGGTAGAAATTCTTGAACACTTGCTTTGCAGCTGCCCAGCATTAGATAAGGCTTTCCCCTTATAGATATTATTGTGCAAAGCAAAATCGGCGTTCTGATGAACCTTCTCAATCGCACAGTACTGGGTCTAGTACTGAGTTTTTTGGCAGAGTAAAAATGGGAAAGTGATCCCTTAAAATAACCAGCAATAACAAATAGGTCACTCGTGGTATAAAAAAGGCAAAATTAAGTGGTAAATCGGCTTTCCAGAAGCAACTGGATTAGTCCATTTTACCTACCTATCTACCTCCATATAGTCTTCTATCAAAGCTTTGCGCTATCTGCTATCAAAGATTTTGTATTGAACACTATCTGCTTTAAGCTGGTAGAATAATGCCGAAACGAGTTTGAAAGCCTAGCTGGCAATTTTTCGATTTCTCTCTGCTCTGGATCTACCATAGAGTGGAATGGGAAAGCCAATATACTAGCCAAGCAAGGTTCCAATTCCAAAAAAGGACAAGGAACGCATTCTATCATACTATTTGGCAAGAACAAACTATATAAAAATGACATATACTAAATATCTGCGACCCCTAGGAAATCATGGCCTTCGTATAGCATCTACAAAACTAAACAACTTTTAGTCAAGTTCCGTACTGATATATCAATAGTAGTAACCATCAGTACGGGCCGATATAAAACCACACTACCAAACTTTTTTAGAAAAAAAATTTATTTTGATAAGTTTTATAATACTTATAAGTCTTAGTATTGTATAATTTAATAGTATGGACCTTTTGATTTCGATAAATATTGAAAGTGACCCCTTGACCTCAGTTTTTTTGTTATAAATAGATTATAGGCTTTTCTTCTTTTACATTTCAATTTCATACCAATTGGTACGTTTAACTAAGATGGCAAAGAAAAGTTAAAAAAGGAGGATAGACCCTGGTTGAGTCCCCAATATGTGGGATTTCAATTTATTTTTGTTCATTATTTGTAAATAATAATAATACAATACACAATTTTTATTTTTTATAACATTTATTCATATTCGTCACATAAGCTTGACGGCTTCAACATTTTTTAAACTCTACTGGGACTCTTAATGGCAACAACCACAACACAACGTGTCTTTTGATAATTTTTTTTCGTTGAGATGAGACAGAATAAACCAGTTGAATAGTATAGAAAGGGCAGAAGAGTCGAATAGCAGAATTAGGCAGTGGTGCCCTTGCATGTTTTTAGTATTGCGATTACACTACGTAGCCGTCTTAAAATTGAAAAAAAGTGGAAAATGAACATAGTTTAAATCTATCAAAATAATTTGTTTATAAAAATAAAACATTCGAGATTCGATTATCTTTTTTTTTATAAATATTTTCTTGGAATGAAATTTTATTAGAAAATTATTGCATTACGCATTTTTCCAAAGAAAAATTTCAAAAGCATAAAAAAAAATGTTAATATGGCGCTCGCTCTTACTTATACAATGTTATAAGCTAAAGGCAGCTATAATGTATAATTAAGACATTAATATTTATGTTTTGTTAATTTAAATTCTTTTCTTTATTATTAATTTTTTTTTTTTAAATAATATTATTTATTTATTTTTTTTTTTCTTTTTTTATGAAACTCCTATTAAAAATTTTTGACCTAAATCACGAAATAGTTCGATTTCTAAATTGTTTTTTTTTTTTTTTGTTTTTTAAATTTCAAAATAATAAACGGACTTCAAAACGTGGCACATAAATAGTTGACTGACATATTATCAAAAAAAAAAAAAAAAAAAAATAATAATAAAAATTAAATTTTTAATTTTAAGCTACGACTAATAAGTTAAGCTATAAATGTAAGTTGTATGATACTTTAATAAAGCAAACAACGATCGACGACTAACAAAACACAGGTATGTATGAAAGATTTGTATGTACGATAACAATACAACTGATATTGAATTTATTTTTGTTTTTTTTTCATTATTTATGTTTTATCTAGTGAAGTTAATGAGTTGTATAGAAGCACCATCAGTAACATGGTATCAGATTAACAGTAGTGTGGCAGTCAGTAGTATCTTTATGTACTGTAGTGGCAGCGGTGGCGGCAGTAATATTATCCATTAATATATTAATCCCTATAATAATCATTTAATCAAATATTCAAATTTTATTAATATATATATATATATACATATCTTTTTTTTGTTATTTGTTATCATAATGGAATGAAAAAAAAAACAAAAATAAATAAACAATAGCAATAATAATAATAATAACAAAATTCTATGAACTATTGATGCTCACCTCTTAACATTTAGAGCTGGTGTTTATTTATTTATTTTTTTTTTATTTTTCAAATTTGGTTCTTCTTGTTTTTATGTTTTTTATTGTTAGAATTGATGCCGCTATGGCTGTTACTTACTTAGTATCTTTTTTCTTCTACATATATTATTATGCATATTATACTCAGTGTTAGTTTGCTATTTAAAATTTTGTACTTTATTGGTATGTGATAGTTATACAGTATATTTATATGATGATGATAACGTGATAATAAATTTTTATAAAAAAAAAAAAAAAAAAAAAAAAAAAATATTTTTTTTCACCTTCGTTGACAAAATTATTACTTATAATTTGCATAAAACAAGGTTTTCATATTAGATTATATTAAAATGATATTAGGGGGGCAACTCACTCAGGGATACTATAAATGTGATAGAATGAAATAGAAGTAAAAAAAAAAGAAAAGAGTTAGAAAATGTGAATCTGCTAATTAAATAGCTGGACGTGCGCGTGTAGCCACTTAAGATGTTTTTATTTTTTTTTTTGTCATTGTTATTTTGTTTTTTTTTTGTTTAGAGGGTTTTTATTTGTTTTTATGTTTTCGTAGCCGATTCAATCGATTTTTTTTATCTAAAAATTTTTTTTCAAATTTACGTCAAATTTTACTATATACACACAATAGATATTTATAGAAATTATCAGTTATTATCGCAGTTATAATTTTTTGTATCGTTAATAATACTATTACAGTTAAGATCGATTAGAACAAACAACTTTAGAAGGACAAATTTGTTGTATACATAAATTCTGTTATAAGTACTAGTTGTATAGAAATTCATATTCAAACTATAAATACAAATACAGGTTTGTTACACAAATATTTTGTAAAATATATAATGGGTAGAATAAAAAATAATATTTTTGTTGTAGAAGATCGATATGGGCTTATACAACATAGAACTTATTGTTGTTGTAATGATGAATAGCTTTGGATGTTATACTGATGTCTTTAACTGACTAGGGCACTTTCCCAGAATACAATAATAATTTGACGATCAATAACAATAACTTGACGATCATGCCATCCACGTCAATCACTTTCACTTGCCCAGTTATGCAATTGAAGCAATTGTCGTCATTGACGTTTTGGAATTTTAAAATAGCATTAAACTTTCATATATTATAATTCATGTTCATCTTTTAATCTTTTTCTTATTAAAACTGTTTCATTACCGCAAATGACGTTCTGGGACAGTGCCTAAATAACTATAGAACATAATAGATCAGTAGATAAGTGGAAATTTCCATTTCAGTTAATTCTGGATTTTAACGCTATATGTTGTGGCAGTAATAATAGAAGGTAGTATTGTCCAGGAGTATTGTCCATGTGATACAAAAAAATATAAAAAAAATATCTAGATTATTAACTGTATAGTTTTTATTAATAAGTGACAAATTTATTTAGAATTTGTTGTTATTATTATTGCTATTATATTCTATCGAAAATATACTTGTAGCATCTAGATGAAACATTTTTAATAATAAAAGACTGACGATGGTGGTAATAACTGAAATCGGTCAATATATTAATTAAATTTAGTGTAGCATTATTTATTTATTTTTTATTTATTCAAACATATTTCAAAATGAGCTAGGTAGCTCGTACAGAGTTTATAATCTATAAAATAGTTTTTTTATAAATTATAAAAAATTTTTAACAGATTTTACAGTTTAATAAATAAAAAAAAATAAATTGCTATTATAAATAACTTGCGATAAGTAAGTAATAATTATAGATATATATTTATCAACGTATGTACAGATAAATCAAATTTGTTATTTTTATTTATTAAAATGTAAAATCCGATAAATTTATAATTGTGTAAATATATTTTTACAGTTATAATATGTTTTACGTAGAAATTTTGGTCGATTTTTATAACTCACAGATGTATTCTTGACATCTTGTAAAAAATAAGAATTGTATAGGTATTCTAACACTATAAATATCTGCTGATGAATTCAAGTAGTGTTATAACGAACGAAACAACTCCTAAAAATAATTATTGTTATTAGTGAAACATACGTGTATAGAGTTTTTTTAATATCTTATATTATGTTTGTTTTTGTCTGAAGCCTTTGATAACAACAACAATAATAATTTAAAAAAAAAACAGTTAATTATGAATGAAAGAATGAGAATTGACAGTATAGTTAAATATATTTTTTTTAATGTATTATGAAATTAAGTGTAGATAGAAATGTAGTGAGAAAACAATATTAATGCATTATGATGAGAGATGATATATATTTACTCTACATATTTACTTTCTCTTGTTGGTGGTGTTTTTTAATGTGCATATACATATTTTAACTGCACCCAAACATTACTAAATTAATATTATACCTACTAGTTATTAATATTATTGTATTCATTGTTCATTTATTTTTATTTTTTTTCTTTTTCTGTACCCATACTGATCAAATTTCTTTACCCAAACTGATCGAATTTCAAATTACATTATTAAAAAACCTGTAGTTAAATTTATTTATTCTTTTAATATTGTAGGACAGTTATATTTTTCTATAGACTACTTAATCATTCATTCAGCACCACCTTGTATTTGCTCTTGTCAGTTAATACATACAAATGAATGAACAGCTTTAAGTAGAAATTAAGTCAATTTCATAGAGATTGAAGCAATTTAGAATCAGTTAGTATACATAAATAAATTATATAGGAGATGATTGTACCTTTACTTTGTAGATAAACTTTTACTTATTATAAATAAATAATAAAAATATACTTTTACCAATTATATTTTAAATAAAGTTGAATTACCTTTCATTAATAATTTTATTTTATTTTAAATTAAGATTTTCCGGAAGTTATATATGCTTCCTTTATCAGTCCTTATAAAACAGAGACTTGTCAAAAAACTGAAAAAAACAAATAGATTAGAATTTTGAGCAAATTGCAAAATAGAAATAGATACGAGTATATATATTTTGCATTTACCTTAGAAAGCAAATATAAAAAATTAAGGTAGGCACAATCAATTACAACAAAAAAAATAAGAATACCAATTTAAGGTCAAAAATACCAGATAAAGAAGTGTACACAAACCAGGATACATATTTTTATTATATGCTCGCAGAAGAGGCAATGAACCATTAATAAATAATAATAGGGATAGGTATAATGATTGATTCTTTGCACCTAATGCAAAAAAAAAAAAACGTTTTAAACGTCCATAACAAAACATCAATTCTACACAAAATTTATACCTAATTTTCTGTTTTATCTATATCTCTCTCTCTTTTATTATTAAATACTCATAAAATTTTAAATATTCGAACTACTTTATTTTTATCATAAAAATTATAATTAACTTATGGGGGTATTATATTTTTTTTTTTATTTTAACAAACCTTGTATCCTTTTTTTTATGTTTTGGAAAGAGCACTTCTGATTGTAGCTACAGAAGAGCCTCTGAAAATATGCAGATTCAACAAAAAGCAAAAAAAAAAAAAACACAGAATCTCGTCTGAGATATTTATAAATGTTTTTTTTTTTATTATCTTCTTCTTTTATTATTTTATTTAGATATATGTACATACATTCATACCTGTAAGGTAATCACTAAAGATCTGATGGTTAATAAATTGTACTAGTGTAGAATTGCATTGATTTTGCATTCCAGACTGGATGATCGTTTTTTTTTTTTGTTATGTTTTCAAAATATTTAAATGTTATTAACTTACCTGTAATTTACCTGTGTATAGTAGCTATATCAGGGAAGAGATTGAATTGGGATATAGAGAAAGGAAAAGTATAACTAAAAGCAAATCAGGCATTTACACACAATAAACGTTATGGTATATACTATATACAGTCGAACCCGTTTAAATGCATATTGGATAAATAAAAAACCTCTTACAAGATCACATTAAATTCGTGGACCAATGTTTTTTAAATTTTTGCTTACAATTTCACTCTGATAATAAAGGCAACCTCTCTAGGAGACAAAACCGAATAATACCGAATAAAACCGAATTTTCATATATTCGAACACCGATTAAATGCAAAATGTTCCGAAAAATTGGCTTCAAGACCCGTTTAATTTGAAAATCCGGATAAGAGCAAAGAAAATCTTGGAATTTTTCATTTGAATTTATCCAAATTCGACCGTAGATAAACGAAAAATTGGTTTTATCCGGGCCCGGTTATCCTAAAAATACGGATAAGAGCAAAGAAAATCTTGGAATTTTTCATTTGAATTTATCCAAATTCGACTGTAGATAAACGAAAAATTGGTTTTATCCGGGCCCGGTTAACCTAAAAATCCGGATAAGAGCAAAGAAAATCTTGGAATTTTTCCTTCTAATTTATCCAAGTTCGACTGTAGATCAACGAAAAATTGTTTTTATCCGGGTCCGGTTATCCTAAAAATCCGGATAAGAGCAAAGAAAATCTTGGAATTTTTCCTTCTAATTTATCCAAGTTCGACTGTAGATAAACGAAAAATTGGTTTTATCCGGGCCCAGTTATCCTAAAAATCCGGATAAGAGCAAAAAAAAATCTTACAATTTTCCATTTGCATTTATTCAGGTTCCACTATAGATACACGAACAATTGGTTTTATCCGAGCCCCGTTTAATCTGAAAATCAGGAGAAGAGCAAAGAAAATCTTGGAATTTTCCATTTACATTTAAATCCGAAGTTCGAATGTGCATACACGAAAAATTGGCTTTATCTGAGGCCCGGTTAACCTCACAATCAATTGAAATTTTCGATTTGCATTTATCCGGGTTCAACTGTATATATACATACATATATACAGCTACATTTTGTAAGAGAATAAACGATCATGATGATGACGACAAGAATTATTGAGCTGAGGAGAAGAACAATTTTCATTTTTTTGTTTTTGTTTTTGTTTTGAATCCGCTTTTGTTTTAAAGAATGAATTTTAGGAAGAGTTTTAAGTCGGTCGGTCGATTTGGTCCTATCTTAAGATATGATTTTTTTTATTGATAAGAATTCATCTGTATATATATAATAATATATTAAATATGTATATATATATTGTGGAACAGAAGCTGTTGCACAACTTGTTTTTATCTTTAAGAAAAGGAAAAATAAAAATAATAAAAAATAAAAATGTTTGCGAAAGTGTTTTTGTTTTCCTTGTTTTTAGTTGCGTTTTTGATGTTTATTTTTCTGTTTTGTTTTTTATTGAAATATAAATTTTAAATTTTACAAAGTAGTGAGATACGTCGAAGAATTAAAAACAAAATAAAAAAGTAACATAAATTCATCTCAATTTTAATAATATAGAGGGTACATAATGTTGCAATTTACAGATTCTAAAGTGGGGAAGTTAGGATTCATTTTTTTAATTTTTTTGTTTTTTTGTTTTGTTTTAGTATGTACTACCAAAATTAAAAATTCTGGTTTTATTATTTTTTTTTTTCATTTACTCTTTTTTTTTATATTATTCTGATTAAAATCGTTAACATTTTTTGTTTTTTTATTTTTAAAAATTTAGTTATAATGGAGAAGTTTAATGTGATAACAGCACGTGCTATAACCTCACGTTTTAGAATAAAAATTAAAAAAAAAAAAAAAAAAAAAAAAAAACATCATCTTGAATCACACTGTGTAAGTGGAATGAATGAGCAAATAAACTAAAAAAAAAAAAAATAATAAAAGAAAAAAGGAAAGAAAAATAAAGACTTCAAAATAATAAAAAATAAAAATGATTTTGTCAACAGAATCGTTACTGGTTTTTAGTTTCCTTTATTTTGCGGTATTTAGAATTACAAAAATTATTTGCGATTAAAATCGTTTTAATTAAAATATCTTATAGCTATGTTTTTTTTATATTTGTATTATTAAATTTATATTAAAAATTTATTGTGATCTAGTGTTGACAACAACCGCATCGTTATAACTGCTAAAATAGAGCTCAGAATGTAAAAACAAACAAAATATAAATTTGAGACTAAATATTTACAAATCAATTTAACACTGGTATAAAACTAGTATAACACTTGTATGGTAGAAAACTATTGAAAAAAAAATTCTTGATAGAGACAGGAAACAAAGCAATAAATCAAAAACAAACATGCTGGGTGGCGAAGTAGGTATAGAGCTGCCTGCCTTTCAAACGAAGCATCCCAGGTTTGATTCCCGATGAAAGTAAAACGCTTTATTGGTTTTTCCACTCTGGTCCATGTGTCATTGTGATAAAATAAATGACAATACAAAATAATATATGCCCACATCTCGAAAAGGATACCCACGAAGGGATGCCTACGAATAAATAAATAAATTTAAAACAAATTTTATCTCATCGTTACGAACAAACTCCAACTGATATTTTATTAAAAATAAAATGTGACATATAATTTTGTTCCACTAGAGAGAAACAGGTTGTTGACGGAAAAAATTGAAAATGGTATTGAGACAAGCCCAAGCTTATATTTGGCATGTTGGGCACCTAATTATGTAAGTAAACATAGACTGACACAAATTTTAATCCAACGAACATTTTACCGATGCCAAAAAAGTAAAACAAAGTCATAAAGTAAAATTCAATTGGATCAACCAACCCATATGGTGTAGTAAGTATAAGTTATAATTACTTTATCCGACTATTAATTAGAGGGTTCCAAATTACGAATGCTACTACATGCATGTTTAATAACAATTTTGCTTTCTTTCTTTATTTCATAAGCCCAAATTTCTCGGATTTGCCTAACAATGAAAAACTAAACAATATAGCATATATAGAAGTTCATTGATGTGGGAAACATGTTATATATGAATGTGAAACCTCCAAAATAAAAATCCAAGTATCTATTGTTAAACAAATGTATTGGATACATCGATATTTTGATTATAAATTCAGAACGGAATTAGAAAGGGCTTGTATTACCAATTATGACTCAAACAAAGCCTATAAAGGTGCTTTGAACCTCAGTTAAGGTTGTCTAACTATTATAAAAAAAAAACCTATTGATTCTGTTAATATTGTCTAAGAATTTTTTATTATGTTTGGTAAAATTGGTTAGGGTTACAATTCGTAAAAGGTATATACTTACTGATTTGTTTCTATTTACACTGTGAGTTATATTTTCTAAGGTAAAATTTATGAATAATTTTGTATAAATCGCCGCAATGCATTAAAGTATAATGTAATGAAGCAGCCAGACACCGAAATTATTATTTCTCACAACTTAATGTGTAATATTAAAGACAAGCTAATGAAAATAAAATAACATGTAATGTACAAATTATAGTATAATTCGAATTTAATGCGAAAAATGCAATTTATTGGATTAAATATTGTTACAACATTGAATAAAATATTTTCATTCAACAATTTTGGGATTCCGACATATCTATAATTTATTCGAGTTAAGTTAGAGTTAGAATTTATTGTATTTGTAATTGAATAGATCACATATTAGATTGCAGTTATAGTGTATATATATTATATATTACTGCAGTTACAAAATTTTAAATTATAGAAATGGTAGACAATGTTTTACAAAATAAATTTTATTTAGAGTTTGATTATATTATTTACCATAAAAATGGAGGGGACAGTAAAACAATAAAATAAATTCTATTTGACGTATATCTAGCAAACGTAATATTCGAGTTGACAATAAAATAATAAAATAGATTTGATATGAATTAGCTATCGAATATAACTTGTTAAAATCTAGAACACCTTTCACTATTTCTATACCATTTTACATGAAAATGTATGACTACGGAAATTTTAGTCTATTGAAGAAGTAGATAGTATCTATGTGTAGTAAAATGACAATTTTAGTGTATTGAAAACCAAAATCTTTACGTATTCAAATTTTTGTATCGCTATATATAAATACAGCCTTAGTGTTAAAATTTTGGTCTTTTTTACCGCTTTTTTTTACCGATTTTCGGGATTATTTTTGTCCTATTAAAAAACAGAAATAAAACAGTTTAATTGTATCTTTACGTATTAAAATTTTCGATACGCTATACAGACTTAGTGTTAAAATTTTGGTCTTTTTTACCGCTTTTTTTTACCGATTTTCGGAATTATTTTTGCCTTATTAAAAAACAAAAATAAAACAGTTTTATTATATTTTTACTTATTCAAATTTTCGATACGCTATACAGCCTTAGTGCTAAAATGTTGGTATTTTTTACCGCTTTTTTTTTACCGATTTTCGGAATTAAAAAACAAAAATAAAACAATTTTATTTCAAATATTTCATAAAATTTTCCCCGGCTTATATTCAGTTAATGACTAAATTTATTTTCCCGTGTAACTCACAAAATCATTATTGTAGTAATCAACCACTGTAACTTTAAATTGTTTATTATTTCTTTTTTATTGTATTTCTATTTTATTTTTTTTTTTTATTTTTTTGTTATTTATTTATTTATTTATTTATATATCTCAAAGATATAAAATGACTGAAACATGATTTCATCTATTAAAGATTGACTTTTAAGCTTTTTAGATAACAGAATAACAAAAATAAAAAATAAAATCTAACATAATGAATGATCTATTCAATTTATACCTATAAATTGTTGTTGTTGTTGTTGCTGTTGTCATTGCTTATTATATTGTCTATATTATTGCTGTTGTTCTTGTTATTTGATTGTCACGTCATTTGTTAAGAACTTAACTTTTAATATTAATTTACTCTCCTATAAATTTACACATATGTAAATACAAATATACATATATATATATATATATATATATATATAATGCTTTGTATATGTATATTAGAATAACGACGGAAATGTGGGTGTATGAGGGCAAATTGATTTCTAGTAGGTGTTCAGAAAGGTATGCATGCATATAGTAATATTTATAACAAAATATATTGTACATATAGAAATATTCTATTGAATTAAAAAGTTAATAATAATAAGCAAAAATAAAAAAAAAAAATAATTTGCTGGTAAAAATAAAATAATTTAAACTCAAATTACAAACTTGACATATTATTATAACTCTTACTCGAAGAACAAATAAAAAATTTATCGTATATATTTTGATTAGATCATTCTAGGTTTCCAAGGCTTCATAAGAAGTCAGAATAAGTGTCATATAGGATACAATTTTATTTATATACAAGCATCCAGTTACTTAACGGAAAACGAGTAAAATACGCTAACAAAATTGAAATATCAAATCAATGGACTAGACGACCTTCCTTATATTGTTAAATTTGAATAAACCTTTGTAAAATTGTAAAATGAAGGTCAAAATTTGTTACGTTCTAAATTATTATAAATATCGCTAGAGAAATTCAATTTTGTATTATAAACAGGAATACAATTTAGTTAAATCAAAAATTGGGGCAAATGAAATGTTGTATTTGAATTTAATACCAAGCCTAATCTAAAGATTTAAACATAATATAAAAACTATAAAGGATAACTCGACATTAATTCAGTACTAAATAGAGGTACTTAATAATAAAATCGATAATAAAAAAAAAACAATTTTCATTTGACAGATGGCGAATGGCATTTGCCTTCACATTTGCGTTTAGTAAGGTTTGATAAAATCTCTCAACGGGATGGCGGTTCATCATACGTCCATGACCCATGTTTATACGAGGCAGAAATCTGACGCAGAAATCTACCATCATGTTCATACGTAAATAAAAACTGGTAGATTTCTGTCATTGTCGCTGTCAGATTATTGAAATATCAAGATGGCCGCAATTGAAATTATTGGCAAAGAAATAAATAAATAAATTTATATTATTATTCTAGTGTCATTCAACATTATTATTATTTGTATAATTTATATTTTTTTATTTGATTAATATTCGATCCGAAAATTACGTTGTCAACAACAATTTCCTTATTTTTTGTGAATAAAAAATAATAAAAATATTTTGACACTGACATATTCCCAGAAAAAAAATTTAAACGTCAAAAATCTACCAGAAATCTTAAATTTTGGTAGATTTGCTTACCCCTTACCGAAATGTCCCCTCACCTATAAATTTTGGTAGATTTCTACCCTCTTTTCTACCCGTACAAACATACATATGTGAATTGAAATTGACTGCAATTGCTTGGTCTATAACTATATCATTGTGTATCTGCCATCATGACATTACTCAACTAAAAATCGTGAAATACATGGGCTTCCATCTACCTGTTGTTTATCTAATTTGAATATACTAGAGATGTCATTCGTGATAATATATGAATATTTTTAATAGTGTATGGCAGCACTATTCTAAACTAATATAGTAATATAATTATTATTAACTTGACTAATTCTCATTATAAATAATAATAATAAAAAACAGAAATTCATGTTTTAATTACACGATACGGGTATATTTTATGCAGAAAATTATTCGTGTATCCAACACATTGAAAAATATTTCACCCAAAAATGATTGTGTTTCACTTTTTTATTTTCTTAAAAATAAAAAATAAAACAATTTTTTTTGTTTTTAACCACTTATTACTTAGTATACATACCTATCTTTTTTATCACCGCTAAATTTATCACCTTTAAATTTTTATAGGCACTTAACTTTATTTTTTTTCATATATATATATATTTTTTAATTTCAGTGCCAGTGGCAATAAATGCTCTACTTAGATATCCAAAATGTTCCAACACAATAATATTAAAAATTTTGAAATTAAAAAAAAAAAAAAAAAAAACAGTGACACATTCCAGTATTAATTAAAATTCAGTATAAAAAAAAATAACAAGCATAGATCAACAACAGCAGCAGCAAAATCCTCGTAATAGCAGTGTGTAGGTGGTGATGGAATTTAAAAGATTTTTTTTTAAGATCACAAAACAAAATTGGTAAGTTTGGTATAGACAAAACAAAATTAATCATAAGCCACCAAAAAATGTAAGTGATCATTTGATGCGTTCGAAGCCAGTAAAGAATGATTTTCTTAATTCTCCTCTTTTATCACTACTTCATCTTTATGATTAGAAATTAAAAAAAAAAAAAAAAAAACAACAAAATTTATTTGAATACCTATAACTTGTTTTATTTTTTGGTTTTTTTTTTTTTTTTAATTTTATTATCCTATATTATAAAATATATCTAAGCAAGGAATATAAAAAATTAAAGAATGAAGAGGGATATAGGAACAAGACAGACCTACAAAATAATTTGAAAAAAAAAAATCGATTTCTTGAATTCGTATATACCTAGTGTTGCCACATAAATGAATAAAAATATTAGGCATGTCCACTTAAAGATGATAATTTAGTTTTTTAACGATGTTTGTAACGTACAAGCAATAAAATAAAAGCCATTTCTATGTATTCGATCTTTTACCTTATACTTGTAAAAAGTTATTTCGTTAGTTCAAAAGGGAGTATCAGCCCAAAAAATACACTTTACCTAATTCTGAACTTGACATCAAAACAATAATATCTAGTGTTACTCAACGACATAGAGCTGCAATTAAGATAACAAACGTGGAAGTAGAATAGATCTGAACAGATCGCATCTACATAGAACTCTCCATTAAAATATATATATACCCACTATTATACTATCGCTTCCCTCTATAAACTGAAGCCAATTTTTCCCTTTATCAACTTCCATTCACTTTTTAATTTTTCCCTTTATCAACTTCCATTCACTTTTTAATTTTTCCCTTTATCAACTTCTATTCATAATTCCTTGTATTTTAAACTGAACATAAGCAAGTCAAATCTTATCTCTGGTAATCGTAGATCGACTGTGCACTAAACCTTAAATTTTTTTTATGGATCTACTAGTGTCTTCTTCTGCTGAGCAAAAGTCTATTTCAATCCCCTCTTCAAAGAGTTCATCATCTACCTCATTTTTCCTGTATATTATAAAAATTCCAGAAATCCAACAGTATTGTATTGTGCATATTTTACTAAGGTCCTCATGTAATATCTGTTAAGTAAAAAAACAATGAAACAATCAAGCTCCAAATTTAGCTTTAAAGCTTATCAACTTTAATACATTAACCTGAAATCTTAAATACAATAAATTTACTGATAATTCTAGACCGATTTTATTAAAATATTAAAAAATTATAACAATCACATTCAAAAAGTGGATCACAGTTATTATTTATAAATTTAAACTATCTTTACAAATGTAAATGATTACTGCGCTCATTGTAGACACCTTCGAAAATATATAATTTTTTTTTTAACTGAACCCAAAATATTGAGATAAGAACTCTGCGTTCACAGAATTTAAGCCATTTAAAAAATTAAAAAAAAGATGAATAGTAAAGAAATAATGAATAAAATTATAAAAGAATATAAAATAAAAAGAATAAAATAGAATAGAATAAAACTAAATAGAATAAAATAGAATAGAATAGAATATAAAAGAAAAAGAATAAAATAGAATAAAACAAAATAGATTAAAATAGAATAGAATATAAAAGAAAAAGAATAAAGTAGAATAGAATAAAACAAAATAGAATAAAATAGAATAGAATTGATTAGAAGAGTTATTATACATAAATATATAATACCAATCTATATATTAATATTATATTCTAATACTAGTTCCAAAACTCAGTAAGCTAGCCATCTCTGTCAAAACAAATAAAACCTATGCTAACCTATAGTATTCATGCTAACTATGCTAAAATTTTCCGCAAGTAATTAGAACGGTTATCCAATACTAGTATAATTTTCCACATCTAATTACAGTTAGAAATACCAGAAAATAGTAAATAATAAATAAACAAATACTCACCACATATTCAACATTCATATTCACGTAATTGAAGATACTGACAATAGGATAACAAAAAATATATTGCATTATACAAATAATAAAACAATGTTTATAAGTAATTTATAATATTCGAAAAACTGTAAAAGTAAGATAAAAAATACAAATACAAAAATAATAATATAAAATATTTCGTATAGAGTTCTCCAAAGAAGGGCCGTTTTAAAAATAAAAGTATAAAATGATTGTATAACATATATGCTTTGTTGAGTAAATATTGTAAATTTTGTAAAAGAATGAAATTTAATAAAAACAAATAATTTAAAAAAATTTAAAAAAAATATATAATATTTGGCAACACTAACCTCGAATCTAATATTTGTAATTTCTAGCTTAAAGGATGATATGCAGTGGAACTGGCGAAATTTGTTGTATTTCCCTAAAAACTAATTAAAAAGATCATCAATTAAATCTTATTTCTCAAGAATTTAATTTCGTATAAAAAAAATTTTTACACACACACAAATAAATACCTTAAACTTGAATAATATCTCATTTCGAAATTATTAAGACCAAAATGTTGCTTAACACTTTTTTTACATTATTTATTTTTATTTTTGCCTCTTTTTATCTTACGACAAAACTCAACTCATTTAGAAGTTTACGATTCAGTAGTAATTGAAGTGGTTTTAAAAGGGCTTAAAAATATATAACAAAATAAAAAACAACAACAACAACAACCATATCATCGGTGTTGTTGTATTATATTATTAACTACTAAAAATTATTGGAAGTAGTATTTCTTATGTTTATTATTATATGATCCGGAAATTCCCATCGTTCACGATGAACTCGTCATCCCAATACTAAATAACAATGAAAATAATAATAATAAAAAAGGACATAATATGATTTGATGATTTTTATTACATTGTGTAAATTTTCAAAAAAAATTTTATTTATTTATTTTATTTTATAAAACGGTAAAAATAACACTAATATAATCAGGTAACTATATAATAAATATATTTTCTAAACATAAGTATTTAAACAGTATTAGCAACAAAATTTAAAAAAAAAAAAAGTAATTTAAAAAGGTATAAAATGTATTTTAAGTTAGTATTATAAAAATGTGTCTTTATTTTGTAATTTAGAGATTATAAGAATGAATATTTTTATCTAAATTTCTTATATACCAAATGCTTAAATAATAACCCTTTTTCTTATGATATAATATATTTTTTTGATATACACATAACTATTGTTTGTTTTAGAAGAGTACATTGAACATTGTATAAAAACAACAATAAAACATAATGTAATAAAAATACAATAGTAACAATAATAAAAACAAAAGAGAATCCAGAGGGAATGACCCATTTAAAGGTAAATTATGATTAGTTTTTATGATTGTTGTTTTTGTATTTTTACTGTAAAAATTCCCAAATTTGTTTGTTTTTCTAAAATGGAATTAAATTGCAGTGGAAAAATTATTGTTTATTACTACCGTTTTTCTTTTTTTTTTAATTTTTAATTGTTTTATGACGATAGGGCCAGAGACCGTAAAATAGATTTAATTTTTTTTTTTGTAAATATGTAAAAGAGGTTAAAATAGGTTCTAATGATTTATTATGAAACAATGTAGATAGTATATAGATAGAAGAAGCAGAAGAATGTGTAGAAAGATAGATTTGTTTGTAAATAATTCTGAACAATCGAATTTTTCGAAAATTTGAATATTGTTATGATTTAAAATTATATATTATTAATTAATAATTATTTTAACCACGAGCTGAAACGTTAAACGCTAACGCAATTAAAAGTTAAACATCAAAAATTGGTATTGCAGAAAATACATTGTGTTTCGTGTAGTACTGGTAGTAGTAGTACTAGTACTAAGTGGTAATAGTAGTAGTAGTATGTTGCAGCAGAAGTAGTACTAATAGTAGTGGCAGTTGTAGTAAGACTAGTGGTAGGGGTAGTAGTAGTAATAGTAGTAGTTGCAGTAGAAGTAGTACTATGTAGTAGTGGTTGTAGTAGTAGTACTAGTGATAGTGGTAGTAGTAGTATTTGTAGTATTAAATAAAATTAAATGCTTCGAAAAAACCCAGAACTGACTCAGATCAAAACAAAACAAAACAAAATCCATTTATATCAAATATGCTATTCTAAAATGTAAATATTGAAAACTTCGTAGCTTTCAGAATTCTTGGAATGGAAAAAACCACTAACTCTCGTGGCTTAATCATATTTTTGCTGCCAATGAGGATGCTACTAAATATTATTTTGTATAATTAAGCAATAGCATTTACAACTTTCAACTTCCTATTAATATACAAGGACACAACTTGAATGTTTGGAACGATACACCCAGTAGCACTCTATAATCTATGTGTATCTATCCAGATAAACTACAAAATTAAGGGGAAAAATAATCAATAATGAAGATGTTACAAAACACGTAACGACATTAAGTTATTACCGTAATGTAAGAGTAGTTAGGTAATTGCTCTGTCGAGATAAAAAGTATTATATACTCAAAATATAACCGTTATAGCGTAATATTTGCAAAGTAGTCCTTTTCAAAAAATTTGTGACAATAAATTATAACCGCTTATATCAACATAAAAAAAATCCAGATAAAAATAGGGTGTATTCATAAATGCTGCAAACTGACAACAAGTTTGCCACCAGTTGGTGTACTTTCCAATAATGAACACAAACTCTACCTATATTCTACATTTACTTGACTATTCTGCAAAGTTTCTGTTCATTAATACTGACATTTTGAAAATAACAATTTTTTTTAAATAACAAAACTAAAATTAAAGTACTCAAAACAACAAAGACAACTACTTCAAAAAAATGTATGCATACTAAAAATTTATTCTGCCAAATTGACGCCCAGTAGACCTTGAGTCTGCATTTATGAACAGCGTTCAGGAAATCTAATAAGTGTGTTCATAAATTCAGAATATGCAGATTGACTGCAGGTTTGCATTTATGAATACAAAGATAGTCACCATATTCAGAATAATCAGAATGTCGCAAGTATTTCCAGACAAAATTTGGTTTGATTTTGACAACTATATGACATTTACATTGGTACAAATCGCTTATGTCAATATGAGTTAAAAATGTTTTTGCCATAATCGGTTATTTCCCTTAATTCAATTAAATAAATATTTTAAATAAAATAAAAATATTTTAAATATATTCCCAAAATTAGCCACAAAAACGTGTATACATATAAATTAATAACTGTGTTAACAAATTTTGAATACCGTTTTCAAATTTTAAAATGTATTGAGTATTTTTAAATGTCTTAATTGTACTTAGCGATTTTTACGTATTTATTTTAATTTTAACATCTTACAGCACCATAAGCAGTTTTTGCAAAATAAAGTTTTTGAACTTCAAATGCTTACATAATTTCAATAATTTTAAAAACCGAAACTGATGGTATACAGTCTTGTCCCGTTATTATATTTTTAAACTCTAATTAAAATTTTAAAATTGATTTTACTAGAAGCATGAATTTCAGACATAAGTGGTTATGACTTATTGCCACAGAAATTACATTTTTTAGTTAAGGGATAGTCGTATGGTCCTAATATGTTACCAAAGTATAGATGTGATCGAAATAGTAGGTGTAGGTGTTCTGTTGTTTTTTATTCATTTTTTTTTTGTATAATAGTCAGTAACTTAGTATAGAATTTATTTTCGCACACTAAGCACAATACAGCAATTTTTGTTAGGATCTATAATATTTTTTGAATGCAATAAAATAAATTGTACGCTAGAGGACGCAATAGGTATAATATGTAGGTGTTCAATCCAAAGGTCCTAGGTACGACACGCAATGAAAATAAAATGCTTTATTGGTTTTTTGACCTGCTCCAGTTCCAGAAGGATGTTTTATTGTTATAAAATAAATGAGAGTAAAAAATAATAGCCCCACATCTCGATAGAGAAAAAGAACGGAAGGACGAAAGTACAAAAAATTATGTAAAAATATAGAAATGTTTTTTTTTTTGTTACATTCCAGCTATATTCTTCCGTGGCCTAGTCGGTTAAAGCACAGAAATGTGTTTGCATTACGACGTGGTAATCACAGGTTCGATTCCCGTGGGGGGTATAAAATATAACTAAAAAAAATAGCAAAATATTATATATAAAATTAATAATCAATAAAAATAATTAATAATTCATACTTTATAACTAAAAATATTACCTATATCAATATCTATATCAATACTCATATATATCATACAACACAATAACCAAATAACATAATTAATAATATTGGACAAACACTAATAATAATTACACAATTGTCAACAACTGACAAAAGTATGTGACATTACGTACCCAGTAAACATAGTAATGTCAGGCATCTTAACGTCAAAGATGGATAAAATCGGAGCGACAAAGTGCAGAAAAATATGGCGTCGTCTTACTACGTAGGCGCAGATAAAGTTATCAAAGTGGTCTTCTACAGTAGGCCAATCTCCTACTTAGACAGTACAAACAGATTAAAAATGAAATTAGACATTGCCTCGGAAATACAAGTGAAAAGTAGCAGCTAGAAATCGAGTACGATGGAAATGTCAAGTGGAATACCTATGCTCTCAAGAGGAGTACGGAAAAAAAAAAAACATTCCAGCTAAAAAAATTTTAGTTTAAAAAAGTGAACTTGAGGATGACATTTCAGCCATAGTAAAAGTCTTCATACTTTTTATATTGTTGATATATATTGCTTAATAGCTAACTCTGCCTTGAAATATTAGTAAATCATTGAATCAAAAAATTGGAATTTGACTGACACATTTTAAAAATTTTGTTTTTAAACTTTAGTTGTGTTATGTTGTAAAAATTTGTGTGTCAAAATCTTTTCACATTGGATTTCGTGATTTTAATTTTTTTTTTTTTTTTTTTTTTGTATAATTATTTTACTATGTTCTTTTAAAGAATAATAATAACAAAAACAACAATCAAACTATTATTATAAATAATGAATTGCATATGAATAGCAAAAACAAAAAAAAATATTAAAAAGTACAGGAATTGCTCCCTTGAATTAAAAGTGTTAGTGTAAAAAACCAAAAATAATATAAAAAAATTTAAAAAAACAAAAATAATAATAATAATAATAATAATTGCTTATAAAAGAACAGCAAAAAGCACTTTAAAAACATTTTTTTTTTGTCATTTTCTTCTTTAAGACTAAGCTGTGGTACCTCTACTACACACTATATAAGTAAATCTTTAGTGTTTTTGTTTTCAGTTTACAATTGTTCAATAATAAAAATGAAAAAAAGCATAAAAATACAAAAATAAATAAAGTAGTAATTATATATTTTTTTTTTTTTTTTTAGAAATGTATTTGAAAAGATTTCATTTTTTTTTTGTTTAATTTTTAAATTGTAAAAATCTCATATTAGCCAATGAATTTGATGCTTAAAAACAATAGCGCCATCACGCGATAATTATTTTCATTATTTTTTTTTTTTTTGTTTTTTTGTTTTTTTGTGTTTCTAACTCAACCCCATAGTTTATTCTAATATAGTTGGTTTTTCTATTGTTCTGTAAGTTAGTCGTCATGTCAAAACAAATAAAAAAAGTTTAATATAGCAAAGTATA
The DNA here is from genome assembly GCA_963942445.1 of Argyra leucocephala. Classification (NCBI taxonomy): domain Eukaryota; kingdom Metazoa; phylum Arthropoda; class Insecta; order Diptera; family Dolichopodidae; genus Argyra; species Argyra leucocephala. The sequence goes on from OZ012679.1 coordinate 2,405,067, forward strand.
ATAATTTTTATGTAAATCAGAAAATTAAATGCCCTTCCATTAAACAAAAAAAAAAAATTAATAATTATGACTTTATTTGTCTAATAGTTAGATTTTTTGTATTGATGGTGTTGTTGTTGTTTTTAGTTTAGAAGAGAAACTGCATATGAATGTCAAAAGAAAAAAAAGTGCGATGATTTTGAATAATGGATTTCAAATAAGCTTAATTTGAGGCTTAGTTTTCATCTTTTATAAATAAAATTAGTTGCAGAAATACAGTGTGTAACACGGTGTGTAAGTACACTGTAAAGAATAGGGTGTTAATATTTATATTACCACAAGTAAAAAATTTTAATTAAAATTTTTTCTGAACAAAGGTCATGGTGTTTCAATAACCCAACTGGATGATGGTACATTGCACAATCAAATGCAGCAAACCTTCGTCTAGTAATCGACATCAGATGGGCTTGCTTTAAATATTAATCTGACAATAATAATATCTTTAAGCTATATTAACTGAAAAATAGACCAAACTCTATTTGGATTGGACAGTGACGCTGTAAAATCGCATTGTTAAATTTTCTATTTTATTTTTCGAATCTGAAGCAGAAGTTCAAATGGTTTAAAAACAAAATAGTAACAACAAAAAAAGAAGTGAAATGAAAATAATTTAAATTTACAAAAATTTTCTGATCTTCACCGCAAAAGAAAAACCTGTCAATAATTTGACAGCAATATACATTTTGTATTAATATAGCGTTTTTTTGAAATATAAAAATGTTCCAATAAGTCTAGTAAGTTGCGCCCATAAATGGATAAACGACTTTTTGAAGCCTTTAATGTCCCCGTCTTCAAATTCGGATTTATATAGTGCTTCATCACGTGACCTAATTCATGTCTGAGCAAAGTTTGAAACAGATATGTCAATGTATCTAAAGTAAAATATATTTTAAGTCTAATCAACCCGGTGATTTTCCGACTATAATAGAGGTAACCCTCAATAAAAATCTAATGAAGTATAAGTCAGTATAAAAATTATATACGATTTCTAATCTTTTATTTCACAGCTTTAACATTTACGTTCACAATAAAAAAATAAACAAATCAACATTTAAATTTTCCAAAAAACAAGACAAATACAACATGTTTTATTACATGTTTTCATCTATTATCATGATATGGCATCAACATCAATTATTAAATAAGATTAATATGATAAAAAATAAATGAATTTATAAAAAAAACATAAAAAAAAAAAAAATTAAAAAGTTTTTTATATTAATTACTTATGTAAAACAAAGCCATCAAACAACAACGCGCAAATGAGCCTAGAATATAGCCCACACAAGAAAACCCAATCGTACCAAAACACCTGTCGCAGGACCATAAAATAACATCTAAAAATAGCGAACATAAGGTGGACAAACAGCAGCTACCAACGGAATACGATGGAATGGAAGTATCAAGTAGAAGCCTGTGGAAGAAAGTGAAGTCAAGTGGAAGAAAAAAAAACTTATATATAACATATATGTATATTAATAATTATATTAATAACTTAATACAAATGTAGCTATGCTCTTTAATAATTGTTAGCTCTTAATTAATATTTAAATAATTTTCTAAAAACATAACCCACCACAAACAACAATAATGCTTAAAATACTGTTAAAAAAATTAAAAAATAACATTTTATTATCACTCAATACTGTTGTAACTGTAATTGTTGCGATTTACTATTACTGGCTGTCACAATCATTATTACTGTTGTCAGTTCAATTTACTTGTCTTATAAATGTTTTTTTATCATTTGAATCAAATTTAATTTCAAGACCTCCAGACTAATAAAAAATTAAAATGAAAACAAAATTAAAAAAAAAAAAAACAATTTATTTTTTTTTATTTAGATTGTCCCAACAATTTGGACGAATCTCTTATGCGCCTTCACACATAACAATAATATATCTACATATTTCAAAAGTTTATATTTATGTGCGTTCAGGTAAATTTGTACATTAAATTATAATATATCTTTCTCTTTCTCTCTTTCTTCTATTTCTATTTACTTATCATAATATGAATGAATGGATGCATTCATCATAGATGCATTCCCAGATGTAAATTTAATATTATGAAATGATTTTTTTTTTTTTTTTAAAGATGATACTCTCACTATGTTTATTTATGATTTTGTAATAGAAAATTAAAAGAAAAAAAAAAAATTTAATTTAAAAAAAAAATAATTTTTTATTTATTTATTATTTTAATCTAAAATTGCGTATTTTATTGAAGTTAACACAAAAAGTAGTTAAACAAGTTTCTATTTTTTTTTTATTTTATTACTTATACTTAAATATTTTTGCGTAGACACCAACCACTGTATATATACAGTATAAGTACAAGTTATATTACAAAAACAAAATCAACAAAACTCACCTTTAAATAAAATATCTGAAAGTATAAATATGCAATCACTATCACAAAATCATAACTAGAGTTGCCAGGTTATTTTCGTAAAATAATATTGTATAGTTTTGGGTGAAAATCCATTAGTTATAATAAATAACCGATATTTTAAATTTTATATTAGTAAATTTATGATTGTTTTAAATGATTTTTAATGAAATTGTTTTGGGGTATGTATTTTATAGGTTCTATATGTGAAAAATGTTTAAATAATAAATAAAAGTCAAACTAAATTTGTTTTTTTTTTTTTACACCATAGTCCAGTATAACTTTAGTGTTCCAAGTGTCTTTTATTTAATAAATTTTACTAATTTTACTTACGTATGTGTTTGATTGTCATTCTAATTAAAAGATGTTAAATAAAATATCAAAGATAAACCTGGCAATGTAAATGTCATTTGAATTAAAACTATATGACACAAGACGTGTAGATAGTTGATGGAGTAAGCAAAGTTAGTTTGATATACAGATGTTTAACCAATTGAAAAAATTGAGTTGCGTCCCGTTAACTGCCGATAAAGAAAATTAGTAAGAAAATTAGTTTGCAGAAATAAAAAAATATGTACAAAATTTATATTACATTCCGTTAGCATACAAACAGCAAAATATGTAAAAAACGAAATTAACAATCTATTGGAGAATGTTGCTTATAATAACTATATTCGATAAACGATATTTGCTTTTGTTATTGTTTTTATTAGTTAATTTTTATTTTTTCAAGAAAAGCGTACAATATTTTTATTCTAACTCACAAAGTTATTTAATACAAAAGTTGTGTAGCAATACGCGATTACAGCATGTCAGATTTGTTTACTTGGCATTTTTGCAATAAAAAACATCTTGCACCATCACCAAACACCTTGCACTCAATTCAGAGTGTCAATTCAAATATTTTTGCTTGATGTATTTCAATAATTTTCTACCAGTCAATCGATTAATAAATATAATTGATCCAATATGCTCTTGGTGTATTTTTTTTTTTATTATTTTATAGATACTTACCGTTATTTTAAAAAATATTTTAGACTTTTATTGTGCCGAACTCTTTTTTCTTCTTCTTAATGCATTAGGGTAGTACAGCACAACTCAGGCTGATATGTTATATTGTATATAAATGAATTATAAAGGATATATTGAGTTACAGGTTGTAATAGAAATTGTAAACACATATATTTTGTATTTATTTTTGTAAATATATATACAATACACAATATATATGTATATGTAGTATGAATGACATATAAAATCGGGCATCATATTGTAAATTAATTTCGTTAACGGAAGATGAGCTACATAAATTGCTGCTCAAATTTACTGGAATTACTAAATTTACTCTCCTAACTGTATTTCCTAACTGCCTGATATAGCATTTGTCGATTTCCATAGTTCAAATTTAATCTTTTTGTCATAAATGACACATTTTCAGTTGTTATTGCGAATTTAGTAATAAACTTTAATTTATTTTAAGTGCAAAAGTGCAAAGTTGGGTCATTTTTAACTGATAATAAACAAAATTTCAATGGAAATAAGAATTTTCAGTTACTGGTATTGGTATAAAAATATTCTGAAAATTATTTTCTTTTGTTTACCTGTTTAATTACGAGACAATTACAAACGAAGTTTTGAAGTTTCTGTTTTTTTTTTTAAAGAAAAGCTGGCAACCTTTTTTTTCCTCCAAATAAATATTAATATTGATTTGAATTGAAATATAAACTATGTGTATATTTAATAAGATATACATTATATTTTAATATATTGACTGTCTGTATATATATTATATACATAAATATATTTAAATAAACATTTGTATTGGAAATTATTTATAACTTACACGGTTTATTGAATAGAGTTTTAGTGACTGTAAAATTGTGCAATGCAAATATCATTGCACATTATTTATCAAAATTAATAGTTTTATAATTATTATTATTATTGTTATTATTATTTTTTATATTGTTATATAGTTGTTATTAGTATGAATAATAATTCTAAATGTTAATAAAAGTAGCAAAATACAACACAAAACTACAACAAGAACAACAATAACAACTAGAACAAAAAAAATAAAGTGTGATGAATCAATACGAATTTTTTTGTAATTTTTAAATTATTTTATACTATCATAAGTGAATAATTTAAAATATGCAGTTCCATTTTAAAAAGTTTTTTATAATGTAATGCTAAAAATATATATTATATTTTCATTTAAAAAATAACAAAAGAAAAATAATAATATTAATTTTAAATTTATGTTCTGATATTATGACTATGAAAATGTTTAATAATTTTGTTAAGTTATAAAAATATTAGGAAAAGATCATCATTATGATTAATTATAATAATTATTTACAGTTATTATTTATTTATTTATGTCTAATATAATTTCTATATTTTTATTTTGATCTTGAATTACTTACAAGCAATATTTTAATGAGCCGAACAGTTGGGTTTACTGATTTGATCAATAATTAAAAGTCTCGAATTGCACTCTTGGCATTATTATTCGTTTTAATTACTGGTTTTTCTGTTTTCCATTATATCTTAAAAATTGGTTATTTTGTTTTAATAATATTAAAATTTTAATTAAGTTAACTATTTATATTTAAATGGATATAAAATTATTCACTATATTATTTTGTATTTCCATACTGCACAAAATTTTTAAACCAAAATATTTTAACACCAAATAACAAAAATCTGAAACAATTTATAAACTTGGTTTATATTATATTAACTTTAATTTTTAAACCAAATTTTGTACATATTTAAATTTATTCAATAATATATTTATTTATATTCATAAAAAATTATATTACGTTATTTTAATTACGATATAATGAAGCAAGAGAAATGTCGTATTGTATTCAAATAATTGAAATCAAAACCTATAGCAAATTCTTAAAACTGTGTTAGACAATTGCCCCAAATATTATTTGCACCGCCGACTGCCAATGATTTCCGAAATGAACAAAGATAAATTTAATAGAGTGAATCTGTTTTAAGTCCGTTAGCAGTTATGAAATAATCTCTAATTAATATTCTGTGTATAAATATAGTAATATGGATTTGTAAGCTGTTGAATGATTGCTGATATGAACAAAAACCAGTTGAGCACAGTGAATGTACTTTAAGTCCGTTAATAGAAGTTTTGGAATCTGTATAAATATTTTGTATATAAATATAGTAATAATTATCAGACCTATTGAATGATTGCTGACATAAAGAAAAACCAGTTCAATAGATTGAATATACTTAAAAAGTCCGTTCGTTAGAAGTTATGGAATCTGTATAAATATTCTGCATATAAATATAATAAAAATAATTTGCAGACCTATTGAATGATTGCTGACATAAAGAAAAACCATAATCAAATCACAAAAATCATACATACAATATAATAACCGTAATTATTTTTATTATTACAAAATTATGACAAATAAAGCTTTAAACCTAAATTCGAATTTTAACAATTTTAAATATAGAAAATAAAGAGAAAAAAATTAATAAAAATAAATAATAGTAGAATTTGTCAAAAATCTTCAAAAACTTGAACTTTAAAACTATACAAAAAATGCAACAAAAATGAAAACTAACCACAAAAAAAAAAAGAATAAAAAAAAACCAAAATAACAAAAAGAAAAACTTTTTCCAACCCATCACAGAATTTTAATGTGCATTAGTTTTGTGTTTATTTTTAGAAAAATAATTTTTTTTTTTTTTTATTTAATGTCAGTTAATTCCCCTTACAAACTTACCTTTATGTATATTTTCACATTTTACTCCAATTTTTTTATTTTTCTGTTTTTATTCTCTTTGATATTGTTTTGTTTTTTTTTTTTTTTTTTTTTGGCTGCTTATCTTAATATTCAGACAGCATAACATTTTGTTGGAGACTTTCAAATGGGTTTTTAGGTGAACATTGAAATTTTCTATTCTCACATACAAATCAACACATATATTTTATATATTTATATATAATATGTTTAAATATATCTCATATATAAGTATATATATATCTATATGTATATAAAGTTATATATACTAGAAAACAACGTGTGTCGGTTATATTTTTGGTCGCAATCACCTTATTTTGGATTATTTTATGTGCACATTTAAATACATATATATCTACATTTAAACATATATATAATATATGTATGTAGAGTACATAGTATATTATATATTTCTCATATGTCAAGTTAGAAAAATTTATTTTTTATTTTTCTCAAAATTCTTTTAAGGTTTCAAGTTCAACTTTTATTAGTTTCTAATGATGAGAGAGTGGGAAGTGAATTAAATTATATATTAGGAAGAAAATTATGTGGAAAATTATAGTTACATATGTATGTACAGGGTGTTTGTGCTGTTTTTGTTAATCATTGGTAATAAATTATTGCAATGGAGGTTAAACTGAACAAATTTTTCAAATTTTTGAAAAATGTGATTTAGATAATTACCGTTATAGCATCTGTCTAAATTACCACTTTAACTTCTGTCTAAATTGATTAAATAGAAAACATACATCGCTTCATTTTTACTCACACACTTACTTCTCCCATTTTTTTTAGTATACGTTCATTTTTAGTCGTATTACCTATTTTTTAAGGTGTAGTTTATAAGTAGCACATCTACTTGAATATAACAAAAGCAGTATGAAAGTCAAGTGCTATTAATTGTGAACGATATACGATTAACGATGTAAAAATATTGTGTATATCGGTAAATATTTTTTAGGTACAATTACAAGTACAAGAAAAAATGGAGAAAAAAGCTGTGAAGGTCTAGTTATACTCAACACTAATATATACAAACTTGTTCAACATCTCTATGATATATGTAAAAAGCATTGAAAAAATTAAGTGATCACCAACTATTACAACAACCACTGAAACCACCGAATGTATTCAGTGCTGGAATTTTACTTCTAGACCCAATCTAGCAATTATAGGTAACACACGGCAACAGAACATTGTATACACAAAATAAAAATGTCAATTATAATTTAAACTATTTGTTTTGTATCACCCTGTTTACATAGAGAAAAATATATCATGAGATAAAACCCAAAAATGGAACTAAAAATAAAAAAATAATAATAATAAACCAAAAATAGTAACTGGAATAAGAAAATTCAGGAAAATTTATGATTATTTTAGATACTATTTGACATTATTGTAAAAGTTTACTTTTTTTGTTGATATTTTAAAATCATCGACCATATTTAGTTGAATTTCTATATTAAATTGTAATAAATTTTTGTTATTATATATTTTTTTATTGAATATTTTAATTAATAAAAAAATATTTTAACAATCTGTTGGTTTGTTTTAAAACTACTAAAATGGTTTTCTATAAAAAAAAATTAGTTAAATTGTTTCGATGATATTAGATAGGAATTTGTATAATAGTGATGAAATATATGATAATGTTTTTAAAACAGAAAATTATTGCTTTCGCAATATCGATAATGCACATTTGATGCACTTTGATATATTTTATTTTCTTCATTAAGAACATCAATGATGTGAAAGAGTATCGGTGACATTGTAAATATCTTTAAAAACGCTTCAAAAAAACTAAGTTGTCATATAAGTTAGCAGCATTGTGTAATGAGAGCTTTCTGAGACATTGTGTTTTTACACATTTGTGATCAAGCAAAATTAACAGTAAGATTTTATTAACACTGTACAATATTATGTTTTAAAAAATTTTTGTAAGCCCAATTAGCTGTCAAACCAATCACGGAGACATCGTCAACAACAATAATTGTGATTCATGGAGTTAATGTGTCAAGCCTTTGTGAACTTTTGTAGACATTTAAGAGCATGTGGGTGTTGTATTCGACTTTGTATTGAGACATTTATGATGTTAAGGTATTTTAATTATTGTTGATAATCGGTTTTGTTTTTGATAAATAATTTATACCAGTATTTGCCCGCTCTTGGAATTTCGAGAAAGAAAAAATTTTTTTTCAATTGACAAAAAATCGTCTTCAATTTCATTATACATTATTTTTCGTCATTTCAATTTTTTTGGCACTATATAATTTTTATTAATTTATCTTAGACAGCAACCGCATATTTAATAATTTATTTAAAAGCAAAAAATTATAAATAATATGTTTATGTTAATATACGTTTCTAATTATTCATAGCATGAAATTTGAAATTTCTAATTCAAAAAATATTCAGTTTCGCTACGTCCCTTTTTCAATATCTATCATTTTAACTATATATGGTAATATTATATTACTAATGGGTTTACTTTTTTCGATACTTACTTTTATACTTTCTTACTATAAATTAAACCATATAAATTGCAAAGATATACACAACGAATTTAAAATATAGCTCATGAATCAATATACAGTACAGACACAAATATAATTTTCAAAGAAAATCTTTTTTGATACCTGTTTTTATAACATCTTTTATTAACATAATTTAACCTAACTGGCACTATATACTTTGCTTCATAATGATCTTCCTAATATGAGAGTTAACATTTATAAAAAATTTCGTTTTTAATGTTTACACAACACTTTTGCGATGAAGACAAGTAGGTAGATGAAATTAAATTATTCAAGCTGATACTTAACAGTCAAGTTGAACATATCGGTTTTTGGCAAAGCTAAGATATTATCATTTTGACATTGTGTGGCTCTAATTTGAATCATCATTTCACAAAATAGTTGATTAATATACTATTTTTATTTAGTTAGTTTACCAATTATAGTCTATAAAGTGATTGATTCAGTTATGATAAGCAAAGTTCCAAACCATTTGTTAAAAACAATCACAAAATTTTAATTCAAATCATCTTGCATTGCTGAACAATGTAATCAATCATGTAAAATCATGTCAAATATTATATTTCAGACATTGTCATCATCTGTGAAACAAAAATTATAATCGAATTGCAACTTGAAAGAGAATAATGGCCTGGGAACAAAATGAAATCCATACATGAAAATTGTATGTAAGTCAAAAAATTACCGTTATATAAATTGAGCTCTTTTATGTAATACATTTTTTAGTTTGTATCAATATTTTGTCTTATTAATTGTTATATTGAATTTTGATGTATTTAACCTAGCTGAAATGCAATATCATGACGATAGACAATTTAATATAATTCATATTTAAATGAAACCAATTATGTTTCAATTCTGAAAATTAATAGAATTCCAAATTAGTTTCTTATAACAGTATATATATATATACATATATAAATGATATATATTTTTAAATAAAATATTTTTTCATTATATTTAAGCCTATAAAATGAAAATTAATAAACCCTGGTAGAATATTCAACAAAATCAAAAAAAAAAAAAAATATATTAAAAATAATAATAATTAAAATAAAACAATTATTTAAATATTTCCATTATTTTTTTTTTTTCTTTTTCTCTTCATATATTTTCAAAAACAAAAAAAAAGACTTGTTTTAAAATCCTTTTTACTCCATTTATACAATTACAAATAAAATAAAAATTAAAAAAAAAAAAGTTAATTAATTAATTATGTCTCATATACATTTATAATATAATATTTATATCCTTAGGATACGGAAAAATTTTGGTGTTCCATTCCATAACTAACAATTTAAAAAAATTATCCTTTATTTTTGTTTTAATTTTTTTGTGATTTTTTTTTTTTATTTTTTTCTTTTTTTTGTATTTTAATATTATTTTTAATATTAATTAATAATTTTTTAATAATTAATAATAATTTTAATAATTAAGTTTTTTTTTGTTATTTATTTTATTTTCAATTTTTTTTTTTTATTTCATAATTTTAAACTTAAATTTTTTTTTTTTTTGTCTTATTTCAGTTGATGTGAATTTTTTGTTTGTTTTTATTTATTTATTTATTTATTTTTTTTTTTCAATTTACATTTTGATAAATAAAAATTCAATAAAAAATAAAACAATTGTATATATAAATGTATGTAAGTAGAAACAAAAAAGATTTGAAAAGAGATGAACAGCACTTTTTTTTTTTGTAAATAAAAAAAAATAAATAAATTTTAAAGAAAATTCAAATTGCAATTTTTTTTTAATTACTAGATGGCGTTCATTGCATTTAAAGTTTATAGATATTATATACAGGTTATAATTATAACAATAAGCAAAAATACAAAAAAAAGTATATAATATAATAAAGAAATAAAATAAAAAATCGCTCAAAACGCAATCTAGCTGTTTAAAGTTTCACCCGAATTTCATATTTTTTTCCCAACATAAATATAAATATATAAACAGAATATATATATATATAATATACATATATATGTATATATAAATTTAAATTAAAAATTAAAAATAAAACAACAATTAATTACAAAATATTAAAAATTAACGAAAAAATAGACGTACATGAAAATTAATTACCATTAAGAACCACATATTAATATATAATTTACATTGAATACATAATATAAAACTTAAATGTATAGGTATATGTTTGTAAAAACTTAATTTGAAATTTAAAAATATTTATTCAATAAAATTATTTTTGAATTAATATAAAAAAAAATATGATTATGTTGTTAAGAAAAACTTTGGCATTTTTGAAAATTTATTTGATGAAAAACTAAATATACCTGCGTCGTTGATTGTGGGGTGGTTTTATAAGGTGGATTGATACGCTGATTTTACTTTACGCACTTGATTAAATCAGTCTAGAAAAATAAAACGGTCTGTTGTACTACTGAGCTCTGAGTTATTAGTGACATTTTTTTTAGAGAGTTAACAATGGCTATAGTGGAGTTTTATTTATTAGGACCTAACACATCAATGTATTATTTAATTCCTGTAATGACTGTTTCTACAGAATATAAGACATTTTTGATATTTTTAGTTGAAATTAAATACAAAATATGGGCCTGATAAACCTTTAGGTGATGATAAATCATTTTTAAAGAAATTTGTATAGAAAGAAAAGAAAAAAATGCTACAAACAATTTCCCCAGATCTTTCAGTGACTACTGAAGTATTTTAACATTACTTTGGCTTTGTAAACAACATCTTGAATATTTAGTATAACTATTGACCAAACATTAAATACAGAATTGAAATAAAACAAAAAATATTAGCTTGATATAGATTATAGATAATGAAAAGTATAGATTAGTTAATATAGAAATAAAATATTGAATTATATGCAAATAATCGTGTTAATATATATTTTTTTACATTTCTTCGCTTTAATAAATTTTGTTGAATGTTACAACTGCCATACAATTAATTATATTTTTTACCATTTTTCTATGACATCTAAATCAATCTGATATTATCTTTTTGGTTCTACACATCATCAGATTGATTTTTCACTTTACTCAAGAATTTTGCAATGCTAATATATAAATCTTGTATATTAATAGATAGTCGAAGAAACGATTTAATTTTAACTACAAGTAAAATGTTTTGTATTAAAAGAATAAAATAAAAAAAATTTAAAAAATTTAACTAATAAACCAGAATAAAATGAAAATCTTCATTCATTTATACAAAAACTCATCAATATCAGTCATCAGACTTAAATGAATTATATAATATGTATATATATATATATATAAATTTATATATTAATAAGCCAGCCATCATCATCAGGACATGCTTTGAATTTTAAATGTTTTTTTTTGACTTTTTTGGTTAAATTTTTGTTTTATTCTTAACCTTGTATTAATCAAATTTTAAAAATACAATATATAAGTATATATATATATATATATATATATATATTTCCAAATATAACATACAAATATAATAAAAAATAAAATCAATAAAATATTGATCAGTTCTTAATCCCAAATACTTTAAATTGATTTAAAAAAATAAAAAAAAACAACAAAAGCAAAAAAAAAAAGTAAAAATACAAAATTTTTAAAATATTTTATTAATAATTTACTTTAAAAAGAAAACCAGAGATTATATACGATTTTTTCACATTTACTTTTTTGTTTTTGTTTAAGATTTCCTGATGAACCCACCAAAAAATTTGAAAATTGAGTTTGCGTATAAATAACAAAATTTCATATAAATTTCAATATAATAGAAAATTTCTGTTCGAATATTAAATACAGGAAAACATCCGTTACTTTTGATATACTATACTATACTATTATACCAATTGATTTAAGGACATTGCATTGCCGACGGTAAAACATTTTAAAAGAAAATGCAAAAAAAAAATTCATACCAAATTTTAACTGAATTTTAGGATATAGAAAGATGAAAATTTATAAATATATTAATTAATATTATGTATATATATTTATTGTATAGATAATTTGATATATATAGCTATAATAGTACACCTCCATTGTTAACTTAATTAAAATAAATTTTAATGAATCAAAAAAAAAAAATATATATTTTTTAATAAGAAATCGAATGAAAAATTTAATACAAAATAAGTGAGAAATTTAATGAAATTTTTATTTGGGTGCTTCGGAAGTTTGCCAAATTTTGTTTGTGTATATAAAAATGATTAACCTTTAAAAACTACTTCTCTAACAATAAGTCTGTACAATGCATTTTTATTCATTTTTTTCCGTATTAAGAGTTAGCATTTGTTTTCTAACAATAACTGTCTAGGTCTACTATACTCCTTTTTAACATTTGAAATTTTGTTTTTTAACAATAACTGTCTACTATAGGATTAATGGCGGTAGCCCATTTGAATAGATTTTGTTCTGCAATAGAAAACAATCTATTGGTTTTAATCGCGGATGTCTATTTTGGGTATGAAATTTTACTATATTAATAGACTGTTAAAATCGACACCATTTTTTTGATATATTTTAACGGGAATTTTAAAAATGGATAACAGTTAAGTAATTTTTAATTTATTTTAATTTAATATGTTTTATATTTTACAAAAAAAAAATGTTAGCAACACAATAGAGACGATTAGGTAAATTTGTTAGTCCTGTAACAGAATAATAAAAGCTATTTTTTTGACAAGTCTATTAGTTTCATTAGACTTCCGCGATACCAACATTTTTTTTAAATAGACTATTATAATTTTTTGATAGACTATTACAATTATATTAAATATCAATATAGACTTTCGCGATTAATTCCAATACCGTTAGTAATATTTTGGTTTATTAATAGCAGTCATTTTATTACTTGTACTACTTGTAGTTTATTTTGCAGTGTCGTTAATAAATTTTTTGTCCAACATTTAAGTTTTTGGGCTTTGTATGAAATTTCGACATTTTTATAACTTCTTAGTATTACAAAATCAAAAATGTACATTCATTCTATTCAAATTTTTGTAAAGTTTTGAACATTTCTGACCCTTAAAACTTATAATAATAAAATTAAATAATTAGAAAAATATCTTTCAACAATTTAGTGTGAACAAAAAAATCAGTAGATTTTGTAATGAACTATATTAGAAATGTCCGATAATATTCCAGATATTAATTTGTAAACAATCAGCAAGTTATAACAGATTGATCAAAAATCATGCAAGTTATATCGTGTTATACCAGATATAGTAAAAACTGGGATGTATGACGTATGTAGCCTTTCTAGACCTGAATCAGCTTTGAAAAGATATTTTTTTTTAAATTTATCAGTAGTAAAAGGGTTAAATCTATATCCTAGAGTACAATGTACATTTTTTAACTGTTTTCTTTTTGACAACTAAATTGTAATATTTATAAAATAATTTAATAATATTTATTTAATTGGTTTTATTTTTATTTAGAAATAGAGTTGCCAGCTCTTCTTATAACAAAAAAAAAAAAAAAAAAATTCAAACTAAAAAAAATAAACAGAGCAAAAATTAAAACAAAATTTGTTTTTAAATATTTTTTTTCCTCTTTTTTTTTTGCAATATAAATTCATTAGTTTTCGTATTTCAAATTTAATTTTCGTATATTTAATTTTTGTATTTTTTCTTTTGTATAATTTTTAATTTTTTTTTTTTTTTGCTTTTTAATTAATTACTCTATATATTGTATATATTTATATATTATGTATATATGTATACTTAAATATATTACAAAAAAAAAAAAAAATTATTTTTCAATTTTTTTTTTTTATAATTTATAATTTTTAATTGTGTACTTTTGTTTTTTTTTTTTATTTATTTCGTTTTTAAAAATTTTTTTTTTAAATATTTTTTCTAAAATTTATTTTGTATTATTTTAATTTTCTTTTCTTGTTTCTCTTGTTTAATTTATATTTTTATATATTATATTTTGTATGTTTTTAATAAATAAAACCATTTACAATTATTATTATTATTTATATGTACATCAGTTAAAATTTTATAAAAAAAGAAAATTAATAGGAGAGAAACTGAGCAAAATTGTTTTTGTTTACGGTAGGTTCCTATACAGAAATTTAGATTATAAATTTGAAATAAATGTGACTGACTAATTTGAAGTAGGTAATATTGTAGTTAAAATATAGGTAGGTATGCATGTAATTAAAATTGCAACAGTTTAAATAACAGTATGGTTAATAAATAGTTATGGCTGATAGTCTAAATATTAACAGTTTAGTTAGTGTATTAAATATTTCGATTGTAAGCTGATAGCCTTAATTAGATTTGCAAACGTTTATAAATGTTTGTATAATAAATAGAATTCACAGAAGTTGTAATTAATATGTTAATAAATAAATAAAAATGTTTAGATTGAAAAAAGAAAATTACAGAACTTAAGTAGACCAGAATTTACCAATACTTATATAGTTTTCAATTACATAAAAAGTTATATGAATTGAAATAAAATTAAATTTAATGCTAAAAATAGTTACAGTGTTTGTTCAATTTTCAAACAATAACCTCAAATATTTATTTTATACTTTATATGCCGCTGAATTAACTGTAAAACTGAATATCATTTTGGAATTATTCTTATGAACATAGGTACTATTTTTATTCGAAATAATATAAATTGAAAATATAAAATAAAGTTGGTAAAATAGTATTAAAAAATATTAAACAAAGAATTTTGATAATAATAATAACATGTTATATATTCGATAGACTAAAGAATATAACAATTTATAACAGCAATCTATATTCAAATCTATTCATTTTAATTTTATTTGCTAGAGTAGCTACTTTATAGAAAAATTTCATTTTTATTGTTAATAAACGCAAAAATCTGTAAATTTCATAAAATTATATAAATTAAATAACAGTATATAATTTAAATAAAATAAGTGCGATGTTTCAAAACTATGATACAAAATAGAAATAACATATTTTATATACTTAAGATCGTCAAATTATATACAGTTATTCATTGTAAAATATCCAGTTATTAATGTTGAAATAATTAACAATAAAACATTTTAATAGACACTATAACTAAAGATAACAGTATAATAATGTTACATTAACTTCGTTTGACTATAAAATTTTAATTCAGAATCAATTTTAAAAATATTGAATATAGCGCTATGAATTTGGAATTACTTCAGTCTCAAAGCAAGTGATAAGCTAAAATCAAAATGATTAGACAATGTTGGTAATAACTGTAATGAGAAATCAGAATCAACAAAAGATATCTTGGACAATTTATTGTCTAAAAATTAAAGTAAAGTTTTATAGTATGTGTATTATAGATTGATATATTGTAGACAGTTGAAGAGTTTATACCAAAATAATATCAGAGTATACAAAGGTCTAGGTTTATAATAAAGCAAAATTTTATATTATTATTAAATTATAAAATGTTCAAATATTTCTTTTGCTTCCCAAATATTAACAATCTAATTTTAATGCTGTCCTAAACACTAACTATATTCTAAACTGTTGTCAATTCTAATTGCTTTTTTAATTTAATCATATACATAAGATGTATATATATATATATATATATATATACTACATGTGTTTCAATAACTTAAATTATATATTTTTTCTGATCCTTTTTAATTATATATGTTGGTATATATATACATATGTATATAATCTAATAATATATTTCATTTATTCCATTATTATAGTTGGCTTTATTTTAATATTTTTTGTTGTTGTTTTGTATGTTAATATTTTGTAATAAAATTGTTTTATTTTTTATTTAATTTTTTAATTTTATTTATTGGATATATAAATGTATTATATATTATATATTATATTTATTTATTTATTTAATATTGAATTTTTAAATTTTTTTTATTTTTTTGTGTTCTTCTATATTCTTTTCTCTCTATATAATATGTATAACTATTTTTTTTAATATTAATTCTTTTTTGTTTCTTGTTTCAATTACGATATTTAAGTCTAAAATAAACATTATTTCACATTTCATTTTCATTAAATTTAATTCATTTTTGTTTTTTTTTTTTTTTTTGCTTTAATATTAATTTATTTTTGTTTTGAAAAGTTTAATTTTTAAATATTTTAAATTGTATTTTATTTATATTTATTTAAATTTTATTTAATTTATAAAACTAATGACTTAACTATTTACAAGAAAAAAAAAATGAAATTGGTTTGATTTTTTTTTTTATTTAATTTAATTTTTTTTTTTAAACTATTATTTCTATTATAGAATTTTAAGTTTTCTTAATTTTTATTATCTATATTTATGTTTATATATATATATATTTATTTTACGAATTTTATATTTAATTTTTCTTATATTTTTTTTTTGTTTTTTTGTTTTTTTTTTTTAAATTTATATTTACTTACATTTAATTTTATTTTTAATTATATTAATTTTGTTGGTGATTTTCTACATATATATTATTTATATTTATATATTATATATATATATATATATATATATAAATTTCGATTTTATTTATTTTATATTTTAATTAATTTACTTAAATCTCTATTTTATATTATATATATATATATATATATGTACTTGCTTAATATTCCCAAATTGGGCTTATATTCATATGGGTGTGTGTGTGTTTTATTTTTTTAAATTTAATTTATTTATATATATTTCCTTGTATACAAAAATGTCTTAAATTTAATTTATTTAAAAAAAAAAACAAAAACAAAAATTATATAAAAATATGAGAGTTTTTCTAAAACAAAAAAAAAAGAATAAAATTAATTTTTTTATTTTATTTTAATTGAATTTAAATAATCTACTATAAAACAAAGGAGACTATTGATTGTCGAATATAGTTATATACAAAAACAATGAATATGTAATTTCATACCTTTTTTAATTGAATAATATGTCGAATAAAATTTTCTAATGAACAATATTCGGCCCTATGCCCCACGGATGGGGTTACAGGAAAATGAAGGAAGAACAATATACAAAAACAAGGCATGTAATAAATATTTTTAAACTTATGATGTAGTGTAGATTTTTCAGTTCTAAAGCTGCACTTATGACATTCAAAAAATATATTACTTGTGAATGGTTCAAATTGAGCAACGATTTGAGGGTTTAATAATTTTCGCAAATATAACTACACGCTTTTAATCCAATTTTTTTTTTATTCTAATATATCAAAAGATGTATTTATTTCAAATGTTAGATTGTGTATGATTTAAATTGAGTTGAAATTTGATTAGATCTGCAATAATTTGGATTTTTTATAATAATTGTATATAGATCCTGAGTTTTCAACTTTTTATTATGAATTAAAATGGATTAGTATATATATTAAAGGTATGTATTTTGAACTTTTATATTTTTGCATTTTCTAGCTATTTAGAACCTATAAAACATGTGTATAAAACTGTTTAGGACCAGTAAAATAACAAAAATTATACAAAATTGTTAGTTTTTCAATTTATATTGATGTGCAAAAAGTATATGCATATTAAAATAAACCTCCCAAAAACAAGCCCATGTCATTGAAAATAATGTTATATTCATATTATGTACCATATAAGTTGATATTTTAAATAGAGAACTGTTTCGGACTCAGACTCAATACCTTTAAGGTTTGTAAAATCCATCAAGAAGTAAATTAATAATCCAAATTAGTCTGCAAGACTTTGTATGTTATTAAATATTGTATAACAATATAATATTTAGTGTAGTGTTTATATGTAGTATAACAGTTATATATAACACATCCAGTAATTGTGAACCAAATTATTTATTTGAAATAGGAGCTAACAAAATATTATGGAAATAGTTATTGTTTCATAGTTTGTGCATGAAAGGGTTAAAATTTATATATAAATATTTCTAAAAACTTCAATTGAACATTCATTGCTTTTGCATATCACCCGTTACCCGATAAATTTTGGTATTTAATGTTATGTATTATACATTATCTATCTCTGTATATATTTTTACAAAACAAAATTATTTAAAATATTTTAATTAAAAGTTAATTATCGTTTCTTTACATAAAAAAATTAATAAAAAAAAAAAAAACAGAAAATAGGTACATTCCAAAAGATTTTTAAGTAAACGAAAAAAAAAATTTAATAATTTAATTTACCTTTATACAGTTATATTTATATGAAGTTTTCCTTATTTTTCAATTATTGTTTTAAAGAATTTTTGAACTTGTTTTTATCTTTATTTTTTAAATGAATTTTATTTTTTTAAGTGATATTGGCATAATAATAAGTGAATTAAATAATTTCGATTTTAATATAATAAGTATATAATATTATATATACTTAATAACAATTCAACTTAATTATCACACCATAATTCAAGGCGAATAAAAAATTTATCGTATTATTTTATAGAACATCACTTGGTTTTTTTGTTTTATTTTTGCATAAATTTTATTTAAAAAAATTTCATTTTATTTTATTTAAACATTTTTTTTTTTTATTTATTTCTTTTTATATATAGTTAATTTATAAATATGTTTTTAAATTCATTTTTGTTTTTTTTTTTTGTTTTTGTTTGTAGTTATTAAGAGGTATTTTAATTTATTTGAGCGAATTTTTGTTTTTTGTATAGGAGAATATTTTTAAAAATTATTTTTATGAATCTTTATAAAAAATCACCCTTAACTCTTATATGTTTGAATGGTGAATTTTTGAAATTGTATTTTTGTTATAATATATATATATATATATATATATATTTCACTTAATTTCAGTTTATTTCAACACATTTTCATATTTAAGTTTTTTTTAATAACTATATCAATATTAATAAACTTCAATTTTTTGTTTCAAAATTTCTTCATATTATTTATATTATTAAATATAATTAATTATTTAAAACAAAAAATTATATTTTAATTGTATAAAGTAAATTTAAATTGATATTTAAAAAAAAATGATAATAATAATAATTAATAATAAACAAATAAAAGAAAAATAATAGAATTTTAACTATATTACAATATTTTAATTAATTAATTAATTTTTGCCTAATTTTTTTTTTATATATATATATTATTTATATTAAATTAATTTATTTTATAAAATTTACAAAATTTAATTTTTAATTGGATTTTATTTTAAAATAAAAACAAAAATTAAATAAATTCAAAAATTCAAGAAAACAAAAATATTTTTTTATATAAATTGCGATTTCAGTTGAAGGTGTAAGTTTTGTTTGAAGTTTATATTTCGTATACCATTTGTATTTCGAAATTATATTAAAAATATTAGAAAGTAAATTAAAAAAAATTTGAATTTCTATTTAAATAATTATCAAAACTATTCTTTTAATGGAATTCACTGATTCCGGAATAACAAACCTCTTAAAAATAATTATAATTATTCTAAGTAACATTATTGAAGAAATGAAATGTTAAAATTTACATTACGTAAATTCAATAAATTTTCGAAACTGATTTAATTTAAATTTATTTATTTATTTTTAATAAAACTGACCACATGAATGTACCTAGTAGTTTCTAAATACCCTTTTTCATTAAAATATGAACTATTTCAATATAGCTGTGTATTTTTTTCCAAATTAAATATGAATTCTTAAACATAAATTATAGAAATTTATATCTTAAAATAAACCTACTTCACTGATTCAATAAGTGACCAGCACTTAAAATTTGAAAGTAGACATTTTAAAATAATTAATTAAATTTACATATACAGCTAGTATCTTTAAAAAAAAAAAATATGTTAATTTTCAAAATTTATGATTTTAAAACAATAATAAAAATTAATAACGGAATTTGGGCAATTTACATTAATGTGTAGTTATCAAAATACCCTAGCGGTCTACATTTACATATTATTTTCTAGATCTATACATAATGTTTGATAGACAACACTATACGTTAACTTTTTTAATTAAAAACCAAAATATTTATTTAAAAACACAACTAATACCAATTTAAAATTGCTAAATATTTTTTAATAATGATTAATTTCTGTTGAATTAAAACCCTCCTGTTGTGAAAAGCTGTCATTTGAATTGAATTTATGTTGAATTTAAAATTTAACTTTAATTTTTTTAATTATATAAATTATATAATTAATTTAATAAATTTAATTTATTAATAAAAATGCCAATAAAATTACTAAAAAAAAAAAAAAATATCGTAAATTTTATTACCGTTTTTCAATATTGAAACTTGTTTTTTTTTATTAATATTCTATATATACCTAATGAAAAACGCAATTAACTGAATTTATAATATTAGATAATTAATTTTATTTATATAACTAGATTGTCTAAATAAAAAGGGTCTTAAAATCGAATATACTACAATAATTAAAAAAAAAAAAAATAGTTAATTTGGAAAAAACAAAAAAATAGAAAAATAAAACTTACACCGTTTCGCAAATACATATACATTGTTGTACATTAATATTGTAAATCTCGTAAAAATTGACGAAAATTTTAAATTTTTGTTTTTATTTTAAAAAACCCAATTACTATTTTGATTTTTATACACATTTTGTTATTCATTGCGATTATTATAATCACCACTAAATGTGTTAAAATGTCGGACACCAGGTGGTGCTCCGGTGGCGGTTGCTGCGCCAAATTGCAGGGTCCACTCATGAAACAATCTTCTGGCTTGAAGTTGTTGCTGTTGCTGTTGTTGCTGATGATGATGCTGTTGATGATTTAAATGATGGTGATGTATAACATGTGGATTCAAATTTAATGACAACGGTGAAGCTGGTGATAACGGTGATAACGGTGAATGCTGATGATGTTGTTGCAATTGTTGTTGCTGCTGTTGCAATTGCTGATGATGATTTAAATTTAATTGATGTTCACTGGTATGAAATAGATGTGGATGGTGATGCGATGTTAAATGTGGATGTTGTTGATATCGCATTGGATCTAAATACATAGCGGCAGCTAATGATGCATTCGTTTTTGTTACTTGTGATAAATGATCGTTATCGTTATTATTATTATTATTAATATTATTATTATTATTATGACTTGAATTATTGTTATTATTATTGTTATTATTATTATTATTGTGGCTTCCTAAAGGACTATTTGGTGATAGTACATTTGTTGTCATTGTTGATGAACCAGATGATGACGGTGTCGTTGATTGTTGTTGATTAAGCTGCTGCTGTTGTTGTTGTTGTTGCTGCTGCTGTTGTTGTTGGTGTTGTTGTTGTTGTTGTTGTTGATGTTGTTGTTGTTGTTGTTGATGTTGATGTTGACTATATGATGACACCGTTGATTGAATCGTTGTCGCATTCGATGAAGCATTAACAGCGGAGTTGGACTCCTGGATTTCTGATTGCTAGTGGGCCGTCAGCTGATGACCCCCACCACTTTGCATATTTGATGGACTTAACATTGGTGGACTATGACTATGACTATGTGCACCCATCGGACTACCATGCATATCATGATGATGATAACCGTGATGACCTAAATGTGTTGGTGGCATACCATCCATCATATCACCTCCCATCGTATTTGGTGGTGTCATACGTTTCTCTTTTTGTCTTCTATTACAAAACCACACTCTAACTACTTCTTTTTCTAATTGTAATGAATCAGCTAACGATGTGATTTCTTGCGCCGATGGCTTTGGTTGTTTATGAAAATGCTGTTCAAGGGCACCTTTAACAGATACTTCTATACTGGTGCGCTTCTTTCGTTTTCTACCCTGTGCAGCAATTTTATCAATTGATGTTGGGGAACCAGTCGTTGAATCAGCCTCTTCTAGCCATTTTTGTAAAAGCGGTTTTAATTTGCACATATTTTTAAAACTTAATTGTAAAGCCTCAAATCGGCATATCGTTGTCTGTGAGAAAACGTTACCGTATAATGTACCTAAAGCTAAACCAACATCTGCTTGTGTAAAACCTAATTTAATTCGACGCTGTTTAAATTGTTTTGCGAATGCTTCTAAATCATCTGATGTTGGTGTATCTTCTTCACCGGCACTAACATCACGATCACCCTGCAAATGATGTGGATGTATATGTAATTGTGGTGATTCAGCACCACGTAACGCATGATGCAATGGTGTAACACTTTGATGATGTGGGTGATGTGCTGCAGGATGTAACATACCATTCATTGCATGATGATATTGTAATGGTGAACCACCCGTCGGACCATAATGTGATGCATGTACCGGTGCATGCCATGCATGTGGTGATGCCATACCTTGTTGTACCCTAGATTGTTGTGATAAATGCGCAGACATTTCTTGTTTAACATCTGCCGGATGATGATGGGTATGATGTGTTTGTAATGACCATGGATCTGTTGCAGCCGGATGTAATGCTGTCCATGGATTTGTACCAGCACCACCAACACCTGTTAAACCACTAGTAACACTACTTAATGTTGCTGCACCACCACCAGTATTTGGTGATGGTGATGATGGCAGCTGATGATGATGTGAATGTGTATGATGATGATGATGTTGCATATATTTCATTTCACCAGCATCTGTTGCACTACGGGGTGATGATGTATGATATCCGCCACCGCCTAAGGCCATATCTAATTCGCCTGATGTAGGCGTCATATATGTGGCGGCCATCCCCACCGCTCTAGGGCTATTCAGCCCGTCCACGCTGGCGGGGTAGGGCTCCAAATTGGGGCTCAGTTTACCGACTTTTAGAACCAGATTGAAATTTTAATTTATTATTATTTTCGTTTTTTATTTTTTTATATCTCTTTTATATTTAATCTAATAATTAATTTTTTTTTTTGATTTAATTTTGTCACACATGCATTAAATGTTTTGTCTTTCGACAGTATTCTCAAATAAAGAAATTTTTAATGTTTTTCTTCTTTGTCGTATTATTTAGAATGTTAAATATTTAATTTTTTTTTTTTTTAAGTTTTTTTTAATAATATTAAATTCTTTAACTTAATTTTTTTTATTATTTTTATTAAAATATTATTTCAAATTATTTCTCCGACTAGAATTTTGAAATTTGAATTTCTTTATGCTTTTTTTTGTTTGTTTTGAGCAAATTAATTTTTGTACCAATTTTTTATTATTTTAGTTTTTATATCACACGAAAATGTTTAAAAAATGTATTTTATATCATTAATATTGAAAATTAGAGTAAGTATAGTACAAAAGTAAATAAACGAAACCGACAAAAACAAATTTTGTTGACTAGGTGTATTTATTGAAGAATATTAATTATTTAATTAATTAATTTAAAGACTGACCGCCAAATTAAATTGGATTAAATTTTCCAAAATAACAATTAACAAACAAAAATAAAGAAAGAAAATTGTGATGACAGTGTAGAAAAAGAATTAACTATATAATATGTATATATTTAAATTTTAATCTTTCGTATACTTTAATTTTATTGATTTTGCATATTCACTCACTGGTTCCTCCTTTATTTTTACTTAGTTTTATTTTTTCAAACTTTTTTCTTATATATTCACTTTTATTTAAAAAATATCTGTGTTGATGTTTATTTATTTTGTTTTGTAAATTATTTTTCACCAAATTTTACTTTTGCTAAATTATGTTTTATGAACACAATTTATATTTTTCTTATATTATTTTGATGGACATTAGTTATTATACCATATCATATCTATATAGATAAATAAAATAATTTATTAATTTTTTTTTATTTTCGATATTTTTATTTATTTATTTTTCTATTTTTAATATTTAATTATTATTTTCAGCACTCTCTAATATTGTATATCATAAATTTATTTATTTATTATTTGTGTTTTAATTTTTTTCGTTTTTATTTTTTCTTGTTTTGTAAATTCAATTTCAATATATTGAATATGAATGGAAAAAGCTTTTAATTCCAAGTTCAAAATCAAAATAAAATAAGACGAAAACAAAGAAAAACTATAAAAAAACGAACAAAAAAAAAAACAAATTGTATATGTTATGTAGATGTAGAAAAATTTTCAAAAATTTAAGAATAATGAAAATAGTATCATATAAAAATAACCACCATTCAGTTCAGAAGAAGTTCAGTAACTTTTTTTTTCTATTTAGTTATTTTATTTTTTATTTTAAAAGTTCCGTACCGAAAATATAAAAACATTAACCAAAACAAAAAAATTACAATATAATGTATGTAAATAGGTATATATAACTGAAAATATGTTTTGGTATGTAAATATATATATATTGAATTACATTTTACTGTTGTATATACATATATTTATATATATTGTGTACCTAATGTAAAATATATAATAATGTTATATTCGATGTCTATATATAAATATAATTCTCATTGAAGAAAAATTATATTTGATTTGATTAATTAAAATTAAATTTTCATCAAATTATTATATTGTTAAAAAAAATTTATTTAAAAACTGGTTTATTTCTTCACAAAATTATTCACTTTATTTGATATAAATATCTTTTTTTTTAATTTATTTCTTTTTTTTTTTTTTAATTCACTTTCATCTAAATTCTTCTCGTTTTATTATTTATCACTATTCATATTTAGAATAACTCTTCTTTATATTCATTTATTATTTATTTATTTTGTTGTTGTAACTTCGTTATTATGATTTTCATATATTATGTATATAATATATCTACATAACTAATATTTTTTTCAATTTAAATTCTTAATTTCTTTTCTTTCATATTATATTCATAATTTATTTTATTTTTATTTTATATTAATTTACATATGCATATTTAAATTGCATATCTGTATTATTTATTTAATTTATTTTTTCTTTTTTTTTTTTAATAAATTCTCTTTTAGTTAAAAATAAATTAATAAAAGAAAAATTAGAATATAACACAAAACAAAAATAATTATAATATTAATTTAATTTTAATTTACTTATTTCGCAATTATATATTATTATTTATACCTATATATTTGTGTGTATATATTTTATAATGATTGTATATACATTATCATATTTATTTATTTTAATTTATATTTGAATTATTTTTTTTCTTTTTATATTAAATTAATTCAGAAAAAATTTCTATATTTATTTTTTTTTTTTTTCAAGTATTTGTTTCTAAAATTTGATATCAACCGAGAGAGGTGGACAAGAAAAGATTTATTTCACGTGTAAACTCATCAAGCTATCGAAGTCAACTAACAATATTCCAACTACTATTCAGTCACAAGAGATTCAATAATATTATTTTTGTTAAAGTATTTTTCTTGTTCTGCTTTTATTATTTTTATTTATTTTCTTTTCTTTTTCTTTTACTTATGTTTTCATTTCATTTGAGTTTTTAACACACTCTATTGCTTTTTAACTTTCATGTTTTTTTTTTGTATACATAATATAAATTCATTTGTATGGAATATATAATATAGGTATAGTAAAAACAAACAAAATAATAATATAATAATATATATGATATTGTGAACAAAGGTATATTATCAAAATGAAGAAATACAATATATTCGAATAGTAGAAAAAATATAATAATATGAACAAAACAAATACATTAACACAACAAAACCAACCAAAAACAGAAAAAAAATAAAAATAAAAGCAACACTTCTTCTCATAGGAAAATTGAAAGAGAAATTCAAAAATTACACTCATTCAAAGTGAATATGGGTTAGTGTTAGTAATTTTGAAAATTGGATTTTTCCAGACTTAATTATTCCACTGGAAATTATTATTTTTTATTTTGATTATTATTAAATGCATACAACCACATCTCAACTATGAATATAATTTTTAATAAAAATATCTACGAATTTAACTGCTATTCCTGTTATCATGACGATGAGAAGAATGGAAACGTCATGAAGTTTGTAAACCATTTTCATTATTACTTTGCTACGTGGTCAGGTATCAAATGTTGGTTCAGTTTATAATGATATGATTTGAGTAGAAAGAGCAAATTAATTATTATTATGTAGATATTTTTAAAAATATAAAATTGTGACAATTGAAATTTTATTTATCTAAAAATAACATTAATTAAAAATTAGATTTACATATAAATATATTTTGTATATTGTATATTATAACATGCGTGTTTGATTTTTGTGAAAAAATAAATAAATTGTATAATAAACTACCTATAACAAAATTAATTGCACACGTGAGTGATTTTTATTACATCAAAAAATAACAAAACAAGAACAAATAAAAAATACAAAACAAGAATAACAAAAGTATGTAATTTTAAAAACATGAGAAAAATTGTATAATTGTGTTTGTGTATGGAATAATAATAAAATATGTATGTTTACAACAAAAAAATAAAAATGAAACAAAATACCGGAAAGATAAGGACAGAATTATGTATATTGTATTGTAAAAATTGAATATGGAAAACACTTTTGAATGGAATGAATGAATTACTCAAATATTACATATCAATGGAAGCATCTCTAGTTACAAAGAAAGAGAAGAGAAAATAGCAAAAACAAAAATTCCCACCCTACCAGCTGATTATAAGATATTCATGTGTGCATTCATTTTTCTGTTAGGTTTTGTTTATGGAAAACGAACAATAAATATTTTGTTTGAACGCCTTTTGATTTTCTACCACTACATCCAAAAATTTCTGGAATATCCAAATGTAAAAACATTAATATTCTCTTTCTTTTTTTCATTTACTCTCTTAATAAAAAAACATTTAAAACACAACTGTCAAATCAATTGTCAAAATACACACAGCTATTTCACTATTCTCTTGAAATATAAAACAAAAAATGATTTTTATTTTTTGATTGGTATAATGGTATTTTTGAAGAATATATTTTGTATTCCAAGTACTTACTCTCCAGGCACACTACACACAACACAAGCCCGCAAATATTGCGAATTGAAATTTTTCTTTTGCTTTATAACTTTTTTTTATAATGGATTTTTAGCCGTACTCGTTCATCGGTACATGTTTGTATGAATATGTTTGTTGAAAAACTAGTGTTGTTCTCTGTCACGTGGTTAATAAAATTATATGTTTTGTTTTTCTCCTAGAAAAGAGATAAAAACTATTTTTTTGTTGTATTATGTTTTTCTTTTTTTCTTTTTTGTTTGTTTTTATGTTGGAATTTAATGGGGGATCGTTAACGCCTCTATTTAAATATAATAACAAGTATACATTTGTTGAATAGTTGTGGATCTAATTATGTATGAGTGTTTGTGTATAGATACCATATGGATTGGAGTATTGTGTAGGTATGAGATTGTGTACAATTGACAGATTTTATATTTGTATTTTTGGAGAATTTATACTCTATTTTTATTTCTATTTTAATTGTTTTTTACAATTTCATATATTTTATTTTCTAGACTCCACCTATATTCTCACTGGAAAATTTTTTAATATTAATTTTTGTTATTTTTATTTTATTTTTTTTTTTATCATTATTACTTAATTTTTATTTGTTTGGTTTTGTTTGTTTATTTTTGGAAGGAGTAGGTACTTGTGTGAATTGATATCCACCATTTCATGTGAGGGTGGTTTCTTGAAAAATTCATTATTTTGTTTATAATGAAATAACTGTAGAGTTTTTGAATGTTGGAATAAAGAAATTATTTTTTACTTATAGAAATTAAACTTTCATTAATCACAATTTTTATTTTTTGTTCTAAATTAATTTTTAATATTATTAATTGTACATTTTTATAAAATATTTTTTAAATAAATTGAAAAATATTTAATTATAAATATTAACAAAATAAAAGGTACAGTTTTATAAAGCTTTTTTATTAAAACTTTACAGAACTTGCAAAAATCTAAGAAATTTTCTCATTCTCTCTTCTTTCTCTTTTTCTCTTTTCTGTTTTCTAACAAAAATTGAATTCCTTTGTAAAAAAAAAAAAAAAATCTATCTACAAAATATTGTGTGTAAAGTGGGTGGTAACGAGAAATTTAATATGAACGATATATATATATATTTTATTAATTTCTTCCCGGAAAATATTTTTTTTATCTACACATTTTTATGTGTGTATTAAAAAATTGTGTATGTGTATAGGGAAATTTCTTTAAAGAAAAAGCATTTTCTTTCGATGATTAGACGTGAAAAGGAAAACTTCTTCGGAAAACTATACTACTGTGAAAATTTTTAAATTAAATTAAAATTAATTAAATATTATAATTGAAAATAAATATTAATAGGTATAAATGTTAAAAATATATTAATAATACATAACACAAGAAAATAATTGATAAATTTAGAATTTAATAAAACTTATATTCTACGAAAGTGAAATAAATTCGAATTGAAATAAAAATACAAATAAATGTTGTTTGGTAATAGATTAACTATAATTAAAGAAAAAAAATGTAAGTTATAATGTCGGACATTTTATAATGGAACTAAAAAAATTTATCAAAATTTTCATTTAAAATTAACGGAAAATTTGGATTGTTACAGGTAAGATCGTATAAAATTTTCTTTTTCTATTTTAATTTATTAAATTTACATATTAAATATACAATTAAAAGTGTATTTATGAAGGCACATAAAATATGATAAAATATCATAATAAATTTACATAGGTAGGTAGGTACCTATTTAACTAATTTTTTGTGGTTATTTTGTGTGTCAAATTATTTTATAGGTATACCTATATGTGTATTCATTTAGATTATTAATTAAAATTGTATTTAATTTAAGTTTTTCTTTCTAATAATATCTATATTTAAACAAAAAAAAATGCCTCTGAAGCTAGTGCTTGGCCATAATTTAAATTCTGGTCAATTCGATAATAACAATAATAATAAATAAAAAAATTAATATTAAATAAAAATATTAACTAAATTTCAAGCTATCTTTTTAATATAAGATTTTTTAGTTAATTTAGTTATAACCTATGTATATATACACAATGGGTGTAGTAAGGTCAATCTATCAGTTTAATAGACCAATAGTTATATACCAAGATACTTAAAAATTAATTTTTTTCTTACCTATGAAATATTTTTCGCTCATTATTCTTTAAAATAAGATTTAATCATTGAATTAATACTAATATTATAGCTAAAATTGTGTAAATATGTAAGTAATGAAATTTATAATTTTTTTTTTCTCTTTATTAACAAAAAATAATGTTTACATTATAGGTATACATTTGTATTTGTATAACAAAATTTTATCCATTGAATTATTCATTATTGGAGAAAAATTAATATATAGAAAGATTCAGACCTTAGCCTAAGCTGTATATGATCGCATAGTTAGTTATATTTTAAGAGTTATCAATAAAATAAAATTAAATAAAAAAAAAAATTAAGTTTTAATTTAAAATAATAAAAAGTAGAATTTCCTAAATATTCAATAATACTAAATTTATTAATACTAAATTTAATAACAACCAGCATTCCAACATTCTTTCCTTGTTACAATATTTTAATTTAACGAATGGTTAAAATTTAAAAAGTTCATTTTATTTTATCATTGATTAGGATTCTATGGTGGAATTGTTCTCAAGTAGGTATACACATTCTGAAATTATGTATTTTATAGAACTGTCTGAAAAAAGTGTCTCCTTTGAAATTAATTATATAGGTATAACAATAATTAACATTTAAATACAAATAAATAAACAAATATAATAGACTTAAATAATAGAAATAGCTACACCTAGGACCTATACAAAGTAAATAACACTTCTGTGATTTTTCTTTTATCAAGTGCTGTGTATCTATAAAAAAATTATATAGATTAAACTTTATAGGTACCTACTCTTTTTCTAAAATATTTTTGGTTAGTTAATGTTACATAGGTTTTAAGATACCTATGTAGATTTAGTTTTAAGTTATTTAGATTTAGTCTTAAGTTCTTTACAGACAATATGTAAAAGAGACAAATTTAATACGATTACCTATGAACTACATTTGTCCAAAAAATTATTAATGTTAAAAATTTTGCAGCTGACAAAATAAAATATTATTTGTAGATTATTATTTAGAAAATTGATATACCTAGGTACCTATACTTTTATACCATAATTTTTTATATTAAAAACATAAAAAACTTATTTTTTTAATATATTTTACTTCCCATCGACATAAAATTTAAAATTATTAATTAGTAAAATAATTTATTATATTCAAAACCCTTTCCTCTTTTTCATTAATAATAATTTTTGCTCTATATAGTATATTTAATACAATAAGACCATCAAATATTTCAGTTTTGGTATTAAAAACAAAATTTAGATTTGATATTTAATCAAATTTTAATAATTTTATAAACAGATTAATCGAATTAATCGAAATTTTAAAGTTTTAGTAAAATTAAAATAAATAAATGCCTACCTAATAAATAAACTTTCAAATTAAAAATAATAAAAATTAAAAAAAGAATATCAAAAAAATAAAATAAACAATCATCACCATCATTCCACCATCCTCACATTTTAAAATTTATTTATTGAATTTGATTTGAACCTTCTACCTATAGCGAAAGTATTCCCAAACAATAAAGAATAATTTCTTTTGTAAAATAAATCGTAAAAAAAAGTGGTGACTTATTCTGAGTGATTGTGAATCACTATTAATGATATAATTGAGTTTATCAATCGCTTACGTATAATCAAATATAAACAAATATTACAGTTTTGATATTAAAAAGCAAAATTTAGATTTGATTTTTCAGAAACTATACTAGAATAGTCAATTCCATGTACCTAGCTATACTTACTTGAACCTCTCACGGTGAACTTAAATTTCTCATACATTATAATTTTAATTAATAAAAGGTTAATTAATCATTACTATACTACCTACTATACTACTAAAAGTTTTTTTAATTTCTAGCGGAGCTTCCATAAAACTTTACCATCCATTATATGAATAAATTCAATACGCTTATCGCTTTGTTTTGCACCAACTTCGTCCTATACACTTAGTATTATTATTATTATTATTATTATTATTATTATTATTATTATTATTATTATTATTATTATTATTATTATTATTATTATTATTATTATTATTATTATTATTATTATTATTATTATTATTATTATTATTATTATTATTATTATTATTATTATTATTATTATTATTATTATTATTATTATTATTATTATTATTATTATTATTATTATTATTATTATTATTATTATTATTATTATTATTATTATTATTATTATTATTATTATTATTATTATTATTATTATTATTATTATTATTATTATTATTATTATTATTATTATTATTATTATTATTATTATTATTATTATTATTATTATTATTATTATTATTATTATTATTATTATTATTATTATTATTATTATTATTATTATTATTATTATTATTATTATTATTATTATTATTATTATTATTATTATTATTATTATTATTATTATTATTATTATTATTATTATTATTATTATTATTATTATTATTATTATTATTATTATTATTATTATTATTATTATTATTATTATTATTATTATTATTATTATTATTATTATTATTATTATTATTATTATTATTATTATTATTATTATTATTATTATTATTATTATTATTATTATTATTATTATTATTATTATTATTATTATTATTATTATTATTATTATTATTATTATTATTATTATTATTATTATTATTATTATTATTATTATTATTATTATTATTATTATTATTATTATTATTATTATTATTATTATTATTATTATTATTATTATTATTATTATTATTATTATTATTATTATTATTATTATTATTATTATTATTATTATTATTATTATTATTATTATTATTATTATTATTATTATTATTATTATTATTATTATTATTATTATTATTATTATTATTATTATTATTATTATTATTATTATTATTATTATTATTATTATTATTATTATTATTATTATTATTATTATTATTATTATTATTATTATTATTATTATTATTATTATTATTATTATTATTATTATTATTATTATTATTATTATTATTATTATTATTATTTTTATTTAAAAAAATGTACCTACTTTGTATAATGTTTTTTCTTTAAATCACTTTCTGTTGTTCTGTTCAAAATAAAATTTTCTGTTACAATGTCTGTTTTTTTTTTCAGCGTTACATTTTACAATCAAAGCGTTACTTTTATAAATTTCAATTTAAGATTTTGGCTTAATTGTTAAATTTCTATATATATATATACATTGTATAAAATAAATAAAATAAAATAAAATAAATAAAATTGGTACCTAACTACATTGAAAAAAAATATATGAGAAAGATTAGTATAAGAAGTTGTAGAATGAAAGTATTAGTATATTTTCCTTAAAATTCTGTTAATTGTATATATGTTGAATGTATTATATTATATCCCAATCCCAAATTGGCACAAATCGAACTATATCAACACTTTTAACTAAGATATTATACAACAGTGGATCTGTTTAGATAAAGCTATATACAATTCCTTTTCCCTTTCAGAATTTGGGCATTTATATACAGCTTAATATATGGCATACTGGCTGGCTAAATTATATCAACATTTCTAGCTATAATATATAATAAAATAGTGAATCTGTAGATAAACCTATACAGGCCAAATTACAGGTGTTTTTCCCTTTCAGAATTTGGCATTTATATACAGCCTATATATGTAGGTCATATTGGCTCAAATTATATCAACACTTTTAGTTCAGCTATGAAAGTTAAAAAAATGTTAAATACACCTCGGAAGGCATTTAAATATGTATATTCAACAGAATATAAAGGTTGAGTATTTCTAAAAATTTAATTTTTTCAATAATTATATAATATATACATTAAATAATACATAGGTACTATAAAGTATATAAATATGTATTTATATCTATTTATTTATTTGTGTATTTATTTAATAGTGGACCTACAGATTAATCTGCAAGCCAACGTATTTATTACTTTTTGATTGTTCTTTTTCCCAAACTGTTGAATTTATTGATAGTAATTCATAGTAAATCAAATAATACATACTAATAAGCAATTTTTCTTTAAATCTTAATTGACTACGTTTTTAGAGTACAAAGTCTTATCCTATATGACAGTTTATTTATTTTTTTTTTTTTCATTTTTGTTTATAAAATCTATAACAACTTTAATTCGTTTCAATTTAATTCGTTTTAATTCGTAACAACGTCTTAATCGTCGTCTTTTATTATCATTGTGTTCAAGAGTAGAGTAGCTTCGGTATTGATGTGTTTTTGTATAATCGTTTTTAATGACTTTGTGATATCTTTTTAATAATATTGTTTATTTTTATTTATTTATTTTTATTTTATTTATTCAAGTAACCCAAAAGGGCCTATAATGAGCCATATGTAAAGGTGTATACAATTAATAATAAATTTAAAATTTAAAATTTACACGAGCAATAAATAAAATCAATTTTTGTGGAAATTAACAGTTATAAAAATTTCCAAATCCTTATATATTATATTATGTAATTACGAATATCTATACCACGGGGCACTGACTACATCACGTACAGTACTTTATATTGACATCTTCGTATTATGTTTTGTATTATTTGCTTTCACTGGTACAACCTCAGAGTTAAACTCCCTTGTTGGTATAGCAGAAGTTTATTTTTAGTCGAAAGAGTAGCACGTCAGAGTACATTTGGTAACCAGTACATTTGTCTGCACTATAAGTTTAGCTCTTCTCGATTTCTCTTATATGAGGTCTCCATCTGAGTTTTGCATCAAGTCTTATACCAAGATATTTGACTGTGTTTTCATATTTAATAATTTGATTATTAATACGCATGGATTCATGTTTTGCATATCTATTGGTGAAATCTGAAATCAATGTGTACTGCACTGATTTCGTTACATTCAATTTGATACACTATATCTGAAAGATATATCTAATACGAAAAAAAAAAAATAAAAAAAAAAATAAAAAAAAAATTAACTAAAAATTTGAAAGTTTTTCTTAATTTTCTTCACTCAACTTGCCATCGCAAAACAATAATAAAAAAAAAATAATACAAAACAATAATAAAAACTTATTAAAAAATTCTTAAGTCAAAATTTAAAAAAAAAAAACAAAATTAAAAAACCCTACCCTTGCTTGTAATTCAAGCCAACAAAACTATACCAGCCAGAGTATTTGTCTGTCATTCTCATTCTTTATTTTAATACATTGGCTTGGCATTGTATTAGTATATAGAATGTATATAGTGTTACAAAGTAGCACCACCAAAAGTGTAATTCAAATTTATGCTAATTTCACATTCAACATTAAAATTATAATAATAAAAAAAAAAAAAAAAAAATTAAAATAATAATAATGAAAAAAAAAAAAAATGGAAAAATGAAAAACGAAAAACGAAAAACTGAAAATCGAAAGGGAAATAAGAATGCAAAGTTCAAGTTCAATAAAACAGTTAAAATTACCATAAAACGATTTAAAAAAAAAAAAAAAAAGTAAAAATATACTCTTTGGAAATAATTCATTATTATTATTTCTCAGCTCCTCATACATTTCAAGCAACAGCCAGCAACAGTAGCAACAACTACTATATATACATATATATCAAAAAGCAAAAAATCAAAAAAGAAGAAAAATTTAACTTCCTTTTTTGGACTAAAAAAAAAAATTTTTGCACTTTAAACAGCACCAAACACCAAACTTTAAAGTAAAACTACTACTCTTTTGAATGTGAATTAATATTATATTTATATATATACTTATGCATGAATTAATTGTGCAATTGTTGCAAATGTAATATACAATAAAAACATGCAACAAAACATCATATCAAAAAAAAAAACAAAAATAACAGAAATAAAAATTCTCATTACTTAATTTAGTCATTTTTGTTTTTTTATTTTTTTTTATTTTATTTGTTATTATTTTTTTTCAATAATTTGCATACGATTTTGTCATGAAATTTGTTAATTTTAAAATTGTACGTAATAAATATTAGTTAATAATTAAATTAAATTTATTTTTAATTTCTTATAAAGAGTAAAATATTTACTATAGAGTGTAAGACGACATGTATCTGTAGATATTGATATAATATATAACATTCGATATAGATAGTAAGCTTATTGAATATACAAATATGGAGTGAATTTATGTTAAGATATTTAAATTATTTAAAATATTTGATATTTACATAATACACAATATATTACATATTGTGACATACGACAGCAATATAAAATATTTTATTATTTACTATATTATTATTTCTTTATTTACTATAATTAAAATTATAATAAAAGTGAGTACTATAGCTATACTAGGACTATCGGCTTATGAAATGTTTTAAAGTAAAATTACAAACAAAAATTTATTAAATGGACAAAAAAAGACAATGGTCAAATTTTGCCAAGTTCAGAATTAACAGAGGTGAAATATTCCACTGGATGAGAGATTAGAAATAGGTCTAAGATTTTTATTTTATTGCCAATTCGGTCCGGGTTCTTGTTGGACATTTTACAAGTTGAGAAAAGTTGTGAAATTTAGAAAACAAAATCAACTAACAAGTATTATCAATTAAACTTTACTTTATTTGTAATATTTTAATTTTGCATTTCTGTTTAAATTAACACTAAGAGATATAGACAAATAAAGTAGGTCTTTACAGCCAGGAACATATAAGGTAGGTACAATTAAAGCTATTACAATCCAGGGAATTTATATTTGACTTAAATTTAATTGTGAGCAATAGTTAGATGAAATATTTTACTGAGTTAAAGCTTTTTACTACTCAAAACGTACCCATCTCAAATAAATAGTAGTCTACTAACCTCCTCTTATTTCTCTTCCAATGATTGGATGTAACCATAAAACAGAAAAAAATAATAACAACAGAATATAGCATACAATTTGCAATACGTAAATTGTAAAAAAGTACGGTAGAAATATCTGAACCAATTCAAAAACAAATCTAATAATGATAGTTATTTAAAAAGAGACGTAGCGACATTAAATATTTATTCTAATGTTTTTAATTATTTTCAATTAGAAATTTCAACTTAAAATTTCATTTAATCTTTAATATACAAAAATTTTAATTTATCGAATTGCCTCAACTCACCTCTCGCCACTATTAAATTTATTTATTTATCAGTTGACCCGCAGATAAATCTCAAGGTTACAGAATTAAATTTAAATTGAATTTATTTTTTTTGTTTTAAATAAATTATTACGTATTTGGTTGTTGTCCAAGATAAATCAATAAAAAAATAAAATATAATACCAATGACAATAATATTGAAATGATGGAAAGCAATAATTTTAAAAAAAAATTGAGTACGATTTTTTTTCGAATTTCGAGGAGTGGGCGAATACTTGTTTTACTTAAATACAAAGTTCTATTCGTACAACAATATATAGTTTTCTGGCAACGATAAACAACCCTTAACTTAACTTAAAAGTGTTATTGACAGTGATTGCGCATCCATATTGAAATTATAAGTACAAAGAAATTTTTACTAATATGAAACCAAAAATCCGACCAAAAATCGGCAAATGGTGTTAATATGGATACAATGGTGATATAAAATTGGTAAAATAATTGGATTTTTGTCAGCTTTTTTGATTATGTTAAATTTTCAAAGTACAATTTATAAAATCCAGCATAAATCTTCTTTCATTTTTTTTTTAATTAATCATTATAGAGGAGACTAGTACAAAGAATGGATTCTACGAACCCAATTATTTCTGTATATGTCTACTTCTGTACATGTTGTGTTCACAAAATTTAGTTTGAATTCAATTAATTTTTTATTTAATTTTTTTTTTATGAGCTTTTAAGTACTTAGTTAATTAAAAATTAGAAAGGTACAAATCCAAAGGTCCAAAAATACATTAAGTAATTTTTTGGCTTCGTCGGGAATTGAACCTGCGACCTTTAGGTTGAAACGCATTAAAAAGCTATACCTACCGAGCCACCCAACCTGCATTTATTTAAATATTTTATGCCGAGTGATTAACACATCAGTGCACTGTTCCATTATCCTATTACATAGACATTAGTGGTTTGGTTGAAGGAGTGTTTCGTCCATTCAACACCATTTAAACTATTTAGTTGGTATATGGGTAGCGTTGGAATATTTAAGTACTCTCTTAACTTATATAAAAATGTTAAAAATACATATGTGAGTTATAAAATCTAATCAAAATTCTACTTAGTAAACCCTATATGTTAGAAAGATTAATTTCATGGATAAAATTTAGGTTTTAGGTGTAATGTAATTTTCGATATATTGAGAGTTTAACGTAATTTTCGGTCTTTTGAAAAGTTTTTATAAATTGAATAATAATTTCGAGCAAAAATAGGGATGTAACATAAAGCCACAGTTGTAGCATGGCGCATCAAAATAAAGGTTAGATATACATCTTGACTTGTTAAAAAATATAAAATCACCACCATGTTAAATTTTTAATTGAAAATATTTTACTTTA
This sequence comes from Argyra leucocephala, assembly GCA_963942445.1. Lineage (NCBI taxonomy): Eukaryota > Metazoa > Arthropoda > Insecta > Diptera > Dolichopodidae > Argyra > Argyra leucocephala. The sequence goes on from OZ012679.1 coordinate 2,443,186, forward strand.
AAGTATATTCCCATAATTATAGGACCTGAAATGTTATATTGGCAATTTAACTGATTCTAAAATTTAATTTTCTTCATTTCCTATCCTTTCTTGGAACGATATTATGGTCGAATTTATTAAAAATTTTTAAAAATATCGAACATTTCATTTAAACAAGTAATAATGGTTCAAATAATATGACATAGCACAAAATTGTTTTATTATTTTAAATAATTAGATTTGTTTTCCACAATTAGTCAGAAGCAATAATGAATGAAGGAAGTAAGTTGGTTCTGAAATATCGATATTTACACAATAAAAATGAAATTCGGCTTTTAATTAATAAAAACAATTGTTTTATCTGTCCTTTCCGATACGACAACATTAAATATACTCCCAAATCCTAGTTGTGGTTTGATTCAGCATATTACATAAGGGTCCGACCGCAATTACCTCGCAAGACAAAAATCTTCATTATCGGGTTTTCATATGAAATGTTATCTTTTCAATATGTCCAACTTAAGAGAGTTGCAGGAAATTAAAGAAGAAGATTCAGTTTAAGTCTTTAAAATATTATTTTATGTTTTAACATTCAAATTTTATCATTTTATGTTTTAACATTCAAATCAAACATTTTTTTTTAAGCTGACATTGTCTTTGACTGTTTTCTACTATTTATATTACATGATTGTATTTTAAAACACGTTCCACGCATTAGACAGTCTTAATATTAAAACTGCAGCATTGATTTTTTCATCTTTTATTTCTAAACTAATTATACCTTTAGACTTTAAAAAATGTATATATATATATTTGAAATTAAATGATGCCAAAAACAATTTACATTCAAACATCCATTCATTCATCCAAATTCATTTCACTCCAGACTACTTTACTATAATTATACTTACGTATACTATGTACATAATATATAATATTTTGGTTTGCCTTTGTAAATGTTTAAAAAAAAATATATATTTTTTTATTTTTCAAATAGCATTCGTTGATGTAAAATTTTGTAAAACACATTATTTAAAAAAAAAAAAAAAACAATCAAAACAGAAAAACAAAATAAAAAAAATCCACCATTATTTTAAGCTTTAAAAATTTACAAACAAAAAAGAAATTCCATAACAAATGCCATCAACACCATTATCATTTCAATATAATAAAAATTTTGCAAAATATTCGTCCTTTTAATACAAACACACACAAACACAGGAAAATTTTATTAGAGTAGTAAAAAAAAACATCAGAAAACAGTAAAAAAAAAAACATCATAAAATCAAAGAAAAATAAAATTGAAAATTAATAACGGTTTAAAATTCGCCGGCAAAGTTGGCACATAAAATACACAACACACACACACGAACACATATATACATAAATATTAAATAATTTTTGTTTTGTTTAGCAACTTCATATTATATCCTTTGATATAATATCAGTATACCTACAATGGATGTAAATACGTATCTATCATCCAAAACCATCATTATTATCATCATCATCATCATCATCACCATTATTATTATCATAATCATTGCAGAAATCATATTACCCCACATAACAAAAAAAATTCCAGTCGCATATTATGATATTCACTATAGAATAAAACAGCAAACCAACTTAGTACATGCCAATGTACACACAGTGAATGAAACACATCCTAAAAATCTATAAAAAAAACAAAAAAAATATAAAAAATTCATCTCATTAGCATATCGCATTCTCCTGTTGTTTTTTCTGTTTTTTTTTTTGCATAATAATCATAATAATAAAAATAATAAAAATCACAATTCCTAAACACACACATTCAAACATATATTCAAACAATAAAATTCATCCACCACCCATTAAGGATTCTTTCTATATATATATATACAATCATATGTTCCTGTATTTGACATTTTCATGACAGTGTACCTTACATTATTACAAATACATTGAAAATAATTTTCACTCAATGACGACAACAAAAACAATATAAATATAGTTATTTAACAAAAACAATAACAAAAACAACAAAAAAGAAAAATAAAATTTAATTTTTTTTGTTTTTGTTGTTTTTTAAATTTAATAAAAAAAAAACGATAACATTTTTATGTGACAATTTCATGGTTTGTACTTCAATTGACACAATAATTCGTCGAAGAATTCATCAGTATTATTATCCTATTATATACTTGTCAACGTGTACAACACTATATGTATATAAAAAAATATTTTCCAATAAAATTTTTATTGATGAGAAAACCAAAGAGATGGAATTGTAAAAGATTTTCTAATAAAAAAAAAATAAAAGCAAAATTCAAAAATGATGAAATCATAAAATATGAAATGTAAATTTATCCACCGCACCAATTTGACAATAAAAGGTGAATAAAAATTATTTATATATTTTTTTCTTAAGCTTAAAATGGTTAGTAATCAATCATTAAGTACATATACAGTTATTTAAAAGATAGAATTAAAGTATATAATTATTATTATATGTAATAAATACTCGCAGAATTAAAATATAGGATAATATTACTGTTATAACTATCATCATTATATTTAATTATGTAAATTGAAAAAGGTACGGTACAAATATCAGAACCATTTTACAACCGATCTTCATTATTATTCTTTTAAATTATAGCTTGTTAAAAAGGGGACGTAGCGAAATTAAATATTTAAAAAAAAACTGAAATTTCTAATTGAAAATTAATTTTTTTCTTTATATATCTAATTTCGCTACGTCCCCTTTTAAATATCTATGACGATTCATACCATTTATAAGTAAATTCTATCACATACAAAAATTTCAATTTATCAAATTACTTGTAATTCACCCATCGCAAGAATTAAATTTAAATTTAATTTTATTTTGTTTTTAAATAAATTATTACGTTTGTGGTTGTTGTCTAAGATAAATCAATAAAAAAAAATTAATATCATTGAAAAAGTATAAGTAATTTAGAAATAATTAGATTTTGAGTACGGTATCATTTTATATTATATAGCTCTAATATTTTCTACATTTTAGACTCGATTTGTCCAGTGTATTTTTAGCATTCTGCTGAATATCCACATTATACAGATGAATAATTTGATCTATTGTAAAAATATGCTTCAATATCTACAGTTTTAATTAGAGGGAGTGCACAAAACCTTTAACTATGAAACAATCACGAAACACTAGGTAGAACAGAGTGAAGAGTAAACTAATCATATGGTTTGTGTTCTTCTATAATTATACTCCCAAGAGCAGTAAGGAAAACTCTTTTGATGAACTAATCTTTCGTAGCATAGCGATAATAAACAAAGCAATAAATAATTTTTTTTCCCAAATTCATTTTTGAATCAAAGAGTGGGTTGGTTACTGATTCTGATATTGTTGCAGGCGTTAATCCATATATTGTATAAGACATTCAGGTTCCACATTTAGTGATGGGACAATCAGTTCCCACATTATTAGTGATGGGACATGTATATTGAGATATTCAGTTCCCACAACCAGTATAATGGGGCATTCATTTTCCACAATTAGTGATGGAACATTCAATTTCCATATTTAGTGATGGGACAATCAGTTACCACATTATTAGTGATGGGGCATGCATATTGAGATATTCAGTTCCCACAATTAGTATAATGGGGCATTCATTTTACACAATTAGTGATGGGACATTCAGGCTCCACATTTAGTGATGGGACAATCAGTTCCCACATTATTAGTGATGGGACATGTATATTGAGATATTCAGTTCCCACAACCAGTATAATGGGGCATTCATTTTCCACAATTAGTGATGGAACATTCAATTTCCATATTTAGTGATGGGACAATCAGTTACCACATTATTAGTGATGGGGCATGCATATTGAGATATTCAGTTCCCACAATTAGTATAATGGGGCATTCATTTTACACAATTAGTGATGAGACATTCAGGCTCCACATTTAGTGATGGGACAATATATTCCCACATTATTAGTGACGGGACATGGCTGTTCTTACATTAAGTGATGCGATATTCAATTCCCATATTTAGTGATGGGACAATCAGTTCCCACATTTATAATATATTATTTACTAATTTTAATATTTCAAAATGGAAGTCGTAAATAATGTAAAAAATATTGATATTAATAAATAAAATATAAGTCCTTATTTTTGAGATAATAATCATTTCCTGATTTAACAAATTTTTAAACATGCCATCAATTTGTATATATATACATAATATATGTATATGTATTGGAATTGCAATTTGATAGGGAAATATATAGTGTTATTTATTATATTGAAATTTTATTTTGCATAAATTTTATACCATAACAAAAGTTAACAAAAAAAAAAACAAAACAGAAAAACAAACTATCACCGAACAGTAAACAAATATCGAAAAATTGACACTGAATTTAATCAAAGGGAAATCAGTGTTTATAAATAATAAAAAAATCAATAACATCACTATTACACACATTTTTATGTACACATAAAATGCACAAATACATTGATTTAATATTATTTAAAAATATTATATATATATACTACGTATATGTAACCACAATATAAATAAAACGATTTTAAATCTACATATTACTATTTTACAAACATCCATACATAATATACAAAATAAAATATAATATATATGACGCATATATATATAATATGGTGTGTCTATGTTTTTCATTAATGTTATAAAATTATGATAATTTTATGCAAAAATTATTCAAATGCATTAATTCCATTTGAATACCGTTATAATTTATTTGTCATCGATTAATTTAACGTTTTGTTTTTCTTTTTTTTAATGGTTTTTTTTTTCTATAACTGCTTGGTTGTGTTTTGTTTTTTGAAATGATTATATATAGAGGGGAATACAAGTTTTCATTTTACTTTTATAATCATAATCCTGTTGATAGACAATTATTATTTGAATATACAGGATATTCTTGTTCCTTCTTTGAGCTTTGATTGATAATTTGATTTTTTTTATATGTGATTAGAAATATGGGTATAATATATGAATGAATGAATGATTGAATGTCGGTACGAATTATGTTCAAATGAAATAAGTCTGGCGAAATAGCCAAGAGTAATATCGAACTTGTTTAATTAGAATTTAATTCATACCACGTTAAAAGATATCACTATACATATATATATCTACTCTCTGACAGACAAAGTGGAAGAATATCCAACTACAACAGTCTGTAATATGATTCAATAATCATAAACAAATCAACTGCTTTATGAAAATTTTACTAACAATTAAAAAAAGCTAATTCATGCTCCAAAAGGAAGTTAAAAAAAATATATCCGATGTACAGCATTTTTTCTAATGAATGTACAGTACTCGTACAGTACCATATGATATTCGGTCAACCATAATAATTTGTCTGTTATAATACAAACTGTCATATATTATTAACATATACTATATGTATAACAGAAATCATAATTTTAACAGCATATAATAATGATTGTCATAACAATTACTATCATATATTGCCAAAATAATTGTGATAACAATATGATGTGAGCATTAAATTTTCTTATATACACTTGTAATTGTCAAGAGTATTCCATTACAGACTGTAAGAGTATATTATTACAAGATTTTTCATTATTCAAGATTATTTTTAATATCAATTCAAATGTGGAAAATTTTATTTTTATATATAATCACCACTAAAACTATATAACTGATAACCTCTAAAACGAAAAGACAGTGAAAAACACGCAAAAACAAAAAAAAAAACACATTAAAATGACAAAATCGAATAAAAAACAATAAAATGAAAAATCGAACGCGATTATTCAAATCTCTAAGATACTCAGGATCGGATATCACAAGTATAGAGTAACAATTTGTAACAGACATGAATAATTATAATAGTTGACTTTGAACTGTTTTGTGAATTAAACCACTATGATATTATAGTACCTATATTATTTATACCGTAAAATAAATATATAATATCGTAATTTTATTTTATTTTTTGTTTTCCTTATATTGTTGTTGTTTGTTGTTTTGGTAATTGTCTTGTTGCACATTATAATATTATTGTATTGCATATATATATATATATATATATATATATATTTAAAATTTGCATTCTGCCAATTCATTGGATAAATATTTAACAAAAAAAAAATATTTAACGATTTTTTTGTTATTGAAATAAAATATCTCTATGTACCCGAGTGGTGCTGGTAAATAAGTTGAATTTTTATTCGAAATAATTAGATATGCAGCGTTAAAAGTCAATTGCTTACTAGATGTTATTTATTTTTTGTTCCCTTTCTATATTTTCTCTGTTACTCTTTTACTGTATTTGCCTAAGAGTAAATTTTCCATTTTCTTTTATTTTTCAAAATAGTTCCAATGTGTTAAATTGTGTATAGGTACTGATTGAATCATGATACTTAATAATTGTAAAATTATTTAAATTAATTGATTTTTTTTATTTTTTTTTTATTTAATAAATTATAACAAATTTTTGAATTGAAATTAATTATTGAAAATTAATAAGAGACAAAAATAAAGCAGATGTTATTTAGAGTTTTTAATAATAATGAAATTTTTAAAGTTTATTTATTTGGTTTTTGCATTATAAAGTTTAAAAATAGGTAATACTAGATTTCTGAATATAGAAAATTCCTAATTGAAGAATACAAATTAGAATATTAGAAGTAATTAATTAGATAAATATGAATATTTGTTGTGTATTTACGTTATTACCTTGTGTTTGCAATTTAGTTCGTTCAAAATGTGTAGTTTCACAGCATTCCACTGTATTATAGATTGAACGATTACCTATGATTCATGATAACGAATATTAGTTTTACTTACAATCTACGATTATGAAAACATTAGTAATTACGCGGTAACAAATGTGTAGTAAACATTAAAAATAGACATACTGGATATCAAACTTTGTTGATATAAAACTGATATCCAACGAGATATCAAACATGTTTGATATAAAATTGGGATCCTGGATATCAAACATATTTGTTATAAAATTTAAATTCTGGATATCAAACATATTTGAAACAAAATTGACATTTTAAATATCAAACCGGTTTGAGTGTCATTTTCATACGAAACATGTTTGATACAAAACTGATATCCTAGATATCAAACATGTTTGATATACAATTGACATTCTGGATATGAAACATATTTGATACAAAATTGACATTTTAAATATCAAACAGGTTTGAATGTCATTTCCATACGATACTTGTTTGACACAAAACTGATATCATATATATCAAACATATTTGATACAAAATTGATACTTTAAATATCAAACAGGTTTGAATGTCATTTCCATACGATACATGTTTGATACAAAACTAATATCCTAGATATCAAACATATTTGATACAAAATTGATACTTTAAACATCAAACAGGTTTGAATGTCACTTATATACCATATCTGTTTGAAACAAAACTACCAAGTGACAACCTAGATATCAAACATGCTTGATATAAAATTGAAATCAACAAAATATGGTCTAAACATTTAAATCTTGTTCCCGCCAGGCTCGGATAATCACAGAAACTATACTTAATAACTTTTTGACTTACAAAACCCTCACACAAATTCGACAGATATCTAAATAGTGTAAAACCTAAATTTCAACTTCCAGTATCTTTGGTTATTGATGGTTTCGATTCAACATTTTACACTAATTAAAATAATTAAAATAATTTTATATTACTTTTACTTAAACTCAATGTTAATATTATAGAGTTTTATAGCAGCTGAACTAACTAACTTACTATATCTGAATAGTTTAATAGTATCTGATTTATCAATATTTTGTCGTTTGATTCTTTATGGTCTAGGTCTTGTCCACATGGGGGTTTTACTGACAATATTTTATACAGCACGAACTACAGTATAGAAACTATTATATAGAAATTATTATATAATCATAACAGTTACACACAATATATTATAGCAAATAAAATAATTGTAAAAGGGTTAATAATGTTACTTATATGAACACTACTACAGTAAGAAAAAAAAGCTAACTATAAATTACTAAATATATATGTTACTAAATTTCATCGTAAAATTAGTATCCCTAACAAATAACAAGCAAAAAAAAAAAAACATCAAGTGTTACTGCAGTATAATATCGTCCTTTATTATCTAAATTTAACACACAAAACAAAAAAAAAAGTTGCAGTTGTTGTGCAACACATTATTTAAAAGAATTGTTTACGAAGTAAGAGGGGATCCTATATTATAAAAAAAATAAATATATTTTCTGTAAAATTTCTTTTTCTGTTTTTTTATATACTTTTTTTTTTTGTTTTTCTTATTATTATTATTGTCCTACTCTTATCAATTAACTTGATTGTCACATGTCCTTATAATAAAGAAAATTTTTTAAGGACATTTAGAAAATTTCTTATAAATTATTATCCTTATAATTTATTCCTTAACGTATCTCTCTTTGTCGTAGTTGCTGTTGTTGTTTCTTTTTTTTATTACAACATAAATTCAATTCACGGATACATAAATAATGTCCTTGTTTTATGTTTATATATATATATATATATATATACATGCATATCCTTTTTTTCATGCTACTTATTTTTATTTACTTTTTGTTTTGTGTTTTTTTTTTCATATTAATTTTATTTCCGTTTCTTCTGTTGTTGTTGTTGTTGTTGTTATTAAATGTATTTGAACGCAATGACCATGCAACGTTGAATCCTTGTTTTTATTTCTCTGTTTTTGTTTTAAATGCGTTTTGTAATTTTATTTTTAGTTTTTTATTTTTTTTCTTTCTAACTAATTACAAATGACGAATGGTTTAAACCCCAAAGATGGCCTTATAATTTTTTAAAGAGACAAGTATAGGTACCTAAAGTTGTGTAATTTAGTCTTTGTAGTTGTTATTGTTTTTTTCTTTTTATAATTCCAAGGTATGACGCAGTCGCTTTAAAATTAATGTAAGGTGATATAGTTAGTTAGCTGGTTGTGTTAGTTTGGCTTGACTGACTTAACCACATAAAATGGTACGTTGTTATGTTATTATAACCACGAGTGTTAATTTTTTTTCCATTTTTTTTTTGTTTTTTTTTTTTTTGTTTTTTTTAATACGTTTTGATGGTTTTAACCTAGGTATTGGAAATAATAATAAAAAAAAAAAACATAACATAAATAAAACGGATTTTTTTTTATTATTTTTATTTATTTTATTTTATTTATTTATTTTTTTTTTTCAATTTACAAAATGGCCACCTATGGGGCTATATGGTACTTGTATAACGACCGCGGTTTACCATATTGTTTATCGTTCATATATTTTTTTTTTATTTTTTTTTTTTATTTTTTTTGTGTGTTTTGACTGAATTTATGTGCGTGTTGGAAATGAAAAAAAAAAATTAAAAAGAAAAACAGAACAAAATAAAAATTGTGGTATTAATGGGGTTCTATTGGATAAATTTCACTGTGGTAATATATTGTTGTTGTTGTTGTTTGCGTATTATTATTTTTTTTATCCATATTTAATTTCTATATAGGTATATTGCATATACAAAAAAAAAAGGGTTAACAAATTTTGCGTCTCTTAAATCATTTAACATTTTAAAATTTATTTTCCAATGTTTTTTTTTTTCATTTATGAATTTTTTTCTTAACACAAAATTAATTATGAAAAAAATTTAGGTCGAAATAGTTAAAATGTCGTTTTTAATAATTGGGAAATGATTTTGGGTATAAATTTCGATTGTGATTAGTTGTAGATTATCGTAAATTAATTTCATTATAATATGATGACTCTGTTCTCTGGAAATATTCCGATATATAGAAATTAAAAGAAAAATAAGAAAAAATTCGAATTTATTGTAAGAAAATTTTATGATCGCGTTATTTCGAGAAATGGTACTATGAAATATGTTAAAAGTTGTTTCTTGTTGGGTAATTAAGATCTATGCGGCTTACAAATGTTAAAACAATACAATTTACGACATTCTACTGAATATAATACATATTATTGTGATTCATGTGATGGCAAAGTAGTCGAAAATTTGTGTATTAATTACAAGCAAAGCCATTCGAAGTCGTAATATTCACCTGAGAGACGTCATTTTTCAATTTCAGGAATCCCGATGATTGGATATCGAAATATAAAGTAAACTTTATTTTATTGTAATATTGTTTCTGGTGTCTTTTGTTACACCTTTATACTAAAATCCACAGTTTGTTTTGAGAAAATATTTGAAATTACCAAAATGTATGAAATTGTATTAGAAATTTATCTTAGACAACAATCAAATCTTAGACAGTAATCATATCTTGGACAACAATCATATCTTAGACAATAATCATATCTTAGGCAACAACCATATCTTAGACAACAATCACATCTTAGACAACAACCATATCTTAGACAAACATCTTATCTTAGACAACAACCATATCTTATACAACAGCATATGTAATTTTTTTAAATGAGTTTTAATTATGTAGATGCTACGTTGTAAATAAAAGTCTGAGAAACATATTTGGTACATCTATTCAAATACAATTATTATAGATATTAAGAGGTCGCGGTTACATAGAACTCTCCATTAAACATATTTGGTACTTATTATATATATATATTAATTGTGTCATTTGTATTTGAATCTTTGTAGTTATGTATTTGTACATAGTATGTGTATGATATGCACACTGCAAAAATTACTAAATTGTCTGTATTTCTAATAATTCTAAAGCTGATGCTCGCATTATATATTGTATTGTCTCAACACGTTAACAAAATTTGACATCATGTGCTATTAAACAACACCAAAAGTATGTAAATTTATAAAATATTATAAAAAATTTATACATTTTAACGAATATTGAATTATATGAAAAAATAAAGCAAAAAAAAAATTACAGTCGAAATACAATGCACTTAAAAGCATTTATGTTTTACAAGCCAGATGCTCTTAAATGGACTCGACTGTAATTTATTTAAAAAAAAATAAAAATAAATTTAAATCATTAAATTAAAATGTTTGTATGTTAAAATTATACTTATAGATGGTGAAATTTAAAATTAAAAAAATTTGAAAATTTTTTAATTTCGCTACGTCTCCTTTTAAATATCTATCATAAAAATAGGTTGAGTTCAGATATTTGTACCGTACTTTTTTCAATTTACTGTAATTGTTTCTAAACGTTTCTTTATCCTATATTTTGACAATACTTATTTCTTTATTTTTGTCTCTGATAGAATTGTGATGTGTGAATCACTTTGATTCTAAATAAATTATTATAGTTTTAGTTGTAAAAGATAGTTCGTTGCTGACCATGATTAAGTATATAGAAGTATTAAAGAAGAAAACCATGTCTTAATTATTATAATCTGAAAGTAGGTACATATACATTTGTACGTTACGATAGCTTCTTGCAACATAATGACTAGGTTGTCTGACTAGTTTTAATGACTACAACGTAATGATTAGTGGCTAAAACTTCCTTGTGACATTTTTCTAAGTTATATATGTTAAACAATATGTTATAAATCTAATCTGTCCATTTGATTCGGCTGAAAGAGTTCAAATCAATTAAAATCTCATATAAATTCTATTTTTGTATCAATTTTAATTCAATATTTTTATTAATTGAAAATATTGATTTGAGCACTGTGAACTTTTACAATCAATACTATATATTTTCAATTCTCAGTTATGATCGAATGTTAATAGAAAAATATTACAAGCTTAAATTAAAAGTTCATAATTATATTCCAAATTTAATTGTTCTATTTCTTAAATCTCTACTTCAAACAATTATAAGGTATGTATATAATAAAACCTAAATAGGTTATAAAAACTTTTACTTAATAATATATTAAAAATCAACACTAAACTATGAAAGTTCTAGGCCTTTTAAATTCCAATGACTCTAAATATTTACAAAAAATAAAAATATTTCCCATAATATTAATTTTGTTTTCTTAATGATTAATTAAATGCAAATTTATTATAGAATCGTCCAATAGAATTAATTAAAAAAAAAAAAAACAAAATTAAAACTCAATTAATACGAATAAAGAGTTCAAAAACTACAATATAAAGTTAGGCTGCTTAGGTTAAAAATTAATTCTGTTTAGTTTTAATTTTTTATTATTATTCCTTATTTCGAAATTCTGTGCACAGGGTGTCCCAGAATGTTCTAAAATTAATTATTATTAAAAGTTAAATTAAATTTCATTTATTACATCACCAAGTTATGAGTTAGTTTTGGGTGATGCTATTAGATTTAATTTTAGGTTGGAACCATTATAAATTAACTCCAAATAACAGTTTAAATAACATAAAACTACTCAAAGTCATTCCAGAAATAATATGATTCACTTATGAAATGTTTTTATAGATTTTATATAAACTAGTCGAACGTCCATGCTGACGCACGGTTTAATCATTTAAATAAGTTTGATATAAATAAGGTTGGTTATCTAAGCTAACTTATAATAATAGAACTATCATAGAGAATAAAGACATATCGCGCGGTATGTATGTTATATGATATGATTATGATTAAATTGAAATTCATAGTTTAAAAATTTGTGGTTCATTCTTCTAACACAAAGTAAAAATTTCAGTTTCGATTTTACATGTTCATTAGAACAAAACAAAAAACAAATCAAGTACAACAGTAAAGTATATTCTAAAAAAAATCATACACATAATATGATGCGTACCTACCTGCCTACCAAATGAAATTAGTTTTTTCTTTTATAAATAAAATAAAAATTCGTGCATTAAAAATAAACGAAAACAAAAAAATCGACTGCAGTAAAAAACAGGAAGTGTGGAAACAAAATACCTCATAACTTCTGATGCACTGATCGCCGTATAGCCTTTCCTTTCCTTTGAAGGAAAAGTAAATTTTCGTTAATTATGTGAAAAAAATAATATTTTAGGTATAGTAGTGAAAATGGTCGAACATTTTCCTTTTAATTTAAAAATTTAATAAATAAATAAAATTTAATTGAAAAATTAAAAGGAAAATATTCGATTATTTTCACTACTATACCAAAATTTTACTCTAACGCTGGAAAACAAGTTTTTATAAAAATTAAATATTTTAGAAATTTTGCTATTAAATTTTAAATTTAAAAAGAAATAGCAAATAGTATAATAAAAATTATTTTTTCCAATTTTGTGAATTGGTTTGCTTGTTTGCCATTGCTCTCCTGTTGGTTTTGTTTCATGAACGAATGACACAATCTCAAATTATCGATTTGCATTATGTAAAAAGTGATGAGTTGGTATAAAATCCCCTGTTTTATAAATATTTCGTAGACTTGTTGCTCTTAAACAATTCCAACCAGAGACAAAAAGATACGAGTGCTCACCCCTATACTGTGGTGATCCCAAAATGGCATAAAAAAAGTAATTGAAGTTCGTTCATAGTTCGCACTTCAAGAATATGTAATCATATTGCCTCTGATATGTATCCACGTTCAACTTATAATTGGGATACACTAATACAGCGAAAAAATTAATACCTTCATTCTTCAACTTTCTAATACTAATCTATCTCACTTTTTTCTTCCTAGCTTATCCTATCCTGTTCCATCCCAATAAAGCGTAAATGCTAAACATTTTTCTTATCAGTTTGGCTGTTTATAAAAAAAATTAATATCTGAAATAACACTTTTACAACATGTTGTTGTTGTATTTACATGTTCCTGTTCCAAATTCAAATCCGATTTGGATTTGTGAAAACAGCTCAGTTATTACTGTAAATTTATTTTAACACTGAACATGAAAATGTCGTATTCATTAAACTTGTTATATGCCACATTCTATGTTGACGACAATGTAGGACCACAATATCGGATGGTTTTCAAGCTTTAGATTATATATTAAATTTACGTACACAGCCCTGCTTTTATGTTATATCGTAATTTTTATCGTAATTTAATTGTAATTTTGTTTAATTCAAAAATAATTCAAAAATGTTTCTAAATTTATTAATTTATTAATGTTTGAATTCATAATGCTTATTTTCTTTCCAAAAATATTCTCTTCATATTTTTTTTTGTAACAGCGACAACGATTTTTCAAACTTAACCATGATTAGGTATAATTCGGACACTATTTTTCAACCACAGTTAAGAAATGTAATTTAAATACAACGCGAATATGCTATCAACTCGAAAGACTAGCTGAGGCTGTCAGGTTCGAATTCCGTCCCGAGAAATGTTTGCTAAATGATGGGGTTATATACTTGTTTTCAATTTCAATACAATTTACTTAACCTAGTCTTAAACCATATAATATGTTAAATACATCAATGTTATGTAACCTAGCCTGAGCTGTCTGGCCTAATTATTTTCTAAAACAATTTTAGTTTTTCTAATACGAATTAAAGTATTTTTGTTTATTTAGCCAGTCAAGGTTTCTATAATATCTACAATATATCGAGCATTTATTTATCAAATCTAGCTTATCATACTATTGTTAGGAACTAGACATTCTTAACTAGAACAGCAAACGTGCTGTAGAATAACTTGACTAAAAATATCTTCAAATTTATTTCATTAACCATGTGTGCGTCACTGACTAACTATACTGATCTATTTTGCTAACCCTATATATATATATTTTGAAATCAAATTCCGAAATTCTTTCAGTTTTATTTTTTTTTTTTTTCTTCACTTTTTTATTAAATTATGCACCTTATTTTTATTATAACGGATTTTCACCTTTCAGTATTATAGCACATAATATATACATTCAAAGAAAAAAATAAAAGCGGTCTCATGTTGTCGTATTGTAAATACGTCAAAATTTAATATGTTATTATGATCGGAATAACAACTGACCTTTTTTTGATTTTATTTCAATAAACATTTTTTTCCTGTTTTTATTATTTTTTTTTTTGTTGTTCATTTTCTAAAACTGGAAATTAAAAAAAAAATATATAAATTATAATTTTATTGTAAAAGGTCGTCCAAATAAAATCAAAAAGTTAATATTTAACAAAATCTGCATTGCAACACATATATATAGCTAGTAACTATAGAGATCTCATCCCATTTTAAAAATCATCGTTTTTAATAATCATGTTTTTAATTTTTACCTGAGTATAGCTATCTATCTATGTATTTCAGTATCTATATATATTTATATGTGATCGCCACTGCAATGTGAAATAATAACAAATATTTAAAGCACACTTCCTGTTCGCGATCATACATTCATACCTTCAGTTCCACATACATTTTACATCGAATAACCATTATAATTTATTCACTCATTATAATTTTCAAAATAACGGTACTCTCTGGTTAACACTATATTATAATAACAAGGAATTGGAAATGAGCAAAATAAAAACATTTTCGTTTTTTTGTTTTTCAAATAGAAGAGACGAAATCACAGCAAGGACATGGTCTAAGAATACAAAAAAAAAAAAAAAAAATAACAAAAAATGGTATACAAAAAGCGCAGTCAAAAAAAAAAAAAAAAATGAAAAATCTAAACTGCGATAGAACCACGTGCCAAGATGAATCTACTATATGATTTTTTATGCTGTTGTTGTTGTTGTTGTTGTTTTATTTTAATTTTTTAATTTTTTTTTTTCAAATTTAAAAAGTGGTGAATAGAATTGCATAATTTCCATATCTTTAAAATGATACCCATTTGTATATTATGTACGTATACATACAAATATATATGTACATAATTAGATGAGGAAGAGGAATTTTATTTAAATTAATTTTTTTTTTTTTTTTTTCTGGAAACTTAAAATTCATATTATTAAGTGGTGGTTGTTGGTTATTCCATCGGAGATCCTTTTTTAGTTGTTGTTTTTTTGTTTTTTAGCAGGCAATTCAGAAATTATGATAATTGGTTTATAATTCTGTTTTTTTTTTTTTTGTTTTTTGGTATTCTGCGCTTAAAATATATGGGTCAAAGGCTGGAAGTATCTATAGATTTTTTTTCTACTATACATACATAATATTATTTATTGTTGTTTTTGTTATTGAGTTGGGTTAGTTATTTAAAATGGTAACTAAATTGTTGTAAATTGTTGTTGTTTTTGCTGTTTTTATTATTATTGTTATGCTCTTGAATTCATTTAGATTGAATTCGAATAGAATAAATTTTGAATTTGTTGTTGTTGTATTCAAATTTACTAAAATATATATGTATATTTTATATTGTATATATATTATATATTTTCTTTTTTGCATAATTTTTGGATACAAAATTTTGTTTTTTTTTTTCTTTTTATTATTAATTCATCAGATTTTTTATATATTTGTTTGTTTTTTTTTTTTTTTTAAATCAGAGAGGGTGAATAAATTTAAGACTTTAACTCTTGTTAGGTATTACTAAATGGTTATACTTATATAATAATAATAGTATATATACCCATATTTAGTGGATGGTATAGTTTTTGTCAGCTGATGCAAATTTTATTTTATTTTTCTTTAAAGCAACAAGTGAAGGAATTTTTTATCATTTTATTTTTTTCTGTTTTTAGAACAAGTTTTTTAGGGTTTATATATTATGTTAATTTTGAAAAATTGTTTGTTTTTTAAATGAGATTTTTCAAAAAAACAAAACAAAAAAATAAAATGTTTTATTTAAATTAATTTTTTGTTGTTGCTTTTGTTCATGAAAAGAAAATTGTTTTTTTTTTTTTTGCTGTTTAATTAAAGATTCATAACACCTTATTTTAATAACTACCGTATAAAATAGGGTATAACCTGTTGAATGTTTGTTTAAATAAATTTTTTTTTTTTTTTGTATTATCTATGTATATTAAGTATGTTGGTAAAATAATATATAATATGCAAAATGAATTTAAAAATTTGAATATAATATTAATTATTAAGAATTTAATTAAATAGGTATTTAAAGTGTTATAATTATTAATTAAGATTATAATTAATTAAAAACAAAAAAAAAACAAAAACATAAAATTTTATTAATACTTTTTTTTAATATTTTTTTTTTTGCAGATTTTAAAGTGCAAGTTTATTTGATTATTTTTAATGATGAAAGATTGGAATACATTATCAGAGATTTGGAATTGTGGAAAAATATTTAACTAAAAAATATTTTGAAATTAATTGATTTATAATAAAATAATAAAAAAAAACATATTTTTAAATTTAATTAATAAAAAAAATTGATAATTTAAAATAAAAAATTTAAAACAAAAATAAAAGAAAATAAAAAAAAAATATTTTTAACATTTACTTTAATTTTTTTTTTTAATTATTGAATTTTTAATTTTGGCTTTTTTTAACATTTTAAAGGATTAGAGCAGATATTTTTTTAGTTTATTGATTTTTTTTTAATTTACTTCAAATTCAAGCAAAAGGAAAGCTGCGAGCTGCGACGGAAATTATGTATAGTTGAATTGAATTTGAGAGTGTTAAACCTTCAATTCAATGAAAACGACACGATATTGTTGTCTGAAATTGTCGACATAGAATGTCGGATAACAAGTCCAATGAATGCAACATTTGCATTTTCATTTCCAAACAACAATTCAAAAACAACAAAAAAAAATATTTTTAATTTAGTGATTTAGAACTGTCAAAATGAAATGTCGTAATAGTGAACTGTCAAAATGAAATGTCAAAATGAAATGTCGTAGTGTTTTAACAAATGTTTTAAACAAATTTTAAATTTTGATTAAATTTTTGTTGCCAACTTTGTGTTGTCGTACTATTTGCTATTATATACCATTTATACACAATTTGTTGAAAACACAATTTGGTTAATTTTGTCAACATAAAATTTGAATTTTATATTTACGAATTATATTTTCAATTATTTGATCAAATTTTTCATTATAATTATGAAATGTTTATATAGTGGACGTAGTAAATGTCAAAAAGTCGAAACAAATCAACAAAAAGCAAAATATTAAAATAAAAAAAAAGAAAAATCATTAAAAAATTTTAGTTTATGAAATTAAATTAAATTTTTATCTTTTATACAACATATACAATACAATGTTTTTTTTTTGGAGTTCAGGCTTAAATAGAATTATTAATTTAATTTGTATGATAATCATTGTTCTATAAATGCAGCACCACTTCTGTTACCTCTACTATATTTTTTTTTAATCAGACAACTCTTTAATATTATTACCTTTATCACTTATTGGCCATTAGGTTGGAATAGAAAAGGATAAAAAATTAATTAAACAATCAATTCCAAAAATTACAATAGTTATTGCATACATACCAGAATCAAAAAGCTAACATATTTGGAATGTTTAAAATTAAAACTGGTGTAGCCCAAATAATGTAGTTGTAAACTGATCTAGAGAAGCTTAAGAATATATTATTCTTAATGTAAAGAGATTAATTGGACCAAGATGTACCTAGATTGGAAAAAAGGTGGCCCACATTTAAATTTATCATCACAACAAAAAATGATGTATATAGGTAATTACTATATATATAAAAGATGTTATTTTATATCACATCTAGCAAGATGTTATGGTAAAAATGAGGAAAAAATTTGAAATCATTATACCAGTACTAAAACGAATTTAAAATACAAACAACATATGGGACAATTTTTTTTTTCCAATAGAGTCGTAGTAACAGACGGTAGCATAATAACAAATATACGAATGAACCCGAAAGATTATCTTTTCAGTATATAGTCTAAAAATTATGATTGACTAGTCATTTATCTACAGAATGGATGAGATAAGGCTTAAAATACATATAAAAGCAAAATCGTTAATAACATTAGATGATACAGGTCTGAGCATTAGATACAGACTACTTATCAGTGCACTTCTATATGCTATATACGTATTTGCATTCAAATCCTCATATCTTGGAAATCGTTCCATGAATCAAAAGTCCTATAAAAAATCGTACCTATACAAATGAAGGTTTAGTTTACACAATGGTATGTAGTAGTACGCACTGATGTATACAAAATATTGAAATGAATGTGAATACAAAAACTTAATCTAAATATAAAATATTGATGTGTACAAAATATATGTTTATACACCCTATCATATTATAATGTAGTTGATTGTCAATAATTCACCTCAAAATTATACAATAAAAATTTTATTCACCAAAAATAAGGGAAAATAAAAAAAAAAAAACCACCACACCGCATACTTTTTACAAATATCAAGAGAGTGCATATGAGGTACATTTAATGTAGGTAGATAAGGTAGGTAAATATAAATATTAAGTTTTCTTAAAATTTTCTTGGATCGTTGGAATACATTTATTCTGCATACAGTATATAATGACAGAACGCTAATGCGTAAACTTGAATTATAATTATTCAACAGGGGCTCCTAGTATATATATAATGAATTTAAAGTATAAAAAATATATATAAAAAAAATTAATATAATTAAATAAAATATTGCAGTTGTATACAAAAAATGGGGATTATGAAGTAAATCTTGTAAGACCCCCATAGGTCCAAATGACTATATTTCAAATGTACTTGGTATTTTCAGCTTTCCAAAAATATATATCTTATCCTTTAAGTATGAAAACGATATTTGAAAACATGCTTGTTGTTTTAAATGTTTTTATATAAACAGTTATATCTGTTTGTCTAATATATGATTAGATTATATTATATTAATATATATGCGATTGTTTTTTTTTTCAAAAATTTTTCAATTATGAATCACAATGAATCCATAACGGTAACATATAATTACAAAATAAACTTTAAAATATTTATATCAGCCCGTTATACTACTAAGATAAAAAATCGAATGTATTAGATATGTAATAGATTAACCAGATATAACGGTTTATATAGAAAAGTATTAAAACAACAAAAATGCTTTCAAATGAATGTAATTTTCGTCCTTAAAGGATAATATGCGTCATTAAGTATAAATGTTTTTAAAATGCTTGAAACACTGAATTTTTTTGCCATATAGTCATTCGGTCCTACGCTGATAGAACATTTGCTTCAGAAGAGCCCAAACAAAATTGTAAAAGTCTAAAATAATTATTAACAAATACAAATTTAAATATTTTGGAAATAAATTTATTTTAAAATATTTAGATTTAAATATGTATTATTTAATTACAGAAATACCGAATTTTGAATTACATATATTTTATTTTATTTTATTACCAACTGATCAAAATAAATAAAATGCAATAAATACAACTGAATGTAGGTATTTTGTTTTTAAATAAATTATGTTAATTAAAATCATATAAAAATTATTTAATATTTCCTAAAAAATTGTACTTAATTTTTTTTTTGTATTCATATTAAAAATAAAATTTAATAAATTGAAATTGGTGAATTTGTTTTTAATTTCAAGATGACAATTAAAAATTATAATCTAAAAAGATCTAAGACGCACAACATAATCCTTCATGATTTCAATTATTTGACTATTTCTTAATATGTATGTATGTACATATCAGTATAGGTATGTAAACATAATTGTGAAAATGTTAATAATAAAATTTTCAAGGATTAAAGCTTCATATTATATATATACATATTTAAAACTCAGGATCAGGATATTGTAATATAATAATTTTTTTTATTGTTTTTTTGTTCTCCTTGAATTAAGTTTCAATTTTTTGATTTATCTTGATCCTGACGTAATTTTCAGGTTTTTTTCCAATTGTGTTTTTTTTGTTATATAGGGCTTAATTTTTTTGATTTTTTTTTTTTTTTTGTTTTGAATATTCAAATTCCTGTTTTTAAAATAATAAGATAAAAAATAAAACAAAAATTTTTTTTTTTTTTGCCGCCAAATTTTATTAAAAGTTTTTATTACAATTTGTCGGTTACACTAACAAAATAGCAAATAAATAAAAAAAATACAATAAGTAAAAAAAAATTGTTGCTCAAATATTAAAAAAAAAAAATAATAATAATAATAGTAAATAAATACCTATAAAAAAAATAATATCAAAGTAACCCTTTCAAATTTTTACTGACATAACACATATATACATTTATATCTATTTTTATAAAACACATTTTTTTTTTAAATATCTTTTGTATCATCATTTGCTAATTTTGCTTTTTTTTTTGTTGTTTTTTTTTTATATTATAATTTTTTTTTATACGTAAATTTAAATTTAAAATTCATCATCAGTTGTTGTCTAGCATTATATGTATATATATGTATACAAAACATATATATATATTTAATACTGCAATGGCATATGGCATCAGGAATAAGTTCACCAATGCATGCATATCTATCTATATACACAAAACAATGGTGATATATCCGAAAAAAGGATTCCAAAACAATATCAGACAATTCAAATTATTTTATCTTTAAAATATATTCTCTATCTCATTTACCCACTTTTTAAGGTATATTATTCTTATTGAATGGATTTTTTGTTTCATTTACACCAATATTACTATTTTTTTATTTTTTTCTCTTTTCTTTTTATATAGATATGCAAATTAGTTTACAGCCTATGTTGTTCTTCTCATTTTTTTTTTATTTTCATTGATATTTTGTTGTTATTTTAATTCAAAGGATAACATTCTTGTACATCCTTCCTGGAAGAATTTCTAGCCTGAAAAGGAAACCAAAAATTTTAATGTAAGTTTATGT
Organism: Argyra leucocephala; assembly: GCA_963942445.1. Lineage (NCBI taxonomy): Eukaryota > Metazoa > Arthropoda > Insecta > Diptera > Dolichopodidae > Argyra > Argyra leucocephala. The sequence goes on from OZ012679.1 coordinate 2,464,773, forward strand.
TTATACTGAAAGGATATAATATTATATATATAGGTATAATTCGGTTTCGTTAGGTTTGTTTTTTGTTTCTGTATAAGGATGTAGGGATACACAGATAAAAAGGATAATACAAATGTGTATATATGGTTGAATATATATGATTGTGTATCTGATTATAGGGTATAAATATAAATATATGTCTAACATATCTTATAGATATTTTATAAAGTAAATAAAAATTCTGTACATGAATATTTTAAAAGGGATTTCAGGATGCGTTGCGCATTCTACTTCGTTTTTACCCTTTATTGTCTGTTATTTTTTTGTTGTTGTTGTTTTTTATTTTTATTTGTTTTTTTGTTATTTTTGTTTTATAAATATGCAAATTTTGCTACACCTTTTTTGGCAATGAAAAATTTTTGTGCAGTTGGATACAAAATAAAAATAAAATCAAAAAAACAAACAACGATCAGGATATAAAAAAATAAGCAAAAAAAAAAATAACATTAAAAAAATAACGATTTTTTTAAGAATTGCTTTTTATTTTGTTTGATTGCTGTTTTTTTTTTTTTTTTTGTTGTTTAGAAATGAAAAAGAAAGTGAGAAAACTGAATTGCATAAATTTTGGATTTAAAAACTTTTTTTTTTGTTTTTTTTTGTTTTTTTTTTTGCATTTGGTCTGATGATAAATTCAAACTTTAAGGTAGGTTAAAAGGATTTTTAAATTTTTTTTATTGTAAGGTTTGCGAAAAGTATAAAAAAAAAATATACGGAAATTGTTGAATTGTTTAGATACAAAAAAATAAATTATAACTAAAAAATTGTCAAAAAATTGAATGTAGGGGAAGAGAATGTTAGTATAAAATTCCACTTTTTGAAATTGAATACAATGTAAAGAAAAAATCGAAAGTTTTACAGTGACAATGAGTTTTTTACTATACTCATAAAATATCGATGTTACAAATTTATTTGGCTTATATTTTTTCTGTTCAAAACAAATCGATACAATTAATATATGCTTACATAGAGCCTTGAACTTGAAAATATACTTTACTTCTTTTGGTTGAATAGACATTGTTACGACATGAATAGACATTGTTACGAAGCTTTTGAGGCCTTTTAATATCAATGCGGTTTAAAATACAGATATAACCATGAACCATGAGCTGTGTACATGGCTTTCGTACAACACCGATCTACAAATCAAACAAATACTCAGCCACAGCAACCAATAAATCAAACAAAAAACAAACAAACAGTCTGACATCATTCAGTCAAATACAAGTACCATTATAGCCTTTGTTATGCCATGTTTTAATCAACACAAGAAAATTTGAATAACGAATTGAATAACGAGTTCTTAAAATCTAATACAAACTAATAATAACCAGACTACTAGACTAAATGAGTAATAAAAACCATCAGTAAATTAATTTTTTGTCTATCAATTATAGACAATATTATAAAAAATAGAAATTTGATCACAATAAGCCTATTTGGGACTGCTGTGATATAGGGGACAAATCCCCTCCAGATAGACACAATCTATGTTTAAATAGAAATTCAACAAGTCTTATTGCAATATTTCAGAAATTTGTGACGCTTTTTAAGTCATCAAATAACTTCATTACTCTTATTGAGCCATCTGAAAGACTCATTATTGTCATTGCACCATCTATACGAAGGCAAGTAAGTCATAAAACTTATTAATCGGTAACTAAGTCGTCAATTGAGATTCGTAAAAACATCTGATAACGTTAAAGCTATCAATTCGATAGAGTAAAGGACAAATTTAGCAAGCAAGTGAATTTAAAAAAGATGCAAGGGATAAAAATTTATCTCTCACCCATCTAATATAATTGTGCATACACTTTGTGTCATTGGAAAGAAATTCTTTCGTCGGATATGATAGCTCCCAAAATTATGATGAGGTCTGAATTAAACAATATAATACTGAGCTTTATAAGGTGTAGTACATTAGGCGTAAGTTGAACCTAATCATTAAAATTAAAGTCGTGAAATTATATTTTTACGGACACATAGAGATAGATGGATTAAAATACTCCAAACAAGAGAATCTTCGATTTCAGATCCGCAAAATACAAAATGTTAAAGCATACCAAATCGTCGTTGGAAAAACGAAATATCAGCAAAGATAAAATAATTTTGTATCTTCAACAATAAATAAAAAACCGCCATAAATATAATATGTGTAAAAGCAATTAGGGTGTGAAGATGCCATCAAAGACTTGGATTGGAATAATATAAAAAAAAAATCAATAAGCGGAAAGGTAGAAAATTGATGAATCTGTTCTAGGTCTGTACTGATTACCTAAGTATAAGTAAGTATGGGATTTAATAATTATCGCACCTGGTTCGGTTGTACATGGTACATGGTCTGTTGTTGATTACCTAAGTATAAGTAAGTATAGGATTTAATCATTATCCCATCTGGTCCTGTTGTACATGGTACATGGTCTTTTGATTATCTAAGCATAAGTAAGTATAGAATATCGCATAAAATATTAGATATATGTTTCGTCGAATGCGTAGAAAATGTTATATAAATTTTAATTATTAAATCACATGGATTTAGATGAACTGTAGAGTGAGATTTAAATAAATTAATTTATAAAATTACTTTGATTTAAATAATAACAATTTTGAAAGACCACGTTTGGCTCATGATTGTCTATACTATTAATTTTATTTAGTCTATAAATTGCTCATAGCTTCTGCTAAGAAAATGTTGAAGTTCAAATATTCCGGAAGACATTATAATTATATGTTAATCATGTTTTGAATAACAGAAGCCATAAAAATTTTGGAAAATGGTGAAAATATGTTACTGTTGTTTGTATATGTAGGATTTGCTTCACATTCTTTAAGAAAACATACCAATGTTATGTCACACTGCTTCAATTTTCATCACATTTCTGTTAATTTGATTTGAAAATTGAATCTATACCAAACGCAACTGATTAAAAATAATAAAAGATTGAAATGAAAGAATGATAGTATTTATAATATCGTCTTTTATGTACAATTTATATAAATAAATAAATAGTGTATATAAATTTATATATACATGTATAAAATATAAATATACTAGATAATTAAAGAAATTCCATGTTTAAAAGCAGTTATTAAAAAATTGTAATTCTTGGATTTGTTCTCTGTACTGTATTTGAGATTGAGCATGATATTGCACTCTGTATTTGAGACTGAGCTCTTTTGAGCCAAACATTTTTTTAAATAAAAATTTAATTAAAAAAATAAGCAATTAAATGAACAACCAAAAATTGACAATATTTTCTTTCAAATGTTCATTTTGAAATGCTGTAAGACAGGCCAGAGTCGTCTAAATAAAATTATTTTTTTTTTTTTTTTTGAATTTTTTCAAATTTTAGTTGACAGTTTTTAAAAAAATAAAAAATTCACAACTTAAGACCCTTCTTTGAAAAAACTTAAACCATAAAATAACTATAACAAAATATATTTTTAAACTCTCTATCCCTACATATTTATGACAATGTCAGTAGACAAATAATTGAAAAAATAAGAAAAATAAAAATAAAAAAAGTTGCAATAAAAAAAAAAAAAAACAATTTTTTAATGATTATAAAAAAAGAAAATTTTTCAGGGGTGCATATCATTAAAAAAACTTAAAGAATTTAAAAAAAAATAAAAAAATAGCGGACCCAGAAAACGTTTGTTATGTTGTCTACAATGATGGTGATCAATAAATTACTTAACATACATATAAATGTATATGACTAGTACCCCAGAAAATGTAACCCTTCACAACATCGATTTTTTTTTTGCTATTTTTTTTTTTTTTATAAATTCGTTACAAAAAAAATGAATTATGTTATATTTCAAAATAAAACGCTACTGTAAACGCTAAAATAAATGTGTACTGTAATTGTGGTTGGATCAAAAAAAAAAAAAATAAAAAACGTTGACAATTAATTTATTCCTAAATTTCTATATTCACATATATATATATACAGATACTAAGCTGAGACATATTTATATATATATATATATGTTGATATAGGACATCAATTTCAGAATTGTAGAATAAGTCAGCTGACAGCACATATCAATTGTACAAAAAAAATTTATAAATTAAAGAAGAATCTAGGTTACTGTTGTACATTAAATACATATACTGTAAAGGTATGTACATGATAAAGTTAATATTTTAAAACAAAAAAATATAATAAAATAATTAAGCATGTGACATTTTTAATTAATTGGAATTATTAAAGAATGTTTGAGATTAGAAAAATAATAGGATTTAAATGGTAATGGAAACTTAAAGTTATACTGTATTTACTTTGTAGTTAGTTAGAAAATAATAGAAAATATTGACAACAAGTATACAAGAAGATTTCTGTAAACAAATTGGTAACAGTTTTAATCTACTAAAGTTAAATTGAAATGGTCGGGTTGAATCAATAACACATAAAATTTTGAATCAAGTTCAGTTCGTTACAATACAATATTATGTGAATTCTAATTATTAATTTGTGTTAATTTATACACATTCACATTCTGTTTTAGTTTTGGGACTGCAAAACTGTATCAATTGTTCAAATAAAATATATATTTACAAACCTCATATACAACAAATTAAAAATAAAATAAGGTCGAAAAATCTGTAGGTATATGTATTTGTAAATCATTATAACCATTAAAAACTTCTGATGAACCCCTTAAGTGGCCTAATAAAAATCTAACAAACTTAAAAGCATACATTTTAAAATTTAAATACAACAATAATAACGTACCAATACTCACAACATTGGACAACTGTTGGCAGTGATTTATTTTCTATTAAATACAGAAGCTGATAAAAGGCTTAATAAATTATGAGAAAAATTATATCGACTAGGAGTATAACTGTTTTAACTTAATAATTTACACTTGTAATGCTTGTGTAGAACAAAATTATATAGAACAATTTTGTTTTATACTATGAATTTCATTAAAATATTTCTATTTTTCAATAATCTATAGAAAATAATAATATTACATATTTACCTATAAATGTATATTTTTAATATTATTCACAGAATTAAGCAAAGACTCAAACGTATGAAAATTTACCGTCTAGAATAAATTTTACCACTTGGCGGCGCTCAAATCAATTAATAGAAATAAAATAAAATTCCGATGTTATAAATTCCGATTGATATAAAAGGGGAAAAATATTTATATTCGTTATTTTCCAACATATCCTTTTTCACGTTGCAAAAGGATATTTAAATTTAAAAATTCAAATATGAAAATAAGGGGAAACAATTTTATGTTCGTGTTGAATATAATTGTGAGAAATAAGGGGAATTGGTTATTATTCAAAAGCAAAATGTTCTCATTATTTAAAAGGATTTCTATTAAGATCTTGTCAGAATTGAAATATTTTAAAAAATTTTTTATAAAGCATAAAAATTTAAATAATAATAGTTAGTTTTATAATAAATAATTTTAAATAATTAAATTAAATGTCCACATTTTTGAACCTACAAACACTTGTACAAAAATTTTTCTTTGTTTGATTTGACATAATATTTTCATATTAAAAATAATAGACAGGTACTATTCAGATTGAAGACTCTTGTATTTAATAAAAATAATATATACATGAATTATATATATATATAAAATTATATAATAAATATATTATATAAAAAATATATACCTAATACACATTGATTGATCCCTTCTGTGTCCTAATCGGTTGGAGCACAGAAATGTGTTTCATTTACGATGTGGAACGGGTTCGATTCCCGTGAGGGGTATAAAATATAACTAAACAAAATTGCAAAATATTATATTATCTATATATTTATAATTGATAAGCATTTAAGGTTCTGCGCAGTAGACACCTTTTTATTTTATTTCCATTCTCCTACTCCATAATCAACTTCTAATACATGAAATATATAAGACAATAATGCGCACACAGTTGAAATTTTTTTAATCATGTGGTTTTATTATTCGTCAAATACATTAAGAAATAGGGAGAAACGAAACAGAAATACGAAAAAACATACTAATTCCAAATCTATTCATTAAAACATGAGAGTCTTCTGCTTTGTAATGAGAAGTCTATATCAGTACGTAAATTACTGTTTTTTTAAAAACTTTAAATTTGACTTCAACTTGAAATATAATTACTCAACAGGGGCCCCTAGTATAATTTATAGTCAATAAAAAATAATTAATAATTAATACTTTATAACTAAAAATATTATCTATATCAATACTCATATATCTCATACAACACAATAAAAATAACACAATAAATGTAATAAATGAAATATAGTGTACATTTAAAGATAACGAATTATAAACTATATTAAGAAAAAATAATTATTAAACTACTATTTAAAGAGTGTTTCATTTATACGTTGAACAAATACAGTCCTTGTAAAAACAATAAATAAATATGGGACAAACACTACTTAATAATAATTACACAATTGTCAGCAATTGACAAAATTATATGACATGACGTACCCAGTAAACATAGTAATGTCAGGCATCTGAGACGTCAAAGATGGATGAGATCCGCAGCGGCAACAAATGGCAGAAAATATGACGCCGTCTTACCCCGTAAGCGCAGATAGAGTTATCAAAAGTGGTCTTCTACAGTAGGCCAATCCCTTACTTAGACGGTATAAACAGATTAATGAAATTAGACATTGCCTCGGAAATTTAATAACTAGAAATCGAGTACGATGGAAATGTAAATAAACAAAACACATTGATTGATCGTAAAAGATAAACTAATGAAAATTTCTAATTAGTCCCTTGACGAAAATGACAGCTGCTGTAGCTGGCATACAAAAGAAGATGTCGAATTTCAAAATTCAATAAAACTAATGACAATGAAATTTTCAAATTTCTTGGTCTTTATTTACTTGAAGGACATCAAATACATTTTCCTTGTTTTCAAACAATCCTCTATATATTTTCATCCGATTTGCTCATGTGTTTTAAAGAGCCAGTTGTGGCCGTTTTTTCTATAAGATTATAGAAAAAAAATTTTGCTGTGGGATTAAGACGACTATAATTCCAGTCAAATTTTATATGCCAACATAAGAACTGTATAAATCGGTGTATATAATTAATAATTTAATAAATTTGACCACTGACCCAAAATTCTGTAGTTGTAGACGAAAAAAAAAAAAAAATAGAAAATTAGACGAATTGTTAAAGAAAAAAAATTGCCAATACTAATTTTCAATGTTTTTTTTAGTTTTAAATTTGGAAAGTGTCTTCTTTAGGGTAAACTGAGATTCAATACGACTCCTTATTCAAGTAAATTTGACAATATAACAAATTAATTTCCCTAATTGAATTGAAGCTATCCAAAGTTAAGTGTAATAGAGTCACGAATTGTGTTTATACAACTCATTGAATTTATTGAAGTTAAGATAGGTCCAAGACTGTACAATTGAATGATAAAAAAATATTACATCCATTCACGGAGTTCATTTTTTACCTAATTAGATAAATTTTATATTTTTCCAACTTATATTTAGAGTGTAGTATGGTAATATACAATTTTTATTAATGAGGTTATATTGAAAGGCATTTCTCGGGAATCGTTTAGGATTTTTGATGTCCGTCAAAGGGTTAAAATCAACTTAAATTCTCTATTTTTGATATTACATACAAACTTATATAAATTTTTTTTAAATTCAAAACTCCGAAACTGTAAAATTAAATTTTTATAATCAATTTTTTATTAATTAATTTGTGGGCTTTGAGACATATTGTGTTTTGTAATAATTCTCTGCCAGAGATGAAAAAAGTACACTTACTTTTAAATTGAGCTTCCCGTCGAAGCAAAAAAAAATTTTTTATAGGGTTTTTGATTTGGTTCAGTACCCTCTTCGAATACCATTATAAAATAAATGACAAAAAATAATTGGTAACAAGTTAGATAAAATGGCACCTATTTATTATATTTAAGAAGGCATATTCCGGACAATAAAGTAATAATTTTCCAAATTTAATCAGTTAATAAAGTCAGAAATTTGATAAATAAATATTCGAAAAATATTGTAGTAAAGTATGTAGTAAAAACTTGCAGTACCGGAATTGAATATTTAAGTATGAAAAGATAATTTTAAACCTAAATTACTGTCAAGAACATAAAAAATAAAAAAAAAAAACAATGTTTTGTAAACATAAAAACTTATTATTCTAAAAGAGCACAACTGCGATGTACTTACAAGTTAATTCGAAATTTAGCCCAATTTTACACAAATCTCTAAATAAATATTAAATACCCAATATCTCTATGATACTTAATCAATAACTCTAAATCGCTCAATATCTTTAATACTATATTTAGTTTGACGACATTTCAAAATCCGGCTCAAAAAAAAATATCATGTTACCTGCGTAACGTCCTGCTTTTACATAATATCCCTAATTATTTTATGGAAATTGTCCTGTACAAATATTTTCAAAAAATTGATTAAAATTAATTATTCTTTGTTTGTTTTATTAAAAAATATACTATCAAAATGTCAAAAAAAAATACAAAATAATTGCATAAAATTTAATTCAATTATTTAAAAAATATACATATATACATTAGCATATACATATATATAATATATACATAAAAAATAATAATTTTCCAAAAAATATATTTATTAAAATATAATCATAAATTTTGTTGTTATTCTTGTATGTAAAATCAACCAAATTCACCTGCTCATGTCAACATTATTTTTCTCATCACAATCATCATCATCATAATCATCATTATAAATGATAATCATCATCAACAGCGTTTAAAATCACTCATGATCTTCATTTTTTTAGTTTTCATTATTATGAAAAATTAAACTTAAAATCAAAAATCTCATCATTAATTTTATCACACTAATCATAATCATCATCATCATAATCATCATCATCATCATCTGTTGCATAAAGAATATTATTTTTTAGAACTTTTAAAATCTTAAAAACAAAAAAATAATAAGAACAAAATTTAAACAAATCAGCTTTCAAAAAAAAAAATTTTTTTTTTTTTTTTTAAATCCCCAACCAAAATTTATAACTTCCGGTTAGTCAAAAAAAAACAAAAACAGAAAAATTCTTTAACAAATCGTGTAAAATGATTTTTTATAAATCTTAAAATTTTCATATTCCCAAAAAATTCCCTTTAGAGATAATATACTCGCTCCTGTATTCAAAAAAAAAAACTTAAAAAGAAAAAAGTAAACAAAAATTTCAAAATATTCACAATAAAAGAAACAACAACAGCAAAAACAAAAAAAAAAACGATCAAAATTCGGAAGAATGAATCTTCAGGTGAATTGATAAAAAATTCTTTCGAAAATAATGAGAACTTCATCCATACTAAAAAATAAAAAAAAAAATTTTTGGCTGGTGTAGTTTTTTTTTTTTATTATGCAGTTTTAAAGTGAATCATTGAAAAAAAAGCAAAAACAAAAAAATAAAAAAAGGTTACCAATAATAAATGATTTCCTTAACTCTTTGAAATTTAATACGAATTAGATATTGAAATTGCCGTCGGCTTTCGTATTACTTGGTTGTTGCTTCTCCTCTTCTTTACTGTTGTATTAAAACGCAAGCTCATCTTTTACATTTTTTTTTTATATTAAACATTTTGTTTTTTTTTTTGCAATTTAAAATGACGACAACCTAAAATGATTATGTGAAAAAAAAAACAAATTGTATCACAGGATAAAAAATTTAAAAAAAATTTTGGTTAAGCCATCATGGATGGTTGGATTGAATGAATATTTTGATTAAAACAGGTAGGAATATTTACTGTCGCTAACCTCATAGACTAGACTAAACTAATATTCAGAATATTTCTATGATTTGGAACGATATTTAGTACTAGGTTATGGTTTAGGTCATTTATTCCAATACTTATATTATTTATATTAATTAAGATCTCTAATGCTACTTCCTGAAACGCATATCCCGTTTTTAAACAGTAAAACACTGTATTTAGATTTAAAAGCCTAGCTTTAACTACAAAAGAGTGTACCAGGCTTTTTTTTATTGCCTATATGTTGTAACTGCAATATTGAGAATTGAAAGGGCTTCCTAAAATTGGACTTGGCTAAAAATGCTATTGTGGTGCAACAGTATACTGTCGCAGTAGTTACATCACATACTGTTTGAGCCATTCAAAACTTATTTTGCACATGGATAAGAAAATGGTTAATTAAATTTCGAAAACTAATTTTATTAGATAAAAAATGGGCCTGAGATTGGGATATAATATAATATATGTATCTAGATATTGGTTGTAAAAAAATTATTTTAATTTTTCTATTCTTGGCAACCAATGGAACAGAAAGAATGTGTTGTAGAAAACAAAATAATATTTCTATGTGATTCAAATCTATTTGTATCGATCATTGATTCAATTTATAAAAAAAAACTAGCTTTTGTATTTTCTCATGTTCGTTATGCCAAAATCCAATTCACTATTTCTGAATATAATGTTTTCCTGTTCTTTTATAAGCCATGCAATAGCAATCGCAAGATTAAGTATGTATAGTTCTTATCTATCTGCAATTTAGTTATTACCCATTCTAATAGTGTACTTCGTATATCTATTCTTCCACAAACAATCATCTAGTGAGTTCAGCTACCGAAACCGCGTATTGCTACTTTCGCAAACTTATTTTCGCATCTTAACATTTCGTATACTCTGCTGTTGCGAAATTTGCATAGATTTAATGCGAAAAACTATGTATTAACGCATTTTTTGTACTATACGTATTGCAGTTTGTGTTGTATATTTGTTTTAAGCGGTATATGGATATATTTAATATTCGCACATACTATGCATATTTGAAAATTTTATGCGGTTTCCTAGGGCTCTAAATTAACTGTATATATATGCATACATATAACTGAACTAAGCATACAAGCAATTAACTAAACATACAAACGAACAAATAAACCTATAATCCCTACAAATTTTTGGCCATAGTAAATCTGGGTGTAGTATAGCTACTGGGTGTAATATAACAATGTTAAACTTCAGTTTCTTCAAACCGACTAACTAGGTACATTGTTGAATGTTAGATTAAAACAGTAGCTGCTTATATCATGTTGCAATCATTCTCTGGAAGTATATAGAATTTTTAGGTGTAGTTTTGGTAAGCGTGAAATCCAAATTGTAAAATTAAATACAAAATAACATGATTATGTGCGTTTTTACCGCTATATTTACCCCTTCGTTCGATACGCATTTATTATACAATAGTGAATACAATTTATTTTGTATGTGTTAAATATTTTCTATATTGGCATTGCGAATTAAGTTCTTAATTTAGATTTGATTTATACAGTTTTTTTTTTCAATAACTGTATTTTGCTACAATAACTGTACTTATTTTTCCATTTTCATTTTACTTCTCTTATCTTTTATAGATCACATCCTTCGTTCTCATTGGTTTTATCAAAACAAGTGAGAGAAAATAAATAATTAGAAAATTATTAAAATCAGAAGACAGAGTCATGGTTTGAAGTAAATTAAAATAAAATTAAGTCAAAGTAAAATGATGCTAGCCTGATTTAAGAGAAGAAGAAAGTAAGAATTCTAATCGGCCTGTCTCGTTCGAACCAGTTTACGATTTAATCAAGTTTTATACTAGTATTAAGAACATTAACACATAATAATAATGTCATTGCGATTTTTATGCTCTTCATACAATATGGTAAGTTGGTAGGTAAGTAGAGGTGACCATTCCAGTTGCTTTTGGAGCACCAAGTACAACTTAAATCAACCATTTTTGGATACCACAATTCGAATGGCGTATTTGTTGTTGTTATAGTTGTTTTTGAAGACCCATTATCACTCTCCCAAGAAATTCAATACTAGAACCACCCCGTGCGATTGAGAAGGTTGATCAGATCACCAGTTTTACTTTCCGTAATACTATCTATAACACAATATTGGTAATCGAATTACTACATAAAAGTCCAAATATAAAACAAAATCTATTCTATACAATAAAGTATGCAACAATTTACATAATATGACTTTTTAAATTGCTATTAAAGTCCACAGAAATAATACAATCGAAACGATACAAGGTATAAATAAAACAAAACATTATAAAAAGTAAAATGCACAATAATCAGCCGTACCGGTGAATTCGATTCGATTCGATGAGAATTTTTTAACGGTGAATTCGATTGAAAGACTAATTTTGTACTCATTTCAAAAAAATGTAATCATAAATAAGAAATATAACGAAATGTAATGACTTTTATTTCAAATAAGTTCAAATTTCAAATTAAAAAAATAAATTTAGATTGCTGTTTTAGAAATAAATTATTAAAATACACATACGTATAAAAAAAAAAAATTTTGAACGAGAAAATTTTCGATGAAATATACTCGAATTTGTTTTAAATCGAATTCGCCGGTTGAAAATTTACGAACAAGTATTTGATTTTCATTCGATCGAATTCACCGGTACGGCTGATTATATTTTACTATACAAAATCAACGAATTATTATACATGCGTTCAATACAACTAACTGCACAATCTTAATATGACATTATTGTTGTATATTATTTATTAGATTGAAAGCAGAAGGGGAGCTAAAACAATACAATGCTCATATCGATGCCCTACAACCTACAACCGAATTGAACCGAATTGACCCAGCAACAGTTAACGACTGGTAAGTTGTTATGTACAAAATATGTTTGCACAAATTTTCTGAAGTCCTCTGATTACTGATTATGTTGTGCACAAATATCGATCAAGAAAAGTACACTACTTTGAATTACGATCAAATTGATTCAATTTAAACAATATATCCTATAAGTGATCTATATTATCTGTTTAAGCTTGAAAGACCATCTTAGTCAGTCCTAGAGATTGATTATATTAAACTACTAGTCATATGTATAATATTCTAATCATATTTATTTTACCAGTCATATTAATTTTGGAATACCTTCTTGGATAGGCATCAATGATATTAGTTAACGCGTTAAGTAGAATATTTTCTATTTTGAGCAACAGATGTGATTTACATTTCAATATTCACCAGAAACGAACATTTTTTTGTAAAATCTACACAATTTTTAGCTTTAATTAATACCATAAAGCAGTATATCGAATTAATGAAATTTCATAACAATTGCGGGTATTGTCAATCAATTGCTTCTATAATACAAAAATGAATATTCTACCTTTGATTAACCCCCCCCTCTTTCAGAGACATCTCCTTTTACATTATCATAATAATTAAAACTCTTAACTCCATTATCTAGTTAAGATACAAATCAAGGTTTTTAATGGTTGGTTATTATCCTAAATATTATCATCAAGTCGAAATAGTTATCATTATCATCATCAATCATCACTATTGCAATTTTCAAATAGCAAAAAGCAAAATGAATTAATTTTCAAAAATTAATATTTTGGCGACGGTAATGACATTTTTCTGTTTTTTTTTTTATTCTTATCATGGCAACATATTCAAAAAAAAAATTGTTAAAATAAAAGAAAAAAAGAAATTGTTTTTTTTTTTTTTTTGTTTAATATTAGTAAAAAGTAAGCCGACACATGAGAGTTTTGTGTGTCGCTACATTGCTACATGATAGTAACACAAAAAAAACAAAACTGAAGTAACAAATCTTATTTATGGGGTTTTTTGTTTTTGATTTTATATTTTATTTTATTTTTTTGAAAATGAGATTTACGTGTTCTAAGATTGACTTTAGTGATTTTAAGTCACACATTTACGAAAAAAAAAATTCATTTTCAAAAAAAATATGTATATATATTATATATATATTGTATACACCTAGATTAATTTTATTCTTAAAATCTCGATTAATCCTCGTTTTGAGAAAGTTATTCGTATAAATATATTTAAAACAGTATTGCCGCCGCTGTCATTGCCACCACCACCACCACCACTGCCAACAACACTATTACATATAGTTTATTTTTGTTACAATAATGATGATACTTTTGATGCGCTTTTAATTTTTTTACTGTTTTTATTATTATTTGTTTTTTTTTTTTGTGGATATTTTCATATTTAAAATTTTAACAAAGAACAGCGATTGAATTAAATACGCTCACGGCAGATTATAACGCGTAATTTACAAAAAAAAAAAAAAAAAAAATTGTAAACTGATTTTCGTGTCAACTTTAAAATTTCATTCATTTATTTTTTAGACTTGTATACTACCGCTGCTGCTGTTGTTGCTGCAATATACAACAGGACGTCTTAATAGCATATTTTTAATACCAGTAAATTTTTTTTTTCTTTTGATGAAATACCGGCCGCCGCCGCCGCCGCTTACTATTTTCATTTATATATTTTAATGATTTTGTTTTTTTTTTTTTTTAGAAAAATTACTTTACAATAAAGTCATCTAAGTAGACATGTCACCCCAAAAACAGAATTTTCATTTTTAATCCTTTGAACTATATTATAAAAAAAAATGAAGTTGACGACCTTCTTGTTGGGGTCGAATTCTTTTGTTTTACAAATTATTATTTTCATTTTGTATATTGTTTATTTAAAATTGTACTTTGGACTTTAATTCCTGTGTATTTACTATTTTACTATTTGAAAATATTACAGTACGAAAAAGGAAATTCAAATTTTATAGAATTTTTGCCAACCGATCAATTTGATATTTTTTACATATACTCTACTACACTGTATAGTAGTCCTCTTGCAAATGTGTATTTCTTGATCGAAACAATTTTTTTTTCTTTTTGTTTTTAATTTTTATCAACTTAACCATAATTTTTATAAACTGTATGACACAGCTCTCATATACAACAACAGCAGCAGCTCTTTAGTACAATTTGAACTTTTCAAAACTAAAATGTGTTTTTTTTTATTTTTTTTTTTGATTTTTATTATTTTATTTTTCTAGTACGTGATAAGCCTGGACGACATTACGATTTGAATACCAATTAAATGTCAAATAATATTGTCTTCTTATCGTTTTCAGTTGGTTGGAGTTGAAATTGTTGTTATAGCAAGGCTTTTAAAACTACCATATGGAATTAAAAAAATTGTATTGTTTATTGTTGTTGTTGTTGTTTTTTTTGTTTTGTTTATACGGAATGTGATATATTCATTTAATACAACAAATTATTTTATGGATAGTTTTTGGATAGTTATAGTTAGTAAAATATACAGTAAAATAAATGTAAGGTAAGTAAAATCGAATAATCTTGAATATCAGTTATACTGCTGTACTGTACTAAAACAAGAAACAAAAAAGAAAAAAACAAATTGTATAGCGAAGGTGGTAGCTTGAATGTATGTCTTGTTTTTTTTTTTGTTTTTTGACGAAATGATAAAATATTTAAAAGTAGAAAAAATAAATCTTTAATTGGAAATTTGAAAAACTGTACAAATTTGTTTAGTTTCCTATAATCGGAATTCAAATAAACAATTTCAAATTGTTCAATTATGCCCCAGACTCTATAATTAGTGTTATAATTATTATGAAAACAGCAGAATCAATCCTTCTATATGGAGCTGAACTTTGGGTACAAGCGATGGATAAGGGGAAATGTAAAATACGTATAGTAGCGGTGCAACGAAGAGGGTATCTCAGTGTCATGTATTCCTATAGAATAGTTTCGCATGCGGCGACCATGGTAATCGCGAGTGTGATTCCGGTTGATTTGCTAGCGCAAGAAATATATATATATATATATAAGAGATCAAACAACAAGCTGAGATGTCATTGTGGCAGAGGAAAGAAGCAACACTAGAGTAAAGATCAGCATGACCGATGGACGGCTAAATTCATCCCACAAGTAGAAGGCTGGGTTAACCAACACCACGGATAAGTCAATTTTTACATCACCCATCAGTTCATATCTGGGCAAAAATACTTTCGATCCTACTTTTACAAGATGGGCAAAGTAAACAATTCAGGTTGTAGTCACTGCATCGCAACACACGATACTTTTTTCCGATTCTGATTTAGCGGAAACAGAAAGAGGATCTTTAACACCAGCATTCGGAGTATTAAACAGCACAAAATATAATTTCTGTAAAGCTTAAAAACAAAAAACAAAATGGAACGCAATAGCTAAATACATAAAATTATATCAAGCACGAAATAATAGCTCAGATATTTAGATTTAGAGGATCCAGAAGAAGAAGAAACATTGAAGAAAATTAAAAACGGATCACGGCACAACTGAAGTAATGCGAAAGCGGTTTTGGGTTGGTTTGACCGTGGGAAAATGAGATGGTTAGTATCACATGCACTTGGAGTGTGCACCCTTCATAGATGTAAAAATGCGGACTCTTCACACCTGTAAAAAGTTTTCACCACCTACCTACGGCAAAATTACAAGAAAAATAATATTACTATTATTATTATTAATATTCAACTGCTCTTACTGGTTAGATCTACATGGCATAATGATTCAATAATTATCTTTCAAAAAATTTTCATTAGCTTTGGGGATCTAAGAGAATTATGTTGCGTTCGGTACCTTTAGTTGATAAGTTTAAAAGGATATAGCCACAGCAACGTAATGGGTTCATACCCATCTTCTTTTAACTTTACCGCAAACATGTGTATGTTCTATCTAGTTAGCATAATCTTTAAATCATTCAATCTTGTCTTAATATACTATCATCTTCATTTCATGCCATCTTCATATTAATTCTAGTAATAGTTAATTTTTTTTCGATGAAAAGTTCTACTACTACTAGAAGCGACCTCTTCAAATCTATAATTGTATTTCACCGTTTGTTATATCAAAATTGCAGGTCTATCTATGTCCTTAATGAACGCTATTCTTGTTGTATAACAGTTCATTTTAATCTCTTTATAACGTCTAGTGGAACGAACGCAGAAAAAAAGTGCCATGAATCGATATGGAAAGTTCAAATATACAATGGGGGGATACAATTATTAAATTCTACTATACATAGAAATGAGTTGCTAACGATATTAAATAGAATATCAATATTGGGCTTAATTATCTGTTTTGTCAAATTTTACGATTCAAGAAAAAAAATCATAATTTCCCTAACAAAAAATTATTTTTGAGCCATTGAGGTCCAATGCCAATTTCATTAAGTAAAAGTATAGAGAATGTTTTGGATTTCACAAAAGTGGAAATATTAAGTCAGTATCGTTAATGACCATCGTATTATATGCTGACGCATATCAATTCTAGTTATCGTTTATAATAAATGTTTAATCCATTCATTCTCACTGAATATTAAAAAAAAAAGTAGAGAATAGGTGCAAGTAAGAATCTGAATTTAAAGCTTTGATTAGAGAGTGATATTTTCCCTATATCTTCTCATATTATCATAGATCCATATATCTTCTCATATTTAATTTAAGTGTTCATTCTATACCAATGTATCTCTTCAACGGAACGAATGTAAAAGTAATTACATTGAGCGGCAAATATAATTATGAGTTTTAGCTTATGTCAGTGAGACAAGATTATCAGACTTAGGCTTGTATAGGTACTTTTTTTCGTCCACAATTCAGAAGTCCCCAAATAGTTCATAAACATTGATTACACAAATATTAGTTATTAGGTAATACGTTATTTTTGTTAATTGATATATTGAGCAGAGCCTCACGATATTAACCATACAAATAAAATTTAATGAAAATTAGTGTATTCGGTATATGATCATAGCAATGTTGTTATTGGTATTATATATTTAACAAATATTAAATTAGGTTTATACGAGCATCTTATTATCTCATTATTTTAGCAATAAATACTTAAAGCTCGTGCATTTCAAATTTGCAAGTGCCATTACATTACTAATTCCAATCTAACTTATGTCATAAACAATTACAATTTTCTTAACCGAATCTTAAGCCTAGTTTCAATCAAGATTCTGGATGCAAATTATGAACAATGTTAATACTCATTCAATGTTGTTATACCAATAGATAATGGGTGAATGTCAAGTAAAAATAGATAATGAAAGCTTTCCTAATCAGCAATGATATTTGCTATATTTTTAATAAAACTACGTTTTGTGCAAATGTCGTATTATAATGGTCTTTCCATATATTTATATACTTGAATCATTATTACGGATCCCTTAAATATTTATTATTTAACACCAAATTGTTAAATTCTACACTATTATTTACCTGTGGTATATGGCGAAGAACTAATACAAGTTAACTTAATAAAAAGCAAATTTTTTTGTTTTTGTTTTTTTACCTTGTCACTGAAGAGACCAAAGTCATTCACAACATACATTTTTACCTTCCTATATATATATATATATAAAACAAAATTAAATAAAAAATGATAGTTACTAAAAAAAACAAAAAAAAAAAAAATAATAACAATAACAACAAAAATAACTAACAAATAAATATCGTTATTGTCTTTTTATTATGCGCCCTCGACGTGATTTTCTATTAAATAGCTCATAACGTTTCATATATTATCGTTTGTTTGTTTTTCTTATTTTTTTTTTTTTTTTTTTTTTTTTATTTAGTTTAGAAAGATACAAAATCACTATTTTGTTTAACATTTTTGCACCTGAAGTTCGTATAGTTCACACTATTAAAAAAAATAAAAATAAATAAGAAAAATAAATACGAAAAACAAATAAGAATAACAAAAAAAAAAATCTAAATACTCGTAAATTGATATTGAATGCGATGCGATGATATTCCAAATAACTTTAAAAAATGATCATTAAATAAATAAAAAAAAAAAAAACTAAAGATTCCAAAATAGAAGAACCTAACCCAACTTATGTGTGTTTTATTATTTTATATATATTTTTTTTTACTTTTTATTGTTAAATTGATTGGTGACAAATTGCACAAATTCGTTACGATCGTTAAAAACAAAAAACGAAAAAAAACAACAACAAAAATAACCACAAAACACCAATTACAATTATTATATAGAGGACAAAATCGTGAGTAGTGAAAACTCCAGTGAATTTTTCATAGAAAATGGATGAAATGGGATTGAATGGTATTTTAGATGATGATGATGATGATGGTGATAATTGATGATGATTGCTAATGTTTAAAAAAAATTGTACTATTAAGTACAATTAGTAAGAGTTCGATTCTAATTCAAATTAGTTTTTTTAATATTTTTACCAATTGCGTGCACTAACTTCATTCTATCTTTTTGTTTGTTTGATAATTGCATTAGGGAAGTTTTTGTACTGTAATGTGGTGGGAGCATGACAGTAAAAACAACAAAAAAAATTTAATTCACACATTTTTAGAGCAAATTAACTGTTTTAATATGTAATGTATAATTTTTCTGTGTCTGATTTTCTCCCAAGTGTTCCCGTTTGGCCAATCTTTAGCTT
The DNA here is from genome assembly GCA_963942445.1 of Argyra leucocephala. Taxonomy (NCBI): domain Eukaryota; kingdom Metazoa; phylum Arthropoda; class Insecta; order Diptera; family Dolichopodidae; genus Argyra; species Argyra leucocephala. The sequence goes on from OZ012679.1 coordinate 2,484,127, forward strand.
AATTTTATTTCTTTTGTTTGTGGCTCTGCCCTCCATTGCACTGTTATCATCAAAAATGGTCCTTTCTGTCCAATTTTTTTTTTATATTTTTACAAACATACTAGCAAGTTTTGTTTGAGCAATCTTATATTTTCTCCAATTTATCTTGCCATGTGAAAGCTCGGAGATGTAGGTACTGTTATTATAACATGTTATCAAAATATTTACTTGTCATACTTGATTTTTAATTTCAACAACTGATGTTCTTATTTAAGTTGATTTATTTTACTAAGCAATTAATTATTTTATATATCATTATATATTTTTATGAGGGCTAATGAAAATATTTTCGCCAGATTTAACAGAGCTAAAACCATTTATTCAAGTAAATACCAAAGTAAGCAAGTAGTCAACACAGAACGTGACCACAATTGAAAAGCTAATACGCAGGTAGGAGACAATGAAAAAATTTTATTTCCACCCTATGCCCTACGGAGGGGGTTACAGAATAGGATGATAGGATGATGGGGATGATGGATGATGAGCTGATGGGGTGATGGTTATGATCGATGATGGCGTGATCGGATGATAAGATGCTGAGGATGAGATGGGGTGATGGGTGAACAAGCGATGGTGTTACAGGATGATGAAAACCTATTTTGTACAATTAGGAAAAGAATAAAACTTCAGACAGAAGCAGCAAAATCAAAATATTTAATTAAAATGTAAAGCCTAATCAAATTCTTCTATAATTCAAAACTTGGAAAACTTACAAAAATTTGAAATCTAATGCACTGCAGCAGAATCACTATAATCTTCAATAAAATTAGTTACATTGGTATTGGGAGATTGTGTTGGAATAGTAGCGATTTTGTGAAGATCAAATATATAGTCTGTGTTGTTATTGGTGGTGAATTAAAATTCGTAGAAGGATCAATTGTTATTGGTAAAAGGATTGAGGGAGAAAAATTGTTGTTGATAGTGAATTAAATTATTTTTATATTTAATGATGCCAACTAGAGGTCGATTGTGATCTCAGGATAAAACCGTATTAAATTGAATGTTAACTGAAATAAAAATCTGAGCAAGATAATATAGTTTGATATAATGGAGTAACTTTATATTTATTCTTAGACAAGTCTTGGATAAAGATATCTTTAGGTCTAATTCTGGTTTTCTAATTCTAGAATTTCATATTAACATAATATGATAAAAATCCATGTGAGTAAGTAAACTACTTTTCCAGAGATCAATTGTTACAGGTATAATAATTTATTTTTAATCTCATTTATTTGATTATTTAATAAATTATTGGGATAATCAGATCCCAAATCATTCTAGATCATTTAAAGTTATTTGTGGTAAGGTTCTAGTAAAATTAAATTCCTAAATAATACCTGAAATCATTTAATTTCAATGATCAAGCCTTATAAAAATACTTCTAGGAGATATTCAAACATTTTTAAAATATCATATTTGCATATAGATTTCAATATGGTAACATTAAATTCAAACAAATATCTTACATTTTAATCTGAATGAATTCTCATTGATATTCTTCAGCAGACTAAAAAACAATTAATTAAAAAAAATGTTTTTTCATAATCAATATAAGAGAACGTGTATGTATATAGTGTCTTTTTTTTATTATTTAAAATGTATGTATGTTTATATTCAATTGTTTCAAATAACAAATAATACAAATTATTACAAATAAATCATTTTTTTTTATTAATTTACAATTACATAGTTTCAATTTTATATAGATATGTATTTTATTTATTATATTCTACTACATATTTTATATTTAAAGAAAGATATGATCAGTACAAGCCATTATTTGTAATTCAAAATATTTGTGGTGTTCTAAGTGAAGTTCAATTGAAAAAAAATCAACTCTTTTAATTTTTAGTTTTTTTTAACTCTTGCTAAATTCGGAATTTTTATGAAAATATTGTAGAAAAGCATAAAAAAACAGAAATCAAAAAAAATTTGGCAAATAAATGTAGATGTAGAAGAAAAAATATATCTATTTATATACGTTTTTGCAATATTTTGATTTGTAGATTTTTAATATTTGACGCCAGTTATGTGTGACACAAACCAGGGAAATTTAAAAATTTTTGTTATATAAGTTACCTTTTGTTATATTATTTTTTGAGTAATTTTAAATGTTTTGAAAAATGTAAAAAATAATTCTAATTGAAAAAAGCTTTATATTTGATTGATTTTATGATGTTTTATTATTTGGTTCTTGTATTAAATAAATAGTTTTCGTATATGGGTTTAGAACTTGGATATATTTTTCTATAAATAATTTTTTTGAAAGATGGACCTTTTAATTTTTGTCAATCGGTAATATTTTGCGGTAAATTTTTAATCGGTAATTTTTTGCGGTAAATTGTTGATCGGTAAATTTTTGCGGTAAATTGTTGATCGGTAATTTTTTGCGGTAATTATTTCAAAAAAACTTCATTTTGAAATTTTTGGGTTCTTTTCACTGCTTTTTAATTCATCGAGGTGGAAAGTTTTACGGACATTATTAGCGCGTATTAATATATCATATGCCACATTTAAAGCTTTGTTTTATTAAAGACTGAGACCATCTTTTAGATTGAAGTATTAAACTAAAATTTTGCTTCTGGTTAAAAAATTAATCTGAAAGTTGGACTAGGCTAATATGTTTCTCAATATTTAATTTATTTTTTGTTTTTCATTTAGAAATAAATTTTTTTAATTTGAAAAAAGTATTTGGACAATTTAATAAAGAAATTTAGATTGTTAACAATATTACTTTATTTGTAATTAGAATGACTAGAAAATCAAGTTATATACTTTTACTCAAAAATAATATTTGAAATACTTTTTGCAAACACCCTATTTGCATTTTGAAATGCTAAGTTAAATACTTTACTCAAAATAGTTAATTTTTTTTATAGTATTTTAAAGACCTTTAATCGAATACGATAGTTAGCTTTGGCCCTTGTTCAACATACCCAGAATCTTCCTATAAGTTAAGTTAATTAGTTTTTCTTTAATTTTAATTACAATTACAACGACAAAAAATCAAAAAATTACGTATAGATCAAAATACATAGTTCTCAACCATCCATTAGATTGAGGCAAGTTAAATATTTTTTGTTATTAATTTTTAATTTCAAACACAATAAAAAAAATCAAAAATAGAACAACATAGTTCTCAACAATCAATTAGATTAAGTCAAGCCAATATATTTTTTAAATTAATTTTTAATTTCAATTTATTTTATTAAATCCGAAAATGTCGCTTAGAACAAAATAGTTTTCAACCATCAATTAGATTGAGTCAAGTTATATATTTTTTTCCTTCTCAGCTTTCAATTCCGATTTCGTTCATTTTTTTCATTTTTTTTTTTTTTAAATTTAATAATTATTATTGAACGCCACCTTTACTTATGTATGTGCAACTCGAAAAATCAATATTATGTATCTAGATACTTACAAATAAGAATCGTGATTTTACAACCAAAACAACAAAAACTTTAAATTCTGATACTTGACTTTAGTGTTAGGCTTTAAGCCAAAAATAAAAATAAAAATAAAAATAAAAATAAAAACAAAAACAAAACAAAAGTCAAGTTTTCTTTTTTTCATCTCAACCAGAAGAAATCTTATGATCTGATAATAATAGTTAAAACACTAGAGAGTAACTAACAAAAAAAAAAAAAAAAAAAAAAACAATAATATTACAAAAAAGAAAAAAAACCCAGGACTGTAGACTAAAAATTATTGCAATTGAAAACGATAATGGGTTGATACATTTTCTGTCTTCATATTATAACCTATACAATAATTTTAAAATAAAAATATAAAAATAATAACAAAAAAAAATATTTCTTTTTTGTTTTACAAAGAGATTTGAGGTTATGTTTTAATTTAGTACTTTTACGATTGGTATTTAATCATCATCCACCTCTGCGTTAAATAATAACCAATAGTTAATAATAATAACGTGAAAATTATATTTTAATATATATATAGATAATTATATGTATATATATATATATATATTTAGATATACATTTAGAAGGAAAATTATTATCCTGGATTGTTGATTGTTGGTTGTTGTTGTTGTTGTTATTATTATTATTGTTGATTATTATACCATCAATTTAAAATTATATATAATGGGAGTTTGAGTACAATTTGTTGCATATATATATATGTGTGCACAACCTTTTTTTCAGACAATTAGCCTTAAGGTAAGGTAACTTTAGTATTTTTATTTATTTTATTTATTATTTTTGTTGTTGTTTTTATTATTTTTATTTTTAGTGATCTTTTTAAACAATGATAAATTGTTAAGGAAATCACTTTGTAGTTTTTTGATTTTTTTTTTTTTTTATTTTGAATTTAAGTCATTATAATTTACATTCATGATTCATTACATACCACCAAATCAACAGAGAACAAAATAAAAATGCAAGTTCAAATGGTTCATTCATTCATTTTATTCATTCATATAAATAATATAGTAAAAAAAAAGACAAATTAAACTGATATTATGATGATGGTTCACTTTAGTTGAATTAAATAAAATACAATTTTTTTTTTTTTATGATCTATAGTTTAAGGAAATTACTTCTTTTTTTAAAAAAAAAAAAAAAAGACTCGTGTCTGGATTTGTTTTATCTTTTTTTGTAGTAAATTTTGAATTTTGTATAATTATTATATTAAAAATAGATAGGGCCCACACATATACTGTGTATACTATGATGATATAGAAAATATTTTCAAATTATTTAAATAATTTTAAAATAAATTTTAGTATAAAGATTTGATAGAAATTAAATAAATGTATGTAAGTATATATTATATGATATGTACATGTATCTATGTATGTAAAATTTAAATTGAATTATTATAGTGTAAAGTGCAACAATATAATATGTATATAATAGTTAAATGCAAAACACATTATTACATTCTTAAGAAAGAGATTAACATCAACAACAAGAACAACAACAACAACAACAAAGTAATAAATGAAGTATAACAAATTTACCAAAAGATATATTACAAAAATATTTTTGCCTAAAACTTGCCCTACAAATTATGTACCTTTTTTTTAACAGCTTCTAGTATAAAAGCTAGTTAATAAATATCCTATTTGACTATTCGATTTTCAGACGAGTCGAAAGAATAATACACTTTGAGCAATTGTAACGATATAATAGTTATGTGAAACAAAAAATTCGATAGACCTTGGTGTATGTAAACTATAGAAATTTAATTTAATACTGTTACACTGATTTTTAAAGTGGTTTATACGTCAATATAATATACTATATAATTATTAACGTCTGATTTTGAACAAAATAATTAGGCTACTAATAAATACCACTTGGTGCATAGATTCAATTGTGGTGCATTGCTAGACTAATATTGCTTGATTGATTTTCAAAGAGGTGCGCTTATCAATATGGTATATATAATTATTGATATCTGATTTTGAACAAAATAATTAGGCTACAAATAAATACCAGTTGCTGCATAGATACAACTTTGGTGCATTGCTAGACTAATACTGATTAAATATGTCCATTTATCAATATGGTATATATAATTATTAACGTCTGACTTTAAACAAAATAATCACGCTATAAATGAATACCATTTGGTGCATAGATTCAATTGTGGTGCATTGCTAGACTAATATTGCTTGATTGATTTTCAAAGAGGTGCACTTATCAATATGGTATATATATAATTATTGATATCTGATTTTGAACAAAATAATTAGGCTACAAATAAATACCAGTTGCTGCATAGATACAACTTTGGTGCATTGCTAGACTAATACTGATTAAATATGTCCATTTATCAATATGGTATATATAATTATTAACGTCTGACTTTAAACAAAATAATCACGCTATAAATGAATACCATTTGGTGCATAGATTCAATTGTGGTGCATTGCTAGACTAATATTGCTTGATTGATTTTCAAAGAGGTGCACTTATCAATATGGTATATATATAATTATTGATATCTGATTTTGAACAAAATAATTAGGCTACAAATAAATACCAGTTGCTGCATAGATACAACTTTGGTGCATTGCTAGACTAATACTGATTAAATATGTCCATTTATCAATATGGTATATATAATTATTAACGTCTGACTTTAAACAAAATAATCACGCTATAAATGAATACCACTTGGTGCATAGATTCAATTGTGGTGCATTGCTAGACTAATATTGCTTGATTGATTTTCAAAGAGGTGCGCTTATCAATATGGTATATATAATTATTGATATCTGATTTTGAACAAAATAATTATGCTACAAATAAATACCAGTTGCTGCATAGATACAACTTTGGTGCATTGCTAGACTAATACTGATTAAATATGTCCATTTATCAATATGGTATATATAATTATTAACGTCTGACTTTAAACAAAATAATCACGCTATAAATGAATACCACTTGGTGCATAGATTCAATTTTGGTGCATTGCTAGACTAATATTGCTTGATTGATTTTCAAAGAGATGCGCTTATCAATATGGTATATATAATTATTGATATCTGATTTTGAACAAAATAATTAGGCTACAAATAAATACCAGTTGCTGCATAGATACAACTTTGGTGCATTGCTAGACTAATACTGATTAAATATGTCCATTTATCAATATGGTATATATAATTATTAACGTCTGACTTTAAACAAAATAATCACGCTATAAATGAATACCATTTGGTGCATAGATTCAATTGTGGTGCATTGCTAGACTAATATTGCTTGATTGATTTTCAAAGAGGTGCACTTATCAATATGGTATATATATAATTATTGATATCTGATTTTGAACAAAATAATTAGGCTACAAATAAATACCAGTTGCTGCATAGATACAACTTTGGTGCATTGCTAGACTAATACTGATTAAATATGTCCATTTATCAATATGGTATATATAATTATTAACGTCTGACTTTAAACAAAATAATCACGCTATAAATGAATACCACTTGGTGCATAGATTCAATTGTGGTGCATTGCTAGACTAATATTGCTTGATTGATTTTCAAAGAGGTGCGCTTATCAATATGGTATATATAATTATTGATATCTAATTTTGAACAAAATAATCACACTATAAATGAACCCCATTTGTTGCATAGATGGTGTTTTCATGAAATTTACATTTGCTCAATAAATAAAATCTCAATTAAATATCGATCTTCGGCAACACAAATTATATATCCCAAGTAACACCAATAATGCTTACATGACTAGTTAAGAATAATTAATCTAAAATCTAATAAATTTCAATTAAAATCTATTATTCTTAAATTATAAATTAAAACAACAAGTGTAAAAATTATTTATTGTATATGATATTTTTACATTAACATCAAATTTAACCTAATTTAGAGATCCTTCAGTTATCAGAATTATGTTTTAAGCTATAATTATTTTGAATATCTCCAGCATATGAACAAATTGGACAGCCTCATAGCTTTATTTCAATGTTTGGACATAGCATCCTTTTGAAGGACGTGGCGGAGTCCTATATATAAAAAAATAAAATCTAAATAAAACACACATCTTAATAATTTAGTACACAAAATCAGTAAATAGACTTTAGTTAAGCATTAGGTTAGATTCAAAATAGGTTTTATATTTATAGCATAAAAATAATTAATTAAAGGTTTTTACCTGTCATTTTTTCCATTACAAATTAAATTTATTCTCAATAATTACGCCAGGTTAGTCTAAATAAGTACAAATTAATAGTGTAAATATTATAGTGTAAGGTCTTAAAATATAGAATTAAAATAGTATGTAAATGAACAAATTGTACAAATACATTAAGGCAAATAATATAATAATAATAAAAATAATAATAGTAATAATAATAATAATAATAATATAAATAATAATAATAATAATAATAATATAAATAATAGTGATAATAAAATAGTACACAAAATTAAAGCTCTAAGTAAAGCACTCTATCTATGCAGAAACATATAAAAAAAACATATATATATGACAATCAACTACACCTAGAAAACTCCTTAAATAAACTAAAAAGATTCGATTATGTTATTTATCAACTCAGATATTAGAGCTAAATCATAAAATAAAATAATAAAAAACAGAAAATTTCAAATTTGCCTGTTTTTGATGGTTGGGTCTTGTAATGTTCAATAAAATTTTATTAATATACCCAAAAAAAAATTCTCACAACAATTAAAAATAGGTATTTCCTTTAAATAATAATAATTCTTCAATATTGTCAAATATAATAACCATCTTTAAACCACCATTATTAAAAATCTCTAATGCTTACTTACTGTACATTACCGGTTCTTAATAACAATTAAAATGTCGTAAATTTTTTTTTTATATTTTATATTTCCTGTGTATGTACGTACTTTACTTTTAATTGTTACGTAATAAAATTTAAAATTTTCATTTTATATAATGTATATATAATATATATATGTATATGTTTGATTTAATATTAATAAACAATTTTAAAATATTTTGGTTAAAAGTTGCAATAAAATCAAGTTAAAAACATTTCCTTGATTGTTATTATTATTGTTATTGTTATTACTATTATTATTATTATTATAACCGTGATTATTTCACATTCATATCAAAAACAGTGTTCCACAATCTGTTTTTGTTTTTTTTAATTTTTTGATTATGTCATAATATCTTTTTATCTAATTTAAAAAAAAAAAAATTTAAGATTTAAAAAATGTGTTTTTTTACAATTTTACAATTAAAGTACATTTTTGTTTACATTTTTACAATCAAAATCTATTTTTTTTTTATTTTTTTCGTTCGTAAAGCTTTGTTTAGAATTTAAAAGAGTAGAAGCCATATTCCATCTTTACAAAAAATTTTCTAGCCAGAGTGAATACTCAATAATGAATGTAGCATTTGTAGAAAATAAACTATTACATAGAAGTAATAGAATAAGTTTTGTTCCGCTCTATATGTTCACACTGAAGGGGTTGCCAGATGTAGCATAATTAAAAAGAGAAAGGATACTTATTTTTCAAACTTGTGTTTTCTAAAGCATCAAATACGATTGAATAAGATGATTATTAGCAATCATAATTATCAAATTAGCACTTTATACCGTCAACTGACAATATGACTTAACAATATCATTTCATTTTGGTTGTAAGACAATCATTGTTGTATACATTCTAATTTAATTTTTTATATTTATTTTAATTTATTAATTAGTTAGCACTCAAAAATATCAGATTGAGTTTTTTTATTAGAATTTTTCATTTCAAAATACGTATATAAAAAATATATAATAAAATTATATTAATTAGGAAATTTCATAGAAAATACACAAACCATAAACAATAACAAAAACTAATTGATAAAAACACGAAAATTATTAGCAAAATCTTTACAAAAGACAACAGACGGCACAGAAAAACAAAACATACATTAATTCAACACATCAAAACACACACTGACATATTGTTTTGGATTGAAATATTTAAAAAGAATTCATAATTTCACCTCAGTTTCAGATTCAACTTGTCCCCTAGATTTAAAATTAGTATACTTTGTTTGCTTATATTTTGTTTATATTTTGATTAAATGAGGGATGAACATTTAATCAAAATATAAACTTATTGGCTCAAATCTTCTTTTTCTTCAATAGGACTAAACCCAAATTAAATTTCGAAAATTTACTTCGAATTATAATGAAAAACTGAATAGTCGACATCTGTCATACGACATCTTCTATTTAAGGCAAAAATCTCTTCTATTTAAGGACTTAAAATAAATGTTTCAAAGAATCAATGAACTAGCCTCGTATTATGAACTAGTCTAGGATAATGAACTAGCCTCGGATATTGAACTAGCATCGGATAATGATTTTTTTGAATGGCGCAAGATTGGCTGACGAGGTTGAGTTAATAACAAATGACCAAATCCATATCAAACGTATAGTAGAAAGACGTCCGAAAAGATAGTATGAATGTTCGACGTCGTCAACATAAAATTAGGGCAAATATTTGTATATTGAAAAAATAGGTACTAAATGCCTAAATAGCGAAAAAGAATGGAAAAACAACAGGTTTTAGATCATTTCTAATTATTTGTAACTCCAAAATCTTCATTTGCTTAACCGTTACATTTTGTTAATATCTTGTTTTTAACTTCAGCTAAATGATGAACTGAAGCCTTTGAATTGTCTGCATTTTTGTTTTTTATATAATATACCCAAACATTAGAAATGGATTCTTTTATACAAAATTATTGTGGTTCGGGTAAGGAGAAGAAAATTAAGTGGGAAATAGGATTATATAGCAAATTTGGTATGTAAGTTGGTGACAAAGCTGAAGGGGTTCTTTTTGATAAGTGTGTTTTTTCATTAATTATATAATGAAGCATTTTTATCGTAGCGAAACACATGAGATGGAAAAATTTTCCATATTTTGGCAGCTTTTATAATAAATGAATTTCCCAAATCAGTTTCGGACTACCTGTGTCTTTCCACGGTGTAGAAATGTGCACCTTCCCTAGTATTATGCTAGAATTGTTTGAAGACAAACAATATTGATTTTATTTCAATAGAACAAGAGTATCATTTAGTTCCAACAAAATATCTATAACCTTTTCAGGCCCACTTTAATCGATTGTGCGATATGATTAAATGCTTCTGTATTGCATAACAATTGATATTTCAATTTAAAACGGAGTTTAGTTGAGTAAAAGCAATCGAAGTGAAATACTTGGGTCTGAAAGGGATTTTTATTTAAAAATCTTTTATCTTGGCAACATTGGTAACCCGTAACTATTTTATGTTTTATATTACAACTATATATCATATTACTATATCTTATATATACTAATTTTGTTTTTGTCTGAAGCCTTTTATAACAACAACAATAATAATAAAAATCATTGGTTCATTATGAATGAAAGAATGAGAATTGAGAGAATAAATCAATTTTTTTCAACGATTGACGACGACGAAATGAAGAAGGTGTAGGTAAAAGTAAAATGTAGTGAGAAAAAAATATTAATGCATTCGGGATGAGAGATGATACATATTTACTGTACATTACATTGTTTGTGTTTTTAGTTGTAGGGTATTTTTTTAAACTGAATAAGTTAGCAAACAAAACTTTACTAGGTTGGCAATGGCATTTTACTAGTTTCATATTACAGCTTTCTATACAATATCTATATAGATTTTTATTTACAGCTATTCCAATACAGTTTTTGAAACACTGTTTATAAATGACAAAATGTCAAAGAAATGATTTTTGATTTATTTATTTTTATTTTATTTAATTTTTTTTTCGAATCATTTCGAATTAAAAATTCTAAACATTTTATAAAACTTTTATATGTGGACAACCTTTCATCTTCTTCTTGAAATGTTCTTGAATTTTTCTTTTTTTTTTTTTAAATTTTTTTTTCTGATTGTTCTGATCGTAAAGGAAGAATCGATTTATGAATATTAATTAGAAAAATAAAAAAAAAACAACAACAATAATAATAAAATAATATCAAACTATCAGATTCACAATCAGAGAAATTATATTACGTGTATTTTGGAACGTAGGTATAATAAAATTTTTAGTAAATTTTAGCTTCAAAATTCTACCAAGGAGGTTAAATGTTCTTTTTAGGGCCATTTCAAATAAAATTAACAAATTTCAAATTACATTTAAATGTCATAGAACTAAAGTTGATTCCCAGCAATAATTAAAAATCACTTCCCTTTTCCTTGTTAAATTCTATTAATGGACTTCATTTACCTTCATATGGTAGACCTTTAGGTCTAATAATACTTGTAGCCACTGACAAATGGTAGATAACCAACCAGAAAAAATAAAATTCGTAATAAAACGTTTTCAAAATTAATTTTGATAGTTTGAAAAAAAATTAAGGTTTTTTCAATGAAGGTTTCAATTTTATCCAGGTGTTCATTGATAGCCCAAGTAGTTCCAGAGGGGTATAAAAGTAGAAGAAAGTTTTTATTTTTATTATTTTAATTTATTATAACAAATTTTAGATTTATAATAATATATTGAGAAGGTTACAGTTTAAGTGAATCACAGAGTCTAGATCACTAAAATAAAATTTTTGTGAATGAAAATGGATATCACATTATAACGGTTGGAAAGTCATGTACGCAAACCAGAAAAGATTATTTTATTGTTATGGTTTTTTTTTATTATTATTATTATTATTATGGTTCTGATTTCTTTTCTTTTTTTGGGATTTTATGGATTTCCTTTCGGGATTTTTAATCACTTCAATAACATTTTCCCACAATTAACTTTTGATAAGTTTTTTTTTTCTTAGTATAGGTAGGTATCCATATATTTATACGTGATGTGTGGGACTCTATTTATTACTAATATCTTGTTACATTTCTGTAGTGTTTGAAAATAATTTTTATTACAAGTTGAGAAAATGTTTTGGACTGGATTAAACATTATTTTTGAAATTCGAAAAAATTAAGATCACGTAAATAGTATGGCTATTTTTTTCCAAGAAGAAGCGTCTATGCACATAAGTGCAAAATGGCCTTAACTTAACCACAGAATGGTGTCCGGCGAATGGATCAACCATAAATCCCAGAAAGAGACATTTAATGGCCTTAACCAATATAGAAGGAGACTGAACAACTATGTTCTTCCCTTCCCGATTGGGGGAAATAACCTAGAACTTCGAGATGAAGTAAAATATCTAGGGATCATATACTTGATAAGAAGCTCAATTATGCGAAATATATATCGAGATGAAATGTGCTAACGCCATGAAAGTCCTATGACAGTGCAGAATTAAGGGCCTTTGGCAACAATTAGGGCCTAACATCGAAAATAGCTGTAAGATTATATTAAGTGTACCACAGGCTTATTGTTAGCTATATGGGTCCACAACATGGGTTCCGAGAACTTTTACAGAAAATGCTATAAGAAAGACTAGTAGCAGTACAAAGACTTGCGTGCCTCACTGCGAAGTAAGTAGAAACCCCGACGAGAAAAACCTGGCATGTTTCAGAAGAACAGACTTGAGTAAGCAGGCTAACAAAGAAAACAGTCAGAATAAATTTCATAGAATTGAAACTAATTAAACTTTTTAAATATACGACCAAAGCAAATTTTAAAAATATTTCATTTTGATTGAATTTCAAACTCAATTACTGGATCCACTCTCTATTGCAATCCCTAGAAATACTCTTTCATCTATCCCTACGTATCATCATCATCATCATCTTGTAGCGCTTCAGCTCTGGGTGAGCTTTGATCTTCTACACTATGCTGTGATTTGTAGGGTTTGAGCATCGTTTTTCACGTTGTCTGCCCATCTGCTTCTTGGTCTTCTTCTACCACGACTACTATCGGGCTTTCTATTCAGCACCACTGCTTGTTTTCGACTTTCGTGCATTCGACTTACGTGGTCAACCCATCTCAGCTGCCCATCTCTCTTTGGGCCTTTGCAAACGTTACAATGTCCTCACTATCGATCATACTGAGTCATCTGATTATATATTCTCCGTTGTGTAATATTTTTGGACCGAGTATTTTTCGGAAAATTTTTCTTTCAGATATGCGCAGGCTATTCTCCTCGGCCACCTATGTATGCTTTTTCCTAATCTTGCTACCATTTTTCGCTTATGTCACGGATTGAGTTTCATCGGTTTAGGTGACATATTTTCAATATAAGCCTAAGTCATCTCGATCGGTTTTCATTACAGTTCATTCAGCTTTTTTGAAAAAATTTTGTCTCGTCCAGTTTAATTTTCCAGTGTTTGGTCTATTTGTTTACTTTATCAAGCCCTTCCTGAAGTTGCTCTGTTGCTCGTCTTTGCAAATCGCTTGTAGGAAATACTGCAATTTCGACCAGTGGTATTATCGGTATGTAGGCGGTTAATAAGTGTAGGATGGGACCTAGAATACTTCCTTGAGGAACCTCTGCTAGAATATATTGGGTATAAATTAGATTTTGCTTCTCTACGTGCCCACTTTGAATTTCTTATTTGGAATCTAAAATTTTATATGAATAAAATATTTTTTTTATATACAATGTTGCTAATAAACCATAACTTAGATTAAAACAGTTGGTAAAGTAGGTGCTAGGTATGTTAAATTCTATCAAAATAATTTTAAAATTTGCAGTGTCCAAACTCACATATTCTTTTATTTCTTCTAACATACTTAGACTAAGATTGTTCTTTGTCGCTTTCTCCACTGCAAAATAAGTCAAAATGCTGGTAAAATTTGTTTGTAAAAATCTTGTATAGGAAAGTGAAAAATTTTGCTTAAATGTTAAGTAAAATTTGGAACAACAATTTAGAAATTATAATCACACTTCAAACTAACTATCAAGCTTTCAAATCTTTAGAAATTTTGTTTTTCGTTTTTTTTTTTGTTTTTGCAATTAACTTAAGAGAAAATAAGAACTTTTAGGAAGCAAAAATTTTGAAAATTAAAAATATTTCCCACACAAAATTTTCAAATTTGTCACCATTTCTTTGATTTTGAAATCGCAACCTAAATAAAAAAACAAACAAAAAAAATTCAACAATCTACGAAAAAAAAAATGAATAAAAAATAAAATTTGTTTTTTTTTTTTTCATTTTACAAATTAAAATTAAAAATTACCAGCACATAACTATCATTTATTAGTTAAAATACCAAACATTTTAACATTTACGGATACAAAGTTACACAGTAATAACAATAACAATAACAACAACAACAACAATAATAATAACAACAAATTCACTTCATTTAATTTATTGCCATTTTCTAGTTAGCTACCGTTTTTAACCTCAAAAACTCATAAAAATGAGACTTGACTTGATAGATATGTGATATATTTTTATTTTTAATGTGTGTACCCTTTTACAAAAACCCAAAAAAAAAAAAAAAAAAAACCATAAAAAAAACAACAAAAACCACAAAAATTTCTGATAATGATAGAAAGAGATAGAACATTTTGTATTTGAAAATGCTATACGATATTGAAAATAAAAACAAACAAAGCAAAAAAACAAAACAAAACACAAAATAATCCATAAGACACATGTTAATATGCAGAAACCAAAATTAAACAAAAAAAAAACAAAAATTAATTGTAAAATTTTTTTTTTGGTATTTTTTGCAAAGTCGCCAAAAAAAGGAGGTCTAACCTTCTAAAAAAGAAAAAACAATAAAAAATAATACAAAAAAATTGTATTCTTTTTTTGGTTGACATTTTTGTTTGTACGAGATTCGAATTTGTAAGTTTATGTCCCCAACTCAACTCTATTTTAAAAGTTTCATTTTTATTTTTGCTTATTTTTGTTTTTTTTTTTTTTTAAATCTTAACTTAAAAAAAAATAACTATATAATTATTACAGTACTATGCTATGCAATGTCTCTGAGTCGCGCCAATCGATCGATCCACATCCACCAATCAATATGTGACATAAGAGAACGCGAATTATTTCGAGCCCCAAAAATAATTCGTAATAAAATCAAAAAAAAAAAAAAAAAAAACAAAAAAATAAACAATGTTTTCCAAAATTCAGCAAATTTTCATTGTAAGAACAAAAACATAAGAAAATAAAATAATATGTAAAAAAGAAAATTTCATTCATGGCTCCAAAATAGCAACCTCCAATAACAATAAAAAAAAAAAAAAAAAAAACAGTAGTGAAATTCAAATCAAGAATACAAAATTTAATGCATTCTGAAATGGTTAAGAAGGGGAAGCAAAACTAAAAATAAAGATTTAATCATGAAAATCTGCATTTAAAACCAGCAACAACAACAACACGAGTTGCAACAGTAGGAACAAATTTATAATAAAAACATTTTTTTTTTTCCTTTTTTTTTTTTTATTGAAATATTTTTCATCTTTGGTAATTTATCAATTTTTTTTTTTTTTTTTTGAGAGAATTTTCTTTTCAGATCAACAACAACAGTCTTTTGACATTTTATTAGATAGGTGAATTAACAGCATAAATTACTATGCATTGGAGCTATCTACATATCATTGTAGAATATCCTGAGTGTAATCATAAAATCAGGTATCCTTAAGGACTCAGAAAATAACTAACATACACGGGTTATCACAATAAGCCTACGTTACTTACACTTTCTATCTATGGTGTATTAAGAAGCAAAAAAAAAATAGTGTTTTGTATATTGACAAAAATAACGGTAATACGTAAAATATCTTAGCACTAGCAGTCAGATTTATGTCATAAGTAGTTTAGTACGTATTTATCAATGCGTATATTTACATAATTACCAAATCAATTATTAGAAAAAAAGCAATAAAGTTATAATAATAAATGACAGGAAACGTGGCGAATTCAAATACTTTTTCAAATTTATTCAATTAGAAATTTCAATTGAAAATTTTGTCCCATGTTCTCCATTTTAACATACAAAAATTTTAATTTATCAAAATGCCGCAACACCACCCACTAGTTATATTTAAGTTAATATATTGTTATTACATATGCGGTTGTTGTCTAAGATAAATCAATACACAGTAGAGTGTCCACGATAAATTGATATGGTGGAAAACAATTCATAACCACATTTTGAGTATAATTTTTTATCAAACTTCCTCGAATTTCGAATAGCGGGCGAATACTATTTTGCCTTTAATGTAAGCATACTAAAACTACAAAAATTAAATTAAAAAAAAAATTTATTAAAATTAGAATCGTAGCTTTATATGAAATTTTTAAAGAAAGTGATGAATGTAATTACAGAAAATGCAAATTGACCGAAGTTTCACGAAATCTTAATAAGGTCTAATTCGCGTACCATTCTAAAGTTTTTTAAACATAATTTAGTTATACAACTTCCCATACACATAAAAATATTGAACGACAACCACCGCAGCCACGGCCATAAAAATTAAAATTTTTGATTTTTCGTCAACCAATTTACAACAGTCAAAATAGTTTTAAAGTTGGTTGATTACACACAGATTAAACCATATTTGGCATGTTGTAAACTTAGTTGACAATCAAGTTGTATTGGGCTTAGGCAGAATAGAGTATAGAAATAAAGAGTACCACTAACTTAACATTCATTTTCAAGTTTTTCTTTAATTTGTCATTTCTCATTCCGCTGACTACAAACTTCATATCCGCTTTCTTATTTCTGACATTATTGATTTAGTTCAATTCGAACACTCCATTTGAAAATGGCAAGAAAGTTCATATATTTAAGGATCATATTAAAACAAAAAAAAAATCAATTTTTTATGTTTTTGTTTTTGTACGAGACAACAACAGTAAATGGGCGTTTTATGATTGCGCGTTTTTGTTTTTATTATAAACTTTTTTTTTCTTTTTAAATCTCCAAACATTACTTTTGGGTTTACTCTCTATACGAACCAAAAAAAAAAAAATAAAAATAATAATAATAAAAACGAAAAAGAATGTGACAACGCAACTTAACGCAACATTTTTTGATCGTGTAAAGAGTTTTTATATAAAAAACAAATCAACATACAAGCTAACATACATATTTCGTATATTCGCACATATACAGTTCTGGCCAAGTAATTAAAAATTTGCAGAAAAAAATTATTTTTAATTTTTAATAATAAAGAATTTTATAATTTGGAAATTTTCGAACCCAAGAGTTATATTCGTAATTTTAGGGCTATTGCAATGCTAGCACTTTCATTATCATTCGAAATAATGTATTTGGAAATGTCAAATTAAGATCAAATGCATAAACATTTCAGACGACCAAGGAACAAAAGTTCGACAATGTTGTAGTAAATGCTTTAGTTTCAATTGAATTGCAAGTGATCGTTGTAGTTTGACTTTTATCGTTTGATGTTTGCGCATTTTTTTTTTAGAGAAGCGACTTAAGAAATTTAATTTACATAATATAAATACATATACATTTATACATTTATACATATATTACATTTACATCTGTTTAAAACTGACAAATAAAAAGACAAATTGAAATAAAATAATAAAAAATACTCAAATTTTGTATATGGAATCTATAAATATAAAAAATATTGTAATTGTTTTATCTTGTTTTTTATTTTTTACTTTTAATAGAATTTACATTTTAAGCGGTAAGCACAATTGCGACTAAAAATTTAAAATACATACGCTCTTATGCATATGCTCACAATTCCAACTACAATCGCTCAACCACATTTTCGTTGTCGTCAAAGTAAGGCTACTTTTTTGTCGCTGGTAGTTTGACATTTCTGACAACTTTTTTAATAATCAAAAAATAACAACAAATCTGAAATTAGAATAATAAATCATTGTTTTACTGTTTTTTAAAGTTTATGTTATATCATTTATTGACATTTGCTTTTCTCTGTTTTGTTTGTTTATTTTAATTTTTCGTTTCGCTACAATTGTTTATCATTTGATGAAAAATAGTTTAGCGAAGCGAATTTCGTTGGTAGTCGGTGGTCGGTGGTCGCAATTGTGTTTACCGCTTTATAAAATTATTATTTTTTTTCTCTCTCGTTTTTCTTTAAATTTAATTTTCAGTAACTTTTCATATTCTTTATATACAATTGTAGAGACTTATCACCTCATGTATACGCACAAATTGCTTAATAAATAAATAAATAAATTTATATCACAATACTATGTAAACTTACATCATACTCTATTTCGAATCAATTCTTTTGATTATCGTCCATACCATTTTGCTACATCTCAATCTCATTTTTGACTGAAGTACTTTAAACCTAGAGTAATAAACTCGCAATTTAATTAACACGAAATTCATTATTTATCTTCATACAAGTTTCTAATTAATTGGCCACGACTGTACTTACACACGTATGGTATAACTCATTTTTCTTCTTTTTCTTTTAATTGAGCGAAACGATGGTGTATGTTATTTTTGCGCAAAAATACCTTGAATTTCGAATATTAAAAACTATTTTTTTTTTTTGATATAATGTAAAAAGAAAGACAGAGATAGAATATAATAAAAACAAAAAACAAAAAAAAAACAAAAAAAGAGTTTTGCTAAAAACAGGTAGCAAAAATTGTGTAGTCGATCAGTCTTTAAACGAAAAAAAAAAATTATTTTTTTTTTTTAAATAAATTTAAAATTGTTTTATTTGAGCTGCAAAGAGACCAGATCCACTTCTATATATTTTGAAGTTTAGAGATGTTTATATTAAACTAATTTTTTTTTGTTTTTATTTTATTTTTTTTATTTTTGTGACCACAACGAAGAATTATTTTAATAAAATACCTGAGGACGTGACTTGAATTAAAATAAAATCATTATACTTATTCATATCAAATATAGTATAGGGTACACACTACACTCTTATATTGCGTATTCTTCAATGGTAGTTTAAACTCCAGTTCGATCTCAGATTCAATTTGATTTTTTTTTTATTTTATTATGTTTCTTCGTTTTTTTTTTGTTAGGCCTCGTCTTCTTTTTTTTTGTGATCATATCAGACATTACAAAATACTAAAATAAAAATTTCTAAAGTTATTTTTTAACAATCCGGGAGCTGAGATTTCTTATTACATTTTGGACATATTTAAAATAATAAAAAAAAAGACAAAACAAAAAAATTATTTTTATCATAAAATTTTATGCAATAATATTCAAAAAAAAAAAAAACGACGAGGGGAGATCTTTATTAAAAAAAAAAAAAAAAAAAAACAGCAAAAAAGATATATTGTAATTGGTGCAATAATACGGTTAATAATAATGTCTCAATATTACATATAAATTAAATTAATTGCAATAGAATTAAAAAGCATAACAAAAAAAAAAAAAAATCGGCCCAAAATTTTTAAAATATTTTAATGTACTGGGTATCAAAATTTGGAAATTGGAAGATTCCTTATAAAAAAAAAAAGAAATTAAAAATTTTAATTTACTAGAGATGAGCAAAAAATATATATTATAATGAATTTTTATATAACAGAACCACCACATCAGACTATTATAAAAAATATAATTTTACTTTAAGCAAAAATTACTGGACTAGCATTGAATTGAAGGACAAAAATTTAAAAAATTGATTCTAGAAATACTGACATAGACCTTACTACCTACTAAGACCCACTAAGCCAGATTTGTTTTGCTTAATAAATATTCAACAGGCTTATTATACACTTATTGAACAAACTGGCTATTTTAAATTAAAAATTAAGAATAAATTTAAAATCTAGATCTACAAGAAGCTGAAACAAGAGTTACAAGTGTAATTAAAGTCACTCTAGTATTTGGTTTAAATTAAATAAATTATTTTATACGGGAAAATTATTTTGAATTACCCTTCAGTAGGTACTAAAAAATATGTATAATAATTATCTAAAATATATATGGGCAATGTGCAAGGTCTGTTACATCCATTATAGAACATAATACTATATATCTTAGTTTTTGCTTTTTAATTTTTGATTTGTTTTTTAATTAATATATATAACTTATTTTTATCTTAGAACCCATTGTTTATTAGTATTTTATTGTCATAGAATTAAAAAAAATGAATTTTGAAAAAAATTAAGCTTATAATTTTTTTATGTTTATGTTAAAACTGTGTCACCATAAATGACAGTTGAATTTATTTTTTTTTATTTTCCTTTAGTTAATCTAACTATTTTTCAATTATAATACAATTATTTTTATTATTATTATTCTTTTTTTTTAAATTCATATTATATTCAAACTACATCTTACATATTCAACAATTTTCTTTTTTAATCTATTTGTATTTGTTTCATTTACTAATTATTTCAAAAGGCAATTCAATTAAAAGCTTCAAACATTTATAAAGAAGTATATTTTTAATTTTTTCATTCCTAAATAAGTTTAATTTAATATACAATTAATATTTATAAAATTATAGTTCTGAATATCTGACACATATAGCAACTGACAACATAAATAATTAGGATATCTACCAACTTTCATTTTATCAACAATTATTTATTAATACATTTATTATAATTCTTTGGTTCACACTTATAATCATTTCAAGCCATATCTAACATAAATTTACAGTTGAAGCATATGAATTCACTTTTAATATTATCCTCAATGCCTTATTCTGCAACCTTTGAAGCCTAATATGGCCTAATCTTGCTGGTATTAATTGCCATAAACAAAATGATCGAACAATATTCGAAATAAGGTGTTATATATGGTTATTGCATTTGCCAATGGTAATCTTTTCCAAATTTAAAAAAAAAAAAAAAATTTTTATATATTTTTTTATAAATGTAGTCAACGTTTCTCTTAAAATCTAGCTTATACAATAACACCTAAATACTTTATTTCTTCTACTTTTTCTGTTATTTCGTTATCTATTTTAATATGGTTATTTGTTTTTCCATTAAATACATTTTGTTTTGTGATATTTAAGTTAAGTTTGTTCATTTGAAACCCACATACTTAAAGTACGTAAATCAACGTTAATAATTTTTTGTATATACATTCTTCGATCAGCAACAGCATAAAGTAATTCGCATCATCAGCAAACAAAACCATTTTCGACAATGTATAACTAACTCTATGTCATTAATATAAATTAAGAATAGTAGAACACCAAGCACAGAGGCTTGAGGTACACCAAGCTATACTTCAACAGAATTAGATAAGTAATCTTTAAATTTTGTTCTCTGTTTACTGTTCAGACACAAGTACGAACGAAATCATTCTAAGTCAATATCTCTAATTTTTTTTTTTTTTTTTATATTATAGCCAAAACTTAGGTTTTGAGCCTTTTAGCACTTGCGTACCGTTGACCATTTGAAAAAGGAAAGGATAGTTAAAGGAAAGGAAAGAAAAAGGAAGAAGAAAAGTTTTGTGGGAAAGAGCGAACAATGTTGTTAATATTCGTCTTAAATCTCTGTAAATCATAAATAAAAAACCCTTCTCTAATTGGGAATGCTTCGATTGGGACGCGATTCCACACTCGAGATGTTCTTACTATAAAAGAATTTCCATAGCCGGACTTAAACCATCTCGGAATTTCCACTGTGAAAGGGTGTGCACTTGATGCCTCTCGTGTTATGCGACAGAATTGCTTGAGAGGAGGAAGAAGTGACTTTAGTTCCTCGGAACAAGTACCAACACCAAGTAGATATCTATAAAATAGAGAAAGTGCTCCAACAATACGACGATGACCATGTGGTATCATAAGGGATAAGGTCACGTTTATGTCGCCTATAAGACGAATGGCGCGGTTTTGAACTTTGTCCAAAAAATTTAAAGCAGTTTTTGGTGCACCTGCCCATAAATGTGAATTATACTCGAGCTTGGGTCGTAAATATGCTTTATAAATTTTTAAGAGGTCTCGAGATGAAAAATAAGCTATGCAGCGACTTAAAAAGCCCAAACATTTGGCGGCGCTTTTCGCAATATCGAAAATATGCTCATTCCAGTGCATATTTTGATTCACTCGCATTCCGAGAATGTTCAGATCTTTGAGTTGCTGGATACCTTCATTTTGAAGCCGGAGAATTGGTTCGAATGTTGTTAGCTTGTTACTAACAAAACAGCTTTGAGTTTTTGAAGTGTTAAATTCGACTCTGTTTGTTCTACCCCAGTCGACAATTTTGGCTAGGAGTGCACCAGCCAGCATTGTTCTTTTGGAGTTGACTGCTGAAGCTGTAGCATTATTTGTTTTAAGAAAATCATATGATGCTACTAGAGTGCTGTCATCAGCAAAACTATGGATTGGATTGAAAGTTAATTTGAGAAGGTCATTAATGAAAATGAGAAATAGGGTGGGTGAAAAGACAGAGCCTTGTGGAACACCAGCATTGATTTGAAGTTGGTCGGAAAAACTACCGTCAACTGAAACTATGATAGATCGGTTTAAGAGTAAGCTTTCAATCCATTTAGAAAAGGTTGGACCGAGGCCCACAGCATTGCATTTTGCTATAAGAGCACAATGCCAGACTCGATCAAAAGCCTTAGATATATCCAGAGCTACAACAGCAGCTTCACCAGATTGATGAAGACTGGTATTAAGCTTTTCACAGAGGCATGTCATGAGATCACCGGTGGAACGCTGAGCTCGAAAGCCGTATTGACTATCATGAATTATACCTCTACTATCAAGATATTTCTTCAATTTTTGATTGATTAAGATTTCCATCGTTTTGGAAGTAATAGCTATGGGCCTATTGTTCGAAGGATTGCTTTTGTCACCTTTTTTAGGAATAGGATAAACTTGGGCAACTTTCCAATAGGACGGGTAAGTTCCTGAAGAAAAGGACAAATAGAATAAGTTGCGCAGAGGTTTAGAAATGGCGAAGGCAATGTGTCGCAGCACAATCGCAGGTATACCATCGGGACCGGTAGATTTTTTTATATCAAGATTCTTCAAGACTTTTACTACAGCTCTTGTTCTGAAAGTATATCCTTCCAAGTGAAGAATTAACAACAGGGATTGTTGGCGGATTTTGGGCTGTACTTCTTAGTGATAGAGTTTACTCTTTCCAATTTTAGCAGTAGTATATTTCTGTCTATCGTTTCATAGTTTTTCGTCGAATCCAAAAAAAACTCCAGCTATGACCTTGTTGTTATGTGTAGATATTTTCCAATTAAGTATCTATTAAGTTTAACAAAGATTCGAAGCTATGATCATTTCTAAGCCCCGATTGAAACTTAGAATTAAGTTACATCTTTCGAAGTAGTTGTTCATTGACTATATACTTTCTCGATTATATTTGTTTCAATCATAATGGTTCGTCAAAACCTTTTTGAAAAATTTCAAAAGTTTTAAAAAATAAAAATAAATTTATAGGTACTCTAAAGGATGACAGTAACACATTTTACACGAATATTGATAAAGCAAATGCATTAGCTAAAAATTTTTATAACAAACACGCCGTGAACAGCAACACACGCGACCATGATACAAATCTTATGGTGGAGGAATCTGTAAGCAAAATTGATCAAGCTGAAATAGAATCCTTTGAACAAATTTAACTGAAATCTGTCAATGAAATATTTGCCCAATTAAAGACTAAAAAATCTGCAGGTTCAGATCACATATCTAATCTGTGTATCAAAAAATTACCATTAAACGCAAAAAGATATCTAATTTTGATTTACAATTCTTGTTTAAAGCTAGGTTATTTCCCGAATATATGGAAAGAAGCTCATATTATTCCGATTCTTAAGCCTGGAAAGCCGATGGAGGAATTAAGTAGTTTTCGGCCTATCAGCTTACTATGCAGTTTGTCAAAAATATTTGAAAAATTCATAAAAATTAGACTGGAAAAGTTTATTTCAGCTAAAAAAATTCTTCCAAACGAACAGTTTGGATTTAGGGTAAAGCATAGTACCAGTCACCCTCTTCTACGTGTCAAAAATTACATTAAATCCAAGTTAGAAGAACGCAAATCTATTGGCCTAGTAGCGCTTGACATAAATTCCGCCTTTGACACTCTGGCTTGCTTCATAAATTAGAAGTGTATAAATTTCCCATATATTTAATTAAAATCATACAAAACTTTCTTCATCAAAGAGTATTTCGTGTGATATTGAATAATACATGCTCCAATTTGTATGAAATTAAAGCAGGAGTTCCACAAGGCTCGGTACTTGGCCCAATTTTATACAACACTTACACTGCAGATATCCCTAAGCTAGAATTTACAAAAATATCAGTATTTGCTGATGACACTGCAATTTACTCTGCTGGCACTAATCCCAATGACATATTAACAAACCTACAAAATTCACTCAATAAGCTCTCTAGTTATTATGCAAAATGGAGAGTAAAAATTAATGCTTCCAAAACAGTATCAATTTATTTTACGAAAAAAAGGATAGCCTCTCTTTTACCTTCTATACCATTAAAACTGCAAAATGACGAAATTAACTGGGCCGATACTATTAAATACCTAGGCATTACCTTAGATAAAAGGCTAACCTTTCAAAAGCAAACTTCTAACACTATAGATAAAATTAACAAATGTACTCGCATGTAGTATCCCCTTATTAACAGAAAATCAATCTTATCCACAGAAAACAAATTGATACTTATTAAGGTAATTTTTCAACCAATAATGTTATATGCGGCACCAGTCTGGGGAGATTGTGCAGCTAGTCATACCAAAAAATTGCAAATTGCACAAAATAAACTTTTGAAACTTGTATTCAATCTTCCCAGATGGTATTCAACCAAAAAGCTGCATGATAAAGCCAGCATGAATACAATTTTAGAAAAAATAAGTTATTTAACTGTAAAGTTCCACTCGGAACTGTTCATGTCAGAAAATCCTCTGATCAGACATTTAAATTAAGTTAAAAAAATTAGGCTAGTTTAGTTCGTACGTATAGATTTTATTATAGATAGGTTTTACTGTTTAAGTTAGCGTTAAGTTTTACAAAACAAAAATTCAAAAAGGTTTTTCATCTCCAATTTTCCTTTAAATTTATAGTATTAAACTCGAAAACTTCTAAATAAAAATAAAAAAATACAAATCAACTGTAGTAAAGATAATTATATATCTGTATCTAAGTAAATAATTTTAAAAGAATTAATTGTACAATATATGGAGCATAATAAATAAATAAATAATAAATAATAAATCATAATGGTGTTAACTGATCTAAATTCTATATTAGTACCCTTCTTTTTCTAAATATAGGTACAATAACTGATTCCTTCCATATATCTGGAAACAGACCAGATTTGCATTGAACTGTTAATAATTGACAAAAATTTGTTACCAATAATATCTACATATTATCCATTATCATCTTTTTATTTACGAAATAACAGTCATTTGTTTTTGTTCATTGCTTTTAAAATATCTTTGAGCTTATTTATTGTAATTTTCAAAGAGTTCATTCATAGACAAAAAAAATTGACTCTCCATTAATATATTTTGGTGATTTATACAGTCCACCCAGACAAAAAATTTGATTATCATGACAAATTCTTATCGCAATGCTTTTCATAACTGTAAAGTTGAATTCACTTCACCAAAGGTTAAGTATATGTATAAAACATAATCATCAACATCGTAATTTATTGCTCTAAACCCGCATCAGTGGAGCATTTATCATAATTACAGACACTATATCTAATTGAAATATTAGAATTTCTTAGAACAATTACTATCTATAGATTAGCTAACATAGTACTTCATTATGTTGATAATTTTCATCCTTCTGTATTTCTTTCATATTGTTATAATAGCCCAGTATTACCTGCTTATGATCTATATTATAATTATAATTTTGCCAACGCTAATTTTTCTGCGCTAAATAATTTTCTTTTATCAATTGACTTTGATTTTATAGTTGAAGATGATGACATCAATAAGGCGGTTTCTAAATTCTACGAAATTCTATCTAAAGGTTTGGAATTTAATGTACCCTTGGCTCGTAATAGAGACCTTAGTTCTAGTCCTCCTTGG
Organism: Argyra leucocephala; assembly: GCA_963942445.1. Taxonomy (NCBI): domain Eukaryota; kingdom Metazoa; phylum Arthropoda; class Insecta; order Diptera; family Dolichopodidae; genus Argyra; species Argyra leucocephala. Next base: position 2,510,536 of record OZ012679.1, read on the forward strand.
TTTAATCATAAAGTAAAAAAATTAAGAAATAAAAAGAATAAAGCTTGGAATAAGTACTTAAAAGAGAAAACCAATAAAAACTATCATGAGTTTGTAATTTTGTTCAACTCCTACAAACTGACATTAGATTTCAGTTATAACAACTATTTAATAAATGTTAGCTCTCAGCTAAGGATTTATTCTAAGTCCTTTTGGAAATTTGTTAACTCCAAACGTAAATATGATCAATTTCCCGTCACCATGTCCTATAATGATGTTAGTGCTAACTCTCCGAAATCTATTGCACATCTCTTCAAGCTATTTTTCTGTAGTTCTTATTTAGAAAAATCTCTTTGAAGTTGATGAAAATAATTTTAATCACATGATAAATAGAACAAATACAAAACGAACATTATCAAGGTGACATGAAAAAATTCTACAATAGTATTAAAAAACTGACAACAGGCTTCCAACCAAGAGCAAATGCATGCAAAGATAGACAAGGTAATACGCTTTCAGAAAATGACGATATTATGAATAGATGGTACGAATATTTCAATGAACTATTAAATATAAATATAAGAAACGAGGAACAACAACGGCAGCAGATTACAATGCATACAGCAGAGCCATTAATTATGACACCTTCATACGAAGAAGTTAAACAAGCTATATATAAATTAAAGAATGGAAGAGCTCCTGGAGTAGATAAGCTAACAGCTGAACTTCTAAAAAAAGATGGAGAATTTCTGCATAAAAACATACATAGGTTAATATGTACAATATGGGTGCAAGAAAATATTCCGGAGAAGTGGAAGGTGGGGCTAATCTGTCCCATTCACAAAAAAGGAGACAAAATGACATGCAGCAACTACAGGGGGATAACGTTATTAAGCTGTGCTTACAAAATATTATCCAATGTCATATACTCCAGATTAGCTTACTTTGCTGAAGAAATACTGGGAGAGTACCAATGCGGATTCCGAAGCCAAAGATCAACGATTGACCAGATATTCGTTATGAAACAAAGCATGGAGAAATGTTATGAACACGACATAGATCTTCACATGCTTTTTATAGATTTCAAGCAAGCATTTGACAGCATAAATAGAAACATAATTTTAACAGCTCTAAGACATTTGGGAATACCTCAGAAATTATCAAACCTCATCATAATGACAATGCATGAATCAAAAGCTAAAATTATAATACAAAACCAAATAACCCGTGAATTTAAAATAGAAACGAATAGAATAGAAACTTAATACTACATTACGCCATAGGAAAATTAGAAAAGAAAGGCAGTATATTCAATATGACAACACAAATAGTGGCATATGCGGATGACATAGTAATCATGGCAAAAAATTACAGATATATGGCAGAAGTATTTGTACAACTAGAAGCGGAGACACAAAAAGTAGGCTTAAAAATCAACGAAGACAAGACAAAATATCTAAAAATGTCAAGAAATGAACAAATAAGAAATACTCAGAATATAACAATTGGAGAGTACAACTTTGAAGGAGTTACAACCTTTACATACCTCGGAGCAACAATAAGAAGTGATAATAGTATGCAATGCTGTATTCATAATAGAATTCAGGTCGGAAATAGATGCTACTATGCAAACAGAAAGTTGCTTCAATCAAAATTAATATCAAGAAAGGCCAAAATGACAATATATAAAACTCTCATACGACCCATAGTGACGTATGGATGTGAGGTATGGACTATGAACGTAGCCGAGGAGAATAGCCTGCGCATATTTGAAAGAAAAATTCTCCGAAAAATACTCGGCCCAAATATATTGCAGAATGGAGAATATGTAATCAGAAGCAACAGCGAGCTCAATAATATGATTGATAGTGAGGACATTGTACGGTTTGCAAAGGCCCAAAGACTAAGGTGGGCTGGCCACGTAAGTCGAATGAGCGAAAGCCGAAAGCAAGCAGTGGTACTGAATAGAAAGCCCGATAGCAGCCGTGGTAGAGGAAGACCAAGAAGCAGATGGGCAGACAACGTGAAAAACGATGCTCAAATCCTACAAATCCCAAATTGGAGACAAGCGGCACAAGATCGACCTTTTTGGAGGAGCATAGTGATGAAGGCCAAAGCTCACCCAGAGCTGTAGCGCTATAAGATGATGATGATGATGATAAACCAACCTGAAAACCAAGTTATCTCAATAGATATCTCTACTCAGAAAATAAAGAGTTATTTGAATAATCTCAACAGTGATGTATTTCCTGGACCTGACAAAGTACCATCTTTAATCTTAAAAAACTGTTCTGAATCTTTTGCGTTACCATTATCCCTTTTTTATTCAATCGATCGTTTACTTCTGGAATATTTCCACAATATTGGAAAAATTCATTTATTCGCCCTGTTTATAAAAAAGATGCTAAAAATATGGTCACAAATTACCACCGTCCAATAGCAAAACTTTCATGCATACCTAAACTTTTCGAATTAATAGTTTTTGATTCAATTTATGATATTTGTTCTAAACATTTATCAATTAATCACCATGGTTTTGTAAAGAAAAAATCTACGATTACAAATTTAGTTGAGTCTTGCTCACACTTCCTGAACACTATGGAGGCTGGCTTTCAGACTGATGTCATTTATACAGATTTGAGCAAGGCATTCGATTTACTGCCTCATAGTGTTATTTTATTAAAACTTAAAAAACTGGAATTTCCTAAAATTTTTTTAATGTGGATTAAATCATTTTTATCCAATAGATCTTATAGTGTAATGTTTAGATCAGCTTTTTCTGAATCATTTTCTGCCACCTCTGGTGTACCACAAGGCAGCCATCTAGGTCCCTTACTATTCATTATCTAAATTAATGATGTCAACACAATCTCATTAACAATAGTAACGTGATCATATATGCTGATAATATGAAAATTTATAAAAAAATATCTTCATATAATGATTGTACTGTATACTACAGAACGATCTTGATTCGTTTTTTAAGTGGTGCGGCTATAATAATCTTCTCCTTAATATTGATAAATGCGCTGTTATTTCCTTTACTCGTAGATTGATTCCAATAATAACTGATTATACTTTTAATTCTAAACTAATCAACCGAATTTTTCATTTTAAAGACCTTGGCGTACTTTTTGACGAAACAACTCACATTTAAACTTCACTTTAATAGCATAATTAACAAGGCAAATTCTATGTTAGGTTTTATTAAAAGATGGTCTATGGAATTTGATGATCCATACATTACTAAATCTTTATTCACTACTCTTGTTCGCTCCCACCTTGAGTACGCAAGCCCTGTCTGGTCACCTCACTATTCCACTCATATTAATAGAATTGAATCTATTCAAAAAAAAATTTTTGCGATATGCTCTACGTAATCTTCTCTGGTCTAACCCAATAATCCTACCTCCATACATAAATCGTCTGAAGCTTCTTCAGATGAACACATTGCAATCAAGAAGGGTTGTTGCAGATATCTTATTCATATCCCAAGTATACAATGGTGAAATTGATTCCAAAATTATAAAAGATCAGATTAACTCGTACATTAACACCAGTACGCGTTTTCGTATAGAACATCTTTTTAATCTTCCTTTCCATAGAACTAATTATGGTAAATTTGAGCCAATTAATAGAATGTTAATGGCAGTTAATCAATACACTTTGAACAAAACCAGTTTAAAGAAAACCTTGTTTCACTTGCTTCCTTAGTCCTCCTAATTAATCTTGTTTTTCCGCTACTAATATTAACTAATTTGTAGTGTTATAATTAACTTTTAATACTTCTAATAACTTTTCATCTTCTCTTTTTTTTTTCTGATGAAATTTATTTTATCTAATTTTGTTTTTTATAAAAACTATGTTGTATTAAATTTCAAAGTAATTTAAACTTTAAATCATAAATCTTATTTGATACATTGTGTTAATTCAAAATTTTAATAATTAAATTGTATTATATTTTGTAAACTGTTTGAACTAAATAGTAAATAAATAAATAAATTACACGACACGAAAAATAAATGAAAATTGTTACAAATTTTTATTATGCCTTCTAGACTTGTTTAAATGTTTTTGGTCAAAATATCATGATTTTACCAAATTGTCAATATACGGATTAAATTGAATTTTTTTTTGTTTTCTTTGTTTTTTTTTTTTTTATTTATAGTTAGTTAATAATAATAAAAAATAAGGAAAAAAAAAATTTTTTTTTAGAAATATTTGCCTTCAATTTAAGCGTACTAAAACTACAAAAATAATTTTTAGAATCGTAGCTTGATATAAGGTTTTGAAAGCAAGTTGATTGTAATTACGGAAAAAGCAAATTAGCCGAACTTTTTACCAAATCTCTTAATTTCATTTCAAGACTTCCAAAAATTTCGGCTAATTTGCTTTTTCCGTAATTACAATCAACTTGCTTTCAAAACCTTATATCAAGCTACGATTCTAAAAATTATTTTTGTAGTTTTAGTACGCTTAAATTGAAGGCAAATATTTCTAAAAAAAAAAATTTTTTTTCCTTATTTTATTTTCGACTTTTTAGTGAAAATATTTAATGAAAAATAATATATTTTCAAAGAACAACATATAATCAAATGGCACTAAAATTCACTCTAACGCAATTTGGTTATTATTGCTCACACTTCAAATGTGTAATTATATTTTATATTACTGCAACAAATTTTATAAAAATATGTATATTTTTAAAAATTTTTTGTAGATTTACGTATTAAAAAATTTTCACCAATAAAAAATTACGCACTTTATAAAAAGAAACCCTGTTAAATACAAAAAATATTTGACGTAAAATCGTAGATTAAATCTGAGAAAAAGTCTGAAATGTAAACACTCATCCGACTTTATCTACGATAAAATTAGATTTTGTCCGACGTGTAAACGCTGCCTAAGCATAAATTGGCATATAAAAGTATAATATATACATTCATAAATCGAAAATAAACTTTTTTTTACATTCGAGAAGAGTAATTTCTAACTGAGTGATAGATAACTGATAGGTTCAAATTTTGTTTTTTTCCATAAATAATGTTTGCATTTTATTTTCAATTAAACTAAGCCATATGATTATGTATGTAACAAATGCAAGCCCTATATGACACATGGATGTACATTTACATCAACGAATTAGAATTAAATGGAAGTGGCTATCCCATACAAAAATACAAACATTTTGTCCATATTTTTTTAGTACTTCTCTTTCTGTTTGGTTTGTTTGGGTTTCCAATTGTCAAAAAAAAAATTTTTTCAGTGTTAGGCCAATATAGTTTTTTTAAGTAGAAAATTAGTAAAATCTTTGTGTATGAATAAAATAAAAGGTATCAAAATATAATCTTAATAAAAATAACAATGTTTTTTCAATTTAAACTTTCTTTTACTTTATTACCGTATTCTATTATTACACAGAAAAGTATTGCTGTTAAATTATTTGAAAAAAAAAAAATCATTCATGTTTCTGAAATATTGAAAATGTAGCAGTAGTGTGTAATATATGGATATATGAAATTTTCAAAAAGTACGAACACTAGCAATGAAGTAGGCAAAAATAAAATTTGTTATTGTCAAATAAATATTAAAAAAAGTCAATAAAATTTTTGATTTTTATTATAAATTGTTAAAAAATTACAAATTTTAAGGAAAAATGGAACGTAAAAAGAAGATTTGTATCATTCCAGGCTGTAAGTCTCATTTGGAAAAAGAAAATTACGTGTCTTTACATATGTAAGTATTATATTTTACATCTTTTGAATTTTTAAAAACTTCTAAACAAAACAGTGTAGTATTAGGATAATTTAAATATCCGGACAAAGAAATTTTTTTTTTGAATATCATTTTAAATATTTATTTTGAATATATTGGATTATATATATATTTGAATATATTGGATATAATTTTAAAAAAAGTATATATATGTTTGTAGGTTCCCAAAAGACGATGGTTTGAAACAACGATGGATTGAAGGACTTCAAACTGCAAAATTGATACCAAATTTAAAAAAGCATAGTAAAATATGCTCTAACCATTTTGCAGTAAAAACAAGGAATGAATCTGAAACAGACCCTATAAATCTAGCGTATGATACGATAATGACAGAGGAGCCGATGGTAAGTATATTATTGAAATTTGTAAATATAATGAAAAATTATTAAATAAAAAACAACATTATTAATTCAACTTGTGGAATAGGCCTCTTGGGGAAACCACTTTAAAAAAAACGCTCCTATTTCTTTACCTCAATGGTGGTGTGGAAAAAAGAAAATGTTTTGATACAAATATATTAATAACATATTATTTACATATTTATAAGTATAGGATAGACAATCGGCAATAATAAGTTTATATAATTTTATATAATAAATATCAAATATGTAAAAAAATTTATAATCAATCTATTGAAAAAACTTATAGAAAAGAATTTAAAATCTAAAAAAAAGAATAAATATTTTAAAATTCAAAACTAGAAAGCGCTGTATTTCTCATATTTTTTTCATATATGTATTAATAATAAATTTTGATTAATTTATCCATTATTGTTAGATATTTTTACTCATCATATTTTTAAAAAAAAATTTAAGTCAAAATACATACAAATTGAGGCATATTAAATTCAGAGCACTATCCTGTTTATTTATCAAAATAATTTCCATTAAAAAGAGAGAAAATATATTGAACGAATATATTCGTCTATTTCTGTTTTTTGACAATCGGAAATACCAAAGAAAGAGAGGAATATACCCAAAACATTGGACACTTTTTTGTATGGATAGCCACTTCCATTTAATTCTAATTCGTTGATTTACATATACTTAGTCAGAGAAAGTGAAATAATAAAAGAAGGAGATTAATAAAAGAAACCAAATTATAAACACAAAAAAAATATGATGAATTGTGATTGAAAATAATTGAAATTGAATAATAATAGCAAATGATTGAAATATAATGATAATAATTTGTATTGCACACATTTATTTTGTATTCCTTTTTTGTTTTTTTTTTCTGCTTCTTTACACCATATAAATGTCAATAAATATAGTGAATTTAAAGAGAAACCAAATTTTAACTTTATCAAATATCCATATTCCATTATTAGTACACACACACACATGTAAATTCCACCTTAGTTGAATGCAAAGAAGATCTATAATCTATATTAACAAGAATATACACTCCCATTTTACGTAAACCTAATTTTTAAGAAATACCAAACCGAGCAAAATATCATTAGTTAAAAGAGGTAAAATTGATCGTATACCAAATTTATTATGAGAGAGAAAACGTACAAAACAGATTCTCCTTTGGATTTCTTTTCATTATTCTCCTTTGGATTTGTTTACGTTCCCTCCCATTATTTATATGAGGCAGGGTGGCAAAAAATGTTAGTTCTAATTTAGTTTGTTTCCTTATACGAGGATTAATTCCGATCTTTTATTATTTCAATATTTGCATTTTAAACATTATTATTTTCTTATATACCTATTAAAAATATCTATAATTATAATTGACAAGCATTTAAGGTCTTGCGCAGTAGACACCTTTTTATTTTATTTCGATTCTCCTACACCTTATTGAACTTCTAATATATATAACATATAAGATTGTATATAAAACAAAAATGCGCACACAGTTGAACATTTTGTACACATACGATTTTATTATTCAGCAAATAGGTACATTATGCATAAGTGAGATCTTATGGAAATAATAAACAAAAGTAAACAAATCAGTCATTATATTTTATATTATGTACTTGCGAATGAATCTATGTACATATGCCAAAAAAAAAACAAAGAAACAAATTCATCTCAAATAAAAAATATAAAAAAGCAAAAACAAAAAAAATCAGTTGAATTGTTCATATGACTAGCAAATTTATTTTTATATAGTAGAGTTAGAGTACTTCATTTTGATATAGTATAGGGGCCCCTAGTTAAATTATAATTACATTACAATAATATAAAATATTATTAATATTTTTGTCAGTAATAATTTGGAGCTACAAACATTATTATTTTTTATTAATTATATTAGTAAACCTAAATATTTATTATATTGGTATACGATTATAAAATAATACTGAGGACAACATCTATTTACAAATCACAGAATTTAAAGATAAAGCTGTTTTAGTTAGGTCTCCTAAAAATCTTATGCATAGTTGATACAATTTAGAAAATAATATTGTTAAATATTTCAACGAAATTTTTGTCGAAAATTTTTTTCAAAGTTATAAACTTTATTTATTTAATTTCAGCCAACTTTTTTTGTTACTCTTTTTTGTTTACTATATTTTTTCTTTTTCTTACACGTAAAATTCTTATTATCGTCTATTTCTGACAATGTTTATCAAATTTGCATATGAATTTGTGTGCAAACAAATGTATACATACATGAGTTCTTACTCTTTTTATGGATATACTTTGGTTAAATGGTTATTGAAATGGGTATTTTGTTGAATTGAATCAAATTGAAACAAACATATAAAGTCCAAGGCAAGTTAATTAAGGCAAATATAATAAATAAATAAATTACACGACACGAAAAATAAATTAAAATTGTTACAAATTTTTATTATGCCTTCTAGACTTGTTTAAATGTTTTTGGTCAAAATATCATGATTTTACCAAATTGTCAATATACGGATTAAATTGAATTTTTTTTTGTTTTTTTTTGTTTTTTTTTTTTATTTATAGTTAGTTAATAATAATAATAATAATAGTAATATTCTTATAATATTATTTGTTGCTATAAACTTTTAATATATATATATATATATATATATATATATATATATATTTAACAGAATATAAAAATATAATAAAAAAAAATTGAGACCCATTAATTAGACGAATTATTTCAGAAACTACAAATTAAAATAATCTTCACAAGAAATGATTTTTAAACGTTTTTTTTTTTTTGTTTTTGTATCCCTCTCTTATATACCTACCTACTACAAAATTATTTTACCTATAATAATTCATTTTTATCTTTAGAATTCAATCAAATATCCATCAAATTTTGAAAATTTTTCATCAATATTTTTTTTTTTTTTTTTTTTTCCTTATTAACCTCATAACAAAATAAAGTCCTTTATTTCCAATGAAAAACCGCACACATTTTTGTTTGATCTAAATACATTTATAAACAATCATCAGTATCTGAACGCAATCTTTAATTCCTATTAAAAATTCTAAATTTTTAGGATTCAATAATGAATGATGATGATAATGATGATGATGATGATTATGATTATGATCATAAGAAGAGATTGAAAACCTTTTAGAGATTGAAAACATGATATTATCGCGTTGAAATATAAAGCAAAAAAAAAAAAAAATTAATATCTCCTATGAAAACGACATATCAAAAAGATTGAAACAAAAACAAGAAAAACAAAAAAAAAAATCACAAATTACATCAAGAGAGGAGTTCTAAACAATCATTTTTGAAAGGATCATTTATCGACATCGTATATACATCTACAGCAGCAGCAGTACTGCAATCCCAGCGGTTAAAAATTTCACTCACAAAAGTTATCATAATTAGTTGATTGGCTGGACTTCTTTTTAAATTTAAGGTTATATTTTTTAGGAGTCATTTTTTTTTTGTTTATCAAACTTAAATCACTATTATCATATCAAATTCGTATGTATTCAATCTTCGTCAATTTTCTCACAAAAAATACAGAAAAAAAAATATCATCACGTGCCGTTAGAATTTTTTTGTGCAAAATTATTTAAAAAAAAAAAACAAAACAAATTATTTTAAATATTAGTTAAAAAATATATATATATAATATATATATATATATATATATATATATTTATTTAAAATTAGAAATGAAGTCTAATATACGTAATAAAAAAATAATAGAAGAGATTCTGACAATTTATTTTAGTTAGGAGGCAGTCCGAAAAGTATCCTGTATTTATATTAAAAAATGGTTTTTTTTTTTTTTGTTTTTATTTTTCAACATAGTCTCCTTCCAACTCAATACAGTTTATCAAACGCTTCTTAAGCTTTTTAATTCCGTCTGAAAAATAGAATTTTTCAAGTCCTTCGAAATATGTTTCAGTTTCAGCCAAATATGTTTCAGTTTCACAACCATTTCATTTGATGTGAATCTAGTTCCAGAAAATTTTATGTGAATCTAATTCCATTTTTTTAAATTCGGAAACAAAACGTATTCACTTGAGGCTAAATCTAGACTGTATGGTGGATGTGGATCAATTTCGTACCATAATTCAATCATTTTTACTGTTCTCATGCCTGTGTTTGGACATTTAGGAATAAAAATTGTTTGTTAGATAGTTAGGAATACCCAATGCCTAATCTAAACTTTCATAGCTTATCAGTACAAAACAGATGTAGTTTGGACAAATAAGCACAATTTAAAGGCTCAAAACAGTAAAATATCGGTTGTTTGGATAAACCAGAAAAAATATTTTGAAATATATAACAGTTACGTTTATTTTGATTGCAAATTCGGATAGCCGAAAATGGTATTTTGTACAAGTCAATTGAGGAAAAAATGGTCCATTGCAGACATAGAAGTAATTGTCGGCTTTAATAAGAGAATTTTAATTTATTTAATTGTTTGTGTTTATTGAAGTTGGTTTTATTGACAGTCTTAATGAGTTAATATAGCTTGATCCCATAGTTTCGTAATTTCATCTGAAATTCAAAACTACATTTTCTGTCCAAAAACTATTCTAAAAATCCTGTATTGTTATTTAACAAAAAATAATAATCAACATCATGTTCACAGCTATGGGCATAATAATAATTTCTATAAGAAGAGGACAAATAATTTAGGTACCTAATCCTTTTTCTCTTATATTGAAGAATATTTTTTTTTTTTTTTTGTAATAAACTGATCCATTAATTTTCTTATATGTTTTCTATCTGGTCTTCTCCAATAGATGGCTATTTTGTTTTTTTTCTCTTTTTTATTTCCAATAATTTTTTTTTTATTTTTAATTTTTAATAATTTTTTTTTAAATATATATTTAGTTAACGCATGTTGTTCAGGGGTGGACAGAAAATTTGATCGACGATCAGAAATTTATGAGAGTAAAAAATAAAAATAAAAAAAAAAAAATTAAATTTTTCTTTAAATTAAAAATTTTAACCTCTCTTGAATCGAAAAAATCAAAAGGATTGTTGTAACACACATGTTCAAACAAAAAAAAAACAAAAAAAAAACAGAACAACAACAAGAAAAAAAAAAGAAAAATTGAATACCAATAGTTCTATACATTTAGATATAGACAGAGATTTAGTAGGGTCGGTATGTCTGACATTGCGATAGGTAAACGAACCAAAAAAAAAAAATAACAACAAAAAAATAACAAAGAAAGGTTTAATTTACTTGGCGTATTTTTTTTTTTTTACTCCTTGTAATTTTATCCAAAAATGCCCGGAAGCTCTAAATAAATTTTTTATGTTTTATTTTTTTATTTATTATTATTATTATTATTTTAAATCGACAGCACTGTCCTGACTATCGATTTTAAAATATTGAACTTGTTGGTTATTTGGTTCTTCAACTGCTATTATTAAAAATACAAAAACAAAAAAACAACAACAAATTGTAATAAAAAGGTGACTTCTTCATATTTACGAGTGAGTATATACATATACACAATAATAACAACTACAAATAATAATAGTTTACCATACAATCTCACCAGTATATTAAATAAATTTTCGGGACGATTTCAGTATATCGAACAAAACACAACAACAAAAGATATGATTATCGAATCGACAATAAATGAAAAAAAAAAAAACAATTCAATACGAATTGAAACATACAGAAAAAAAAAATATAATAACAAACAAAATTTTGTTAAAATAACAATTATTGTGTTCCATTCGAATTCAATGAAATTTATAAAAGTTAATACAAATTATTGAAATTAAATTGAAAATAAATAAAAAAAACCAAAAAAAAAAATATGAAGAGAAACTGAAGAAACATACAATTAAAAAAATTAAAGAATTATGGCGCCAAAAATTACATTTCAATATTAAAATTTTTCAATATAAATAAATAAAAGGGGATAACAAGGATAACAAACAACATCAAAAATAACAAAAAATGAATAAAATAAAAATTTAAATCAATTTTTGTTTACTTTAAATGTCATTTATGAATCATAAAAATGTTATATAACAATTCGTGTCCACCTAAACAAAAATATATGTATAAAATAGGTATACCTAGGTATGATTTGTGTAAATATACAATGTAAAGCACAAAATGGATTTGATATATAATGTTATTATCCGAACTCAAGAACAAAAAAGATGCCTGTGCAAAAAAAAATATATTTTGTTCATAGTTGCATGTTTTTAAAAAAATGTGCGCAGTTAAAAAGCAGGCGCATTTTGTTCATAATATAGTTGTCGGTGTTGCATCAGTGTCGTGCAGATAAATCATGTATTTTACAGCGCCTGCATTAATCTATAATTATAATTGACAAGCATTTAAGGACCTGCGCTGTAACCACCTTCTTATTTTATCTCGATTCTGATTAATGAACTTAAAAACTTTAAATTTGGCTTCAATTTGAATTATAATTACTCAACAGGGGCTCCTAGTCTATAATTATAACTGACATGCATTTAAGGACCTGCGCAGTAAACACCTTTTCATTTCATATTGGTTCTCCTTAATGAACTCTTAATATATACATAAGTTGTATATACAAAAGAAATGCGCATACGGGTTGAAAAAATTTCTATTTTGTTTTATAATATTCAAACTTTTAAATAAAATATATCCATTTTGTTTACACATCCATGTTCAACATCTTATTACTTGTATACATAATTAGAGGAAATTTATTCTATTAATTTTTTTATGTAACTGTCTCAAATTATTGTTTTCTATATTTTGGGCACTTGTAGTAATCATATAGTTGCACTGCTGTACCAACCAACCATGTCACATTTTTTATTCTCGTATAGTACAGTAAAATATTCGCAGTTGTATTTGCAGCATGAAAATTTACTTCCATACTTTCATATTTATAGATTTTAAAAATGTGCATATATTTTTTTTTAGCCGCAGAGTGACAGTCCTACTGCAAAAAACAAATAAAAAAATTCAATTTACAAAATTTTGACGCAGAAAATGATTAATGTTTATATATATATACTTTCAGTTTTCTAATTTAAAATTTCTAATATTTCTAAATACACCTGACTAGCCTGTAGAAAACCTATTTTTACTAAAATATTACATTTAAATAATGCTGTTCAGAAAATTGTATTGGCTATAGTTAGTAAGAAATCCGAAATGGATCTGGAAAACAAATTGTTAAAATATAAGGCCATATTTGACCCTGTTTGGACTTATAACATCAAATTTAAGAAACCGCGAAAAAGTCAAATGTTGAAATTATTTAACGATTTCAAAATAAATTATTACGAGCAATAGTCGATGCTTAATGGTTTGTGAAAAATAACTTAATTCATAGAAATTTGAAAATAAAGATGTTCAACGCTATATCAAGAATTATTCCGACAGGTTGAACCATCATGCAAATACTATTGCAAGTGCGTTGATGATGACGGATAGTGTAACATACATCAGACTGCACCGTATAACGTCTCATATCTCAATTCACTAATATTTATCAATTAATATTCGATTATTATATATAAATTAAAGCATACAAATTACGAAAAAAAAAATTTAAACAAAAATAAAATATTCTAATTTGACGCTATCATAATTTTGTATGTCTAAATTTAGTTTAGTAATCATTAGTATTTAGTGGGATGTTCTATAATATAAATTCAAGCGTTTTTATTTTTTCTATATTATTAATTAATTTTTTACTACTAACCGTGACATCAAAAATACAATATTAGAGTTTTCACTGCAATGTAAAATGTTCCATAACGTATTATATACCACATAATTAGTTCTAAAATGTTTAAATTCTGTTTCTTTCCGCATAGTTAAAGCGATATGCAAACATTTTGAAACTATTTATATTGTGTTTTGTTCATTATAGAACATACAAGACTGTATGTAGTTAAAATGTAGTATTAGAGGCATTTTCGATGTCCTCTTAAATGTTTAATTTGTTTTTTTTTAAATCGAACGTGAAATTAAAAAGTAAAGTCATAATGGAAATTTCGGTTTTGCCAATATATTATGTTTAGACTGAAATGTATATGCAGGTTATATCGAAGCCATATATTACCAAAGAGAGTGAACAGAATAAATGATTATTAAACATATTTTTATTTGAATTCTAAAATGGCATCGTCAAGTTTGAAAAACAAGATTTTCAAGAATTTAACATTTCAAAAAAGCGAGATTTCGAACCCTACCCTTCTACTATATTAATCATCTCGAAAGAGGGATGTACTAACGATGTACTCGATAAAGTCTATATATCTATTGTATACTACTAATCAATTTAGAACACTGTATAGCCATTAAAGTATAGTTCGGACTAAAAAAAGCAGAATTCAGAATAAAGACAGAATAATATTAAGTATACAACCCAGATGTGAGTTCTACCAGAAAATACAATAACACATCACAAAACTATCGCAATTAATAACCTTGGGTAATTTAATAGAAATTTAACACTGCTTCCTTTCTATTGTCACCATTTTTAAGTATAATGTAAATATATTTTTAAACACGTCTTTTTACACAAATTTTTTTTTTTAACACCTTTTTGTGTTTGACCTCTTTTCCAAAAAAAAAAATATGTCAAAATACAATTTACATTATTAATAAATTTTATTAATAAAATATTCCATTTTTATTTATTTTTTTTTTTTGTTTTTTTTTCTTCGAACAATAAATTATATAATTAAAAAAAAAAATGTTTTTATCTTAAATAATAAAATTATTTTTAAATTTATTTGAACATGAAGAGTCCATTAAAAATTTAAAATCATAGAATTTATTATTAATAATTAATTTCAATTCATTTCATATCAAATTATTATAATAAATTCGTTTAAAATAAAAAAATAAAAAACAACAAAATTTACATAATATAAAAACAATTTAAAATCCTTTTAATATATCCTTCCTTTTAAATAGACGCACATTTTAGGCTTATCTTTTGATCCTCGCGTGGTCTTATCCAATTTATACCACGTGTTTATTTATACAAAAAAAATCATTTAAACTCTTTAAAAATTATTATAATTTTTGTTGTTTTTGTGTTTTTGTGTGTTTTTTTTTTAAAAATAATTCCACATTTAATTTTGAAAATAAAAAATAAATTATATTCAAATTTTGTCCCGAATTAAAATAATTTAACAGAATTACCGAGAAAAAATATCACACCTCCTTAACTAATTATAATATGCCTATCCAAGGCCTTGATTGTTATGCAATCTTTTGAGAAAATCAAATTTGAATGTTCACCGACAAATCAAATAAAAAATAATAAAAATAAAATTTAAATTAATTTCCATAGTGTACGATTAGTATTTATTTGATAGTTGCAACAATGTTGTAGTCTTCACTGCATCTTTTTCTTTATCTGCATCATTTGATTTACATTACGTATTACAAGGGATGGGATGGGAGAAAAATGAAATCTAACGATGCGGATAGCATGGTTTAAATCCCATTGTAGAAATAATTCATCTTTTATACTAGGCATTTGGTGGGTGCGCAAGCGATGCCATACTAGGTAGAATAAAATGATAAACAGTATAGACTAATCAGTTATAATTTGTGAAAATAATGATGATTGAAAACTGTCTCAGAGTAAGTGAGGTCTGTCGAAGCGCTAGACTTCCAAAGAGATTGAACAAGTATATCAGAAAAGATTATTAAAGAGATAGCCTTTAAAGATTTATTACCAAAACTATTGTGCAAGGTTATTATTCTGTTTCTCTTAACTGATTTGCAGAAACAACTCATATAAATTTTTTTGCATTAGACTATATTAATTTTTTTTTGGTCACTCTTTTTAGGCTTGTACACCAATTTACACGTGTGTTTCACACTTAAGGGTTAATTGATTATATGTATTGTAGTGGACGAATCTATTGACCTGGAAAAATTCAAAATTCCAGATTTTTTTTAATTATTATTGAAAACTGTATCCAATTTCTGCTAACCTTACTGATATTGTTCTATCGTTACTGCTTTTCTTGTACAAACTATACTTTAATGTCTACACGTCTAATGAAATTTATTGGCAATCTACTGTATACAGTTGAAATAGGCTTCATCAAATACATCGTTAAAATCTCCCTTCCGGTATGATTAATATTGGAGAAGGGTCGGGGTTGAAATCACGTTTTTTAAATTTCATTTGATTAAAATCTTGCTTTTCAAAATTTAGCTCTATTTAAAAACTCCAATTTTTTTAAATTATATAAAAATTCTGGAAAAGGGATATATCCCGTTGTAAATATTGTGGACAAAGCAGATATCCTCTTTTTTGTATCCAATAGCGACTTTTTTGGAATTAAAACAGTATTTTACAAAAACGATATTTTAAAATGTGAGATTTTGAATAAGCGGGATTTTGATGAGCAGATTTTAGATTTCGTTGCGCTACCATTTTAGAACTCTAATTTAAAAAAATGCTGTTTCCTAATAATTTATTCTGTTCACTCTCTTTGGAAATATGAGGCTTGGCATAACACAGAGATATTGTCGTTTTAAGGCTATGCTTCAGTTTCAATAATCATTATTTTTACAAGGTGTATGGTTCTTCCACTAAAATGCCATATTCTATTTAAAATCGCTTACGTCATCTGTCATTTAGTACACTTACAAAATGTTAATGTCTTAGACAATTTAAACCTGTGTTTGTAAAATAGTTTGACCGCGTTTTTCTATCATTCTACCAATTCAGTTGCAATGAGATATAAAAAATGTGTAATAATAGTCAAATTGCAAGAATATTGTAGCGCAAAAATAGATTGAAATACATTTTTTTTTACAATTTCTTGGCTTAACAAAAATTTAAAAAAATTGTTTTTAGAATAGCTGTAATTTTTAAAAATAAATTCTGTACAACTTATGTTTCAGAAATAAATTAGTCAAAATGTCTACACGACAAAAAGAAGATTTTCTCGACGTTATTTTTAATTTCTAATAATTTCCCAGAAAGTCCGTGTACGGTCGATAGGCGTAGAATTCACTGTTGATAAGATTTTCCTATATTATTTTTGACCAGAGCACTGCAACAGAATATGTAAAAAATTTTTTTTTAAATCTACTGCAAAATAAAATTTCTCTCATATTTCTTTCTCTTTCTCTTTGAATTTTAATTATAAAACATAAATTTAGACACGAATCTTTTTGAATGATACTAAGCTAGTAAATTTTATCAAATTAGCATACTTTATTCACTTTTATAAAAATTATTTTCATTTAACAAAAACAAATTAATTTTAGATTGTATATACGTTATCAGTAGCACCAATATACATAATGGCTAACGCCTTATAGCTAATTTAATGCGTTGCTTTTATTTAAAATAATTTTTATTTTATTTTATTATCAAATTCTTATCAATACAAAAAAAAATTAAAAAAAATTCATTCAAAGAGTTGGTAAAATCATTTTTGATACGTTGCTTGTTTTGACGCACTTTAAATCGATTTGAATGAGTACAAAATTTAAAGAAAAAAAAATGTATGTTAAGAATTATGGATTCGTTCATAATATCTTGTTATATAATAAAATTGACATAGATAAGATGACTCATTTTTTAATGATGATAACCAGTTCATCTTTTTGAAGGCTTTCGTGACGACGATCTTCAGCCAGGGAGTTGTTTTATTTACTCACTTTGTTTTTAGTCATAAGGCCGAGAAGCGATAATTCTACCACAGTATTTTTATTTATTACTGCGGTCATACCTTTTAGAAAGGCACTTTTTAATGAAGCATGAAGATGTCTACACACAAACCAATGAAATTATGTCAGGCCTACCACAGGGCAACGCCGTAGGTCCTCTTTTATACTTCATCTATACTGCCGGCTTACCAATAACAAATGAGACAACCACCCTAATTTCGCTGATGTAACGGGCATCTATTGGCTTCGCATAATAATCCAGTATATGCTACAGAGATTTCGCAACACAGCATAAATAAAATTCAGCAGTGGCTAAAGAAGCGGAGAATGAAATGTGAGGAGAGTGAATGAAACAAAAGCAATACATGTCACATTTACCCTGAAGAGAAAAACTTGTCCGACGGTGGTGCTAAATAACGGCTGTAGAAGACTTACATGGAAAATCCGTATTCAAAGCATAAGAAAACAACTTGGGTTAAAATTAAATAAAATGTATTGAATGATTAGTCGCAGCTCACCAATGTCGCTCGAAAACATGCTTTTGATTTATTAAGCTATTTTAATATGGACTTATGGAATCCAACTGTGGAGAGTAGCCAGCAATTTTAATATTGATATATTACAGCGATTTCAATCAAAAGTATTAAGACTAACAGCACGGGTACCATGGTTTGTGAGTAATGATATTTTCCAAATAGCAAACAACTTGTTGGTCTCAAATAGTGCTAGTCGACTTAAATGTTACAACATTCTGCAACTACCCAACAGATACTAACAGAGTATAACTAGATTTTCATGGATAACTTACCATTTGGTTTTTCATCCGCAAGTTATTATTTGTTGCTTACATATAGATTTAGTATTTATAGCCTTCTTTATATATTAATTTATTCCGTTCAGAGTAACTTTAGATGCGTACATTGACGAATAATCCCATTGCATTACCTTGTACTAGCATTATTGCTTATCCCGTCCCGCCAACTATAATTTGTCTTTATTTTTTAGCTTTTAATATTCAACTAGCATTGACTTTAATTTCGTCTTCCTATATGGTTCAACATCATACGCAATTTAGGTAGATGTTTGTTGTTTTATAATTTAGCAATCTATGCTAAATTCTATCCTAAAATCGCTAAAATAATGCTAAAATTTATTGAAATTAATTAATAATATTTTCGATTTCCATTGATCTTACATTAACTAAATATTGTAATTTACTCCGTTTTTATCAAATCACAGATAAGTAAATATAAATACATGGAAGTAAAATCATATCATCAGAATGAACCGGCAATTTGGATATTATAGCTCGCATTAACAAAGCCAATACTGCTTTCAGGATGCTTTCAAAAATATGACAGGCAATTGAAATGTAAAATATATTGTACGCCTGCGAAATATTAAAGGTTTCAGCCAGCAAACTCCCAACGTATATCAATAGATGCCTCCGGCGGATCCTAAACATTCGTTGGCCAATGTGGGAAAAATGGCAAAAAAAGAATCAAATAGACGTAAAAATCGGACAAGGGAAATGGATAGAACACATTCTAAAAAAAAAATCGCAAAGTAATGTTTCGAATAGAATGCTTCAGAATGCACGTCGCGTTGGAAAGCCAAAAAAATATGGAGACCAATGGTATTAGGCGAAGCAAGTACCCAAAAGTAACATGACCATAATTGAAGAGGTTAACCGCAGCTAGAAACCGATGGAAAGATTTTATTTCCGCTGTTTGTCCCACGGATGGAATTACAGGACAGTAATGACATCCAACATAAATGTTCAGCTTTATTCAAAAAAAAAATATTTATTTTCTACCAAAATATTAATTTTGTTCAATATTGATTCGCAGTAAATATTCTAAACATTATTGTTTCAACCTAAACCATGGATTAGAACAACGTCTTAGAAAATTGTTTTATCACTATACCTATGCCTTATAATTGACTTGTACAACCTGAATGTTTTATTTTCGATCGTGTTCTTTTTTATTTTCTGTTTTTTATTTGAATTAATCGCGTTATTTTTTTTTATTATTTTTATTTTCTTGTTTTTGCTGTTTTGTACCTATACTTAATTTAATTCCTTTGAATATATTTGATTTGTTTTTTTTCTTTATTCTATTTTTTTTTTTTTTTATGTCTCGAAAAATTAATTTGAATTTCTAATTAAATGTCAAAATGACTTTTAAAAAAATAAAAAAAAAAAATTCTTTTGATTTGTCCACGTGAAATTCGAATACTGATCAGCTTTTAAAGTTTTTATTTTTTGAATTTTTTTGTTTTTTTTTTGTTTTTATTGTTTGGACAGACAGTCAAAGTAACAATATTTTACTGACATTTTCTTTGAACTTAATTTTATTAAGTTAAAATGTCAAAAAAATTTTTTTTTTGTTTTGTTTTTGTCTTTAAATAAATTATTAATCAGCAGGGATATTTAAGTCGGAATATAACGATCGCAGAAATTAAATATATACATATTATCCTAATAAGAGAAGTTATAATTAAGAAAATTAATGACAAGTATTTGCAAAGTGGAATGATGTTTTTGTTTCAGAATAATAGAAAAAAACAAATGGGATAACGGAAGTGCAGTTCGCCAATGAGAGGAATATTATTTAATAACAACCATTTAAACTTGTATATGAGTAAGTTAGATAAGTTCTGAGAATCTGAATAATTGTGCTTTTTTTTATTGTTCTACTCCGATCTCTAGACTGCCACATTTGAGAATGTTAATTTCCTAGAAAATCACAAATAAAGTTTTAATAAATTTTCTATGGGAATAGAAAAACTGAAATATGTTGGGTATTGTTTTTTACATCGAAATTTGGGAAAACCTGAAAAGCATTAATTTATATTAAATTTATATCTAGGGTCCAAGAAACATGCAATTTTTCCCTAAATTACTTCGTTCTTGTTATTTCAAAGACAATGAGAGATAAAACAATAATAATAAAAGTAGTGCGATCTATTTATTGATTGTTCTGAATTCAAGAGTTATACAAAAATAAATTGTCCATAGCATAAACAAAGTTCTGTAACATTAAATCATTCACTATTTTAGTTAGAATTAGTCAATCTAATAAATATTCCGTCTAATGCTTTTAACTGTAATTTAACTAACATTATTTTAATATTGTTTGGAATAAATTTTCCTCATTTTACCAAATTCATGATCAATCAATTTAACGCCAACATATTTCAACCCCAAAAAAAATATTTAAAAAAAAAAAACAGTACAAAACAAATTTTAAAAATTTATATTTTTAGATTATAATTTTAAATTTTATTTTTTATTATTTTTTTTGTTTTTATAAAATCAATTTTAAAAGGTTTTAAAATAATAAATTAAAAAAAAAAAAAAGGTTCAATCAAAAACGAATCAATTTTTATGAACAATTTTCATTCACAAGTGCAAAACGTAGTAAGGGTGAAAAATTTTAATATTTTTTTTGTAGAAGAAGTTTTTGGTAGACAGTTAATCAATTTATGTGACATAACGAAAAAATTTAGATAGGGCTTAATTATACCATACTTATTAATTATAAGCTTAAGTACACTTATTTTTATTTATTTATTTATTTATTTATTCTTACTTAGTTCAAGCGTTTACAAATTACAATATTAAAATTTACAATAAAACCATTTTATGTACAATAATAAAATATAAAACGAATACAACGTAATTTATAGGTAAAAGTATATCCTTTCGCAATCAGAATATCCAATCCGTCAGTTTTCAAATATAATAGACCTGACTGCGATGGACTCAAACTTACATGGCCCATTTTGAAACAAAAACGGTCTATTAATCCACTCTTATTAAAAAAATATAAATCAGTGCTATGGTAGGAATTATTATGAGACTGCCCTATAAGCAAACACGTCAGAAGGGTTTTTTAAAGGCCAAAAAAGTTGTAAAAACAAATTCATTTATGAATGACTATAATTTATAAGATCATTTCTGTAGTAAGTCTTCACCGCTTGTATAACATACGAGCAATTTTTTTTTTCATAAAATACATTTTGGTTTTTTCATTCCTTTTGACATGGTCTTCCACATACCATAACGGAAATATACATATTATATATATACATTACATATATACATTTTTATTCCCTAATACCACAGTGGATATATTTTATGATCTTGTACCGGTTTACTGACAGCCATTGCTACCATTACTGGCATCCATTGCATACCATTGCTCCCATTACTACCATAAAATAAAAATGTTTGAAATGGTATATTTATATATTTGATATGTAGATGGCTACCATCCCTCACTAGTTTCTATCCACTAGTTAAGTTTAAAATAAAAATGATGTAAAAATCGTTGTCTATATGAAAAGCAGGAAAATAGAGCCCATAAGGATGAACTTCGTACAAGTTTCAAATAACAAACAAAAAAAAAACATAGAAACACTAAAAGAAAAACAAAAGCATAACCAATTATAAAAAAAAAACACATTTCTTTAAGGTTTTCATTTTACGACCGTAATAAAAATTGTTTTTTTGTTTTTTTTTATATGCTTTATCCCAAATATTTAATTTCAGAGAAAAAAAAATTCTCATGCTTGCAAAACTGATTGATTTAAAAAATCTTTTTTTCATTTTTCTGTTTTTAGTATTTTGATTGATGTTTTTATTTAAAATAATTATAAAAAAACAACAACACAAAATAATAAATAAAAAAAAAAATATTAAAATTTGAAATTTCTATATTAAATTTTTTTTTTTTTTTTTTTATTAGTATTGAAAACATAATATAAATAATATTCGTACGTTATATCGATACATCGATAACAATTTTAACAGCTTTTTTTTTATATATTATTATTTTGTTTTTTTTTTTATCATAAAAGGGTTAAAAGTTTATCAATAATTCATAAATTGACAAAATAAAAAAAAAAAATCAGTAACAAAAATTAAATTCTACTTTATTTATTTTTTATTTATTTTGAATTAATTTTCGAACAATAAATTTTTCGATTCACTAAAAATGGTTATTCGCTTTAACTATTTTTTTATTATGTTGTTTTTATTGTTGTTAAACATTTGTTGCCCAAAAATTGAATTTAATAATAATAAATAATAATAATTATTTAAATATATACATATGTGTGTTTATTGCATATAGTATATAGATCCATATACGATATAATATAATAAGTATATACAACATGTATAGAAAATTATTTATTGGGGAATAATATTGATAGGTTGTTGTAAACTATATTAAGAAAATTTAGACATCAAAATTATAACAGAAAAAAAAAAGACAGAGTGTGATTGAATTTAAATTATTAAATTGTATTATTTATAGAGAGATAAAATATATTTATGCAATATGCATTATATATAATATTCTTATTTATTTACTGATTTAAAAATTATTGTTTAATTAAATTGCAATATTTATTGTTTTTTAATTTCTAGATATAACAATATTTTTATCAAATATTTGAAAAATAGTTAAATAAACAGTACTATTTAAGTATATTTATTATAACAGTATATTTTTTCATTTATTCAAAATATCTCAAATTGAGCTTTCCAGCTCGTACAGAGTTTAGCAATTAAGTAAACTTTGTTTAGAAAATAATATACTAATCAGAAATAATATAATATCAAATAATATTAATATTCAACTTAATTGGCACACGACAAACATAAAAACGATATATATATATTTAGTTAAATAAAATCTCAAATGTAAAATAATTTAAGAGAAAAAAATAATACCATATCAAAACAATTATTAAAATTTTGTAATTAAATTATTAATATTAATCATAACGAAATCGTTCGAAATACATGTTGTTGATTATACTCTTGTTCAAGTATGTTATTATGTTTCACAAATTAGTGAATTTCTATATCTAATCATATTTCGAATTTTGGTTCTAAGCCAAAAATTAGATATGATTAGCATATAATTATAAATATTAATTGTAATTATTAATAATCTGATTATGAATTAAATTTGAAATGATTGAATTAATATTTTTAAAGTGATTTTATTTTTAACTTTGATTTATTTTACAAATCGCACTGTCAGAATACAACTGCCAAAAAATTCAAAAAAATCATAATTTAATATTCTATAGTCCGATTCTGTATCTACTTTATTAATAAGCTGATAATGTTTGTGAAATTTTCAACCTATCTGTCAAATAAATCACTTATACAAAAACTTATCCAAGTTATAAACCAAGTTATAAATAAATGGTTAATGATTGAATTAATATTTTTAAAGTGATTTTATTTTTAACTTTGATTTATTTTACAAATCGCACTGTCAGAATACAACTGCCAAAAAATTCAAAAAAAATCATAATTTAATATTCTATAGTCCGATTCTGTATCTACTTTATTAATAAGCTGATAATGTTTGTGAAATTTTCAACCTATCTGTCAAATAAATCACTTATACAAAAACTTATCCAAGTTATAAACCAAGTTATAAATAAATGGTTAATGATTGAATTAATATTTTTAAAGTGATTTTATTTTTAACTTTGATTTATTTTACAAATCGCACTGTCAGAATACAACTGCCAAAAAATTCAAAAAAAATCATAATTTAATATTCTATAGTCCGATTCTGTATCTACTTTATTAATAAGCTGATAATGTTTGTGAAATTTTCAACCTATCTGTCAAATAAATCACTTATACAAAAACTTATCCAAGTTATAAACCCACATAAGTAAATTATATATTTAATACAAGAACCAAATAACCAAAACGTCATAAAATCAATAAAATATGAAGCTTTTTTATATTAGAAATATTTTTTAAAGTCATCAAAACAATTAGAATTAACCAAAAAATAAATGGTTTCAGTCTTTGAATTAACCCCCTCGAAATGTTTCTAATTGACCAATGTAGGCACATCTTCAACTTCAAATGAATGTGCATTTTGTAAAATAAAATTTTGACAAGTAGAAAAAAAAATATTTATATTGTTGCCATGTTTTGCCACCTTTAAACATTCACTAGATTTGCCATAAAATTTTCTTATATGAAAAATCCCAGAAGCAAGATATTATAGAGATCATATCAAGGTCATATTGACTTCAATTGTTATGCTGAAACTATACAAAACTACCATCTTCTGCATCTATACATGGTGTTTCCGTTGTATGCAAAAGAAAATTTCAAACCAGAATTGTCAGTTTTAGATCGGTGACTCTACGGAAGTAGAAAACAACAAGAAGATTAGAGAAAGAAAACATTACCCTATGTAACAAAAATGTTATGCTTAAATTGGAAATGCTAAAAAATATTAATTATTTTGGGGGAATAGAAAACTTTGTTTTGATTCAAATATTTAAACGAAGATGAAAGAAATAATTTTTGAATGCTTGACCGGTGAATATTCCACCGGAAATAACTAGTTTCTTGAAATTAATAATTGCAGTTTTTGATAGATAAAAATTTGTTTTAATTAATTTTTCTATTTTCGGTTGTCAACATTTTCAATATATGTACTTTTAAATTATCCTTTAAATGTCTTTTAATTTCCATGCTTCTGCTCCTACAGATATCCTATTTTAAAACGTTACACGAATCAGTGATAAAAATTTAAGTCAAAATTCAAAATATTTTTTTTTTATTTCCCTAATTCTGATTAATAGGAATTTTTTAACTTAAATTAACATGAACAGTAATAAAAAAATTTATCTAGCATTTTTATTAAAAACTACATAGCAAATAAATAAAAAAAATAAAATTTCAATTCAAAGAAACTAAATTAATTCCTTTTAATAATCCTGCATTTAAATGAAACACAAGCAAAACAAAAAAAAACATATATTTTTTATTTATGAAATTATCATTAAAAATTCTGATGGAATCGATCTTAGTTAATAAAAAAAAAAAAAAAAAAATTAATATATAAAAACAAAAACGCGTGAATTTGATTTTGACAAATGATAGTGTTATGGATTTTTAAATTGATAATTTTTCTTTTTTTTCTGAATTAATTTTAAAGAAAGCTCCTTTATTGTTTTGTTTTTTTTTTTTAAATTTATTTTTGAATGAATTTCTTTTGTTTGTTTGAATAATTTAATTCATAAAAAAATAAAAAATATTAGTTTTGGACATATCTTTTTTTAAATGGAGATTTTAGTTAGGCCATTGTGCAATGTTAATTGAATAATGTAGTCACATTGTAGACTACTATACAATAACAAAAAAAAAATAATGACAATAACACAGATGGGTAATGCAAGTATGGTATACAGTATGTGTTAAAAGTAAATAAAATATAAAATTTAATATTTAATCATTTCATTTGCATCTCAAGTGAGCTTAATTATGGCTCGTACAGAGTGTAATTAAATTTTTTTTTGCTAAATTCGATACTATAGAAAAATTAAATTAAAATTAAAGCCAAAAGTGAAAGAAAAAGTAAAATAAAAGTATAATTTGTTAAATACAAGGAATTTTGTGTACTGGAAAATTACCAACATTGAAAAATACTCATTGACAATTTTTTTCGCAGATGAAAAAGCCTAAATGAAGAATTGTCCTACTTTTTAGGAGTAGCAATACGCTTTTCAATTTCCTGATTTAATTCAGAAACACTTAAATTAGTTTCAATAAATTTTCAAGTACCTAATACCAGATCGTTTAGTACAGTTAAATGCCAATAAATTAATTTTCACTCGCCTTATTTGATGCATTTATCCACACAGATATACAATTCATGATTACTTGTTCGTTTTTATTAAAAAAATAAAAAAAAATAAATTTAAATTTGATTCTGACGAGGGGGTAGTTATACTAATATATTTAATGTTTTTACTGATGTATCTAAGACAACAACCGTATACGTAATGATTTATTTATAGAAAAAAAAAATGTAATTTAAATTTAATTCTAGCAATGGATGATAAATTATGATATTTAATAAATTAAAATTTTTGTATGTTAAAATGACTTTACACTTAGTAAATTTTGAATTGAAATTTCTAATTGAAATTTTTTAAAAACTATTTATTTTCGCTACGTCTCCTTTTAAATCAATGATATGAAAATCGGTTATGAAATGGCTCAGATATTATTTGTACCGTACTTTTTTTTTCAATTTACAGAATAAATATAATGATTATATTATAAATAAAAGGGGTAGTCTCCAAAATCCACAAGAAAACAAAATCCATAATGACTTTTGCCACAAAAAAAATCCACAAAAAAAAAATCAACAAAACACGATCTTTGTTCTTGCTTTTATTCATTTCACTTTATTATCTATTTGGTCTGTGTTGAAATATTACCAGATTTATCTGGGGTTTCCAGGTTTTTGAACATTAGACAGATTTTAATTTTTTTGACCCAAAATACCAGATTTTTATATATTTATCAGTTTTTGTAAGATTTTATTAATCAATTTTTAAAATAAATCGCTGTATTACTAAGTAACAAACTTGAACTGTAATAATCCTGTAAATTATGTGCATCAGGTATATGGTAAAAGACTGTATGTATACATTTAATCGCAATTTTGGATTGATATTTCATTTGTACCGTAAATTTCAAATTTATGTTTCGTTTGTAGGGTATTTGTTTATAGGTAAATTTAATTTGAGTACATAATCCACATTTTATACTAGAAAAATATAACATTTTAATTTGACAAATTGAAAATTGATATTTTAATTTTAAATTAAATTATTTGATTATAGTATGTATTTTCAAAAATTTTTATTGAATTTTTGATGAAGAATTGATATGACAACGCTGTACTACGGTACTGCAAATTTGTACTACATATTTTTATTACAATGTTTATTTTCGAGTAATTTATTTGATCAAATTTCTGGCTTATCAAAGTCAAAATCAGTCGCCCCAGCGATGTTTAATCATTTTAAATGTTTTAGGTAAAATATAAATATTAAGGTATTCATTTCATTTTATTTCTAGAATATTTATCTAAATCAATAGTCCCAATCACTATTTATTTATTTATTCATTTAATTTCTCAAAAAGAGCTAACGAAGCTCGTATAGAGTGTTTACAATTCGTTTTAAAGTGCTTAGTCAAGTTTATACAAATTCAAGTAATATAAAATAATATATAATGCAAAATAAATATCAAATTAAGAAAGAAAGAAAAAAAAAATATTACATGTAATAAAACATAATGATGAAGGAAGCAATTTGTGACCAAAATATCGATATTTGCACAATAAAAATAAATGGTTGGTGAAAGAAAACTCGACTTTTATTCCATAAACTAAATCATGTTAATGAGTAGGCACTGTTGGATACAAAAAAGAGAATATCTCCTTTTTCCAGGATTATTCTTGTCACAATTTTATTAATTTTGAATTTAATGCCTTTGTTTTTGTGCATTTTTATTTCTGGATTTCGGTATGTAGGTTTGTTCACTTACCCAAATAAAATAAAGTAAAATAAATACTCGTAGGTTAGATTGCTTATTGTGATAGGTTAATATAAACCGAATTCGAAATAATTATTCTAATATCTAATTGATTAATTTAATTTTGATACTCGCTGTATTTGAATGCACTTATATTAATTTTAATTTTTTTTTTTGTCGTTAACAATTCATTACCTTAACTCATATTTTTTGTAATATTTTATGTAAGTTAGAACGAAAATTTCTTTGTTGTTCTAATGTTCATGTTACTTGTCTATTAAAGATCGAATTAAGAATAATATTTCATAACATATACATATATATATATATATATATATTTTTTTTTTTGTAATTTAAATTTAAAATTTAAATTATTTTTTTTTATCATGTTTTATTTGTTTTTTACATATTTTTTTATTGTTCGAATTGAAATTACTTGAATTATACATTAACTGAATTCATAAGTACATTGAAATTCTAACATTTTTTTTTGTTTTTGTTATTTTTGAATTTGATTTTCCTCCTAATAAAGTGACCGAGAAATATTTTGTGCTGGGAATACTAAAGTTAATTTTTTATTTTTATTATTTTTGTAATTTTTGGTGGATTTTTGATTTCAATAATGAGATAAATTTTATTTGAAAAATAGATTTTTTAAATAGAGATAAAAAATAAAGAGCTGAAGATTTTTGTTTTTTTTTTATTACTGACTGCTACTAGTTTTCTATATTTTTTTTTTTATACTTTCTTTACGTGATTTTTTTTTGTACAATTATAAAATTTGATACATTATAATAAATTTGATGATCGTTTAAAAATTAGGTGGTATTATTGTGTGGTAAGAATAAATTTGATTATTACATTTGGTCAATAAAATTGTTTTAATGGTTTTCTAAATTAAATCTAGTGTAAAAAAAAATAGTTGTTTTGTTGGAAAAACTTTTAATTGAGGCAAGTCCCGAGAATTATTTAAATTTCTATAATAGAACGTGGTATTTATTTAAAAGAATATGCATTATTCTGGTAGTATAGTGAATTGTTTTTAATATACATTTTGAATTATTAGATTACTGAATAAGATTTGAAATATCACAATATATAAAAAAAAATATTAATTAGGGTTCAATCGTGAGCACTTTGAGCATGTAGTTTTCAAGAAAATTTGTTAAATACTTCCTGTCAGTAATTTTAGCTTATAGTTTTGATGAAAAATTTACTATTTATGTATTTTATAGTGAAAATTGTTCTTTATTTATAGTACCTACTACAAAGTACACTCGGAACGGCAAATAATATAAAGCCAGAAATGTTTTGAATTGTTAAAATATACAAAAAACTGTTTGAGAAGAAGTGGTTTAAT
This sequence comes from Argyra leucocephala, assembly GCA_963942445.1. Classification (NCBI taxonomy): domain Eukaryota; kingdom Metazoa; phylum Arthropoda; class Insecta; order Diptera; family Dolichopodidae; genus Argyra; species Argyra leucocephala. Next base: position 2,540,092 of record OZ012679.1, read on the forward strand.
TTCAACCCTTAGTAGAAATGATTTGGAACAATACTCAAAATAATAAATGAGCAAATTTTAACTCAGCTCAAAGCTTAACTGAAAATTTGAGCTAACTCATAGATTGTATTACTTCAAATTCTATAAGCTCTAAACAACCTCAAAATCAAATTAATTAGAAGAAATATACTCAAACTGAGCTAGATCGTACTTTAACTTTTTAACGTACGTAACGATTTAACTTTTAACGTAGATTTAACTGTTATTTCAACTGTATATGTTAGCTCAAAATTTATGTTGAGTTATGAGAGTTGAATTTAATTTAATTTTTAATAATTGTTTCAACTACAAATAAATAAATGTAAAGTCAAAATTTTGGACCGTTTTTTGCAGGTATTGAATGTGGGCCATCTCTGTATTACAAATATTTATATTTATTTTTAAAACTAATAGAAATTATATACTATTTCGATCTAAATCTAATCAAATCTATAATTATATACCTATATCATACTAAATTTTTAGTTGTTATTTAGGATTTTTTCCCTTTGAGTGTGCGTTGACCACGATTCATACCAACTCAAATTCGCAGAAAATTATTTAATTCTATAAAAATGTTGAGCAAAGTCACAGTTGATCCAAACATTGTGATCTCTAATCAGTGAGATAGTTAAAAATTTAAGTAAACCCATACTTAAACTTGTACAAATTTAGAATTTATGTGTTTAATTGAATCGTGAGCTAGCTCAAAATTATAATATTACAATTCTGGAAAATGTTTTTGAAATTGAGCTAAAATTTATAAGCCTGACTAAATTATGATCTGAAAGTTAGCTCAAAATTTTATCAACTTCATATCTAAGGTAGCTCGAATTTTGAATTTACTTTCTTTAACTCAACCGTAAGCTAGCTCAAAATTTATGTTGAGTTGTTAGTTGCAAACTTTAAATTTTTCAATGCCATTTAAAACAGATTTTTTATTTTTTTTCAAATCTTCAAAGCTCTCAAAAAAAACCCGAATTGGTTGTAAGATCTTAATAAAGCCTTTTTTTCGTAATTTGATTTTCTTATAACCTATAATGATGTAGATTAAACAATTTCAACTGCTTATTTAAGGAATTATCATCATTAAAAAAATTACACATAATTACCTCAGAGAAGCATTCAACAGACGTCATTTGACGTAGGGTTAACTATATATTTGTTTATTAAAACAAAAACACAAATTAAATATTATAAAACTCCAAAGAAGATTTTTAAAATCCATCTAATATAGATACAAACTTATACCGCCATTGGATAACAATCACAGTTCTAAAAACCTTTAATCCAAGACAACAAAAAGAAACAAAAATGTTCATCTTCAAAATTCAAAATTTTTTAATTCTCATTCCCAAATAGATTTTTAAATATTGATAAACATCAAGATTCATTCACAAAATTAAAAAAACAAAAAACAAAAACAAAATAATAATAATAAAATCCCAATTTTAAGTGGCTAATAATACAAAACACTTTATGATATTTTTGAATACAGCCAACTCCACTCTCCACTCTGACTCGAAGATTATAGTTTTTGAATTTTTTACATAATAATTTCGGCAATAAAGTGTAAAAATCCAATGAAAGGAGGAGGGGGGAAATAAAATTCATATATAAAATCCAAACAAATGGACAATGGATTAAAACAGTGAGAAAAACTATATAAATAAAACAACAACAACAAAAAAGGACTAAAAAAAAATCAAATTTGCATAAAAATGCGCGTGTGTTCACGCGATGACACCTTAATTTTCTGGGACATTTAAGCTAATGATCCGAAAAAATTTTTATTTGTTTAGTTTGTTTTGTTATTGTCTTACTTTGTGGTTTTTTTTTGTTTTGGGCAACTTTATTATTAACGTTTTTTTTATATTTTCTTCAGTTATTGGTTAATTAAATCTTTTCCTGTCTGTGTGTTGTTTCCTGATGGATTTTATTGATTTTTATTTTTGTAAAGATTTTCTCTTGATAATATTTAGGAGATTACGATTCTTTTTATTTTTTGTTTTTATTTTTGTATATTAGCAAATTCATTCGACTGTGCAATATAGTGAGTAACCACTACGCGGGTGGTTTACCTTTGTTTGTTATTAAAGCAAATCCAAATAAAAATCATATAAAAAATAACAAAAAAAAAAATCTGTTATGATATTATGTGGTTTTATTTATGTATACATATATATGAGCCCTGTTGGGCTCAATTTTATAGCCTACGTACCTCGATCTATAAATATAAAAATGAAAACAATAAAAATAAAAAATAAAATAAATCGCAAAAAACTCGCCTCGCACGCTTATCCCATAAACTTTGTTTTTTGTTATTGTTTTTTTTTTTTTTTTTGGTTTAATTATAAAGGATGAACAAAACGCATTTTTTAGCAATAAATAATTATGATTTTTTTTAATTTTTTGTTGTTTTCACATTTTATTTTTATCTCCATTCGATTTCGATTCAATTCGAATCAAATAAAAATTCAAAAAAAAAAATAAATGTACTGAAAATATAATAATGTGGCGTTTGGGCGTTCAATTATTGTTTTTATTTTTTACAAATTCAGAAAATTTATAACTAAAGCTTATTTTGTACTTTTATATATTATAAAACAATCAATAGAATCATATTGACTTTATAAATTAATTTAATTTCGAACATTTTCGAACAAATAATTGAAAATATGGTATTTTAACTGGTATTTGAAAAATTATTAACGAATAAATTTGCAAAAGAGGTGCAACGGGTCGTTAGGCATTAGTGCGAGGGATAAAGACATATATAATACGTTCAACCAACCAACCAACATAATAAACTTGCACTTTATGAAATTTCAGAATCTGTGATGATAATAATAATAATAATAATCGGAAATTGTTTGGTTTAAAATTTTAACAGCAATGGGCTCCACGAGTGGTTAGATTCGACAGCAATGGATTCCGCGACTAGTTAGATTCGTTAAGTTTAAAATACAAAGCGCAGCAAATATAACCGATTGGTTTTAGTCGATAGTTTTCATTACTAGAAATGGTCACAAGTAAAATAGTTATACATAATTAGATATATTTTGAGTGTTAAAGAGACAATCACAGAGTATACAAGGCATCAATATAAGTTTTACTGTTAACTAAATGTACTTTCACTTCAAATCTAAGAAAAGATTTCAAGTTTGAGAACGGACTTAGCATTCCATTTAACTAATAATTTTAAGCCGATTCAAATCAATTATACTCGAAGTGCATATGCATGAAACGAACCTGCAGATTATCTAGCAAAAAAAAAAAACATCCAATACGCTTTTCATAGGGCCAAGTTCGTTCTGTGGGATTCCCCTGGACACAGCTAAGATTCCAAAAGCTTAGGTAAAGCTTCAAGCAGAGTAATTCTGAACCAACGTTCCTGGAAACCTAAACGCTCGCTCAAGAAAACCAAAACTCTTCTAAGTCTCAATAAGAAACAGTTATTGACAAAGATAATATCAAGTCACTGCCTAATAGAGAAAGTACCTATTTTAGATAAGTACCTTTATAAAATGGTGCTTATCGAAAACAATTTATGTAGAATATGTGAAATAGAGGAAGAATGTATTGAACATCTGCTCTGTGGATGCGAAGGGTTCGTAGTAGACATCGCCACTTGGGTAACAGTGTTCCCCGACCAATGGGAGCTATCCAGCAATATAATTGAAGAATATCCTGAGCGTGATCACAAAATCAGGTATCCTTAAAGACTCACAAGCTAATACGGGCTATCACAATAAGCCCATTTGCATCATCCCAAACGAGTTATGAATTAAAAATTTAAGCTAAACAATGAGTTAAATCCAAATTTGAATTATTAACGACCTTTCGACCTCCCTTAATACAATAAATATTTCGTCGCTTGATTATTATTTTGTGCCATACGCCAATTTTTATTGTTTCGGGTTTTAGGGACTGCTTTATTAAATACGCTTACTCCGGCAGCTCTATCTGTCGTGGTTTAGCTTTTACCTAGCATTAATTTTGTTCCATATCCAAATCTTTTTTTTAATTTATCAAATTTTGTGCCATATCCAAATTTTATCCAATTTTTGGTATACATATCCAAGCAAAATTAGTTAAAATATTTGTTATTATTATTTTGTTTCACGTGTAGAGGTGCATAGCATAAAATAATTGCCAATAAAATCATTATTATAATGAGCCACATTCATTGTCAAAACACGGCGTTTGACACAAAATAATAATCCAGCGATGACAATATTTGCAAAAATAAATAGTCTACAGAAAATGTTTACTTGTAACAACATAATAATATAATATAACAACTTATAACATAATAATACTTGATTTAGTTTGCTTGAAGTTTGGTAGCGGAGCCGGGAAGGTTGTGAAAATGCTAACCAATTGGTGTACATACTAAAACAGTAATCAAGCAACGATTTGTATAATGCTTACTAACATCAAAAATTTAAGTGGATGAATACGAGTATAGTACTCCAAATTGTGGTACATAAAAGTACAATACCGTAGTGTTGAAAAACTAATGATCATTTTTACAACTCAGAACCCTCAACCCCAACCTCATAATAATAATATGATAAAATAGTTTTTTATTTTATATCTAAAATTCAACAATTTTATACAATATTTTTCTAGTATTGCACTAAATAATATTTCCACTCACAATCATGGATTTTCAATTTCATTCTTCAAAGTCTTCTCAAGAAGGAGTTTATTTTTTGTTTTTTTTTTTTTTTTTGAAATTTGTACTTTCAACACCAATTTTTTTGATTTTGTTTTTATATTTTGACTTATTGTAAAACCTCAGACATTTCACCAGCCTACGTTAATTATTTTATTAAAATAAAGAAACAAAAAAAACAAAATTAAAAAGTTTATAAAGCCTATATGAATACAAAAATGTAATGTTATAATATAAATTTGCACAAAAAAAAAACCCAAAAAAAATAATAATAAAAAAAATTGAATTTAACTTTCCTTAAAAAAAAAAAAAATTACAAAATAAAAAAAAAAATTTGTTCACCCTACACATATCATGCCGCGACATCATACCGAGTTTAAAAAAAAAAAAAAAAAAAAATCAGTTTTAAATCAAAACTCTAACAACTCTAATAAAACTACAAAATAACAACAAAATAACAATATTAACAACAACATACTGAAATTGAGCTCAATTCCCTATATATGTTTTAAAATTTTTTAAAATACGACATCGTGATCGTGCTTTAAAATTTTTTCAAAGAAACTCATATGAAATTTTTGGAACCATCCACCAACCCTCCGGCTCCCCTCCCCCACCTTTACCATTCTATTGGAAATGTAAACATTAGATTATAATCGAGACACAACAGAGATGCACGAATGTGCACCAAAATAATTTATACAAGAATTATATATATATATATATACTATATACATATATTGCATACATCTAAAAATATTAAAAGGTGCAAATTATATTGGCAGACGTCTGAAAACATATTTTTTATTTTTTTGTTTTTATAGTTTTTGGGTTTTATATGAAATCCAAATGACAAGCCTTTGAAAATTTTTGAGTAATTGTAGGTTTTTCTTTTTAATTTTTTTTTTCTTCTTATTTTCTATATTTTTTTTATGTATACATTGTTGTACATACATACATTATATTGTATGTACATATTATTATATATTTTAATGATGGATAAATTGATTGTTTTTTACACAATCTGTAAAATTATTTTGTAAATTGGTTTTTAATTGATAGATAGGTTATTGTATTTTATTAATGTACATAAAAATGTATTTTAATCTAAAATGGGTTGGTGTCTAGGGTAATTTTATATAATAATTTCGTTTTTTAATTAAATTTAAATCAAATAATTATTAAAAATATTATCCATGCATCTAAATAAGTTATTATAAATATTTTGTTTAACCCTTTGCTTAATACGAAGTCATTATATGGCTTTCTGAAATAATCATAAAATTTTGTTATGTATACTGTTGTTATAATCATAATTAGCTTCGTATGAAGTAAAGGGTTAATTTAATTATTTTTAAATAATTGTAAGTAAGAATATATGAAATAGTAATGAATTTTGGTAGAGGAGAGTGAAAATGTTCTGAATTTGTTTGACAAATAATATTGAGAAGGATTTTTAGTATTCATTACTATATTTTTTTTTTTTATTTTTTATTATTTATATTTGCAGGACAATAAACATATAAAATTACACGACATGCGACAAATTAACATTTTAACATTTTTAACATAAAAAAATAATAATATTAAGTATATCTACCATTTATACATTAAACAAATCTGAATTCTAAATTTTCTATGAAAGGCTTCTTGTGTCTGATTTTGAGCTGTGCCCAGCAATTTTTTGGCAAGAATGTTTGGATGTTTTTGCAGCCTGTGTTTGTATTAGAAGAATCCTAAGAATCCTAAAATCATGTTAAATACTATTGTTGGTAACCTTCCAAGAAGCATGCACTACCACTCGTGTTAGTGTCATACCAATGTTTTTGACTGGAAGCGCTGTATTTGATTGATGTTAGACACTGAAGCTGAGCCCCACAATTGTATCCCAAAACTGTATATGTTCAAATGGGTTTGATAATTGCTATGTATAGAAGCAACTTATTTTGAAGTGTAAGTTGGGATATTGGTCCCATAAGCTGGTATAGAGATCTCAGCTCAATGGCAAGTTGCTTTTTTTTTGCTTCTATAAGTTTTCGCCAAGTAAGTAGTCGGTTTAAATGTATACCCAGATATTTTGCTTCGTCGGCTTACGGAATTTGTAATCCATCAATTATTAGTAAAGTAGGGTAAGTTTCCTTGCGGCGGGTAAAGGTTGCATGTATCGATTTAGTAACATTTACTTTATTTCTCCATTTCTTGACCCAATTTTCAAACAACAGTAAGTTTATTTTTACAAGTTCTGTCGCTATATAAAGATTTACTATATAAATATATATTTGTGACAGTTTAGGGTGTGTTTTCACTGTATCATCACAACCGTAAATGGGCTCACTATGACTAACTGTAATTACTAAGGTGGAAATCCAACCTATGAAAATAGATTCAGAGCTTTTGGTAAAATATACAACCGTAACAACTGTGTTTTCGGATACCTAATTTTTTTTTAAAGAGATCTTAAGACCTTTCAACTATTCTAATTATACGAATTTTCTAAGGTAGGTCTATTTTCTATAAATAATAGTGATATATTTGTATTGTAATAAAATATTCAAAGTAAAAATAAATAAAAAATTATAAATTTTTAACAAAGAGTTTTACCGAGTGCAAATTTTGTTTAGTTTTTATAACTCACATATGAATTAATTTTGAATCTATATAATTAAATTATGAAAATAATCAGAATTAAACTAGGAGGACTTGTCTAGGTATTCCAATATTGCTATAACAATGTTCCGTTAGTTTTGGTCAAAAAAGCACTCCACAATATAAAATATTATCATTATTGTTTATAGGAAATATTTAAACGGTAAATATAGTACGGTACAAGTATCTGAACTATTTCATAACCTATTTTCATAATTATATACTTTTAAATGATAGATATTATTAACAGGAAACGTAGCGAAAATAAATATTTTGTCAAAGCTTTTTTTCAAGTAAAAATTTCACTCCATAGACATAGTAAAGAATTCACCAAAGGCATTAACCAAAATATACAGTTTCTTCTTCTGTTCGACAGAATTAAATTTAAATTTTATTTTTTTTTTTAAATAAATTATTACGTATATGCAGTTTTGTCAAAGATAAACCAACAAACAACAAATTGTATAGTGCCAAAAATAAATTGAAATGATGCAAAACAATATTCATATTGAGTACGATTTTTTATCAAAGTGCTTGTGGTCGAATACTAGAATACCTAAATTTAAAATTAATATAATTAAAAAGGACTTAAAACTGTAAATATCTCTTTAAAAAAAATTAATTAAAAAATAAATTAGGACCCGAACACATAAATACATAGTTGATAGGGCTTGTACATTGTAAATTTAACTTTCTTCGTTATACTTAAACAATCAACATAAATATGCCATAACACATATTTTGTTCACTTTAGTACTGACATAAATCAAAACGAGACGTAACAAACACGATAGACAACGTCCCATTAATTAAAATTTCTTAGTATTCTATAAACAACAATTAAACAATATTTTTCATATTTTATTTTTTAAAGACTTTTTTACATAGCCTAATTATAGAATAATATAATATATTAAATAAATCTGGTATATATATATATATATATATATATATACTCCATATTTATTATTATTTACTATCTTTTTAAATTACTTTTAAAAACTGGGTACTTACAGTTTCTTAAAGTAATTTTTCATATTTTTCAATTGTTTATTTTCTTTTGTTAAGAGCAAAAATGTAGACCACCCTTAATAAAATTTTCGTTTATATTTAATAAATAGACATGAAATATTTTCTTAGTTAAATATTTAAAAAAAAAAAAAAAGTTTAAAATTGATTTTTTGTTTTGTATTTATAAATAAGTTCATTGCCTGGCGCCCTAATATTATGTCCACAGAAAACAAAAAAAATTAAATTTAGAGATAAAATATATATATATTTTCTATTCTATAAGAAAATTTCAAAAGAATAAAGTAAATACTATTATTACTTTTTTTTTTTGTTTGTGAAACAATTAAAACAAAAACAAAAAAAAAAGTAAAATTCTAAAATGAAAAATTATTTGTTTGTTTTTTTTTTTTTGTGTTTTAATTTCATAAATTTTTAACGCGTGATAGAATTAAAAAATAGTTATTTTACTTTATTATAACAAAAACAAAAAACTAGTTAAAAAGTCATATCACGAAAATTTTTTAAAAACATACAAAAAAATATTTTTTTTTTTTTTATTCTTACTGTTTAAAAATAATGTTAATAGAAAAGGATTTCTGTTCTGATTGTTTTCCCTTCTAAAAAAAAATAACAATACAAAAATATAAGCATGTACACATACAAAACATATATGTATGTATATAATAGCAAAAAATAAATAAATAAATAAAATACATCACACCTTCTAAGGTCATCATCAATACTGAAATTACAATATAATAATAACAAAAAAAAACTAAAATAATAATAATAATAAAATAAAATAAAGAATAGTTAAGAGAGATCTCAAAACAAAACTGATATACAAATGGGACAATAACAAAAGATCGCAGAAAATAGCATGAAGCTGTGAAATGATCATTAAAATTTTACATACACATCGATCCATACAATACATGAACATGAAAAAAAGTCACAAAAGCTAAATAAAAAAATGTGACAAAAATGAAAATATGCGTTCTATTTATAAAGAGGGTAGAGAGGTGGGTTATTATTATATGCAATATAATACACTACAGTCTATTTTGTAAGAAATTTAAAACATAGAATTTAAAATTTTGTATGCCAAATATACTTTTTATTCACTGATTCAAATTTGATTCATTTTTTGGTTCATTATTGATTCACTGTGTATCGTACAAAAGCGATATTTTTAAAAAAATATATATTTCAATTTATCTTGTTTCAATTAACCTAGTATGAATTTACTGATTCAAATTTGATTCATATTTGATTCATTTTTGGTCCACTGTTGTATCGTATGGAAAGAAAAAAACATCTCAAAGGAATCTCAAAGGAGCTCTTAAGATAAATATATTTCAATTTATTTCTTGTTTTAGTCAACCTGGTGCTAATTTACTGATTCAAATTTGATTCATTATTGATTCATTTCTGATTCACTGTGTATCGTATGAAAACAAAAAAACATCTCAAAGGAGCTCTTAAAATAAATATATTTCAATTTATTTCTTGCTTTAGTCAACCTGGTGCTAATTTACTGATTCAAATTTGATTCATTTTTGATTCATTGTTGATTCATTACTAATCATTATCAATAATTGTGCACGATTCAACAATAAAAATTTTTACTAATGATTCAATATTTTTTTTATACAGGATGGTTACTATATTAATTCAGTACTATATGCCATTGCCAAGACCTTCGTTAGTAGATAAAAAATTTTCATTGGACTAAGGTTCTTCATCTTTGTATTAATATTAAAATTGCCTCCATATATCCAATAACTTGAATATTTTGCAAGATATTGGATATATGGAGGCAATTTTTGTCTTTTTGGAAATAAAAAAAAAAATTATAAATTTAATCGTATCTTTGTTCTATGAAAAAATATAAAAAATCATTAAAATAAATTTAAAACTGCAGGTTAATTACGTTTAGAATGACGTACGGTTCAAACAAGTTTTTAACATTGCAGGTTTACCAGTTATAGGAGCTCAAACTAAGATATTTCAACTTTTCTTTAATTTTTTTTATAATGGTTTTTTCGAATGATCTATAATATGATCTAAAATATAGTAATCTAATATATATAGTGTAATATGGTGGAAATGTCTATATGATATTCAATATCTACAAGAACCTATGTTCATTTTTTGTGACAACCTGCACACAGTTTTTTTCCATCTTAGTTCAATTGGTTCGATTACTGAAGTAAAAGCGATTGGACGATAACTAAATAGCTTGGGATTGACTGGACCTAAACTATTTTCCATGAAGTTATGACGAAGTGATCTTATGATGACGACTTCCAGCATTCATACCATCTTTTAGGAAGTTTTTCTGGTGTAGACGTTTGATATTGATTTGTCTATTCATTACTTTCTTTGCAAGCTGACCTTCTTCCATTCTATTTACACAATCTTTACAGTTTTTTTTTTGTCTATTTCGACTTCTACGGATAAAATGTTGAAAGCCACTGATTTCGTTGCTACATTAATAGAGTGACTGAAGTATATTTAAAATTATATCCGCTGAAATCAGCTTCTACGATCAATAATCTTTCCCTAATTTACAAATAAAACACAGTTATTGCCACCAAAGACGCTACAATATAGATATAGACAAATAGTAATAAATAAAAAAATGTATGAATTATTAATGAGTAAAGTAGTCTTGATTGACAAATATATGAAGCAGGTCGTACTATCTTTATATCTTTATATTGATATTAAGAATGTTGCGTAACGTAAACAATAACTCTAATGTCTTCGATTTTCACATCAGTAAGTCCAAACTAAAGAATCTGCTTTATTCAAACAGGTAATAAGTTTTTGAATGACATGTAATACATGTAGTATATGTAGTTGTTCACGTTGAATCAGTAGTACTTCATACTTTTAACATGTATACGTATAAGTGTGAATAAATTATGTTAATTTTTGTTAATTTTTATTATTATTCTTTTTATTTTTGTGTCTTTGACTAATTGCGTTTTGCATGTGTTGTATTTTTATATAAGTATTTATTTTTATTATTTTTTCTTTTTTTTTAAATTTCTTTAGTTTATAACTAAATAAATTGACTAATGCTTCTTCGGCATAATTTAAAATCGCGAAATCTTGACATGTTGGAAGATAGTCTAAAACTATGATATAATTTTTATTTTTTTTTTATTGGAGATTTTAAATTGCTTCAACTTTTGACTTGTGAGCATATTGCTTATTGATTTTTGTTGTTTGAATTGCCTTGACATGTTGGAAGGCAAATCAAAGTTACTAGATTTTTAATTGTTTTTACCTTTTATGGATTTTATTTTTGTTTGTTTTTAGTATTCTATCAATTTATTACTAATTACTAATTTCCTTAATCGTGTTTACTAATTTCCCCCTTTTTTTTGTTTATTTTTTGTTTTGCATGCTTGTTTTAAGCATTTCCTGACCCAATTCTCTCCTTACTAACACATTCTTCATTAAGGGTTATCACGTGCTTGTATTCTTTTTGAATATAATTAAAATATAATATTAAAGTTTAATTAATGAAAGTCCATTGTGAGTATGCTCGTCACAGTATTACATACTGAATAACTTAATTTATTGGAATCTTTCTATGCTTTTAATACGAAGAGTTTTATTCTTCCAAGCACTGTGATGACCTTGTATACGACACTCCTAGTCATATGCTAAATGAGAATAATAATGAGAATGGTGACTCTCCGCGTGCGCGGCACGGGAGGGGTAATTGGTCGTTGGGACATTATTATTATTATTTAAAGTCAATATACATCAGTAGCTCTCCTATTTAAAATTGTATTACTATATAATCAGAGGCTTAATAACAATCATTCTAATGTTCGATTGGTGCAATAACATGTCATCACTAATCATTTTAACGTTTTCATAACTTCTACATTATCTATTTATTCGCAATTTAGAAACATAGTGTGGCTGGAATAACAAATTATAGAATAATAATCAAATTTTAGATAAGTGAGGTTGTATTCCAGAAGTAGTTGTCAATAACATTACAATAATGGTGTTAATATAAATTAGATTTGTTTTTTTTTTTTAGATTTGCTAATTTTTAAATGTAATGACATGGTATGAAAAAACAAACATTTAGTCAATACAGAAGAAAAATGCCCAATTCATATTATAGGATTTCTTAAAAATATATTTTTTTTTTTTTTGTTTTATTTTTCCATAATATTTCTTTCAAAAATCATTTAAAAGGTCTTAAGATGTTCATGAATTGAATTTTATATTTTTTTTTGTTTTTTCTTAAAAAAAACTAAAATAAATATTTTAAAATGTGAATAGTTTTTGTATATATACATACAGTATCTATCAGTAGTAAAAATCTTATCATAAAACTTATGAAAACATAAAAATACGCTCAGAATCGCAACATGAATTTAATAAAAAAAAAAAAAAAAAAAAAAAAAAAAACAATTTTCATATCGTATCGCAAAATTTGTTTTAACATATTCTGTGTTGTATACACTCTATACAATAAATCTAATTTTAATGCTGTATTCTATGTACAGGATTACATTTTGATACTAAAAACACGTAAGCTGATTAGACTGTATATCTAAAAAGATAATAACGTATTCATAGATCGTTTCAAATCAAATATTCAAACGGTTTTTTTTTTCTAAGTTAATAATAGAAAATATACCTATACTGAAAAAAAAAACAAATTTTGAAGATAACATTTTTTTTTTTTTTTTAAAGTTAGTACCGCACTGAAGTGCAACATTGAGCCATATTATACATAACTATATTTATATGAATTTTATTGTAATCAGAGATGTTGTGCTGAAAATGGGGATATTCAAATAAATAAATTAAGTGAATAACCAATAACGGTATAATATTTTGAATAGAATATCGAAGAGGTTATCATAGTCCTTCAACGATATATAATAAAATTATTGACAGTTATTAACAAAGTATTTTATGCTCATCCAGTCCCATTGATTTATATGTAAGAGTTATCTTTTGATTGAAGTCAACCTATACAAATAAATTTTAAGGGTTTTTAAAGTTGTATTTTAAAATTTTTAAATACAATTTTCAACCTACAATTTGGTACAATTTCTAAATTGTAATTTTCAAAAATCTAAAAAAAAAATTTTAATTTGGTCATGCAAAATAATTAAATTATTAATTTCGAAAATTTCGAAATTATTTTAGAAATTTGTAGAAAATTAAATTTTTTTTTTGTGCCATTAACCACAAGAAAAATTTAAATTTATCATTTCTACCAATTGAAAAATGGTTTCTGGACTCAATACAAAATAATAATATGTATAATAAAAAAAAAGGAAAAAAAACTGAATCGATTCAAAGACTTTTAAAATCAATTAAATGGTTTTGGTTGAAAAAAATGATTTTACGAATATTTTAAAATCAGTGGCTCCCAACAATTAAGACCAAATCAATTATCAATTGCAAAACATCTGGTTGTATCTATCCATATATCGTACATATCCATATATTATAGCTATAATTAAAAAAATATTAGAAGGATGCAAGACATCAGGACGAATTGCTTCGAGGTATGTTAGGGAGTAAGGCATGGCTGTATTTTATCATCCATATTGTTTTTAGTGCAAATGCATGACATAACAACTATTACTGTGGGTGTAAACGAGAGAAACGGTATACAGTGACATCTCTTCGAATGTATCAGCCACTTCGATTACACCGACGATGAGTGCTTATTGACACTTACGAACAGAGATTTAAATGATATGTGCCAAAACGGACATAGCACTGAAAAAAGTGCACAAGGGATGAGTACGTTTAATTACTCGGGCAGTACCGTGTTATCAGATGGATTTGCCGATTTAGCCCGTACTGGTTTCGGGATTCTATCAAAAATATGGCAAGCAAACAACATATCTTTGTTTCGCACAAAAGTAAAAATATTCAATACAAGTGTAAAACCTGTTCTTTTGTACGCCTACGAAACATTGAAAGTTTTAGTAAACACCACTTGAAAACTCCCAACGTACATCAATAGATGCCTCGACATATCTTAAACATATAGATGTCAGAAGGTCGAGAAAAACATGGAAAACAACAGTATTAGCCGAAGCAAATACCCAGCAAAGAATGTGGCCACAATTAAAGAGATTACCCACAGATAAAAACCGATGGAAAGGTTTTATTTCCGCACTCTACCCCATTGATGGGCTTACAGAACAATGATGATGAGGAAACAATAGGTCGTGAAATCTTTAAACATAACTGCTCATTTTGAATTATCAGAGGATCGGAAGAAACAAAATATGACTATAGTGGGAAGGAAATATAACTGTAGTCAGCTGTTTATATGCTTCTTGAATCTTTATTGTTTTTTTGGGAACAAATTTTTTGTAATATGACTCCACATCCTTGAAATCCAATTACAAACCAACATTTTGAATGTATCATAATAACTTTTTGACCACATAGAAATTTACATTGTGTAGAAATGAGCACTTGACACTTATTTTGGTCCTGTACGGAACTGTTTTAGAGGAAGTATTAACGTTTTAAATTCATTAGTTTCTACATAAGTATTAGACCTTTGCTATTTATTTGTAGTTCTTCTTTTATACTACAATATGATTTTACAACGTGGATTTGCTATGTCCAAAACTCTTATTCGACATTATTGACTAAATGCGACTCTGAATACAAAATTGTTTTAAACTAATTTATTTTTTCATTGCTAGTTTTTCTATTCATCTTTAGTTGTCATTAAATTTTTTTAACTGTCATAATTACACTTTAACTAAGAACTAGTATTCGCCTGCTCCATTGATGGAGCGAATTCGAGTAAGTTTGAATAAAAAAATCGTACTCAATTTCATTATGAATTGTTATCCATCATTTCAATTTGCTTTTGGCACTATATATTTATTTTTATTAATTTATCATAGACCACAACCGTTAATACTCAATCATTTATTAAAACAAAAAAAATAGATTTGGTGAATGTATTTGGTGAAAATTTTAAACTAAATTTTCTAATTGAAAATTAAAAATAAAAAATATTTAGTTTCGCTACGTTTCCTTTTAAAGTGATTTAAAAAAAAATAATGATGAAAATCTGAAACAATTTGTACCCGATTTATTTCAATTTACAGATTAAATCTATATAAATAATTATGTTATTAAATATCTTTAATATTAAGCCAAGTCGAATGAGCGAAAGCCGAAAGCAAGCAGTCGTACTGAATAGAAAGCCCGATAGCAGCCGTGGTAGAGGAAGACCAAGAAGCAGATGGGCAGACAACGTGAAAAACGATGCTCAAATCCTACAAATCCCAAATTGAAGACAAGCGGCACAAGATCGACCTTTTTGGAGGAGCATAGTGATGAAGGCCAAAGCTCACCCAGAGCTGTAGCGCTATAAGATGATGATGATGATGAATGTTAAGCCAAGGGATATAATATTTTTTTTTCTTGTTGCGAAATAACATTCAATGCGGTTAGTAACCATAATTTTGCTAATGAATATTGGTAAATTAAACTATTGTTAGTAAAGAAATATTATTGTTATTTATTATTGAATATAATTTGTATATTTGTCCCAGCCTACATACGTACATTATTCAATCTATAAGCAATATACAATACTAATCTATTCACTTTTAACTATCACAACACTATATTTGACGTGGTGAACAAAATATTAAATTAGAATTTACTTCACAAAACATTTTTATAATACTTGACTCAAATTTGTCAAATTCAGTAGGGCTCAATGGCAAGTTGATGTTTACTACTTAACACACAATCAAACTTTGCTTCAATAAACACTTTTGCTTTGGTCATCAAACTCAAAAAATTGTTTAAAACCTCTGCTAAGACTCATCATTTAACTAACCTACATAATTTACCAACTACACATAGATATCTTCTAATATTGCATATATATATATATATATATATATATATTTATATATTTAAGAAATGCACTTCAACAAAATGTCTCTTTAAAAGGATATTCAATATGAATCAAATTTTTAATGTGGTGTTGTGTAAAAGTATTGAGGTTAACCTTATGAATTAAGTTAAAAAAAAAAAAAAAAAAAAAAAAAAAAAAAAAAAAAAATTATTTTGAATTTAAAAATTCATTAAAAAAAATTTTTCAAAATAGAATGAATTTAAAATGAATTTGAAATGAACAGAAATCAAAATGAAAATTTCTGAAAAGTTCATGTCAAATTTTTGATGAGGAATAAAAAAATATAAAATTTAAGGATTCACATTTAAAAGTGAGGTTAAGTGCGGGGTGAAAATTAAAGAAAATTCTCATACTTAAATTTTACATGCATTCAAATAGTATTTAAATTTATGAGAGAGAAGAAAAATTTTTGTTTTTAGATTCGGCTCCTAAAAATGAATTGTTTTTTTACCTAAGTAAAATTGAACCCTTGAACTCAAGAGCCATTACAACTGATCTGATTTAATCACCTTTTCTAAGGAGTTTGTTTTTTTTTTTTATTTTTTTTTTTGTTTTGGTTCGTTTTGTTTCACAGGAAATCATTTCCAAGAATTCAAAATTTTGTTGCATTCAATAAATTTAAAAAAAAAAACTTAAGAGACAAGAGGATTCTGAATTTGTTATGCAATCTTCCTGGTTTTATTGTTGGTGGAGAATCGTTTTACACAATATTTTGGAGATTTGTTTTTTATTATTATTATTATTATTTTTTTTTTTTTTACCTTTCATTATTTTGAAGAATTATGACTCCTTTCCTCCGTTATTCATTTTTTTTTATTTTTGTTTTTATTGTTTGTTGTTGTTGTTTTTCATATTATGTTTGTATGTTTTTTTTTGGAATACCGCGAAAAAAAAACAGTACCTACCTAACATGAAAAAGAAAACAAAAAAAAAAAAAAAAATGTCACAATCGTTTTGTAAACGCATCCAATTTTTTGTTATTATTATTTTAGGGTTCCAACGTGATTCAAGTTTGAATATTAGTTTTTTAGTTGATAGGCCGGTAGGAGTTTTTAAATGCCGGCTTATTTCTATTGTCCTGACTACGAATTTTTTGTTTTGTTTTTGTTATTATTTTGTTTTTTGGTTTTTGGTGCCCGTTTATTTTTTGCTGCTGATGCTGGTGCTGCTGTCGTTTGTGAAACCGAAAATAATAAAAGAGCAAAAAAAAAATCATTCAACATGCGTTGAATTTGCGGCAATTCACAACACAACAGACCGAACAGTAGCACTGTACAATAGTTGACTTTTTTGTGATTTGGTCACGAATTTTATGTTTTGCTCTGTATTTTTTTTTTTTGTTTGCTGATTTTCTGTTTTCCCTTTTTTTTTTATAATGTTTTGTTTCAAATCCTTTGTTTTAATTTTTTGAATTGAATTTAATATTTTATATTATATGACTTAGAATTCATTTTAAAGTGGGAGATTTTTTAGTTTAGAGTTTGTTTATTGTTTTTTTAATCTCATATTTAAAAATGTGAAAATATGGTGGGGTATAACAAGTCTGTCTATATGTGTAGAAATTGTCAATGAATTCTGGACCAAATTTTGATATAAAATTTGATATTTTTTTTTAGAAAGCTAATTAAACGTCAATCCCAGGAGGACCTTTAAAGTGTATCGCGCACGGCTTAGATTACTATTATGAAATACTGATGCAAAAATGTACCTGTGCCATAGCTCTACTAAATATTTTTTTAATAAGTCTGTTTGACAGGATTATTTGTTAAAAAATCTTTATAACTAATTTTAATTGGAACATATAGTGCAAATATTATACTTATTAATGTCCAACGTAATAAAGCACTAGTAAGATAATAATGGATGATTATCAGGACTGGGTAGAGACTTGAGATATTACAGAACTTTCTTTGTCCAATTACTGATGATCTAAGATTATTATTATAAAACTATTTTTTTAAATTATTTATACATATTTTCTACATCATTGCATGTTTCATATCAAAACTATCACATCCATTTCTTTTCAGTATCATGTCACCCTAACTGCTGATGTGTAAGAAAATTAGCACTTTTTAATGTTTCATACATGTCAAAATTTTGGAATTTGATTGTTTTACTCCTTTTCTGAGCAAATAAAATTAATATTATCGTTTGGATTTTGAGTTCGAAATAGAAGAATGTATAATAGTGTATTAGTATTGTTGAATTAACACCGGGGGAATATCATATAGAAGATCAATAACTATCAATATGCACGTCGTGCTACACCTCAAAGCTATTGATTTGATTTTGATCGAAGGTAGGTTTATTCATAGCCAAATCACTAGATGGAAACATTTTACATCGATTGGTATGTTTGACTAGTGAGGTCGAAATTTAAGAAAAGAGAAGAGTAAAGCGAAAGGAGGACAGTTACGTGCTATGTTAGGTATTAATGTTTGTCTTGAACTTATGTAAGTCATCAATATAGAATTTATCATGTTTGGGGAACACATAAGAATGCATTACCAGAACATTTTGGGTCGTAAGATAGCTTAATAGATTTTCAAGAGGTCACAGGTGGATAAGCAGGCCTTATAGGATTTTTTTTGGAGATAAGATCTACCCCTAGTTTATTAAGTCACAGTATGTGGCTAATACTGATCAATTTTGCTCCAATTTATGTTATAATTCTCAATATATATATATACTGGGGTGTCCAGAGCATGCCTATCTGTCTTTCAATATGATAAGAAACAGTATATTGAAAATTAAAAAAAAAAAATAATAAAAATTAACTAAATCTAGGATGCTCTATCGATTAATGATATTTTCAATTTCAACGAAGGACGATAAATGGGTTTTTTAGAACGAAAATTCACCGAAATCGAGATTTTCAAATGGACCACCCTTATACCACCAAATGGACCACCCCCTGGACCATATTATTATATTTAATTTGTAAATTGAAAGAAGAACGGCATAAAATATCTGAACTATTTCGCAACCGATTTTGATTATTATTCTTTTAAATGATAAATTTTGAAAAGGAGATGTAGCGAAATTAAATATTTGTTAACTTTCAATTAGAAAATATCACCCCATGTATAATAAGTTTTACATCTTAACTTGCAAAATATAATCACTATCAAAATATTTAGGTTCGCAACAAATTTATTTGTTTTTATTTTAAATAAATATTATTAAATATACGGTTGTTGTCTAAGATAAATAAACAATTATACAGTACCAAAAAATTATATATATATCATTTTTAGAAATTATTGGACCATAGGTACAAGATACAAAAATAATATTAGTGTTATAGAAAAATAATGATAAAATATTGATTGAATGAGCATTAATATCGAGAGAGTTGCCATAAATATCAGAGAAGATTTATAAAAAAAATATGTTCGCAAAAATATGGTTACAATAATTCGTACTCGATATTTTCAATTATAACGTAAAAAAATGTGTCAGTAGGGAAGTAGAAGTGGCCATTCCAGCCTCACCTAAAATCCGGAGTCTGACTCTAGCTAATGCTGAGATACAAAATGTGTACTTACACTAAAAATTGTTGAGATAATTTCGCATACTACGATTGCATTTTATGGATGGAAAATGCCTTCATTAACATTTTCATGCATTTTATGGAAATAATTTTTATTAAATATCGGGCATGAATTGAAATGATGGAAAATAATTCACAATGAAATTGAATACGATTTTTTATCAAACCTCCGCGATATTGAAGTTGTGGGCGAATAGTAACTAGTATATATTATATTTATTCTAAAACCAAAATAATAACATTACTTAAAATTAATCCAAATGACAATTTAATTTCTCGTTAAAATCTTTATCTCTTTTTTTTTATTTCTCTCAATTAAATTTCATTTAACTCCCGCTAACATGGCGCTGCTTTCTATTTTTTTTCTAATATTTTTATGGTTAATCTAATCTGATATTACATATTCAGTTAGCACATATTCTATATGGATTGAATTTTATTTCATCAACACTAATGGTGTATATATATATACATATGTATATATATATACAAGATTTAAAACAATAACAACAAAAACAACAATAAAATGTATATTTCTTATTTTAGAATTTCAAATTATTCAGCCAATAACAACCATATTTGGAATATTTTTTTGTTATATTTTTTTATTTTTTTTGTAAAATGTACACGGTAAGATCAGACCAAACTCTCTCTTTGGAAACAACAAAAAAAAAAAAAAAATGTTATTTTTTTTCTATTTTATAGATTACATCCACTATATAGTTTTAATTTTTTTTCCCATGATTATAAGATTCACGTGTTCTCAACGCACGAAAAGTTCCACGATAAAAGACCAGCAGCACAAAATGGTGAACATTGATTATTAGAGTTAATAATATTTTTAGTTGATGAAAATTCGATTTAATTTGATTTAATTTGAGGAAATTTTTGTATTATGAAAATTTAAAACTTGTTTTATTGGAAGCCTACAGGTATTGAACAGGTTTTTATTTTATTTTTTTCTTAAATAATCAATTAGATGATAGCGTTGATGAGTACTGATTATGCTTGTTAATATGTTTTTTTTTTTTTTGTTTAGATAATTTTTAATCGAAGCGGTACCTATTCTGGTTGAAATATTTTGAGCTTGTTGAGATCTCAACATATAGTATACATAAATGTTAACAATGTGAACAATAATACCAATCATAGAAAATGAAAATTAGAAGAGATTTTCTAACCATTGTTTTAAGATCTCTTCAAATCCAAAAATGAAATATCAAAAAAAAAAAAAATTAAAAAACGGTTATTTTGTTGTAACATTCATTATCTCACTAAGTGTACGCAATCAGAGAACATGTATAAAATATAAAAAAAAAAATTAAAATGGATATATATATACATATATATATATATATATATATAGTTACAGCACTAAACTATACATTAATTATTCGAATCAGGTTTCATAAAATTTCTGATTTGATATTTTTTGACATCTATCATCACTTTTAAAAATTATGGTAAAAATCATATTTCCTCTTGCTGATCAAATCCAAAATATATTACGACACACTGATTCTACCATAAAATACAATCGATGCCATTTTATAAATTTTCGATTTAATCAAAAGACTAATGACAAACAATTAGCTAGTCGCCATGTAATCAAATCCCATTGATTGATATTATTAGATCTATGGGACATAAAAATGTATATATATATATATATATATATATTAATATTAATATATATATATATTGGAAAAAAAAGTGGTCCAATTGAAGATTTTTAAATTCATCAGCGTGATTAAAAAATCAGGAAAGAAAAAAATAAATTGCTTTTATTTTTATTTTTTGTAATGAAGAACCTTAAATGGAATGAATTGTAATTGAGAGGGAGCCACTTTGTGCTTTTTTTTTTATTTTATTTTTATTTATTTTTTGTTCAATTTATAATTTCTATTTATTTCAATTAATTTATTTTAGTTGAGTACCTATAATTCTAATTTATATCTCTTAAAAGTGAGATTAAATAAGTTTAGATAGATTTAAATGAGGTTTGTAATTTTCAGTATCGGCTTGGTTTGTTTTCCTGTCAATTCATTTCCATATACATTTTCAGCAATATAAGTTTTCGTTTCTAATGTTCGATGGGTATACGTTTCCGATATACCTTTTTATTATTAATATTCGACGGGTATCTTATCAACAATTTAATTTTTTTAATATACTAATCAAATTTAAGACTTAAGCAATAACCTCGAGCATTACTAAAGACATTTGCTGAAAAAATTAAACTCAGAGAGGGCTCAATACTTGTTGGGAAAAATAGTTAGAACGTGTAGAATATGAATTCCACTCCCTTACAAGCATTTACATGTTCATGGACATATTATATATATTTGTTTTACTAAAAATTAAAATGAACAAAAAAATCTTTGCCTGCATTTATTCCGCAAAGCTGTTCTACATCATCTTTTTCTTCTGGCCAACAGTACGAAAGTATAAAGATTCCTTTAACGTAAATATTAAAACAAAAATAATAAAATTAAAAATCTAGAAAATTCAATTGACAGCGCTATCCCACCTGTAGTGAGGTCATATATAGTATTTATATACCAATTTCTAATTACTAATTAGTATACTTACCTACTCTGTATATAAAAATTCGTATATTATTATTGTTTAGATGCAATTATAATTTTTGTTAATAAATTTATTTTTATATTTTTTTGTTAATTTATTTTTGACTAAATGTAAATAACTTATGGGAGGCTGTATGTATCTCAAGGATAAGGCCTGCCACAAACAAATATTTTTTTTTTGTTTCTTAGAGTGTTCGATTCATTTATTTTTATTTAAATATATCAGTTAGGATAGTCCCGAAACTCTATTTCATTTTTCACACTTAATTTCTTTATCAAAGCCCTCGCTTTGAGAATCGATTTAAAATAACATATAGCAGTTATTAATAGAACATTTCCATTTCCAAGCCAACTGCGATATATAATTTATACAGCCTTTATTGATGTAATCTAATATATTAATACGCTAATAAAATGTCTGTACCAACTTTCCACCTTGGTTAATTAAATTAAAAAGTAGTGACAGGAACTCAAAAATTTAAATGTAAAATTTTAAAAAAAATTACCGCAAAAAATTAACCGCAAAAAATTACCGCAAAAATTACCGGTTCAGAAAAAATATATATTTAATAAAAGAACCGGATAAAATCATCTGAATAATAGGAAAATATCATAAAATCAATCAAATGTTAAGGTTTTTTTAAATTAGAAGTCATGAAAACAATTGAAATTACCCAAATCTATATTAAAAAATTTTAAATTTCGCTAGTTTGTGTCTTTGAATTAGCCATCTGGAAATGTTTCTATAACTGATCAATACAGGTACATCTTCAAGTTCAAATTAATGTAAATATTCTAAGGCAAAGTTTTGACTAGCAGAAAAAAAATATTTCTATTGTTGCCATGGGTGGTAAATCTTGCTTTGCTACCTTTGAAAATTCACTGGATTTGCTAAATATTACTTTTATAGGAAAAACACCACAATCAAGTTATTATAGAGATCCTAAGGGCAATATTAATTATTTTTTCAATTGGGGCTGGAATTACAGAGAAAAAAGATATACCATATATGTAACAAAAATGATATGATTGAATTGGACGATAGCCTATAAGAAAAATTAATTGTTTTGCGGAAATAGAAAACTTTGTTTTGAGTTAAATAGTTAAATGAAGACGAACGAAATATTTCTTTTAATGCTGAACCGGCTAATAATACCCCTAGGAACAGTTAGTAATCTACTAATTTGTTTAATATCATTTACTCTATTATATTTGGCAAAAAAATTAAAACTGTAAAAATAAAATTACATGTACAATGCAAATAATCTTGGATCTGGTCTGTTTTGTTTCTATACATATTCACCAAATCGTTTCTAATCAATTCATCTACAAGTTTATGACAAAAAAGCTAACTAAATTTTGTGTTGCATAATGTAATACACATAATATAATTAAATAAAATTCAATTATGTAGTAAATTAATTATTGTTATACATCAATTTAATAGCAAAACTTTATTAAAATTATATTTAAAGTTTTTGAAGTTCAATTTGTGTGAATACATTTAGAAAAAGAACATATTCATATCATTAAGAAGGAACATTATTATAGCATAATAAATAGCTCATCAGTGCAATCATTGAACCCACTATGATACTCTGATTCAAACCGGAAATATTAAAAAGTGTTTTGAATAAATTAACTCAGGCTACGCAATCCCAAATATATATTTTGAAAAAGTATTACCAACTTTGAAAATATAGTCATATAACTATTTCTAAAAATTACCAGAACTGTATATCAATATTCAAAATCCGGAATAGTTCTTTAATCCATATATACACCCAACCCTGTATTTAATTTGATCTCATCAATAATAATAATAACAATAATAATAATAATTTTCAATGGATTAATTGAATACCAACCAAGTTACACGAATATGGATTTTAATTCATTGATGCACACTATACCACAGTGAGTATACACAATAATAATTGCAAATTCATATTTTTCTACATTCATCATCATCTTTTAACGTACATATTACATATTAAATTTAACAAAAAACAACAATAAGCACAGAAAAAAATACACTTTTTTCCCGTTTATTTTTTATTATATTATTATTATTTTTTTTATTATATTTTTATTCTATATCTTATATCTGTGAATCAAAAATACAATTATGGGATTGGCTCAATCACTTTATAAATAAAATTTATATGATTGGCTCCCAATATGTGCTTTGGGGGAACTGTAACAAGACAAAAAAAATGCAACTGATCTGAGCAAAAAAAAAGCAAAAAAAAAATACTTAAAGCCGTAATCATCATCTTTAATGATTGATGAAATTGCATGGTAAAATAATGACGTATAAAAATAAAAAAAAAATGGAATATTTTGCGCCATCTATTATTTTCAAAGGAAAACTAAACTATAAAAATTAAAACAAAAAAAATATATATATATATATATTTATTATGAGATCGATTAACACACTAGACTTGAATTGAATTTACAAAAAAAAAAAAAAAAAAAATTCAGTGTTTGGGTTTCAAAACGTCTCCTGTTAAAGGATAGGTACCAACAGAAAAACATTGGAATATTAACCGGTATTTAATGAGAATATTTTAATTCAAGATGAAAGAATTTTATGCGATTTTTATTATTTTAAATTGGAAAAAAGTATGAAAATTTGATTAAAATTTAATTATATGGGACTAGACAATTTATATTTCAGTCCCTTGATTCATTAATTTTTATTTATTCAATTTATTTTTTTCTATTTTTAACATTACTACCATTAAACAAATTGTATTCAAATATTTTTGTTTGTTTTATGTTTCACTTATTTTCTTACCTTTTTGGTTAATTTCTATACACCTTCTTTGTTACAATAGTCGCTTTAACATCTATGATCATTTTTACAACATACTGGTATTCAGTGCTACTAAATATCCACTTTATACGACTTTAAAGTTATGTAATTATAATCACAATTATAGTTAATCTGTAAATTAAAAAAAGTACGGTATACAAATATATAAACGATTTTTTCCGGACCTATTTTCATTACTATTCTTATTAAATTATATTTGTTGGAAAGGAGACGTAACGAAGCTAAGTATTTATTTCAAACAGAAATTTCAATTTAAAATTTTACCTCATGTATAAGTATACATATACATTTGAACATAGAAAAATTTTAATTTATCAAATTGCCGCAACTCATCAATATACAAAGTTACTTCTTTTCCTCGCCAAAATTAAATTTAATTAAAATAATTTATTATTCATGCGGTTGTTGTCTTAGATAAGGATCAGACGAATACTAATAAATTATTTAACTTATTAGTATTAGTATTTATATAGCCATAATATGGGGCCGGTTTTAATCTATAGGTCTGCAGCCTGGACATTGGAAATCGATGATCAAAATGAATTAGAAGTATTTGCAAGAAGAGTATAGAGAAAAATATGTGCCATGAAGAATACCAAATTAGCGTAAACTATGAAGTAGAAACACTAAAATTGAATACAACATTGTAAAATTTATGAAGCCATAAAAATTAAGATGTGCAGGACCTGTGGTGAAGATGAATGATCAAAGTATGCCAAAAAGAATACTAGACGGACAATAATAGAGCAAGAGGTAGACAAAGACTAAAATGGCTGGATGAAGTCGTATACAAACTACCAAAAAATTATAATTAACGGATGGATGAGATATAACGGGCTTAAGGCTCACCCTGAGAAGTATAGATCCAATAAATTATGATGATGATAAATTATACATTGAAATTATTTCAATATGAAAAAAAGCAAAGACTGACCTCGAACGATCTTTTCTTATAAAGTATACCTACTATAAAAATGTTAAAATTAATTTCCTTAAAAATGCATAATGAAAGAAAATAGAAAGTGAAAGACAATAAGCCATTAAATTCTATGAATCAAATGAAATCATAATCATATAAACTTTAAACAATTTATCAATAGTTTTTGAAGAAATATTAGGCTTAAGAATATTGAAAACATTTATTTTAATTCAAAGAGTATATGTTTCGTCCGCCAATAGGTATTGTCCTATTGAACAAAATGTGTATTATCATTCGATCAAGTTTAAGCTACAGAAATAACTACATGTATAGTAACAGACAAACAATCATTATAGTCCACTATAATCCTTTTATACCAAATCTCTCTAAAAGCTCTTTAAGCCCTTTAAGCCCATCTCATTAGAATTTATAGAGTATACTATCGTTTACACTTAAAGGAGTTTATTTTATGCCGTCACAGTTTATCTGGCTTTTGGTGATTCCATAATTATAATATAAACATTTTTAATGGATATATGGACGATTTTATCAACTGAGCTAAAGTTAATATCAACCCCATCCAGCTCTTGGAATCCCTTAAATTCCCACACATTTTGACGTACAGGCAAACGTAGTCACCCTGGGACTAATTCATCTCGTTCAGTTGCTTAAATGAATAAATAATTATATTTATGGAAACATCAAATACATAATATGATGCCCAACAAAATGATAAAATCTTGGGGTCTACAATGAGATCAGAAATATTAACACTACAGCTTCATCACTTTTCAAAATCTACTTTTCTTTTATTTCATTTTCCTTCACAAACTCAATTTTATGATCAGGATTTATTTTCCTTTTGCAAATCATATCATACAACAACAATAAAATATGGTCAAGCTAAAGTAGCTATACAAAAAAAAAGAAAAAAAAAGAAATCACCATCCACAATCTTATCCAATCAGCAATTCTTTTAAATATGATTGGAAGATATTCTGGTGACAGTTTGTTTTTTTTTTATTTTCATTTTGTTTTTTTGTATCTTTTCTTTTCATTTTATGCTAAATAAAAAAAAAATTAAAAAAAAAAATCACAAAAGTGATCTCAACACTATCCACACGATGCGATATCCGCACACAAACATAAAAACAAAAAAATATATAAAATGGGAGTTTCTATTTTTTTCTTGATTCGCATCGAATTCGTATCAACTCTGATACATTCTGCATCTCTTGTATTTCTTATTTGAACTAAAGTGAAGATATAAATATTACTTATATTATTATAAGATCACAAATATATGTATATTGTATATATATAATATATATATATATATATATATACAGTATTATGATGCTCGTATAATTTGATATGATTTCGTATGCTTGCCTTAACTGAGGCTAAGTAATAAAATATTTGAAAACTCTATACAGATTGTGTTGGCTTATAAAAAATTTCGGAACTATGATATTAGTTCGAAATTATTCGAACTAATTCTTAAACTTAACTTTACGATATACTATAGAATATTAATTTTAGAATTAAATTAAGATAAAAATTTATTAGAAAAATAATAACAGAAAAAAAAAATAAATAAAAATAGACGCGAAAATTAATGGAATTTAAAATAAATTTTCAGATCGTAAAATTTTTGATCGTTAATTTAAAATTTTCAAATTAATTTTATAGATATACTTATATATACAAATGAAAATAATATCCAGAATATCAAGAATTGATTGTTTTTTAGGTTAAAAAATCCATTAAAAAAATCTATAAAGTGTTAAATTGTTAAAAAAAAAAATGAAGAAAAAACAACAACAACAACAACAACAACACTTTTGAAATCGTTTAATTTATTAGATAGATTACTTTTTTTAAGTGTCAATGAATTTCTGAAAATTTCTAAATTGATTTTTTTTTTTCATAGAATTTAACTACCGAATTACATACATTTTATGCAGCTTTACTTCTTTATTTACTATTATAGTTAAATCTATATTCACTATAGCTTTAAAATTTCTCATAATGTTCAAAGTGAGTTGTTTCTTAAGTATTTGCAAATATAAACTAATCGTCTTCAAACTAATTATAACAAGATATAAAACTATTCCTTTGCTATATATTAGTATATTATATAATATATTCCTATTTGCCGCCCTATGTTTCATCGATGGTGTTACAGGACAATCATAGTATAACAATCACTAAAAAAATACTTCTAGAACGGTGTTAGGTAGAATAAGATGAAATAAAGTGATTAGAAGAGAGAAGTGTATAGGGAGATAAAAGTCATACTATTAAAAAAAAAACGATAAAGTATGGACATTTAAAGGCCATAACGTAAATGTACCTATCACCGCCCTAGTACATTATGCCGCCCAAGCCCTTTTTTTGTAAATACAATACTTCCACGCTTTATATTCCAAATTTATTTTTGAAATAAAAAAAGAATATTATTTCCTCGTTGTAATGCAAAATAATGCACATTTGTATTCATATTAATAAATAAGTTATTGATAGAAAACTAAACTAGGTAGACATTTTAGCGAAAATATTGGTTCAAACGTTTAAAATTTTTTTTATTTTGTTAAGACCATAATAATGAAACTATGATGTTCACTTATTTATTTTATTCAAATAATTGTAAAAGATATATTATTAAATAGATTATAATACATACTTTCTTCAATTTGTAAATAACAAATATTTAAAGTTGCTAATTAGTTTTGAGCGGGAATTAGGGACACGTAAATTTATGTTGTACGTATCTAAAAATGATATATTGAAATAATTAATTAAGTTATTCACCTATTTTTGATTATATAAGGATTCAGCTGAACGATTTTAAATTGAAATTGAACAAACTAAGCTGGACCTAATTACGACCTATAAATTTAATTTCGCATATGTGTTTTTTGTTACAACTAAATTTTGAGTTTTTATTAAATATTGTATGAAAAAGTGGGTCGGTAATACGTGCAATATGTCCTAATTCCGAACTAAATATGCAGGTGTAAGCTATTTTCACTAAATTCATACCAAGTCTATATTTAAAGAAAAAATTATATTTTAGTTGTTGAAAATAAGCAAATATTTTCCTTTTATCAGTAGACAAAATACGCGTATCCTGTATGATAAGCATATTTAGTAAAATTAAAAGGAAAATATTCGACTATTTTTAACAATTAGATAAATTATACTCTAACGCTAACCCTAAAGAATAAGTTTTTCCAAAACTATGTTTAATTTATATTATACTTTGTATAATTTAAAAAATCTCTGGAATTATCTTGCTTTGCGACCAAAGTTTTATTAAGACGTCCATTATAAATTATCAAAATAATTTCTTTGTACACATTTCACAATAAGTTAAATAGAAGAGTGAAAGCCATGACCATGTCTGGCACATTTTGGAGATGGCCTTTCAAAGAAGATATTCTAATATATTCAAACAGTGACATAGTCTGCAAAATTAAGCCTCCAGTTTTAATGAACAGCAGAGGACAATATAATGTACCTGAAATCATACAAATAAAAAATGCCAAAACTAAGAAGTAGTAAATGTGATTTTTACTTTGTATGTAGGTATATATATATGAAATATTTTGTATTTTTATTTATTTATTTCAAATGTCCATTGTTATAATATTTAAGTTAATTATGTTATATATTAATTTTTTTTAAAGTTAATTATGTTATATTAAATTATTTTTTTTTGTTTGAAATACTTGAATTTTTTTTAGTTTTGATATAGAAATAAATGTACATTTTTATGTGTAAATAATTTTACTTACATTATAAATATTTTTTTTTTTTTTGAAATTACTTAAGTATAGCAATATTGATTTTTTTATTATAATAAATATTTTTTATAATTTAACTAAGTACTAGTTAATTATTTAAAAAATTAATTATTAATTTTACTATTAATAATTATTTTAAATAGCTTTTTTGAATAAAATCGTAAATAGGTACTGCGAATCGCAAATAGGTTCAAAAAACGGAATTGAGTTTATATAAGGGCGGAATTAGTTCAGATTGAAATTGTTGAGTGGAAATACGTATACAATCAAATTTTTTTTTACAGTTATGATATTTTATTATTTATTTAGAAAAAATTAAATTATAATTAGATGAAAATATTTTTTTTTTAATTAAAAAATACTAATTATTGTAATTTGAAAAAAAAAAATTAAAAAAAGCTTATATTTTGCTTATTTTGTCAACTTAAACTAATTTTTCCTTAAGGGGGCGGAAATTGGTACATATACGTTGATGAAATTTACGATTACGATTGTGAAACAGTAGTACATCAGATTAGCCAACCCATATATGATGTAGTGGTTATGTCATCTAAAATTACATAGTCAAAGACCACCAACTTTACAACAATACAAAAATACCGTATAAACGAATACTGCGAAAGATGGCTTTAAATATTAATAATTTGTTTTCTACAGTAGCTGCCTGGATGCTAAATGAATAAAAGAAGATACCTGCAATTACTTGACGATCAGACAATGACTCAGAAATTTTCTTTTGGTTTAAAAAGAAAATATATATATTTTTTCTATATTAGCGAGCTTTCGGATTTGAAAACTCTATACGTAAATGCACAGATTTAGACTATCGAAGGATATCAGAGGAAAGGAAATATCCGTACGGCTAGAGAAGAAATATTTTGGACAATTCTGTTTATATTCCTCTTGAATCTTTGAAAACGATATTTGATTTTGGAAATACATTTGTAAAATAGAGAACTTATGATAATTTTAATTTAGTGGATAATATAACTAATATAATTAAAAATAATTACTGAATATACTACTATTCCTACTACTACTAATTTCCTACTACTCCTACTACTACTACTATTACTACTACTACTACTACTACTACTACTACTACTACTACTACTACTACTACTACTACTACTACTACTACTACTACTACTACTACTACTACTATTACTACTACTACTACTACTATTACTACTACTACTACTACTAATACCAGAGCTACTACTACTACTACTACTACTAATACCAGAGCTACTACTACTACTACTACTAATACCACAGCTACTACTACTACTACTACTTCTACTACTACGACTACTATTACTATTACTAAATTTAAACATTGCGATTTGACTATCGTTAAATAATGGTACAAATTACATTATTACCTTTTAATGGACCAAATTGAATACTTCTACTACTACGACTCCTATTACTATTACTAAATTTAAACATTGACTATCGTTAAATAATGGTACAAATTACATTATTACCTTTTAATGGACCAACAATTGAATACCCGCTGAAAATAATAACCAAGAGTGATAACTTTTTAACCATTACAAAATTTTCTATAATCATTCAAGCACCTGATAATTTCGATAATTAACAAAACTAATTTGTATTTCAACAAACCGAATCCCCCTAAACTCTAAAAATATACTTTATAATTACTCACAACCTATGATAACGTAAATTTCCAAATGACCTCATCAAAAACTAAATGTAGAAAAAAGGTTTGCTAAGTCATCATTACAAGCATATAATTAGAATTTAAAAATAATATTAGAAAAAGGATAACGATACTAATTTAGAAACATTTGAAAATAATTATTGTCGGCAAATGTATATGTATATTATAAGGATAATGAATTTGTTAAAAACAAAATTTTCAAGGATTCGTTTATAGTAAATTTTGACCGATAATTTAAATGTCAATAGGGTGTCAAAATTAAGTGAAAGTATCTGTAGTTTTAAAAGAAAAAATTAAAATGTTATTTTCAAAGATCATCCTGGCTTTCTTTTGAAAACAAAAAAAATTAGAACAAAATAAAACAAAACCACTTAACTGTAGTTGATTTTCTCAGCGCCACTTAAGATAATTTTTTTGAAAAAAAATATTTCTGTTTTAAGGTGTATATTTACATAAGTGGCATATAATAAGGATAACAAATTAAAGGATCAAAACACAAAATATTTATTGTAAATATATATATATATATATAAAATATATATATATAATATATATATATAAAAAACAAAAGATAAATGTGTCAATGTTGTTAAATTTAATACAGGATTGATTGCTAAAATATTTTTTTTCCCTTGGTTGATCCTTTTTTGAAAATTTGTTTTCATGTTGTCGTTTTTTTTTTTTAATAGAAACCTACACATTTTTTGCGATCTTTTCAATTTTATTTCTTCAACATAATAGTTTTTATTTTCAAAAAAAATAAATGGATTTCTTAAGAAATGAATTTTTTGAAATGTCCTTTCTTATTGATCGTATCATCATCAAAATACAATTTTTCATTAATTTTTTTCATGTTTGAAATTTGTTATGTTTGACATGTTGAATTTTTTTTTTTTTTTCAAAATAATATTTTGTACATAATAACAAGAACAATAACAACAACAATTATTATTATTTATTAACAGGTAGCCCACACAAATAATTTCATTGGAAAAATTACAAATTTTAAAGTATTTATCTTTGTTGCGTATTTAGAATGATGTCAGGATAACAAAAAAAACAAATAATAAATTAAATTTTTGATAAATTTTTCTATTGGACATGATCAAGTGATTTTATATTTTGTGTATTTTTTTTTTTAATATTAGAATTTTATATATTGAAAAATAATTAATTGTGTGTTTTTATATAAAATAATGTCCTTTTAGGTATTTTTGTTTATAAAATTAATTTAAAAAAAAAAATTAATGAGAATTTGAAACAAGAAAAATTAAAAGGTGTGAGTT
Source organism: Argyra leucocephala (assembly GCA_963942445.1). Classification (NCBI taxonomy): domain Eukaryota; kingdom Metazoa; phylum Arthropoda; class Insecta; order Diptera; family Dolichopodidae; genus Argyra; species Argyra leucocephala. The sequence goes on from OZ012679.1 coordinate 2,573,101, forward strand.
TATTAAATAATGTATTATTATTATTAAATTATTTTAAGATTTACCATTAATCACAATGAAATCATTCTGGTAGTAATCATGTACTTTTATTGAAATGGTTTGTTTTGTTCGATATAATGAATTATTATGAATTTAAAGGATTCAAATAACACTGAGAAAGGATTCATACAAGCTAACAAAATTCATACAATACTAATAAAGGATTCATACAACGCTGACAAAGTTCATACAATACTGATGAAGGATTAATACAACCCTCTGATTTTAAAATTCTAATGATTTCAATTCAAGTTCCATTTGTTTACTTGATGCAAGTCTTAGCTAATAAAATATATCTCAGTCAAAAATTCGTTGCAGTCAAATTTCTTATGATTTTTATTCAAGCTTAAATGCTTTAGAAACTATATACTACTCTTGGTCCAGATCTTGTATCTTAATCCGTTTCAGTACTGCAAAAATGAGATTCAATTTTGTTCTCATTTTTCATATAAAATGTTATAAAATGTCAGTAGATGCGATATAAAATCAAATCTTGTATAGATAGTAATATACAAGATTTGATTTTATATCGTATCGTACTTTTTATATCGTATCGTGATTTTATATCGTATCGTACCCCCGTACAGTAAGTTGTTAAGTTGTAAGTATAGAACATTTTTTATTGTGGTGATAAATGGTGGGCCAACTTTTTTGCAATAGAGTAGTACTAGCTTTAATAATCGGTCCTGCAAACTAATAAGTACTACCGAATTAAGATGGCTTTTCGCTAGCTATTAATCCAAAAAGTATTTCTTTGATTGGCTTTAATTAGCCTAAACATATCTTACTTTCAAAGGTTCTTTTGATTGAAGAAATGTACGAGTTTTCAGTACTTCTACATACTATGATTGTAATAAATTAAGAAAACAATAACAATAAAGCAAAATAAAATTGTGAGTAATTACAACTAATAAATTTCAACCAAAAAATCATGCAAGTTAATTGGGACTTTTATTTTATTGTAAAAATAAATTGAACTGAATTATTTTATAGCTTTTTATACAAACATTTTTAACATAGACTAGTGTGACTTTGAATAAGAAAATGAAATGTTACTCAGAACAGATTAGATTATAACAAATGTAGACAATTCTATGCCATATTTCTTGATAAAACAAATTATTATGCATTGCATGTCTCGAAAGCAAAATGAATCATGTAACAATAAGCATGATACAGTTTTGGCCAGTATATTATTTAGAATTCAAAACAAATTAGTATTCAACACCGTATAGCCACCGCAGAGAAAAACAAAGTAAAGAATATATTTTCAACGAATGGTATTATTTTTTCAATCCTTTATGGTATTGTACATTAAATAACAGTAAAATAAAAATAAAATATTTATCCAGGAGCCAAAAAGCCAACCTCACTGAATCATCTTGCAGGTACAAAAATTAACAGTCTCACTCGTTTTGTAAAATTCTATAGTTGTATAGTACCAATGCTAAGCCTACCATACTAAACCTAATCTTAAACAGAATACCATTTTTTCCTTCCCGGAGATGGATCTAATATGTTAGGGGCGGCTTGTAGTCTTTTAAGTCCTCAGTACACAATACCTTAGTACACACTTTACTCTTAGTAATACCTTAGCACACTAAACACACTTATTGAGCTATATTTTGAATAGAATATAGCAATTCATAGACTTAGTGATGGTATACACTTAACAGACATTTACAATTTGAAGTAAGGCTTTACATTTATTCCTTTAAAACAAATTTTCCTACGAAATTAAAAAAAATATAAATTTGAATTAATTCTTCTTCAAAATGTTACAACGTACAAAATATTACTGCCTACACACCACCATAAGCAACACATTTCTGTATACTTTTTTAAAAACTTAAAATTATTTTCTTTTATATTTTATAAAGTTTTTTAATTTCAAAAATAAACTATAAAACTATTGTCACAGTAGTTTTGATTCTTCACATACAATCCTTACGCCATACATAAATAACAAAAGAAAAAAAAAAAGATACACCTTGCAACATCTCGATATGTATTAAATCATGTTTATATCCTTACAGATACAATCTGACATATCCTTTTCTCTCCTTTTCTTATTGTTGTTTTTATATTTTAATTTTTTTGTTTTTTGTTTAAAATTTTTATTATCCTGATATCGTATCCTAGAATTCTTCAACTTGTATCACTATCAATGTACACATTTATAGAAAATTATATTGAAAAGTATGTGTAGTTTTAAATTAAACCAGATTTTTTTTTTTTTTTTACTTTCTCGTTACATTGAAATATTCGTCCTTTTTTCATAAGATTAGCCTGTAAATTTCTATATACAGTTATGTACATTTTTTTCTATTTTGAAATAAAAACAAAAAAAAAAATGTAAAAACCTTTACCAAAAACTAAGTAGTAGCATTTTTTTTATTGTTTTATATCCTTAACACAATAAGTGGAAAAAACAGAAAGAAAATGAAGAAAAAGGATTCAAATATGAGAAAAAAAATTAAAAAACAAATGGTAGTTACTTTTTTTTCGTTTACTTTGTTTTTTTTTTTTATTTTTGAATCGTGTAAAAGGTGTGCAACACCTGATTTATTTTTCGGCTGTTATATTGTTACCTTATTGCATAATATCTATTTTATAACTGATCCTTTTTTATTTTCTTATGTTTTTTTTTTTTTTTGTTGGTGTTGGATACAAGAAATAAGTTTTATTGCCTTTCCTTTTTAATATAAACATATGTAACTAAATATATGTATATATTTTGGTGAGATATTTACCGTTGCATCTTGATATTTTGTGATGTCCTTTTTTTACAACTCCTTTTGTACCTATGAAATAGTTTTCAGATATTTTTTATATAAGAAGAAAAGATAAGTTTTGATTATTTTTTTTTTACTTGTTGTTTTTCTGTTTTTTTTTTTGCATTAAAAATTAAATGTAGGATTGTTTAAATATGAATTTAAGATGTGCTTACTCAATACTGGAGTATCCAAAGGTAGTGAAGAATTTGTGACAATATTATTGTATTTTGGTAATTACAGGATGCGGGTGAATTTGTATGTTTTAGTTTGAATGAAAACACAATTTTATGTGATTGCACAACCAATTAATCGACTACAAAATTGAAATATAGAAGTATTGATTAGTTATTTAGCTCAAGAAGAAACGATCAAAATAAAAGATCAGTGACAAAGCCATTGAATTAGTTGTTAGTATGTAATATACAGTTCGATTCCAGAAATTATCAAAATATAGACAGCGCAATTCCTGATCTGAGAAATTTTAATAAATATATACAGATTGATCACAGATCTATCACTATCAAACTACTTAGAGCATATTAATGAACCATTGCAAGGCTAATTAAACAGTTTCTAGTCCACAAACTAATCGCCCCAATGCAGACAAAAAGCCGAAGAGTGTTGAGTGTTGTACATATTTATGTGTTCACTAACTAATAAACTAAGTAATGTAAGTGCATAAAATACAAATGGCTGTTAAAATTGATACATTTTGTATAACTCATAGTCACACATTTTTGTTGTACCATTTACAAATCATTTACTGTAGACATAATACTTAATTGTATATATACTTAAACAAAATGATGGTACAGAATGTATACAGTAAAAATAAATTTGTAAACTTAAGCTCCTGATGTAATGTAATGGCTGTAATGTTACTGTACGTATACTTTGTGACTGTATGTTTACAGATAAAAAATGTTTATGTTTTGTAACCTTATAGCTACAATATAAATTACCTTACAGCATACAGATCGTTCACTAAGTAAATGTGTGTTGACAGATACAAAATGTTTACGTTTTGTAACCTTATAGCTACAATATAAATTTACAAATCGTTTGCTATAAGTAAATGTATATTTACTATCACATAATGATTACATTATGTTATCAAAATGCTTACAAATCGTTTAGATGTATATTCAAGTTTACATATAGAAAACTCACCCATTTTGTATAAATTTTTGGTGGGCCATAATTAAAACAAATATTAATTTACAACATAAATTAATTTTATTTGTGATTTATGTGATTTTATGACTTTACAGAATATTTACGAATTAACATTACTAGAATTAACAGAAAATAAATATATAAATATTTTATTTAAATATTTTATTTAAATATATTAAAAATTTTATAAAATGTATTATATTTAAAGGAAATTAATGTTTTCGAGCTAATTCAGAATTTCACTCTAGAAAATGACATTCGTTTCAAAATTGTTGATCTGACAAAAACTAAAAAATATTCTAAAATTTAACATTTTATTTCTTTTTTGCAAAAAAAAAAAAATAATGAATAAATAATAAATGCAAATACAGAGTGTTTTTTATTATTATAATTATCATTACTATATATATATATATATCTACACAAAAAAATCTATTAATAATTAATCCACAATTAAAACATTATACATATTATATACAAATATTTTTTTGTTTTATTTACTTTTTCATATTTGTGCACAACAATATAAACTGATTGTGACTTATTTGTAAATGATTTGTAAGTGATTTGTAAATGATTTATAAATGTTTTGTATATACATATAGCGTATGCAGCAGAATTGTTCCTCAAAACTCATACTAAACATTTACTGTATGTTTACATTACGTTTACCATTGTAACTTTACCATTACAAAGTAAACTTACTGTCAAAGTTCCGTAAACGAAAATTACTCGTTGGATTAGATCAAAGATGTCCAATGTGGTATACTAAATCGAATATATCTACACTAAATATTAAGTCTATATTCTACTCTCATTTAAAAAATTTATTTACTTATGTATCAAATTTATCTAGATTTTTCCACTAAAATTCGAAACAAATTAACTTCAAAACATGTTTTTTGTTACAATATCAAATCAGGAGTGGAATTTTGTAAGGTGATAATATTGATAGTGACTCTGACAAAAAGTAAAAGCGATCAGAAATGTTGCTGAACATTTTCGGTATTTTAGTGATCATTTTTAAAACTAGCAACATTAAACAACAACTAAAAATGTATATTAAAATCCAAGCAACACATAATAATAATAATAATTCTTTATTTCCTTAACAACTTAAGCTAACTTACATACTATATTTACAAAATTATATAACAAATTAAATTAGATTTAATCTTAGCCTAGTACCATATAATTATTATTAAATTATTATAGCAAAACAAAATAAAGCATATACACAAATAATTTTATGACAAATTTGTGTCGAATACCTATGAAATTATATTAATTATTGTGTAAGAAGATTGTTGTCACTCTCAAATTGACAAAAATTGTCACTAACACAGTGACAAAAACCTTAAAAAATGCCAAAATAGAATTTGTGATAATTTTTTTGTTACTATCACAGTATCACCATACAAAATGCCACTCCAGACAAAGTATTCAAGTAAATTTCATTGACAACAATCTCTAATTTGTGTAAACTCACCTTAATTTTACTTTTCCTTGTAATTTAAAAATATATATACATATTTTTCAGATTTAGTTAAAAATTTTTATGCATTTTTTTTTTTTATATTATTTTGTTATCCTTCCGAAATAATCTTACAAAAATTATAAAAATTTTCTACTGGATTTAATACAACAAACAACAACAACAACCAAAACTAGTGAAATAAGAAAATTATTTTCTTTAGAAATTCAAAAAAAAAAAAAAAAAAACTACAAAACACAATAATAAGCAATGATAGAAAATTGCTACATTATTTTTGGTATTAAAATCAAGTCCAGGATCATATCACGTTTATACGTTTTTTTTTTTTATAAATGTACGTACGTACATACATACCATAAGAAATAAAATAATATGTTTTTTTTTTTTTACAAAATGATTGAAAGGATATTTTTTTTTTTTTTGTATTATTAAGAAAGGACTACTACAATATATCGATGATATCATCAAAATGAAACAAAAGTGATTGAGTTGAGAGGCAATTCAATAAGAAATGTAAACATATTTCATTGTTTTTAATTTTACTCCGAATTGGGAGCTATTATATATGTATATGGTATAGTGAATGAGATATGAGATATCACGTAATTTTTACCTACATATTTTATTTTTGGGTACTTACTTATATAATATATGGGACATTGTACGTACATTCAAACTCATATACCTACAGATATTTATTTTTACAGATTTATTTTTAATTTTTTCACTTATTTTTTTTTTTTTTTTTTTTTGTACACGTGACTTTGACATTAGTCCTATAAATGAATATTCAGAATATTGAAATCAAAATTGTAGAGATTCATCAAGGTCTGAATGTAATGTAAAAAATTTTTTATATTATTATTATTTTTTTTTTAAACATGTTCAATTTCTTCAGAAATTCACAAAAAATTTTAACATAAAATAAATTTTTTCAAAATCATATCAATTTGATATAAAAAATGTTCAATTTCAGGATTTAATTTTATATTTCGAAATTATATATAATTTCCAATGAAAATGTAAGTAAAAAATAAGGATTTTAAATTGTTAGATATTGTTTTGCAATTAATTTAATAAAATTGAATTCAAATTGATTTTATAATTTTTATTTTAGATATAAAAAATAAATAAATCTTAACATTTTTACAATTATTACAATTTTCAAGTTAATTTCGATAAACTACAGTAGAAATGAGATATTCATCGATTTTATTGACTTAATAAATTAGATGAGGTGTTGAATGAAATTATTGGGAAAATTTAACAATAAACGTGATTGACATATGTTTTATCGAAATCCTTAATTAATTACAAAATAAATTCGAAATAATTTTTTCATTTGTTTTTATAAGAAAACTGTAATTAGAAATAAATTGAAACCATATTTTTTGATTGAAAGACTGATCATGGAAAAATTAAAGCCGATTTTTTAAAACATCTAAATAGTTCTTGAGCATCAATTCGGCTTGAGAAATGAACATGCCACTATTGAGCAAATACACAAAATAGCATATGTAATCAAATTAAGCCTATTAGAGCAGAATAAATATTGTTAGCGGTTTTTTTGATGGATATTAGTCAAGCATTTGATAAGGTATATGGCATCAAAGACTGCGCTCCATTATTGTTTACTGCGGTCATACCGCATTAACCAACATTTTTTAGTGAAGCATTAATGTCCCTATACAGAAACCAATGAAATTATGTCAGATGTACAATAGGGCAGCGTTCCAGGTCCTGTTTTATACCTCATCTATACTGTGGACTTATCAACAACAAAAATACAACAATAAAAATAAGTTGTAAAGTATACTTGGGCATATGCACTTGGATAGACAACTAATGTGAAAATGAACTAAAACAAATTGATTAGCTGATTGTATACAACTCTTCTATGGCACAAATGTTTAATAGTATTATATCAACTTTATATCTAATAATTAAGTATTAACTTAGAATTATTAACGTTAATCTTATTCCAATAATTATTAGAACAGTCTTTGCTTCGTCTATAGAACTATTTGAATTCATCAGATGTCTAACATTACAATGTTAGTCCACCTATACAGCTGCTGATTTTTAATTCAAATTGATTCTATAATTTATTTATTGATATCTATAATATATAAATGACTTTATACTTTTTCTTTCATTTTTATAACTCACAGATGTTATTTACAAAATCTTCATATAAGTTAATAAATCAAATACAATTAATATAATAATTGTATAGATATTAGATAGTCAAGCACTATATACTGATGAATTCCAATAGTGTTATTAGTTGATTGAAACACTCATTTAATAATAATTATTAAAATAGAAATAGTTATAAAACAGTTGTTTTTGTTTGTGATTTTAAAAAAAAAAAAAATTTAAATCAAAAATTGAAGAATTTCTATTTCGAAATGTCCTGATTCGAAATTCAATTATATATTCTTCTCCAAAACAATTTGAAAAATAAAAAAAAAAAAAATTAAATATACATAATATATACATAAGTATAATAATAAGTATAGAAAAACCTACAAACACATGTCATTTCATCTTATCAACTATTCCAAATCATCAATAATAATATTAAATTATACAACAACGCCACCATTAAGTAATGTAACAAAACTCTGGCAGCTTAAAAGTGTTGTTATAATCAATCTTGAATAATATAAAAAAAAAATATTGTATCATAAATAAATATATATGTAAAAATTCAATTGAAAATAAATAGTTGAATTGATAGTTACAATTTTCAAATAAAAAAATAAAAATTCATGAAATGGAAAAATTTTTATTCACATCAAAAAAAAAGTAAGAATTTAAAAACTGATTCTGATATTTTTATCGTAAATCTGTTTTTTTTTTTTTTGTTGTTTTATCAAAACTGTTATATAAAATTATGTTAATATACATATTATTATATACTAGTAATATTTTATTTTTCTTCTATAAAAATAAAATTAATGGTGAATAAATTGTCACTGAATAAATTGTCATAAATTTCGAAAATATTCCCTTGTGTTTTTTATTTTTATAAATTTAGTTTATTTTTTTATTTTATTTAATTTTTTTTTTTTATTTTTAAATTAACATTTTATTTTTGATTGAAAATTGATAGCGTCCAAATTATCATTACATTATCTATGCATATATATATATATGTATATTGTACAGTATACATATTTTATATCCATGTTAATAAATTAAAATTCAATTGAAAAATTATTCAATTTTTAATGTCAAAAATTGACTTTTTAAAACGGATATCAAAAAAGGGTAATTTTTTTAGGTTTCTCCTATTTTTATATAAGAGATGACATTTTAGTGATTATCGTAATGTTATCGTAAATTAATATAAATTTTAGTTGTAATTTTCGGAATTCAAATTATCAATTGATATTCTTGGAAAATAACATTGATCAAAAACTAACATTTTTCAAGTTGTAAAGTTTTTCGGAAGCGTGTCATATGGCTGTATTTCATTTACCGAACTCTCACAATCTGTCCGAGCAATGGAGCTCATTTGAGTAAATAAATGAATAAAATAAATAAAATATACTGGATACTGAATATGATAATAATATTTATACTTATATACCTATATATAATAAAAATATATGCGGGATTCTGTATTAGGAGAGATTTTAGAGTTGGATTAAAAATTCTACACGCCTTTTACAGAATATTTATACAAATTATTTTTCTTTACTATTATACTCCATACATCTTAGACACCATCTTGTATCCATTTATTATGGACCTTTTATTATATGGGGCTTACACCAATCTTTATTTGTAGGTCCTGATGTATGTGAAAACATAATAAGATTAATTTTTTTAATTATTTTAATGATTTTCTTTAATGATTTTCTGCAAATGATGAATTAAATAAGGTTGAATCATGATCCAGAGCTAAAATATGTATTTCTTGAAATCATTTCATATGCCAACTATGATCTTATGTTGCAATTTCATTATAGTATTATTAAATATTAAAATCTATTATATAAATTTATTATCTTATGTAAAAATAAATGTGGCTTATTCGCCTCCTCGTGATATGTCCGTTAGGAAACTAATAACAACTAAAGTCAAATGGACACCAATTCCAAGGAATAAAAATTAAATAATATTCAAATATCCTGCTATTAATAGAAAAGAAGAAGAAAAAAAAGTCTAATGGTCTTAATAGTAATATAAGTATTCATTCAGATTCAAAAATAACTCCTATTCAACCAAATAAATAAATCAGGAATCAAAAGCATTCTCTACCCATAAGAGCTTACAAAATTTGAAATGTTAATACACCAGACATCAAATAAATGTTGTTCTCACTTTCTCATAATTATTGCTGCAATTTTCACCACCTGATCATTGTCATTTTTGTTTGTTTTTTTTCTTATACATACACCAATACCTATACCCATACTATATGAAACCAAATTTAACTGTGGTAGCTTTCTAAGCTGAAAAACACATCTGATAATAGAATTTTTAACCATTCCAAGTCGTTCAAGTAAAAAAAAAAAAATTCTTTTGAAATGAGTGCATTATTATGAATCATTATAAGATCCTAAAACAAAAAAAAAAAAACAAAAACATAAAAATAAAAACAAATTAAAATGAATACGCGGCGGCGGTGTGATCATTTTCTATAATCTAAAAAAGAAAATCTCCGCTTAACATTTTTTGTTTTTATTTTTAAGTTTTTTTTTTTTTTTTTTTAAGGAATAATATTGAAGGAGTGTTAACAGAATAACGAAAATAATATTGCAAAAAAACTGCAAAATAAAAATATGGCTAATTGTGATAGAATAAAAGACAAAAAAAAAAACGTAGATTAAAAAAGTTTTAAAAAATCATGCCGCCGATTTTCTTTTTTGATTTTTTTTAACCTTCACTTTCAGATTTATTTCAAGCATCACAGAAATCTACATTTTTTTCTGATTAAAGTGTAATTGTTAGATTATAGGAAAATTTAAAATAACTGTAAATTGAATATTATATAAATTTGATTATAATTGAGTACATAATCTTCATCTTCTTCATCTCTCTATACCCGTTTTTACTAAACATGGGACAGAAAAATAGTGCTTACCACGTTTCCCATTTATACGGTTAATCTCTTCAATTGTAGCCAGACTTTTATGTTGAGTATTCATTTTGACAAAGACTATTATTTTACAAATTTTTGTTCAGTTTTCCAAAATGGACATAATTATGTTCGTTGACAGTTCCAGCTTAAATATTGCTTCTATATGTTGAGTATTCATTTTAACAAAGACTTTTATTTTTCTAATTTTTGTTTAGTTTTCCAAAATGTTCCACTATCTTATTGGTTCGTTTTTGCAATTTATTTTGAATACATGTATGGTGGAATTGATTGTGCCATCACTAAGAGTATATAACTGTTTATTAACAATTAAAATAGTTTTTTAATTGCCCAATTCAGTTCTCAATCCGAATGTTCGTGGGCAGTTAAAATCAAAAACCGTGTTACAAATAATTAATTACATTAAATTGCTATATAAAACAAGAGAAAAAAAAGAAGAGGAATGAATCTATGAAACTATTCAATCCTGTGCCTTCCGCAATAAAACTTTTTTTATATCGTTTAGTGTTCATATGTCCCCAAAAAGCTTAATTGAAAAAAGTAAAATTAAAAATACATAAATTAAAAGTGTTTCTAAATCAGTTTTACTAAATCAGAAGTCTTCCTAACTCAATGCTGGCCATAATAATGAATTGTGTAGTGATAATGAACTTACTTTGAGTAGTGGGTAAAAGTTTTTTGATTAGGACCATAAATTAACTTATTCGTTTTTTTTTTTTATATTTATTTGTAATAGCCAGCTTATTTCCATCTCAAATCATACAAAAAATTAACAAAAAAAATGATTCACATTATGACTTATAAACTAACTTATTGAACCCATTACGATTAATAGTTATTACATTACACTAAAAATTATCTTAGTATTTTTTACATACGTTTTACCTGACCATCACTTGCTCGAGTTACAATTTTACTATTAATTTTAACAAGAGTCGAAAAAGGCTAGAAAAAACCGACTTTAATTTTACATATTTTTAATAAAACCTTACAAACTATTTAAAAACTAACTTACAACTAATTAACCTACTATTACTAAACCAGAACTGTAATGTTTAGTTGAATTTAAAATTTAGTATACAAGTTAAAAAAAAAATGTTTTTGCTGCCAATTTTCTTAGTAGTATAACCATCAAAATTTACTAATATTTATAATATGGTTTACGTTTTTTGGTGAGAGGCTCATGTTATATCTTCAAATTGCTAGTGGGGTATTGAGGTTAACATTTGGCTCGAAAGTGATATGTTTTTGGGTGCTACGTCTAAAAGCGTGATAAATAATAGGGATATTGCTATAATTGGATTGAATATGTCTATTGCGATTAAGAAAGAGAAATGGTTCTGGGGGAATAAAACCTGAGCTTAATGAGTCTTCAATGTATTTATTTTCTGGATACGCAGAATATGAAACTAAGCTATTATCTATTATATTAGTTGTGAGCTTAACATAATGTAAATCTAATTAAATGCAAAACAAAAACATCAGTTGTAGAAATATTCGCCCGGCTATACAGCGTTCTATTATGGAAAAGAAATGTTTATATTCAGTGTCTGACTTACGATAAATACATGTACAGCCTCTCAGAAATTTCCTTTCTTACTTTCTATATAATTCCATAAGTGAGGCACTAATATTATACCAAATTTGGCAACCGTTAGATTACCTTATTCGTCCACCGTTGATTTTGGTCACTACTATTTTGTGTATCCAAATTTCACAATATATTTTCGTAAACTAGAGTTGCTTGAAGACCAATTTAAGGACTCAAGTTTACTTTCAAAGTTTGAGAAGCAAATAGACAATATAAATTCATAATTCCGATAGAAAATTATAAACTAACTTAAAACCCATCCATCATCCATCAAAACCAAAAACAATATTATGCCACAATTAATAATAATTATAAACAATGTTATCAATATCCAATTTATTGAATTGTCCAAGACTTAAATATAAGAACATTAGTTGTGGAAATATAGAATGAATATTTGAAATGTGGTGCCACCGGCGATTTTCGAGAATATTTTACGTAGACAGAATCACAACCGTCTAAGTTCTCAGAATGATAGAAATAGATAGAAGACTACTTTAAAATCATCAAACGTAGAACGACAAGTTATTTGGGCCATATAATAAGGAATAAATAGTACCAACTGCTCCAATTAGTTATGGAAGAAAGGATCGAAGAAAAGCAAAAAATCGAAAGAAAACAAATGTCCTAGCTGAGAATTATCAGAAACTGGACCGGCCTAAAACCAATTGTAGAATGGGTGCACACAGTCAAAATTCGTGAATATTTTTCCAAAATATTTGCAAGTTTAAAACAAAAATTCAAATGATCGGTCAAGCTACCAGTAGTGAAAATAACAGCGAAAGAAAATTATTTTAAACTGTGAAAATCCTTAAAACAATTTCAATAAAAAACAACAAAAAAATAAAAAGTGAAATAAATTTAACAGGAAATTTTTTAATCATGATTTCACATCACATTAACATTTCTATCAGAGTACAGAAAATTTTCCAAATAATTATTGCAGGAAGCTGAACCATAACAACTGTACTTTGTCTGCTACTTGTTTTTTTTTTTTTTTGTTTTTGCTGTTTTTTGTTGTATTTTGGTCTGATAATCTTTTTTAAATAATCTTTTAAAATTTACTACGATCCCAATATTTAAGTTTATTTTTTGTTATTTTAATTTTACTTCTCCAAAAAAAAAAAAGAATATCGTAGGAATTTCCATGAAAATCTTCAATTCAGTTTCTTTCTTGTTTTGTTTTTTTTTAATATGTTCGTAATGTGGTTTGCACTATGAGTGGGTTTTTTATTCCAAGAGTTTTGAATCTTTTAAAAGTTAAAATCATAATAAATATTCCCAAATTCAATATATATATATATATATATATATATATATGTATATATATATATGAATATGCATACGCAAGCACTTTTATAAAGCACATATGTAGACCTATATGTATATAAATAGTAAGTACTAAAATGTAGTCTGAAATCAAAATAAAAAGACGTGCAACATTACTGGCTGATGAGCCTTTTATCATTGATATTATATTATTTGATGTGATTTATGCTGTCTCTGACGAAATATTTTATAAATGGGGGGGGGGGGGGGGGGGGGCGAACAATTGGCAAAATTTAGATGACAAACATCTATTGGGCCTAAGTTCACACATCAAAAAATCACAACGCAAAAAATTAATTAGCAAATTTGTCACTTAATATATGTGTAATTCGTAAATGTCAACTTGTTTCTTTATGCCAAAGAGTTTGTTAAATAACATTTCAATACTCTTGCAAATTTGTTGTTTGTGTTATCAACAATAATAAAGTACAGTATCATTGTTTTAACTCAAATGCAAAAAAGGCTAGGGTTTGGGATCGGCATTTTTATGCGTAGCCGCTGTTGTATACAAAAAAGGAAATATTTTCTTTATCCTGAATCAAGCATATTTATGCATATGGCATATTCCGAATTCGGGGAAGTCTAATGTTGGTTACAAAATCCGAGTTATACCTACACGTTTTAATAGAATTATTTATGTTATTTGGCGTTATTTTAAAATTTACCAAACGGATGTTTTGCAAAGAAAACATTTGACATTTTGAACCCTATTTGGGAAATATGTGTCTTGGCTTTAAAGCACTACAGAAATTATATTTTCTGCTATTTGGACTCCTACTGCTAATATTAAATATTCTTTTTCTCTTTCTGCTAAATCGCATTAGAAGAAAGTGTGATGCGTTGTGCCATGTGTTGCGCTGTGGTGGATACATTCTGGACTTTGCTCATCTTGTAAACATAGGATTGAAAGTATATGTGGCCTGATAAGAACTGGGGGATGAAAAATTTACTTCCCCGTGGTGTCGGTTAACCCAAACTTCTAACTGTGGGATTAATATAACCGTCTATCGACCATGCTGATCGTTACACCATTGTTCTTGAATTACGCTCGCAATTACCATGACCGCCGATTTCAAGACTGTTTGATAGGAGTAGATAATTCCTCTTCGTTGCACACCGCTGCTATGTATTATTTACAATACCTCTTGTCAATAGCATGTGCTCAAATATCAACTCCATATAGAAGGATTGATTCTGTTGTTTTCATGAAAATTCGTCTCATTTTTGGTTTCGGTTCACCAATGTTTGCAATAATTGTGCTTAGTTTGGTTTTGGCATCTGTAGCTTTGTCTACTACTTTTTGGGTTTAATGCCAAATTGTTAGCCTTGTATCAATAGTTAGTCCTAAGTAATTTGCTGATGTTATTATTGTTTCTGGACCTACTTGCATTTGAATTATTATTATTTTCTTTGTTAACATAACGATTTCTGTTTTTTTAGTTGCTAATTTTAATCTATTTTCCCTCATCCAACTATATATACCCTTATCATAACTTGATTCAGCCTATATCTGGTATTGTTATAATAGCTGAGATATAATCAGCATATTCTATATACTATCTGTATATTTTCAGGCATTTTCATGCATAACAAATTGTTGTACAAAACATTCCACATTTATGACCCTAATATGGATTCTTGGGCTACTTCTACAGTAACCTTCTTTATCCTCTTTCCATCATTTGCTGTGTTCTATACCAATTTTTGTTCGTTTAAGTAATCTATTATTACTTTCAGAATGTACATAAGGTACAGTAAATTTATTTTGTAATACGTCTATGATGTCAGACCTTCTTACCGAATTACAGGCATTTTGAACATCCAAAGCAGCAATAAAAATAATAATAATGTAAATGTGATTTTATTGTTTTATCGGGTAAATGAATGGACCACTATATACTTTTTGAAGTAGTCAATGAAATGGAAAGAAGATTTTAACTTGAACTGGATCCCTCCAATACCCCAAATTATTCAAATCACGACAAATG
Organism: Argyra leucocephala; assembly: GCA_963942445.1. Classification (NCBI taxonomy): domain Eukaryota; kingdom Metazoa; phylum Arthropoda; class Insecta; order Diptera; family Dolichopodidae; genus Argyra; species Argyra leucocephala. The sequence continues at coordinate 2,588,609 of OZ012679.1, forward strand.
ATTCAATTTGCAATCAAAAATGGATTAATTTTTTTTTTATGCTCTTGACAGTAGTTTGGTGCTTAATTAATTAAGTACGGTACAGCAAGTTTTAACTGTATATTTCACTACATTGTAAATAGGTCTACAAATGAGATTTAATGCTTCATCGATAGGCAGACATTTTTTTTTATAAACTGCTGTTGCAATGCAAATGCAGGCTCCTCTAGACTATATTCATGGCGACGAAAATAGAATTAAGACGATATTATTGATTCTTTGATACTGAACACATTCATCACAGAGATAAACAATGCAACCTACTCTTCAAAATGTATCAACATTTTCAATTATTTTATTTAACTAAAAAAATTTACTCTTCAAAAGTTTTAAAATATTTAAAACTACTGAATTCATTACTAATTTTCCGGAATTTTTTTTTTATTTATTTTTTTTTTTGTATTACTGAATTAAAATAAACTGAAATAAAGATAAAAGATAAAATTTCTATAATGAATTCAATTTATAACAACTGTGATGATGGTTGGAAAATTCCAATTGAAGAAAATTTCTTAACTTACCTACATAGAATATAGAGAAAATTTCAAATGAAGGATTTTTCCGGTGCGTAAACACCCAAAATAATCCAAGCAAATATTTAAATTTGAATTCTTTAAATTGACTTTAGAATTTGAAAATGCAACAAAAACAAAAAAAAAACAAAAACAGAAAAATAGCAACAAAAAAAATGTTCATGGTTAAATTCTAACATCACAATAATATAATTGCAATAGAAGTTGATTACAATTCAGATGACCATAGAGGTGAACTATGATTTTTCAAAAAAAAAAAAAAAAAAAAAACAAAATGGAAAAACTATATACATATAATATATATGTATACAAAACATGTTTCTATATTTTCCCAATTGTTTTTTCAACAGTTTTTATGAAAACTATGTTTTTTTTTTTTTGTTTGGCTCAACTTGGCTCACCCTCACCTTTTTTTCATATTTTTTTGTATTTGTAAAAATTCTATCCCAAACTCATACAAAAAAAAAAAACAAAAAATAAAAACCAAATTCAATTTGATTCAGTTTAAAATTTAGTGGGATTTTAGCGCTATATTGAATATCTAAAATGAATAGAAATGTCGTGGCTTGTCGTTTTATTTCAAAGGATTGCCTTTTTATTTTCCATTTTGTTGTTATTGTTTTTTTTTTTTTTTTTTTTGGAAATTGAATTGAATAAAAAAAGAAAATAGTAAAGAAAGTAAAATATCAAAAAAGTTAGTTTTTTTTTTTTGTGTGAGAGAAAGAGAGAGAAAGTTTATATGTTTAGGTAGATATCAACAATAAGTTAAAATATAAATTGTAGGTGGAAAGACTGAGTTTAAAATGAAAATTTTCTGCAATTGCGAAATATTTTTATTTTTTTATATTTAAATATTGGATAATTGAAAAAAAAAACCGTTGGTATTTGAGTATTATTTGAGTATTTTGAATGTTCTATTACGGTTAGAACTCCTCATAGTTTATTCGTAATATTTTTAATTTTATTTTATTATATTAAGTTAAGCTGAGTTTTGTTTTTGTCTGCGCACTCCACCAAAAAACATAAACCTCTAATTTTACCTGTTCATATTTTCGTCTCACACTTTTTGCTGTTGATTTTTTTTGTATTTTCCCAATTTAGGCCTAAATTATTTAATTTGTGATATTATTTAAATATTGCTTAAATGTTAATTTCTTCTAGAACCTTGCAAGTGTATCCTTTCATCAATATCATTTATGTGAGTCTTTAAATTCAATTTTTTAAATTAATATAAAAAAAATTTACTGTTTAAGCTAATTTGAAATGCCAACTTGGATTTCATAGAACACTTCCTTATCAACGTGGGTTCCACTTACTAGTATTCTAATACAATACCACTAGTGTCTTTTGCACACTATCAAATCACAAACTTTGACACTCCATCAGGCTATGATAAAACAATTTTTTGAAGTATTCATATTGTTGAATTTTTTAGTATTCAATTTCACTTATTTCGATTTTACTGAACCGATCTGCTGACTCAATCATATGTTTAAAGTCTAGAGTACTATACAGACCTAATCTCATTTCCATAAGCTATCAAATTGGCATTGCCAAAAACCATTTTTAAACAGTTTTCCGGCTCATCATTATTAATACTGCTAACTACCTTAAAATTACATTTAAGTTAATTTTTCGATTAACTGTAATTAATAGACGAAAAAAAATATAATCTGACATAGTTTAGGAGAGATTGCTAAAGTCTAAAGCCTTAATTATTACAGAAGGCCTAGGATATACGCAAAAGTTTCTGATTTTTCTCTTAATTTTCTGGACATTACATTAATTGTGTTTCGCATCCCGAAATCGCTGTGCGGATTTGTGTTGATGATTACCTATAATATGTAGCTTAACCCATAAGGACTTTTTCTTCATGTTTTAGATTTCATATTTTTTTTAACAATAATTATCAAATAAAATTTAACTAGATTGTATTTTTTTAAATGTATATGTAATAAGCCTCTTTACTCAGCCCTGACAGACACCCATGTCTGTTCTTAACCCCAACCAGTCTTATTACATTGGACCTTGTTTAAACGTCATTAATTAATTTTACTTTATTTTAGTAAATTATAGTATCTTCTCAATTTCATCGTAAAGAACAAATACAAAGACACCGCCTATACTACGAAGAACGTTTGAGAAAGCACCCTTGAAGAAGGCCGATGTACCCTCTTGTTTGGAATTCGCATTACTATTTCATTTTTATATCAAATTTATTTGCCAAAATGGTAAAACTATATGGCATTCACCACTCGTTGACGCTGGTAATTTATTTTCTACAATCATAGTGAGTAAAATCGAAAAAAAAAAATTTGATGACAGTTTTGAACCTATTTTTCCAAATTTTTACATACCCAACACTCCTCCACTAACTCCAACAAAAATACAAATTTTGATTTTTAGTATTTTATCAAATAGGCCTCTGGTTTGAAACTTAAATAAATTTTTGTATTTGAATTTTTATTATTGTTACTGCTCTCAACCTCTCTCTCTCTCTAGTTTAATAGCAATAATTTTGAGGCTATTTTCGCATTAAAAATGCGAATAGATAAAAGATAAAAAAAGCTCTGGTATTGACATGTTGTATCAGCTTTATGTTATACATCGTATTTTATTATTACGTTTTTTATAAATGAAATATTCAGATCTCAATGAATGTCGGCATTATAAACATAGCATGAAGTATTAACTATGTTGAATGGACTTACCAATTAAGATTAGGTTATGATACAATTAGTGATTCAATAAAATATTAGTGAGACAATTAGAATATTGAAAGAACTGTCGGAAGAAGGTTACAAAATATTAATGTACCATGAATGCTGTTCTAAGATCTGGTTGCTTTCTAGTGCCGTGGAAAATTCCTGAAATAATCCTAATACGAAAACCAGGCAATTCGAGTAAAGAAATTACATCTAACATAATGATTAGCCTACTATCGTGCCTATCTAAACTATTTGAAATACTATTATTGGAAAAACTTAAGTCGATTTGGAAAAAGGTAAAATAAAATGGTCAACTTCAAAAATGAACTGGAGATGTAATCAACCTAAGCTTAGAATAAAATAAATATTGTTCAGCGTTTTTTTACTGTTCTTTATCTCTCTCTCTCTAGTTAAATAGCAAAAATTTTGAGGCTATATTTCGCCCAAAATTTTACATACCTACCCAACGCTCCTCCACTAACTCCAACAAAAAATAGAAATTTTATATTATTATTTTTTATCGAATAGGCTTCCGGTTTGAAACTTAAATAAATTTTTATATTTTGTATTTTTATTATTGTTAATTCTATCTATCTCTCTCTATCTAAGTATACATACAATGTTATAGCAAAATATTTATTTTAAATTTGTTGTCATTGTTACTGATATTGTTGTATAGAATATAATATATTTTAGAAAAAAAAAAGAAAATCAAATAAAAATCAAAAAAAAAAAAATTTCAAAAACAACAACAACAAAAAAATTATGTATTTTTGCATTCGTGCAATATGGGCTGTAAAACAGTAGCAATTGTCTTTATTGTGAATCTCTATTTCAAAAAATCAAAAAAAAAAAATAATAATAATAATAATAAATAAAAAATAAAAGTAGTACACCTTTAATATTTGATCTTAAAACAATTTCCACAACAAATAAAACAATAATAATAACAACAACAAAAACAATAATAATAACAACAACAAAAATTGCTATAGATAGTCAGCACTAGTCAGTATATAAAGTGCAGTATAGATTCAATTTTATACTTTGTTCTTTTTTTTTCGTTTTACATCATCAGAAATTCGCAGACATACCGTTTTCGTAAATAGTAAAAGCGAAAAGTAAAAGCAACAATAACAAAAAAAATAGAAAAAATAAAACAAAAACTCTTTTAAAATCACGATGCTACAACTATGGTGGTTGATTTTAAATTTTTATTTATTTATTTAGTTTTTGTATTTATTTTTATTATTCTTTTTTTTTTTTTTGACTATTTGCTCAACTCAATTTCAATTCAATTCGGCTGCTTTCTTTCTAAGTATTAGCGAGGCTCCTACCTACATGTATAAATTTTTACAATAATTTGTGATGCATTCAGATTTAGATTTGTTTTTGCGAAGTAGTTTCCAAGTACTTTTTTTGTTTTTGTTTTTTTTTTTTATTTATTTGATTTTGTTTTTTATAACAATAATAATATTATCTACACAACTAATACCGTACCGTAAAATGTAAAGAGTGTTCCATCTGCATCGGTTACATTAAAAATGAAATTAAATGAAGGGTTGACTGGCATAACACTCGTCTATCTAAGCATTTTAGTATTGTGGTTAGGCTAAAACACTTAATTTCTCAATAAAAAAATCTTTGTTTTAAGCCTTTGTAAATGGAAGATTATCTAAAAACAAGAGTTATAGAAAAATTAATAGTTTATAATTTGACTAGTTTTAATGAGTTAAATTGTAAATTGAGTAATAGTTTGAAGTTGTTAATGGGAATATTTTAGAGACTACTAAACTTAATCTAAAAGCAGACTGTCTTTCTGGCGAAAAGGCGATCGATGCCGATGATTCTTCACTTGGCATTAAGCCGATGAACGATCACTAATAGGAAATATATATCATTTGACAGCGTCGTATAACTGTGATTAAGTCGTATTTAATTGAATTTTGTTAGTTAATAAATGTTCTATAACACTTTTTTTGTTCCCTTGTACGTTGTATATTTGAACATGGGATCCCATGAGTTATACGGGATCCCTGATTTTTTATTTAATGTAACAGAATCGAATAAATTCAAATGTAGTTTGTTCTACTTCTATAATGAGTTGTTATGAACTCTCAAACTGATTCCTCTCTAAACTCTTAATAATATAATATACAAGCAAAGTCATCCGACGTTGTATGGAGCCAACACAAAATGTATAAAATTTACTTTAATAAAATTTTAATAATGAACCAAATTTAAAAAAAAAATTATATCTGAAAAACATTCTAAAAGTTCCAGAATACATATTGAAACAAACAGGTTCAATCCAAAATCTTAGTAGTAGTTTAGAATTTGTTTGAAATTGTGCTTCTATAACCTAAGCATTTAACAGTTTTACTTTTTTACTTTATTATTAATCTGTTATAAAATATGACAGGCAAACAACATATTTCTGCGCACGAAAATAAGAATCTTTAATGCAATTGTAAAAGTGGTGGTACGCCTGCGAAACATGGATTGTTTTATTAAATATCACCATAAAACTGTAAACGTACATCAATAGATGCCTCCAGCGCATGCAAGCCATTCGTTGGCCACAAACCATTCCCAACAAAACGCTATGATATCGCAAAACAATGTTTCGAATGAAATCTGTCGCATCGGAAGGCCGAGATAAACATGGAGAGCAACATTTTTAGTTGAATCAAGTATGAAGCAAAGAACGTGGCCACAATTGAAGAGGTTAGTCGCAGATGTTAGCCGATGGAAAGAATTTATTTCCGCCTCACAAATATGGTTATAGGACAATGATGATAGTTATTAATCTGGTATTGTATAGTTTTTGCTGACTGGAGCTTTTACTTTTGGTTTTCACTAGTGAGAAAGCAATGCCAAAAACCTTGAAAATCCAACAAATTTGAAATTCCGTTGGGTAGCTTACAGCTTAATTTTCTTTGAACTGCATCATTGCTATTTCAATTTTACCATTTAATTCTGCAGAAATTCTTCTTTCACTAAGCTAAAGTATTTTCTGGGCAAATATATATAAAAAAATACTTTAAATTGTTCTGAACTAGTCAAAATTTCATAAAACGGTAAAAGGCGGTTTATTTATTATTCAAAAACTATATAATTACAAATTTTCAATGTCTACAATGTCTACAGCACCGCCGTGGGTCTTGAAATATTTCTGATAAGTGTTGGGAGTTGTATGGCAGCTATCCGAGCCAGTGCGAATTTTGGAAAACGATAAGCGACGTGTTTGTTAATTTTTAGAACAGTTTTTAAGTAAAAATTTTTCGACCTGCTACTCGTTTAGTGTTTAAAATATTTTTAATGGGGATGCTGAAAGTATATGAGTTGTATACCAGGTACCCAAAACTATCATTTGGTGGCATTATAAAGTACTACTCATTTTCTTACTTTATATTCCTATACCCTTGATTTGTTAACCGGAACACTCTATATATACAACAAAACAATAACAAAACAATAACAATAATTCAGAAGGATATATTGGAAAATCCATGCACTCTGCGAATAGAGTAGGTAGGGAAAAGATTATATATATATATATGTATATACATATATATTTTTTTTGCTTTTTTTTATTTTCTATTTCGATTCGTGTGCTATACGTATAATTTAATAGAACAATAGGGATCACAACAGGGAAAAAAACATAAACAGTAGCAAAAATGAATTTGAATTGAATTTGAACTTTATGGGGTTCCATTCGGTTATTTTAAAACAAAAAAAAAAAACAAAAAAAAAACAATTTTTTTAATCATAGTTAACCTAAGTTAGTTGATTGTTTGGTTGGTTGCTTTCGTTTAGATATATACATACTAGAATTCGCAATAACCCAAACAGCAGCAATTTGAAATTTTTTCACTTTAATATCGGTGTTTTTATTTTTTTTTTTTGTTGTGCTTTTTTCATCAAAATTTATATGTACTCGCACACAATGTACACAGATTGTCGTTTTCCTTAACAACTACGAGTTTATACCAAAAACAGGTATATATATTTTTTTTTCTAATATGACCGACCAAATACAAAAAAATCAACCGTGTTCAAGAATGACGACCATTTAGTTAGGAAACAACAATAACCAAAAATAATAGTTAAACTGATATCAATGCTATTACCTACATTTTTTTTTTCTATGATTTTAAACAGCAGCAGCAACCAACAGTAATAAAAAAGAAACCAAAACTCTTTTTTTTTGTTTTTTTTTTTAGGAAAATCACAGAAAAATTTGAATATCAGTCTCCAAAGGTCTTCAGGTTAGTTAAAATGATATGGCAAAAAAAAAACCCAACCAAAAATACTCCATTGCTAATCGAAGTGATTCCTTGGATATGAATTTTTTTGTTTAAAAAGCAAAGTGAAGTGAAGGTTTTTTTTTGTTTTGTTTGTTTGTTTGTTGTTTTGTTTTTTAAGGAAGGATACAATAATCTTTCGAATGGATGGACATAATATGCATGTTGTATGTAACGATTTGTTGTTGTTGTTGTTGGGATGAGATTTATTTAATAGTTCATTTGAATTTTTTAGATAGCAAAGAATTTGTTTTTTTTTTATTCTTACTTTTTTCTGTTGTTTTTGTTGTTTTTTTTTTTATAGACAGTTGTTTGTTAGTTTGAAAGATTTCCACAATGGATGATCGTGATAAATAAATAAAAATTCTTGAATTTGCAAATTTGCCTTTTTTTATGTTTTTTTTTTTTTTTTTTTTTTTTTTTTTATATAAAGGAATTGAATGTATATAGAACAAGAACTGGTGAAAATATTTTCATTAAAAGAACTGTATTAGAAAATATTTTTTAAGGATATTTGATGAAAATTATTTGTCCTAGAAATATTAAAGAAGATGAGAAGATAGTTAAAAATTTAATGAAAATATGAAAAATTTTGATAAAAATGTACCGTAGGGACATTTACATTTCTTCAAATTGATCCTCCCCTAGTTCGTAATTTATATTTATGCATAAAGGCTTACAATCTAATATGTAAAGAATGTTTTACTCTATTTTAAGAACTACAACTTCAGCAATTCAAACAATTTCATCACATAACACGTGAGGGGTGCCAGTTAAAAATCCAAAATGGTTTAAGTTCGATTATGGAAATTCTTTTATAGTTAGAACATCTCGAATATGGATTTTTATTTTTTTTTATGTTCTTGCAAATAACTTAGGTAGAATCACCTTTTCGTGCTTAATTAAGAACGGTACTGTAAGTTTATACTACAATATCTACAATAATATTTGGACCAATTATTTATCAAATTACTGGCTTATAAACTCATTAAATGTGTCAGGAACAAAGCCTTCTTAAATAGAATAGCTTCATTTTATTTTAGGTTGTTACCAGATTATACTCTGTGTTCCATGACACGAAGCATTTTCACAACTGGTGAGAACAACACTCGTGACCGGCAATAATCGCAGACACTGATGAGTCAGACCCAAGACCTACATAGTCTGTTCATAGTCATCTAAAGAAAGTTGATTATTCTGAAAAAAAAAAATACAAATACAAGCAATGAGACCTACAATAAACACAAAGACATAACAAAATACTTTCAATATCTTTTTTTCAATTCAGTAAAAAAATTCTGACTGAAAAATCAGTCTTTCTAAGTTAAAGTACAGTTGGGTATTTGGGATACGATTTAAACGATATAAAAACGTATTTAAAATATTTCAGAGCTAATAGGAGGACGACAGTGATATATTATTATGCTAAGAGAACCTAATAGCATGTTTTTTAATTATGGTTGGTTAAAAAAGTCTTAAGTTTGACGTTTTGGTTTGACTTCGCTTTCGCTGTCACAACAAAAAATAATGAAGAGAACATTTGTGAAAAAAAAATCCATATGAATCCAAAAATTAATAAACGAATCTATTTAGATTTATTTTTGAATCATTTTTTAATTAAATAAATTTAGAACCGATTTTATTTTAATAAATTCTGTTTACATTTATAATGAAGTTTGAAGCTTCAAAAACCCTTCATTGTGAAGATTGCACAAAAATCAAAAACAGATTAAAAATTACGATATAGTAAATGTTATATTTAGCAGGGTTGGTTAGCTAGAATTCAACATAATTTAAATGTGATTTATTTTTAACTAGGGTAACAGTTTTATATGAAAAAAATAAAAATAAATCACACATAAATTGTGTTTACACTTAATCATAGTTAATTCGGCAAATATGCGAACCTAGCATAATGAACAATACCAAAATTGTATTTTAAAATTTCTTTGCAAACATGATTAGTGGTAAAACCACCTTTATTTTCTAGTATTGTTCTTAACGTTGAAATCCAAAAATGCGAATTTTTCTTGGAAATCCTAGTAAAACTTCACTATTGTAGTTATTATTAATCAAGATAGTTATATTAAGTACATACTAATTTGATTCAAATTTTTACGATATTACAATATTTATTTTGATCATTGCTTCATTAATTTTGCCGAACGATACGATGTAGTGGTCATGTTGTCTGACTACAAATTAGAAAATCCCGAATTTGAATTACGCTCAGGCATGTTATAAAAATTTAACTTTGAAATCAATTGGAAATGCAATTCGATTATCACTTGGAAAAAAATAAATGGAGCTATGAACAATTTGCTAAAACATTTAATTTTTTTTTCACTTAAAATTATTAATTTATAACAACTAGGTGTGGCAGTACGTATTTTGTTTCAAATTTTCGATTTCATATATATTTGAAAGAACATTGGACACATTCGAGGAACATTGAAATAGTACAAACAACTGTATTTTGGATATTTAGGTTGCTTTTCTTGCCATAAGAGGTTTTTATAACATTCGTGTTCGGCAAGACAATAAAATTCTATTCACAAAAGATACGTGCTGTCACCCCAGATTGAATTAACCAAACTATAACTAACTAACTTTAGAACTATTTCATTATCAGAGTCAATAAAAATTATTTCATCAGGAGTATAGAAAATATAAACAACTATATTCTGGTCCGAAATACATGTTGGGAGCCAAAGAGAATTTCCAATTGGATACATTTTGAAAGATTTTATGTTTCTGGGTATTATATATCAACTGAAAAAGAGAGCACAATGGGTAAAGCATAGTATTAATATTATGTGAAGTCATTCTCACTATACACATTCATGTTTAACTCACCAAAATCTCTATTCTTTAATATTTTTGTGATTTAATTAAATTTTTTCAATTAAATTATATATAGGGAAGAAATAGCTAAGTAGAAATATTAAATAGCCACAATTAAAACTTTTGCTTCTTTGGAATGGAAAAATTTATGTTTAAACTTTTTAATATCAATGTTGACCATTTTCACCACTTTCATTCATCATTTACCTGTAACCCCATCATTGAGACATATAGATCGGAAAATATACTTCTTTGATCGCCATCAATTCTGATTTCAAGACTGATTCACTGGACTAGTTATTAATAAAAAATGTTTTAAACATGTTCCATCCTGATTACAAAAACGAATCACTGGACTGGTACTAATAGAAAATTCGGCTATTCTGAGGGAGATGTTGTATCGGCATATTACCTAATGGATCAACAGATATAACGGTTTTTATACAAAAACATCAAAACAACATAGATACTTTCAAATGTCCTTTTCGTCCTTAAGGGATAAAATGTGCCACAAAAGATATATATTTTTTTGGAAGGCTAGCAACTGCAACTATCCTTGGAATATGGTCATTTTAGGTCTTACGCCGATACAACATCTCTCTCAGAATCCCCGAAAATTCTTTCATCATTTTCCATTCTGATCCAAAAATTGATTCACTAGACTTGTAGCAATAAAAATTTCTTTCATCGTCTTCCATCCTGATCCAAAGACCGATTCACTGCATTGGTACTAATAAGAAAATTGTTTCGTGATCTTCCATCTTCTTTCATCGTCTTCCATCTTTTATCGTAAGCTTCCTTTACCATTATCCAGCGTAGCGATCGAAAATAATTGAATATAGGTATGTTAGAAAACTGGTTAGTATGTTTACTATTTCATCCCAAAGACTTTTGTACTAATATAATTTTTTCTTTTTCCACTATTCACACGTTAGAAAGTTTATGTAAAATTGTTGTAGGTTCGAGTATGAAGAAAATGATCAGGGCGGAAATAGGATGCTAGAGAGGAATTGGTAGACAAGTTGGACACGAACATGAAGAGATTCTTCTTAGTAAAAATTTAGCAAATTGTACAATGGAAGGTTTCTATATCGGAGAGAAGCACATGAAAAGGGAGCTGTTTCACATCTTAGCAGTTTTTACAATAAATGAATTTGCGAAACCAGTTTTATACCACTTTCGTTAATGAAGCAAAATATAGTCGTCCGAGACCGACAAAAATGGAGGACGTTGCTGAGCCAAGTCTAGGACTTACAGGGTTTGTTGACCACCTAAGAAAGTAAGTAAGTAAGTTGTGCATCACCTGAGCATTTCCACGGTGTAGAAATGAGCACCTGAAACCTCGCTAGTGTTACAATCGGGTTGTTTGAAGTAAATCAATAATACCTGATTTCATTTCAACAAGTGTCATTTCCAACAAGCTCCATCTATGTAAGAGTAGAGATCCAACAATAAATAATAAAAGAAATATACAGCTCAAAAAATACCTATCTCCATAACAATCACGCCACTAAAATAAATTGTTCCAACAAAACAGTATATAATTATTATGATTTGTGGTTTATGTTTTAAAGTTTTGTTATGTCAAAAAAACTAAATAAAATTTAATTTTTAAATATCCTTTAGGCATTTTTTTTTTATTCTTACAATTTCTTAAAAATACTCATTTTTCTAACTAAATTCATTCATACTTTTTAAAATTGATTCATTCGTGTAAAAATAACCATTTAAAAAGCAAAAAAAAAAAAATTCATTCATAAAACTGAAATGGAAGCACAACCGATATAATAACAAAAACAGCATTATCCTTTTTTTTATTTTTTTTTTATTTTTTGTTGCACCATCACATTATATAACTTGCCTGCTTATGATGACAAAAATTTTAAAAAGTTAATCAATTAATAAAAATGCATTTTACAATGCCAATGAATTAACAATGTACAATCACATTATCATCATCATCATCATCATCATCATCATTATCATCAGTCAGCAATTACAATTTTCTTTGCATTATTTTGCAATTATTTTTGTTTTATTTGTGTTTTTGTTTTTGTGTAACTCTGGAACCATCATTATGTATTTTATTGTATAACAAGATTAATGATGGTAAATTTTCCGTAACGTTTTGTGATTGTTTTTGTTTTTATTTTTTTTTTTTGTGATTACAAAAAAAAAGACACTATCAATCTAGAAATTTACAGAATTATTGAATTACTAAATAATTTTATACAACAATTATCGTAATGATGGACCATAAAGTTTAAGGTGTATCGATTCTATAATTGAAAATGAATATACAAGGTATTCGAAAATTAATATTGAGATATTGTCATTATAAATAATATAGAGATGTGTGTAATCGGTATATATGATTTATTAACCCTTGTGTGAGTAGATTTTTTTTTTTGAATATTTTTTGTTTGTAATTTGGATTTGTTAGAAGATAAATTGGTAAAGCGATTATGGTTTGGAATAGCAATCCGAAGGTGTACTTATAAATGTTTAAAATGTTTCAACAAACATTTTATTTTATTAAAAAATCATAAAAAATATCTTCATCAGTGTCCTGCAACCCCATCCGTGGGGCATAGGGCGGAAAAAAATATCTTATAACAAAATTCATATTTTACATCAAAAAATATAAGAAGTAAATGAAAGTATGTACGAGTAAGAGAATAGTTATAATATTAATGATTTGGGGGCTTAATTTGGTGGCTTAATTAATAATTGGGGGCTTTGTAGAAAAAAGTGTAATATGAGATCGAGTAAGGTAACTAGTAAAGATGTTGAATGTTTAATTTATAAATTTTCCGTTCAACATATAGCTGTACGAAACGTTGGTCAACGATTTTGAAAGCGCGGTTGTAGCAGTATATTTCAGCAACATTTAAAAACTAATTTTAAAGGAAAAAAAACTAACGGTTTCAGCTAAAACATTTTTCAGAACACAAATATGTACAATATTCCAAGAATGCATTTAATCAGCGAATACGAGAAGAAGTTATGTAAGGCAAATATTTACAATAAACTGTAGAATAAACAAATGGAAAAAATGAATCCTATAGTAAAAATTATAAATTTCCATGGTTTGTGTCTTTGAATTAACCACATCGAAATATTTTTACTAACGCAGGCACATTTTCAAATTCAAAGGAATGTTTAATCTGTAAAGCAAAATATTGAAAAGCAGGGATGGCATTGTGTAACTTTGTTTCAAACATTTCGGTCGAAACAAAATGTTGTCGGAACAAAATTTGGATGACACTACGTAATTTGAAACGTTAATTTATTTTGAAACGCGCGAAAAAACAGTGAAACACTTTACATAATTCCATTTTTGGTTTGTTTCGTTAAAATTTCAACAATTACTACTAGAAAATAATATTAAAATAAAAAAAATGGAACTAAAAGAAATTGCAACTGGATACAAGCATAGAGTAATCATATAAGTAGAGTATTCACGTAGAACAATATTTGTTAATCATTTTCTTCTAAAAATGCCGTCCCATTTTCACTCAATACCCCAAAACACTCAAATATAATTTTCGAAACTCAATTATTTTTACTCAAAATTTTTTTTTTATTGAGAAGAATATTTCATACAATGCCACTATACTTCTAGCCTATTCACAGAATGATTTTTTCGGAATTTTATCGAATTACGATTTCGTTTTAAGTTTTGTTTTAGTTTTGTGTATAAAGTTTTGCTCTCCCAGTGACTAGGCTAGGAGTATAGAGGCATTGTTTGATAATTTGAAAAGTATTTACATACGTATGTACTTTTGATTTATATGAAGAGTGTGTATCGTAATATCGTATATGTGTTCATCATACATTTACATATCTAATTCAATGCAAAAAATATATGTATATAGAAAAATGTAAACAAAAAAACACAATCGCAAAGACAATGAATGAAAGTTAATCCATACAATAATAGGTCAATGATAGCATCACATAATCCAGAAATTTTTTTTAAAAATAATGCTAATAAAAGAATAAAATTTATTAGTAATGCATTACAAATCGTGAACTTTGTACGGAATACCGTTTTGTTTTATTTTTTCAGAACTTGGTTAAAAATCATATTTCTATTTCAGATGAAATAATTTCTGAAGAAATAAAAACAGCCAACAATCCATATAAAGAATAAAATGTCCAGTTTTATTTTTTTACTTACTTTTTTAAATTTTGATAGCTTGTTTGTTTGTTTGTATTCATAATTATATTATGTATTCATATAATATACTATTCATATTATTATCTACGGTAAGAAACAGACATAATTAACAAAACCAAAATTGTTGAAAATTTAAAAATACATGTAGGTACCTACTTTTCAATAGAAATTAATTTGAATTATTTTTAATTTTACAAAACCAACATTAATTTTTTTGTCCCTTTCTTCTATAAAATTTGAAATCACAAATTTCATAAATCACATTGACCAAGTCCAAAACAAAATATTAATTCTTCAAATTTTAAAAATTAAAGCAAAATAACAACAAATCCAGCAATAATCTTGAATTCTTTCAATTTCTAAAAAAAAATTCAATACTTTGATTTGTAATATTATTTGTGGTCTATTGAAAGGACTTTAAATGCATGTATATATATTTTTATACACATTGTGTAATTTTTAATTTTTATCACATAAGTAAAGTAGAAAAGCGAACAGCGAAATAAAGAAGTATGTATATACCGTAGCATGCACATTCGATATATACATTTTGAGTACCTATACATACAACTTTTATATTGTTGACACTGTTGGCAGCATAATAACAAATAAATATGTTCATAAGTAGTAGGTACACAAAATCTTTTTATTTATGAGTACAAAATACATTCCGCTCAACTTATAAGCAATTAAAAATTGAGTAATATTATTTTGAGTGAACACAGAATTTTGATATTTGAAAAAGTGACTAGCAAATTTTGTTCTACGTGAATACTCTACTTATATGATTACTCTATGATACAAGTAAAAGAAGCTAATAATAATACCAACATTTTTTTTATTTTTTTTATTCTGAAAATTTTTTTTCTTTAAAGAAAATCATTATAAATTTACTTAATTTTTCATTTTATTGGAATTTTTATTTCTGTGCGTTTCTAAAATAAATATCCCAATAAAAATCATGTATTAATTTATTATTTTTTTTAAAATTTACCGAAAAGCGTCAACTATTTTTCAATCGCCAAAATTTGGTCGTATCAAATGTAAAAAAGTAGCGTTTCAACCTTACGCAATACCAAAACATGTCGTACCAATTTTGAAAAGATTGAAACAAAATAAAAATGGTCGAAACAAAATTATGCAATGCCAATTTTTGAAAATAGTCGAAACAAAACGACGTTTCAAATTACACAATGCCACCCCAGAAAAAAAATATTCCTGTTGTTACCATGGTGATTTGCTAAAAATAAAAATTTCTTATAGGAAAAGCACCAGAAGCAAGATATTATAGAGAACATGTCAAGGGTAATATATATTGACTATTTCTTCAAATGATGCTTATCTTCTTCATCTCAACATGGTGTCTCCGCGGTATGCAAAAGAAAATTTTATGCCAAAACTATATCGGTCAATCCACAGGACGTAACCCAAAGGAGATTAAAGAAAAAAATACTGTATGTAACAGAAATGTTATGCAAAATTGTATTGGACGATATGCTAAGAAAAATTAATTGTTTGGCGAAAATAGAAAACTTTGTTTTAAGACAAATATTTAAATGATGATGAAATAAATATATTTTTAATGCTGGAGCGGCGATTGTTATGCCTGGAATCACCAATAGAATGTTAATTAACTAAATTGTAATAGCAAATAAATATTTAATAAAAAATAAATATATTTTATAGAATATGCTGCTATACGTTGCTCTGCATGAAACATTGTTAATGATTAAAACTCTAGGTATGTCTCAGAAACTGACCTCTGTCTTCGAAACGAAATCGAGAAAAATATTTAATAAAATTTGTGAAACATACCTAGAATTTTAATTTTTATTTAAAAAATAAATATGCAGTAAAAATTTTGATCATGGTTTCACAAAAATTATTCGAAAGACATGAAAGGGTTAAATAAAAGAATCAATTTCAGAACTATTCTTTAGTTTCAATAAAAAATCAGATCATCATATTAAAAAAAAAAAAAAAAATTATATTTTTTAATTTCATTCCATTGACAATTCATTTTTCTTCTGATTCTCGTTTTCACAAGCAATTCACATGTTGCAAGTATTTTTCTATTCTTGTTCGCATTGTTTTTGTCTCTTAAAAATTATTTCAATTTTCGCTTTAAAACGAATTTAAGTTCGACTTCTCTTCGCCCCTTCTTATTACAAAAAAAAAAAAATATATCCAGATTCTTGAATCTGATGTTCATCTGGTCCACGACATTCAATTCATTTTTTTTTTATATTGTAATTCATTTTCTGCTCAGTTTTTTTTTTGTTTTTTTTTGACTTTTTGTGTTGTAAGGTTTATTGAAAGAATTTGACGAATTGAACAAAAAACAAAAGAAAATGTTAAAATCTCATGTTAAATGTAATTACGCCCGTAATTGGTTTTATTGATTATAATTGGAAATTACTATACGGCATTTAAACTGTTAAGTTAAAAAAAAAAGTCATAGCCCATCAGTGTACACAATATGTATGGTATATAATAGTACCCAAGTCATTCAATATAATAAGTACATTAGAAAGGTATCGTAAACATGATTTTAAAATTACAAAAACAAAATTAATTTTATGAATTACTTAATAAAAATTATTATTATAGTAGCAAGTAAGTAAGTAGGTGCTGTTTTGGTAATATTATATTGAAAGGTTATTAAATTACTTTAAGCATGTTACATTAATTCGCGTATTAACGAACAAAATGGTAAAAAATGAGACTTCTGGAATTTGAAAAAAAAAAACATTAAAAAAAAAAACAATGTAAGCCTAGTAGATTTTATTGTAATATTATAATTATAGTACTAAATAGTTTTTAGTGTGGCTTTACTACTCACAATAATTGACACAATATGACAGTATGTGCTAATAAAAACAAAAAAAAAAACAAATGTTTTTTGATTGAATATCTATACATTCTACATAAAGATGAAATCTACTCAATTTATATATTGTACTGACGAAGTAAGGACATTTTCCCTCTTTCGATCAATATAATTACGATATAAGCTCTGATTAATTATCCCATAATCAAATAATTTCGACGTAAGTTCTGATACTAATTCAATATAATCGCATTTCATATTGAGTGAGGTGATAACAATATTATATTTTGTTATAATTGAATCTCATTTGATCTTCAGTCAGTAGAGTTGATTTTTCAATAATATGTACAGGCTTCTCTAAGTGATGGGAAGAATTTTTTTTTTTTTTTTTTGTAAATTGGGGAGTTCTAAGCGACTTCTTAAGACCTATTGCACTTTCCCTTCTATTTCAGAATTGCAGTGCAGGTCTATGTCCTTGAAACGCTATTATTGCTTTGATGTCAAATTCAGAATCAGTCGATTTGTATCCCTGGAAGTGTTTGTATCTTTTGCGAGCTATAGCGCGCAATCAATGGGAAGAACGAATTTTTTTTTTGTTGTGAAAAATTGTATAACGCTTTCTATTGCCTAACTTTAATTTAATATAGTTTTTTTTTGCAAACTATATTTGTGAAAATTTTTGAAATCAAATATTCGGATATGTAGTAGTCATAGAAAAAGTCTAAACAATTCTATGAAGCAATCAATTATCAGTGAGTCTATTAAAAAAAAAATTTCAAAACATGAATTGAAGTAATCTGTGAGGGATCTCAGTCAATGATAATGGTCATAATATTTCAGAACCCGGACAGATATAGGTAATCATGTATATATCATATAAGATATAGGTAAGCATGAATATAAAGAAAGAAAGTACACAGCTATCCATGATTAATAGAGAAATTAACAAAAAAAAATAATATTTCACATCTATAAAAATGGCATGACTTAAAAGTTGATTCCAAAACATTAATCTCACAAAATTTTTATCAATAGCCATGGAATTCGATCACTGAGCACTAAAATAAGAATATTGAATTCAAATGTAAAATCTATTTTCTTATATAAGCCTGCAAAACATGGAAATTTTCAGTACAATATCACTAGAATGAATTTTTAAGCGTATACCAATAGATGCCTCCGGCGCATTCTAAACATTTGTTGGCCACAAACTACTTCCAACATAAAGAACGCTGTGACAAAAAACAAATGAACAGCAAATAGACGTGGAAATAAGAAAGAGAGGAAATGGCGCTTATTCGAACATATTCTCAGTAAGCCTGACATTGGCATCGCGAAAATATCTTTCTAATGTAATCTTCAATGTACACGTCACGTCGGAAGGACGAAAAAACATGGAAAATAATTGTCTTAACCGAAACAAGTACTTAACAAAGATGATGGCCACAACTAAAGAAGTTAGCCGCAGATAGGGAATGATGGTAGGACTTTATTTCCGCCCTATGATGATGATAGAATTAGATTTGACAGATTTTTGAGTAAAATTTGGAATAAAACATAAAAAAAAAGAAAATATTTCGGGGAAAAAATTCTTGGATTTTCATCGTGACGTTTAAATTAGATTTATGAAAAAATAAGATAATTATTTAAATAAAAACAAAAAATAATTGAGATCAAGCCGATAGCCCTTCTGACTTTTATTGTAATTTTAATTATACTAAATAAATAAATAATAATAATTAATTGAGGTCATCAAAAATTAACAGAAACAATTTTTTTCTACTCACAAAAGTTTAAACTTATAAAAGTTGAATTTGAAATACAAAAATTGATACTCAAAAGAGTGGGATCTATACGCAGACATTTTTGATTCACATTCAAATGTAATTTTGTTTAATTCAATTCTGTTGGGTTTTATTCAATAAACAGAGTGTAATTTATCAATAGAAATTATTTGAGAGGTGATGGTTTCGTTTATCATAACACTAACACTACTTGAGCTCATTAGTAGGTATTTATAGTGTTAGGCTACCTGTACTAACTAATACCTAACTCCTAATCTTTACTTTGTAACTTATTACAAGATGTTATTAATACATCTGTGAGTTATAAAAATCGACCAAAATTTAAACGTAAAAATCTATTTTAAGTAAATGGATACAAAATAAAGATATTATTAAATTTTTTACAGATTTTACATTTTAATAAATAAATAGGACCGATATATTTACTTACAATGGCATGGAATGTAGATTCATTTATTTATTTACAATGACACATAGATGTAGAGTTGTATCAACATTTTATAGGTATAATAAAAGTGTAAATTACTTCAATATTTTTAAATTTTCACTTAAAAACATCAGTGTTTTAACTTTACTTATCTAAGCGAACTACAACGGCAATAATAGGTTCTAATTTCAGTTTATACAAATTTCAATTAAGTTTAAATTATTTTAACTTAAACAAAACTAATATTTTTTGTTTTAACAAATTATTAATTGAATGAATAACCTGAGGCCATTCGTACTTAATATTTTTCAAGATATTTAAATAAAAGTCTAGAGGTTGACTTATAAAAAATCTATATAAAAAAAAATTTTATTTTTATTTTCAAAATATTTTTAGTAAAAATTCAATCAATGAATTTTTTGTATAAAAATAATAAAAAATAAAAAAACTAAACACTGCAGATCTCCAATTCCAAGAAAACAACGGTAGTGCAAAAAGTTTTTTTTTAATACTATCTACCTATCTTACAGAAAAAATAATGAATTTGTACAAAAAAAAAAAAAAGTCCAGTCAAAAACAATTCTTTTGTCTTTTAAAAAAAAAAAATTTGTTTTTTTTTTCTTTAATTTTGTCAATTGTTTCCTTTTTTTGTAGTTTTTGCTCCGTTACGACTCAAAAATAACAACAAAAAAAATTAAATGACAAAATTTTGTTCGTTTTCCATCATCAAGACTTTCAAAATTTTGTAGAGAAGGGAAATAATAAAAATAAAAAAATGCCTAAAAGGATATAAAACTAACGGTAGCATTCAATCAAATTTTAGAAAATAATAAACAAAAAAAAAAAAATTAAAATTTTAAAAAATGTTTTCCCTGTGGAGCTTTTTTGTTTTCGGTATTTTTGGTATTATTTTTAAAATCTTAAGATGTTTAAAAAATGCAAATAGAAACACTGAATATCGTGTATAAAATTTTTAACTAACCACGAATCAGTACGTGACAACTACTGTTAATTGATTGAAGTAAGTGTTATTTATAAGGTTAGCAAGAAAGCAAAAACCATAGCCAGATGAATAATATGGACTCTCCCAAGAAGACTATATGATTTAGAATATGCGAATGGCCCTTCTAGCCTATACACACAGAAAATAAAAAGCCTAGAAAAAAATGTGTTAGAAATTGCTCTCAAAGTAAGTACCAACAAAACACAAAATGCCTGAGAACTAACGCTAGATATAGTACCCCGCTAGTACAACCAACAATAAAATCATAGAAAATGTCACCGACTTCAATTACCTTGGTATTATACTACAAATGGGGGTTACTAAAATAGATATAAAAATCGGTTAAAATTAGCCAGAATGGCTTTCTGAATACTTTGCAGTGTGTGGAAACAATTTTACATTACCCCCAACGCTACTGTATGGCAGCGAAATATGGCTAATTAATAAAAAATATAGGGAGAAAATTCAGGTTTTCGTTAACAAATGCAAATATGCAAAATTCTTGCTCAGAATAATTAGAAAAAATGAACTGTGGAAGATTGGCATTCAAATAACGAATCCCAAATGGGGTTGGATCACACCCACAGAATACCTACAAGTAATATCAGAAGGCAACATCGCACTGGAATCCGCAGTGCAAAATAGAAGTAGATAAGCCATCGAAAACATGGCGCAGATCAGTCCACAAACAAATAAAAGACAACAACACACAACATAGAGTGAAATTAAGTACCTTGCGCAGAACAGAACTAGGTGGAACATATTTGGGGAAGTCCTATGTTGCCAAAAGAGTGAAGCAAAAACATAGAAAAAATGTCATTAAACCTGGCGTTGTAATAACAACCTAATACAAAAGTCATTTGCCAAAAAAAAAAAAATAATAGAAGGCTTTAGAAAAACTGTTGCAGAAGAAGAACTCAGTGGAATTTAATATATTTTAATGATTACACTATGTGTCTTGTACAAAAAGATATTAATTAATATATTTTGGCTTGAGATCAGTCACAAAATTGAAAATACTGTAACTACTTTTACAGTATAGTATCTGTAGAGTAGCGGATATCAAAGAGAAATTAACTATGGTCCTGTCATGCCCAGAGAAACAATTAACATAATGTAAAAGATATTAAGCAAAACAGAACTACTAACAAGATCAGTTAAACTAACTACAATATGGTTAGACCTCCATCACCAAAATAAGAAGGAGAAAATATGACCGCGGAGATAAATAGAGGAATGAGCTCAAATAGCCGGACGGGTCACAAAGAAGAAGAAGATTTTATTCTGAATTAGGAAGTAAAAGTAATGTGCATTTTGTGCAGCCTTAGTAATTGTGACAGTTGCAAAATATTAGACGCTGAATATTAAAAAAAAAAAACATACATCCCAGCTAAAAGAGAAAATCATCACGTTTTTACAGTAATTTTTTGTATGCTATAAAGGCAATAATGAAAACCGGCTACCAAGTGCAATATTTTTTAAAAGACTTTAAAATTGAAAAAATAAATATTTTAAGTAAAATATGTCAAATCGAATTATGCTGCGAAGTTCACAGGAATACATCTGGAGTATCTGATGTACATGTAAAGCCAAATACCTTAGAATGCGTCACAGTTTTTTTGAAAATAGCATATTTATGCTTAATAAATTTTTAACTCACTTGGTGCGACTGTCTTTCAACCAAAAGGTCCCAAGTTCGACTTACGCCGAAGGAAAAAAACGTTTTATTGGTTTTTCGACCCGATCCAGTACCCTTTGTTATTGTGATAAAAATAAAAATTAAAATTTGCAATCTGGTAACAACTTAACTAAAATGGAACTACACTATTTAAGAAGGCTTAGTTGCTGTCAATAGCAGTAGTTTTCCATATTTAATGAGTTGATAAGACAGTAATTTAATAAATAAAAATGTTCGAAAAACATTGTTATAAAATATGTAGCAAACAGTACTGTACTTAGTGTACAAAAAGGTAATTCTATCAAAGTTAAGGCCTTAAAACAAAAAAAAACTGGTATAGGTTAACTTTTTATCTCCCAAAATTATTTTATTTTTCACAAAATATTTTACAGGTTAATTTTGATTTTGATTCTTCACAATTCGTTAGAAATTCAATTATATGAAAACGGTCGGTAGGACTAGACGATTTTAGATCTTGCCATCTCCCTTGTCAAAACTCTTTATTATCTTAAACCTTAAGTCTCTCATTCTCTCAATTTCGTACATTTGAAGTATTTTACCCCGTATCCAGATAAATTTCATAAATTAAATATTGGGGTAGCCCGTTTTTTGCTACTAAATTCAAAATTAAATCAAATAAATGATGATGGGGCGAAGTAATGTATTAGTAATATTAATATACGATGTTGTGAATTGCGATGATAAATACCCAATGCACAGTAAGTAAAAATAAAACCTGTTTGAAAAATCATCAATTCAAAAACTCATCGCAAATTGCTAACAATAAAAAAATATCCCCTTAAAAGAAAACTAATTTTTAAAAATCATCCCTAACAAGCTTAAAAATCCATTTCTAAAACCTCTTAAACAAATCAATGAATTAAAAAAAAAACTAAAAATATTATAAAAACTAATATAAAAAAAAAAAAATAAGCAGAATTGTAAAATTTAACAAAAAGACAAAAAAAAAAATAACAACAACAAAAACACAAAATAGGCCTTCAATAATAATACAAAATAAGAAAAGAAATATTTTTAACCATGCGATATTTAAGCGCAAATGTCAGATTGGAATGCAGTGATGAAGTAAAAAAAACAAAAAAAACAAGAAGAAAAAAACAGAATCCTTCAATACTAAAATAAATCTTCAAATTGAATTCCCAATGTACGCTACTCGCGTCTTGAAAATTTTGTATTTTGTTTTTATGTGTTTTTCGAATTTTAAAAGACGAACTGACTGTGATTTACTATTGTACTAAGTTTACATTTTAAAGATTGAGTTAGAGTTGAGATTTTTCAAATTTGTATAATCACGTTTTGGATTGGATTGTATTGCTGGTAAGAAGAAAGATTTAAATGTAAATTTAAACTATATTGTGTGAGTTGTTCTGATTATTACTATTCAATTCATATTGATGTCATCAGTCAAGTACGATCAGGTGATATTTTTCTTTACTCTAATCAATTCGAAAAATCAAAATTAACTTATATTGACAATTTTGATTAATTTCGATTTTTTTTAATTAATAGTACCTGATTAGGAAAATTAGATACAGTGTAATGTATAATACTAGACCAAAATCAAGATGGCTGGACAAAATCGAGAACAACACTGTCGAAATATTGCAGTAAACGGTTGAAAGACAGTGGCATAAGATAGAGCAGAATGAAGAAAATTTGTAAACGAGGTTAAGGCTTAGTCAGAGCAGGCCTTAATCAATAGATAATAAGAATAATAACAGCTGATTAAGCTAACATATTTAGATGGCAGTAAGCCTGAAATTAACTATTTTTTCTCAAATTTTTGACGAATCAAATAAATTTTTAATATTCATTGTGTTTAATTCAATTTTTAATATAACAAAATATAATAAATTTGGAAAGAAGATAGTTCAGAGTTCATATTTTCCTTGGACCAACAATTTTTGCCGATCTAAACAGACTATGTAGATGCTGGGGATGACTCATCAATGTTATCCATTTTTGTCGGTCACGGGTTCTTTCCAGGTGAAGATACGAAATTGTTTTACAAACAAAAATTAAAGGTTTGGTTTGCAACGTAATTTTATCTTCGGGTTTGGATTCAAAGATTTTCTTGGCTTGAACATATTTGTCCATTCATTTTAGGGTGGCTCGCCACTCTGTAGACTCTTGTCTAAATCCACTTCATTATGCAGTTCATAGAGTTCGGCCTGAAAATGGTCCTGATATGGTACTGATATGATCATGATATGGTATATGGTTCTAAAAATTACAATGGGATCTAGAAGAGACGATATAATGTCTCTTCTATTCACCATCGTAATTTTCAGGACCATATATCCTATTTTTTTCAGTTGATTAAAGAAAAAAAATCCATTGTGTTGAATACAGATTCCAATTCATTATTAAATTTCTATTTTAGATTATTTTTGATAATCAGATTCAATTTTAGTGATATATTTAATTTATGGAATAAAAGTTGAGTTTCCATTACGATATTTCATGCAAATATCGATATTTCGGAAGCAATTTACTACCTTCATCAGTGTGCTTGCGACTAAACTATTTTAACTATTTTTGAGTGGATTATTTTGAAATTTTGTCACGATTAAGCCTTTAAAAATATTTCTTTACTAGAAAGTGTAATATATATAGAATTAAAATAAAATACAAATAAGCGAGGTTTTATCTAAATTGGGCTTAGATCACTACAAATAACATTTTTCACAAATGTTGGTTTTCAATCGTATTTAGTTAAAATTTATTTAGTTGAAGTATAAATATTTATATCTAAGGATCATAACACCATACTCATACTAAAATTTTTCATTACCAAATTTAAAAATATTCACCTTAAATGTGTCCCAACAATCAGACCAGACTTAAAGGAAGTGAAGATGAATTCTATAAAAATGTAAACAAAAATATTTTGTATAAATAGCATTGGTACATACTTCAATATTCAATTTTGATGAATTTTCTTAATGCTGTAATATTATGCATATATATTATATATATATATATATATACATATAGACATATAGACATAACATAAATATATTTATATATGAATTAAAGAGATTAAGGATTCCATCATGATGTGATACATTGTCATCCATTATTTTCATTCAGATTTCATAGGTTTTTTTTCTTTTTGTTTTTATTTCGAATATTCAATTTAGTCTTCGTCTTTGTTTCAAATTGATTATTTCTTTTTCCTTTATTTTTTTTTTTTTGTTTTTTGTTTTTAAAAGATTGATTTTCGTGGATTTATGGATATATCCGTCCACGCAGTCGCGCAAAATATCAGTGACTTAATGGCTATAAAATAAAAAAAAAAAAATAAAAAAAAAAGTTAAAATATCGAAAAATTGAATCTAGAAATCTCTACGGTAAGAAAAATTGCTTTAAATAAATTAAAAAAAAAAAATAAAAAACAATACGAAAAACAAAAGAAGATTTTCAGTAAAATGTAGGGTTCCTTACCTAACCATTTTACCTTTTCTTTTGTTTTTTATTTTTATTTTTTTTTTTTTTAGTTTTTGTATTTATTTATTCTCCTCATCATTTTTTTATGTTGTTATTGTTTTTTTGTTATTATTTTCATTCTCTCTTCAATTCATCAGATATTTTTTCTCTACTTTTTTTTTTGTTAAATTTTTTTTTTTTTTGATTTTAGATTGACGACCGATTCTGATTTGACGAGACGTTGACATGCAATCGTTATAAGCAAGAAAAAAACAAAAAAAAACAAAAAAAAAAAAAAAAAAGTGAAACAACAATTCAAGTAAAGTTCTGTAAATACACCAAACTTTCAACATTAAGAAAAACAAAAAACTAAAAAAAAAAAAAAAAAAAAAACAAACAAAATTAAAAATTAAATATATTTTTTTATTTTTGTTTTTTTTTTTCATGAATTCATATAATATATTGTATAAAATTTAGTCGGGGGCATACTTTTTGTCCTTACTGAGAGTCCTGAGTCAGTACACTACTATTCATATATAATGTTCAAAACCATAGACAATAGGGATTCAAGATATTTTTAAGTTTTGTTAAATATATTTAGTAGAGTGAAATATCTTTTGTTTCTGTTTATGTTCTTATACCAGAGTAATGGTAATATCGTAAATTTATTATTGAAAACTATTTGAAGGGAAATCATTTTTTTTTTTTTGCTTTTTTGTTGTTTTTTTTTTAACAAAAATTGTTAAGCATATGTAATATACATTATGTCTGGATTAGAATGATCTGATATATCATTGACCGAGTGGTGTAAGTAATATACAATTGATAATTTAAAAAAAAATTTACGTGTGGATGATTCAAAGATTAAAATAAAAAATGCTAGTATATTTTCTAAGAAAATTGGTGCTATGAAGTATGAAAATGGATGAAAAAGAAACCATAGCATATTTTTGAAAAGACATAGAGACTAAATTAAGCCATAGAAATGAAGAGAACAAACACAATATCTGCTGAGAACCTCTCACAGCTATGGGTGACAATCAATAAACTGTCTTATGAGAACGCTTAAGTTGGTCTGAGCATTAGAGCGTTAATGAAAGCATAAAAATAAATTAAATTCTTATATTACCTATTTTCTATTAAATTATTATTACCAACAATCAAACAGTTTATCTGCTTCCATATCAGGTGATTATTACCTATACATTTTACAAAGAATTTTGAACAGCTGTTCTTCTTGATATTAATCAAGCTTTCGATACGGTGTGGCATCTTAGCCTAATGTGCAAATTGAAACAAAAACCACCATGTGATATCTATGAAATTTTTAAAAGCTACGTTGAAAACATATTTTTTTATGTGAAGCAATATAATGCATACACTGGACTATATAATATACAATTTGGTGTCCACACAAAAAAAAATATATATCATATGTGCTGTTTCAACAATTCCAACAATTCCAGAGGTAAAAATCGCAACTTTGACACCGCTCTTATGGTTCGACATTAGGACGCTAAAATAGCATCATTCAAACTACAAGCAAACTTAAAAGATATTCAACAATGGCTACAAAAATGGAACGTAAAAGTAAATGAATCGAAGTCAACACATATCATTTCAATTCAGGCCAGTTGAATTCGTCATCAACGTAATAGTAAATATAGCACCATCTACAGACTCAAATTGCAAGTTCATCCAAACAATTTAGCCCGCAATCTGCTCCAATTGTAGGTTTAGAAGAGAAGACTAAAACGAAGATATACTTGTGATTTATAAGACATAAAAAAAAAAAATAACTGATTCTAAATTGACCCAAAGGCAGGTCTTCGATGAAAAACGCTGCTACAAGCCAATAAATAAATAAAATTATATCAATAATTATTTGCTTATTATATTTTTATAATTAAATGATTGTAAATAAGTTTTGGAAGTAATTTTGAAAATTACAGCTATTGACTATATACCAGCTATTATATACCTGTCAGCTGTAAATAGACTATTATATACCTATACGCTTACATTTGTTATTGTATTGTATAAGGTAGATTTCATGAATGACTTTTTAATAACTATAGATTTTACTAATTGCAGTTAAATTAATAATTTATTGTTTTAACAAATTGCTCAAAACTACTCCTAAATAGATGCAATCAATTTAGATATTATTTATCGTTTTGTTTGTTTATTAATTTTCATTCTTTCACCACTACTGAACTCATCAGTAGGTATTGTTGTTGTGTTTAACTTACCTAGATAGCTTTTGATTAAATTTGAATAGTTCCAAAACTGATATTTGAATCTATTTTAAAGAAAACAATATATAAGTTATAAAAACCAAACAAAATTGTCACTTAATAAAACTTTGAAAAAAATTTCAATATTTTCAAAACTCATAATATTTAGATTTCAAAGCAAACAATATGTGAGTTATAAGAACCAAGCAAAATTTCCTACCTTAATTTCCTTGATAAAACTTAAATGCAAATATATTTATAGTAAAAACGATATTAAATAATTTCTAAATAAATATATAGTTTTTAATAAAATTCTTTTAAAATATTGAATAAAAATTGACGAAATAATATTTATTGAATTTAATTTATTATTAATTTATTTAATTATTTGTCTAATAAATAAATACCTATAAATACTGAAATTTTTCATTACTTAACGGTTTTTTTTATCTTACTTCTCTTTAGAACATTAACATTTAATTCTACAGCTTGTTAATATTACAATACTTAATTTAAAAAAAATATAAGAGAAGTAGCAGAGTTCATACCTCAAATCATTAATTAGAAATATTCTGAAATCCTACAAACATAATACTTAGACTTAATAAGTTAATACAGGATCAAGTACACTACACAATATAAATTACAATATAATAACAATTTTAAAAATATGAAGAATTTTTAATGAATTTCATCGGCCACAGAAGAAGAATATAATATAATGAAAAATACAATGTATTTCTACTTAGGTCCGTTATAGCTTAATTAAGTCGTAATAAGTCAGTATCAGCTCCCACAGCAAGTTATTTAAAAATAAAAATAATAATAAAAATTATTTAAAGAGGTCAAGAATCAACAACGGACTGTACCAACTATGTATATATGAAAAATAATATTTATATTAAATATATATATATATATATATTATAGATTGTGATGAATCCTTTTAATGCTATCTCATGAAATCTATATAATAAGATTTCAAAAAAAAAAATAAAATAAAAAACAATTTTTGTATTATTTGATATTGAATGGTAATAAAATGTGCAAGCATTTATTTTTAGGATAATATGCATACCTATATATGTATGTATACAAATGTATATATACATATTATATATTTGTTATTTTTATAAAAAATGTTAAATTATTTTTGAATACATTAGTGGGTGATGATAGATATGTATAGAGATGAAGTCAGCAGAAGGAGTATGAATGTTAATATACGCATAAATTTATCAGAAAACAAAAATAGAAATGCAATTTTTTGTTTCTTTTTTTTTTGTTTTTATTTAATTGTTAAAATTAAATTTTTTTTTTCTTATATTATGTAATGTTTTCCTAAATCAGGATATTCAGTTTTTTTACATTCAAAATATGTATAGTTGATTATATCTATAATAAGTAATTAGAATTTCATAAATTTCATAATCAACCACTCAATATGATACAGAAAGAAAAAGAGAGTGAAGAAAATGTTGATTGTAAGCTTTGCAAAACGTAAAAAAAAAAACCAATAAAGTGGTAGGTTTGTGTAAAAAATTTTTATACTAGAAAAATATCATCCGATCATTCATAAGTAGCCTAATTTATTTTAAAAAATTAAATATTTCTATTTATATATTAATCAATATCAGACGCTATCTACTTTCGGAATGTGGACCTATTAAATTTTTTTGTAATTTATTTTATGACAGTGACAAAGAGAACTGCACCGGGTTAAAACAAACTGATAAAAATAATTTGCTTTCATCGTGAAATCAACCTAAGATCTTTCAGTTGAAAGATATGCGTTCTACCTACTGCGCCACCTAGCATGCATTATTTACTTCAATTCAATTCATTTAATTAGCCAAATATCCATATTTATATACAAGTACATTTAGATTTACATATATTAGATCTTATACTATATAATTAATAAACATATTCTTCTTCTTAAGCTGCATATCAACTATACTGGATATTTGCGATTACATTTCTGAAGCCATCTCTATCGTATTTTGCATGCATTAGTCCCACCCACCGTTTGGAGGCCCATCCATTGTCTGATGTTTTTTAGCCATGACATTTGTTTTCTACCAACATGTCTTCTGCGTTCAATTTGATCTTGCAGAGTCAATTGTAGAATATGATATTTGCCATTTCGCATCATTCATTTTCGTTGTTTTTCTGCGTTTGATTGTAAATAACAACTCTATCTATTAGATTTAGTCTCTACCTATTAGACCTAGTCTCTACCTATTAGACTTAGAACGGTCTCTACCTGTTAGAATTAGAACTTTACTATTGTTCACTCGATCTACACATGATATCTTCAGTATTGGAAGATATATTCACATTTCAAATGCTTCTTCATAGCCGTTACCACTGAAATATTATAATTTATTTGTTGCTAATTTCTACAATTTTTTGTTTTTAATATTGGGATTGTGCGAAGAAAATGTGGAAATCTCTATAAATATGTATTGCTTTGGACTAGCGTGTATTATAAACAAACAAAGCAATATTAATTCTTTTAAACAATTTTTATTTTGGAAATACGGAAATATAAACATTATCTCAAATTAATAAGATCAGATTACTCCTGTTGTCAAACCACAAGTGAAAATAATTTTGTAACTTATATTTTATGCCGCCGTAACTTTCTAACTGTTCTATTTATAGATTTTCCTTCGGAAAATTATACTAACAGTAATGAAGAATTAACGGAATTAACTTGACCGTGTATATATAAGAATTTTATGAACCAATTCTAACCGATTCACTGTAATTAATCGCTTTGGATTAGTAGTACACGTAATATGAAGATAATTTGTTTCATTGATTTTGATCCATTTTTGTATGCCTAATAAATTGTTTTTAAATGTTAATGAAGCTAAGAGACGCTAGAGCAATTGTGTGATAAGGAAAAGTATAACGGTGAGAACATTCGATGATATTGGGAGGCCTACTGTTTCAAAGATATGTATATATATAGAAAATTAAGAGGTCTAGATTATTCATCTGAGAAACACAAAATTAGCTTGTTTTACTGCAGAATATTCAACATTATTATATTTAACGAAGAACTTTCTCTTTGCCAAATAGATTGACAAAAGCTGATGATAATGGTGGAGTAGTAGTTGTTTTAAACTTGTACAGAAGTACCAAAATTTGATTCGCATTTATGCTTACTGTCCAAACTAAACTTAATCTAAACCTTAACCCTTTCGTTGCAATTTCTGCATTTTTTTGGATGAAATTCTGAAATTTGTTGTAGACATAGCTAGTGACTAACTAACAAAAACTGTAAAAAAAAATTTTAAAATATTAATAGGAACTGAGTTTTTGAATATTGCCTTATGGAAACAAATGCATTATTTCAATGGTATACAAATTTATTTCATTTCCATTCGATATTTATTTAATAAAATAAAGTAAAAATTAAAACAAAAATAAAAATTCAACAAAAATACGTTATAAGTCGTTAAAATAGAAAATAATTAACAAAATTAATAAAATTAAAATAAAATAATAAAAATACTCAAAACCTAACATCCTAAATATAGTAAAACTATATTATATAAATATTATAATAAAAAAGAATTTACATAATATTGTAATTCATAAAACAGTTTTTAACTGTTTTTGAACAGGGCATACAAAAATAAAGTTCGCACTTTCTGCATTGAATTCTCAAGTCTGAAAGCTTTTACATTCATCGTTTTTCATAAAATGCTTTGACCAGTGTTCATATCTGTCATAACGTAAAGTTTTCAAGGGTGCCTTCTGATATTTGATTCTTTTTATTGGAACCCGAATTTTAACTTGTCGAAGTAGATGGTCGTTAAAGTTGTTCAATTGGTCCCATAACTTTATCGTCCATTTTTTACTTCTTATTTATATTTTTTTTTACATAATAGTTTTCTGCTCAATTGAGCATCATCTATCACGCAAAATTATACCACATATGAATTAAACACTAAATTATCAGAAATCTAATTAAATTAAATTAATAATAATAAAAGAGTCATATACTAAAGAGTCATAAAGAGTTATACATAAAAAGTGAAAAAAATCATACTTGAGTGAATTGCTATAACAAGCTTTAATACCTGTTTTGTTAATTATATACTTCTGAATTTTGAGCTTAAATTGATTATTATCAAATTTACAATTTCTTAAAACGAATCAAATAACTTCCTTATAACTCATTCATTACAATATTATACACTAGCACATTCAACAACACTAGATATGATATCTACTTATCCATTCAAAATAATATTTACTTTAAAGAATTTAAAAACAACAAAAATAATAACAAAAAATAAAATGTCAAAAAAAATAAATATAAATAAAATAAAATAAATATCCTTTAAAGCTATGCATAAAATCCTTTGAATCCTTTCCGTATTTATATATAAATATTATATAGGTAGTATAAAAAAAATATCTTATTCTTCAATACCTTCTAATATCTGCTATAATTGAGTAAAATTCTGTTCTCTTTATTGCTATTATTATTATTATTATTATTTCTACAGGTGAATTCAATTCAAATTTACCTTTATTCAAATATTGTTTCATAAAAAATTGATAAATAGATATTATAGATATATATATATAGAGAGAAATAGAGAGGGCAAAAATACTTTTATACCTTAAAGGAAGAAAATGAAGTGAAAATTGAACGAAAATTTGTTCACAATATATTCTAAGCAAAAATTTTGTAGTTAAATTGTATTGTAATTTTTGTATTTTTTTTTTAAATATATATATATACATATATATACATATAGATAAAATATATCATAACAATGTTGATAAAGGAACACTATCTTAACTCCTTAATACCCTTAGTAATACATCGAGACGGTACTTATATAATATTACATTGTAAATAATATATGTACATATACAAATATATATATATACATTTATATGAAAGAAAAGTAGAATAAATAATATATTATCGCTTGGAGGCTTTAAGCTCGCACGAAAAATGCAAATTGAGTTTTCACACAAAATATAAAAAAAAAAAAGGAAATAACAGAAAATCTAATCCTTTTTTATTTCGTTTTTTTTTTCTATTCTATTCTCAAAAAAAATTTGAATATGGAAGTATTGATAGATATTATTTCATTTAAATATAAAAAAAAAAAAACGGAATGAGAAGATTATTGCATCAAAAAAAAAAAAGAAAAAAAAACTAATTCTGACAATAAAAAAACAAAATAAAAAATAATCGAAAAAAAACGTCTTTAAGATGAAACTGTTACTCTTTTTTTTTTCATTTCAATTTTTTGTTAACATTTTCACTGATTGTTTTGGACACTTTTTGAATGCTTTATTAAACTAAAAAAGAAGAGCTATATTAGCTTAGAGAATTTTATGAAATTGTTTAATCACATCACTTTGGATATACACACATCATTTTTAAGAATCATCGATTACTAATATAGGCCTGGTTATCTGGTCATCTAATACTATAGGCCTGGTTAAGGTTAATTTTTTTTTATATTAATTTATTTTATTTATTTATAAATTTATTTATATTCAGGTTATCATTACATTATAGTTTATCAAGCCCGTCTTTTTATATTTATATTGATTATATTTCGCTTTTGAAAGCATGTCTAAGAATGTTCATTTATTTATAATTAATTTATTTTTTTATACTTAGTCCTAATAATAATAACATATATTACTTATACATTACTATAACTAATACTAAGACTATATTGATGAATATTAAATAAATACATTATTCAAGTCATCGATTTATTATTATATTGTACTTTTAATGTCATACGATGTGTATTTTATGCTTTGTATGGTCTAGGACGACAGTTTATTTTGCACATTTTAATTGTATATATATATCAGTTGTTTTATTACAATAATTGCTATGATTATTAAAATTAATATAAAAATTGTTCTTCTTTAAACTACCATTATAACATTATCTGTACATCCCCAAAAAATATGTATAATATTATCTGTATACATTCGTATACATGTACACAAAAATCCCCTTTTTTTGCCTCAGCTGATTTTGACAGAAATATTGATAGCAATTTTGTAGAAAAATATTGATGAGAATAGAACCACCATCAATCATTTCTCATCAATCAATGGTCAATATATTGACAATATATATTGACCATTGATTGATTATTCATTAATGTGTAATAGTGGTAATAGGCACCTTACGCATGCTTTGAATATTATAATCTTTGTTTTCCTAGTTATTTATAGCCATTCTTCCATATTGAACTTAATTCACCAAACGCAACTCTGACCTTACGAAGTCAGTTGTTGACATCTGCTTCTATACCTCCGTTTGTTGTTAAAATATTATCTAGGCAGAATCAGCTTTCCACATATTCGCTTGATATTATTATTATTATTTACATTTTATTATATTATTATTTTCCATATTAATTTTTTAGAAAAAATATTTAGACATTTTCCCTTTCGCTATTTTTTTTTAGACCATTTTATTTGAATTTTAGTGAGATTTTGTTTAATATATATTTTTATGATATTATATAACTGTTTCTTTTTATTATTTTCATTTCCAATATATTTTAAATTTATATAAGTAATAATTTATGTATATATATATATATATATATATATATATATATATATATATATATATATATATCAATTATTTACATATAGGTTTTATAAAACCATATAAAATATTTTATTTACTTAAATCTGTTTATTACACAATTTTTGAATTCATGTACATATGGATTCAAATTAACTTGGTTTTTCATAATAAATTCCTAACTTCAAATAATATAAATAAATTGTAAACAAATTAATTTCACTCAATTATTAAACTCTCACTTTCATAACAAAACAATAATCATTTGAAAACAAATATATCTAAATGTCTAGACGATATTAATGCATTTTAACTATCAGTTATAAAATTAAAAATAATTCATGCAAATTATAGATTTTTATTTAAAAACAAAAATATTATTATATATCTACAACTACTGCCTACTACAAATACTACTATAAGTGCAAATTTCAAAAATTATTTAAATATACTAATTAAATGATAAATAGATATTATAAATAGGTAGTTTCACTCACTTGAAGTTTATAATAATTATTTGTTAAATATAATATGAATTAAATAAATATCATGAGATAAAATTATATCATGAAATAAATTTTTGATAAATTTTTAAATTTGGAAGATTTTTAAATTCCGGCTTACATTAGACAATGATGTAAACACCAAGGACTAATTTAAGTGCATGTACTAAATTAAATAATAAATTAAGGTACAAGTAAACATAACTGTACATACGAAAGTATACCATTTCTATTTAAATTATTATTTTAAATTTATTCTAATTTTGCAAATTTTTGGCTTTACAAAATTTAGAATGACAGTTTATAAAAATATAAAAAAAAAACAAAAACTAATGGTTTGGGTGCATTATAATAATAAATAAATAAAATAAAATAAATATTTTCATCATTATAGCTCAGATGAGCTTCTTATATATCTTGCGCAACTATTTTTCATTCGTTAATTACGGTTTTTCTATAACTGTTCTTGACTATCTTGATCTTCGTAATAGATTTGGCATCGTTCGACCATTCGATCATCTTTTGATCATTCATCCTCCCTACATGACATGCTTTATATACATATTTGTGTAATACTATCTACTGTGAATCGAATACGATGAAGATTTGAAGTGGAAGACGCCATTAAAATTGTAAGAAAAAACCAAATATGTTTTACACATAGGAAATAAACAAAACTTTCTGTACAACACTTTGCAATTATAAATTTGGACTCCTAGTTCGTACACATTTTATGTTTAATATCAAAATGTGCCTATTATATTATATTACTGTTTTATTTTTATTTAGAAAAATTGAAAGTATAGAAAAAAGATTTAACAACTCAGAGGAAAAATTTACACTAATGAAAAAGATCAAACTATGAAAGTTTACTTTCAATATAAAAATTTTAAAGTCAAAATCAATTTAATTATTTTTTCATTACATACAAATTCAAATAAGAAAATTAAATATTGTACTTCATTCCTGCAGGAGATATAGGCCTATAAAAGTCAATTGTTATACGATTAAAAACAAAAATTTAAATAATGAAATACCGTTGTTGGGTGCTAATAGAAGTAAAAAACGAATATTATTAAAGAACCAATTAACAAAACATATATATATACATTGCATATATGTATATATATAAATATATAATTTTGCAAATTAACTTTCAATTCTGTTCTTCTTCATAAGTTCTGTTCCCAAAAAAAAAACTGCAAAAACCAAAACTTTACAAATGCACCACCATTGTTTGGAGAACCCAAAAAGGTGATCCCAATTGATTTAAAGAATTTTACTCTTCTTTTTTCAATTAAAAAAAGAAAAATATTTCAAATATTTTAAAAGATTTTTGTTTTTTTTTTGTTTTTATTATTTTTTTTTTTTTTAATTTACAGTAAGTCTTATACATATACTAAGTATATTTCTGTCCTCGTGCCTGACACAATTCAAATTGCGAAACTATTTTTAGTTTTCAATTTTTTTTTATTTTTGTGTATTTTTTTTATTTTAGAATTTTTTTTGGAATTTTTAAATTATTTTATTTAAGAAAACAAAAAAAAAAAACAAAAAAATATCAATCATTGATATTGATGAGGTCATTTTAAAAACAAATTTTATTCAAAAATTGTTATGAAGTTTGACTGCAAGAAAATTGCAAATTTTAAAGAGCCTAAATTAAATAAGACAATAGCAAATAGGGAATTGTATTTATTGTAATTTGAATTTGAAAATAAAAATAATTTAAATTTAATTACAATATATAAAGTAGATCTGCAATTAATTTTAAAAATCAATGAATTACAGTTATTCCAGAAATATTCCAATAAAATTATAAAAATAAATTTTAAATTTAATTTCGGTTAATGTCAGTTGAAAATGACTTGATATGTCTTTTAATTTAATTTGTAGAAGTGTATAGAAAATAAAATGCAATTCTACTATAAGCCAAAAATCCAGTGATTACCTATCATCATTGTCTTAAGACTCTTATAACCATTACATTAAACTGGGGACATTAAAATGAACAATTTCAAATCACATACGATAATTAACATGAAATTAAACTGGTATCTTCCACTACAATATAGGTATCGCCACCGAAAGAAAATAGAATAGCGGACTCATCAGTAATCAACAATCACCTATACCTTACGTCCTTACGAAAAATTAATAATTACAAGCGAAGCGAAGCGCAACCTCCGAACTACAATGGATCTAATCTATGCTAAAGTCTTATACTCGCCAAGGGATTAGAAAAAAAAAAATGATGAAAATCTGTTAAGTAAAATAAAATGTTTATATATATGTATACATAATATATAGATATTTATAATTAATTATATATATATATATAAATTTAATATGAATAAATGGAAATAATGCTGGAGAAGAGTTATTGCTGGTTTTTATAAACATTTATTTACAAATAATTTAATTCAGTAAATTTTCATCTTAGAATTCAGTGTTGTCTAACTTGATATTAATCAAAATATTTGGTTGACAGAAGCTTATATTTTTATTTCTGTAAACATGTCTGTACTATTTTAAAGGAAGTTCGTACATAAAAATGACATATTATTACAGGGCCTTCTGTTGAAAAAAAAATGTAAAATAGGAAAATATGATGAAAAATATGTTATAAATGTTGAAAAACCGGCTCTTGAAAAAATTTCGAGTTCCAATGTTGAAACGAAAATGTTTTAAAATTTTTTTTAAAGTACCTATAGCATGTTTTAGAACTAGTTACGTAAATCAGCTTTCATCATTCAAGAAATATCATATATTAATTCAAAGAGATGGCTTGATGAGATTGTGTCGTTGGTTCATGACGGAAAACAAGCAAACCAATTCACAAAATTGAAAAAAATAATTTTTTACTACTATTTGTTATTTCTTTTTAAATTTATAATTATAAAATTCTCGAACGTTCTAAAATAAGTTTTTTTTTCACATAATTAAAGAAAATTTAATTTCCTTCAAAAAAAAATTCTCGAAAGGCTATACACCGATCAGTGCTTCACAAGTTATAGTAACTGTTTTGTCACTACACATAATTTTTATTTTTATTTATTTTTAATACATAAATTTTTATTTTATTCATAAAAAAAAAAACAATTTCATGTAGTAGGTAGGTAGGTACGCATCCCATCATATTATGTGTATGGTTTTTTTATAATTTACTTTACTTTTGTACTTGATTTGGTTTTTTCTAATGAACATGCAAAATCGAAATATAATTTTTTCTATGTGTTAGAAAAATGAACCATAAATTTTTAAGCATGTGAGTCATATCATATATCATAATTTCGTTAGGTAGTGTTAGCATAGTAGGTAGTAGGCATACTATGCTAACACTACGGCAAGATTGTTGCGAGATTTTCAACTAAAATTTAGCTGCGTCACAAATTGTAGCTCAACCCATTCACTTACTCAAAACAGCCATAAAATGTGTTAACAGGTGAGAAATTTATGTTATATATACACAAAATTATTCTCATATTAAAAATTTTAGAAAAAATATCAAATCGGCTGGGCTGGGAACATAGCATAAAAAATCATTACACATTTTGTCATTTATTAAATTTATGATGTAAAATTATTTAATTGGAGGGTAACTAAATGATTTCAAATAAATGTAGGAATGTAGGCTTAAATAAAACATTGAAAAGTTCACAAAATTGTCAAAATGTCTATATTAAATTTAAATATATGTGGCAATGATTTATGAAAATTGATAATTTTTTTACCTACACTTCAAAATAAAATTTTTAGATTGCCAAAATAGAATATATTTTGTTATTTGATTTTTTTTAAAGTTTATTCTATTGTTTTTGTATTTTTTTTTACATAATATGTAAAGAAGCGCATAGAGTTCCAACCGATGACGAACTGATGAAAAAATGTGAAATGATAACAACATATCTTTTTTTCCAGAGAATGTACATGCAAAATCCTCAATTAGAAGGAATGTTATAGTTGTTAACACAATAAGGATTATTTGCCTTTTACAGAATATCTATATGCACTTATATGCGAGTACAGTATATGCGAGATTCTGAATTAGTTGCCAAGTGTACCGTAAGCGCTAATACATTACTCCGCAACAAGAAATTAAATAACTTCGCAAATTTTGCAACATTTTACCCTATTCGACATTTTTTTTTTCAACATTTTTGCATTCAAAATTTTTGCATTCAACATTTTCATTTGTTTTCCAACATTTCTAATTCGACATTTTACGTTCAGCAAATCGACTCACATCCGTTATTACAATCTGTTTGAAATAAGTGAATAAATCTATAGTCTAATTAAAATCTTTGAAATAAATGAACTAATCTAGTCTAATTAGAATAAACAATGTTTTCGGTTCATATATTAAAAATGGGAAAGTTCTGTATATATAATTAAAATGTTTCTATAATCTCAGATATGTAAGTGAAACAATAATTAAAACTACATACTACTTAATTAACTCTACTGTCCATATTAAAACTAACTCATTCTTGTTTCTACTTTAACTTGATGTAGTAATAGTGATAGAGTATATTGATATTAATATTAATAATTTGAATAATAATATACATTATATTATTATACACTATTATTGTCCTCATAACCATTTTATAATCTGTAAAAATTTAATTATATATCATAAATCACTTTTTTATTAAACATTTTTGAAACGAAACAAACTTATAACATACTGCTACTATATAATCCCTAAATACTATAATATCAAAAATATATTATATACAGTTATTCTGCTAATACTATTCAAATCTATGTTCATCTAAACATTTTTTCTAGGTTCAATATAAATCGAATCAATAGTATTATGAAAATGTAATGTAGAACAAGTATTATTTCTGCGAATTTGACATTTACATATAATATACGCAGCGCAGTCCCCAATGAATTGTATTTGATACATAAGTATGATACAATTTCTAAATATTATATGCTCTTGTGGGGAAGTTCATCAAATATAATATAATATACAGTTCTTCTTCATTCAACTTAGAATACTATAAGGCAGTTCAGTACATTACAACTATAAAATAGTTCGACGCCATATACAACGATGTTATAATATCAAAAATAAATAAATAAAAAATAAATTTAATTTTTTTTTTAATTTTTTTTTTTTTTTTGCTCAACTAAATCTAAATAATAAGGATATAAAAATAATCCCACCCACCATCATCAGTCAGTCACCACCTACTTAAATTGTATATACAATCGAATATGGATAATATACTAAATCAAAAATGTTTACAATAAGATTTTAATAAATAATAATAATGATAATCAAAAATTACAAGGATACTGTTTTGTATTTTTTTTTTTTTTTCAAATATTAAAACATTAAAAATTATATTAATAAAAAAATTTGAAAAACAAAAAAAGGTTATTTTCAAAAAAAAAAAACAATATCAAGGACTAAAATAAATAATAGATGTTGAATTGAAATCTTATATTCATTTATAATTTTAATATAACTACACATCACTATACTGCTCAATATACTGACAGTAACTATACTTTATATATACATATATTTTTTTATATAAGTTAGATATAAAAAACAAATATATTAAAAAACAAAATAAAAATTGAATATACAAAATAGGAAGAATTTAATAATGGTGGTCACGTGACATTACAGGATCTATTAACATCCGTTTTCAGTGTCACTATTACGTACAATAAATGGTCTTTATATCCGGTGCGTATATGAGCATTTGTCTGTTTATGAAGATATTAAAAATATCCTTTATATATATAATATAACTCAAACAGGACTTTGAATATTATCATCATCATCATCATCATCATAGGACGTTGAAGAAGTATAGTGAGATAGTTTTTTATTTGTATTTGTTTGTTGTTTTTGTTTTTGTATTGATTTATAGAAATATTATCTAGAGAGGATAAAAAAATGAATTTTATTATTTTTTCGTATTCATATACAAAAAAAAAAAAGAAAAAATTGATACTTTAGCAAGGATAATAATTTATTGTTATTTATTTTCATTTTTTATAATTATTTTTGAATGG
Organism: Argyra leucocephala; assembly: GCA_963942445.1. Taxonomy (NCBI): domain Eukaryota; kingdom Metazoa; phylum Arthropoda; class Insecta; order Diptera; family Dolichopodidae; genus Argyra; species Argyra leucocephala. Next base: position 2,629,808 of record OZ012679.1, read on the forward strand.
AATCATCATCATGGTATTTATGATGAATTAAAGAATTAAATAAAAAAAAAAAATATTTTTTTTTATTATCATATTTTTATTATTTTATTTTTGGATTACATTTTTTTTTTTATCTTAGTTCTATTTTCTGTAACTCCCGTTGCCCTTAAAGCTTTAATTGATTACAAATAATCTTCGTTTATGTCTGTTTAATGGAAAAATATTTCAACTGGAGTCATACCAATTTTTAATATACTACTATATACATACTATTTTATTAATTCTGTAGTTTTAGTCATAAGTTTGTCACTAGTCATCATAATTATCCTGTAACTCCATCCGTGGGGCATAAGGCGGAAATTTTTTTGTCATTAATAGAATTGAGAAATCTGTTTAAGAATTCTATATTTGAGATTAATTGTTGAATAATGATAAGTCACAGATTAATATAACTGTTTTTCTTCAAGTAATCCGTCTACTACAGTTTATAATGATTATTAATCCAGTCATAAAAAACAACTGTTCATTTGATATAAATGAAGTAGATTTTGTTGAGATTGGTTATAAAATACCTAGGTTAATACCTAGGTTATGTATGAATATTAGTTGAAAATGGAACCTGTTATGAATGCTATAGGATATTATAATACTATATAAAAATTGAATAGAATACACCCGTAGCGAATTTTCAATCACAACATTTTTGCTTTCTTCAAACACATCTTCTATCTTCGATTGTATCTTGCACAATTAATTATATAATATCATATTTATCACTACACATTAAATGACCCAGAATATGCAAATGCAAATCCCGATACAATCCCGATACAAACATGTGTAAATTTCAAAACCCGATATTTACCCGAAATTTCAAATTAATATTTTGCTTAAGTCAAATGAGTTATGCTATTTTTTTTTTTTTATTATTGTTAGATATGCTAGCCATTATATATTAAAAAAACAAAAATCTGAAGACTATGTTTCAAAAATATGTTACAGGTTTTTCACGTTTTTCTCAAAATGGTTTAACATGTATTTATCGGTGTTTGCATTTGAACGACACAATTCTAAATCTTCAATTCTAATAAAAGAATATGACTCAGAGGTATTAAAACTGATATGTGATAACAATTTGTATATTTTTTCATTTTTTTTTTTTCAATTATTTAAATAACAATATACTTTTGTATAACACCTCAAATTTGACCTCAAATAAATAGATACATCCCAATTTTATATAAAATAGGTGTGTATTTTTTTTTTTATTATTAATTCTCAATATAATTACAGTATAATGGTAATTGAATAGACCTCGTCAATATCAAATTTTAATCTCAAGAAATTTTAAATAAAATATAGTCATGTATATATGTATATATATCTGACATCTTATATATATATATTTATATAATATGTCTATATATATTTTTTAATTGTAATTCTCAAAATAATCAAATAACGATCTTCAGTGCACTTTAACCAATTCCTTTTGTAAACATCCTTTTTTCATATTTAAATTCTTTTGTATTATTTTATTTCATTTTTATAAATCTATTCGGCCCCATAGGTATTTTAGAACTTTTGTTTTGTATATCAATATTTTGTTAAGAACTATTAAACCACCTATTATTTGTGATAATGTTTTAATGTTGAGTGCGTGTGGGCAAACAATGTATTTTATTTTTTTTTTCAAATTAATAAAAAATCAATTATCACCACAAAACTAACGAAATTTTAAAGAATTAGTCAAGGTAAACACCTTTTTAAAAAGAAATCTCAAAGACAACCCTAATAATTGTTTTTCAATGTTTTTAATTGTTATATTTGTAACCTACCAGTCAAATTCAAAATAAGTTACAAATTTGATTGATTTTCTTCATTCAATAATATTGAACATCACATCAGGACACACAATGCAAGTAAAAAACACAATAATAAATGACAAATGATGTGTCAAAATAATTTTTTTTAATAATTTTAAATAAACGGAAATATAAAAAAAAAATTTAAATGGGATAATTTTGAAGAAAAAAAAATTCTTATTAGGTTTTTCTTTAACAATTTATTCATTGATACCATCAGTGGTTTTCTGGTGTTTGATCTAATGAATTTTTTCTTCAGAGTTCAAGTTCAATTCAGATTGGTATATAGGTGTACATAGCAAGAGATATATGCGATTGTTAGAGAATAATTGTGTTACATCGGGGAATTAGAATCACTAATTGATGGACACAATATCGTAAAATTTATTAAGGCACAAAGACTAAGAGATGGGTAGGACATGTGATGTTCCAGCCGCAGCTGCGCAGCATCATCATTCTTCCAGAAAACAATTCCTAAAAAAGTAATAAAAAACAAAACATTAGTAAAGTACCTAACAAAAATGATTCAATGAATATTTACCTGAAAAAACATCTACATATATCCAGAGCAGTCGGTTATCAGTTGCATAATCAAATCTGCAAAAGATTAGTAATAATTATGTTATATTAAATATAAAAATTAAATATTATTTATTCTTTACTACAAAGAATACTAGACGCAGTACCGTACAATGCTAAAGCAAGAGGTAAACCAAGATCAAGATGACTGGCCGAAATCAATGACAAATATTGGAGTTAACGGATGCAGGATAGTTGCACAACATGAAATTTAATTCTAATCATGAAGAATGGCCAAGATCAAGATGGCTGGGCGAAATCGTTGGCAACTGTTGAAAGATTCAAATTAACGAATAGAGTACAGTTACACAAGTTGAGAGATTGGAGTTAATAGTTGAAGGACAGTTGCACAAGATCCTTGAATTGTAAAACCCATAGATAATGAGTTCTGTTGTATGTTATAAGTGTAAAAAAATTTATTATAAATGATATAGGATTTATTAGTAAAAACTTGGAGTGTATGATTTGACAGTATTATAATAAAAAAAAAATTAAAATGCAAACTAACACATAGATGATATATATAAAGGTAGTAAAGAACAACTCACAGCATATATCAAGCAGTTTGATGTAATAAGAAACTTGATAGAACTTCTTTTACTTAAATGTATGAAAGAGGTATATCTACCCATTAGTATGCTAACCATTCTAATTAGATTATATCTACTCTACACTCATACACACAATTAGTTGTTGGGTAGTATAAACCTAAAAAATAAAACAAAATCACAAAGAGTTAAAATACTGTAGTATTCAAACTCCTACGCTCTGTCTGTATATGTAGAAATAAGCAGATTTTCTGAAAATTCAAATTAACAATATTCAACGCCTTAAATCACTATCATGCATTGATACATGTTATAATATACAATACTACAGGCTACATCAGTATCAAGAAACATAGAATCAATTAAAGGATGGACCATGGACCATGCACCATGGACTATGCAACTATAAACTATGCACCATGCACCCTGCATTCAGTTGTGTTCACTTTAAATATAGAATTTCGCACAAAGAACTAAAAATTGAGTAAAATAATATAATGTATAGCCAAATGATTGAACTATATTTTTAAAAACCGCAACATTCACCATTTTTTTTAACAATTATTAAAATTTTTAAAATTTAAACGTATGCGACTTCTAATATATCAAACGTATATATATTTTATTTAAAAACAATTAAATTTAGCTCATTTGAGTTAAAAAAAAAAAAATAGTTGATGTATATCAGTGTATATTAACAAAAGTATTCAAAAAATGTTCTAAACAATATAAATTTCAACAATCTCGGAAAAATATCGTTGAAACAATTTTTTAATAGGTTTAACTTACTTGTTAAAAATAATAAGTATCATCATGACGAAACACCTTACATAACTGACAAAAAAATAAAAGCTGTACGACTTTCTGTATTAGTACACGTTTCATTAACAATCGTTGGATTAATAATGAATAACAATACAATATTGAAGAGTTTAAAACAACAATAATATCGTAGAGGTCCTCTTTGATAACATGTACGGATATAATATATGGGGTTTCGGCATAACAGGCATTAAACATATATATTAATGATGACATTGCACAGTAACCCTAATAAACTATAACCACCTATAATATCATACATATTTTAACATCCTAAAATAATGTTCGATATTGTGTAATGATTACTTTATTTGACTACTAACCAACAGATTTTATTTTATTTATTCTTTAAAACTAATTTTGAATATAATTTGATTATCGCTAAAAATTAAATTAAACTATTTTTCTTTAACAACACAATTTTACTAGATCTTAAATACTAGATTTTAAATACTAGACTTTAATACTGGATTTAAATACTGGAACTGGGTCTTAATAATATTTACAACAAACAACTTGTGTTTAAGCTGATATACTCTGCAATAGATATATTTGCATTATTTTAATACAATTTCAAATAAATTCAAATTTTTACCATAAAAATGTATGTAAATAATTGTTCTTGTACAGTTTATCGAAAATTATTTTCATAGATATTATTTAATAAATAAATTAAACATTTCTATTTTAAAATAATAAATAATTTCGTCTATTCATTTACATTTTTCACATCCTTTGATACAAATTTTCTTTATTTAGTAAAGACAAAACCCAATAACGTTAAAACTAAAAAAAAAAATTTTTCATTTTATATATTTATCTAATACAACAACCATAATTGTTATAGAAAAATTAAAAATACATTACCATCAGCACACTCTATTGAACAGCACTGTTAAAAATAGTCCGTTTCAATTAAAATTATTTTTATCGTAAATGGGTTTTGTTTAAATATTAAATTGTTTCGTTTTTAAATATTAACGGTAAAATAATGGTTTTTCTTTTTTGAATAAAATTATCATTTTACATACAAAATACCCTTAAATTATCAAATAATTGAAGTAAAATAAATATAATTGTTTTTAAAATATTAAAATTTAAAAACATTTTACACAATTAAATTTTTAACGAACAAAATTTGAAATTCCTATAAAATTCGCCATGATTATAAATAATGGCGAACTCATACAAAATTTTCCATAACAACAACAATAAAATTTTCTTATTGGAAATTTTGTTTATTGTTAAACAACAAGTAGTACGATATTTTGAGATTTATTCAATTTTATATTATAAATTTAGCAAAATTTCATATATTTTATATTTATTTTTTTAATTTAAAAACAAAACGTGCCTTTTTTATATTTTTATTTGACAAAATTTTTTTAATTCGAATCACAATATTCAAATATTTATTTGCTATTTTAATTATTTTAGCAATTGAATGAATGAAATTTGAATGAAAACCAAAAGAAAACAAACAAATGAAAAAATTTGTTGTTTTTACGTAGTGTTTTTTTTTTTTTTTTTTTTTGTTACATTTTGTTTGTTTCTTTAATTTATAAATCAAAAATAAATTCGTAAACAAAAAATTTAAAAATAGTTACAAACAATTCGTGAAATTTCTAAAAATATAATTATTTTAACAAAAGAAAACAAAGGAAAATTTATTTTCATAATAAAAAAGAAATAATTCAGTGTTAAATAATACATAATATGTATATATATGTATATACTTTTGTATATAAAATATACGTCATTAAATACCAAAAATTTTTTAACGTTTCTTTTTTTTTTTATTCTATTTTTATATATATAAAAAATAAAATAAAACAATAAAATCAACAAAATTAAATAAAAAATATTTTAAAAACAGCAAAACAATAACAAAAACATTGCCAAAATCCTTATTAATTGAATGTACATATATACATACATACATATTATATATATATAAGTTCATATAACTTTATGAATGTGTTAAACAATAATAAAAATTTATAAATAAATTAATAATAATAATTGAAATTTTTTTACAAATATCTTTTTTTATTTTGATATTGTAGTTGTGGTAGTGGTAAAAATAAATTAAGTATATTAATTTTATTTAAAGATTAAAAAATTTATTTGAAAAAAAAAAAAAAAAATTTCATACTGCAAAAATGCCTACGTGCCCACCACGATGTGGTGGTAAATATACATGTGCTGATAAACATTGTATGGGAATACATGACAAATTAGATATTCAAGTAACTGGTGCTGCTGATACATCATCAGATGCATTAAAAAAATGTAAAACACCATGTCAACCATGTAAAGCTTATACATGGTTTAGTGCACCAAAATCGATTTATAATACAAAAAAATTCATTAAAATAAGGTAAGTTTAATAATATTTCTATTATTGTATTTTATCAAATTGTATAGACTCTAGGTAAATCTAAATAATTTAATTGTTATTAGGTTTTCGTTCACTAATACTAATTTTTTTAATATTTGATTTGCAAATATTCACATTTCATAAGCAACATACTTTCTTCATCATTGCTTGTGACTAAGTGAAATATTTTTAATAATAAAAATTTTAAACCCTATAACTGTAGTTATTTCACTTGAATTATATCTTGATCAATTTTGGTTATTATATACATCGTGTCATCGAAAATGCAGTATTAGAATTTTAACTGCAATGTAGTATATTCCATAACGTACTATTAATAAGTAATTCTAAAATGTTTGTATTCTGTTTCATTCTGCGTAGTTAAAGCGATATACAAGCATTTTGAAATTATTTACATTGTATATATTTCGTTATGGAACATACTAGATTGTATAGTTAAAACTTTAATACTAATACATTTTCGATGTCCCCCATCATCATCAAAAGGCTGAAGTCTGTTATCTTATGATCAGTCTTATATATAGTTATTTATTTAATTAATACATCAAATCGAATTGTCAAACATAATTTATATATATACATATATATAATATATATACACAAATTACTATGTATGTATATATATATAAATAAAAGTCGTAATTAATTGATTATTTAATTTTAAATTTTAATTTGATTTGTAGCAAATATATTGTATTAATTTTGTTTTGTAAACACTGTTTTTGTGCTAAGCAGTATAAAGTAAGCAAATAAATAAAAACGTGTAAGCAAATCTAAAAATATTTCTATTGTTTTCTAAAATAAAATTTACTGTACATAAGCAGTTTTTAAATAAAAAAAAAATAATATTAATCAGCTGCTAACATAATAACTCAAATAGCTAATTTTATATCTGTGATAATAATTACAAAATTGTTAATTCTTTCAATGACCTTTTAAATAATTCACGTTAAGGTTTTGGTCGATTTTTATAACTCACAGATGTAATAACATCTATGAATAAGTTATAAAATCAATCAAGCAATCTAATACAACAAATACCTACTCATGAGTTCAAGTATTCATAAATTAGTTTATATATTTATTTTTTTTTACTTTTTATACCTACACATCTATCTCTAGGCACCTATACCTATACCTACACATATATATTACGTCAATATATACTAAACATAAAAACAATAATTTTTTAGTTTTTTAAACTTAAAATTAAATACTATTATTATCAATTCTATTATGTAGGCACTATTAGCCTAATTTAATTTTTTTTTAAGCCCTACAACGCACAAACAAACACACAAAAGAATTTTCTTTAGTAAAAAAATAAATACAAATAAAAAAAAAAAATTTTAAATGAGAACAGTTATACACTTTCTATATTTTTACCACCCTGACATCCTCCTAAAAATACTAATCATATAAAATAAGTAATACAACATTGTCATAAATACATACATATAGACATATAAAATAAAATTTACTGATTTCCTTAACTTTTCTATATTTCTCTTCTTTTTTTTTTTGTTTTTGTAAAATATTGAAGAGGAAATTATTAAATATTTTATTTAAGTTTTCGCTTTCACTTAAAATTCAAATTTTTCGTGCAAATCAAATGCATGCGAGTCATATTGAAACATACATTATGTATATAATGTTGTTTGTATGTATATGTAGTGTAATTATTTGAAGTTATTATTTGTTGTTGATGAAGAAATGAGGACAAATTTACTTAATGTAGACAAATACACATACTGTACTCCATATTTTCAATTATTTTAACAAATGTTTTAAAAAAAGTAAAATTTTAATTTGTAATTTTAAAAAATTCTGTTGATTTAATTTTTTGTTTTTTTTTTTCATATTTTACGAGTCTAAATACAATATAAATTGAATATTTGAAGAAAAAAAAAGTACCTAGAAAAGCGATATACTTACATAACGGTTATAGAATAATTTAATAGTTTAATAAATTTTGGGGGTTGTAAAAAGAAAATCATACATAGCGTTTACAGGACCAGATTCATTTTTCTGGATACATCTCAGAATTTCATCTCCCGCGGCAACAATGATCAACGTTGAACAGAATTCATACATTTATGAAATAGTTAGAATTGGTTTTTGCCGTACGTCTAACGAATGAAAAAAACTGAAGCACATACGGGATATAAAATATACAAACACAAATAATTATGTTGGTTTGCCGAATGTGTAATTATTACAAATATTGTTTAGAATTGATGTATTGTGGCTGGTATACGTACGTTAAAATCTATGATTTTTATATTTTGTATTAGGTTACCGCATGGCATTTATGAATACATTTAGGTTACATACTAGGTATATAAATAAGTGTTCGTAGAATAAAAAACAAAAAAATTTAAAGCTGATAGAGACATAGACATATACCGTAACAATATTGATCCAAACCATGTGATTATTTCCTTTGAACTGCAGTGAGTATTTAGTTAACCAAATATGAATTTGCTTCTACCTTTGATTAGACAAGAAAATTCAATACACAATATAATTTAATTGCTCCTTTCCTAAATGTCTATGATTGAACCAAAACTGTAATATTGTACTTTATCGGATGAAATAAGAATGATCTTGCTAACTTATTAATAGTAATTTTCAAAAAAAAAAAAGCATATTACAAAACTCAGAATTTTTGGAGTTTATCTTGTATATCACAAAATAAAAATTCTATAATGAGCACCGATCTAAAAAAAAATGTATTATTAGAGATCCCAATTTGATAGAAATAGTACAAAAATTTTCTTACGCATTTTCAAATTCACGAAATTAATTGATACACAAAAAATATTGAAATTTTTAGTTTAGTAAAGAACGCGTATATCGAATCAAGATACTAAAAAAATATCTGTGAGTTATAAAAATCAATAAAAATTCTATTTTTTAAAATCTATTACAAATAAAATATATTTATAAAAAATTAAATTAATAAATTATTTATTTAAGTTTAACAATTTTTAATAAATAAAAAGTATTAATATTGAATATGTTTTATTGACGAATATATGGTTGAAGTAAATGTCAGAGAGGTCAATTTATTCAATATTATACTAAAAATTAGATATCAAATCATCATAAATGAGTATAAAAGAATTGCTTACGTATTATTAATTTAACCAAGCTGTATTAGATTACATGATTTCCAAGTTCTTATGTTCTTAAGTTCAAAATGAAGTCAAAATTGAATAAACAATAATTTACTAGTAATCATAAATAACAACTACTTAGAATACAATTTTTTTTGTCCATTTGTTGAAAAATAGTTAGTCTAAGTCTACTGCTATTTTACAATTTAATCTTGCTTTCTATTTCTTTAATTAAATCCATCAAGCTTCAGTACAGTCGGAAAACTACAAAACAGTTTTTTTTTTATTAGTTCTTTTATACCATATATTTTGTTACAGAGATAGTATTTCAATTTATTTTCTAACACTTTTTTGAGCTCATACACAAACACACCTACATCATAAGCCAAATTAATAATTTTTTTTTCTATTTTAAAATTACTACGAATTAATTAAAATCTATATATATATATATATATATATACATACACATATAGGTATTACAAACGATGGCAATATTATGGCATGCCTCTAATTCTGTTACTCTTAGGCAGTTTTTACAATTCATATACAAAATTGTATCAAAATGCACGTGTATTAAATTAAAAATTTATTCGCATATTTTTTCGCGGTTTATAGCGTGACCGTCCTTGGAATAATTTGATTTTGGAGTTATGTATTAAAAAATATAAATAAATTTTTATATATTTCTTTCGAAATCGGACCTCTTTTGTTAAGAAGATTTTCTGTTTTTAAATTTTTTTTTTATTTTTTATTTCGGAAATAACATGTAATATACTCTTATATATAGCTATATATATATATATATATTATTTTTGTGTTTTTTAAAAAGGAAATTAATATAATGTTTTCTGCTTGAAGAAAGGTGAATATATTTTCATGAAAAACAAAAAAAAAAAAAAACAAAATCTACAAATCGGTTCAATTGTTTTACAAAATTTTCACATTATATTAATTTTAGTAATTTATTATCAAATTATACAAAATTAAAATTAAATTCCGATGAAACATTAGAACCCTATAATTTAATACCAACCTTAAGGTAATATGAAAATTTTCTAATGATAATTAATATCGAAAAATGTTTAGAGTGTTATGAAAATTTACCATTTAAAAAATAACAAGTTAATCGTTTTGAAATATTTTTTAAGTGGGCATTTTCTATTTATTAAGACCTTGTAAGTTCTAGCTTATATAGTAGTTGAAAATTCATTGATTATTGTCTTGAAAATATTGGTTAAAGAACATTTATTGTTGTAATGGGTTCAAAAGACCCAGTGCTATAGTTATGTCAGTTGACTACAACAACTTTTGTTTAATAATTGAAATCTAATGTGCTGGCTTTAAACATAAATGTAACAGTTTTAAGACGATGATCATAATTTCGAATCCCGTTTACGGCTAATGTAAATATTTTCTTTCAAAATTTATTTAAATTTGTTAACAATACAATTTAAGTAATCACTCAATGTATACTTGCGAAATTTGATATGATATCCAATAGATTGATAAAGGTGGCGCAGCATGGCAACAATACCGTCAATATTTTTTTTCTGCTTGTCAATATTTTACTTTACCAAATAAACATTCATTTCAACTTCAAGATTTGCCTGCATTGATCAATATTATAGAAACATTACGAGATGGCTAATTCAAAGACACAAACCAGGGAAATTTAAAAAAAATTTATTGGGTAGGTACTTTATTGTTTGGTTAATTTCAATTTCAAACCTTCATATTTTATTGATTTCAATGATGTTCTGCTATACATATTTGGTTCTTGCAATATATAGTCTAAATATATATAGTCTTCCTATATGGATTTCGAACTTGGATATATTTTTCTGTAATTGATTTATTTGAAAGTTGGTCACAAAAATTAGTACTTTTTAATATTATTCTTATACTCGGTAATTTTTTGCGATAATATTTTGAAAAAGCTTCACACATAAATATTTGTGATACTGTCTTTAGGGTTTGCTTTATTACTTAATCGGTAATTTTTTGCGGTAATATTTTGCAAAAGCTTCACATATAGATTTTTGTGATCCTGTTATTGTTTTTGTCTTTATTTCTTAATCGGTAATTTTTGCGGTAATATTTTGAAAAAGCTTCACATATAAATTTTTGTGATCCTGTCATTGGTTTTTGCTTTATTTCTTAGTCGGTAATATTTTTCAAAAGCTTTACATATAGATTTTTGTGATCCTGTTATTGTTTTTGTCTTTATTTCTTAATCGGTAATTTTTGCGGTAATATTTTGAAAAAGCTTCACATATAAATTTTTGTGATCCTGTCATTGGTTTTTGCTTTATTTCTTAGTCGGTAATTTTTTGCGGTAATATTTTGCAAAAGCTTCACATATAAATTTTTGTGATCCTGTCATTTGTTTTTGCTTTATTTCTTAGTCGGTAATTTTTTGCGGTAATATTTTGCAAAAGCTTCACATATAAATTTTTGTGATCCTGTCTTTATTTTTTACTTTAATTCACTGAAGAGAGAAGTTTTACAGACACTATTAGTGTATTAGCATATATGAACCTTCTGCTCAAGATTTTTGAAGTCCCTTCTATGAAACTAAAGTAAGTATAAGTAATAGTAGCGAAAGATTTTACTTCAATTAACATTATAAAATAAATCGTACAAAAAATAAATTGTTTTAAATTCAAAATAATTAAGTCAGATTAGTTTTAATAAGTAAAAATCAAAGTCTAAATAAATATTCTATAGTATAGCTCTTTAAAAAAAATACTGAATTAAAATGCATTAAATTAAACATATTATACAAATTAATACAACATGGCAATAAAAAATAGATTAAATAAATAAATAAAAATAAAATGGTGAATTTGTTTGAATTAAATTGGTTTCATTTTATTTATTTATTTTAATAATGATTATATTAACAAACATAGTATAATATTTTGTATAATTTTTAGTACTTCAGTCCCTTCGGAGTATAAATTCAATAATTTAACTAAATCTTTTAATATTTCTGAGTTCATTATGAAGGTAAAATCTATCACGATAGTGTTTGAGTGTTAAAATATGGCTTTGAATATCCCTACTTGTCGCTCAGTTCAAAACTGTTCAAATAATTTTCTTCATAAAACTTCAAAACATTTGTATAAGTAAAGTATATGTAAATATATTATATCTTTGATGAATCCATAGATCAAGGAAGGAGGTTTCGTGTATTTTCGATATTAAAACTTTTCTTAGAACAAATCAAATTTTAAATTCTAATATTCTTATAGTAAAAACGTGCCAAAAATTACTTAAAACAAAAATATTCAAAATTTCAAAATAATTGTCTAGACATAAACCAAAGTAAGGTTATAGTATAAGCCGAAGTAACTATAAATTATACTGATTTTTTT